>OU342684.1:15000000-16250000 GCA_910589285.2 Mythimna ferrago | reverse complement strand
TTACTAGAACACTGAAAATATTCGTAATTTTCACATTTCACCATCTTTAATCATGCTCTGCTGATACTTTTGTCGACGTTCTAGGTTTTATGTTTACTTGTTTATATAGGACAAGTATAACTGTATTTGAAACTTAAGAGTTCCCGGTCTTGGCTACATCCAGAAGTTTTTTATGATTTTTTTATTCTTCAACACTGAAAATATTCGTTATTTTCACATTTCACCATCTTCAACCATGCTCTGCTGATACTTGTGTTGGAGTTTTGGGTTTGATGTTTACGTTTTCATATAGAACAAAGATAATTGTATCAGAAACTGAAGAGTTTCCGGTCTTGGGTACTTTCAGCAGATTTTTATGATTTTTTTACTAGAACACTGAAAATATTCCTAATTATCACTTACTGCCATTTTCTACCATGCTCTGCTTATACTTGTGTCGGAGTTCTGGGTTTGTTTTCTACCATTTTGTGTAAAACTAATATATTTATATAAGAAACTAAGGAGTTCCCGGTCTCAGGATCTTCCAGAAGTTTCTAACGATTTTTTTTATACTTGAACACTGAAAATATTCGTAATTTCATTTATCGACTTCTTTAACCTTGCTGTGCTGATATTTGAAGTCGAATGTGTTGTGTTTTGCATTTCTTTGTTTATGTAACATCTCATCTACTTATTATGGTCAGATTTATATGTGAAAACTGTTGTATTGCGTAACTATCGACCGTTTCATGATATTTTTTTTTTTTTTTGTTATTACGTTGATACGTTTTTATTTTTTTGCGACCTCTAATTGACAGAACTATTACTAAAAGTAATTAGGAACTATAGAACTCGCCTTTGTGCATCTAAAGCACTTTTAAAATTTTGCTTTTGGAAAAAATGATCTGCTACCGGAAGTTAGCAGATCATATTTTCATTTAATATTTTTTTCAGGAAAATCACCAGAACTTTTCCTGAAAAGTATCAGGAACTCCAGAACTATGCTGCATGCGACTAGAACTCTCATTTTTTTATGCTCTGCTGGAAAATGATCTGCTAAGTTCACGGCCATGCCCGCGCGCCCCTATCCGCCGCGAAGACCCGCGCCGGTACCTCAGCCGCCGCGCTCCTCCAGTCCGTCGTAATAATGTCTTGCATTAGAACCTCACCTTTTTGACACCGCAGTTGCGCTCCGTCTCATAATCAATACTCGTCGACTCCATCAAGAACGCGTATTTTCCGCTCGCCACTCTGTAATCATTCGTTTTAAACAGATGATCAGCAGCAAAGATCAGCTTTTGCGAATGATTATCATAGATTCATGATTGGTGGCAATAAGAAACGCCAATGGCGGGTTTTTAGAGTTATGCGGAACAGACTGTAAAGTCCAAAAAGTCTACATTGAAAAAGGACAATGGACGGTTGTTGTGTCTGGTCCGGACAATTGCCCAATACTTGATTTCGGGCTGTTGTATATGTTCTAATCGCGCGGAGAATTCTAATAGTGAGTTGGGAAGATTCTGCAGACTCCAGTAGATTGGAGCGGTGCTGTGTGTCGTAGTGGCTTAAATACTATTAAGGCGCTCTTCAAGCAAGACGCCGCTGTTTCAAAGTCAGTGAGTACCGAATACCTAGTTTTCGCACGTAGTCACAGACGTTGCGACAAGTAAGCAAAGAAAATATAAAAATAAAGATTGCTTGCAAGTGTTACTTAGCGATACCCTCCCGGTTGACGCCGGGCATCTTGCGCGTGCGCATGTGCTCGTACATCCTTTGATATAGCTCGCTCTGAGAGTGCTGCAATCAAGAAATAATATTTATGTGGAAGGTTTGATAGAATGCAATGAACTGACTTCTGCTTCGAACACATGAGGGCCCGGGCCATTCATTTATTACGCAAGACATTCATTTTCACAGCCGTCCGGTAGCAGAGCATTCTGTCCCTTGTCAAGTCGATCGGAGCGAACTTCTGTCGCTGGATGAACCTGATGGAACACTGGCTCATACGGCGAGAGAGAAAGCAGGTCTCTTGGCATCTCTCTTCGCCCATAATTCTCGTCTTGACACTAGCAGTGCTACTCCTACGACTATACCTTACTGTGACACTTCGAGGTCCGAGGTTCTCCGAGGTGCGGATGGTATACCAGCGATTGTTCTCAAGGCTTATGAGCCCGAATTGTCTCCTGTATTGACGCGCTTGTATCGCCTCTCATTTAGGACTGGTATACTGCCCAAGTCTTAAAAGTTTGCGAACGTGCAACCTGTCCCAAAATGGACAGTTGTGCTGATCCTGCCAACTGTTGGCCGATTTCTATAACTTCCATACTATGCAAGATTATGGAGTGTGTATTGAACTCGCGCCTCATGGCATACCTGGAAGGTAACTAAATCTCCTCAGCGACCGACAGTACGGGTTTCGCCGCAATCGGCCTACTGGGGACCTACTAGTATATGCCACCCACTTATGGAGCGAGACCCTCGAGAGGAATGAGGAAGTGATTGCCGTTTCCTTATACGTCTCAAAGGCCTTCGACAGAGTATGGCACGCTATACTTTTGAGTAAGCTTCCAGTGTACAGCATTTCCCCTAGTCAGATTAACTGTGTAAAAGACTTCCTGATAGAGCAGGCGCCAAAGGGAGTTGAGTGTGCAAAATATGAGGACCGTTTTTAGGGTTCCGTAGCCAAATGGCAAAAAACGGAACCCTTATAGATTCGTCATGTCTGTCTGTCTGTCTGTCTGTCTGTCTGTCTGTCTGTCCGTCCGTATGTCACAGCCACTTTTTTCCGAAACTATAAGAGCTATGCTGTTGAAACTTAGTAAGTAGATGTATTCTGTGAACCGCATTAAGATTTTCACAAAAAAATAGAAAAAAAGCAATAAATTTTGGGGGTCCCCATACTTAGAACTGAAACTCAAAAATTTTTTTTTCGTCAAACCTATACGTGTGGGGTATCTATAGATAGGTCTTCAAAAATGATATTGAGGTTTCTAATATCATTTTTTTCTAAACTGAATAGTTTGCGCGAGAGACACTTCCAAAGTGGTAAAATGTGTGTCCCCCCCCCCCTCTAACTTCTAAAATAAGAGAATGATAAAACTAAAAAAAATATATGATGTACATTACTATAAAAACTGCCAACGAAAATTGGTTTGAACGAAATCTAGTAAGTAGTTTTTTTTTAATGCGTCATAAATCGAAAAAAATACAGTATTATTAAAACATCGATCAAAGTTACAACACATTACAAGAACTTTTATATTATGTTACTTGCTGCTACGGAACCCTTCATGGGCGAGTCCGACTCGCACTTGGCCGGTTTTTTTTATTATTCGTTATTCTGTGCATAGTTTTGGACTCGGAAAAGCATGCAGATTATGATTCTGGATGTTGCCAGGAGGTATATTGGTCCGTTTTTTTTAACACCCCTCTCCCTGAAACTGTAAGTAAATTAACTGAACAAATGCCAAGAATCATTTTATCAATTGTTTAAGTAACAATATCTTATTGTTTCTTATGATTAAATATATCTATAGGAAGTCAACTAAAAAAAAGTGAGTCGGACTCGCGCACTGAGGGTTCCGCACAAAACACATGAAAACAGTTCAATTCCCGAATTGAGTTATGAAGATTTTTCCGAATCACAAGAATAGCTTTTTAGGGTTCCGTAGCCAAATAGCAAAAAACGGAACCCTTATAGATTAGTCATGTCTGTCTGTCTGTCCGTCCGTATATCACAGCCACTTTTTTCCGAAACTATAAGAGCTATACTGTTGAAACTTACTAAGTAGATATATTCTGTAAACCGCATTAAGATTTTTACACAAAAATAGAAAAAAAGCAATAAATTTTGGGGGTCTCCATACTTAGAACTGAAAACTCAAAATTTTTTTTTATCAAACCCATATGTATGGGGTATCTATGGATAGGTCTTCAAAAATGATATTGAGGTTTTTAGTATCATTTTTTTCTAAATTGAATAGTTTACGCGAGAGACACTTCCAAAGTGGTAAAATGTGTCCCGTCCCCCTCTGTAACTTCTAAAATAAGAAAATGATAAAACTAAAAAAAATATATGATGTACATTACCATGTAAACTAGGTACCAACGAAAATTGGTTTGAACGAGATCTAGTAAGTAGTTTTTTTTTTTTTTGTGATGTAATGACAATTTTACATTTTTCTGAATTTTATCTATATTAGTGCTTTGAGACCTTGCTTCATGCAAAATTTCAGAATTCTAGGTCAACGGAAAGTAAATTTTGAATTTTGTAAATGTAAATTTTGAATCCCTTCCTGTAAATTTTGAATCCCTTGGGTGTGTCAAAAATACACGTTTTTTTGCAACATAAACGGCGTATCTTTTTTTTTTCGTTAACTCAGAAGTTTGATTTTTTTTCAGCTTCAAGGGACCGTAGACTTTTAATTTCAATAGAGAATATACTTTTAATTTCACCGCAGTACCTCCACTCGTCCCCAAGATAAAGAAACTTGACAGACAGACAGGCAGACATAAAGTAACTTTTAATTCGCAATTTTTTTTTTTATCAACAATTCATTTTTTATTTTTAACTTTACCGTTTTTTTAGGGTTCCGTCCTCAAAAAGCAAAAACGGAACGCTTTTAGGATCACTTTGTTGCCCGTCTGTCTTAAATAAAGTGTCTTGACAGACAGACAGGCAGATGGTTACTAATTTATACAAACTAAATATGTTGGGTTTTCGGTGGTAATTTTAGATTAGGTGAACCGATTTTAATCATTCTTATTTTATTTAAAAGAAGATACGTTCAGGATAATAAAATATGTAAACTAAGTTACATAAATGCTTGCATTACACGATTAAATTACAAACTTAGTTCAGAAATTATTTTGTACAACTTTTCAAAAACTGTTCAACCTATAGAAATATAAAAACCGGCCAAGAGCGTGTCGGGCCACGCTCAGTATAGGGTTCCGTAATTTCCCGTCGGTCACAATAAGTGTTCCCACTTATGAGTTTAAAAAAAGGCTATTTGTTACGTTAACATACTAAGTACGGAACTCTAATAAATACGTGTAGGCAGTTGTTTCAACCGTAAAACTATGCTGCGGGGTGGTTCCCTGATCTTAATAAAAAAAATGCTTAAAATTTTAAACAACGTAATGATATAGTTAGCTTGTCAAATGAACATTGTATTAAACTGTCCTGTGTTGAGCTAGATGAGCATGTTGTAGTGTGCGTGTACAGACCCCCGAAACTTTGGTCTATTTGAATCAACAATGGAAGATGTTCTAGCAAAGCTTTCAGACAGTAATAAATCTATAATAATATGTGGAGATTTTAATATCAATATTTTAGAAAATAATTCAAATAGCTGCAGACTTTTAATTCATTTAATTTGTCTAATGTTTTTACAGAACCAACTAGAGTAACTCCAACCTCTGCAACTTGTATTGATAATATTTTCTGTGATTGTGGTTATTTAGATAAATCTTTAGTATATTATCTTCCGTCTGATCATAGTGGACAAACGGTGTCTTATAAGTCTAAAGCAACTTTGGAAAAAGCTCAAATTAAATTTCGGCCAATTACACTTAGCAAATTGACAATATTTAATAGTAACATACAAAATAAATTAAATGTTTTGGGCCACAATATTGATGATGCTAATAAATTTTATGATAATTTCTTTTCAGTAATAATCAATGAATTTAATAAAAGTTTTGAAAAAAAGTCGAAAAATATTTTCCCGAAGTTTGTATTTAGTGACTGGGCGACTAAAAGTATAAGGATAAGTAGGGAAAAACTATATGATCTATATGGCCTTAAGCCATTTTTTAACTCTGAAAGCTTTAACAAGTATGTAAATAAATATTCTAAACTCTTTAGAAACATTTGCAAAGTAGCGAAGGCCCTTTTCATTAGCAAGAAAATCAAATTGGCTGACAATAAAATAAAGACCGTGTGGAAAGTTATTAATACTGACACTGGTTGAAATAAAGAACGAAACTCGGATTTTTTATTGGAGACTGCAAATGGTCCCATAAATTGTGACATAGAAGTAGCCCAAGAGTTTGTGAATCTTTTCACCAACATACCTCTTAAGACAACGGAAGCTTTAAATTCAATTACATTATTGAAAGAAAACGTGCCAGGCTGTCCGGTTGAATTTCAATTCAAACATATAAACCCTATGACAGTCATAAAGGCTTTCCGGCAAATAAAAATAAAATTAAGCGAGGACCTGTGGAGAATGTCTGTTAAAGTTTGTACGTCTATAATCGAGACCGTGGTACCATACTTGGCGTTAATTTTTAATTTGTGTGTGGACCAAGGAGTCTTACCAGATTTAATTAAATTCAGTAAAGTTATACCTCTATTTAAATCCGGCGACCATAATGACACCAATAATTATAGAACTGTATCCGTGTTGCCGGTTTTCAGTAAGGTCTTTGAAAAAGTTATGCTCAATCAAATGCTTATTCATTTTAACATCAATAAGATCTTACACGAACAGCAGTATGGTTTCACCAAAGGACGTTGTACGACTGACGCTGGTGTCACCTTATTAAAACACATATTTGCAGCATGGGAGGAAGCCCAAGATGCTATTGGAATTTTCTGTGACCTCTCAAAGGCTTTTGATTGTGTCAATCATGAAACCTTACTTTTAAAGCTAGAACATTACGGATTAGGTAAACTTGCACTAAGCTTAGTGAAATCTTATTTAAATGAGAGGCAACAGCAAGTTCAAATAAATGGTGTCAATTCACAGGGCTTAAAAGTCAAAATGGGTGTACCACAAGGCTCTATATTGGGTCCTTTCCTCTTTCTGGTTTATATTAATGATCCACCGCATTTATTGAAAAAACAACCACATATAGTATTGTTTGCTGACGATACTTCCTTAATATTTAAGATCAATAGACGTTCCACACCTCTTCATGACGTAAACAACATTCTGCAGCAGGTCCAAAACTGGTTTACTGTCAATAATTTAGTATTAAATGGGAAAAAAACAAAGTGCGTTGTGCGCAAACATTTGCGTTACCGAATGTTAAAAGTAATGATTTGGAAATAGTATTGAACAGGGAGAAACTTGAATTCGTCGAAAACACGGTTTTCCTGGGAATCACGCTCGACTCGAGGCTACAATGGGGTCCTCATTTAACATCTCTGGCAGGACGGCTTAACTCAGCAGCATATGCTGTCAGAAAAATCCGTCAATTTACTGACATACATACCGCGAGACTGGTCTATTTTAGTTATTTTCACAGTATCATGTCTTACGGTATTCTGCTATGGAGACGGGCTGCAGACATAGAGTCTATTTTTATTCTGCAGAAAAGAGCTATCAGAGCCATATACAATCTTCGCAGGCGCGATTCTCTTAGGGAACTATTTAAAGATATAAACATCATGACGGTTCCTTGTCAATACATTTATGAAAATATTATGTATGTCAGGAAAAATATTCATCTTTTTACTAAAATAAGTGACAGGCACAATTTTAATACTAGAAATAAAGACAAGTTAGATCAACCTCGATTCAGATTGGCTAAAGTATCTAGTTCTTTTATGGGGTACTGTGTAAAATTTTATAATAAAATTTAAAGGACGGTGATAACTAAAACAGTATGCAAGTAGAAGAAATTTCAGCGATTGTGCACTCGTAAAATTACGAATATATTTAAGAAGCAACTATTTTTTACCACGGTAGGTCATGAAAGCACGGAAAATCTTAACATCGACTTTTAAAAAGATCACGTTATTACGCAACGCCATCTATCGAACCATTTATGAACTGATTTTTACCTTAACATTTTGATAGATGGCGTTAAAAAAATAATTTGTATTTTGTTCTAAATTGTCTTAGCATGTTCCTTATAGAAGTTTTATGTAGTTATAAGATAATACCGCCAATGCCAAGGAGAGACCAACCGAACAATTCGAGAATACCCGACCCCACCAATTCAGAATAAATCCTAAAAGCGCGAACGCGAAATAGCAGCGCCATCTCTCGGGGAATTGGGTTACTAATTAATACATAGGTACCAGAAGAAGTTTTCGGTGATAATTTTGGATTGCGAGAACCGATTTTAATAATTCTTTTTTTGTTTGAAAGAAGATACGTTCAGCATATTAAAATATGTAAACGAAGTTAAAAAAAATGCTTGCATATACGATTATACTACAAACTTAGTCCAGAAATTATTTTGTAGAACCTTTTTGTCTTTTTTGTACAAAAACTGTTCTTTCCATCAAGTTCAGAAAGATTTTCCTAGAAAGTCCTTATAAAGTTCTACGTGTCAGATTTTTTTCATATTTTCTAAACTTATGGTTCAAAAGTTAGGGGGGGGGACACATTGTTTTTTACTTTTGGAGCGATTATTTCCGAAATTATTGACATTATCAAAACATGATTTTAGTAAACCCCTATTCATTTTTAAATACCTATCCAACAATATATCACCTACCCTACCCTAATAAAACATTTTTTTCCAATTTTTATTTTACCACTTTGTCGGCGTGATTGATATACATATTGGTACCAAATTTCAGCTTTCTAGTGCTAACGGTCACAGAGATTAAGCGAAGACGGACAGACAGACAGCCGGACAGACAGACATGGCGAAACTATAAGGGTTCCTAGTTGACTACGGAACCCTAAAAACAGATAAAATGTATTCCAACTTTTTCTCAAAACAGTGAATCGTTCCATTTAAAGGATAAACAAATGAAATTCTAATTTTAAATTTTCACTCCCAGTTATACAATCATGTGATTTTTTTTCATGGAATGAAAACTCTTAAGCCATAAAAACGGAAGTGTTTCGATTTTTCTGATGACGAGTGTATTTTCATGGCAACGTACCCGTGCCAGAAGGACTGCGCCTCCCCGCTTGTGAACGTTACTTGTTAGCGTAAACGACACACGTAAACGTTTCTAAAAAATGTTACTTTTAAAAATAAACATCATAACCAACCAAACTTATATTAATTTTTCTTTTGATTCTTACTTACCTACTAAATGTTAAACGGGGGGAGAGGGATCGCCTTTTTCTCATTTTTTCTTATTTAGTGGGGGGAGGGGGTCAAAAAGTGGTAAAAATCGTCTTATGTAATAAATGAATGATCCCTGAGAAGAGAGGAGGCTCCCAAGTTTAATATTATTGAGTTTGTGATACCCAACTACAGTATTAGATACATACGCACCGCGAAGAAATTGTAAGTAGAGCCATTGAACTTAGCGCCGTAGTCGATGCCGAGCTGGTTGTCAGCGAGTTCCTGCACGTTGTTGATGACCTGGTCGGACGATTTCTTGGCCAGCAGCGTAGCCAGGTTAGCCGTATACGAACTGGTGATGACCAGCGCGAATATCCACCATACGCTTGCCACCGCGCGCGTGCTGTAGGCCCTGCAGGCACACACACTCAATTAGAGTTTAAGATGACTTTTTCATTATTGATTAAAAAAAAATATTCTTTACCAGCACTTTTCAGCGACTTCGTTCGTGAAAAAGTTTTCATAAAAACTTTAACACCCCAGTTTTGAAAAACTATTAAGGACAATCTTTCATTTTGATTAGAATTTGTGCAAAATTACAAGTTTTTTAAACGCTGGATTAATAAGATTCTCTCATACAACCTTTAACATCCCCTAAATCTAAGGGGGTGTTAAAGGTGGTATGGATTGGGGGTTGTATCTTTTTAATTTTTGTTCATTCGCTTCTAGTAGTGATTTTGAGGTCGATGTTACATCATACTACACCTACTAATTATTACATTAAGTAGGTATGTACATAATTACAAATCAACGTTTAAAAAGCTTTTTTGTCATTTCACGGCAGAAGTTCTGGTATTTGTTCAAATCTCTAGATTTGTTTAGTGAAATGATAAAATAGTGTTATTATTTTAACATCCTTCGTGATTTGATCAACTCACTTAGGGAACTGACCAAACCTCTATTTTTGTCATATCCCTGTGACATTAGATTCGGATTAGTTTATGCAAAATCTACACCGTTAAATTTTAATCGTTTTAATCCCGTGGAGGGTCGATCCTAGGTAGTTGTCGGCGTTGCATACAAACTACCTACAGGTCATTGGACTCGCTCAACTGACGTTTTAAGTTGATGCCATACGCTTATAGGCACCATGAGCCGTGCAGATAACAAAAAAAAAAAATTTAGGTTAAAAAATTGGGACTTAGAAAATTTCTCCTTACTTTTCAAGAAAAATTTTGCAAGTCCCAAAAAATTTTTTTTTACCTAAAATTTTTTTTTTCGTTTTCTGCACGGCTCATGGTGCCTATAAGCGTATGGTACCAATTCGAAAAAAATAATTATTTTTCGAAAAATTTTATAAGTCCCAAAAATTTTTTTAACCAAAAAAATTTTTTTTTTCGTTTTCTTTGCTTCTCATAGCGCCCCTAAGGATATACTCCAACTCCTAAAAATCCGCCCCTAAGGCTACCCACTGACCGACGTTTTCTTAAAGACATTAATTTCGTACATGCGTAAATTAATACGAGTTTTGAAAAAAAGGTACTTTTTTTATCTTTACAAATCGATAGTGTTTCATGTACCGGATCGACCCTCCACAGGATTAAAACGATAAAAATTTAACGGTGTACCTATACATAAATTTTATTCTTATGCCAACAAGCTTTTATTTTGGAAATCTAGTATGACCTTTGCCACAAAAAGAGTATTTTAAAAGTAAAATTATATGATGTAGTTACACGGGTGCGATCTCCGAGCCCTGCAGCAGCACAGCTCCCAGGTTGAACCACAGCGCGTTGGCCAGCGTGAACTGGTTCTCGAGCGCGGGCGGGTCCTCGATGCAAGGGTAGGGGTTCTGCCACTCCTCGTGGCATAGGCGCCCCACTACATACAGCAGCAGCGAGGTGCCTAAATACGCGAAGCCCAGGCACAGCCACACCTGCGCCCATTCATATAGTTTCAAGTGCCGAGCATGTGTCACATCAACGATTTCTCTTATCGATGGTTAAATAATGACCTTGTCTGGGGTACCCAGTCTTATAAGCCATCAAGGTACAGTAAAATCGAACATTATCATACGTTCCAAATAAGAATAGGAAAATCTATAAACTCGATCTGTCAAATGTTGATTGAAAGGTTCGGTTTTTAATAACGGTATTTTTTTTGCTATGTATTACTGAGTTTAATTAAATTTAGACGAAGTAAAAACGTTATTAATTAATCTAAATATATTATTTAGGTCATAATTCGCTTTCTTTTTCCATTCGCCACTATTCAGACACTTCAGTGACGCACTCATCTTTATGAGTAAAATTGAAGAACTGGATTCTGATTTAACTTTTTTCGATCATGATTCGTAACTAGAGTCTGTCTAAAAAGTCAAACGACTTGGGTAATATTAGAGTAAAATTAAATCTGATGTAGTCAACACTGGTTCAATAATCAAGGTCGATAATCATTGTTTACTAATAGAAAAACCTTATTAAAAGTATCGAATATAAAATCTGTTGTTGACAATCAACAACAGATTTTTTATTTTCATTAAAAAATTCCAAGTCGTTTGACTTTTTAGACAGACTATAAGTAATTTTTTTTTGCTCACTACCCAATAAGAAGTTGGCTATTTGACAGAATGACGTCACAACATGATGATCTTATTCTTATTTGATTCGCATTGTAGGTACATAAGTTTTTGTACTGACGTACGTTTCCATTTATAACGTTTAGAGACGGTACAGAACTTACGTCATTAGAGAAGGGCAGCAGAAAAGCGAAGAGCTTGGGTTCGGGTGTCTTGGGCGTGCGGAACAGGATGCCGATTCCAAGGTTCATGAAGGGCGTGGTGAAGTCTACCGCACTCTCGCGCTCCGCCGTGATAGTCAAGTCCGTGATCGCGAAGTCGACGTTCTGCACAAAGAGATCTCCTGGTGTGACGTTACTTGGATATACTCAGCAACATATTTTTCACATTCAACTGGACGTTAATACATTATTATCTCGATTTCAATTGATATTTTATGATTAATTTTGACATTTGTAATCGCTATTTCTTTATTGCCTTTTTATTTTTGACATTTGTTTCAAAAACTCTTTATTTTAATTTAATTTGGACATTTGTAGTCGCTATTTCTATATGGACATTTTAATTACTTTTACTTTTGACATTCGCGATGGTGAAATCTGGATTTATTTGTTTTATATTTAATAATTTGAATAAATACCTACATTATAGGGTGACTGGTAATTAGTGACTGATACTTATACACGTTATTGTACTCATGATTACAAACAACTTCTTGAAGAAACTTTTTTTTATACTCATTAGTTTTATCTAAACAGCTGTTCACGCAAATTAGAGCGCGCGCGCCTGCGACCACTCAGATGTTAGCTGCGTAATGCCGTTGTCTCATGTACCTTACCTACAATAGTGATAGTGCACCCGCCCCGCTTGCAAACCCATCGGAGTATGTAATCAGTGTAGGTACCTACATGTTCCTGTTAAATAATATAAGTTAAATAATGATTTTCATTATTTTTTTTTTGGTTAAATTGTCTGTAATCTTGAGTACAATCACGTATATAAATATCAGTCACTAATTATCAGTCACCCTATATACCACATAAAAGGGAAATTGCTAAATATTATTATTTGAAAGCATTTTGTTTACTGTATAATTTCTATGGATTTATATGTTCTCAAATTTCAATTCTTAGGTGGAGCACACAGTAGAGGTGGTGTGCTCAATGTAAAAATTGGTAATGAAATTAATAAACTAAATAAAAATGAACACATGCACGCACTTCGTCATCTATAAGACGGCCCAGCATGCCCGACCACTTGCCGGTAACGCTGTCGCGTGAGCCGTAATCACTGTCCACCTCCACAAATGTGTAGTTAAAATGCAACAGCTTTGCCAGCCTGTCGATCAACTCGATGCAGAATCCTAAAATCAGACACAGCCTAGTCACTACCTCCATTAATTTTGTTCTTCGTACTATTTATTATACTTATATAATTATGTAGAACAGCCTTAAAAGGCTGATCAGACGATTGCAAATTAGTGTTCCAACCAAGGTCATCTTGGTTTATGTGTTTGGTTTGTGTTGCGGCTACATGGATGTAAAACACGCGCTATCACGTTCGGTGGTTGGGAAAACGTGCCTCCCAACCAAAGGCGTTGAATGTCATGGATTACAACTGCTGTCTACAGGGATTGGAACTAGCAAGGTCATCTTGGTTGGAACGCTAGTATTGAACCGTCTGGTCACCCCTAAGTTCGGAATGAGCGCTCTACCGCCATAATGAGAGTGAAAATGTCCCAGAGCGAGGTGGCCAGGTGTTTTTGAACATCTCCAACGTGTTTTAGACGACAGCTACGGGCTCGACCATGGCCTGATCTCGTTCTCGGGAGCTCGCATCCCAAAGTGAAATCCCATAGAACATACTTGATACGAACTTGGGAGACGCGATAAATAACGCTCTCTAGCTCCAGCTGCCTTACACGAGTTGACAAGTGCGCTAGTGAAAAAATGATCAAACAGAGACCAAAACCTTATTAACCTTTTAACCGCACGCGTCGGATTGATCCGACGAATGTTTTCACGTCCTTATTCGCCAGGGTCGTGTGATTGCGACTAGGTACTGCATCTGCTCTTCAATGTCAGTTAGTGACTAAAAAGCTGACGAAATGGAGTATTCGGAGCCGTGGATGTGCAACCCGCCAGGGTTGTGGTTTTTCAGCACTGGGCCCGCGTAGTGGATTATGGCCCATTTCCTCTCCTAAAGAGGAGGTCTATGGTCCAGCAGTGGGAACATTAAAAAGGCTGATTATGCTTATTAAGTTATTATGCTATACATAAAATAAATGCCTATTAAAATAATTGATTCGCTTGACAACTTGTTCAAAAAATCTAATAGGTATGGGTACCTATATTGTTTGTGTTTTTTACCTTCATAGCGATCATTCCCAGATAATCGGTGTGTAGATTCTTGCATCATCACGTAAGGTTCGTTCTAAAACAAAAAATTGAAACATTGTCTGGACGTTCCAAATATAAGTAAAACTACAAGATTTAACATAGGTTATTCTCATTGAAACGGTGGATGTAGTATGGCAAGGTTTAAAATTAATGTTGGCCAAATCTAACAAAGTCTAATTCAAGATTAAAGTTTTAACGTGTGAACCATATGCGCGAGACTCGCCTCAGCGATAAGCACGGTGAAGGTGCGGTTCGTCATGGATTCAGGCGGCGGCTCCGCGACGGGCTCGTGGCGGCGCTGCAGCGCCAGCCCCGCGCGCGCCGCCCACTCGCCCACGCGCTCCAGCCGCCCGCCGCGCGCCAGCTCCACCACCTCCAGCTGCACGTCGCGCCGCCCGCCCTCCACCTCCCACGTGATAGCGCCACCCACCAGCTGCCCCGCGCCGTCCTCGCTGTTCCACTCTTCCTGCAACCGTCACGATGCAGTCTGTAACACGAGCCTGTATCTGCTGACCAAAGCACACGATGGAACTTGCCGAGCGCAGGTAGTTGAGCAATGTGTCGGCGTGGAAGGCACCGGCGCCCACGGCGCAGTCAGCTGCTTCGGCTTCGGGCAGCTGCAAGCGGCGCCATGCCTCCGCCACAAGCCCTGTGCCCAGGTGCGCCAGCAGCAGCGCGGTGGGAGGCGCCGCAGAAATGACCGCCGCTTCCTCGGGCTCCGGCGGCTCCTCGCCATCCTCCGCACTCCCCACCGCCATCAGGCGCTCCGAGTACATTTTGCGCCACTGGGTCATAACCTCGACCACCTCAGGAGACTCGGGATCGAACAGGCGAAACGCTAAATCGAAACACACAATCGGTTAGTGAGCAGAGTGCAGGGTCTGGAAGGCAAGGGCGGGGCAACTGTCATTGGATGATTTTCCCCACCATAAAAAAAGGGTGTAGAAGGCAAAGCACGAAAGAAAAACGCGCACCAGTGACGTTGGCACCGCCGTGACTGTAGTCTTGCAGCGACTGCGTATGCAGATCCAACGACAGCGCGATGTACGAGTGCTTCTCGGCCAGCAGCCCCACACGCTGCGCCGCGTCCAGCACGCGCACTGTGCACTCCGCCGAGCACCAGATGATAAAGTTCGTCAAGCCAGACTTCTTCAGCACGAGCAGCAAGTTCCTGCACACAATAACTTCGCCAATAAAGTGCTGTCACTTTAATGTTTGACACTTATTCATGGGCGGTGTCAATGGGACCTGAGCAGCGCGTCTTCGTCAGCGGGTGGCAGCTGGCGCACCACCAGCGCGAGTGTCGTGGCACTGTCCGACAGCAGCGCGGCACCACGCGCATCGCCCTCGTGCAGCAGCACGGCGCGCTGCCATACTTTCGCCGCGCACAGCTCCGCACACGCCTGCACGAAACAATGAACTTTAAGTACGGGCCATTAGATCGGTCAGTCGTGAATATCAGGCCACTCAGAAAGTTTTTATGTATAAAGCACTGGCCACTTGTAATTATTTGAAAACTGTGGAATTACATACGTAGAGATTCAGACACTAAAGATTGGTTCGAAAAGCTTTCGCAAGATTCTACACGAGCACCTTAGCATGAGGATGATAGTTTGTGGCTAGGTGCCGCACAAACTCACCGAAGCTCAGAAGCAGGCCCGATTGGAGTGGTGCCATATTATAATTAAAAAATTTGAAGCAGGCTCGTTCTCGGCGCCTTTCCGACATTGTGACAGGTGACGAATCCTGGCTTTATCAATACGATCCAGAAACAAAGCGTCAGGCGACAGTTTGGCTGTTTCAAAACGAACCAACGCATACGATAGTGAAGCGATCGAGCGAAAATTTTGATCGCTAGTTTCTTCACTTTGACGGGGTATCTGATTTCAATTCCATTACGAGACCAAAGCAGCATCAACGCCGAATGGTATACCACAAAATACCTGCCAGAAAGAGCACTCAAAACCCCTCGTTTTGAGCGCTTCCTGGACACCACGCCGGTCAGAGTCTTGGGGCATCCTCCTTACAGTCCTGATCTGGCACCGTGCGACTTCTTTTTATTCCCTAAAATAAGAAATCAACTGAAAGGGATACAGTTTTCATCGCCATAAGACGCGCTAGCAGCGTTTGAGAAGGCCGTGGAAGAACTGTCTGCGGCGGACTGACAAAAACTGTTTCGAAAATTAGTTCAGATGCATAAAACTTTGTATAGGCTGGTGGAGAGTTTTTTGAAAAGATTGAACAAAAATATTTTATCCATACAACATAAGTTTTTTAGTTTCTCAAAACTTTCTGAGTGTCCCACGTCTAAGGCCAACGTGAACCGGACCTGGGCTAATACTTGCGGGTGTGGGTAGAGCTCGAGCGCCTCCCAGGCGGAGCTGGCAGGCGCGTGATCCACCAGCAGCAGTGGCAGAGCCGCCCGCGCAGCACCCGCCGCCGCTAGCCGCGCCGCGCGTGCGTCGCCGCCGCCCAGAGTCGCTACCACCGGCCCACCGTCTCCATTCACAGCAGCCTCAAACAAAAACACGCTATTTAGTACGGTTTTTGATTTTTTTCGTCATTTTGTGACTACTTTACCTACAGTTTTGTGATTTTTTCATTGCTACTTCCTTCATCCTAAACAGGATTCTAGGTCAACGGGAAGTACCCTATAATTTTTCATTAGGAAATGAAAACTTATAGGGTACTTCCCGTAAATTTTCATTTCCTGCGAATATCAAAATTTGCGTATAATATATGACAACAAAGTGATCCGGGTTCCGTTTTCGCCGACTTAGGTACGGAAACCTGAAAATATGGGGTGCTGTGTCACTTCCAGTCACTTTTCACACAAGTCAACAGCGCGCACAGTGTGTGCGCGCTGTTGACTTGTGTGAATTCTCTGGTCGGTACTGTCGGTGATACCTGCGCACAGATGGCAGCGGGCGGCGCTAACGGCTCATCGGGCTCGAGCGGCGCCACGGCAGCGGCGCCTGACACATTCAGCGCCGCGTCCACAGCCGCTGCCAGCTGCATCGCGCGCACCGGTTGTTCCACCACGCCTGTCACACACACGAACACTCATGTTGATGTCAACTAATATATGCGCTTACGTTACGCGAGATTGGTTTGTTAGCCCTAATGACGATCTTACAACCAGTAAAATCAACTCTATCAGCTGGTATACACATTAGAAAAAGTACTAACCGATGACGAGGTCCTGCGAGGCAGTACACGCCATCAGCAGCGCCAGCATTGCTGGCAGCGCTGGCCACATAAAGTCACGCATTGTCACACTCGCAGTCACAGCGCGCTCGGAGGCGCGCCGCTACTGATGACAGCACACGGCACACGCACGCACCGGCGGCGGCGGCACGGCGGCGGGGCCGTGCGACGCGCAGAACGACCCGATTCATCGGCTATTTTCGTAAAAGAGACGCTTCACAATTTACGTGACTAAACCATTTGGCGATAATGTTGTTTTTTTTGTGTCTGCTCGTTTTTTAAATATAATAACCTAATGCCTAGTGCGAATAAATATTAAAACAATAGGAAAATGAAGGTAATGAAGGACAACTGATTTACAAAATTCACTTAGTTTAGTGTGGAAACCTCAAGCGAACGCCGGCGTTCGCTGTGTGTCTTTCTATTGTGTCTCTAATTACGGTATTCGAAAGGTTAAAGGGCCGGAATTATTCAATGCTGTAGTTTTTTTGAGTTGTGAAATCATACAATGACTTTTTTCACTCTAGGGTGAAGTGGGAGGGCTTGTCATACTTTCCTTATCCCTTTTTCTATCCATCATCAAACCACTTAGAAGTAAGGCGATACCTATAACATTGTGAACATCCCACACAATTGCACAAAATGATTTGCAAACATTTTCATTGTGCAGTGTAGCGATATCCACAGAACACTGTGTGATTCCTGTGTTCTATGGCGATACCCACTAACCTACCCACCCCGTTTGTTTAGGCAAAAACTAATTTCTTTTAACGATTGAGCGACTAATTATCTGATTTCCACCAATAACTGGACCCGCCGCCGGAATTCCGATCCCGATTTCCAGCCACCGTAGGCGCGGGCTTGCGGACAGTGAGCAATGGGTAGCTCGCTGTCCGACCGTCCGGTTACTGTCCGGACCAAGCCCAAGTCGTCGACGGCGCGCACTGTTCCCGCGCGCCTCAAGGAGTTGTCAGCAACAGCAGGGCCCCATCCGGGTCGAAGCCTACTGGGGCCAGGGTTATCCGAAAGGGAACTCGAGCCCCGGTATGAAGGCTTGAAGGAACAAGGTGGGTTTTTTAGTCAATAAGAGTCTGACACTAACTCCCGCTCCGCCCAAAAGCGGGGGTTATCGTTGGATTATTTTCTCCACCATAAAAAAAAACTAATAACTGGATAATATGATCCGATACCCATTGGTAACACTGGTGTCAGTTTTCCTGTCTTCTGACTGCCCATCACAAATAACAAAGATCCAATCTTCAAATCCTAACCGCGGCCAACGGCTTAATGTGCTTTCCATAATGGAGCAATCTCAGTTTATATAATTTTTAAGATGGTCATCCGTGTACCGACCTCGGCAGGCGCTGTTCGGCCCGTGCGGCTGTTATTCTCTAGTTTATAGTTTCATGAATAAAAAAAAACTTATTATTATATAGAATTATTTGTAAAACACTAACAACCTTGCAAGGCTGTATTACTGTATTACATCATAAACAACAACATTTGTTCTATGACGTTTTAAAAAACATTATAATTTACAAAAAACAAAACTTAAAGATTTCGTTGTTCTATCTAACACATTTTGACGCAAGCGCATCAAGCACCCGAACCACCCGATCCCTGCTCCCCTCCGCTGTTTTCCTACCGTTTTCTTCACACAGACTTCGTAATATTTATATATTTGTATTTTTGTATGAAAATCTGATGAAAAAAAAATGTTAAATTTTTAAAGTCATAGAACAAAAGTTGTTGTTTATGCAGTTAGTAACATAATGCTGAGAGATTGCCTGTGTTTCACAAATAACCCGGTATATTAACATACTTACAAAGTTAATAGTAACACATTATTCTCTGTCATATTTTCGGGAGCAGCAGTGTACCCGGTGGATGAGGTGAAGCAGGAATCACATACCGACGTTATACGGCCGGTCTATCCTAAGCCAAGCGGGCACGTGGCGTACTACTCGCTGAGCTGGAGTCTTCTGGAGGGACAAAACAAGTCGCAGAAGCAGGATTTACCCGATCGCAATGAACAGCAGCACGTCTATATTCTTGGGCTGCACCCAGGCAGTTGCTACACGGTCAGCGTCGCCGCGCAATATATCAACCTAACCAAGGATCTGTTCACCATAAACATACGCACACGTACGTACACTACCTCCCGTACTAAGGTTATCCGTGCAGTGGGCACTGAGAGACCATTTCTTTTCTCTCTAATACTTTTCTGCTTTCTACTAATTCCATATTCCTTTTTTTATTTTTTGTTTATTTTTATGATATTTTAACATATAATATATATGTTACGCTCAAAGATCGAAAACGCTCAGTGAGCGGAAAAATAGCTCACAACGCGTTGTGGTCACAGTAAAACATCCACATGGCGAAATTCGTGTTATGGCTCTAATGAAAACGCGCACGACGCGTTGTGGCAATCACAGAAAGACCAAATAGCGAAATTCGTGTCGTGGCTGACATGCTATTCGATCGCAATGTAGAAAAGCCATGACGCGTATCGAATATTATTTGATTACGACGCACACTACTTTCCGATATGGATCCTGCTAGGCCTAGGCTGGAAACGTTTTGGTAGATGTCCTTAGGAGATATTTTTTATTTTATAAAATCACTGCATAACGTGTTTGTCATTATTAAATATGTTATGTAATTATATAAATTAAAATAAAACGATATTTGTTATTTATTGAGATTACTTTATATTAAAAAAAATCAACGTATTAAGTAATAAATTACTGAACACAAAATATTAATCATTTGTAAATTAATTATAATTCACTTAAAATAATTAGGGATTTTAATTTTTTTATCACAATTTAAAATTATTTTAAGTAATAAAAATATTTAACACAAACATAAATGTTTATTGATCACCAATAAACAACAACGATGTCCTCAAATTAATTACATAAATTAGAAATTACTATAATTGTGAAAAATAATTACCTATATCTTTTTTTGTGAAAAATAAGTATATCTTACAACCTGTCCGTCGTGATATGGTTAAAACAATGAATGCTCAGAACGCGTCTTGGCTTTTCTTCATTGCCACAACGCGTTGAGATCGAATAGCATGTCAGCCACGACACGAATTTCGCTATTTGATCTTTCTGTGATTGCCACAACGCGTCGTGCGCGTTTTCATTAGAGCCATAACACGAATTTCGCCATGTGGATGTTTTACTGTGACCAAAACGCGTTGTGAGCTATTTTTCCGCTCACTGAGCGTTTTCGATCTTTGAGCGTAACATATATATTAATTTTATATTTTTTACCAGATAATATAAATATATTATGATTGTTCCAAAATATCATAAAAAGTGTGTAAAATGTGTGTATGTATAGATAGACCGATATATTCTTTATTACCTTTTCTATAGCCATATAATTTTGTTATAAATACGTCTGTAAAATTGCTTCTTTATTGGGAGGCAGTTAAAAAATTAATTATAAAAAAATCAGAGGAAAACACTTTGGTTTTATAGCTACAAATATCTAACATCTTCATTCTTCCTAAGGATCGATTTTTGCATCGATTCAGTAATAAATTGAGTTCTAAAAGTTCGATTCTTTGGTTATCGTGCAGGTAAGTGCTAAGTTCTAAACAAACTTAGTACCGATGATCAATTTAGCTTCACTTTTCTTGGACTGACCGACATTTGACTATTCAAAAGTGCCTGCAAATGGTCTATTTGAAATAAATACTTTGACTTTGATCTTCTTTATGACTAGTTGAGGAATCTTGTGTAAAACATTCACAAAGAGAAAAATAGGTTTTTCGAATGTTTTTAAATAATTATATGATTGCATTACGTACGCAAAAAATCGACACTCAATTTCAAATTTCTGAGATCGATTTACAGTCAATGCTTAGTTTTAAGACTACGTAATTAAATTATACAAAACCGGCCAAGTGCGAGTCGGACTCGCCCATGAAGGGTTCCGTAGCAGCAAGTAACATAATATAAAAGTTCTTGTGGTTCGTTGTAACTTTGATCGATATTTTAATAATAGTGTATTTTTTTAGATTTATGACGTATTAAAAAAAAACTAGTTACTAGATTTCGTTCAAACCAATTTTCGTTGGTGGTTTGCATGATAATGTACATCATATATTGTTTTTAGTTTTATCATTCTCTTATTTTAGAAGTTAGAGGGGGGGACACACATTTTACCGCTTTGGAAGTGTCTCTCGCGCAAACTATTCAATTGAGAAAAAAATTATATTAGAAACCTATATAGGATATCCTCATTCCTGATTCGATCACGCAAAGAAACTCCGAACATAGCCCTTTCCATTGCCCTTTGGGTGACTATAAGTCTTCAGATGTGGCCCATTGTACATTGTTGCGACCACGTTTCGGAGCCATATGTCATCACTGGCAACACACACTAGCAGAAACTTTCGTCTTGAGACACTGGTATGTTGGACGGGAAGATACCGCGCAGCCTCCCGAACGCTACCCAGCCGAGTCGGATTCGACGATTGACCTCTTTCTTCTCTTTTATTCCGTTCTGTTCCGTACTATTCCGTTCTTTTCCGTTATATTCCGTTCTATTCTGTTCTTTTCCTTTCTATTAAATTTTATTCCGTTCTATTCTTCTCTAGAACGCGTGCCCTGACGTTGTTGATGGTGTGTGCATTGTTTCAGATCCTCTCATACAATCAAACATGATGATTACAAAAGTACTCTGTACCGACTACGACGAGTGTGACCCCAGCCTTGTGAGTACCGACCGATATGATTACGTCCTGCAAAGCAAAAAATTATGCACGCAATGGAGGGGCGAAAAGCGTAAGGGATTCTCGTGCCCCAGCCGTCACAAGAGATGCCTTGGCCGTCTGCGTAATTTGTTACGAGCACTTCAAAGAGATAACCGTCTGCTGAATATATTAGCTGACGGTCGTCTACTTCTGCGAAGCAGTAATGCTAGCGAAGTAGGTGACCGCACACAAAAGGGAACGGACTTCCTCACGCCTCAGCCGACCCCGGGATTTTCAGCCACCGTAGGCGCGGGCTTGCGGACGGCGAGCAATGGGTAGCTCACCGTCCGGCTGTCCAGTTACCGTCCGCATGGCGTCCGATTTGACGGCGTGTAGTGATGTGTGTCTCAAAGAGATCAGTATAACTGTAGGGGCCCTGAAGGGTCGAAGCCTTCTGGAGCCATGGGTTCGCTTCCAAAAGGAAAACCCGGAGACCAGGAACGCAAGACAAAGAAGGAACAGGAATGAGTTTTAGTCAGTATAAGTTTGACTCGCTCCACCCAAGAGCGGGAGAAGTCATTAGATGATTTCCCACTTAAAAAAAGATGATAAATAAAAATAGTTTGACTTGTTCGTCAACTCGCTTACGCAATTCGCGCGAAGGTCCTTCGGCCGCTGAAATTCCGACTCCGACGATCAGCCATGGTAGACACGAGCTTGCGGAGCAATGAGTAGCCCGCCGTCCGGCCGTCCGGTAATTAACCGGACCGAGTCCCAGTTGTCAACAGTGCGTATATCCACGCGCTCTTCAAAGAGATGTCATTAAACCGTAGGAGTCCAGCACTGTCCAGCAGGGCCGATGCCCGCAAGCTAGGACCTCGGGGAATTTCTGAAAAGGAAACTCGTAGTCCTAAAACGCAAAGGGCAACTAAAGAACACAGGTTAATCGTAAACTGGAACGCATCCAAGAAAGATTTTGTTCATCGTGTGGGCGCTCTTGATTTTGTGTCACAAAATGACGTATCGATATTGCATATTCACTCACTCACGTGTATTTCTTAATACGCGACGTGTTTTTTGTCGTCCCGGATGGATCGGGACGGA
This sequence comes from Mythimna ferrago, assembly GCA_910589285.2. Taxonomy (NCBI): domain Eukaryota; kingdom Metazoa; phylum Arthropoda; class Insecta; order Lepidoptera; family Noctuidae; genus Mythimna; species Mythimna ferrago. The sequence goes on along the minus strand of OU342684.1, from coordinate 16,227,028 downwards.
TCGGGACAATAAAATTTACGTGACGAGAAATCTCCCATTCCGCTTACTCAAACGTGTGCCCAATAGGTAGATTTTAAAATTTTTAGTTTACTTATAATAATCCCGTGGAGGGTGTACAAACTACCTACAGGTCATTGGACTCGCTCAGCTGACGTTTTCCTAAAGAAACTAATTTCGTACATGCGTAAATTAATACGAGTTTTGAAAAAAAGGTAGGTACTTTATTTTTTAATTTTATCTTTACAAATCGATAGTGTTTCATGTACCGGATCGACCCTCCACGGGATTAAAACGATCAAAATTTAGCGGTATATAGGTACTTAATTGTACACCAAGATTACAATTTACAATAGGAAAGCTTGTAATAAAATAACCAACCAAGAGCGTGTCGGACAACGCTCAGTGTAGGGTTCCGTAGTTTCCCGTCCGTCACAATAAGGGTAAGTTGCACCATTTAACTATAACGATAACAAAGCCGTTAACAGTTGTCAAATCGTAGAAATGACCAACAAGCGGCCGTTTCACGGCTGGTTATGGTTTGGTTATCGTTATAGTTAAATGGTGCAACTCACCCTAAGTGTCCCCACTTAATAGTTAAAAAATTGGGCTATTTGTTATATTGAGTTTAATATGGAGCCCTAAAAACGGTCCATAAAGGACGGTGATAACCTAACTAAAGAAAGAGTTATAGATTCCAACTACACATGGAAAGAACGAAAAATTGTGTCTATTAGGGTCCCACCACAAGTAGTGCACAACCACAACCCCTTCCGGGTTGTAACATGGAGTGATAACCTGCATCATCTAGTAATTTAAATACTGCAGTATTTAAATAGATAGCTGTTACTAAGATAGTATTATTATAAATATATAAGTTAAAATTCATAGTTAGTTCTTATTGTTCTTTTTTGCCATATTTAATTCAATATCAGGCAGCGCTATAGATTTATCAATTAATAATGATAATTCAAAATATTTAGTGATTATTTTTTATTATTTCTTATTTGTTTGTTGCGTCTAACGCTGACTGTGTTTTTTTTTTACCAGTTAAAACGTGAAATTATTATCTTTTTTTTTGACACTTAGCGAAAAATCTATGTAGACAAATTTTGCTACAAATGTTTTCTGTATGAGTGAGATAATCGGGCTACATCTTTTCATTACATAAAAAAATATTGGAATCCAACACTAAGCCTGAATCCTACAGAAAAGCCCGTCAAGTGCCTTCCTGTACAGAAAAAGTGGGGATGTCTTGCATGTCAACGAAAGTCTGGCTATTCTTTCGAAATGGTTTGCAGCTAATAATCTTTTATTAAATGCAAAATTAGGGGGGGGGGTTGGTTGGGGGGGGGGTTGGTGTTAGGCTTTAGCGGGGTGGATTCTTTGCCAGGGAATTCACTCTTATAAAATACTAAACTGCCGATAGCGTACGCCTAGGTGTGCGGAGCTAGGCTATCAGACGTGCACCGACAAGTGTTTCATATACGTCCACGCCGTCATTACACTGCCGTCGCGATGTAATGTCGGGCCCATATATATATATCTTTATGGGTCGTCCCCTCCGGGCACTGTCACGGTCCATAACGAGCCCCGCACATACTATCTACCTCGGGTCTGTGACAGCTAAATATGAAACGCGAAGGGCGAGTCTTCGGCGCCCAAAAACCGAACAAACTGGCTAAGGGAAGAAAACCCTGAGATAAAAATAACACAACACTATGGAAGCAAGACTCAAAGAAAATCTACCCCAGGAGGGTACCGGCCTAGCTGGAGAATCCCTTCCTGAGCATAGCTCAGGCTGCCCCACGTATTCTGGGGGGGGCAAAGTACTGCTACCTAAGGAAAAATCAAAAACATTGACCCAACAAATATTCCACCCGGGTCTTTTTAATCGTCAACGTTCAACATCATTAAGTGATAAAACCACTGTAAGAAAACACAACACCAAAGAGAAACAACATGCTGACAATAATGAGAATGATATGGATGAATCTAACCTTAATCCAAATGCTCCATGGCAACGAGTGCCAACCCAGAAAAGAGGCCGATCCCCTGAGGAAAAAGTGGGCAAAATAAATGCCAAAAGAGTACAGCGACGGGATCTGCTCATAAGTCAACACAGAGGCATAACCGAACCAAACCAAAGCGATAGCGTAGATATTGAAACATGTAACAGTTTCTCTATGTTAGACATAGAATTGGATGATGTTGCCCCAGTAAAAAGGACCCCTAAACCACCACCGATTGTACTCTATGGTGTTGACGATCTTCGAAATCTAACAGAGTTAATAGAAGAAGTCATAGGTAAGGATGATTACACCTATAAAATCGTGTCGAAAAATCAACTCATCATATCTTCCAGTACAGTTGATAAATATAAAACTCTGATTGAACACATTAGAGCAAAAGGACTGATTGGTCATACTTTTACTCGTAAAGACCAAAAATGTATGAGAATAGTTATTAAAAACCTTCACTTTAGTACTCCAAAAGAAGAAATCATTGAAGCTATTGAAAACACTGGAAACAAAGTGCAAGGGGAAATAGTCACAGCACGGATACCGGGAACTAAAGACCCCTTAAACACTTTCTTCGTTAATATAGCCCCGCACGAAAATAATAAACTAATAAAAGACATAAAAGTGATCTACCATCAAAGAGTTATTATAGAAGACCCAAAAAGAAAAACTACAGTAGTGCAATGCACTAGATGCCAACAATACGGTCACAGTAAAAATAACTGCATGAGGCCATATAGGTGCGTTAAGTGCGCCGGTGCACATAAAACTACTCTGTGTACCATAGACAAAAACACCCCAGCAGTGTGTACTCTTTGCTCAGGTAGTCATCCTGCCAGTTACAAGGGATGCATTGTATACAAAGAAATACTTGCCAGAAAGAAAGTAGGGAACAAACCTCACATAAACAATATAGCGAGAATGAGCAGTCAAACAACACGTAAGTCAACTGATAGCTACAACCTAAGTGATCCTGACTTAAAAAAAAAGATGGAGAGTAAACAACAAAAAGAAAAGAACCATACCATACTAGATACTACAGAACAGTACAGTGAAGTAGTAAAGAAAAATAATACAAAGAAATCTGCAAGCATGAATAATGCTTCAACATATCAAGTACCAGATCATAAAGATAGACAAAAAAATCACATATCCAATAAATCAGAGTCATATAAGCTAAGACAACACGTTGACAATAAGTCACAGAGAACAAGTGATACAAAGATATACACAGAAAACAACATGAACGAACAGAGAAGTAACCTAGAAATACTACTGATCAAACAGACAGAAAGAATTGACAATCTCGTATCTCAGCTAAGCACAATGATGAACCTCATTATGACACTAATCAGCAAATTGCCCTAATGCTTTCCCTAAGAATTGCCACCTGGAACGTAAATGGGTTATCGACTCACACCCAAGAACTAGAAGTACTGCTCAAAGCTAATAAAGTGGACATCGCTCTAATCTCTGAAACCCATCTCAGCGACAATAAAAAGGTCAAGATAGCCAACTATTCCATCTATAACACAAATCATCCAGACTGTACGGCACATGGTGGATCTGCAGTCATTATCAAAAATAATATAAAACATCACCTACACAGTGAATTTAGGGAGGAATGGATGCAAAGCACTACTGTGACCATTAATGGGTACTTGGGGCCAATCAACGTTAGTGCAATTTACTGCCCACCAAGACACCAACCTAAACAAGATATGTTTAACAGCTATTTCTCCAGCCTTGGTAACAGATTCATAAGTGGAGGAGATTGGAATTGTAAAAATACTCACTGGGGATCCCGACTAACAACAACAAAGGGACGTGAACTAAAAAAATGTATTGACCAAAACAACCTTATAACCCTCGCAACAGGAGAACCAACCTATTGGCCAACAGACATTAATAGAATACCGGACCTCGTGGACTTTTTTATAATAAAGGGACTATCGGATGTATACTTTAATGTCGAATCATTGCTTGATTCTGTATCGGATCATACTCCCATCGTAGCTACATTTAGCATATCACCAATCCAAAGAGTCCAAAAGCCTTCATTATACAATAATAAAACTGACTGGAGTGCCTTTACCGAGTTTCTGAATGATAAAGTCAAACTTAAAATCAAACTCAAAACAGAAGAAGACATTGACGAGGCAACATTCTACATAACAAACCTCATTCAAGTAGCTGCTTGGCGCTCTACCCCAGCATTGAAGTATAACACCGAAATAAATAATATTCCTCTAGAGATACGGAACAAGTTACGAGAAAAACGGTCACAAAGAAGACAATTACACATGACAAGGTCAGACACGGACAGATCACTCTATAACAGATTATCAAGAGAACTAAAGGAACTGATAGACGAAAATAAAAATGCAATCTTTCAACACAAGATATCTGGTCTCTCAGCTCATAAAAGGGACAACTATTCGTTGTGGAAAATGACCAAAAACTTCAAGAAACCACAAAATCATATTCCACCAATACACAAATCTCCTAGTCACCTATGGGCTAGAAGTGATAGTGAAAAAGCAGAACTATTTGCAAACCACTTAAGCGAAATATTCACTCCTAACGAATCGACCATGGAAGACTTTGAAACTGAAGTTGATAAAATTATCAATAGTGACCAACAACTATCTGCACCAGTCAAACTGGTAACACCAAAAGAAGTAGCACGCACTATTCAGTACTTACAAAACAAAAAAGCTCCTGGTTTTGACCTTATAACGGCTGAAGTACTTAAGCAGCTGCCCAAAAAAGTCATTGTCTTCCTGACAATGCTTTTTAATGCAATATTCAGAATACATCACTACCCGAAATTGTGGAAAATATCTCAGATATGTATGATCCCAAAACCGGGGAAACCGCCAACAGATCCTAGCTCATATAGACCTATAAGCCTTCTCCCCATACTGTCAAAGGTTTTTGAAAAGACTCTTCTTCAAAGACTCAAACCCATACTCGATGAAAGCAAGATTATACCGGATCACCAGTTTGGTTTTCGGCAGAAACACGCAACAGTCGAACAAGTGCATAGGGTAGTCCATGTAATTAGGCAATCACTAGAGAAGAAAGAGTATTGCTCAGCGGCATTCATAGACATACAACAAGCCTTTGACAGGGTGTGGCACAAAGGACTGCTGTACAAGCTGAAAACACTTCTGCCTAACTCATTCTTTATGATCCTGAAATCCTATCTACATCAAAGGAAATTCCAAGTCAAATGTGGAGAAGATTACTCGAATCTGTACTTGATCACTGCCTCTGTGCCCCAAGGATCAGTTCTCGGCCCCGTGTTATATTCTATATATACGGCAGACCTGCCTGAAACAGAAGGTGTTGTAACGGCTACCTACGCAGATGACACGGCATGCCTTGCAAGCGATAAAGACCCAAACAACGCATCATCGAAGCTGCAAGCACAGCTCGACAAAATTGATTCTTGGCTTCGGAAGTGGAGAATAAAAGCTAGTGTAACTAAGTCAACACAAATAACATTCTCACTAAAAAGAGGCGAATGTCCACCTGTTAGTATGGGTAACAAGGCCCTGCCGAATCACGATAGCGTAAAATATCTTGGCCTACACCTGGATAGAAGACTGACCTGGAGTAACCATATAAAAGCCAAGAGGACAGAAGCGAACCTACAATTTCGATCGCTAAACTGGTTACTTGGACGACAATCACCTCTGTCTCTTAGTAACAAGCTCTTGGTATACAAAGCCATCATAAAACCCATCTGGACCTATGGAATAGAACTGTGGGGTTCTGCTAGCAACTCTAACATAGAGATCCTCCAGAGATTCCAAAACATTGCCCTTAGAACTATCTCAAGCGCACATTGGTTTGTAAGAAATACGGAGATACATGAATACCTTGAGATACCTACTGTGAAGGAGGAAGTCAGCAATACCAGCAAAAGATACAAGGAAAGACTGAGCAAACACACAAATGAACTGGCAAAGAATTTACTGCACTCACAAGAGAACACTAAACGCCTCAAAAGATGGCACATACTGGACCTGGACCAGAGAACCTGAAAAATGATGAATATATTTAATATGGTGCCATTTAATGGAATGTCGCCTGCAAAGTTAATATTGGTGGAATACATCTGATTATGGCTGGATAGCCGATTGCAGATATAAAGATTTGAAAAAAAAAAAAAAAAAAAAAAATGCAAATAAAACTAAATGTATAAAGTTTTCATTGCCAAATGTCCCTCAAGTTAACGTCAATCTAATTCTTGACAGCAAAAAACTGGATGTTATTACAGAAACTGTGTTTTTAGGTATACTTAACTATCGATTCTAAACTGCAGTGGGGTGCTCATATTAGAACTCTCTCGGGAAGACTAAGCTCAGCTGCATATGCAGTAAGAAAAATAAGGCAATTGACAGATGTAGCCACAGCTAGGCTGCCGTCCTCTAACTAAAAAGCAGCTAAGTGCATTTGTTTCTAAGTAACTTGCTGCTTTTTAGTTAGAGGACGGGAGTAGGTTAGTTTACTATGCTTATTTCCACAGTATTATGTCTTATGGCATTTTACTGTGGGGATCTGCAGCTGATGTAGACTCAATTTTCATACTACATGAAAAACTTTTTACAAAAAAAAAATACAACCGACTTCAATGTTAAAAAAACACTGAAAAGTACAAAATAACTTTAATTTCGGAAGTCGAAGTTTAATGGAAAAGCACAGTGTTTACCTCGGGGTGAAAGTAACCTATTTAGTAAGTTACTTTAACCCCTAGTGTAACAATGTACTATTACCACACTTTGATTGTAATTATAGGTATTAAATTGGGACTAATGAAAAACTTTGTGAAGGCTCTCAGCAAAGATAATCTAACGTTCAAATTACCTGCGAAGTAAATTTCCTAGTATAAGCGTCGCCAAAATAAAAGAAAAAATCTTTATTGGACCTGAAATGAGAACGATTTTAAAGGACCAAAACTTAGATTCAGGTTTACGTGGTTTTGAAAAAGAGCATTAATCATTTATGTTTTTTGGACAATATAAGAAATGAAAATTACGGGTGACAGGACAGAATGGAAGAAGAAAACGTGTTTCGCCGACCCCAAGTAATATGGGATAAGGGCAGGAAGAAGAAGAAGAAGAAATGAAAATTATGTGGAACCTGTGAACAATCTCCTTCAAAAGTGTCAACCGTTAGGTAGCAATATGTCTCTAAAAATTACCTAGTTTTCTTCCTTCTCATCTTTATTGTTTTCTTTCTAACTGTGGTGATGTAAGTAACAAACATGGTGAACGATTCCACAAAGATATCTCGATAATAGAAAAGAGATACCATTGATGTACTCGTCAATGTTAACTAAAGCGCCTTACGCACCATCCATCTTTCTGTACGTCTTGCCAAGGCCATGCACGATGCACATGCACATGCCGTACCTACGTCAATAATTAAGAAATCGTTACAATAGATATACCTAAACTGAACAACCTTCCTCAAAACATTTTTTCAGGAAACGAAAAAAAAATTTGGCCTCTCCATACAAACTGTCCAATCAAGTTTATAATTTTCTATGGTGAGGCGGATTTTTTATTTCGTTTCCTGAAAAAATTTTTTGTGGAAGGTTGTTCAGTTTCGTCTACTGAGCAAGCCCTTAAAGTTTGTGGAGGGCTGTCCCTTACACCTTGTATAAAGATTTTTTTTTTATTTAAAAATATATAATTCTTTAAATGATTATTTATAATAAAATTATAATTTTTATAATTTCTATCATAAGTTACTAACGTAGCCTGAGTAGACATGCCTAGTATCTGAATACCACCTGCCAAGATAGCTTGACAAAGCCCCGCTCTGCGAGACTCCTTTTTTTAAAAAAAAAATAACCACGATGGCTAACCTAACCTGTCCGTGTTGGGGTGTCCTAAGTTTCCGAACTCGCTTGACGCTTCGCTCGCTTTGCACTACCTAGTATGTTAATAGATTCTTGATTAGCCTCTTTGACGAACACAATGCGCGCATACAATATGGGTAGGTACTTTATTTCAGGCGAATTGAAATCTGGCGGAGCGTGAAGCAGCGGCATTACATTATACAGCTATGTTTTTCAATACGGTATGTTTTATGATATGGCTAAGACATTTTTTTTATATTTTAAACGTTGCGTTAGACCGAATGATTTTCGATTAAAACGTTATTGAAATGAAAATATGAAATGCCAGCATTTCATAAAATGATTGGTCATATCATGAAGTGATGAATCGACAAATAAAATCTAAGAAAAAGATGAAATGTTAAACATTGTATTATATCGGTCCTAAAAGAAGCTGATTTACGCTGATTGGGATGAGGCTGATTTATTTATCAATTGTTAATTAGTAAAGAGTAATAAAAACTAATGGAATGTGATGGGTACGTGCTACCAACCGACGATTAATTATCCCTACACGCGTTATGCAAGTGTACCTACCCATGAACAACTTCCTGGTTGATGGGAAACTGTATTGACATAATGGAAAACATGGGGGCTAGGGCTATGGTTTTTGAAGGTTTAAGATGACTGGTTACCAAAAACTATGTAAAGACTATGGCCCTTATTGGCAAAATTGTGGTGTCTTTTCCACAAATAGGTACTATTTATGAAGAGTTCAAGTTGATTATGGCCTTTTCCTGGACAATACTATATCAAAAATGATCGCTATCACGTAGTGACGTAGCAGCAAGGGGACAACAGCCTTTTATTAAGTGACTAAATTTTTATTTCAAATACTATAAGGAAATCCCATGGGAGCTACGGGATTAATGACTTCAACCCTTCAGGCCTGCAAGATCGCGACTTTGATCTGGGATTGGATCCTCTAATAGCCATATACCTACGTTAACGATTTTGAGATTTTCATCAAGACCTCAAGCTTTTGCAATTAGAAATTAGCATTTAGTGGAGTGGAGTCAAGTGGAATGTGATGATGAAAAAAAAACCGGCCAAGAGCGTGTCGGGCCACGCTCAGTGTAGGGTTCCGTAGTTTCCCGTCGGTCACAATAAGTGTTCCCACTTATGAGTTTAAAAAAAGGCTATTTGTTACGATGACATACTAAGTACGGAACTCTAATAAATACGGAACCCTAAATACGGGCCCACAAAGGACGGTGATAACTAAAATAGTATGCAAGTAGTAGAAATTTCAGCGATTGTGCACTCGTAAAATTACGAATATATTTTCAAGAAGCAACGATCTTTTACCACGGTAGCTCATGAAAGCACGGAAAATCTTAACATCGACTTTTAAAAAGATGACGTCATTACGCAACGCCATCTATCGAACCATTTATGAACTGGTTTTTACCTTAACATTTTGATAAATGGCGTTAAAAAAATGAATTTTAGTTTTGTTCTAAATTGCCTTAGCATGTTCCTGATAGAAGTTTTATGTAGTTATAAGATAATACCGCCAATGCCAAGGAGAGACCAACCGAACAATTCGAAAATACCCGACCCCATCAACTCAGGAAAAAATCAGCGCCATCTCTCGGGGAATTGGGTTACTAATTAATACATAGGTACCAGAAGAAGTTTTCGGTGGTAATTTTGGATTGCGAGAACCGATTTTAATAATTCTTTTTTGTTTGAAAGAAGATACGTTCAGGATAATAAAATATGTAAACGAAGTTAAAAAAAATGCTTGCATATACGATTATACTACAAACTTAGTCCAGAAATTATTTTGTACAACCTTTTTGTCTTTTTTGTACAAAAACTGTTCTTTTCATCAAGTTCAAAATGATTTTCCTAGAAAGTCCTTATAAAGTTCTACTTTTCAGATTTTTTTCATATTTTCTAAACTTATGGTTCAAAAGTTAGGGGGGGGGACATTGTTTTTTACTTTTGGAGCGATTATTTCCGAAATTATTGACATTATCAAAAATGGTTGTAGTAAACCCCTATTCATTTTTAAATACCTATCCAACAATATATCACACGTTAGGGTTGAAATTTAAAAAAAAAGCACTTCCCACTTTACATATAGGGGGGCTACCCTACCCACTTTGTCGGCGTGATTGATATACATATTGGTACCAAATTTCAGCTTTCTAATGCTAACGGTCACAGAGATTAAGCGAGGACGCAGACAGACAGACTGACAGACGGACAGACAGACATGGCGAAACTATAAGGGTTCCTAGTTTACTACGGAACCCTAAAAACTACAGATGGCTAAACTTCACAAACATACTATCTCTAGGCTATGACGAAACAACTAGAAACAAATCGTTTTGATGAAAATAGTAGGCACCATAAAAGGCACTGTAACTGCTTGACAATATTTTAGCATTTTAGATTAAAATTTATTGTGAGTTGCACTTTGGCTATAAGTTATCATCGAACTGTCCTAATAATAATGAAGCCAGAAGCTAAGCAGGGGAACTCCGTTATAATACGATGTATCCTAGCCATGTTTGGGCTTATTAGAATTTACACGAGATGCACTCTAGCTGCAAGATACTATCGTACAGAATCCGTGAGGCAGGCTCAGGAACTCCATCATAATACACCGACGTCGTCTATTCGTATATTGGATTGTTGGAATTGGGATGAGATGCACTCTGGCTAAGCAGCGGTGGACTTACGAGTTGTAGGTCTTGGGTTCAAACCCAGCTAGGCGCATTACTTTGTGTAATTTATTTCATCACCTCTGCTCTCAAAACCGTGAATTAAAACATCGCGAGGAAACCGGCATGTCCTAGAACCAAAAAATTCGAAGACATATGACATCCACCAACTTGCACTGGGCTTATGTGGGGGATTACGGCCCATTCCCTTTCCTAGAGAGGAGGCCTGAGTCCCAACAATTGGAACATTTTAAGGCCGACTATGCTATGCTATGCTATGCACTCTGGCTATAAGGTATCATCGAACTGGGGTCTACCATGACGTGTTAAAATGTTAGGCCTGCGAGCGAGAAAGAGGGATAGAGCTATACAGGATGTATAGCTTCATCCCTTTAAAAGTTTAGTTTAGATCGTCAAATAGATTGCGTTAAGAGCTCGTGGTAGGGACTCTGATCTGATAATTTGCGCACATAATGTCGAAGGCACACTGACTTTTAAGAAACAGGTTATTCCTAGTTTAGAAGTCAGGGTCTTTTTGCTCTGGCACACTTAGCCATGTTCCTAAAAATGTTTTGTTTATGTATTTTTTGGAAAAAAAAATAATATTATTATTATAATAAAGACGGAAGGTAGGCTCGGAACCTTCGTCATAATACAATGAATTCTAGTCGGATTTCGACTTATTGAAATTGTGGTGAGATGCCTTTAAATGGTTGCATTCTTATTCTTAATTTATCATTGTTTTCCACACTATAATATTATAAAGTTTTTTTTATTTTATTTGTATATCTGAGTGACATGGGCTATATTTTATGTGCGCGGGTAAAGCCGCGGGCAAAATAAAACAAATAATAAAAAAAACTGGGCAAGTATGATTAATATTTTGAAATATCTATTAATAATATAAACGCGAATGTTCGTACGTATGGATGTCTGAATATATGAATAATTGGATGTTTGTTATCCTTTCACGCAAAAACTACTGTGTGCATTTCGATGAAACTTGGTACATGGGTAGAACATGTTCTGGAATAGCAATTAAAAAATTGCCCGGGAGTATGTCCCTTGGGATAATTTTCTACTATCACGCGGGCAAAGTTGCTGGCAGCAGTTAGTATAGAATGGACACCTCGTCAGCAACTAACACCATAACTTAACTACATAGTTTCTGGAAACCACCTCATTTATTAATTGGCTATATCGTTATATTAATTAGACTTAAATGTTGCAATTAGGTAATACCTTTCTTATGTCACGTAGAATGAACGTAACTAATGAGTTTTACTTTCGTTTTTTTTGTTTTCTAATAAAAAACGAATTGTAAGTATGTTTTATATTCGTCAATCTTGAAAAAGTGGTCAGTTCTGCCTTCCAAGTGGCATAATATTAATTTAAACTGCCTATATTGATACAGATACCTCGTACAAGGATATGCCAATTGTTGGACTATATAATTATCACGTTTGCTCGAATGATGCATGGGTGACAAAAATCTAAAATGGATGTTTACACGTACCATTGTCGTCTCTACGGTATACGTTTACATTCAACACCGTCAGCGAAGATGATATAATTGCCAATGCTGACTAGATGTTTACATTCAGTTTGTTCGGAGTTCCTCACTTAATATCTTGATTGGTATATAAAGGAAATCAGTGCCACAAATAGCACAGTGTTGTCGGAACCAAGGAACTTGAAATATCGAATGTAAGTGGTCTTATTTATTTTGGAATTGTCGCATTAAATTTGATTTTATCGAAGTGCATTTGAATTCAAACACGTAGTCTTCTAGCGGAGACTTGTTATTTTTATTATTATTTGAGAGTTTTTTTTAATAGTGAACCTTAATTCCTTACCTAATAATTTAATTGCTAATCGAACGTTATTTTAAAACAGAAACATTATCTTAAGCGATAAATCAACAGGTATTATGATTATTTTAGTGTTGTTATTAATATAAAATTATTATTATTTACATTATTAATTCATTAAACCCCAAGCGAACGCCGGCGTTCGCGCACCTATTGTCTTTCTATTGTGTCTGTAATTTCCACGATTGAAAGGTATATACTTAATCTCATAAAAGGTTTTCTTTTTCATTTAAGGTCGGTTACCAAAAATTTTAAAATAGCCAGACCTTTACTTAAATCAGAGTGATTTTTGCAATACATTTTATTACTGAGTTTGGGGATGCAATAGATATAAAGGCCAATTCTTTCTATCAAATCCATTAGTCACCAGAATTTATATTGAAGCGTACTGTTTTCTGTAGAAATCTATGTATATTCATATTTACGTTTTGAGTGGACTGTAGCCTTTTTCCGCATATTGAGCGCATGAACGATTGTGGGATTTGGGACAGTTTAAGTTTACAGAGTAAAGGAATATAGAAAATAAAATTACGGCCGAATTTTGACTATAGGGAACTTACCATGACGTTTATAGCTCTATCAATTTAACAGTTCAGTTCAGGTGGTAAAATGGATCGTTTAGAGCTCGTGGTAGCACTGCTAGGCCAACTAACGTACTAACAAATCTTTCCATTTCACAGAACCATGAAGACCATTCTAGTCCTATGCTTAGTGATAGCAGCGGTGTGCGCTAGACCCGACGCGACGTACGACACACGTTACGACAACTTCGATGTCGAGTCCCTGGTGGAGAATGTTCGTCTGCTGAAGTCTTATGGACACTGCTTTCTCAGCACAGGGCCCTGCACCCCTGAGGGAACTGCTTTCAAGAGTGAGTAGACGATTTGATATTTTTTATCTGAGTCGTTGACTATTTATTGTCCACGTGACTATGAATTTACCTTACTAATATTATAAAGGCGATAGTTTGTAAGTACTCGTATATTTGTATGTTTGTAACTTCATCATGCTCGTACGGATTTAGACAAAAATTGGCACAAGGCTAACCTAAGTCCTGGAATAGCATAAAGTACTCTTTATTCCAAGAGTATATTCGTTTGAGAAAATGTTCTAATTCCACGCGGACCAAACCGCTGGCAGAAGCGAGTAGATTATGGGTGTAAAGACTCGGTAGGTACTCAAAAGAATGGTGGTGAAAGAATGGTGAATGTGAAAGTGTCGTGAATCAGCAATGATGCAATCGCTCACCGAGGGCTCAGTATTAATGTTATATTAATTATTAACTATGTAGCGCACATTGTTTAGATATATTTCGAATTGCAAGTTGAAAGCATTAGCAATACCTGAATCATGTAGCTGTATCCATGTTATCATAGGCCAGACAAACCGATAGACCGACGAAATCACTCCATGAGGGTTTTTTTATCATTTTAGTTGGAACCGAAACCCTAAAAAGAATAATACGTCAAAGGTAAACAAAACAACTACCTCAGTTTACCATTTACAATAATATGGTGTGTCCAGAGTCCAGACCTAGCGAATGCGCCAGCGCGCAGCGGCATTTCGCCCGCAGCTCGCTCGTTCGAAGCCCATGCATAGCGCGCGCTTCGTACGAACGAACATGAAATGCATGCGCACAGTTCGCAAGCGGCTCGCGAACGGCTCGCGAGCGGCGCATTCGCCAGATCTAAACGCACCTATAGGTATTTAACTTAAGGCCAACCTAACTCCATTAAATTGGTCACAAATCCATTCTGCTACTTAAAAATCCTGCTTTTTTCTAAAATTGTACCTACTATAATTTACAGAAACCATCCCCGATGCTCTTCGAACGGGCTGTGCTAAATGTACGCCGAGGCAGCGCCATCTGATTCGCGTTGTTGTCAAGGGCTTCCAAACGAAGACACCCGACATCTGGAAACAGTTGGTCAAGAAAGAGGACCCCAATGGCGAGTACAAGGAGACCTTCACAAGGTTCCTTAAAGCCTCCGACTAATCACTTACCAAAGAGTTTTAAGATCAGGGAGGTTTCGATCAAGATGAGGAAGATAGACGTGTTTTAAAATTATATTCAAGAGACTGTACCAAATTTAATAGCGTAAATAAAAACAGTGTACCTACTTACTAGATTTGGTAGAGGCATGCATTCAGTCGCATAACTTAGATAGGCACTCCACACTCGCCGGAGTTCTTTTAGCGGTCCTATACATTCCGGGGCCACGGTAACTCTTTAAGCATTCACATGGGCTTAGCAGGCTTCGGACCTACTGAATCTCTTCAATTTTGCTTCTGTGAGACGACCTCTAGATAATCTTTAGTCATTCAACTGAAACATTCAGAGTATTATGCGATTAGTTCGTTAACATATCTATGTGAAAGTTAACAACTTAGGTATGTACTTAGGTAGGCAAGTATGCCGAACGAAGTGTCGATCGAAGTCATCCTTGGCTTGTCAACTTTTAAACGTTTAGGTAATTCTAAGATTTATTTATAGGTTTATTTTTTATGTTGAATCATCACATTAGTTGTTAACTATTTACCAACATAGTTTGTACATCTATTTTCTAATGTATTTATTTAAAAATAAAGAAATGATTTTAATGTTGTGTTATATTTTTGTGACCTAATATTAGAATAGAATAGAATAGAATAGAATAGACAACAACAAATTTCATACAAAACAACAGGTCAGAAACAATATTATACATTGATAACCTAGGGGTGAAAGTATTTGTTACGTAGGAGTTTGGAGTCAAAGCATAACGAGGTCGCCAATAGTTCGAGGGACTAAATAAGGCTAAACCCTGTGATTTTCATTATGAATACAAGGAAAGTCGGAAGAGAAAGTAGAAAGGAAAGTAAAAATAAAACCTTTGTCGTCGTATGATTTTAGGCATCTTTCTTTTGAAAAAGGTTTTCCACTGCTGCTACTTCTTCTCTTATGAATCACGCATTAAATTCATATTTGAATCTGATGAATTTATCGTGTTTTACAAATCTGTCGGAGATTTATTAAAGTACCTATTAAACAACTCTAAAACTCGATGAAACAACAAAATGAAGATCGCATGGTCGCTTTCCCGCCTATTTTTTTGTTTTTTTTTTTCTGTGGCTGGTCGGTTATTCGGCCATTATTGGTTTTCTTTGGTTGTCTTTGGGATATGAATCTGAAAAGACATGGCTTACCTATAGGACAGTATCCAAGCCAAAAGCTTAGAAAATACAAGTACGCTGGACTGAATGTTGTGGTGGTCTCCATCACTTCATGGAACTTGTCCAGTCCGTTTGTCAACGAGGCGCTGGTGGCGAGAGTCGGATCGGTATGTCTGATAGGACGACGAGAACAGGTTGGTAATCCGACAGCATCTCGTCGTCTAAGAATAGGCTAGTTGCCAAATGTAATTAGTCCGTCTTTTAGATTATAAAAAAAATATTGGACACGTATTTTTTCTTTTTTTCGATTAAACCAAAAATAACAAAGATATAGCCCATTAAAGTTATGTGTGACGTCACCCCGTCCGAAAAAACGTGTCGTCCTATCAGACATGCTCATCCGACTCTCGCCACCAGCGCCACGTTGACAAACGGACTGGACAAGTTCCATGAAGTGATGGAGACCACCACAACATTCAGTCCAGGCAGCGTACTTGTATTTTCTAAGCTCGTGGCAAATAACAACCGAACGCTCGCGCTCTTATAGTGGCGGGGGGGGGGGTAGCTGCCCCTCCCTGCCCGTACCACGCTACGCTCTTGTATCTACCTACATTTTAAAGCCGCTGCTGGGAAAAACTATCGAGTTTATATGTTATACTCTGCAGTTAAAACATCTTTTGATAATTATTAAATTCAAAATTCAAAACAATTAATTTATTTGATAGAAAAAAAATTATATTATATTAGATTCTATAGTCGAGTGATAATTGAGTTTCGTTCTCCCTCAGTACTTACATCACTACGATAAAAAAAAATATTGAGGTTATGGTTATGTCACCGACCGATGATGACAAATAATTGAAAATCAAAACCGGTGTTTATTTACAAATAATTTCTCGTTTAAAATTACGAAAATGTGGTCTAGGAAATTAAGCAAATGTGTTTTAGATAAGACTGTGTATGTACAACATCCGAGAATGCAATTAAATGGAATTAATGGTGTTAAAATGTGTACTGATTGATTTTCATTAAATAATTGCAGTTATTACAGAAATACGACATTAAAATTGCCTCAATGGGGCTTTCTGATGTCTGCGCTATCGTTAAAAAGTAATGAAGCTATTACACGGACTCGCACAAGCAGCGTGGTTTCTACAGCGAATACTTCGACGATAGATGCAGCCGATGTGGAGTTTTTTTCCAAACAAATGAATGACTGGTGGGATCCCAATGGAAAAATGTTTCTTCTACACAGTATGAATATGATAAGGTAAAGTACAAGGTATATGGATGTTACTAAATCTGTCCCAAATATGATGTGCTTTTGGTGTCTTTATTATCATTCAGTATTAATTATAAGGGCATAATCGTCATTATAGAGTACAGATTCAACCCCCCAGATTTAACAATAAAACACCATACTAGTCTATACAAATGAGAGGTCACAATGTACTGTGATCTCGCACATGGGTAATACAAGTAGCACCATTATTTTCAAAGGAATTAAAAACGATTTAATGGCATTTAACCTAACATGGTGGTTCCCAAAACTATGTTCCAAAAACCACTTGTGATTCACAGGAGCTAAAATATGATCCTTTTTACTCGGAAGAATATATGTGCAAACAATAGTTGCTCGATAATCTCAAAGTGGGAATCCATAGTAAGTTGAGCCATTTAAAATTCGTCTCGATTGGCAATTTCTACTATAATCACAATAGTGCTATAGTAGCACTGTCAGTCTATATATTATAAATTGACGGTGAAGTACCAATACCTTCTAACTGACACTTTTTGAGAAAATTACTTTTTAGCGCTTATAATTTAAACGTGTGTTTCCGCATGTATTAGTGAAATCTCCGAAGCAGATATTCAGTTGCAACTGCATCAAGATAATTCTGGAAACACTTCCTAACTAAAGCAACATATCAATTTATAGTATTACTTCCTAACATTTTTGGGACAGGACATTTTTAATTCGACAGTTAGGAGTTATTGGCACTTTGCTGTCGAGATAAAATATAATCTATTAATTCAAGAAATTTACATGTAGTATGATTATTGAATTTGATTGATTGAATGTATATTATTAATTCCATTAAATTATCCTTTCAAATACAGTCAATTAGAGACACAATAGAAAGAAAATGACAGCACAAACGCCAGTGTTCGCTTGGGGTTTAATTAATTAAAGACTGTTATTAATATTGGCAACAAAAACCTAAATAATTAGAGGAGAAAATGTAATTGAATGTTGTTGAGAAATTTTTGTGCAAACTGATTTAAATTTTATATCAAATGCTGCAATGCTGGTATTTTTTTATTTAAAACAATATGTATTTTAAAAACTCAGTATTTACGACATAAGTTTATAGCCCTCACTCATGTGCAAGTAGAAAATTATTCTGTAATTCTTAAGCAGGGTTTTATCGCCCCTCTTAAAGATAAGTACCACCACACTTCTGCTCCATGCCTGTGGCGCAGTAACAAACAATTGTTTAAGCATAAATAAGCATAATCAGCATGTAATGTTCCCACTGCTGAGACTCAGGCCTCCTCTCTAGGAGAGGGAACAATTGTGTACTGGATAAAATCTACGAAATTTACCAGAGGTTGATGACACCTAAAAAAAGTTACAATATCTTCTGAACTTAAAACCCTCTAGTTGATAGGGTATCCAGGTAAGTTAAAATTGCAATGAATTCAAAATTTTATATTCACAGAATCCCTTTTGTCAGAGACGGTCTCATATCTACTGCTCAAAAAGAATTGCACCCACTCAAAGGTAAAAAAATTTTGGATGTTGGCTGCGGTGGAGGAATACTATCAGAGGTAAAAAGAATCACAAATATCAATACTCTTCTGCAGATATATTATATGTAGAATATTCTGAATAATATTACTTACTAATAAGTTTTTTAATTTTTATTTTAATCTTTGGAATATTTTAATTAGAGATACAATAGAAATACAATGAGAGAGTGAATGGTTTGAATTTAATGAATTAATTGACTCAACTAACTGCATCTAGCATTTTTAAAATCAATATCATCTTCCTGGCCTTGTCCCATGTTACTTGGGGTTGGTGCAACACATTTTTTTCGTCCATTCTTTCATCAACTGTTATGCTATCACTTTTCTTACTCTGACTCTATTTTCTTTCATTTCACTGCTTACACAATCTATCCATCCATCCATATTTATTTTCACACCCCTTCTCTTCACATGACCGTACCAAGACAATTGATTCTCTGGCACCCGCGCCAATTTCAAACTTTCTGTAATATACTTAATTATTATGGTTCACTTTATTCTCTCTTGTTTTTTCTTGATTCGCTCCACTCATCCATTCTAATAATTCTCATCTCTGCTACATGCAATCTTTTTCACAACCCAACATTCTGATCTATACAATATTACAGGTCTTATAAGTAACGGACTTGTATATTTTCCCTTCAAACTTAAGGATCATACGGATGATCCTTAAGTCACTCACCTCATTGTTGTAATGACTGCAGAGTAACATTATTAAGGCCACTTGGTTCGCCGCTTTCCATAATAGGGTAGTTTCCAGGGTCAAAATAATTACATTTTATTTAGTCCGTATTTTAGATTATAAAAAAATATTGGACACGTATTTTTTCTTTTTTCGATTAAACAAAAAATAACAAAGATATAGCCCATTAAAGTTACGTGTGACGTCACCCCGTGCGAAAAAATGCAGCTCGGGGCGTTACGTTACACGTAACTTTAATGGAATACACGTAACTTTTGGGGGCTGAGTCACCCGCGTCCGTAGGAGGATACCCATTGCTAGGCCCTACACGTGGGCCCTACACATCCACGGGTGGTGCTAATCAGGTGACACTAACTGGTGGTAGGTTTCGACCGACGGCTTGTGACCACCTACTGGGCAAAGACGTACCGTCAATCGGCCTAGCCGTGTTTCGGTACGATGCCCAGTGTAGCCGATTCAGAAGAGTTGGGTCAAAGTGGCAGTTGCAATGCTTGCAGACTAGCCAGACTCGTGCTGGTATTGACGTATCGGGAGACTAGTCGTGGAGGGTAGCGGGATCCGAGGCACGGTGCACCGCTGGCCGACCGCAGTTAGTTGGGGGCCCAAGTAATGTGCCAGCCACACATGAAAGGCTGCCCCGCCAACTAGCGAAAAATCCCGGAATGCACCATCGTGCTGGTTGGCGACCAGATGAGAGGGCCCGATGGTCATTTCCGGGGGGGCTCGTGCGTCCCCGCAGTCTCCAGACTAGTACCCCAATGATGCTGTCCTGCCAGTGCATGACTGAAGGTTAGCTGCATGGGACTCCATTTTACTTCCTTCTCCTCTCCTACCTCACTCTCAATATGACAAGCAATAAAAAGAGATATGTCAAACAGCGGCTGCACTCCCTCTCACTTAAAGTGCACCTCTGCAATATTAGAGGGCTGCACTCCAATCTCGCATCAGTCCATCATCACCTGGAGACTGAAAAACCATCTCCCTTTTTTCTTTCGGTGACGCAGATACGAAAACCGTCAGATGTGTCGTACCTGTCTTACCCAGGGTTTACCCTGGAGCACAATTTTAAACCGCGCGCTGGAGTGTGTTTGTACGCCCGGGACGACATCTGCTATCGGCGTCTCCGCGACCTTGAAGATTCAAGGTTCTCAACGCTTTGGGCTCTGGTGGACACAGGCATGGATAAAATTATCTATGCTTGTGTCTACCGTTCGCACAGTGGCGATCAGGAGAGGACCGGGCTATGAGCCTGGTCCTCTCCTGATCGCTACCTTACCTTACCTTACCTGATCAGTACCTTAGTGAGGCGGCGGATGCGGCTCAGCAGAGGTAACCTTCTGCACAATTGGTGTTACTGGGGGATTTTAATGCACACCATCAGGAGTGGCTCTTCCCATACCAGTGCACAGACCATGCTGGTCGAGAGACGCGAAAGCTTGCGCTAGCGTTAAATCTTACCCAGCTGGTCCAGGGAGCAACAAGGGTGCCGGACGTGGATTCGCACACGGCCAATTGCTTAGACCTTCTGCTGACAACAGATCCAGACCGCTATTCAGTGTCAATATCATCACCGTTAGGTAGTTCCGACCACTGTCTGGTTAAATCTGTATCACTCTACTCTCCGTCCGATCCCAGCCCTAGAGGCACCAGGCGGGTTTGGCGATACAGGTCAGCAGATTGGGATGGCATGCGATATTTCTTCGCTTGTTATCCTTGGCAGCCTACTTGCTTTTCTTCGGGAGATCCATCGTCGTGCGCAGATGCTGTGACGGATGTGTTGCGGCGGGGGATGGATATTCCATTCTCCGACGTAGCCATGTCTGGCCGAGCTCGCCCTTGGTTTGGTGCGGAGTGTGGCCGCGCTAACGCGCTCAAGCACGCAGCATATCAGGCATGGGCCGACGCTCGTATGCGCAAGACGAATGACGTAAGCCAGAAGAAGAGAGCCTTCAACAGAGCTGCCAAGTCTTGCAAGAAGGTGATGCGGAGGTCTCGGTTCGACCACATTAGCCGCATCGGGAACAAACTAGCTTCATACCCTGCGGGTAGTAAGGCGTTTTGTTCCGTGGCTAAGTCGGTTGAATCGAACTTCTGCCGCCCCTCACTACCGCCACTGCTGAAACCCGACGGGTCGCTGGCACATACCGCTGAGGAGAAAGCAAATTTGTTTGCCTCACTCTTTGCGGAATCTTCGCGTCTAGACCCAGGTAAAGCGCGGCCCCCTGCTCATCCTGATGGTTGCGATGCGAGTATGTCAGATATTCGCATCCATCAGAAGGACGTCCGTAGGGTACTGCGTAACCTTGACGTGAACAAGGCTAGCGGTCCAGACGGGATACCAGCAATTGTTCTGAGAACGTGTGCGCCTGAACTGTCTCCGATCCTGACACGCCTATTTAGGCTTTCATTTGAGGCTGGAAAAGTGCCGATGGCATGGAAGCAAGCTAATGTCCAGCCCGTGCCCAAGAAAGGGAGTCGTGCTGACCCAGCTAACTACCGACCAATCTCAGTAACGTCCATTCTCTGTAAGACTATGGAACGTGTACTCAACACTAAGCTCCTGGCATACCTAGAAGCTAATGTTATTCTCAGTGACCGTCAATACGGCTTTCGCCGAAATCGGTCAACTGGAGATCTTCTAGCGTATGCCATCCACATCTAGAGTGAGGCCATCGAGAAGCACGGGGAAGCGCTTGCCGTTTCCCTCGATATTTCGAAGGCTTTCGATAGGGTTTGGCACGAAGGCCTTATAAGTAAGCTTCTTTCTTTCGGTTTACGCGCTGGATTGTGTGCTTGGATCGCAGACTTCCTGAGTAACCGGTCTATCCGAGTGGTTATCGATGGCTGCTCGTCTGATTAAATGGCTATTAATGCCGGGGTCCCTCAGGGGGCAGTACTCCCGGCAACATTATTCTTGCTGCACATAAACGATCTGCTTAAGCCCCGTACCTTTGGGTATGCAGACGACAGCACTGTTGCTGAGAGTTACATATCCAGCGCACGAGCTAGTGGATCACAGATCCAGTCTCTTCGAGAGGCTATGGTTGAGCGCTTGAACTTGTCCTTGGAGGCAGTCTCCGAATGGGGCGATGCCAATTTGGTCAGGTTTAACGCTGCAAAAACCCAGGCGTGTCTATTTTCCGCTAAAAGGAGCCAATTCAGTCCTGCTCCAACTTTCCGGGGTGTAACCGTGCCGATAACCGACCATCTTGACCTTCTTGGTGTTACGCTGACATCAACACTCAACTTTGGGCCATACATCGAAGCAAAGGCTCAACTGGCTGCAAAAAAGCTGGGAGTTCTCGCAAAGGTCAGACAGTACTTCACGCCGGAACAGCTGCTCAAACTTTATCAAGCGCAAGTTCGATCGTGTATGGAGTATTGCTCTCATCTTTGGGACGGATCTGCCCGATACCAGCTTGATGCACTTGAGGCAATTGAGAGGCGAGCCAGAAGGATATACTCGTCGAGTCGAGGCTTCAAAGTCTTGAGCATCGACGCAAAGTTGCTAGCCTGTCGGTTTTCTACCGGTTGCATTTCGGGGAGTGTGCGTCGGAATTGCATAACCTAATTCCGCCTAGCCCGTTTCATCATCGGACTACCAGACGTACGGCTATGCGCCACCGGTATATGGTGGATATCCCACCAACACGCACAAAACGTTTTGGGAACACATTCATTGTGCGTGCGGCTAGGGAGTGGAATTCCTTGCCGGAGTCTGTGTTTCCTGATAGCTACAACTTAGGAATCTTTAAGTCGAGAGTGAATAGGTTTCTTTTAGATAAGCGCGTTCCATCGTCGACCGCATCGTCGCTTTCCATCAGGTGAGATAGCGGTCAAGCGCGAACCTATCAACAATAAAAAAAACAAAAACTATATCTTTGTCATTTTTGGTTTAATTTACAAATAAAAAAATACGTGTCCCTTATATTTGAATAATCTAAAAGACGGACTAATTACATTTTTTACGGCAACTAGCCATTATCCAGTGTGACGCACGCAACTTTTAACCTTGTAATGCTGTAACAAACTGAAAAAACCTCGAAAAAAGAAAACCTTTATTCATACGAAAGGAAAATGACTGTATTTCTGCAAACAATAATGAGAAAATCCTGAACAATAATTTGCTATTAAGGACGTATTCACCTATTTCGACAAATATCACGGTTTTTCGGGAACCATTATGATGCTCTAGGAATCATAATTATGAGTATATCTTGGTATCAAATAAAAGACAATATATCTATCTCCAGGATGGCATAAAAAAAATATTACGGTCTCATATAAAATTTTCATATAAATACGATTTTACCAACGCACTAATACAAGAAAATTACGAAACACAGAGTCTGAGTAGGAACCCGTAACTTAAATCCAGTAAACATTTTTACTTTAAAAAACATAAAATAATACAGCTTATATAGTCTTCAACACCTATAGCTAATTATTTTGAACCTACATAAATAACTTTATGATTTATGACCAAAATAAAACCACTCTCAATATTTCTTCATACATTTTTCATTGAACGCGCGATGTCTAGCGTCAGTCCGCGCTCAGAAGCGCTTGTGAACGGATGTCCGTATCGCTCTCTTACAAAAAATAAATACGTCTAAAATGTGTGCCGACTTGTATACTGCGACTGCCAAGACGTGCTACTTTTTCGGACCGAAATAAAAGTACAAATATCGTACTTATTGGAACGAAGTTCCTTATCGCGCGTTGTGAAAGGGGGCTAGACGGAAAAAAATCTCACGAAAACTTTTACTGTCAAAATGTAAATCCAAGATGGCGGCTGCAAGAAATTATCAACTTTTTCGTCGTGGGTGTCGTTTTCATGGTTTTCGAGGGTGTTAAAACCGATGGTACAGTCAAAATATAAATCCAAGATGGCGGCTGCAAGAAATTATCAAATTTTCCGTCATGGGTGTCGTTTTCATGGTTTTCGAGGGTGTTGAAACCGATGGTACTGTCAAAATATAAATCCAAGATGGCGGCTGCAAGAAATTATCAAATTTTTTGTCATGGGTGTTGTTTTCATGGTTTTCGAGGGAGTTGAAACCGATAGTACTGTCAAAATGTAAATCCGAGATGGCGGCTGCAAGAAATTATCAACTTTTTCGTCATGGGTGTCGTTTTCATGGTTTTCGAGGGTGTTGAAACCGATGGTACTGTCAAAATATAAATCCAAGATGGCGGCTGAGAGAAATTATCAAATTTTTTGTCATGCGTGTCGTTTTCATGGTTTTCGAGGGTGTTGAAACCGATGGTACTGTCAAAATATAAATCCAAGATGGCGGCTGCAAGAAATTATCAAATTTTCCGTCATGGGTGTCGTTTTCATGGTTTTCGAGGGTGTTGAAACCGATAGTACTGTCAAAATATAAATCCAAGATGGCGGCTGCAAGAAATTATCAAATTTTCCGTCATGGGTGTCGTTTTCATGGTTTTCGAGGGTGTTGAAACCGATAGTACTGTCAAAATGTAAATCCAAGATGGCGGCTGCAAAAAATTATTAACTTTTCCGTCATAGGTGTCGTTTTCATGGTTTTCGAGGGTGTTGAAACTGATGGTACAGTCAAAATATAAATCCAAGATGGCGGCTGCAAGAAATTATCAAATTTTTCGTCATGGGTGTCGTTTTCATGGTTTTAGAGGGTATTGAAACCGATAGTACTGTCAAAATATAAATCCAAGATGGCGGCTGCAAAAAATTATTAAATTTTTCGTCATGGGTGTCGTTTTTATGGTTTTCAATGGTGTTGAAACCGATACTATTGTCAAAATGTAAATCCATGATGGCGGCTGCAAGAAATTATCAAATTTTTCGTCATGGGTGTCTTTTTCATGGTTTTCGAGGTTGTTGAAGCCGATAGTGCTGTTAAAATGTAAATCTAAGATGGCAGCTGTTAGAAATTATCTACTTTTTCGTCATGAGTGTCGTTTTCATGGTTTCGAAGATATTGATTTAGTGCTGTCAAAATGTACATACATCACTCTCTCTCTTATAGAAAGCAAGCCAGAACGGAACTTCGTTCCATCTGGGTGTCCCTTTACACCTCAGTACCTAGTTTTTTTTTTAAATTGTTATTATGGAGTAATAATGGACTTACTGATACAGAATGAGTGTTATTCTAAAACAAAGACCAGAAATGGCCAACGGAACTTCATACTTACATAGATAGAACAATGTAGATAGTTAAGCGACTATGACAATAAAAATAAATAAATAGTTCTGAATAGTTATGTTAAAAATGGTACCGTCGAAGTGACCTGATGATGATGATGGAGCCGGAAGATAGGCACTGGAACTCCGTAGTTAATCAATGTGTCCTAGCCATGTTTGGGCTTATTAGAATTGTCATGAGATGCACTTTGGCTGTAAGGTACTATCGAACTGATTTGATGATGATTATGGAACCGAAAGTTAGGCACCGGAACTCCGTAATTAATCAATGTATCCTAGCCGTGTTTGGGCTTATTGGAATTGTCATGAAATGCACTTTGGCTATAAAATACTATCGAAGTGACCTGATGATGATGGAGCCGGAAGATAGGCACCGGAACTCCGTAGTTAATCAATGTATCTTAGCCGTGTTTGGGCTTACTAGAATTGTCATGAGATGGACTTTGGCTATAAGGTACTGTCAAACTGATCTGATGATGATAGATAACCCTATAGTAATCCAATCGGGCGTTGAATTTGGTCATGAACTTTGAAACTCGATAAAAATAATTTGTTCGAGCTTAGAATACCTATAGGTTATAATGACACGTATGACATCGTAGTGCAATTCAAGTATAGTACAAAATAAAACAATATTTTTTTTTAATATAATGTATAGGCTCGCGTTTGACCACAATCTCACCTGATGGTAAGCGATGATGTGGCTGACGATGGAGCACGCTTGCCTATATCTTCGAGTACCAAGATAAATTAGGACACTTTTCACTACATATTATAAAACAAAGTCCCCCGCAGCGTCTATCTGTCTGTCTGTTCGCGATAAACTCAAAATTTACTGCACCGATTTTCAAGCAGTTTTCACCACTCGATAGCGTGATTCTTGAGGAAGCTTTTAGTATATAATTTGTTAAGTTTTTGTATGTATTTTTGTGTACATTAACGATATTTGTAGAAGATGTCGGGAAAAAATAAGCCGTCTGGGAGCTTTTAACGAAAACACTGCCTAAACCCTTTAAGATATAACAAAATAATGTATCGTGGAATTGTGTATCTTATATAGGTCTACAGAAAAGTCCTCGGTGGCATGTGTCTATCTCTTAAGGTTAACATAATATATCCATTTTACTACTTTTAAAAATTGGCATTCATGAAGCGTTCATTGGAAAGCTATTTACATAATTACGGTATTAATTCTTATCAAAATAAGTTACTTCGCGTTCAAGACTATATCAGTATCTGTAAATTAATTTTTGAGAAAGCTTTCATAAATTTAATCATTCCCAAAATTAAATTCACGAGTTCACGACTTCCGCTCTTCAGTAGCTACGCATGACGCGCTCATTGATCCTCCCCCCGCACCGTTTTGCCTACTGTTTCTTTAGCTAATAAGCCAAACGACAATAACGCACGACTGATGACTGTGTTTTCTTTTGGATGTTGTTGAAAAGTTATAATTGCATTTTTGTTTTGTGTTTGTTTTCATAACTAACACAACACCAACAATGGTAGTATATGTGAATTAAGGTAGTAAGAATTACGCTGCTCACGCGTGTAAAATAGAGGTCCAAAATTTATGGGAAATAACATTAGGTTACGCCACGCGGGCGAAGCCGCGGGCAAAAGCTAGTGTATTTATAAATCAATTTTTCCTCTTACCATTTTGATATACAAGGAATTAAAGTTGCCACAATATCATGATATCAAATCAAAGATGATCTATTCATCTCCCAGTTACATGCTTTCAAATTATTCAGTCCCATACAATCTTTTCACACAAATACAATACAGAAATTGGCTATGCTACAAATAGGGTCTGGATACTACACATAACGGCTAAATCCGTTGTATATTTTACCTTATAATTATAAAAAAAAACTTTTTCCAAAAAAATAACCGATTTCACAAAAAAAAAAAACACTAAAACCATCAAAATAATTTTAATTTCGGAAGTCGGTGTTAAATAAGGAACAAACAATATCGAGAAACACAGACTTCCGAAATTAAAATTATTTTGTTTGTTATGTATAAGTCAGTCATATTTCGGTTATATTTTTTTTGGAAAAAGTTTTTTATTTCACACTTTTTAGTTGTAATACACTTACTTACAGCCAGAGTACCTTTTTCTCATGACAATTCCAATTAACTCAAACCCTGCTAGGATAAATTCATTGTTTTATTATGAAGCTTCCGTGTCTACCTTGCGGCTCCATCATCATCATCAGATCAGTTTGATAGTACCTTATAGGTACGTGTGGCGGAAAGTGTGGCGCATCTCATGATAATTCTAATAAACCCAAACACGGCTAGGATACATTGATTAATTACGGAGTTCCGGTGCCTATCTTTCGGCTCTATCATCATCATCAGGTCACTTCGATGATACCATTTTCAACATACTTATCCAGAACTATTCATTTATTTGTATTATCGTAGTCGCATAACTATGTTCATTGTGATATCTGTGTGAGTATGAACTTCCACTGGCCATTTCTGGTCTTCTTCACCAGTTCCACTTCATCAAATGTAATTTTTTAAGTGTAAATACTTAAGTCTTTGATGAAAATACCAAAAGAACTATACAGTCGCTTATGATATTTGAGGAGTTCCCTCGATTTCGCCAAGATTCCATCATCAGATCCCGACTTGGTGACTATGGGACCATTTGGGAAGTATACCCTTTCCAACAAATAAGTATTTTTCAAATCGGTCGGCAAGTAACGAAGTTATGCGCGAACATGCATAAAAAAAAAATTCAATCATCCAAATTGAGAACCTCCTCCTTTTTTAGAAGTCGGTTAAAAATACATAAGTATTCATAGTTTTAACTGTATTTTACGATAGATCGAATATTAAATTGGAAATAACTACTTGCTTCAGACATCGTACGAGTATTTATTGAGTTTGAAGATTTAATTCATCTCGGAGAGGGGTTGTGCGTTGTACCTAATTGTCTGATAAAATTAATCTCAAATACCCATTTGATTTTGTTAAATATAATATTTTTAAAGAAATAAGCCTGGGAAATAATCGTAGGTTTACAAAGAAATTGGTCGTTATTATCCGTAACGATATGGCAACTACTTATTTTTGCTATACGAGTAGTACTCGAAACTGGATAAGCAGGCAATTACATATTGCCATATAGTAATACTGATACTAAAAATCAAACAAGCTTGACTCAATTAATACTTACTAAGAAAAATAAAATAATACCTCAAATATCAAGACATGTTCGGTTAAAGTATAAATTTGAACGAACAATGGGCTCTATGTGTGCGTGCGCGTAAGGTCGATGTATTGCGACCGAGATACCTAAATTCGAGCGAGTGAATCTTGCTCACGCGTCCTTAAGGTTGTGAGAAATAATACTTGCGTAAATAGATTTGATCTTACTAGAGCTAAACAAAACAATAGCCATAAAAACAAATACTATTTTTGAAAATAGAAACGGCACTACCTATTTCTTTTTCATAACATTTAATAAAATATCATAATTTAAATCTAACATTTCAGTATTAAGTTTTACAGATAATATGACGACGTGTCAGACGTTTACTAAACCCCACCTGTGTTCCTTCAGTTTCCCTTTGCATTTCATGGCCATTGTAAGGTCGGTCATAAGGCCAGGCCTATCGAACAAATCCGCAGCCATAGCAGGCCTTAGATCATCAGCTCTATCTGGTCCCTTCAGAAAACACGCCGTCAACTCAAACTTGGTCCTTACCGAACGACCGGTCGGTGAGCTATCTATTGCTCGCCGTCGGCAAGGCCGCGCCTGCAGTGCGACTTTTTGGACCGTCTCCTGCGCAGGGCCCGATCTAAGGGGGGGCAAGCCGGCCATTTGCCCAGAGCGGCAAAAACTAAGGGACAAAAGTGACTTATTCATATCTTCCAACCTAGCCATCCATACCCAAGTTGGCAGGTTGAGAATTGTATGTGCCCCTTCCCACCTACTTCAGGTTGGACAATAGAAGTATTTAAGACTTAAGACTCATATAACTAATATGGCTTTGTGTATGTAAAGGGCGGCAAAAATTATATTTCCTCTTTTGGCTAAATAGCTAGATGGGCCCTGCTCCAGCGGCGGTGGTAGAGGCTTTAGGATGCCCTCTTCCCAATGACTATACAACCACTTTAATTCTCTTTGCCTCTTCCTCATGGTTTCAGCCACTTCCTTCGCTCGTATCTCGTTTACCTAACCCTTGTGAAGTACAAGTCTGATATTTCGTGTAAAACTAAATTTAACATTTCAGGGATTAGCAAGGCTTGGAGCATCCGTCACGGGTATAGATGCAAGTAACGAACTCATCCGTTTGGCCGAAAAACACAAAGTTATAGATCCTAAAATAGCAAACAACCGACCTGAATACATTAATTGTACTATAGAGGTAATTTTTTTATATTGACTGTTAAAACAATCGATCTATCAAAACAACTGTTTAAATTTGCTAGTAACTCTTTAATGAAATGAAAGCATTGAGCAAGAACAGTCTGATCGATCTTCAAAGTGAAGCAATGTGACCATTTATATCGCTTACATCGTAAGACTGGAACAATTTGTCTCCTGCGGTCTTCCCTTCCGATTATTAGTTTATGTACATCTACGCTAATATTATAAAGAGGTAAAGTTTGTTTTTTTTTTTGTAGGAGGTAAAATTGTTGCTAAAATTTTTTCGCAGATAGAAAGCTGCTTTATTCCTGAGTGACATAGGCCATATTTTGTGTATGCGGGCAAAGCCGCGGGCAAAAGCTAGTAAAAAATAAAACAAAAGGGTGAAAGTGCTTACAGAGCATCAATAAATAAATCCGCATCGCAAAAGAGGCTGAAAAGCAGCATCATTCCCACATTGAATGACTTAAAATTTCAGGAGCACGCGAAAATGCTTGAAAATCACTACGATGCCGTTGTGGCTTCAGAAGTCATAGAGCATGTAAACAACCAGGAGTTGTTTGTCAAATCTTGCATAAAGACGGTCAGACCAAGAGGCAAGTTATTCTTCACGACACCTAACAGAACAAGGCTATCTCAGTTTGTAGTCATATTCCTTGCTGAAAATGTTATCAGAGCCATACCCAACGGTGCACATCAGTACGAGAAATTTATTACGCCTAATGAACTCACATTTTTATTAGAACGAAGTAAGTATTTACAGTCCTGCTTTTTCATAGGTAAAAAAAAAATGGGAAAGCGGGAACTACATGAGACCAACGCACTTGTGGGCGAAGCTTGAGTTGTACGAAGATTCGCGTCGCGTGGAATGGGTCTAATATAGCTCTACAAGTCTAGTTCAGAGTCTCCATGTATGTGGCCCACTTGTGCCCAATGTAGTTGTAACTTACGGCTTTTCTAGCAATATATATATAAATAGGCTTCTTTATAGTTGCAAGGACGTTTAAAAGTGTCCGTGGCCCTAAAACACAAATGCCGTCTGAAGGGCAGAGGTGGGGTTTTAGTCAGCAAATGTCTGCCACACCCTCTAGTTCTACCCTAGAACGGGGAAGACATTAAATTGATGATAACCTACCTCAAAAAAAGGCTTGTTTATGGTCTTGGACCGCACATACCCACTAATGTGTTGAAATCATTTAGGTATTATTATACGCCTTGATGAGAGTTGTTAAAACCATTGCTGTTCACTCTATCAGATATAGCACCCAATGCTGGGGACTCGGGGTCTCTCTTTGGGGCAGGAGTGAGTCATTTATACCAGTATCCCAGGCCCAGTGCAATTTGATAAACATCGCGCGTCGCTATTATCGAGTTTCTGGTTCTTGTAAAGGCCGTATTTTTCACCTCACAGGTGGGACCTTGGTTCTGACTATTATCCCTTACCTTAGGATCTGCTTAGGCTTGCAATTATCGCACCACCGCCACCCTGGAACACAAAGGACAACTGAAAGAACACAGGTGGGTTTTAGTCAGAATAAGACTGACCCTTCCTCTCGCTCTACCCAGATAGGGAGAAGTTATTTGATGATTTCCAAGTCCAAAAAAAAAACGGTGGGAACTTACGATTAAAAATATAATTTCAAACTGTTTTGAATAAGTAGATAATGACCTACTTGTTTTCGTGTTATTTATCAGATATTTTTTTTATTTTTTCAGATAATTGCCACGTGGAACTAACATACGGAGTAACTTATAACCCAATTACAAAAAAATGGGACTTTTGTCAATACCAAAACCTAATGTATGCCATACAGGCTTCAAAATTAAATTGATTTTTCTGTAGGTTAAGATGAACGAGTTTTCAAAGAAATATAGTTATCGGCACGGATCTTGAGCGCTGGCTTCAAGTTGCGCAGAAGTCAAATATTCGGTCTCTTTAGTGGTGCAACGTGAGTGAGTGGCGCGCTATCGTGTCATAGACGTCACTCGTAAATTCGTTCCCTGCGTTTGCTGCATGTGTCTAATAACAACGACGATTGGCTCACCAATGTACCTATGGAATGCGCAAAGCGACCCCCACTGACGCCGAGCGCTCAAGATCCGTGCCGATAACTATACTAGAAAAGTATTAGTGACAGTCAGAATTATGTGGTTCCATGCGCTTGATATGTGTGGTTAAGTGTTCAATAGAGGTGTTTTGTTACAATTTATTGTTTATTTTTGTTTTACTTCCTTCCAAAACACAAATCGCAGACGTAAGTAACTCTGCCTCCAAACTAAAATGAAACTGGGCAGGTCACATTTATCGCATGTCGCAACAAAATTGGGCGAAAGCAACTACTGACTGGATTCCGAACAGCAAGAATCGGCGACGCGGTAGGCCCAGAAAGAGATGGCGTGACGATTTAGACTCCTTAAGGATTTTAGGACCTTAAGAATTGGCCAGAAGTGGCTAAGGCCAGAAAAGAGTGGAATAACTGTAGGGAGGTCTTTGCCCTGCAGTGGAACACAACGGGCTCATAATCATAACAGGTATAATAATATTGTTTATTTTTTGTCAAAGTCTTCTAAACATGTAATTTTATAAAGCCCGCGAGATGCGTTCCATTCTATGCCATATTACAATATAACAGCTTCACTTCGATAGATTATAATCTACCGAAAAATATTGCTGTAAATTGTCAGCAGTATGTTACGGTTCACAATCTTGCGAGATAGAACGGTATAAATACCGGCACGGATCTTGAGTGCTGGCTTCAAGTTGTGCAGAAGTAAAATATCGGGTCTCTATAGTGGCATGTCAGTGATTGGCTCACCGCGTCATAGACGTCAATCGTGATTCGTTCCCTGCGCTTGCTGCATATATCCAACAACGACGATGTTTGGCTCGCCAATGTATGAAATGCGCAAAGCGATTCCCACTCTGACGCCGAGCGCTCAAAATTCGTGCCGGTACGACAGATTTTTATCCGTCGGTCAACGGGATTAACATTAAATATTACCTAGAATAACTTACCATCAACAGAAGAACAGTGCGTGTTGGCAGTGATGACAATTATGGCTCTGAGACGTGGTCGATCACAATGGGCCTTATCAGACCAAGGGCGGATTCAGGGGGGGGGGGTCAGGACGTAGGTGAACCACTAATTAAAATTGTTAATCATAATGTTTTTATTTATTTTTTTGGCACAGTATGTATAGATTTTATAACCTACTTTATACCTAAAAAACCGGCCAAGAGCGTGTCGGGCCACGCTCAGTGTAGGGTTCCGTAGTTTCCCGTCCGTCACAATAAGTGTACCCACTTATGAGTTTAAAAAAATACTTGCATATACGATTATACTACAAACTTAGTCCAGAAATTATTTTGAAGAACCTTTTTGTCTTTTTTGTACAAAAACTATTTTTTCCATCAAGTTCAAAATGATTTTCCTAGAAAGTCTTTATGAAGTTCTACTTTTCAGATTTTTTTCATATTTTCTAAACTTATGGTTCAAAAGTTAGAGGGGGGGGGACACATTGTTTTTTACTTTTGGAGCGATTATTTCCGAAATTATTGACATTATCAAAAACTGATTTTAGTAAACCCCTATTCATTTTTAAATAGCTATCCAACAATATATCACACGTTAGGGTCGAAATTTAAAAAAAAATCACGTCCCACTTTACATATAGGGGGGCTACCCTAATAAAACATTTTTTCCAATTTTTATTTTACCACTTTGTCGGCGTGATCGATATACATATTGGTACCAAATTTCAGCTTTCTAGTGCTAACGGTCACAGAGATTAAGCGAGGACGGACAGACAGACAGACGGACAGACAGACATGGCGAAACTATAAGGGTTCCTAGTTGACTACGGAACCCTAAAAAGAACACGGCTAAGTGACCCCCCCTGGCGCCAAAGCTGGATCCGCCCTTATATCAGACTTTTATTAGGACTTAAAAAGCTACCCAAAGAGCAGTGGAAAGAGTTGTGCTCGGAGTTTCCCCGCGATCGAATTAGGAATAGATTTCCGTAGGAGGACGAAAGTTACCGACATAACCCGAAGGATTGCGGAACATAAATGTCATTATATTAAATATAGCCGATAAATATAGATAATATAGCCCCACGTTGCTTGCAGAACAGATGGTCTATGAGGCCGAAAAGTTCTGGAGTAGCGAACGCGCATCGAAAGACAGCGTTGAAATGGCTCACACAAGATGAACCGATAACCTGGTGAGTCTGCTTCGCAGGAATCCGATGAATGCGAAACACACAGGACCGGTTGTTGTGGCGACGCTTTGGGGAGGACTATATCCAGCAATGCAGCAACGTCTTTCGTGTGAAATGATTATGATGAGTACTAATGATCACAAAACCTGAGGTGATGGGCAAAAGATGAGCCGCATTCAACATAGGTTGTCTCAGGCTGAATACGCAAATACAGGCGGCTTACCGTCTAATACCAAGCTAGGCAACTCACGAAGGCACGTGGAACTTACTATTTTTTTTCTATAGACTACGTTAGTTTCACTCCGCTTCTCACCAGGTGCCTCGCTACTTCTAATCTAAGCGCACAGCCTGACCGAATCTTTATGGGTAGGCTTTTCAACCAATACTGCAGTGGTCACATTATTATATCTGATTCAACTATCAACAGAAATATTTATAATTATTAAAATTTATCGTTCAATAAATAAGCGGTTTGTTAATCAGTTTTTGCCCCCCCGAGCTTAAGGGCCCGGGGCACTGCCCTGCCTAGCCCCTTAGTAGCTATGCCACTGGTCACATATGTTCGAATATTTTATATTCCTATAAAGTATCCAGCGTAAATTACTAATACTTTGTAAACCTACATTTTAAGTGAAGAGGTTTGTCATAGACTTGCAAAAATAATAAAAAAACAATTTTGTATCAAACACCGCCGTCAGCAACTGTCAGTAACTATGACTTTTACATAAAGAAATCATAGAATACTGTTGAAGATTAGATACAAAATTGCAAAAATGCTTTGGATACTATGAATGTGAAGTAATTTACAGCTTTTATGGGCAGTAATAGTGATACATTACCGCCATGTCACTAACTAAGCTCTTAAAAGCGCCAATAAAACTTTTTTGGAAAGAAGTCATTACATTCGTGATCATTCGACGATATGACTTGGGCGGTAAGTTTTATTTTTGTACAAGCCCGCCGCATTATCTTCTATCTTTATTTGTTGGTTAGGTCCCACACTCAAATCGGGATGGACCATTGTACGGGAGCCATTGCGGCCTTTATTTCACCCTGCCCACCTTTCTCCAGAAGCAGATTCATTTTGGGGCCATGGGTTCGCTTCTGAAAGTAAAACCCAGAGCCCTGAAATGCAAGGCAACGAAGGAGGAGGTTTTAGTCGATAAAAGTCTGTCACGCCCTCTCGCTCCGTCTAAGGGCGGGAGAAGTCATTGGATAATTTCCCAATAAAAAAAGCCTCCCAATTTATTCAATACTTCAGGGAACTTGATGGTTCTTGTACTTCGATGGCGCCTGTACATGTGCACTCTAGGATCGCACGTGCCCAACTCCATGCGTGCTCTGCTGAGATAATCTGAGATGTATAACAATAATAATAAATAAATAACAAACAAAGAGCAAAGTATGCCACACTATTCCCAAATGTTGCGAAGGAGGCGGCTGCAACAATAAGGGAACGTACATCCTCACGCCCCAGGCCCCAGCCACCGCAACAGAAGACGCCCCGAACGTCGGGAATCTCAGAGCGATCTCCAGCCACCGTAGTCGCGGGCTTGCGGACGTCAAGCTATGGGTAGCTCGCCGTGGGATCGTCCTATATGGACTGAGTCGGCACCGGCACGTAGTGTTTCATACGCACCTCGAAAAATGTCTGTAAACCATAGTGGCCCAGCAGGGCAGATCCCTGCTAGGCGGGTTCTTTTCCCTGAAATTGCTTGTGATGTTTTCGCGAGTTGTATTCCTAATAGCTACACACAACCTGAGGGTCGTTAAGTCGGAAATGAATAGATTAGGTACTCCTAGGCAAGCGTGCTCCATCGTCGACTACATCATGGCCTATCTACCATCAATGGAGATACTAGAGCTTAATCACGAGCCTATCAATAATTTGGCAGAGAACACTGCTTACAGAGAGTTGATCCTGGTTTTAGGAGATGGTAAGGTACATAATAATAAAACAGCGCCTATCACAATATTATTTTACACATTCGCTTATTTGAGTTTTCTTCTTTTTAGGGTTCCGTAGTCAACTAGGAACCCTTATAGTTTCGCCATGTCTGTCTGTCCGTCCTCGCTTAATCTCTGTGACCGTTAGCACTAGAAAGCTGAAATTTGGTACCAATATGTATATCAATCACGCCGACAAAGTGGTAAAATAAAAATTGGAAAAAAATGTTTTATTAGGGTAGCACCCCTATATGTAAAGTGGGAAGTGATTTTTTTTATAATTTCAACCCTAACGTGTGATATATTGTTGGATAGGTATTTAAAAATGAATAGGGGTTTACTAAAATCATTTTTTGATAATGTCAATAATTTCGGAAATAATCGCTCCAAAAGTAAAAAACAATGTGTCCCCCCCCTCTAACTTTTGAACCATAAGTTTAGAAAATATGAAAAAAATCTGAAAAGTAGAACTTTATAAGGACTTTCTAGGAAAATTATTTTGAACTTGATGGAAAGAACAGTTTTTGTACAAAAAAGACAAAAGGGTTCTACAAAATAATTTCTGGACTAAGTTTGTAGTATAATCGTATATGCAAGCATTTTTTTAAACTCATAAGTGGGTACACTTATTGTGACGGACGAAAAACTACGGAACCCTACACTGAGCGTGGCCCGACACACTCTTGGCCGGTTTTTTTAATCTTTGTTCCATAGAAAGACAAATTGTGGCTTTCGAAACCCGACTTTGACTTTGGGCATTATAATTACGCTTATTATCCCTAAATAATAATTTATTTGCTACTGCTTTGCTGTGTGCTGAAATGCAAACTCAACCCAGCTTAGGCGTGGTTACATGTTTTTATTCTTGCAGTTATTGTTACAATATCGACCTATTGTATGTATTGTTCAAAGTACAATTTTAAAAATAGGCACATTAATATTTCTAGTCCTTGAAGAAAGACTCCGATACATAGCAGTGAAGCCGAATGCTTCGATATCAGTGCTTCGTCAAAAAGTGTGGCATTTGTTGGAACTGCCTGACTTTTGCGAGGAAATCATAGTGCTCAAGTCAAACAAAGATGCTGTGGTACCTCTGGTCGAATTGCGGAAAGGCAATGATCCTCAACATCCGTACATTCTTGAAGTATTTCCACCGGCCAATCGTATGCAAGGTAAATGGGGATGTATTTTTAACTGACTTCGAAAAGGAGGAGGTTCTATGTTCGGCTGAATGTATTTTTTGGACCAGACGATTTTAATCCGTATAGACAGCAGTTGTAATCCATGACCTTCAACGCCCTTGGTTAAGGTCGGCGCGTTTTCCCAACCACCGAACGTGTTGGCACGTGTTTTACATCCATGTAGCCGCAACACAAACCAAGGACACCTTGGTTGAAACGCTAGTTTGCAACCACCGCCACCTGGTCAGTCATCATCATACACAATGGGTTCATTTACCTACACCGAGTTGTCTGACGACTTCTGTAGTTCCCTGTCGACTAGTTCCATTTATCTGGGACTCTAAGTTTTAGATTTCGGCATTTAGTTCTCACTGCTCATTATGCGTGTGCCATAGCAACCTTCATTCCAAAAATATAGAATAGGCCTCCCAGGGAACGCAAGAGCAATGAGTAACTCGGTCCGGACACTAGCAACGTCATTCGGTAACGCGGAAGCAACCTTCGTGCCAGTGTAAACAACACTTCGACCGAACCGCCTTTGGTAGGCCGATCCGCAATCGGCGTACGACCTTATTTATATAAATGAGCCGTAAAATGCCAAAGGCTTGGACATCAGCTACCGTATTTGCATGTTTCTGCATCTCTTCAAAATAACGGTAATCTCCATATAGCAATCATTTTGAACTTTCACCTACAAAAACCGTGCGTTTGTTTAGTTGTCGTGCTAAACGATTCATACTGCATTGCATAATGACGCACATTAATTGAACAAATTATCACCTTGAATATTAACAATGAGTGAGTAGGTACCTATTACCAAATATTGTGCGGTCTTACAGCCTCGCCTGCGGTTCGTAACAATATGCTGACCATCGGCAATGGCGACGAGCAGTCCGATTATGCAAATCGAGTCAAGACTACCGATATAGTTTATGAAAACGTCCACCCAGATAAGAATAATGACAGTATTGTTGGTGGAACCTGTTTCGGTAAGTTATTTAACTATTGAGATGGATAACTAAATAGGTAGGTAATTCAAAGGTTTACAGTCGCCAGCTTAACTCTCACACTTGTAACCCGGCTTTAACCGCCTAGGTACCTACGTCATATAATCCAACAAACACTCTCGTTTTCCGCCAGGGTCGCATATCCATGGCCAAATACCTACTCCATCTCGTCAGCTCTTCTGTCACCTTTGGGGACTGAAGATCTAAACGAGATGAAGTACTCAGACAAACACACAACTTTTAAACGTTAAAGCAATTTTCTTGTGAAATAACACATATTTTGCTCATTAAGCCGTGACAGTAGCTGACCTACTACTAAGTATTGCTAAAAATAAAAGACCTGTTTTGACGTTTGAGAAAGACCCTAGAATGTAACTTGGGACGGAACTGAAAGAAACAATAATAGTTCATTATGATGTAAGTGTGTAATGTTAGTGATTACAGTCGAGACGGTATTTAGACCCGAGCCGTGGCGAGGGTCTTAAGAGAGCCGAGAAAGGTAATCATTAATTACTCACGAGTCACGTGTATCATACGACATTTTTCAATACTCTTGTGAAGAATATAACAGTAATACTAGTATTTTTTTTGTGACATGACGGTAAAAATCTGTTTTCCTAAGCGCGCGCATAGGTAATTTTTTTATTTATAGGGGAAGGCTAAGGTATTTTGATCATCCTACCGTAGTCTTACGTTTATGTTTTTTGCGTGAATTTTTTTTACTATAATGTCTTTCGTAGTGACAATGGATAACGCATGTAACATTTTCTAATGATTTTGTAGTATATACTGTTGTACTTGGGTACTGTTGCGTACAGCTTGTGTTATCGTATTAGTAATACCTACGTAGTGTTAAAAAAAATGGTTAAAAATAAAGTTTTAAAACAGCAAGCCAGAAAAATGGTTTACGACGTGAATTGTTACGTTAAGAAAGAAACTAACGAAATATTTTTTTTTTATTTTAGTTTTAATTTTAAAAAATTTAATTTTTCTGAGTTTACCTACTTACAAGATAAATTACAAGCAAAAATTAGTGTTATTGTATGATATGTTACTAAGGTTTAAACATATGAAATTAAAAATAAAATCCTAACACACTAAGAATTTCTGTGCGCAATTGTACACATGCGCCGATTGCCCCCACTACTTTCACCGAGCGATCTTAAAATTCACCGCGCGACCTGTATTATTAAAAGTCCACGTAGATTATTAAAATTTTGAGGGTTTATTTATTGTTTATGTATATAAGAATGTAAATAAGAAATTCTTCATAAAGTAGTCTGTAAATTTCGAAAATAAGCAACCTTTTCTATTTATCCGTATATAAACCTATTTAAATGCTTGGGGACTTTAATTAATACAGCCACTGAATTTCTCACGAATAAATCAAGCCAAAAACCGCGCGCATCTTAAAATGGCGGCCATACTTAGACCACAAAAAAAAAACATTTTTATTTGAATGTACGATTATACAAGGTGTAAGGGACAGCCCTCCACAAACTTTAAGGGCTTGCTCAGTAGACGAAACTGAACAACCTACCATAAAAAATTGTTTCAGGAAACGAAAAAAAAAATCCGCCTCATCATACAAAATTATTAACTTGATTGGACAGTTTGTATGGTGAGGCCGAATTTTTTTTTTCGTTTCCTGAAAAAATTTTTTATGGTAGGTTGTTCAGTTTCGTTTACTGAGCAAGCCCTTAAAGTTTGTGGAGGGCTGTCCCTTACACCGTTTATATTTAAGTATGCTTAACCTAACTATAAACACTAAAGGCTACTCCCTACTAAAATATGGCGTCATAAAACTCTTCCGCATCGCTGTCGACTGGATGTGTGCCCAAGAGGCTG
Source organism: Mythimna ferrago (assembly GCA_910589285.2). NCBI lineage: Eukaryota > Metazoa > Arthropoda > Insecta > Lepidoptera > Noctuidae > Mythimna > Mythimna ferrago. The sequence continues at coordinate 16,187,099 of OU342684.1, read as the reverse complement.
GCGGCATTGCCACGCTGAATGGCAATGCTTAATCTCTGACCGAGGTAAAAACCAGCCCTTGGGTCACGCGAAGTGTCAACTAAGCGTTTTGACAGTTCTTTAAAAATTGTATGAGCACTCGGACCCCACGGCCCAAGAGTTTCAACCCCAAACGGCTCAAAAATATAACTGCCGACAAGGTTGTTATATTTCCGCCGCTTGAGGTTCTCCGCAGCCGCAGCGGCAGCACCAGCACAGCACGATGAACTAGAAAGATGGGATGGCGCAAGAGTGTCGGCACAGGTAGCGTCCCACACTAAAGGTCTACCCAACTTCCATGGAAATAAAGACTTACCGTCCGGCCTCCTACCATCGTCGCGTGCCAGGCCATGAGGTTCCAAAACAGTCGGAACGCCGACGGTGACAAGGGCTCGTCGGATAATGTCGTTAATATTCGCGTGCCGCGCTATGCGTCCCGCGCTTCGACCGCATGACAGGCCGTGGTGACCAAGGCTGTTGACAGCTTCGCCACAGTGACAGCGATGAGGAGAACAACAAGGAGCGCCAAGGCGTAGGGCAACAGCTAGGCGGAAAGTAGTATTGTCGAACAAGGTGCCAATATTCGACGACGGCAGTGCGTGAAGCCAAAGACCTGACTCCCAATTTCCCAATTTTCAATGTACGATTTATTTAAATGTTTTTTTTTTTATTAAGTAAATAAATCGTTTGTGCAAGTTAAAATGGTCAAAATTGCATGAAATAAGTAAGTAAGACACTAATAAATACCTACCACTGAACGCAATAACTTACTTATGTGAAATTTTTTCGTACTCAAAATTTGTTTTGCGAACAAAGAGGTTGAACAAAAAGGTTATAACTACATTATAGCACTAGTAATGCGTAATGGTAATCAAAATGTCACAGTTTGGTAATAAGTGCCTTTTTACACCACCTGCTCGATAATGTCGTTTTATACGTCATACAAACCTCACTTAAAGCAAGTCATTCTATCCCTAGGGAGATAATGCAGTATGGCCGATCCCTAGGGAATAATGAGATTTAAATTTGGAACATTAAAAATCGTCAACATTGTGAATTAAAATGTAGGCGAATCGAACAAGTTGACTTGGAATTCAAACCAAAGAGTATGTAATCACTATGATTCAAACTGGCCACTAACAAAAAAAAGAAAATAGAATAAAACTTGCGTACTGACGGGAGCGTTATAGAAAATTGAAACTATAGAATCTTGGAGTAGTGAATTTTGTTTGTTTGATGAACTTGTAAATATAATACTTATATTTCTCTAGTATAATGATTTGGTCGACCAAATTGCCTTTTAATTATCTCACAGATGGTGTAAAAAGTAGAGTATGCAACACGGGGATAAAGCTGTCTTTATCTTGGGCGGCTTGAATTCCTCACTTCACTCAGGTTTCTTTATTAACTCCCTCGCGATGCTCGGGAGTTAATTTTATAAATCCCTCACTATCGTTCGGGATTAAAATCAGCAACCTTCGTTTATTTCGGAATTCAACAGGCCGCCCGCGACTTAGACACTGCTTTATCCCCTAGTCACATAAACTACTATTATACACCCCTGCTTTTTAATTAGTACAAAAAAAAATGGGGCTCTATCTGTACCCGTCACTGATCATATTTTTGTAGTCAAAAGTAGAAAAAACCGACATCCTAAAATTGACCACGAAAAGGTAAATTTTCATCATACCTAGAATCAATCAAACATAACAATTGCTAGTAGAAAATACTGCGGGCAATGTTTTTCCTTAATAATTGTCACTTATTCATTCATTAATCAATAGCTTGCACAATATTTCCATAAATTGAGTGACATTTTGGGACATAAACCAACGCTAATAACTTTGCTGTTTATGAATATTATTTATTGAGATTTTACTTATAAAATAACAAGGGCTTTTCTAATAAGCCCTTTAAGTATTTGTACTAATTAAAAATAGTGGTGTATACCTAAGTGTAGTGCAATAAGAGTCACTTTCTGAGCAAGTGTATTGAAAAATAATAATTAGGGGTCCAATGTCGTAGTAGCGACACTACACCGGACAAGCCGCTAGGTAGTCAAAATACAAATGTCAAAAGGGGCCTTTTATTTTTTTACAACTTTAGTTGGCTAATTAATATTTTCATAATGGCATTAAATATTCTGAGTTTGTATCAGACACTCATCAGCTAGAACGTATATTTATAAATGATAATAGCAATTTCACACATTCGCTCTTTGAAAAACCGAGTATTTATTACCTACTACCGACACCTTGACCCCTAAATCTTGATAGATAGAAAGTGAAAACTGCTGCTAGGTATGTTGTCAGCCATTTTAAAATATACGCTTTCCAACGAACCAATAGATGCACAAGCACATACTAAAAAGGGCATTTCTATTCAAAGTCACGAGTGTCATTTTAATGCGTGCATAGTCATGGTTTGATTGGCGATTTAATTCCTAACTTATTGCAGTGATTGCTAATCAAGAGCTTTTCTATTTGAATATTTTCTTTCATAGCATTCGATCCACAGTGGAAAATATATTTGACGAACTCTCAACTCTAACGAATATTGACTTGAGCTCCTCTCTTTCTCATTAGCAAAATGTTGATGTTAGCAATACGGTGATGACTAACCCAACTCATCGGGGCCGCAAGCGCATACCTACCTAACTCGATTTCTAAGTTGAGGACTTGAAACTTGCGTATTTTGCTTGCATAGGACTTGCATATTGCACAATTGTTTACTTATAAATTCAAATCAAATTCTCTACAGAAAGTTTTGAATTAAGAATCTGCTTATCAGTGTGCAGTGTTGAAACTAATCGTATATTCTTTTTATTTTATAATTAAGTATGGAAAACTAAAGGTTCTAGATGGTTTAGTTAACATCCGGAACATTTAGTTTGTTAAATCTTTCCATTTTCATTTAGAGTTCTCACGCGTGACAATTATGTAATCTAGTTCTATCGCTATCATTTTCAGCACAATCCACACTGTCGAATGAAACAATGGCACTGAATAAACTCCACATTCAAGATAACCAAATGCAAGCGCAACACCCCATGTTTTGCGCCTTCAAAAAGTCCGACTTATCTTGTCGTATTTCCAGTACTTCTATGTTCAAATTAGGTGGCAGGAAAAGTCGCGACAACTTTGCTAATATTCTTTTAAAGTTACAAGGTGACCTGTCTACATTGAGCACTAAGTTATCGGTATTAGAAAAGAAGCTACCTTTGTGAATTAGTTCCAAATTCTGAATGAATACGAAATACAAGATTGTTCTCTTCTTTTGCTTTTTTATTTTATTTTAGAAATATAGAATAGAATAGCATTTATTCGGCGCAAGCAACACAATATACAACAACATAAAATAATAATAAAAAAAAAGTACAGACATACAATACAAGTTGCAGTGACTGTGCCTGAACCGAAAGGGTCACCAACTCAGCAATATATAGGTAGGTACTATCACATGCCCTGTGTCATCATCATTTTAGCCGAAAGACGTCCACTGTTGGAGATAAGCCTCCACCAAGTGTCGCCACAACGAACCGTCGTGTCCCGCACCCTTGAAGAAACTTTCGGCCTCATCGACCATCTGTTCTGCGAGCCGTGCAAATACAATGTCACGCGACTTAAAATAATTTTCAGGTCTTGTAAAAGAAATAGATAAATTCCTAGTGCCTGTAATGTTGGCGATTCTAATAATCCTAAATAATATTATAAATGTGAAAGTGTGGATGTTTGATACTTAATCACGCAAAAACGGCTGAACGGATTTAGATGAAATTTGCCATGCATATAGCCTTTGACATGGAAAAGAACATAGGCTACTTTTTTATCCCGGAAAAACATCTTATTCCTAGGGGAAATCACGTTTAGAGTGCGATAACCGAAGTACACGCGGACCAAGTCGCGGGCGGACAACTAGTAATAAATAAATAGTAGATAATAAAACAACGGAAGTATTAAATAAATAGGTACATTTATATTTCAAAAATAATATTTTAACAATGTAACAGTATTATACATGGTATAAAATTGCGCTAGCTGATTTATTATTTACAATTATCAGTTTTACACTGGTTATGTACAAACATAATACTCTGCCGTCGGAGGTATTATATGGACTAGTGTAACTATTTTAAATTAGTTACTAGTTTGTGTCACCTGTGTGAACCATCCCGAGTGTTATACCTTACTATTCTTGTAGTGACCTTATTTATATTACACTATAAACACAATCCAAGCTTAACTATTACTCTTGTAGATAGCTGTATCTCAATATTGGATCGAGAACATCATCGCTGTGCATTATTAATGTTTTTAGAAAGTAATCCAGTCCATGTGATCAGGTTGTATACGCTATTATATACATGGCGTACAGAAAAAATATCAAAGATTTTGCTGCACGAATATAAAGCCCTAAATACTATCCAAAGCTAATGACTGTGTTCAGACTTACAAATCCCTTTACCATTTCAAAAATTTACTAATGTTTCCTATTTAAATGACAATTTAAAATGTAGGTTTTGGTATAAACTGTAGAAATATAACAATACTAATGACCAGCCAAACTTAAGGTTCAAAAATGATCTCTTCAAAATGTTTGATGAATTCTGAAACAAACATGAAAAATAATAATTACACCTTAAGTGTGAAACTCGTAAAAGAAAACATAATTAATGTGGCACCAAATATTTACTATCGTGCGGTGAACAAAAAGTACAGTTACGATGATAAGCGACTGAGCAACCTTCATAGTGCGCAAACTACTTTCAACAAAAATCACATGCAAAGACTTTTTAGAGGGTTTAAAAAAAAACACGCAACCTTTTGACAGTTTCACAATCTGTTTAAAAAAAGAACTCACCTGATACTCGAGGTTGTACACACTTTGTACGCAACACTGGCTCATGATAACGAACCCACACATGCGATCTTGCATACCGAGGGCGTATTCTATGCTACGAATAAGATCGTTCGTTTTCAGTACTAACAGCGCCTGCCTGTCGACGTGCTCCAGACATTGTGTAACATAGTGCAAAATGTTTGGCAACTCATTTTGGAATGTGGATTTCTGGAAAACAAATAATATGAACTTGACTGAATAATTAAGGTTTTGTTTTTATGAAAGTGCTCTAAAGGACAAGGAATTTGTTTTTGCTCTTTATGAATGACAAAGTAATTATTTTGTTAACACTGTGCAGTTTTTGCCCTACATCTAGAACCAATGTTTAAAAAAACAAAAACTCTATTTGATCATTGCAATTAGTAAAAAATTGGCAATATATATTATAATACATGCCTCATCTGACGTTGGTCTAGTCCGACCAATGCCTTTCATGATCGAGTCCCACGGTCTCCCTGTGACCATACAAGCGAACAATCCATACAGCTCCTTGCGTATCCCCAACTCTTCCGCATGGATCCTCATATCCTCCCGGTTCCGATCAATTATTGATAGCCATAGTTTTGAATAATGATACCTGAACTTATCTGATAATTGCTGGAAGAAAAAAATGTATATTCAGAACAATTCGCCATAAAACTTAAGCTGTGAAAAGTGCGGTTCCAGCATGCGATAAATTGTGATCTGATTTGGAAATGATACCTACGGAGTTCGGATGGACAAAGTACGGAATTACACTACAAAAGTACATAAGTACTATAGGATGGTGCGAGTGACAGCTGTCGGATACACGCAATGTACAATGCGTTCCAAATGAGAATAGGATCGCCCGCCATGTTGTGACGTCACGATTTACTGTCAAATCGAAAAAAGAAATTTTTAGACATTAATTAATTTACGATAAATTTAATTTATTTATGAACTGTGAACGAAAAAAGTTTAATCAGAATCCAGTTCTTCAATTTTACTCATCTCTAAGTTCTTCAATTTTGCCAAAATTTCTTCGATTTGACAGTACGACGAGACGTCAAAACATAGGAATCGGTCCTATTCTCATTTGGAACGCGTAGTACTACTAGCTAGCTATCCTTTTCTGCATAATTATGTTCATCCTGCTGTCATCCTACCCATGCTCTATGTAAAAAAGACCTGAGTGCATAATATATAACCCTCCTATAAGTTACATAGCTACGGGTAGTTCGGACCGACATTTCTCGAATTCGGTTTGGATAATGTGTAGTGTAAACGCTCGTTCTAACCACAAAATAGATAGGTACAAAAGTCAATCTGAATACAAAGCGCGCTCGAGCAACGCACACATAGACACCGCTCACGGACACGATATCTCGGAGCGTCTCGGACCACTCGTCGAACAGTTCCAGCAAAAACGCTCATTAGTGTACATACATGACTGGAGGCAACAGTCCTTGCACACATGCACGATATGCGCGTGGAGATGCAACGCCGGGGTGAAAGTCCTCTGCCGCAACAGGTCAAGGCATGGCGGGCAGAGCTCCGGCGGGATCTCATGGTGAAATGGCGTCAGCGACTATCGCAACCCAGTGCTGGGCACGCCACAATTATGGCGGTAAGCCCCCTCTTTGAGGCGTGGCTGGAAACCTTCTGCATGACACAGGTCCTCACCGGACATGGCAAGTTCGGGAGGTTCCTGTTCCGGATTAAAGCGGAAGTGACGCCCGGGTGTCGCCACTGTGCGGAACGCCCGAAGGTCACGGTGGAGCACACAGTCGAGCTGTGCCCTGCTTGGGCGGAGCATCGCCGTGCCCTCGTGGGGGCGATCGGCGGCGGAGACCTCTCGCGCCGGGACTTGGTTGAGGCCATGGTCCGAAACGAGGAGGAGTGGCAGCCGACTTCTGCGTAGCAGTAATGCTCGCTAAGGAGGAGGCCGACCGCAACAGACAACGGCGCTCTCGCCGCCGCCGGGATTCCGATCCCGATTTCCAGCCACCGTAGGCGCGGGCTTGCGGACAGTGTGCAATGGGTAGCTCGCTGTCCGGCCGTCCGGTAACTGTCACGGACCAAGCCCAAGTCGTCGACGGCGCGCACTGTTCCCGCGCGCCTCAAGGAGTTGTCAGCAACAGCAGGGGCCCAGCCAAGTCGAAGCCTACTGTGGCCAGGGTTGTCCGAAAGGGAACTCGATCGAGCCCCGGTATGAAGGCTTGAAGGAACGGGGTGGGTTTTTTAGTCAGTAAGAGTCTGACACTATATCCCGCTCCGCCCAAGAGCGGGGATTGTCATTGGATGATATTCCCCAACGAGAAAAAAAAAAGTACATACATGAGATTGTCTTCTGTACCTATCTATTTTGTGTTCTAACCAGGGATGTAACGGAGGTAATTATATCGGAACCGAAGGCGGAGTCGGAGTTTTTAAATTTGATTTATCGGAGTCGGAACCGGAATCGGAACCGGAGGCGGAAGAGGGTCAGAAGTGGAGGCAGGAGAGAGATTTTTTATTTAAGGACAAATTAGGGTCAATTTATACTAGCGCAGAGTCGAAGCGCATCGAAGCGTCTATCCAAAACTGTACATAAAAAAGTATACCTTAACTCCACATCGTAACGCACACGTTACTTCTGAGATTTTTCTGCGCATTAATCAGAGTAGTTCACGCTTTTTAAAATTCACAACGTGTCGTGTGCGTCAGCAAACTAACAACAAGTGAAAAAATAATTGACAATAGAGTGCACGTAGCGGGAGTCAGGGGGATTCCGGACCTCCGATTAAAACCTCCGATTTAAAAGTATCGGAGCCGAAGTCGGAACCGAAGGTGTAATAATATCGGAAGTTCCGACTTAACGGAGTCGGAGTCGAAGCTCCGTAACATCCCTGGTTCTAACGTCCACGCGCGTTCCGAAAAATGGAACATGTTTTGAAAATTTTAAAATCTTAATTAGTAGGAAGAAAAATGTATACAATTAGCAAATTGCGTCACATCCGCGTCAAGCGGCTCTCGCTCAGTATTAAATTAATAGTAGGCGTGGGAAAAGTGTGTCATCTTTACGATTGGAACATTTTCATCTGAATCACTGAAATGTTCGGAAACAGTAATAGGTATGTATTCACTTGGAACATTTGTAACATCGGCTCAAAAGATACAAACGGAACATTTGGAACATCGGTAAAAAGATACAAACGGAACATTTGAAACATCGGCACACAAGATACAAACCGAACATTTGGAAGAACGGCTCAAAAGATACAAACACAGACACTGACTGTTATGAATGATCTGTTACGTTGCGCCATGTAGGTACACTAAAAGCTTTATTTAATTTAGGAACCGACCGAATATTCGTATTTGGCCATTTTCGGCCAATAAATGAATATTCGGCTATATTTTCGTTTTCGGCCATAAAACAGCCCAAGCTTCGGCCAAGCTGAATATCAAAAATCCGAGTAAAAAATGTACCTACATCTTATGTAACAATTGTTTTATAAGAAATGCCCTTTACCATGATGTATCACACTTGTTATACAATAGCCATCGAAAAACAAATAAAGAAATATTAATCTGGAAAATTAGATGGCCGGCTATTTATATTCGATTAGGAATTCATTTTTAATTCTTAAATATTTAATGTCTAAATCATTTTCGTTTTCGGCTGAAAATCCATTTTCGGTCGGACACAAATTTAATTGAATATTGATTTGAGAAGCATTTAAAGCAGATGTTTTAGTTCAGGTCATTACTTATATTTATTTACCTATGTATTTACGTTTTAATTTGAATTTTAAAGACTTTAGGTCACTTTTTGTTCCAAATATTGTTTTTAAAACATTACGATGTTCCAATCTTTCGGGACAATAAAATGTTTCAGAACAGTGACTCGGTTCAGTAGAGTTTACACGCCTAATTAATAGCATTCGAGACTCGTGCGTGGCGGAAGTACAGTGAAGATACTTAACAAATAATGACGTATACACCGAAACATGCATTACAATTACTGTGAATTTACTATTATAGATCTATATAGCATAGGTATATTGTATGCATTTACTTTTAAGTTTTAATGCAACAAAAGGCCACGCCGTTTGGCCGTCTCATACATTTTATCAGTGAATCATATCTGACCATTACCTTGTTTTTAATAAACTTAATTATTCAGGACATGTAGGTGATTCGCGCAGTCACGAGCTCCAGACTACCTAATTAATATTTATATATAAGTAGAACACCATGATAAATTTATCATCATGGCATTATTATGACAATTGGTACTCTGCCAAAAATACACAAAAAAATATCTTCCATGCCCAATGTCACCTAGTGTTAATATTGAAGAACATACTTTGTATCAAATTAAATTAAGCCTTTAATAAGCATTAAGTCCATGTTTGTACTTTTGTGTGCATAGTGTTAAATAAATAAATGATTAATAATAAAGAGGTACATACCTACTAAAAAGTACAGCTACAATATTATTTTACTTTCTATATACCTATCCGTTTTTATGCCAAGATTAACCTGTGCAGAACTTAATTGCAGGCTCTCATGCAAAATCTGAAGAGGCTAAAGTTAATGTGGAACTGAAGAATAACTTGATGAAAGCACTACTATAAAATGCGCCAGATAACCGTGGAATAAAGTACATTAACCTTTTCCTAATATCTCTGCGTTCATACCCGAAAAAGAAACAATAAATTGCATTTCATTATTAGATCATGTAAAGGATCATGATAGATGTTGATTAAAGACGGCTTTGTCTGTAATTCCGTTTTTTTTTTTTAAATTAAGGATCTCAACAAATTTAGGAGGGTCAATGACCGTTACTCCATGTTTATCTGGCACCTACCTTAGTTACTATTACACGGGTACCTGTATGTAACACTTCGCTACAACTTACAGCATACAAACCGTGGTCCAGCAAGTAGACGGTAACGTCCTTGTCTTTTGGATCCTTCTTTACAAGTATATTCCCTGGATGTGGATCACTGTGCACAAAGCCACTGACGAAAATCATGTGCGAGTACAGGTCACCCAACTTTTTGCATAGATCATATCTGTTGATTTTGTGGTCCTAAAAGGGGTCAAATCAGAAATAATTATTTAAAAAAAAACAGTAAGTATGCAAAAAGATGATGATTTTCAAAAATACATGCATGAGTTTAGAAATGTCTCACAAGATTTAGTCATAATTTTTGTCAGAATAACTTCGACTACACTCTTTGATTTATTGCTAAAAGCAAGGAAGTGCAACTTATAACAATGTTAAATTATTGGCTTGTTACCTCTTTTGAGAAGGGAAAATATTATTTATATAATTTTACAATGTTCTGCAAATACAATGTCATAGGACTCATAATTTATGCAATTTCAACATTCGAATTTGGGATATTGTGAATGATGTAATATTTTATGTTCTTACTGTAATTTGATTTTTTGGTACTTAGGGGCCATTCAAGTATTACGTAAGCACTATATGGGGGTCGGGGGTTTTAGCATTGCTTATTTTGATGACATGGGGGATGGGGGGTCTAGATAGTGATTACGTCAGCAGTATATATTTTTCCTAGTTTTTTAAGAGAACAATCTCCATGTTCTAAAATCACAAGAAAGTGAGCAGATACACATCACTGAGCAGCAAACATCCAATATTGTTGAAGGTCTAGAGTCATGGATTCGTGTATCATGGACTCAGGACTGGTAATTTAAATTGATATGTCAAAATTTTCAATGAAGTTTGTTTTTTCCTTGCTATTTCAGGCCTATTCCTTATTTGTAGACTTACAACTCGTGCTCATAAATTAATAACGAAACCAAAACATTGACAAATACTTGTATGTTTATAAAGGAGACGGGGTGCTTTGCTTACTTTTGCTGGCAAGGGGGAGGGGGAAGTTAATATTTGCAAAAAATCTGCTTACGTAATACTTGAATGGCCCCTTAGACTAAAAAAAAAACAATTTGGGTCAAGGTTACATGATCCAAGAATTAATTCTGAATAACCAAAAATTGGGCTAGAGTAGGTCTTTTGCCAATAATTCTAATCTAATTTAACAAGCTTATACACACGTACTCTTGTCCCATCTGTATACAAAATATGCACTTTGGACATGAAGTTGCTGACACCAGCCCTACATACACACTCACACAGTATCAAACTGGAATTGCACAATTTAATTCCGCCAAGTCCGTTCCATCATCGGACCACTAGACGTACGGCGTTGCGCCATCGGTACATGGTGGATAACCCACCCATTCGTACAAAGCGTTTTGGAAACAGATTCATTATGCGTACAGCTAAAGAGTGGAATTCCCTGCCGGAGTCTGTGTTTCCTGATAGCTACAACCTAGGGGTCTTTAAGTCGAGAGTGAATAGGTTACTTCTAGGCAAGCGTGCTCCATCGTCGGCCACATCATCACTTACCATCAGGTGAGATAGTGGTCAAACGCGAGCCTATCAATAATAATAAAAAAAAAAAAAAAAACTGTAGGTCAAACAAATGCAAGGAGTAACATGTACATCATTTCATAATACACAATGTTCACTCATGTGCAATATATGTACAAAGATGTCTATAGTAAAAAAACAAACAGTGTTCATACTTACGTTAATATATTTTACATCATTGACTTGACCACCACTCACATACTCCATAACAAGGACCCTTTCAGTACTGTAGTCCCAGAAAATCTTTGGTACCTTCAACCATTTATAATTCTGAAATAATTTAGATACTCTTTCCGCATTATGTCCTTCTTGTACAAAATCCAATTCCTTTGCTATATTCTTTTTAGTCTCATCCATCAGCCATTGCATTTCAAAGTCAGGGAATACTTTTGACATAGTTGTAATTATGAACTCCATCCATTTTAGATCTATCTTCACATTGTCTCTCACAAAGTAATGTTGAACTTTGACGGCCACCTCAGTGCCATCTTTCAGTCTGGCTCTGTGTACTTGGGCTAGTGATGCAGTTCCTAAAGGTTCAGGGTCGAATTCAGCAAACAAATCTTTAGGCTAAAATGTGAAAATGTTGTGTAATAATTACATTACATTCTGAGATTTAAAAAAATATAGAATTTAAGACAATTTAATTTACTTTTTTTACTTACATCCTGTTTCAAGTCTTCTCTTATAACTTTATACAGCTCCTCCACAGTATTTTGTGGTGCATCTTTATGCAATATCCTCATTGTCTTCACATATTCGTTGGGCAGTAAGTAGTCCAATGCACCAACATGCTGCCCAACTTTAATGTACACACCTTTGTTGGCTTTACATAGCTCGAGCAATTTCTCTGCCCCAATTTGGTGAGCTTGACTCTTGACCTCCAAATATTCTTTTGAGCTTCTATCCCAATCTTTGCTGTACAGCAAAGATTTATATGTTCTACCAATTTCCACAGCAGTGAATGCTGCTCTGGAGAGCCTGACGATCGCCAAGGAGTCGTAATCACCATCGTTAAGTTTTACAGCAGCCGTAACTGTGCCGCCAATTGCTACACTACCATACAGTCCATACTTAACTACCCGTGTTAGTTTCTTAGAAAACATCTTTAAAAACTACTGCTGTGTACGTAATAATCACATATTACTGTTTTAGCCACAATTTCCTACGTAAAGGCACTCGACAGCACAGACTACTCGACAGGGCATGCAAATAGAACGTGAACAATCAATGTCATTATCACTCAGTCACAACAAGAATGTCAGTCAACCAATGTCAGCATGCAAGATGTCAACTTGATGTTTTATAAGGACCTATTACACTGTGCGGAATATCGCGTGCGATCTTACTATTTTTCATTCATAGACGTCGAACCATAGACTGGACTGTCTTTCTATGATTGAAAAATAGTAAGATCGCACGCGATATTCAGCGCAGTGTAATAAATCCTTTAGTGTTGGGATTTTATCCGAATTACGTAGACTGCAGGCGGAGGCTCGAAAAAAACCAAAGTACTTTAAACTAATTTATTTTAGAACAAAGAAATTACAATTAATTTTAGTGAAACCTATTCGATGCTAGAATATGGAATGACCAAAAACTTATTAAAAATAACTTATTGCTAATATGCCGTTTTGCTGCGTCGGCGGCTCGTGGCTGGCCCAGGTGTCGACGATGCAATTTTCATGTGTCCGACGTCAATCGAATGAATTGCTAGGTCGGCGATATCCATTAGGGATCCGTATGTAACACCTCCCCCCGAAGATCAGCAACTATTTGATCATGTTGAGAGAAAATGTTGCTGGAGGTTCATCTCTTTTCTTGGAGTCCCTGGTTACCTCTTCGTACGTATGTATCTTAACAGTTTGTGGTTTTTCTTTGCTGTCCGCTCTGAGATTCCAGCATCTATATTTGCGGTTTATCGCTAAGATGATAAGTGCGAGCACGCATATTGCGAAGATGTAGAATGGTATGGTTGTATGGTATAGAACAACCGAATGAGTATTGTCAATCTTCATAGGACTTTCCATCATTGCTTTTCTCTGGATGCTGTGAAGCTCTTCTAAGTTGACTGAATTGAAGCTAATGATGTGAGTAGGAATGTTGGTCTGATTTATCTCGTTGTATGGGATCTTTGATAACTTGAGCGGCTGGCCTTCAATCTCGTTGTTGTCGTTGATAATGGTGAATTCTGATGTTTGCAGGTAGCAGTCCACAGGAATGGTGACGAGGTAGTTGCCTTGTAGAGTGTTGAAGTCTTTTCTTCCACATTCTAATTGTACTTTAGTTGGTTGAGGTAGTGACAGTACGTAATGCTGGTCATCCAGTTTCTCCATTGCTTCTTTGGAAAGTGAAATCTTGACGAAGTGGCAGGTGTCTTCTAGATCCTGGTTGGTGATGAGTTTCTGGATACAATCTGGTCTTGTCCTAATTTGGTAACTTGTCTTCTTTTCACAGAGATATAGGTTACTGTACTTCGAGCATTCAGCCTCTATGTACACGAATGATATCTCGTTAGTTGCTATATAGGGAGAAGGAAGTATAAGGGCAAGCTGTTTCTTATTGGGTACAATTAGTGTTGGGATTTTATCCGATTAAATACTCAAAATGAATAAATACTCAATAAATACTCGTTTTTATTGGATAAATACTCGATTAAAAACGAGTATTTATTGAGTATTTATTCATTTTGAATATTTAATCGGATAAAATCCCAACACTAGGTACAATAGATAATCTATATAGATCATAAGAGTCTATGGAAACTTTATGGAAGCTGTAAACTATAGAGTCTGTGCGGAAAGTAAACCATCGTGGGATTTGAGGGCGCTGCTGTAGATAAATATCGTTTTTTTTATATGTAAGCAACATTGTGACGTCATTATAGTGCGACTGTTAAATCTTGATATTTTGAAACTATGTTAGACTAGCTTCTTCCAGCGGCTTCACCCTATAATAAAAATTATCCTATTGGCTGAATTTGTTCACCTAATGAAACTGCAAAGTTATAGCTTATGTGCTATATTATTGCAATGTTTATGATTAAGTGCATCTGTCTAGTAGTTTTTGCGCGACACATCCATACATACGACTACCTCCATCCATCTTCACAAACTTTCGCATTTATAATATTAGTAGCCTATTTATTGAACTTGCTCACGTGATGAAACTTAGCAAAAATATAAGTTATAAGCTATATTATTGCAACGTTTATCATTAAATTCATCCGTTTATAAGTTTTTGCGTAATGAGTAACAAACCGTTAATTGTGGCGACACCTGGGGGAGGCCTATGTCGAACAGGTCCACTGTTCGACATAGGCCTCCCCTTCGATTCTAATGATGATGAACATTTAAATGCAAACACGAACCGGTAAAGGAAAATAGCGTGAAGAAACTGCTGTACTGCCTATCTAGGTAGGTTCCACCAGCGACCACTTACCCAGTGCCAACGAAAATGGTTCTATCACTTTGACTGGGATCGATCTATTATCACTGACTGGAATATTGTAGCTAACAGCAAGTTTATGTTTACCCTAGTTAAATATAAAGGTAAAAATGGAACACACTACCACTTTCTCGTTGTCTTCCTCAGTACATTTTTCCCTATTGCTAATCTATGAAAAATATGAACTTAATGACTATGAAAATAAAGTACACTTCAGAATTTGTAATGTTGCTTAGTAAAAAATCTATTTAGCCTGTAAGGGACCATCTCGTACATAAGATCTTTGGGATCACTTGGTTGTCCGTCTGTTTATCTGTTAAGACCCTTTAACGCTTGGAGGTATCGAGTTAAAATTAAAACCATACGCTCAAGTCTGCGGTCTTTTGAAGTTGTGAAAAAATCAGACTTCTGAGTTAACGAAAAAAAAAGATACGGCCGTTTACGTCGCAAAAAAACGTATATTTATATAATCAAGGGAATCAAAGTTCATAGGGCGAATCCCGTTGACCTTAAATCCTGAAATTTGGCATATATCAAGGTCTCATAGAACAAGTACAGGGAAAAATCTGAAAATTGTAAATTTGTAGATACGCCACAAAAAAAAAATTGTTTGTAATTCGGAAAAATCTTCGTAACTCAATTCGGGAAGTGATTTCATAGGTTTTGTACAGAATCCTCAGTGCGCGAGTACGACTTGCACTTGCCCTTTTTTATTTTAGTTACTGTATCCGTACTGAAGCCTGAAAAGAATTATTCTAAGTTAGTCGAAACGCATTATAAATTTAAAGTATCAATACTCTTTATACAAGCCATCGAAAATATTGACCAAATCAAAATAAATAAATATCGTCATGTTTAAATGAATTTCCGTTTAATTTATATATATTTGGAGATAACAAGGACAGGAGTTTACCTAAGAAATCTAAAAACATTAAAATAAAAGTATTACGTACCAAAAAAACAGCATACCAATGTTTCCCAAGTTCGTGACTTTGTTTTGATCAATAATGGTGTGATTTGCCATTTGTTATCTTTGAAAAAACTGTAATATATTAAATATTATTTCCCTTGCAGCGCAGTGAAATTTTTTATCACATTTCTGAAGATTTCAATTAAAAATCAGAATAAAATAACATAATAAACAAACCGGTAACAATATTATATGACGTTTGGCATTTGACGGATGGCTGGGTTGGGTTGCTACTTAAAATCTTTATTGCGTTATTTAGCTTAAATCTTGTTATTTTAACAACAAAAGGATTGAAATAATAAAAATACCGAAAATATAGATTTGTAACGTGTTTTATTAATCACATTTCTAATAACATAAACCCTATTATGTTCCATCTTAAATATTTTCGTCAAGTCAATACACTAATTCAAACTTTGATAATAAAGTTTGAATTAGTGTATTGATTTGTTTATAGCATAAATGCACAATATAGTAGCTACTTCGTCATCAGTCTTTCTAATGTTTCCACTGCTGGGAAACAGGCTTACTCCTTTCCATGAGAGGGAATGGAAACTTACTTTGAGATACTATATGTAGTGTTCGACCAGAAATCGATTTTCAGCCGAAAACGAAAATGAAACTTTGGCAGACTCTGATTTTTGGCCGAAAACGAAAACGAATATTCGGTCGGTCACTAGTCATAATACAATATCCAAAATAACCGGGGTAGCGTGAATTGAGAATATCATTGACATCAGAACTAATAAAATGAAGGTACTTAATGTAGTGTTTTAGGACCTATTACACTGCGCTGAATATCGCGTGCGATCGTTCTATTTTTCATTCAAAGAAAGACAGTCTAGTCTATGGTTCGACGTATCGCGTAGTGTAATAAGGGTTAGACTGTCTTTCTATGAATGAAAAATAGTACGAGTCGGAATATCGCACGCGATATTCAGCGCAGTGTAATAGGTTCTTTTCGAAAGTTTCAATGAAGTAACTAAAGGATCTATTAAACTACGCGTTATTCAGACTCGTTTTGTCTGTGGTACGACGTATCTAGTCTATGGTTCGACGTATCGCGCAGTGTAATAGCGGCTAAACTGTCTTTCTACGAATGGAAAATAGCACGAGTCGGAATATCGCATGCGATATTCAGCGCAGTGTTACAGGTCCTTAAGTACTCCTCTTTTGAAATCTCCAAAGATATAAATACTAGATATTAATGCTTAAAACAACCATTCGATTTGCAAAAAAATAAACATTATTTCATATTGAGTAAATATCCAATAAAAATGGGTAAAAATGAGTATTTACTCATTTTGGATAAACACTCGAGTATTTATCCACTGGGTATTTATTCGCCACCCATCTCTACGCGTAGTGTAATTCCTTTTAGACAGTTTGACCCTTTTTACACTACGCGACACGACGCTATCTGAATATCGAGTGGTGTAATACGGCCCCTATAAAGCATTGCCTAGTAGCGATGGAATATTATTGGCTAAATTAAAAAAAAAATCACAACCAAGATTACACTAAAGGAGTACTAAAAAATAAGCTATAATAAATTAAAATATTTATAATTAAAAAAAAAGTTCAAGAAAATAATGATCGTTATGTTGTCCGTCACACTAAAGGTCAAAGCACACTTAAACGACTCTGCTCCCACCCGGCAAAAAGAATATCATTCAAATATGGGCTTTAAAAATTGCTCTTTAGATATATTTTACACTATGCATCATAAATTAGCAGACAGCTCGCTGTCAGCAATCTTACCGCCGCCAGACTGCTCGGTAGTTGACGTTAGTACTTATTCTCATCTATGGTACAGTCTGTCAAGAAAGTCATGAAAAGAATGTTTTGGGAACTACTGTTTTTGCCAATACTGGCAACTAGTGTTGGGATTTTATCCGATTAAATATTCAAAATGAATAAATACTCAATAAATACTCGTTTTTAATCGAGTATTTATCCAATAAAAACGAGTATTTATTGAGTATTTATTCATTTTGAGTATTTAATCGGATAAAATCCCAACACTACTGGCAACACTGAATAATTGTTAAGCTGAGTACGTGCTGAGTACCTAAACTGTCACGTCGTATCTGTGTGGTTGATGTTTTACAATATTTCGGTGCTATTTCGAGTTTTTTTAATCGTGTAAGCGTTAAGACACAAAAGATGAATCGAAATGTTTATAAGAGAGGTGCGAGACAAATTATATTTAAAGTTTTTCAAGGGTGTATGGCCGAAATTCAAGGTGGGAGTGCTGTGACGAGCAAAGACGATGTTTATGGTCGAACAGCAAAGTTAACCGGTACTATGCGTTCCAAATGAGAATAGGAAAGTCAATAAACTCGATCTGTCAAATTTTGATTGAAAAGTACGGTTTGCAAAAAAAGCTTATTTGCTTTTTAATGATTTTGTTTTTGTTTAACTGACCCTTAGTTAAGTCATATTAAGAAATAGATTAAAAAGTTATTCATAATAATTATTTAACAAATTATACTACATACTTTCTTTTTATTTTCATTATTGGCTACATTTTAAATTCAAAATTCAAATTCAAATTCAAAATTCAAATTGCCAGCTGCCATTTTATCTTCGTTGTTGGTGTTTCTTCGTGCGACTGAGTATCCAGATTGAATTTTGTTCTATATACAGGTAATAATGCCTATTTTGATTTAAAACAACAGTTAGTGATATAAATATTAAAAACCTCTATTATCCATGTTTTATTTTATAAGGGAAAGCAGCAGTGATGATGACGGTGATGACGCCACTACTCAGACACTTCACACAGTTACGTAAAGATCAGCAAAATTAAAGAACTGGATTTTGATCAGAGATTTTTCGTTCATGATTCGTAAATAAATTAAATTTAACCAATTTCTTTTTTTGCTCACCCTACTCAATTTCTTCGATTTGACAGTAAGACGTAACGTCACAACATGGCCGGCGCTCCTATTCTCATTTGGAACGCGTAGTACGTAAATATATTCTAAAGTTTAACACACTAACGGAAATATAATGTTTTGACAATCTTCTGTTTTTAAGTACAATTTATCTATCTTTAACATTGTTTATGTCTTGCTAAGGTTATGAAATTTACCTACGATTTATTATACTACCACTTTACGGTTTTGATATTTTGGTGTTTTTAATTTAGGTATGATAAATGTATTTGTACATTTAACATATCTTTATTGACTTCAGGTGTTTCCGAAAGTACAGTTCGGCGCATTGTGGACTAAGGCATGAAGAATGGAGGTAAATTTTCAACGCCTGGAAAACACAGGTAAGGCCGACCTACGAAACAAACTACGAGTTAGATGTTGGCCAGTTTCATTTTGAAGAAGTTTCAGGCAACATTTTGGGAGTCGAATACCTCGAAGAAGTTTCAGGCAACATTTCGGGAGTTGGAAAAGTCGAATACCTCGACTCTGATTATTTGGATTCGGATTAATAAAGATTTATTTCATAAACTTTTTATTTTTGCAATCAGCTCATAAGTACCTATCGATACTCAGCGCCATGCTGACGGCAGTGCAGAGAGGCGAAACATCGTGATTTGCACTTTCTAATAAGTACATAAATGCTAGTAGCTAAAAGGACGAAAACAAGGGTTGATCAAACCAGACATTCTTATGAATATAAAACCAGATATTCAGAGAATGTCTGGTTTGATAAACTCTTGCGTGTAGGTACGTAGGATAAACATATAATTATCCAAATAAGCAAATAAAGAAGTCTGGTTTCGTCGCAATGTTTATAAAACAAAATTCAGACTGGTAGAGAATGCCTAAGGCATTAACTCCGCCTGTGTACTTTTGTGTTGGATGAAGTTTTAGAACTACTATAACTATTAGGTATCAGTTAAAATTAAACGTCACTTGAATGAAAATTTGTTCTAATAGAAATGTTGTTCGCCACTACGACTGAGTACTTTTATTTATAGGGAGCCACTACCAATGAAAGTCAAAACTCGTTTGCAAGCATGTATTAAATATATAGACGAGTGTCAGATAGATCGGTAAAATGATTTACACGGCAGTAAAGGGACCGTAAATCGGTAATTATTATTTTATAAATAAAAGTATCAATATCTTTTAGTCGAAATTTATTGGGATACCATGTTAATGATGGTGGCGCCCTCCCTTCTTTTTCATGACTTTCTTGACAGACTGTAGTTGACGCCTCGCTGGCCGCACGTTGTAGGCGAGCGGTAGGCGCGGTGTCCGTGCGGTGGCCGCGTTGTAATTCATAATTTCATAGAGCAAAAAAATACTCGCCGTTATTTTGTTTTGTATGGCAACTTTGGGTACATTGACGCCATCTTTCTTTCGCGTCAGTGTTCCGCTTCCGCTGACAGATTCTTTTCAGACTAAAACCTCCGAAAATGAAGGCTAAAGGAGAGGTAAGTCGCATAATTTTGAGAAAATTAAGTGGAAAATTGATATAAAAACAGATTAATTTAGTCCAGAATTGCTAATCAATACCAGAAACATGAAAACCAGTGGTTAAAAGTGATAACTTCAATTAAAGTGAGGCGTACACGTTGTCGGTGCATTCAGTCAAGTTATTTTTACAGGATAATTCATCGTTTACTATATTTGTGAATCAATTTCTATTTTTCTTGAAGAATAATACAAGATACGGTTTAAATTTCTTATCAATACTTCTCGGTTATAAATTAATTGACACATAAATAGGGGTGCTTTTAGGTTATGTCATGTTGTGATGCCGTACATTTTTAATCTCGTTTTTTTTATTTAGTTCCAAAAATGAAGTGTTAAAAGTGATATATCTACTAAATTTAAA
Source organism: Mythimna ferrago (assembly GCA_910589285.2). Lineage (NCBI taxonomy): Eukaryota > Metazoa > Arthropoda > Insecta > Lepidoptera > Noctuidae > Mythimna > Mythimna ferrago. Next base: position 16,166,544 of record OU342684.1, on the reverse strand, counting down.
TGAGTTCACGCATTACAGATCATTCTAAACAAGTGTAAAGATTTTTCTAAAATTACAAGTATCGTAAGCATGCACTGATGTGTAAATAAAAACGTCTGTTTCTGTATTTGCAAAAATTTACTCTATTTTCAGTTGAAGGAATATGAGGTCATCGGCCGCAAGCTCCCTTCGGAGAGCGAGCCCAAGCCTCCTCTATACAAGATGAGGATTTTCTCCCCAGACCAGATTGTGGCTAAATCCCGTTTCTGGTACTTCTTGCGTCAATTGAAGAAGTTCAAGAAGACCACTGGTGAAATCGTCTCCATCAGGGTTAGTATTATTTTCATACCTAAAAAATTATGAATAGATATAAAGGTGATATGATAATCCTTTATGGAATTGGCATGATGAATTGAGCTTCTATCTAAACAAGTGAAATGAAATAGAAGCCTTTGTGCTGCAAGGGGAAACTGACTAATCAATAATATGTAATTCCCTTTTACATATTGGAGAGAGGGTTGTTCTATACTTCCTTGAAAGACTCATCTTTGTCTCAACATCCTTTATTATTGCACCTGTTACAATGCTAAAACTGAAAATCGAGTCAACTTCCAACTTGAATTTTTTTTTGATCAAGTAAACAATTAACCTCCATGGATCTCTGCCTAGTTCTGCCTGATAAATAATTAAGTAAATTTAAGAATTAAGAGGCAATTATTATGAACCTTAATTCATTAACCTTTCAATCGTGGAAATTACAGACAATAGAAAGACAATAGGTGCGCGAACGCCGGCGTTTGCTTGGGGTTTAATTCATTAAAGTGAATGCTGGGGTCATCTCTCTCATTGTCATTCTATTGTGTCTATAATTAGTATTTAAATGGTTAACTAAAGGCAAAGGCTTGATCTGTCTCTTAAGAAATTTGTTATTCATTTGGGTTACATACAGCTAAACTAAATATTGTAAACAATATTAAATCCTGCATATTAGGGTCATATTGGAACTCAATTTCTTTTATTTGTATTTGTTTGCCTCTTCTAAATATTCATCAAGTGTTAAATTAAGATTGTACAAAGACACAAGATCTAAGGCCCTAGAAATTCAATTTCTGCATGGATGTTCAATATATTTTTTAACCAAACACTAAAAATTCCAGGAAATCCCCGAAAGGAGTCCAGTAAAGATCAAGAACTTTGGTATCTGGCTGCGTTATGAGTCCCGCTCCGGAGTACACAACATGTACCGCGAGTACCGCGACCTCAGCGTCGGCGGTGCCGTCACTCAGTGCTATCGTGACATGGGAGCCAGGCACAGAGCCCGTGCTCACTCCATCCAGGTAATTTATTACTCTTGTCACTTTTTAAGCTGGCATTTCATATACCTTTGCTAACCCTGCGTTCCAAATTGCGTCAAAACATAATATCGCAAATCCGACTAACGTGCAACGTCACAGTTATTACTCAATTGCCCTTACTTTGTGACTTTTTAATTTTGTCGGATTCGCGATATATTCGCTTTTGACGCAATTCAAAACGCAGGGTAAGCAGTCAGCTTGCCATTTGCCTAGATTAAAGTATGGAGCTATTCATCAGTACATAAACGACAATTTATTTTAGACAAGTTATGTTCATTGCGGATTAGTAAGCAAGAGTCTTATGGCTATGTTAGTTAAGCTTTATTCAATTCACTTCATTAATTAATTGTTCAGTTGTCTTGTTCTTGACTGTGTATGGTGACAGTTTTCTAAAATGATGTATCAATAACATTCAAGAAACCAATGAAATGTTTCTAAATTAGACCCTTGATCTTTAATGCTGCTATTATATTTTCCACTGTTACACAGTTCATCATAAAAAAGTTGCCCAGTGCACATGGACCTCCTGTGCAATGACCCTGAAAGAATAGAACCATTGTAACCAAACTTGTCTGATTTGTAGATTTAAGTAGATTGTGTTATTTATCCTTGACACAGTAAGTAGTAAATAGTGACCTGATGTGTGATACATAACATTTTTGTCTTTGCTATTTAATACAAAGGGGATGCAGCTCGACATACATTTTCACTGTAATTCATACGATCGCTCTTACGCGATTATGACATTACACATTTTTCATTAGATATTTTGGAAACGGTATCTTGTGGATATTGTCTAATCTAGGCTTCTATTGAAATCAATTAACAAATATATCTAAAACTATTCCAGTAAAGACCTGAAAATATGCTGTTTTGCATTAACTTTGACACTTCATAATTTACTTAAGGATTAAAAAAGTACATTAGAAGCCTTGCAAATTTTATCAAGATTCAATTTTTTTCAAAAACTTTTAATGGTGTAACAATGGAACAAAATTTGTCAAATATTTGAGTAGGTAAATCATGGAATTACCAAATGATAACACACTGTTCAGGCATTATCCCTTATTTTTCGCGATGCCTTTTCGTTTGACGAAAAGGCATCGCGTTGGATTGTGTTAGATGAAGTAACAAGCTTTTAAACCATTCCAGATGTTGACGATAGGCGAGTGGAAAAGCAGCCTCTTAAGCTATATTTCTGTGAACAACTTACAGATTATTGTAGCTCTTTTTCTGTATCATAGATATCAATCAAATATAATATTCTATCTTTGTAATATTAGTGTTATTCACTGTAACTTAAAAACTTTTAGTAAAAAAGGTTTGCTGTCTATTTGTTTTGCTGAAGCTGTATCAGTGACTATCACTACTTAAGTACGTACATAGGGCATAGGTAAATTGATTATTAAGGTTCGAAAGTGCATAAAGTGAAAGACCGCGTGTGTCACACGGACGGTCCCCATCGCGGAAACCGGACTGGACCTGCACAGTGTCGCTAGTTCAACTTTAACGGTGTGGATGTATTAGTGTCGATGGAGATCTTAATATATATTTTTTTCGTAGCAAAACTGGAGCGGGGCCCGGCTCCCCACGACGAAGACCCGCGTGGGTCCCCGTTACTAAGACAGGCCTGTTGGTCTATTGGTTAGTGACCCTGACTGCTATGCCGGAGGTCGTGGGTTCGATTCCCACCCAGGACAAATATTTGTGTGATGAGCACGATCATTTGTTCTGTGTCTATATATGTATGTATTTAGAAATATATGTATAAGTATGTTTATCAATTGTCTAGTACCCATAACACAAGCTCTGCTTAGCTTGGAACTAGACGGCGCTGTGTGATAGTTGTGGAATATTATTATCTCCATTATTTTTCTTATAATACATATTTTTGATATTTTTAAATATTTTTTATAACAAATATAATATATATATAAAAAAAAAAACATTTAAAAACAGTAGTCCACCGATGTCGGGAGCAGGGTCCAAGCTACCGGTGTTTAGGGCTCCAGAGACAGGAACTTCCTCACAATGTGAGCCGTATCGAGGAGTACTGCCTTTTTATTATTATTATTATTACTTATAAAGCCAGTTAGCAGGTTGTTAACTTTAACCGCCTACGTCGGATATATCCGACCAACACTCGCATTTATTCCGCCAGGGTCGCACACTAACGACCAAATACTCCATCTCGTTAGCACTTCTGTCACCTATAGGAATTGCAGAGCTAAACGAGATGAAGTACCTAGTTGTAAACACAACCCTTGCGAATAGGACACGAAAACACGCGTCGGACCAATCCGAGAAAAGGGACAGTCCTGTTCAACACGGGTCATATGGTCACTTTAGACAGGACATGGTATCAAAAATCCATCTGCTTTTGCCTGGTCTACTTTTTTAGATCAAATAACAATAGTATAAATCTTAATCACCGTCCTTGTCACCACCGGGGATAAGATCCCCAATTATGTGTGAAATCATAGATTGAAAGTCCTTCTCATTTACTACATCTTTTCTTTTGTTGCAGATCATCAAAGTGGAAGTAATCAAGGCGTCCGCATGCCGCCGGCCGCAGGTGAAGCAGTTCCACAACAGCCACATCAAATTCCCGCTGCCCAAGCGCGTGCACCACCACAAACGCCTCAACACCTTCGCATACAAGAGGCCCAGCACATACTTCCTCTAATTTTATTATGTATGCAATAATAATAACATTAAAATCCACATCCTGATGTGGGAACAAAGTTGAATGTTTTATTTAAAAATGTAATAGTGCTGCCGCATTTTCCCTAAGGGATCATTTGTCCCGCGAAACTGTTACCGTTCTGCAGGCGTGGTGCGCCGGGGCGAATCGGGAGACTGTCGCCCGACAAGCTTTGAATATTGAGGATGAGTGTCGCTTTGTGTTCGGCTAAATGGCAGTACTGTTTTAGTCCAAGGAGGATCTCCTCGGGCGACGAACTAATCGCCGTTGAGTAGTGTGATCCCTCGGTTCACAGTTCACACGCACATGCGTGGGCAAGGTAAATGTCGCAGAGACAAACCACGTGAATGTCTGGCGATATTAATTTGTCTTTAAAGTGCAGAAGAGCTGTAGCGTAGACTAATTTAGACGGTTGAAGGCACATCAGCGCGCGGGCTTGCGGACGGCGAGTTATGGGTAGCTCGCTGTCCGGACGAAGCCCAAGTCGTCGACGGCGCGCACTGTTCCCGCGCGAGTTGTCAGCAACAGCAGGGGCCCAGCTGGGTCGAAGCCTATTGGGGCCAGGGTTAGTTTCGAAACAGCTCGAGCCCTGGTATGAAGGCTTGAAGGGACGGGTTGGGTTTTTAGTCAGTAAGAGTGACACTATCTCCCGCTCTGTCCAAAAGCGGGGGTTGTCATTAGATGATTTTCCCACCATAAAAAAGGCACATCAGCGAGGCCTTTTTCTTTTATTAACTCGGCGTCATGGGGGTTGGGTCTGTGAGAACCGTCACATTTTATATCGATTCTAGTGCGACGTTGCTGTTCTTCTCAATAGCTGGAGCTGTTGAGTTCTTCTATGCATCGCATTTAACACTTTTGACGTGCAACAGACGCAGTGGGAGTTACACGATCTCAAAATTGAAAAGGGTCTGTGAGACCCATCCCCGCAGTTCGTGTAACAATTTCGCGCCAGTTTGTATGATGTTATTTTATTTATTATCCGTGTATTTATTTGTTTTTTGTTGTTGTTTACAATTAAATTTTCGGATAATAATTTAATGTATTGAATTTGGGGTTTTTGAAGATTCTTAGTAAAAAATGAATCCAGAAGAGATAGAACGGCAGCGTATTCTTTCGAATTTTCAAGAGTCTGCCTCTGATTCTGCTTTGTCCGACTAGGAGATGTGTGATGACGAAGATCGCTTGAGTGAGCGTAGTTATCTTAGTGACACAGAGCAAGATACCTCAAAGTCTGAGTTTGATAATGATATTCCACTGTCTACGCTATCCGATACATCGTTCGCTGGTGGAGTATTGGATATCTGGATCGGTTAGTTCTTCAAACGCAAACCGTGAGTGTTCTTCGGGTTTTTATCGTGGCAAAGACGGTACAAGTGGTATAAGACGCCTTTTCGACAAAATGTCAGGACTAGAGTCGAAAACATAATCCATCAATTGCCAGGAGTAGTACCAGTCGATATTTTTTTAAAGCTCTAATAAATATGATCAAAACATATTATAATACGACATTTGAGTTTAATTTATTTACATTAATACCTCAAAAACTAAACACGAATAAAATATTAACTTTGTTATTTATAATTTATTGGATAATTTGTTATCTAATGAACGGGTCTGTGAGACCCACCCCAACGTCTGTGTAACACTTGCACCCCCATGACCCCGGGTTAAGAAAACTAGACTGCGACTATCGCAAATTCGCAACCTAGTGTTCAACCATATCGTCGTTTATCATCAGGTGAAATAGTGGTCAAACGCGAGCCTATTAATTTTAAAACAAATCCTCGTTGTTGATAGGTTCACGCTTAACTACTAGAGGGAAGTTGCTTCCTTCTGTGAGACCGTGATGGTCCAGAAGGCCACTGAGCGAGATCGTGAAAGGGCCGATCCCGCTCGGAGAAGGCGTCGGGGAGGCAACGGCCTTGGTGCCTAACACGAGTCCCGTACGGTATATCGAATTACCCTTGAACGATATAACTGTCTACAGAAAGCATGGTTCACCGACGAACGGTAATACGAGAAAACTATAAGTCGATACCATTATTTAACGACAGCACGTTTCGCCGAATAACGCAACATCGAATGAATGGTTGGCCGATACCAAGATTTGCCGATATCATGGTTCGCCGGAACACGCTTGAACTAAATAATCTTTTATCGATAGCAATTTGCATCGAAAGCACCTTTTCTTACACCGCCGATCCAAAATAATTGTCTTTAGTTTCTCGCTCATACAATTTTGACAGACATCGATTCAATTGCATTAACTGCTATTTCCTATTGAATATGAAAAGAGACTAGAAAAGCACTTGTCCCTAAAGAGTGAGATGAGTATAGAACCTTTCTTAGGTGGGTTAGCTCACATCATGTACATCAAAAATCATTAGTATAACATCTATCTGGTAGTATTTTTTTTAATTTTAAAATTGATTGTTTTCTAACATGTTTTTTTATGATTGCGCAGTTTGCAACCTTTATTTTTGTTATTTACCATTTAATTATAAATATAATCAAATTTACTGTTTTATTATTTTCTTTACATTATTTTTTATTGAAGTACTAAGATGAACGCATGGAAATAGCACTAATGCAATTGAATCGATGTCTGTCAAAATTGTATGAGCGAGAAACTAAAGACAATTATTTTGGATCGGCGGTGTAAGAAAAGGTGCTTTCGATGCAAATTGCTATCGATAAAAGATTATTTAGTTCAAGCGTGTTCCGGCGAACCATGACATCGGCAAATCTTGGTATCGGCCAACCATTCATTCGATGTTGCGTTATTCGGCGAAACGTGCTGTCGTTAAATAATGGTATCGACTTATAGTTTTCTCGTATTACCGTTCGTCGGTGAACCATGCTTTCTGTAGACAGTTATATCGTTCAAGGGTAATTCGATATACCGTACGGGACTCGCCTAACACGCCGAAACCCCGCTTGCATCATTAAATATACCGACAAATTATGCATTTAGTTTTGTATTATAGTTTATTTAGTTTTTACAGAAGTTAAGGCAGTAAATACCTTTCTTATTTTATAATATAAGAATATGTTTGTGTTTAAATAGAGTTTAAGGTACAATGGGGTTGACGTATCCGTGTGGATAAAAACCCCTTAAAAAATAAAGAATTAAAAAAAAAAAAACATTAAATATAAGTGGGACTTTGGAACCATGAGCGCTCAGAGTGGGGACTCAGCTCGCTCATCGAGGGATTCCAGGGAAGACGGTAGCACAGTGATCCCGTTCTGCCGTGCACAAAGAGGGTCAGGGGAGACCGTTATAAAGTCTCTTCAGGGATGTGTTGTAACAGGCGTTGCACTGAGGGGGTTCCGGAATGGTCTTTTGAGAGGTAACGGGGCCCTTTCTACGTGCTGATGGTGATCACCGGGGTGGTTTTAGTGAGGTAATCCCACACTCCCCGGACTTATCCCCAAAGTCCGGGCGCCTTTTGAAGATTTCCCCTCGAAAACAAAAAAAAAAGGTTCACGCTTAACCACTATCTCACCTGATGGAAAGCGAGACGATGCATGATTTAGCGCTCTTACCTAGAAGTAACCTATTCACTCTTGACTTAAAGATTCTTGGATTAGCCATCAGTAAACACGAGACTCCGGCGGGGCATTCCACTCCTTAGCTGTACGCACAATAAATGGGTTTCCATAACGTTTTGTGGATGTCCATCATGTACCGGTGGCGCATCGCCGTACACCTGGTGGTCCGATGATGGAACGGGTTAGACGGCATTACACCTCATAATGGTGAATTCTTGCACAATAAAGGTATCGCCTAATAAGGTACATCAAGCCGCATTTTCATTAGGGGACATTTCGCTGACTGAATTCGATAGTGGCACAAGACAAAATTCAACAATTTGAGAAAACGTACAATAAATATTCGAAGACTAGTGCGCGCGCACAAAAAAGCTCTTACCGACTGTATTTTATGGAATATATAGTTCATGTTTGGTTTATAAACATCTACGTTATAGCTTCAGTTGCCGGCAGTAATAGTTTTTAAATATTTTTTGTTATTTTTATTAATATGAGGTTCAGAAGATGGCGACTCCGAGTTGTGCCAGTATTGCATTGTTCTGTTTTCACTTTTTTGAGTAATGCTAGAAATTATGTTATAAAAGTAAAGAAAATAAGAATGCATTTTCACGAAAAACTAGCTAAGTAGAATATAAGACTAAAAGTGCTTATTAATGGAATTGTTAAATCGTAAATAAAAGTACCATAAATGTTTAGTAACTTAATATTTATTAGCATACTTTTCAGTCTGACTGATGTATTGAGAATCAGTTTTAAACAAATCAACAAACGAAATTTAGTTATTGTACTCTATGTTTGCACTTATAAAAAGTACTACACTTAAAAAACAAAATATAAAATCCACTTTAGCAATATAACAAAAATTAACGAACATAAATTTATCAAAACCTTCTTAGGTTTCAGTTCAATAAACTCTCAAATCACAAAAATCACCCTTATGATTCCAGTAGGAAATTATAGGTCAGTTATTGTACTCTATGTTTGCACTTATAAAAAGTACTACACTTAAAAAACAAAATATAAAATCCACTTTAGCAATATAACAAAAATTAACCAACATAAATGTATCATGAACTTCTAAGGTTTCAGTTCAGTAAACTCTCAAATCTCAAAAAAATCACCCTTAAGATTCCAGTAGGAAATTATAGGTCAGCTATCACATATTAATTAACAATCTCAAAAATAGGTACCTAATCAAAGAGTAGACAAGAACGTAAGTTCTTTGAAAGAGTAAACATGTAGGAATTTTGTGGAAGTTTGATTTTCCAAATCAAACTTCCACAAAATACCTACCTAAAATTTTTAACCAAATCAATCATGTTTCAAGTTCTGAAAAAAATCTGCATAACATCGTGGAATAGTATTAGAATTAACTAATGACATCAAATCTTGAAATTTTCTTTGGGAAATGGGTATCTTATCAGGGTAAGCTTTCTTCAGTTGCGCATCTTGTATAAGTCTTAGTTGTTTTCTAGTTCTGCTGGATCTAATGTTGACCGTTTTGTAGTTATCATCTTTGTATGAAGTCTTATAATAGAAGATACCAGGATTCTCTTTTTCCACTCGTAAGACACAAATGTCGTTAAAATTAAACTTCTCCCCACATGTGTTAACATTAAAATTGGTTGCAGTGTTATCTATGAGATCTTTCAGGTCAAAAAAGAAGCTATGATCTAATTCATGCACCTTAAATGATTCTCCAGATTTTCGTGCTGTTGAAATTAAAGTAGTATATTGCGATGGTAGATATATTGGGTTAGATTTCAACGCTTTCTTGATATTTTTTTCGATTAATGAATGGCTCACATCGCCTTCGTTTTGTGTATGGCCAGCAACCAAAAATTTATGTGTAATTCCTTTTATGTCAAAATTTGACACAGCATAAAGATAAGCAGCAATTATGAATTTGTTCTTTCCTTGACCACCACAGTTATCGGAATACAGTACAACTTCTACTTCGTCGACATCACTAGAGCAACCAGCAATATCCTGTCTTGAAGCACACATTTCTAAGTAATGCAGTAAGCAAGACCCTATCTCATTAGATCCTTTATGCCCTTCACCTTCATGCCAAATGTAGCAATTAACTGTGCCCAATCCTTTCTTATTCAAGTCACATAATGGTAAAATTGTATGTGGACAATTTGCTTTTATAATAAAAAGTCGAAACCTCACCTTTCGGGGTTGGTAAAGCGGCCTGAAGATCGAAGCATGCAACTCTGTAATTCTTAGAAATTTTTGTTTTATCTTCTTCTTTCTCCGTTCTAGCTATATTTTTCTCTTCGTGGTGTCTCATGTACTCGATTTCTATGTCTAATCTTTCACCGTAATCTTTATTTTTGTATGATTCACAAAACTGGCATAAATCTTTTTTTGGCTTAAAAAATTCGATATTAAATTCAAAATTAAATATTTGTCTATAGATTGAGAAAGTAACGAAGTCACGATTTTCTTTTTGACAATCTTGCTTGTAATCTCTGTATAGGTCCATCGGTGTTCGTCCTCCTTCTATGTAATTTTTAGAACTATCTGCACGCGTGTAGTGACTTTCAACTGTCGGAATACTAGAAATATGATTACGAGCACCGTCTTTTACTTCTTGAGGTATTGTACCGTGTTTTTCATGTTTGCCTCTTCGATCTTCTGAAGTGAAGCCTTTCTCTGTCTTTTCAAGTACAGTTCTTATGCATCGGTTTGTTATACCTAGAGTAGAAGTAAAAAACGTTTTGCAGACTCTTACTTTCTCTTGAGCCTTGTACATAAAAAAAGTATGGTTTAATTTGCGAGCTGTTCGATTTTCACGTAGAACAGGATATCTATATTTAGGTTGAACCAGTTCCATAGAATTTGCAATGAATTGTCTTTGTCTGTTAAGGTCTTTCAAAGACCAAAACGATTGAAAATATTCCTTCCGTTCATCTTCGCTTATTTTTAGTGTGCATTTACGTCTGCAAGAGTCAGTGCAGGGAAGCCCTATTGTCCTTGAAGGCACCTGTTTACCTTTTTTTAAAGTTTTATATTCTTGTCCAGAATTACGTAATTCTTTAGCTCTATTTCTTTTCCACAGTGCAGGATTTGCTTTTCTTTTGCGAGTTTTAGGCTTAATGTTTTCTTCCTGCACACTTTCAGATAGACTTGATAAACTTTCATCAGACTCAGAAATTCTGGATTCGATCCTATCAAGATTTTCATAATCAGGGTCGGCATCAGAGTCGTCAATCTCTGACTCCGAACTTAAAGACACATCTGTTAGAATCGGAGAAGTTGGTATTAAATTGACTTCGGAGTAATGGTGCTCTGGAGACACATTGGTTGGTAAATCAAGTAGAATATCATATCGCGAAGGGCTATTTAATGGAGATAGATTCAGGGGCATTTGCTGTTTATTAGGACTTTCACAATCAGTCAAATCGTCTTCTATGGGTTCAGTTCTAAATTCAGACGTTGGTGGCAAAATCGAAGGACTACCAGGACTACAAATAATGTTATTTGGATCGTTTGCCGTGTCTTGCTCATACATTGTAGGGTAATTTATAATTTTTTTTTTTTTAAATTATCGTTTTCCAAAGAAATTACACTTTTTGATTGTTTGTCCAAGTTTTCAGGTTGACTTTGCGAAAACTCGAAATCTGATGCAGTCGATGGTGAGTCACATAAAATCTGAGATACATTCGAGACACAATTTCTGCCAAAGAGATCCTTCATTAAATCATAGTCAAGTCCGGAGAAACATTTGTTTTCAATTGTGTTTCTAGCATCACTTAATTTTTTTACACCAGGGTCACTTACTGATGAACCAGTCTCATCGTGTTCTCTTTGACAAGGGGTTTCTTTAGACCTGAAAAAAAAAACAGTTATAGTATATTAATTCATACTCGATTCTTTGTGGTATTAAGGAATTTGCGTTATATTACACGATGTCAATTAGCATTATTTGTTTTTAAGAGCGACCTTTATAAAAAAAAATATACATTTGTCAATGAAATCTTTAAAGGAATATTTTACACTTTAATGCAAATCATACGCTGTATTAAGTATTTACTAGTGATACCTCAGACCTAATAAGGGGCTGAGAGTGATACATAGAAAAACATTACAATAGAACATTACAATCAGCTACGTATAATATTTCTAGCTGGATTGTTTTCGAACTGTACGTAATTAATTTTTTTTTATTACGCAAACAAGTGTCTTTCACATTTCACAGTATGGTTACATTATATTGTATTATTAATGGTGATTATTTTTATTAAAAACAAAATGAATGACTACTTACCGTGGTACAGCACACGTATTTTTGTTTGGCATCATTGTTATCAAAATTACACCAGCATAACTAAAAAAACTTCGCGATGTTTGTGCAAAACTGGCACAACTCCAAAGTGTCACTATTGCACAACATTAAGCGTGCGGTAGCCGCGAGCACATGCGGCCGATTAACGATGAGCCGGTGTTGCATGAAAGAGATGCAACGATATCGTTTATTCACTAACGACACTTACGCCTCCAACCGGGTAGTTTATGAACTAACGAGTTGGGTCTTTAATGCATAAAATAAAGTACCTAATTTAGAACAAGAATTCATTACTAACTCAAATTGCCACAAATTCGACTTGTGCCACTAATGTATTCAGTCAGCGATTTGTTCCGCGACTCTGTCGCTCGACACGAAATTCACGTGTCCCGCGCGATGTCGCCCGACGTTGCGCGGGATTTTTACGGGTCGCGCAACTTGTCGCTAGTCGATGCTCTGCGAGCGTCGACACGCGCGATTTGCGTTTATTAAACTTGAACTTTCCCTTTGTAGCAAATATTCTCGGGCCCACCACCTCTTTTTTTTACGTTTTGCTATTGTCTTCCGAATAATTATGTAAGCTGCACTGAACAACACTACCTCCTCGGGCGACATACTGATCACGACTGGCCAATGTGAACAAGGGAAATGTCGAGCGACATTGTCCTACAAAGTTGCAGAGACATACCACGTGAATGTTGGGCGATATGTCTCCGCGACATGTGTCCTAGTGAAAACGCGGCTTCATTCTCACCACGTTTCTTCTACTCATACAGTTCTCATTTTATAACGTGTCATTTTATTTGCATATTCTTCATGTTCCTCTAGCTCTGCCAGAAGCGTGATAGTTACTAAGTCCCAATTAATCATATTGAATACATCCGCCAATGTCAGATTTTGGCATCAAACCGGTTATGCACATCCGGCTCGAAGGACGAAAATGTAAGGATAGACTTGGACTGTAAAACTGACAAACGAATAATATAACATCCAAAGCGATGTTAGGTACCGCCTTTCGTTGGTCGTTCTCGCTTGTGAAGTGTGGCGGGCCTGCCGGCGGCCCCGCATATCTTGTGCGCCGTCTGGCGCCGTCGCCCGCGATACAGCCCGACGAGTGACGAAGGTGGCCGATAGCGATGGCAGATTTTCAACGGAAAATGTTTTGCTCACAGAGGGCGGGGGCCGTGGATGCTACCTGCATAGTTGAGCAGTCAAAATTTTGCTCGACTACGTGCGAGTTTGCAGTTTAGTTTGCGATGACCCTATAATAGCAATCCCTGCAATTGATCCTTTCATATTATCGTACTTAATTCTCAAACACCATTTTTTATGAGCGATATAGCTATACAAAATGGTGGGAGGAGGGAGGGTAAGATAGGTTGCGATGTCATAAAAAACAGAAATATTCATGTATTATTATTAGTACTACTGTGTATGTATGTGTCACCTAACTCCTAAACGTCTTGACTGAACTAGACAAAATTTCTTGTGTATATTTGAGTGGGTTTTGGACAGTTTGAAATTCAATCGGACCCGGTAGGTGGCACTGCAATCGGTATCTAATTTTTAGGGTTCCGTAGCCAAATGGCAAAAAACGGAACCCTTATAGATTCGTCATGTCTGTCTGTCTGTCTGTCCGTCCGTATGTCACAGCCACTTTTTTCCGAAACTATAAGAGCTATACTGTTGAAACTTTGTAAGTAGATGTATTCTGTGAACCGCATTAAGATTTTTACACAAAAATAGAAAAAAAGCAATAAATTTTGGGGGTCTCCATACTTAGAACTGAAACTCAAAAATTTTTTTTTCATCAAACCCATACGTGTGGGGTATCTATGGATAGGTCTTCAAAAATGATACTGAGGTTTCTAATATCATTTTTTTCTAAACTGAATAGTTTGCGCGAGAGTCACTTCCAAAGTGGTAAAATGTGTGTCCCCCCCCTCTAACTTCTAAAATAAGAGAATGATAAAACTAAAAAAAATATATGATGTACATTACTATAAAAACTGCCAACGAAAATTGGTTTGAACGAAATCTAGTAAGTAGTTTTTTTTTAATGCGTCATAAATCGAAAAAAATACACTACTATTAAAACATCGATCAAAGTTACAACACATAACAAGAACTTTTATATTATGTTACTTGCTGCTACGGAACCCTTCATGGGCGAGTCCAACTCGCACTTAGCCGGTTTTTTTTCAATACACTTGCTCAAAAAGTGACTCTTATTACACTACACTTAGGTATACTTATAAAGGCACTTATTACTAAACTGTGACATTTTGATTACCTACCATTACGCACTAGTGCTATCCACCAACCCGCACTGGGCCCGCGTGGTGGATTACAGCCCATTCCCTCTCCTAGAGAGGAGGCCTGAGTCCCAGCAGTGGGAACATTAAAAAGGCTGATGATGATGATGATGATGACTAGTCCTATAATGTAGTTAAAACCTTTTTGTTCAACCTCTTTGTACGCAAAACTTTTGCGTACGAAAAAATTTCACATAAGTTATTGCGTTCAATGGTATTTATTAGTGTTTTGCTTATTTCATGCAATTTTGACCAATTTAAACTTATACAAACGATTTATTTAATTAAAAAAAAAAAAAAAAAACATTTATTAAATAAATCGTACATTCAAATAAAAATGTTTTTTTTTATGTGGTCTATGGCCGCCATTTTAAGATGCGCGCGGTTTTTGGCTTGATTTATTCGAGAGAAATTCAGTGGCTGTATTAATTAAATAAAATTAATTACTCCAATTTTATTTTTAATTCGATTGTCACTACGAAAGACAGTAAAAAAATTTGTGTGCGTTGTCCCAGCGGAAAAGTGTTGATTTTTTAAATTTCATTTTAGCAAATATTTAGTGTATGACGTCCTGTAAATGTGTATGGTAATGTAATGGTATTCAAAAAAAAATCGACCCTTTTCCGCTGGGACAACGCACACAAAATTTTTCACGCAAAAAACAAACGTAAAACTAGGTAGTATGATCAAAATACCTTAGCCTTCCCCTAGGGATAAATAAAAAAATTACCTATTATACATATGAAAACAGATTTTTACCGCCAAGTCACAAAATAAAATTACTAGTTTTACTGTTATTTTCTTCACAAGAGCATTGAAAAATGTCTTATGATACACGTGTGTAATTAATGATTACCGTTCTCGGCTCTCTTAAGACCCTCGCCACCGCTCGGGTCTAAATACCGCCTCAACTGTAATCACTAACATTACACACTTACATCATAATGTACTATTTTTCTGATATGTGACTTTTCGAGCAGGACGTTTGTAGTGTTGGGTGTCTCATGTTTACTCAGTCTGGCACATTGAAAGCAAAATCTGTCTAGAACGGGTTCACTACTAGGTACTAAAAATAAACAACGCACAATATTTTTAAAATTGTATTACCAATAAAATAGACATCTAGTAAAAGTACACAAAATCTGAAAATAATATAATTAGGTATCCAATAATTTTCTTTATAAATGAGTTCAAATGCATCGAGAAAAATAAGCATGTTCCTATCATTGACTACAGTAGATACACCTATCACAATGTTATACACGAATGAACCTTACGGATAGATTATAAAAAAAATAAGTTCTATAAACTAAAATATTTGACAGATAAACAGATAAACATATTTATTGGTAAAAATTATATTTACAAGTCACAGTATACACGAAAAAACAAGTGCCTGACTATTTTCATTCCGCAATAAATCCATTGTTCTAATTTTAAATCGCAATTTTTAGAATTTTATGATAATTTTAAACTAAAACCCAATAAATATCTACATCAATATTAAATAACTAGATTTTCGGGACAAAATTTCATAAAAAGTAATTGTATTGTGTGTGGGTGTCTGCATATGTAGAATCATAGATATTATATTTCCTACATTCTTGCAAACGTCCGCACACAATTCAATTTAAACTATCACACTTATTTAATATCCATATAATCCCTGCCATTCAACTTTCCCTGTATACATGTCTTTTCACACACTTTCCTCAGTCTTCCTAACTATGGACACCGATTATATTCGAAAACGACAATACATAATTTACCACGAGTCTAGCCTTTATAAGAACTTCTTATAAAGGCTATCACACACCGTAACGACACAATATCAACTCGACAGTTGAATACGAATGCGAGCTATAAGGCCGATTCATAACGAAAAGGCGTGGCGAGCACTTTCAGTGTGAAAACCGGTTAAACAATCCAAAAAAGTGCATGCGGCGCCGCGAATCCCTCGTCGCGTCGCCGCAAGGCCCTTGGTACTGGCCTTTTTATTTTTTTTCCTTTGTTTATTTCTTCTTCAGGAGTAAGTGATATATTAACCGATTCCATATGCGGTGGGCATTGACGCGAGTCTGCCACGGCCGGCTCTGCCGCCATTCCGGTGTGAATGGGCTTATGGGCCCTTACCATCACAAACAGTAAACTAAGTAGGTAGGTACCTACTACATTAGACCAAAAGTCGAGCTCGTCGAGTAGATAGGGTGTGCGAAGGGTTTAATTTAGTGTCATATTCTAAATTCTAAAATACTCGTAGATTTCATTACAATATTTTACCATATACTTATCATAATGTATTCTAAAAGATTTATGCGTTAATAACGATAAACATAGACAGTCTATATAGTTGACATTGACACTGATAGGGTTTACAAAATTAAATGATGTGATGAAAATTAATGATTATCGTGAGCGTCTAGTAATGTTGCAACCACGAAGTTTTTCATAAATGAATGCACTACGTAAAAGCATTGCGCATAATTAGGTATAGTTTGATGTCTGCAAAATATAATTAGTTAACTTTATGATTGCTTTACCCGTAGAGGCCTAGCCGAAGCCTACTGGGACCATGGGCGACTTCTGAAAGGGAAACCCGTGATCCTAGAACGCAAAGGGCTTTTAAAAGAACATAGGTGTGGTTTTAGTCAGTCAGTAAAAGTCTGATACGCCCTCTCGCTCTGCCTAGAGCGGGAGAGGTCATTTGATGATTTCCTACTAAAAGGGAAAAAAGGAAAAGCAGTTACGAAGTCGACTGTGTTATCAACAGTTGCATTTTTGCAAAATGCATTCTCACCATACTTCGGTGGAGAACTTAGCTTGTTCTATAAGCAAGTATTCCGACCGTGCATTTCGCAAGGATTCGAGTTTTTGTGCAGTCAGCAACGAAAGTCCAATCGTAAATCACACTGATAATAATTTATGTAGAACGAGTTTTGTTCGTAGCTGCACTATAAAGTCGTCTATATTTCTCCCAGACCGGGCCTTAATATTTTAATACTACATTTTGTTAATCCTAGCTAAAATATTTTATGCATGGGCCACAAAAATATCTAAGGGAGTTTTTTTCGCTACATACGTATCATAAACCATTATTTCCAATTAAATAAGCCTCAAGTTACTATTCTAAAATAGGTTAACTTATAGACCGACTAAAATATTTAAGGTTTTGGAGAAGTTAACGTTGTAGTTGGTGGTTTGCGATAAAATTATAGATAATCAATTTAACTCGAATAACACAATTTACCGAATGAAATTTCGAATTATTCGGCATCTACCCTAGCTACAATATTGTTCGAAAGCAAAGGGCAACTGATGGAACATTGTGGGTTTTAGTCAAGTCTGCCACCCCGTCCCGCCCCACACAGAGCGGGAAAAGTACTCAATTTTGATAATTTCCCACGTAAAAAGAAACTTTTTACTCAGACTTACTAAACTGCTTTAAGCCATAATAAAAATGAAAATAATTATGCACTAAAATTGTATGAAACGGTCAACTGCACGTTAACAGAAAGATTCGATTACAAAAACCTTGGCTTCTAGAAAATTCATAGCGCAAATCTAGGCGCTGTGAGGATGTCATTTTATTACCACGTGCAATTGACTGTACTATACACACCTTAAAGCCACAGATACAATAGGGGACAAAATGTCCCCCAACATGACAACATAACCCAACGCTCAATCTACATGACGCTGCAACGTTGCCCAGTGTCCCGCAACTTGCCCTTCAACATTTAAGATCGCATTCACGTGACGTAAGTTAAGCGTAGGCGCCAGATAACCGTGGAGAAACGGTCATTGACCCTCCAACATTTGTTGACATTCTTAAACGGAAATAAAAACATAAAGCATGATCTAGTAATGAAAAGCCGTTCGTTGTTTGTTTTTCGGGTACCTCAGCAGATATATTAGGAAAAGGTCAATGTACTTTAATCCACGGTTATCTGGCGCGTTCTTTAATGTATCTGAGGCTTAATGTACAAATGTATTACCTACTATAACAATTACATTTGATTTATAAAAATACCTAATTAAATACATTATATAAAACAAGAATTTTCATCGAGTTAATATTAATTTACAAAACAAGGTTATTTTAAACTATTTAGCAATTTTTTGGGTGATGGTAACAAGTATGAATATAAACAACATTATTAAAAAAAAACTGTCGATCTTGGCGCGTCGGTCTCCATATATATGGAAACTAGACTTGTAGAGCTACACTAGATCCACGCCACACGACGTCATTCTACGTACAAATCAGGCGTGGTCCGTGTGCCTCACTCTAATGTTCTAGCTTAATTGTATGGACTTTAAAAGAGACTGACCTCTTAATTTATTCGTGTATTGGTTGCAGCAGTCAGTTACTTAAGAAACAACTGCCTTATTTATATTGTTAATGTGGTGTGGAATTGTTCTTAAAAGTTACCGCGGTCTTGGAAAGCAGAAGGAACACACGTGGGATTTAGTTAGTAAAAATCTGAAACTCCATCTCGCTCCACCCGAGGTAAGCTGATGATATTACAGTTACACCTCAAAAATAAACCGGGCTAGTGCGAGTCAGACTCGCGCACTGAGAGTTCTGTACAAACTTATCTGTGAAAACAGATCAATTTACGAGATTTTTCCGAATCGCAGTTTTTTTTGTGACGTAACTACAAATTTACAGTTTTAAGTTTTTTTTTCTATACTTGTACTAGGAGACCTTGTTTCATGCCAAATTACAAGATTCTAGGTCAACGGGAAAACCCTATGAATTTTAATTCCTTTGAGAGTGTCGAAATATACGTTTTTTGCGACATAAACGACTGTATCGTGTTTTTTTCTTCGTTAACTTAGAAGTTTGATTTTTCACAGTTTCAAGGGACCGCAGACCTAAGTATATGGTTTTCATTTCTACTCGATACTTCGACGCGTTCCTGAGATAAAGAGTCTTGACAGACCGACAGACGCACATCAAACGTTTTCTCCTTTTAAGGGACGGAACCCTTAATATCGCCCCAAAAAAGCTAAACAATTAAAAATAACCTGGTATTAGAAGGATGGGTTGCTTCTAGGCAAGCGTGCTCCATCGTCGACCACATCATCGCTTACCATCAGGTGAGATGGTGGTCAAACGCGAGCCTATCAATAATAATAAAAATGAAATAAATATTATATCTACAGACTCAAGACTTTGAGGGCCATTTTCGCGGCAGCCCGTTTTGCCTGCGACTTGTTGCGACCAATACCAAAGACGGTGTGTTGCCGATCGTTCTTCGTTATTGTCACTCCCACCCTTATCTTTGGTATATCAGGATTGATGACTTCCGCTTTCCTGAAAATAGATTATATTTATTTGTTAGCGACTTTTGTTCGATCTATCCCATCCCCTTCTGTCCTTCCCCAACGACACCCTAACTCGAGGTGCATACCCCCACAGGGGGCGCCATTAGCGTGTAGTCGCTTAGTTTTAGGTTTTTTTGTAAGCCCTGGCTGAAGACTTCAATTTATTAAGGCCGTCACTAGCTAGTCCAGTTAAGGCCGCGTTCCTACTTTGTCGTGACGACATATAATCGTGTAGTTATAAGTGTCGCGGCTCATATATTTAAATGGAGGTGTTCATATATAGGACGACACGTTTAACTGTCGTCTTCGAGTATTTTTGCGGTGACAACAGATTGTCATGATAGTGGAAACGGTTAGCATGACAGTTGTAAACGATAAAAGATTGTCAAGACTAAATAAACCGTGACAGTAAATAGTGTGTTACGACTTTATGTCGTGGCCACGACAAACAGTTGTTATAATGAGAACAGCTAGAAACGATAGTTGTCCGACGATAAATTAAATATTACGACATAGTGGGAACGCAGCCTAAGCAGACGACCACCTAATAGGCTGACCAGTACCTCTACCATGAGTTTAAAGCAATAGTATTTGTCGATACTCGATACCGACTACGTAAATATTTTGTATGACAAATTTTACAGCGCCTCTAGCGATCACTTACGGAACCAAAATTTGCCATACAAAATATTTACGTAGTTGGTATCGAGTATCGACAAATACTATTGCTTTAAACTCATGGTAGAGGTACTGAGTTCATAACGTGATCCATTTGACGTCTTTTAAACTAAACTGTTAAAGGAATAGAGCTATAAAGGGTGTGGAGCTCCATTCCTCTTTTTCGCTCGCACTTAACACGTCATGGTAAGGCCCCGCTCTCGCAAATCGACCTATGAGGTTGTCACCACACACAGAAAATTAAAAAAAAAGTTAGCGTCCTTTCAGCTATTACGTAAGGACCAAAGATGATAGGGACATGGCTTTGTATATTTTTGATGACAAGGGGACAAGGCGGCTTGAAAGGCAACGGTAATATTTCATTTTGTCTGAATATTATAATACTTTTTGATTTAAGATTATTATGGCAAGCTATTCAAGAATTAGCCAAAATAGTTGCTTACTCGCTGTCACAGTGTTACATGGTTAAGTAAAACAGATCTAAAGTGAAAGAACTAGCACGCGAGTAAAACTGGGGACTTCACTAATTTTCTTTAAACTATTTAAAGAATTTAAAGAATTTTTCAAATCCGTTCAATATTACGTAAGTTAGAAACCTTGCAAATCCGGTGGAAAGGAAAACTGTCAAGTAATAGAATAAGGATGCACATTGCACAAACTGTAATATAATTTCATCGCCATTAGATTATAGTACAGGATACGGTTAAGAACGACCTTCACCGGTTTGTTTAATGGATGAAACCTATTTTATGATAAATTTAGTATATTAAATAATATAACGCGGGTGGGTTGCCTGAGAAATTCCTGGCCAAACAATTTTTTTTTTTTTTTGTAAAATGCACCGGTGTGTTTAACGAATAAATTTAATACTAACCGAAAGAGTGAAGTCTTTAGAACATAAAAATGTTGGGTTGCCTATTTGTTTCCTGGCATAGCTATGGGTTGCCAGGTATAAACAGGTATGCATAAACAGGTGTGTTTTTTTTATATACAACAAATTCTATATCAAAATAAACGCTGTTTCATTACGAATACGATGTTATAGTGTTGTCTGCAAAAAAATCTGGTATGGATAACGGTTGCGCATTTTTCTAAAAATAAAATTAATTTTTCATTAATAATAGTCTGGCCAGGAACTTCTTAGGCAACCCACCCGCGTTATATTATTTAATACACTAAATTTATAATAAAATACGTTTCATCCATTAAACAGACCGGTGAAGGTCGTTCTTAATCGGATCTTAGACTATTATGTTTTCTACCCATTGCCAAAAACGTCATAATGTAGTATTTTCTCCCTTATGTTATTGTTACTTGACAGTTCTCTTCAGTTTCTATCGTACTTTATTTTCGACGGAGTTCAATAATTCTTTCTATTTGCGATTTTGGATAAAGTTACTTTTTATTATTAACAAAAAAAAATGAATCACGTACCACTGGTGACACGGAATGGTGACACTTACTAAAACGCTTGCTTTGTACAGAATGTTTAGACTTTAGGCAGTGGCAGTTTTTTAGCAGTAGTCGTTGTGGCGGCGGGCCGCTACAACAAAATAGTAAACTCACCCAAACACAGGACACGCATGAATATTTTCGTACAGTATCTTGACAGGCTGCTGCGGTATGCGGCTGGAGAAGGCGTGTATTTCCTTGTGCATGATAGCGTACACCACCTTCCACACCACTTGCAGATCGCCGCCGCTGTCCAGGAATATAGCACCGACTAACGCCTCGAAGATATCGCTGAGGACCTGTGACGAAGCAAATATGAATAAAAACATAAATTTAAAAGATATAAACCTGTGGGCTAAAATTGCACAGGACTGGGGCTTGGAGATGATGAGGGGTACGGGGATAGGTCACGAAGGAGATGGCGGGTCGAGTTTTTTTTTTTATGGTGGGAAAAAATCATCCATTGACAACCCCTGCTCTTGGGCGGAGCGGGCGATAGTGTCAGACTCTTACTGACTAAAAGACCCACTCCGTTCCTTCTAGCCTTCATACCGGGGCTCGAGCTGTCTTTCGAAACTAACCCTGGCCCCAGTAGCGGGTCGAGTTTGACAAATTTGTCTTAAATGGAAGGAGAAAATGCGGGCTCTCAGAATATAGAGGGAGTGGAAAGAGACTTTTGTCTAAGACTAACAGACAAGGTTCTTCTTCTTCTTCCTGCCCTTGTCCCGTTTTATTTGGGGTCGGCGCAACACGTTTTTTTCTTCCATTCTGTCCTGTCACTCGTCACGCTATCACTTACTACCTTACTAACAGACAAGGTTAATTAAAAAAAAAAAATTCTCCTGTAAAGGTTGTCTTTTCTACAAATCATTTCACTGTAAAAGAGTGCTGTAACCCTTTAGCCACTTGCGAAGGATTGGTCCAGCGAGTGTTTTCGTGCCCTATTCGCCAGGGTCGTGTATGTGATTGGGTACTCCATCTCGTTTCGCTATTCATTGACCATAGGTGAAAGAAAAGCTGACGAGATGGAATATTTGTTCGTGGATGTACGACCCTGGCGGGATAAATGCGAGGGTGTTAGAGTCTGTCTAATAAGTTAAACGACTTAGGTAATTATTAGGATTTAATGAAATTTGATGTAGTCAACACGGGTTCAATAATCAAGGTTGATTAAGAGATAGAGATTATTGTTTACTAACAGAAGAACTTTATGAAAATATCGAATGTAAGTATTTTTTAAGTGATTAAATATTATACAAAATTCTTAAGTCGGTTGACTTATTAGACAGACTATAGTGGAATATATCCGGAGTAGGCTAGGCGGTTATAAGATTAAAGTCTTCTATCGATTTCCTTAGTATTTTTCAAGGTGAACTGACTTAAGGCGTATGACTGTGCAATGCGGTAAAAGATACGTTGATGGTAACCGACAACTGATTTTCTACCAAGACAACAATACAAAATTGTGCTGGAGATAACTTTACAATAACGTGTGTAAATCAGAAGGCCCAAAGCTCTCGGACACAACCGAAATTGGCAAGGGTACATCATGTAAAAAAGGAAAAGAAATGGTGTAGCGACATCTATGGCGCCACATATGAACTAAACTACGAAATTCTGCTTTGCGCAATTAGAGTTCTCCGCGCGATATGAATATATACAACAACCCGTCTCAAACCATCTCTCGGGCAGTTGCCTAAACCAGACATAATACCCGTCTGGTCGGAGGATCCTCCTTTTTCAACGGAGGTTTGCGGAACTTTACACCTTGCTCCACATACCTTCAAAATGGTTATTGAAATACCAACCTTAGGAACTTCAACATATTCGGCAATGTGACATTCCTCTTCGTCTATCAGATAGAGAACATCTTCTACTATCTCGTGGTCTCTTTGTTCTTGATGCTCCACAAACATGATGATGGCGGCGTCTAAAGTAGGATTCAGTTCCGAGCAAAGGAATCTGAAAAAATTTATAGGTTTGGTTTCTATTCGACCTTTATAGCAGAGTATAGTTACTGTAACGGTTGGTGTGACTGTACTGTGCAACGTACGGTAGTACGTACGATGCGTAGTCCCTCAAAACAATTATAGAAAAAATAGTAGATAAAAGTGTAAAGTGACAGCTACGGGCTCGAGTGTAGCCATGTACCTAAACGGTATTTGCGAAAATCGAACATTCCAATTTATTGTCCGAATAAGGTGGATTTTGAGGCGACAATTTGAAAATTATAACCTCAAAATCCACCTTATTTGGACTGTTCATGTGATGTTTTCATGTGAACATGGCCACGGCCGAAAAAACAGAGATTAAATTAAAAATCACAAAATCACGACTCGGGTGCATGCATTTAAAAAATACACAACATCTTTATTATTAATTTATGTATCTACAAAACTAAAAGCCGATATCTAAATTTATTCAAAGTCAAAGATAATAAAAAAAAACAAATATACGAGTTACCACTCAACTGCCCCTAGCCAAAATTGGAATATTTATGAAATTTCCTAACTGTATTGTACCCAACAAAATTGGAATATTTGGTGACAATGCATTCGGGAGGCGGATATAATATTCTTTAGTTCCATTACTCACTTGTGCAGTCCAAGTTTGACAACATATGACGCAAATGTGACGTTGTTCACCAGTGCGGATCTGAGATCCGTCATCTCACCAGGTTTTAGTTCTCCACAGACCTCGAATATATGCGAAGTTATTAGGAAATCTAATATGGCATCGCCTAGAAACTCCAAACGTTCGTATGAACGCGTCAGCCGGTTGCGAATGTATGATGGATGGGAGAGAGCCTAAAAAATAAAAAAACATAATTGGATGATACACGCTGCTACAAAATCTTTAAGGGCCGATAGTGCGTGTGCGTGCAAAAAGTGAAAGTGGTGAAAGTGGACACCCGCGCGGTCCCATACGAAAGTGCTCCGTCGCGGTAACCCGCGCGTGCGTCCACTTAACGCAGCGTTGGCCCTAAGGGTTGTGCCTTAATTTTAAGTTCCACCCAGTATCCGGATACTTCCATGCATGCATGCCTTTCCTGCTAAGTATTAACTACATGTAGTATATGAAAAAAGCTCATTTAGAGAAATATCGATTTTATCATTAAAATCATAATTTTTGCATGAATTTATCATAATGATTTTTCGAAAAACAACACACAGGATTCAAATTCGTTATTTACTGAAGTGGGGTTGATATTTTTTTTTATCAGATATAAACTATTATAGTGCTTGATTGCGATCCCACCTGATGGTCTACCTACGAAGTAAACATATTTTACTTCGTAACTACAAATCCGTAGTATTTCCATCTTTAATAACAGCAAGATAATGATTAATGATTATCAAGAGGGTGGGTTATATATTTCTGGGTTGAAATTCTTTTAGCGGTTTTGCCCGCGTGGAAATAGAAAAATATAATTAAGGACATCTCCCGAGATTAAAAGTTCTATACTGTGCTATTCCATTTCAGACATGGTCTATCCATGTACCTTTTTATTTATTACCTATTTCATTTAAATCCGGTCTGCCTTTTGAGCGACCAAGGACTTTACCTATTTTTTTTTATTTTTAACACTCCAGTTTAAGACCCGGTTGTAATGACTGAGCGTTTTGTATGAACTCCGCCGGGGTCTTTGTCGATTTCGCGGCCCCGTTACAGCGGTTTTATTTTTATTTATATAAAAAGAAAAAAAACAACAATTAAAGGTTTTTTTTTGAGAGATCCTTTTATAAAACAAGCTTTATTATTTTTTGTAACAAATATGTCCGTGATTTAATCTCGTAGACATACACATTTGAAATCGCAAGTTAGGGTCCGCAATTTTTTATTATCGAATCAACTAATTTGTATCATGTTTTGAATTTGCCCGGCGGTTGGTTATATAAAATAATTTTTCATGGTGTTCTCTTTTAAATTTTAAGATTTACAGAGGTTTAAAAAAGTTCAACACGGAACCTGGCCTTAAGTCGTAAAATGGACCGCGTTAAGTGCTCGTGGAAGGGCCTCAGGACCTTGCCACCTGCTTACACTTAGTAGACTACCTCTGGAGTAAGAGCGGCTTCAAATTGGCCGCAAAGTGCGGCGCGACGGCTTCACTGCAGCCGCGCGTGTTATTCCATACAAATTAAATCACGCGGCAGCAGCGTGGATGTAGCGCGGCACTTTACAGCTTTTATTTATATGGAGTAACAAAGCAACGCGGCGGCAGGTGGTAATTTGAAGGTGCCCTAACAGACAGACACATACATGCAAATTTATAAATGCCTTTATAATCTCAAGTCTCTGTGATTAGTTTTGAACTACTTACCTCTAACAGGAAGGACGGATCCTGAAACGTATACTTAATAATTGCCTCCACATCAGGTCTGTAATACGTTAGCAAGAAATCTATGTTTTCTTTGGTCGCCTTTCCTTCGGTGATCGCTGTCGCCACTTTCCTGTGCAAATATTCTTGAAAGTCATCCTGGAAGAAGTCCATTTACGTAAGTAAAAATATTGAAAATAAAAGCAGTCGATCTGTATTTACTACGAATTCATTCTTTTTTTGATAATTTTTTACTGTACAGTTGCCATCACGGATCTTGAACACTTGCGCAGAAGTCAAATATTCGGTCTCTTTAGTGGTGCGAAGTGCGACGCGGGGGCGGGGAGTGTCAGTGATTGGCTGGCCGCGCCATTGCGTCATAGACGTCATTCCTCATTCGTTCACTGCGTTGCTGTATGTATCTAACAACGAAGCCTAATATTTGACAGTTGCATTCAGTTTTGCTACTACGAGTAATTTTCCAAAGATTTCATATTTCTGTATTATTGGTCAAAAGAAAACCTAAACTGTCCTAAATTCATTTCGCTTTTTTTTATAATGTATTTTGTTTATAATGTAGGTAATATAAAAATAAAATAACAATAAAAAGCCTTTTATTTCTTGCCAATTAAATAATTAACATTGATTATTGATGATTATATTTACAAATATCCTTCAAAAGATTTCAAAATAAACACATCAATTGTTGATAAATTTATAAATTAATTGCATGCATATGTACTTATTTTATTATATGTATTATATTCATTTTTAATATTTAAATTTATTATTATTATTTGTATTTATTTTTATTAATTCTCAATATTTATATTTATTATTATTCATTATTATTTCCTTTATATCATATTATGTTTACATAAATATAATTAATTAAAGTGATGCAAGAACCCCTTCTTAGGTAAAGGCCTCCTCCAGAGCCTGCCACATGTCCCTATTTTGTGCTACTTTAATCCAGTCCTGCCCAGCTATGTGCGTAATGTCGTCGACCCACCGAGCGAGTGGTCTGCCCTTCCTTCTATGACCTGCAGGTCCTAGCCACTCTGTCGTTCTTTTAGTCCATCTGCCGTCGGCTATTCTGGCTACATGGCCTGCCCATCGCCATTTCAGTCTCTGAGCAAAGTTTAAAGCGTCAATTACTTCAGTCTTCTTACGAATTTCATTATGTGGGATTTTTTGTATTCGCCTTATTTTCATTAGACTTCTCTCCATGGCTCTTTGAGTAATTTTTATTTTGTGTTTAATTTTATGAGTGAATTTCCATGTTTGGCATGAGTAAGTCAAAGAAGTATAATGTAGGTAACATTATAAAAAAAAGCGAAATGATGATTAAAATCTTTCTTCTTTCAAAATCGTTCGCACCGAGTAGATATGAAAAAACCATAATCATCTAGGTTTTTCTAAAAGGGCTATATATTAACTAGTATCATTTTAAAAAATAATTTTGTTGAAGTTTTTGAGTGATACGGTAAATACACCCTTAAATTTTAATCGTTTTAATCCCGTGGAGGGTCGATCCGGTACATAAAACATTATCGATTTGTAAAGATAAAATTAAAAAATAAAGTACCTCTTTTTCAAAACTCGTATTAATTTACGCATGTACGAAATTAATTTCTTTAAGAAAAAATCAGCTGAGCGAGTTCAATGACCTGTAGGTACTTTGTACGCAACGCCGACTATTAACTACCGTCCATTGAACTCGCTCGGCTGAAGTTTTCTTAAAGAAATTAATTTCGTACATGCGTAAATTATTACGAGTTTTGAAAAAAAAGGTACTTTATTTTTTGATTTTATCTTTACAAATCGATAGTGTTTCATGTACCGGATCGACCCTCCACGGGATTAAAACGATTAAAATTTAGCGGTGTATACAACGTGTAACCTTAAATGCGTAAAACCTGAAAATAGTTTGATCAGAATAACGAACAGAATCAATTGAACCACTGTTTAATATAGGACACATTTAAAAAAAAATCTCCATAAAAAATGTTGCTCTGTCTGTTTATTAATAGGTCAAGCCATCACATGCGCAAACCTGCCTAAGTAGATTAACAAACACAAATGGTTGTTGTCCAATCATAATTTTCTCATAAGCGGGACAATAATAGTTCTTATTTCAATGCAGAAACTGATTTAAAACAGCACATAAAATCTTTACATTTTTCTTTTAGAATTAGGTCAATTGAATTAAAAATCATTTGGGGTGTCTGAGGTTTTGCGCATTTAACGTTACACGTTGTATATCATATTTATAGTATACTAGCGGTACCCGTAGGTAGTAGTCGGCGTTGCGTACAAACTACCTACAGGTCATTGAACTCGCTCAGCTGACGTTTTCTTAAAGAAATTAATTTCGTACATTCGTAAATTAATACGAGTTTTGAAAAAAAACGTACTTTATTTTTTAATTTTATCTTTACAAATCGATAGTGTTTCATGTATCGGATCGACCCTCCACGGGATTAAAACGATTAAAATTTAATGTTGTAGATTATTATGAAAGACTAATAGGGTTATTTATTTTTCTCATACCTCTGGAGGAATGATCTTCATCCACTCGATGACTTTGACGGCTCCAGTTATTCCGCCACTTAATAGGTAGGTACCAATAAGCGCCTCTACGCAATCGGCGACCGACTGAAAAAATGAAAGAATACTAGGTATTATTATTTTTTACATATTTCTACATTTTCAGGCTTCAACTCCAAGACGAGTAAAGCGTTATTGGTCATTCCTTTTACTGACTAAAAAAATATTTCTGTTTTTTTTGTTGCTTTTCATACCAGGGTCGGGGGTTCCTTTCAGAAGTAAACCAGTAGGCTTCGACCTTGCTGGGCCCCTACGGTTTGCTGATATATCCATGAGGCGCGCGTGTAACAGTACGGGCCGTAGACGATTTGGGCTCGGACCGAACGGTTACCGGACGCTCAGACGGCGAGCTACCCATTGCTAGTCGTCCGCAAGTCCTCATTCCCATAAGTCTTATATAAGGTGGAGGTGTGCCCCGCTTGGGCGGAGCACCACCGTGTCTTCGTAGGGGCGATCGGGCTCTATTACAGGCCATGGTCCGGAGCAAGAAGGAATGACAGGCGGTGGCCTCTTTCTACGAAGCAGTAATTCTAGCAAAGGAGGCGGCCGCTCACGTGAGGGAACGGACATCCTCAAGCTTCTAATTTCTAGTCACCGTAGGCAAGAGTTTGCGGAAGACGAGCAATGGGTAGCTCGCTGTCTGGCCGTCTGGTAACCGTCCGTACCAAGCGAGAGTTGTCGACAGCGCATAGTGTTCCATGCACGCCTGAAAGAGATATCAGCAAAACCGTAGCGGCCCATCTGGGCTGAAGGTTCACTTTCGAAAGGAAAACCCGTGTTCTTGGAACGCAAAGGCGAGGAAAGAACATAGGTGAGTTTTAGTCAGTAAGTCTGAGACGCCCTCTCGCTCCACCCTAGAGCGCGAGATGACATTGGACGATTTCCCACTTTATAAAAAAGACTAATCGGATTTTCTTGTTACATAATATTTATCTGAGTAGTAAACAGTTTTTTTAGTCCATAAAAACTTGTAGCAATATTTAATGTATGTCATAGACCCACAAACGGCTTTTGGTACGTGGAAAGCGTACGTTATCTTATAAGGCCAACACGGGCAATTGAACGAATGTCAGCGTCCTGCTATGGATGGCACGTGTAAGTTTTGTAGATCCACACTAGATTGTGATAACCATTTATAGTTTACAGAATTTTATTTGGTTCTAAGTAATTCATTTATAATTACCTACTGCCGGCGGATTAACCTATGTGATAGTAGATAATTATCCCAAAGGAACATACTCCCAGGACCAAAACAACCTATGTGCAAAGTTTCATCTGAATTCGTTCGGCAGTTCGAGCGAGAAGATGTAACAAACACACCGCTAAATTTTAATCATTTTAATCCCGTGGAGCTGAGCGAGTCCAATGACCTATAGGTAGTTTGTACGCAACGCTAACTACTCCATAAAGGTCATTGGACTCGCTCAGCTGACGATTTCTTAAAGAAATTAATTTCGTACATGCGTAAATTAATACGAGTTTTGAAAAAAGGTACTTAATTTTTAAATTTTATCTTTACAAATCGATAGTGTTTTATGTACCGGATCGACCCTCCACGGGATTAAAACGATTAAAATTTAAAGGTGTATACACACATGCTCACAAACCTTCGCCTTTTATAATATTAGTGTGATAATATGCAATGGATTTTGAAACAGTTATCCCTACTTAACTGATTCATCTGTGGTATACCTATGTAACATTAATGACAATAATTACAATGAAGCCGATTTGATGATCTGATAGTGGCAATTGGAACTACTGAGGGCAGAAAGATAACACATAAATATAACATTATCGTGTTTGAGATCTTTGGAATGGTCTTGAAAACATTTTTAAAACTTGATAAAAGTTTTTAAAGCTATGCCTTTTCTGGAATGCTATAAACTATTTTTAAACTCGAAAGATTAGATGACCATTTAGGTACTTAGCATACAGATCTACACAAAAAGCTCTTTATAACATTCCAATAAATCAACGTTGTTTAACGTTTGTAATTTATATGTATATAAGGCAGCCTAAAATAAAAATTATTATTACTATTATTAAACAAAACTTTTCTGGTCGATTTTTGTATTAATTTCGGCTACGGAACCAATGGTCTGTGAAACGTGTAACCTACGTATGAATCAGTGAAGTAAACCAGTCAGTGTAATAACACAATAGTCTGCTTAAAATGCAAAATAACAGTGTTAACGAGAGTTGCGTGAACTCGGAAATTACGAGATGTTGATATAAAAAATCTTGTTTCGATTTTTAAGTCAAGACTAGATTTGCCAGCGGAATCGCTCGTGCGTAAGTAGAATATTATCCCTAGGGGACATACCGGACATACCCCCGGGATAAAAAGTATCCTACATATATGCTACATATTTCTATGTCTTTCATTCAAATCCCTTTGCCAGTTTCAGCGTGAATGAGTAACAAATATACACACACGCTTACTAACTTTCGTCTTTATAATTATTAGTGTCATTAATTTAATTTGAGATTGGCAATAAGTATCTAATCATATGGTTCAATTAACAAATTAGCCAGTGGTCTTTCATTACTAGCTATTTAATGTCTGGAATTGAACCTGACTCATAATAACTTAGTTCTCTAGGGATCTTCTACTGAATGATAATACAGGGTTATTGGTAAAACACTAGCAACCTCTTAGGTGCTAGTTAAGAACATCATAAAAAACAACTTTTGTTCTATGACTTTTTACAAAATATAACACATTTACCAAAACAAACCTTCAATATTTCGTTGTTCTATCTAATACATTTCGACTCTGTATTTTGATGTATCTACTAACGGCTCCCGCGCACTGTTTTTTTAATAATTGTAAGCAGGCTTCCGAAACATTGTAATTAAACCTAGCAAACATTCGCACCATTTCCGTATACTCGACATTAGAATTTTGATACACCATCATGTAAAGATCCGCACTGCCCAATTTCACTACTAAAACACGTATGACGCGACGCAAGCGCATCAATGCGAATGACGGACTAGTGAGGGACGCCCGTAAATAGGTCAAGTTCATGTTCAGCTACCCTCCGCTATTGTACTATAGCTTGCTTCGCATAGACTTCGTAATATTTAGAACGTTCAATTTAAATAATTTTATTTTTGTATGAAAATCTGATGAATCAAAATATGATACATTTTTAAAAGTACACAACCAAAGTAGAAAAAAAGTTATTGTTTATGATATTCTTAACTAGCACCTAAGAGGTTGCTAGTGTTTTACAAATAACCCTGTATATTAATAAAACCGGCCAAGTGAGAATCGGATTTGCGCACGAAGGGTTTCGTACCGTCCGTAGCAAAAAACGGCAAAAAAAATCAAATTTGTTGTATGGGAGCCCACTTAAATATTTAATTTTTTAGTATTTTTGTTGTCATAACGGCAACAGAAATACATCATCTGTGAAAATTTCAACTGTTTAACTATCACGGTTCATGCGATACAGTCTTGTGACAGATGGACGGACAGCGGAGTCTTTGTAATAGGGTTCCGTTAAGGGTGTAGGATTTAGTACGGAATGAACCACATTAGTAGGTAGAGGTCTGATACGGAATTAAATATGAGATGGTGGGCAAACGCGAGCGTATCAATAAACAAAATTAAAAAATATATAAAAATAATATTATGGTCTACAGAATGACTGATTTAAACCAAATTCGTGGTGCTGTGTTTACATTTTATACGCTAAGAGTTAGACCCGTTGTATCAAGCTAACTTATTACGTCCTTTCTAATTTAGGTACCCTCAAAACTCATTACAATGAAGTGTAGTTTGTGTAAGACGTCCAATATTTTTTTTCTTTATTTAGGTGTAGTTTCTAATATAATCATATAATAGAGAACAACTTATGTAACAATATTATATCAAACCTCGCAAAATTAGGGCAACACCCACCCACTTTTCTGTGTCAAAATATTACTTTAAAGAAACTATAAGTACTTGAACTAATAATTGAATTGTTTTATACAATTGTACATTATAATTATCTACTTAAATGAACAATTTTTAAAAATTGTATTTTTTCCTGGCCAGAAAACTTAGCGTGTGTAAGAATTCACGATGATGAACAAGTCTCCATACTGGTACAAAGTCCATAATCGAAACTCGTAAGTATTCGTGTGGGCTCGGCGGCATGCTAGAAACCGGTTGTGGAAGAGCCCTTGTTGATCTACTCGAGTATTGTAACGAAACGTAATCAGCCTTATAATGTTCCCACTGCTGGGAATCATCTCTAGGAGAGGGGGTCGAGTATTGTATTGTTTCTCAAGTATTGTACTCGGAAAAGTCAAGAACAGAATATGAAATGTATAGAATAGAATAAACGCCATATTGTACGCCAGAAAATTAACAGAATGAACTATCTTAAATATGGGTACAATGGCGTTCTTATCGCTGACAGCGATATCTACTAGACGACCGTAGGATGGATATCGACTATCGATATCTAATAACGACAAAACGAACTCTAATCTAAACTAGTAAATGACTACACTTCAAGCGGTCGTCGACCCCTTAGGCAGGTGTTGTTGCTTGAACATGAAATTATAATATGCACGCATCAATTTTGCGTTCAAATAAAGTTTTATTTGTTTTTTTTTGTTATCTGTAATCTTTCATTGAGATTGAGATGATTTCCTGGGGTATGGAGTAAGGCCAATATGCTATATTGACCCTAGCGCTAGGCCTGCTTTTTACTATCATCTTCCTGCCCTTGTGCTGTTTTATTTGGAGTCGGCGCAACGCGTTTTTCTTCCATTTTGTCTTGCCTAAAAGGGACTTAATTTTTTTTTTCTTTGTCGCGGCAGACGAAAAAGGAGACGGCGGGACGACTTAGATGTCTTCCGGGAACAATAGAAGGAATGGAGGGGGCCTTTGTCCAGCAGTGGGACAGTATAGGCTAGATGTAAATAAACATTATTTTTTTTGAGGAGGGAAATCATCAAGTAACTTCTCCTACTTTAGGTGGAGTGGAGCGATAAGGAGTGCCAGACTTATACTGACTAAAACCTTCATTTACTCTTGACTTTCCAGGGCCACGGTGATATCGCGATCACGAAAAATCCCGCAAGCCTGGTAGACTTTAATGTAACTGGCGAAAAGTGTGTTTACCATACATAGGTCCTTTGTATTGTACCTCTCTTTCATGTTACCTTATCAGCCACAGCCTGCGAATGGACGTACAACTGCATCGCATTCTGCGCGCGACCTTCAGATTCGATCTCTGCGGTCCCGCAATCCGTGTAGCGTTCGCGCACCATGTCCATGCTCTCCTTTGACAGCTTGCCATCCAGAACTTCCGACTTCGGGAACTGTATGCCTATCAGGAATATCGGCCGGATCTGGAAAAAATATACTGAAGTGAATATATGATTTTCAGGTAAAAACCGAATACATTTCTTAAACCTACATCTACACGGTCCTGAGGCCATACCACAAGCTCTTAATACGACCCATTTTACGTCCTAAACTGAACTGTTAAAGGGACAAACTAAACTGGTGGACAATAAAATTAGGCCACCTACCAAATGTGTTGTTTTGACTGTGTTTCAAAACAAAAACCTTTATTTTATTTTATATGTATTACATGTTCCTTCTAACATGAAATAATGCATTTTTAAATGAAACAACTTTTTTTTTCGTAGCAATATACAAGAAAATAACAACAATGAAGAAAAAATTAAATACGACTTCACACTAATAAAAAAAAATTAAAGTGGTTTCGCTTTTGTAATCTTTCTTTAAGTAACATGTATTGCCTCCTCTGGCTTTGATAACACATACCATCCTTTTATTCATGGATTTTATCAACTTTCTAATGGTAGATTGAGGTATGGTTTAACATGGAGCGAGGAGGAGTGGCAGGCGGTCGCCGACTTCTGCGAAGCAGTAATGCTCGCAAAGGAGGAGGCCGAACGCATCAGGCAACGGCGCTCTCGCCGTCGCCGGGATTCCGATCCCGATTTCCAGCCACCGTAGGCGCGGGCTTGCGGACAGTGAGCAATGGGTAGCTCGCTGTCCGGCCGTCCGGTAACTGTCCGGACCAAGCTCAAGTCGTCGACGGCGCGCACTGTTCCCGCACCGCCTCAAGGAGTTGTCAGCAACAGCAGGGGCCCAGCCGGGTCGAAGCCTACTGGGGCCAGGGTCATCCGAAAGGGAACTCGAGCCCCGGTATGAAGGCTTGGAGGAACGACGGGGTGGGTTTTTTAGTCAGTAAGAGTCTGACACTATCTCCTGCTCCGCCCAAGAGCGGGGGTTGTCATTGGATGATTTTCACCACCAAAAAAAAAAGGTATGGTTTAACATTCCAAGTCGATTTCAGCTGCTGCAAGTTCTGCGGAGCTGGTTCTCGCTGTCTTACTCTTAGTTTTAGCTCGTCCCATAATTGTTCTTTAGGATTCAGGTCTGGACTTCGTGCTGGCCAGTCCAGAACCTGTATCTCAACTTCTCACAAGTAACTTCTTTATGCACATCGCAGTGTCGGGCGCTCATTATCATGCATTAATTTAAATTGTTGACCAGTAAACCCTGAATATGGCACTACATGCTTTTCAAGAATATCATTTATGTACGATTCAGCAGTCACAGTTCCTCTTTCTACGGTAACCAGCTCTGTACGGCCTTCTAAGCTTATGCCGTAACCGACTTCAATGTAAAAAAACACTGAAAAGTACAAAATAACTTTAATTTCGGAAGTCGGTGTTTCTATAATAGATAGTTTTGTCTCTTCGTTATTTAACACCGACTTCCGAAATTAAAGTTATTTTGTACTTTTCATTGTATTTTACATTGAAGTCTGTTTAATTTTTTTTTGGAATAAGATTTTTATTTTTCACTTTT
Source organism: Mythimna ferrago (assembly GCA_910589285.2). Classification (NCBI taxonomy): domain Eukaryota; kingdom Metazoa; phylum Arthropoda; class Insecta; order Lepidoptera; family Noctuidae; genus Mythimna; species Mythimna ferrago. Next base: position 16,131,097 of record OU342684.1, on the reverse strand, counting down.
TAGCCACTAAAAAGTACCCCTCAGCCAAACTTAAATACCTTATAGCCAGAGTGCATCTCATAACGATTCTAATAATTCTAATAATCCCAAACACGGTTAGATTACATTAATTTACCTTCTGGCTTCATCACCAGATCGGTTCGATACATCCCCCCCCCTTTTTTTTTCCAGTCAGTCATCGCTTACACGTATAAAACCGAGCAATTTTACTTGTTACGACAATTCTGCTGTGATCCTATGAGGAGTTCTGTTCCATATCTTCGAAGTTCATGATCAAATCATAACAATATTTATAAGACACCAAAAAAAAATTATTTACAAAATCGGTCCACAATTGAACGAGATATCGGTGAACATACATAAAAAAAAAAACATACATTCAGCCGAACATAGAACCTCCTCCTTTTTTTCGAAGTCGGTTAAAAATACTAATGGGCGAGAAAAATTTTCAGTTACATTTAGGGTTTCTGGGTTAATAATACATCAATGGTTTCTGGTCACTAGATAGATCATCTCTGGGATAAACGATAGTAGTCGGACGGATTGATAAAATGAAGTTCTAAGAAATTACCAAAACTTAATACTTTATTGCAATCCATGTGTATATAGATGGTTTTGAAAATTTTCATACATAGATCAATATGGACCCTGTAAATCACAGAAAAATTTAGGAGAAAGGAAGAGAACTTTTTTTAAAGCCGTTTCCAAAAGAAACATCTGTTAGGTACTTACAAAAAGAAGTTAAAAGGAAATTAGCTTGCTGGTCACTTCTAGGTGTCATTGTTTGTGTAATGTTTGGGAGACAGCCAATTTTGCCAAAACCGGCTGGATTTAGCCTTAAAAACGTACTAAAGTGCAGTTGGATTGACTTTCACATTGTATTGGTATTACAATGTGAAAGTCAATCCAACTGCACTGTATTGGTATGGATAACGAGCAGTATTCGATTGTTTTTTAACGCCACATTGCGGCAAAGCTAACGCAATTTGATAACCGCAGCTATTAGGTTAAAACGCGAAGGAGATGTGCATGAGGACGGACAAGCTCACGCCCCAGCTACCGTGGCAGAAGCCGCCTCGGGCGACGAGAGTCGCAGGACGACGACCGGCCACCGTAGGTGCGGGCTTGCGAACGACGAGCAATAAGTAGCTTGCCGTCCAGCCGTCCGGTAGCCATCCGACCCGAGCCTGAGTCGTCGACGTGGCTTATGAAAACGGCAACTTCAACATTCTACGAGTACTTCGAATGCATGGTTTTAGTCAGTTAAAGTCTGACACGCCGTCCCGCTCCACACTAGAGCGGTAGAAGTAATTGAATATATTAGTAATTGAACATAATATATTTTTTTGAGGTGATTACTCACCTCAAAAAAAAATATTACGTCAATATTCACAAACCATATAGGTAAATATTTATATGTGCTACATGTTATCTACTACTACATATATAAGTAGCCTTTGTAATAGGTTCAATTTATTCTTGACTAATGACCAGCCCCGTCTTCGCACAGATGCAAATGATGAAATTAGTGAAAACCGCATCAAAATTCGTTGAGTGATCTGAGGAGTTTAGCAGATTTATTTATTTAATTAAATAGAACGGCCGAAGTCAATTACACTATTTAAACTTATAACTAATTCTTTAACTCAGTCATGAATTCTTCTCACAAAAATTCAAACATTCTAACATTATGATCTTCCATTCATCTGCGAACACATCAAAACCTGTGTTTGAGTTCAGGAGAACGTTAATGGCGGCTACTGTCCGCGGAATAAGCGACTTAGAATGTGCAATAGTACGGGAAGTTGGATCAACCAGTAAGCGATGTTTTCTGCCACGACAGTAATTGTCTGGGACGAGCAGATTGAATATTTCATTGTGCAGGTCGGGATCACCAATAATACCCCTAAGAATTTTAAATACAACTGTCATCTGATCGCGCGACCGTCTTACTTCCAGGGAGTTGAAATTTAAGCAACCCAACAAGAATTTAGTGGGATACAAATATAGGTAGACTAAGGGTGTTTTTAATATTATGCGGATTTCATCATGCATGCGGAGTTGCACCTCCCCGCATTGCAATAAATACTTATATGAAAAGGACATTTGCGGAGCAAATCCACAAGCGTGATGAAATCCGCACGATATTAAAAACACCCTAAACACCCAAGCGGCTTTGTTATCCATGTAGAGAACTAGTGCAATGTCACTTTTTATTAAAATTTAGAATTTTCTGGTATCGTATCTATAAGTCATCAATCATTTTATAATGCTGACGAGCAATGAGTCGCTCGCCGTCTGGTTGTCCAGTAACCGTCCGACCCAAGCCCGAGCGATCGACAGCGTGTAGTGTTCCACGCGTGCTTCAAAGAGATGACAGCAAAACCATAGGGGCCCAGCAGGACCTATGCGTAGCCCTGTAATACAAAAGGCAGCTAAAGGACACCTGCGTAGTTTTAGCCAGTAAAAGGCTCACACGCCCTCTATATTTAATGTTTAGAATAGTTTTGATCGAACAATAAATAATGATGAGGACTTTTGTGAACAAACAAAAGTAACTTATTTCCCATAGTTACTTAAGTAACTCGAGTAAGATAAGTTAAGAATTGTTAGCATACAAAGCGAATTTTTTATAACTGAATATGCTAAATAATTCATTTGATATCTTGACATGCAAACGGTTGATGTCAAATGACAGACAGTTTTAAGTGAAACAGGTATACAGGTATATTATCTACATTCTGGCAATAACACTATATGTAGACAAATACAATTGCCATCCCGATTAAGTTGCACGCAATACATTTAAAACAATTTAGTATTTAATTATTCAATAATGGTAGTCACAATTTTATCATTATGTGTAAAAGTAAGCATTGGTTATATAAGAAGGTGATTGGCTAACGTGTCAAATTTTTTATCGCACTTCTTAAGTAATGAGAATAATGTGAAAACATTTAATTGTAATTGGTAGAAATAGGCACTCGGATTCTTTAGATTTTCTTCAATCGGGTATACGTAAATTCCCCGGTTACCCAAATCGGTACGTAACAATGAACATTAAGTGACAGCAAGCAACTAACGGCTCTTTTTATTATACATCTACCCTCATTTTTTAGAGAATCACAAAATAAGTAGCCTGTAAAATGTCTCATTGACTTTGAACAGTCGGTAGGTGTGCTTAATATAATTGATGGCATTCAAACGCCAGACAGTAACGTGCAAACGTGGCTTCTAAGTTGAAGAAAAAAAAAGACCAGTGGAAACTCCTAATCCAGACGTAGTAAGTTATTCTATTATACTCTGGGTTCGTATGGGGTTACATAATTTATTCTATTTAGTACGTACGTGAATGTTAACACTCAATAAAGGCTTAATAAGGTCAAGGCCGGGGTAAGCCGTTCGCGGGTCGCTGATCGGTGCGGCGAACTCAAACCGCCGCGAGTATTTTATCACAGATTCACAATATGATTTCGGTGATCACCGGCATCGCACGTGCCATGTGCGAACAAATAAAATACGTATTTTAGGAAATTTTGTGTTCGTTAAATAAAAAATATAGTTCTTTTTTCGTATGTGGTGGGTGTCAAGTGTTATGTTTTAACCTTGGGTGTACCAAATAACATAAAAGTGAGTCATATATTGATTAATAAGTACGTATTGTTATGCAATGTAATGAGTGAAAGTGTTTTGAGTTTCGATAAGGAATCGACCTACATTTTCGGCCGACACTGAAAGTAACATCGAAAGCACTAAGTTATGGTAACGTCTGCGATAGGTACCTACTAGGTACCTACCTACTTCAATTCGCGCTGTAATTTACCTTCGATACTAATTACAATTGAATATTTAATAATTTTGTAAATTAGTTGTGGGTATTCATATTCATTCTCTCACTACCTATGCTAGAAATTACATACATATTTATTTCTCACAAACTTATTATGTACTTTACTTTTAGGTAGACTCAAATGTTTAAATTATTGAATAGAATAGAATAAACTTTATTATACACTAAAAAAGTAACATAATATAAACAGCCATAAAAAAAATTAAAACTTACTTTAAATACTATTACGAGTAAAAAAACCGTCTACCCACTAATATTTCTACAGTAAAATCAATTTGGTTTATAATAGCGTTTTTGTGATATAAATATTTAGACATCAAAGTGTACAGTATGATAACAAAATATATTATTTAAATAATTTTCATTACCAAGTTATAATTTGTCGATTCATGTTTTATACTTGTACAAAATCATCTCTTAATCTTTAAAAGCGAAAAGTGAAATCTAATCACTGGTTTAAACGATAAGTAAACAAAAATTTCCGTTCTTGAGGAAGTATTTAAAACCATTGAATTATAAAACATAAAAAAAGAATATTAACTTTTTAGGGTCAACAATTAATTACGTAAAACGAATTTGATTATTTCTTGACTACTTTCTTGTCCTTATTACAGCTGGTCATGTTAGCTTAAGTGTGATGTTACATTATTTTCTCTAGAAATAATTATATTAAAATAATGGTTCCAAAATTAGCTTAATTTCCTTTTAAAATATTTTACCATGTGAGACGATTTTCGCATCTGGTCATAGAAAAAGTCCCAAGCATTTGTGATATCCATCACGTTTAGTTTTCGAGTACCTAAGCTAAGCACTGCAACAGCACTACACGTTACTTTACGCTTGGCTTTAAGAACGAGTTGATGTTTTCGAAGTTTATATATTTATTGTTTAAAACAAAAAACAACAACAACAAAAATAAAACCTAATTAAAAACAGTACCTAATTTTTTTTTGGTAAAAACAATATTTGGATGTTTTCAATTTGATTTTTATTTGTCAAGCGATGTTTTGTTAAATCAACATCAAATCAAACGCTTGATAAAATTTATAACAACATTAACTACATCACAGATGGCGTTAGAAATATTTTTAGTTTTTTAATCTAACCACCCTTTGTCGACTTCCTTCGCTGCCCTGTGACGTTATTTATGGGTAGACCCTTATTTCTACATTAATGTATAATTATATAAAAAATGATGAACTAACTGACTAACGTATCAATATCAACGCACAACCGAAATTACTAGGACTAGGAACGTAAAATTAGGAGTTTTTAAAAATTCAGTTTTTAGGAAGGTGAAAAGGGGTAAATGTGTAAATTATGCTATTCTTTGTTTCAATATGCTTGAAATTAAGCCAAATTGTAACCTAAGTAAATAAACAAGGTTTTTATTATTTTTTATTTAAATAAATAAAAATAAAAACTGAATAAAAAAAGATCGACATTATTAGTTATTTAAAATTACCCTATAAAGGTGGATTAGACGGTGCCAAAGTTCCTCCTATACACGGAATAAAGAAAAGTAGAGGAAGTGCCCCTCAGATATCGCGCGCGTGTCAACATTAGGTCGAGATGCGCAACATTTAGCTTATTCACCGTCAGACACTTGCCGCGATTGGTTCTCTCAGAAATACGCGAAATATTACAAATTATGCCTGGTTTTTCGGTTTTGACCTGCAAAAACGAAAGCAGAAAAAAAAATGTATCTTGTGGAGGTGTATCGTATCATCGTTAAGCACTAAACTTTGTTAATTTTTAATAAAATTGATTTTAAATGAAAATACCACATTTTATGACTTTAATGCAAACTATAAACAACCTTACAGTCATAATTACAAAGTCTTAATACACTTGGCCGTCATTTACAAAATCATAACATAAATTCTAGTAACTTCGACGCTACTCAATTAGGGATGAGACACATCCGTAAAGTAGGTCGGTATCGATAATTTTTATTTATTTCTAACTATTTATTTCATGGCTGGCACCATCATTCAGAAAATTTGTGTCGGACTTTTCATGTGTATAATTTATAAATATTTAACTAAGATTGCACATAAATCACGAGGTTTTAACAACACGTAACCTGCATCCGTCTGAAACAGGTGCGGGTTGCTAATCACTTTCTTTACTTCTTCACGCTTGAAATATTTCAAAGTCAGTTCACAATTGACCGAGATATCGGTGAACAAAACATACATTAAGTCGAACATAGAATCTTCTCCTTTTCGAAGTCGGTTAAAATTAAGATTACCCCCCTACATACAAATAACTCTTTAACATTGATATTTTAAAGATAATCAACCTTATCCATTATTAAGCATTTGTAAGATGTTAACAAATTATTACATTGCTTACCTGAATAAATTACGTAACATCAATATTAAAATATCGATATAAGTCTACATCTCTAAATGAGTAGCAAAAGTGATTACATGTGCAGGTGAATATGGCATCTATTTCAAAGTTACTAGAGTTCTGAGTAGAATGACAAATGATGAATTGGTTACAGCGCCATCTAGCGTGGAGTAGCTGAACTCGTTGTAAATTGGTTATAAGACGAAAAACATCTTTATTGTTTGTGTCATGTCAAATAATAACAACTTTCAATAGTTGTAATAAGACTTAATTTATCAAAGCAATAAGAAGATGATTAGTAAAAGTTGCGTTTTTAATTTGTAGCCAATCATATTACTGTTTTTTATGTGTGTAATGGACAATTTAATATACAAATGTGTGAGTTTGGCGACACTAGTTCCCGTGCTTTGCCAGGATAGGGGCACTTCTACCTGTATTTTCTGTTCTGTGCTCCTATAGGAGGTACTTTAGGATATATCCTATGTAGGAGAAAATACGAAATTCACGCGAACGAAATTACGGGATAAGTGCTAGTTTGTAATATACAGATACCCACACAAAATACATATCTATATCATTAAACGTTTGGTTTTTTCTCATTTAAGCATGAGGCTAGGCACACTTTGTTTTCTTCACATAAATGCCCGTTACAATGAGGACTACTTTATAGAAACTACAAATGAATGCATAAACTGGGAAGTTTAAACATTTAATTTTGTAAAGAATACGAGCCGTTCGAAATAATATGTCTAAATTGTCGTTCTTTAAAACGGGTTGCTTAGAAGTGTATCTTTGGATTGACTTGGAATTATAAGTTCAAATAAACGTTATATTAAAGGTACGTTACTCTTTTTCCGAAATTAGGTATTTATTAGTTTGTTATTGGTATTTTCTGTAATATCGCAACACTATTGCTATTGATTAATGAAGAACAGTTACTCTAAATTAACGAACAGCTACTACTACTATTCATTAGTACTCGATTATATTATTATTAGTATTGTATTGTGCATAGAAAACCATTTCATTATCGTTTTATTAACCCCCGCGCGCACTGTTCCCGCGAGCCTCAAGGAGTTGTCAGCAACAGCAGGGGCCCAGCTGGGTTGAAGCCTACTGGGGCCAGGGTTAGCTGCGAAAGGTAGCTCAGCCCCGATACGAAAGGCAACGAAGGAACAGGAGTGGGTTTTTAGTCAGTAAAAGTCTGACACTATCTCCTGCTCCACCCAAGAGCGGGGGATGTCATTCGATGATATTCCCACAGAAAAAAAAACCCGACGGAAAAGAGGGGTGTTATAAGTTTGACTTGTCTGTGTGTCTGTCCGTAGCATCGTAGCTCCTAAGCGAATGGACCGATATTGATGCGATTTTTTTTATAACGTAGATAGAGGACAACATGTTTAGGCATAACGCATACAATTTCTTTGTTTTTAACCTCAAACGTAAGAAGAAGAATGTTATAAGGAACCGTTATGTGTGGGCACCAAAGCTCTTAAACGTGTAAATCGATTTCGATACGGATTTTTTATAAACAGGTTATATAGCGATGGTTTGATGTTTTACCAAAATCGTTCAGCCATTTACAAGGGGGCGAGGGGTGAAAGTGGGAATAAACAATCGAATATTTCCAAATATGGCCAAATGGGGTTAGGTATCAAATGAAAGGGCTTATGTGCATTACAAAACTGAAAATCAGTTTAACTGTTAAAAGTTATGACGGGTGAAAAAGATGATTAATTGATGATTCGTACTTCATATAAATAATTCGTAATTTTTAGGGGTCCATACTCAAAGGGAACAACATACTAAAATAGGACCCTATTACAAGACTCCGCGCTGTCAGTCTGTCAGTCTGTCACCAGACTGTATGTCATGAACCACGGATATCGATCATGAACAGAGATAGCTAGACAGTTGTTTTCACAGATGATGTATTTCTGTTGCCGCTATAACAACAAATACTAAAAACAGAACAAAATAAATATTTAAGTGGGGCTCCCATACAATACAACAAACGTGTTGTTCTCTGCACCACCCAAAGGTTGGCTGGAAGAAAATGCCTAAGGCATTAAGTCCGCCTCTGTACTTTTATGTGCATGAAGTATAAATAAATAAATAAACGTGTTTTTGCCGTTTTTTGCTACGCGCGGTACGGAGCCTACGGTTTTTTTTAATTTAAAGTTTTTCTATACAATAGGCACCACGCAGACCTAGTCTAGACGACATTAAGTCCAACGACTGTTGATATAATAGTGCGCACACCGCAACAACAGTAAAGACAGCAAAAAAATGGGTGTGAACGATAGACATCATTGTTTAGGTTAAGTCGGTACAGAATAAAAAAAAAGTCTTCAAAGTACAGTTATAGAAAGAGATCAGTCTATTTTAGAGTAGTATGTAACGTTTGAAATAATAAAAAAGTTGTAATGATCATGACCTAATTTAATTTAATATACTTTTCGTTTTAATATAACGATAAAATGATATAATTATTAGATATAATTTCATTTTACATGGAACTTCTACACTAATATTATAAAGAAGTAAAGTTTTTTTTTTTTTTTAAGTTTTTTGTTTGTATGAGGTACTGGTCCGATTGATGAAATCATTTCATCGATAAAAAACTGCTGTATATGTATAGTGACATAAGCTATATTTTATGTACGCGTGTCAAGCCACAGGCAAAAGCTAGTTTTCTATAATACACATTTGAATTAACATTCAATTTGATTATTAACTTTGTTTAATTGTTTTGACTTGCGTCACATACCAAGGTCAACTGAACCAAGGTTCAATTTGTACACAGTGGTCTTTCTAAGTAAATATAAAAAATCCATTATATAAATTAAAAATTATATGAAATATAACATAGCATAATATGACAATTATATCATATGAACTTTATTTCAAGTGGTATTATACTATCTGTTATTATGTCATTTATAAGAGGGGTGGGCCCTTTTAAAGTCTATATCGTAAACATGTAACGATCATATTATATGAAAACCATGCAGATTACTGTTGAAGATGATCTTTTGAGAAAAGAACCACAGAAATAGTTCGGACTGATTCGATAGTTTCATTCATATCGGGTGAAACTGTCGAATCAGTGCAAACTTTTTTCAGTATTCGTGTAGCTCAACAACTATAATTAACTAATTATAGTGCAGTTTATCCAAAAATAACTACGGATTATTTAAGTAGTTAGTGAGAGACGAAATCTATATAAAAATCAATGCCACTTTTCGTTGTAATTTTATAACTCAAGAACGGGGTCACCTATCCCAAACCAAATGTTTAGGCTTTGTTCGGACTATTTAGTAGATGGTTTATATGAAGTTTGGTAGGGTAAAGTAGGGTATAGTAGGATAGAGTAGGGTAGAGTAGTGTAGAGTAGTGTAAAGTAGTGTAGGGTAGGGTAGGAGTAGGGTAAAGTAGGATAGGGTAGGGTAGAGTAGGGTAAAGTAGGGTAGAGTAGGGTATATTAGGGTGGAGTAGAGAAGAGCGGGAGCGAAGCCGCGCGGGCAAAAGCTAGTCTAAATATAATAATCTTTTTATAGGTATGATATAAAACAGTCTTTGTGTTTGTTGATATGATATAAAAGTTTGTCGCGAGATTTACTTTTGTTGATAATCAAATAAGTTCATCAAAATTAATTTTAATTTTTAAAATTTTCAAACGTATTAAATACAAGTAATTAAATTTCGCGACGAGCTTCTACATCATAATGAATTGTATAATGATCAATTGACGTTATAAGGTGACAGTTAAAGTTTTAAAGGAAAAGTTTATTTTATTCTTTTTAGTGCATTAAATGAAATGCTTGATTTTAAAAAAGCTTTCTTACTTTTAATTTTTTTTCCCAACAAATAAGCAAAATGTATTGCTTTTGTTAGCGTACGCACATATACAAGGTGAAAGGGACAGGTCTCCGATAACCTAAGGTTACGAAACTGAACAAACTTTCACAAGATTTTTTTTCCGGAAACGCAAACAAAAATCAACCTCTCCATACAAACAGTCCAATCAAGTTTATATTTTTGTATGGTGAGGTCATCACGCGTGGCTGGATTAATTTCACTAATACTTTTATTTATTTTGTTTACTATTGTTAGGAGAAGGTTCTTATTAAAAAATAATAATAATAAAATAGCGCGGTAAATTAAAATAAAACCAAAAAAAATACTATTTAACGTTCACGCATTTGACAGTATAATCAATAATCATGGCCAATGTCCGCCATACACTCTAGGATATACCCAACAGGTTTGCCTGTACAGGTAAAGAGCGTGTTTGTTGCAAAACTGTGCAGGTTTCCATACAAGCTTACCTGACAGGTATAACTGTGCAGGTTTCATACAAGCTTACCTGACAGGTATAACTGTGCAGATAAACCTGTCAGGTATACCGTAGCGTGTATGGCTACCATAAGACAGGACAACGTGTCTATAGCAGGGGTGGCCAACAGGTCGATCGCGATCGATCGGTCGATCGCGACTGTTAGTCCAGTAGATCGTGGAAAGGCAAAAAATATAAATACGTAGACCAGACTGACATTTAAGATTTCAATAAGTATATAATTGGTAGATCGCACAGGGTTTCAATAGTAAACAGGAGATCTTGAGTCTAATCAAGTTGGCCACCCCTGGTCTATAGGGTCAACTAGTCACACTAATATTATAAAGGAGAAAGTTTGTGTGTATGTTGTTAATTCTTCACGCTTAAACCGCTGAACGGATTTGGTTGAAATTTGGCACACGGGTAGATCATGTCCTGGATAAAAAAAACATCTACACTTTGTGCTAACACAGCATACTTTTATCCAGGGAATATGTTACAATGTTTTTAGTTGTGACATAATTTTTTCATTAGTACAAGTACCAACGAAACTCCTTTTCTGTATTTATCACTTATTATTTGGCAAAACTGTTTTATCAATTGAATATTTTATTTGTGTATTTTTCTGAAATAAACTTTTATTAGGACTATGTCCAACAGTGGACGTCTTTCGGTCGGTCCACACTACACGAATTGGAGCTCGATCGTGCTCCACTCGTGCTGTTCCTCTATCCTCTGACCTTTAACCTTTGAATACCGTAATTAGAGACACGATGGAAAGACAATGAGAGAGCGAACGTTTGGAGTTTAATGAATTAAAAGCCAGTGAGGCATATTTCTTCATCTACTAACATATACTATTTTATTTTCTAATAGTATTTCTTATCATTCTAATCGTAACGTTTTCAGATGATCTCAGATTTGAAACAAACAATAAAAAGCAGACGGAGGTTGAATGATAATGAAACTTTTATTATTATAGTTATATACACCGTTAAATTTTAATCAAATCAAAAAATAAAGTACCTTTTTTTCAAAACTCGTATTAATTTACGCACGTACGAAATTAATTTCTTTAAGAAAACGTTAGCTGAGCGGGTTCAATGACCTATAGTTAGTAGTCGGCGTTGCGTACAAACTATCTAGCGGTGTATTTACATACATTTTTTTTTCCAGATGAAGCTCCTTATAACGTCGTTCGTAGCCATGCTGGGTATCCTCGTAGGACTTAGGTCGGTGATCAATAAAGTACATAAACTACCTGAGTTGGATCTTCAAAAATGGTGGGGAAGTGGCAGCAGGCCCGAAGAGCAAGACGAGTCTATAAGGCCTTTCAAAATCGACTTCAATGATTCGGTAAATATAGAAACTATATTTTACACTGGCCGCAAAAAATCTGTACGTGCTAGAAAATATTTATAAGAAAAAACCGTCGGACATACAGTAAAAAATACTGTTTTTGCTTCTAAAACTAGAGACTCATAATGAGTTGTAGAATCGTGTTATACCTACTACTAAAATGTAATGATGTGATGATGTTCTCTTTATGATTGTTTTGTTGGACACGCACCTTAAGGCCGTAACTCTGGAGTTATAAAACAGTGACTTTCTGAAGCCTACTCCACGTAAATGGCTAGGTCAAGAGGTTTGAAAAAAATATATGTTTGTTATAGATTCATTTACAACTTTTGCCCATAAAAATAATAATAATAATATGATAGTTTTTCGCTTGTTTTCCCTACTCTTTTCAAACGGCTTTCATCTTTAGACACTAACATAAACTGTTTATTTTTCTAATTGTACTTCTTCTTAACATTCTAATTTAACGTTTTCAGATGATCTCAGATTTGAAACAAAGAATAAAAAACAGACGTAGGTTAACAAAACCCTTAGAAGGCATTCAATCTGAATATGGAATGAACACGATCTACTTGGAAAAAATTCTGACCTACTGGGTTGATAAATATGATTTTAAAAAGAGAGTAGAACTATTAAATAGATTTCCTCATTACAAAACAAAAATACAGGGATTGGATCTACATTACATACACGTAAAACCGAAAGCGAATAACGGTATTGAAGTTCTACCACTGCTCATGTTACACGGATGGCCTAGTTCGTCCAAAGAGTTCGACAAAGTTATTCCTATGTTGACAACACCGAAAGAAGGATATAACTTCGTATTTGAAGTTGTCGCTGCAGATTTACCTGGTTATGGTTTTTCCGAGGTAAGAAAATTGCATTTTCTTTAAATAACGATGTATTTATAAGTACAAATCTGACTATCTTGACCGACATCTTCGATACAAAGGAAAAATTATGAAAAAAAGATTTCATATATTTATAGACTTTAACGTAATGTGACAATACAAAGAAGATGATAAGCCTGCTGCTAAATATAGAATGGTCAAATATGTACACAAATTACCTATAGGCATTTCCATATTTAGAGACGGGAAGCATTAAAATGGTCCCTGGTGACCTTAATAACAAAACTGTATCATGTAAATCCATGAATTCTAGATTGCTGCTCATCTCACGTACATTTGGCGTTACACGTGTCGTTTTTTATAACATTTTTTTTTTGTACGATTAATACGACATTATCGTGTTTCATCGGTACCTAAAGCTTAAATATATAGGTATTTTTTATTATCTACTTAAGATTATCACTTTTTATGTAATTTACTCTGTCTATATTACACGTCAAAAACTAAAATTAACAAAGCAATCTGTGGAAACGTAGATTATACATTAAGCTATATGTCGTACGATATTTTATTGTACCACACATTGTACCCACAATTATTAGTTTTTCCCATAATATAAAAAAACATAATTAGCCTTTTTAATGTTCCCACTGCTGGCACTTAGGCCTCCTCTCTAGGAGAGGGAATGGGCCATAATCCACCACGCGGCCCAGTGCGGGTGGTGAATGTCACATGTCTTCGAATTTTTGGTTCTAGGATATTCCGGGTGCCTCACGATGTTTTCCTTCACTGTTATGAGAGCAGTAGTGATGAAATAAATTACACAAAGTAATGCGCCTGTCTGGGTTTGAACCCGCGACCTACAACTCGTAAGACGGGGTCGTTACTGCTCGCAGTAGTTTTTCCCAAATAAATAAAATAAAACATTATTCACCCTTCACAGTAAAGTTGACCTGATCATCGTTTACTTTGCAGGGTACAAACAAACCAGGATTAAACCCAGTGCAGATTGGAATAATGATGCGTAACTTAATGTTGCGACTTGGCCACAAGAAGTTCTACATCCAAGCAGGAGACTGGGGTTCTCAGTGCGCTACGCATATGACAACTCTATTCCCCGAAAATATTCTGGGGTAAAGTACTATTTTATCAGATAGTCACATTTTCCTACATTGATATTGGTTGATAACTGAAAGTGCTGTATAATTATTTAGTATCTTATCGTAGCGTAGCAACAAGAATGTTATGTTGTATGTTTGACAATAAGTTAAACCCAAAGGATTGTCTACATCAGTAATCATATACGGTATCTACAGAAGCGGTTCCAAGTGCAAAAACGATGACTAATTATATAAGAAGACCAAAAAACACTTTATAAAAACACATCAGAGAGGAATGGCAAAAAATAACATATAACATCATAGCTGTACCTACCTCATAAATTATTTTTTCTTTAATTTATCTAAACTAATTTTATATACAGAGGAAAGATTTGATTTTTGTTTGCAATTAATAAACTCACTAATAGACCGATTTAAAAATTGTCTCACCAGTAGAATGCTACTTTATCGCTGAGTGACATAGGCTATAATATATTTTAAACCATCTATCTGCTCGATAATGCCATTTTAATATCATATACCCTCTCTAAAGCAAGTAATACTGTCCCTAGGGGTAATAATGTCAGGTTTCTATATTAACTCCCCTTGCAGTGCTCAGGAGTTAATTATAAAAATCCCTCTCTCCGTTCGGGATTAAATCTTAGAAACCTATGTTTCGCCTGGAATTCAACATATCGCACGTGATTTAAAGACCGCTTTATTTCCTAGTCACATAATCTACTGTTTCTACTTTCATGCAGCCGCTGGTAGAAGCTAATTCGATTCTTAATGTGGTATTCTAATTATTTTTCAGATACCACAATAACATGCCCATATCTTCAAGACTCATTAGTCACTTTAAGTTGGTGATTGGATCCCTGTTCCCAAGTTTAATAGACTCAGATCGACCTGAAAGAGTCTATCCCCTGAAGAATCATTTCAAATACCTACTGAGAGAAAGTGGATATTTTCATATTCAATCTACGAAGCCTGATACTATTGGTAAGTAAAACATTATATTAGACACTCTTTTTTTACTTCTCCCGCTCTAAGGTGGAATAAGAGGGCGTGTCGAGAGTTTTACTGACTAAAACTCTTAGATTGCCCTTTGCGTTCTAGGTCCACGGTTTCCCTTTTGTCTGACTTTTGAGGCGCGCGTGGAACATAAGCGCCATCGACGACTCAGGCTTGATCCTTACAAGGCGACCGGACGGCGAGCTATCTAGCTCATCGTTGGCAAACCACGCCTTCGGTGGCTCGGATCGCCGTGCTACTTCCAACGCCCGGAGTCGCCAGTCACGGTAGCTGGAACGTGAGGATGTCCGTTTCCTCACGATTGCGCCCCTCTCCTTCGCTGGCATTATTGCTTCGCAGAAGGAGGCGGCCATATTACACTTCGTCTCGCTTCGGACCATGACCTGAATCACGGCCAGGCGCCAGTGGTCGCCGCCATCAATCGCCTCAACGAGGACACGGCGGTGCTTCGCCCAAGCGAAGTATACCTCCACTATATGCGCCATCGTGTCCTCTGAGAAACATACTCTAGAAATTCGTTTTGTATGTCTTAGGAGATTTTACAAAACGAATTCCCTGCTTATTTATAAAACACTCAAATCCGGAATAATAACTAACAGAAACAATGCTAGTGCAACAGCCACGTGGCGTGGTTTTTTAAATAAACAAATCCGACCTTGACAATGACCTTGCATGAAGTTATAGTTTGTCTAAAAATAAAGTTTTATGAGGATAAAGTAGACATGACTACTGTTTTTTGTAGCCTAAATTGTGAATCACTGTAAGGTAGATGCCAAATAAGCGTGGAATAACGGTCATTGACCCTCCCCTCCTACATTTATTGACATTCTTAATTTCAAACACGGAATTACCTAAAGACATAAAACTATCTTGAATCAACATTTATCGTGATCGTTTACCTTTTCTGATATACAGTTCATTGATGGTTTTTTGGGTACCTTCGATTTATTGGAGATATTAGGTAAAGGTCAATGCACTTTATTTTAAGTTTATCTGGCGGCTTATATAGTTTATTGAAAGACAGTTAGTTTCTCCATAAAAACTTTCGACCTTCGTTACATTTATTGGTAGGGGTTTAGGGGGGAAGGGGGTTAGGGGTGAATTTTGAGAAATCCTCTCTTAGTTTTAGCCTAGTCCTAGTCCTAGTAATTTCAACTGTGCGTTGATATGTCAGTTTCTCCTTTTATATATAGATAATAATAATAACATAAGATGATATTTTTTCAGGAGTCGCCCTCACAGACTCTCCGTCTGGTTTAGCAGCATATATCATGGAAAAAATGGCCATTTGCAGTAACAGGGATCAACTGGATACCCCACATGGAGGGTTGGCAAACTTAGATATTGATGATGTACTAGACACAGTGACGATAACATGGATGAACGAGTGCATTGTCACTTCTATGAGACTTTACGCCGAAGGATTTTACTATCCCGAAATTAGTGTTGTTCAAAAGTAAGTATTATTAAAAAATATTCGAAACTTGAAAAAGGATGCACTTACTACGATATTGATAACTTTCATAAAGATAAATTAGTGTAAAATTGTTTCACGCCGGTTATTCATTTTTATAAAGAATACGACTTCCGCATGGAAATGGAGTTCCGACAAATCAACCTACTAAACCATTACTTTATTTTCAATTTCAGTATACCTACTGATGTACCAATGGCAGCAGTCAAATTCCTCTACGAGGTCACCTACCAACCAGATTGGATACTTAGAGACAAGTTCCGGAATCTAGTGAGATCTACATCTTACAATTTTGGGGGTCATTTCGCCGCACTTCATACGCCTGAAGTGCTAGCAGATGACGTGTTTGCTTCTGTAAAAGAATTCATCAAGTTCCATAGTACTTCTAAATATAAATCAACTTAGTACCGTGAGTAAGCACAATTGCGCAATCTTAAAAGAATATAATACGAAAATGAGCAGTTACTGATGCGTGTAATACAGTCAGTAAAAGAAGCATAAGTAAAGAATTTTTACTACGTTGACAATAAAAGCTATAATTTATTGAGCATAACTTAATAAAAACTCAGAGGGTGATGTCAAAGATTTTAAAACTAAGGACATGCACCATCTGTATTAAACTTAGAGCATAAAGTACCCACTTGCATCTGAAATCACTAATTACGTTAAGCACAAATGGTATTTAAAACATTTTTTCATTCCCTTTCAAGTTGACATGACATGAAAAACGATGTTTCACATATATCAACTCTGTATCGACACATGTATTTAGCGATTTTTTAGCGCAAGCAGGCCATCAAATAGTTATATAAGTGTACTTATCTCTTTTGTTGACTGTACTTTTTACAACGACTTAGTCTAGCTAGTCAGTATGTTTCATTTTATTTAGCTGACAAAGAATGATTGCGCGTGCCAAACAAAAAATGGTTATCAATCGTCTGACTGATCCTTAGACTACGTTTTTAAATATTGTGTATTTGAACTTCTAATAAAATACCTGGCCAAGTACGTCAGATGCATGAGTAATAACAAATTGATTAAATAAAGACATTATAATTTTAAGTTTTCTTTTACTTTTTATGCAACGCCTTTAACGCTAATTGACAGCTTGAGTAAGGACAGCGAGGTCTGTGAGGTTTAAAGCAACCTAACACGAAGCGGATAACCGGCGCTTCATTTGCTCGCTGTACTCGCTCACTCTAGCCTCCGTTATCCCCATTCTAACCTAATCTGTTCCTGTCAGAGTGCTCTAAAATTCCGGGCTCGCATCGCTCACTCTTGAACATATTTAGTGACCATTTATCGATTGCAAAAAGAATTGAAACAAAAAAAAACGTACTTGAATTGCTCTACTACTGATGAGTGCATATTTATTTTGGAAGTTAGGTCCGCAGAGCCCGCTGAGAGGGGCTTGGTGAAAGAGCTACGGCTATGCCGTCCGCTGACACTGTCATTAAGTCCCTACGTGAACATGACAATTTCAATTTTACACCCGCAGACACACAGACGAGTATATATATGTTTTACCCTCGTCCGTGTGTCACTGCGGGGTGCCAACTGAAAATCAGCGCTGGGTGTCTAACGCCCAGGAAATGCTGAGGTGGTCACCCTTTCGGTGCGGGCACGCTCGGCGTACTTTGTGTACTTTTATTCTTGTTTACTTTGTGTATGTAACCGTTGTGCTGTGTCTGTACCGAATAAAAGAATTTCTATTCTATTCTATTGTATGTCCCAATTTCCATTCTGCGTTACGTGTCCTGTTATCTGTTCCGCTAGTTTATTTCATACTACATTAGCTTTACCCTGCTGCCCTTTATTTTCTAAAGATTCAAAACAGAACCCTTTTACAAATATATGAAAAAAACATACTCTTTAATAATCAAACTTTCTTAGGCGTATTTTTGCTTTATTTTTTGTGCTGTATCTAAAGCATAATCAGACGTCAAAACTCGAATCAAACGCTCAAATTCAAGAAAAAATATGATAACGCTCTTAACAGTTTAGGAACGCACTAATCGCGCATACAGCTAAGAATTGGAATGTCCTGTCAGAATCCGAGTTTCTTGATAGCTATAACCTATGGGTCTTTAAGAAATGGTGAATAGGTCACTTCTAGGCAAGCGTGCTCCATCGTCGACGTTATCATCGCGTACTATACTATTAAATAGCGACCATCAATAATAATAATAATAAAAAAATGATTTACCTGTTTTTCATCTAGGAACTCTTGAACCTCACGCGGTGCAAAGAATCCTGGTAGCATAAAATCTTTTCTGGGGCTAAACTGCTCAATCTTCATTCTGCCTGCTAGGTTGAATCGCTCCCCGGCATAGTATAGGTTCCTAAAAAGTTAAAAACCAATATAGGTTTGAAATATTTGCGAGTGCATTTTCCACGATTGCGAAAGAACTAGAAACACAGCTAGATGGCTTGTACTGATACACGCTAGGCAGTAGGCGGCAACCAGAGGCACCAAGCGCGCAAAGTTACCGGTTACGGAAGTTTTAATACATTCCTTTTACTTCGTTACTTGCAAGTTGACTTGCTAGGTTGTACGCGGCGTTTTTTGTCTAAAAAAAGTAGAAAATGCTAAGTAATTAATAAAAATGCATGAAGGCATTTGAGTGGCAGTGTAAGCACAAAAGTATGGTTTGAAATGTTTTGAACTCCAAAATCTGAATTAGAAAACTGAAGGTCAGGAAAGAAAAAACTTTTAGATTTGTTACAGCATTAAATAATTTAACGTGATTACCTGTTACTAATAAGTCTACATTTCATATTTGTAAGTTGCCCTTCGTTGAGAGTAGTGAACTTATGATAAAGATAAAGGGTCGCTGCAAATTTCAGGAAGGAGTCGCCCAAGCACTCCACGCGTTCCAAATCAAAGGTATCGTGAGACTTAATAGTCGTTAATGCAGCCAGAATATCGCGCAATTCTGGACCTTTTCCTGTTGCTGCCTTCCTTAGAATTTCTATGTGGTCGATGTACCTGGAGAGGTAAAATTAAATTAGAAACTGGAATCCAGTTTGTTTAGGATCGGTGCAATTTTTTTTAACCGACTTCAAAAAGAAGGAGGTTCTATGTTCGGCTGAATGTATTTTTTTTTTCACCGATTTCTTTTCCCATCACTTTAAAGCCATAATTCATCTTTTTAACTTTTTGAAATGTTTTTCTTACAAAACTGGGGAGCAGTGGTAGCACAATGGTAACGGCTCCAACTTACAGTGGTTTCAAATTCAAACCCAGGCAGGCGCTTTACTTTGTGTAATTTATGTCATCATCACTGATCTAAAAACAGTGAAGGAAAACATCGTGAGGAAAGTGGCATATCCTAGAACAAAAAAATCGAAGATGTGTGACATCCACCAACCCACACTGCGCAAGCCTGGTGAACCACAGCCCTTTCCGTCTCCTAGAAAAGAAGCCTGAGTCCCAACAAAGGGAACACAATACTATAAGGCATGTTTTTTTTCGAGGTGGACGTCATCTAATGCCTCCTGCTCTAGAGCGGGCAAGTCAGACTTTTACTGACTAAATCCAAATCTATTTATGTTCCTTGTACCACCTTTTTTACCTGTTTAGAAGTCCTCCCTAATACTACAAGGCTGATAACTATTATACTACTTATTATGCCATGTACATAATTATAATATAATATAATATTCCACAACTATCACACAATGTTGTCTAGTCTTAAGCTAAGCAGAGCTTGTGTTATGGGTACTAGACAACTGATAAACATATTATATGTACATATTATACATACTTGGCGGGAGGCGCAGATATGGCGGCGGTAGAATGCCCATAGACGGAGGGCGGCGACCTGATGCTGGATGATGCGGCGAGCGAGGGCTTCAGTGGTGCAGACACGAACTCATCATAGCACTCCACGTCCATTACTGTCACTGTGGACAGGTTTCTCTCTATGTCGATAGGTTCCATTTTCTCCTGTTGAAAATATTATGCCATATGAGTTGATTAAGTACGATTGGATTAACGGTTTTCTGATGATAATATCAGAAAATTTGCGGTGCTGTGAGAAGACAGAGTGAAAGGATTGATGTATTTTAGTATCAATGGCTATTTTGGTGTACTAAATAAATAAAAAAGGGTAGTGTTTTTTTTTTAATTATTTGTTTGGGACAGTACAGGCTATTAAAAAAAAAGTTGTTCATAGCCTCAAACTAAAATTCAAATACTTACGTCCCACGGGAACTCTTTGCTCAGCTTTTTTTGCTGTAGTTTGTAGAGGCTCTCTTTCATGGAAAGTATGTTAGGCCTTTTGCCACCATCATCGTCAATTTGGTTATGAATCCTAAAAAAATAATTAAAAAGGCATACTTTATTTTAAATATATGTATAAAAATAACTTTATTGAAAATAGTAAATAGAATTTTTCAAATCTATTTAAAATTAGCAAGTTAGAATTTTTTCAATTATGGTGGTGGGTGAAACTGTCAAGTAACAGAAAAGGATGAATTTAAATGTGACGTAACCGCCATTAGGTTACGCGCTTAGAAAAGAGATAGCGAGATGTTTTTACTACGCACCCATTCCTCCTCATACAAATATTTGAAATGTTGATTGTTGCTTTATTTTATAACCTTTATTTTATAAACTTGATGCGGTTTTCAAACGTTTTATTTTTAGTGTTATTTAGCACCAAATATTGTAATTACCTAACAGGCAAGTACTCAACTTTTATTAGCTTTAATTTGTCATAATGTGTATATCATATTTTGAAATTGACGCACCTTGCGCGTTAGGTGCGAACTGTAGCCTCAGAACGAGTTTTTATACCCATTTAAATCACGTTAACTTTAATTTATATTTGTACTGCCTCAGAATAGGCGCTGTTTGGTGACCCTAATGGGAAACACAACGACGCCGACGTGCAAATTAATCTATGTAAACGTTAACGCGATCGCAAAGTATATAATAACATCTTACACTAGGCCTTCTGACCAGAATGAATAAGTAGTACAGTGAGATACCGGCACGGATCGTGAGCGCTGACTTCCACTTGCGCAGAAGTGAAATATTGGGTTATTTTACCCTGCCTTCCGAATTGCGTCAGAAACGATATCGCGAATCCTTCCAACGCGAAACGTCACAAATATTACTCAATGGCCCTTATATTTTGTGAGTATTAAATTTGGTCGGATAATCGCTTTTGACGCAATCCGGAACCCAGGGTTAGTGGTATGAAGTGAAACGCGGGGCCGAAAGTGCACTACAGTGATTGGCTCGCCGATGTGTACGATGCGTAAAGCGATCCCTGCTCTGTCGCCGAGCGCTCAAGATTCGTACCGGTATCTGTAACTTTAATTTGTACTGAAACGGAATAGGCGCCGTCTGATGACAATCACTTGAACGTGCACTGATCTAAGTGAACGTTAACGCGATCGAATAAATAAAACATCTCGGACTTGGCCCTCAGACCCTGAATCTATACTGATCTAATATAGCTGCAAGCTTTTTTTTTGTTTGAATGTGTTAATCTCGACTTCTTTGTAGGATTTAAAAAAAACTGTTTTTGCTTTTGATAGCACAACTCTTGGATAAGGCTACATAACACATGTAATTTTTTTTTTTATTAAACGTTGTGTGTTTTGATTAAACCGTGGGCAGAGCTGTGATAATACAGACAATCTTACCTGTCCACAGACATTATCTGGGTTGGCTCCTCAACTTGTGCGAGCAGTGAGTTTGTAGCAATT
This sequence comes from Mythimna ferrago, assembly GCA_910589285.2. Classification (NCBI taxonomy): domain Eukaryota; kingdom Metazoa; phylum Arthropoda; class Insecta; order Lepidoptera; family Noctuidae; genus Mythimna; species Mythimna ferrago. The sequence continues at coordinate 16,109,010 of OU342684.1, read as the reverse complement.
TGTATACTTCCTTGTATCGGCAGCCAGTCTTGCTCTGCAAAATAATTTATTTAAGTACCACGGGAATTCTAATTCTGCTTATAACAAACAAAAATCATTACAAATATTTGCCTAATACAGAAAGCTTAATTAATTTTTCAGAAACCAGCCAATTATTAACTTATTATTACATTCCAAAATAGACATACACAATAACAATTATTTTCAACTTATTTATTTCATTTTAAGCCTGCTGTAACAAAGATCCTAAGTAGTAAAAATATTAGTATAAACTTAACTTTAAATAATTAGGTCATTTTTAAACGCCTCTCACTACTAAACTAGGTATCTCTGCGGCTTAGAAGTTAGTGAGCCTGAGTAGTAACAAGCCAAAAAATATGCAGCAGCCATTTTACAATAAATGGTGGAATAGAAAAATATAATAATAGTAAAATTGGAAAGACCATTTTTTTTACAACTTTCACACAACGCCATGTAGTCCCAAACTAAGTAACGCTTGTGTATGAGTCAAATGAGACAACTGATAAACATACTTATTTATTTCTAAATACATAGGACATATTATAAATAAATTACACCCAGACACAGAACAAATGATCGTGCTCATCACACAAATATTTGTCTCAGATGGGAATCGAACCCACGACCTCCGGGATAGTAGTCAGAGCCACTGACTACTATAACTCCATCTGTTTAGGTAGTTAACTAAACATAAACAATCATAATAATGTCTTTATACTTAAAATAAATCGTATATTATAAGACATACAAAAAGTTTATATTTAAAGGATAATGGCGAAGTCCCGAACAAAATTTTGCTAGCATATTTTTTTAGCGTCTTGTGATGAAAACTATACAAAAGTATACAGATTAAATTTCTATACAATTTTGTCTTAGATATTACTATTAACAGATACCAAGTAATAAAGATATTCCAGTTTAAAGTTGGTGAGATTACGTATATTATGTCAATAATACCTACGTACCTCCTTATAAATTAAAAAAAGGCTTTTTTTAACGAACTTCATGTCCAATGTTATGTTTTCTTTTTCTCTTAATGTTATGTTTTCTTTTCCTCTATGTCTTTAGGCTGGATGGCTGTTGAAATGTTTAATGCCATACTTTTTCTGGTGATGTGTTCTCGATATTGTATTTATTGTTGTGACTATGTCATTTTGTGTCATGTTAGCCACTATATTCTAAGCGCAAACAGTTATTTTTATTTTTATTATTTAATGCGAAAATGTATTTCCGAATTATTTATTATCAATACATAAAGCATAACATATTATAGTTGCTTGACCAAGACATATATTAGTAGCAAAATTAAACGTTCAATTTACCCAAAAGCCATGAAAGCCATGAGCTTAAAAAAAAGACTAAGCCATGATTATTTATTTTCGTAAAAGATCTAGTCAATGCAGTTTCCCAATTATGACGATTTTTTTGCAGTCCTTATACTGGCCATAATCTTGATTAGATAAAACAAAGTCAATTATTTCGTTGGTACACATCATGTTAACTTATACAAGAAAGTACTTATATAAGCAGACACTTAATAATTTCATCAACAATTTCCTCGCCGATGTTATTTAGTTAATTACCTAACATCGGCTTAGGTAAATACCTAATTGTGTGTTGTACCATTTTTAGACAGTTTTTTAGATAAAAGACATGTTAAGATTGTTTACATTAGTTAACTACCTAAACCGATGGAATATAGACGAACAGGCCAGTTGCTGTCGTTAATTACGTAAAGCGACGAAAGTACGCTTTTGTGTGATCTGTTACTAGACTTGGTTCCAGGCTGAGAGTATGAAATATACAGGGCCCGATCTAAGGGGGGGACGAGCCGAACATTTGTCCAGAGCGGCAAAAAAAATAGGGGCGGCAAAATTGACTTATTCTTATCTTTCAACCTAGCCATTAGCCATCTACACCCAAGTTGGCAGGTTGAGAATTTTATGAGCCACCTTCTAACCTACTTCAGGTTGGATAGTGGAAATATTTAAGACTTAAGACTCATGAACTTATAAGGTTTTGTGTACCTATGTAAAGGAGGGCGAAAATTATCTTTGCCCGGAGCGGCTAAATAGTTAGATTGGGCCCTGGAAATATGTCATCCCATGTTAAACTAGAACTAAAATGGTATACGATGATTCATTTGCTTGATGAAAAATGAACTTGGTTAGCTTACAAGAATGCTGCAGGAGTAGTCATCACGCATGCACTGAGATGCTATGAAGAGTTGAAACTTACTTGAAATATCAGGTTGATTTTTGTACTTGCCTTTCTTTCTAGTTGGTGTGCCGTATTTGGTGTCTTTTGATATTTCAGTCAGTAATTCGTGAGCGACCAGTAACATAAACACTCTGTAAGAGATTTTGTTTTTAAAATATTGTTATTACTGGTAAGGCTGCGGAAATATTCAAAAAAGTTCCTCTTTGCTGCTCTGGAACGAAAAAAGTAGATACCCTATGCATTCCATAGCCACGGTTACTTGGTGTTCCTTCAGATGAAGGAACACAATTGGATTTTAGGCAGCAAAACTCTTTTATACCCTCTCACTCCTACCTGAGCGGTAAAACTTATTTATTGATTCCCCACCTCAAATAAAAGTAATTATTACTGTGCATATCGTCTTTGTAAACTGCAACATCGGTAGGAAAAACGATGTCCATCGTTACCTAATGATTTCTATAACAAACTACAGTACGTTGAATTTTTAATTCTATTGTGAGAAATATTGAGATGATGCTCTAAAGGACGAATACGGCTACCCTCTTTTCAGTATCCAAGGCAACGACACGTCATAGTAGGGGCAAATTAAAAAAGACAACTTAATGCACACGCTTTTAAAGTTCACATTTGAACATCACTCGATTTTTACTTAAATAAATCTAAAATTTACCTGTGAATTATGCTTGGCAACATGATGGCCTTGTACCACAACACGCCAGGGTAGTCATATCGAACACAAAACTCCGCCACGAAAATCTCGGCAAAGCCTCTGTTGGTTTTGTCGTCTCCTTGAGAAGCTGACACCAGCTTCTTTTGTTTTTCCGTTAGTGTGTTAATGGTCGCCGCTCTGGGTAATAGGCAGTTCATTCTCGAACTGATGTTGCGTACCTACGAAAAAAAAAACTTAAAAAAGAAGCTAAAGTTACTAAACCACTCGACCGACCTTGATCAACGTCGATTTTGTTCAAAAAGTAGACACAATAGAAAGACAATGAGGGAGTAAACGCCTGCGTTAGCTTGGGATTTAATGAATTAAAGACTTCGAAAATGTAGTATTAATTTATTAAAACTTTGTGCCTTAGGAATTTCCAATTTCAATATGTACCTATTCAGTGCTTCAGCTTTTGCTTGTTAGGACATCCTTAATTTAACAATAAAAATGGTTATTTAAAAGAAATCTGCCGTGATCCAGTTGGTGTTATTTTTTTAGTTTCGAGTCCCTGCAATGAGTTATTAGGGAATGGATTACCATAGTAAATGGAAACAACTATAGAATTAAAACTACGCGAAGCGGTTAGGGGTATTCTTTTAGACGGTCAAGTGGTTCCATTTCATTTGCTGATGATAATTACAGGGTGGTGTTAAAAATCCCACATATTGGTCTTATCCTTATAAGCCCCTACTGAAGGTTATTCACCGAAAACAAAAAAAAAAATATTTTTGCCTCGAAGTTGCAGGTTAATCACGATATTTAGATATTTTTATAGAGACAAGCACGGTCATGATTTCGTTACCGACCTAGCGTATGGTGGACGGTGGGTTTCACCGATGCCTGAACGACAGCACGCAGTGAAATAGCTTACATGCGTTCTGGTGCCGCATTGTCCTACAATCTGTGTTTTATTATATTTTGAGTCATTTGATTTGTTTTCTTAGAAAATTAGTTCTCAAGCATTTTCGTGTTACTAACAATATATATAGAGTAATCTGAAATAAATAAATTATACTGTATTCAAACAACTTACCTCCAACAATGGTTGAGTTTTTTCGCCAATAACCTCCAGTTTATATTTGTCGGCATAATAATCGGCAAACGTCAGATACGAGTCCGAGTCGAATTGAGACTGTGGTGTCATATATTCTAGAACATTCGACACAATATACCTGAAAAGAAAAACATAAGACATTACAACATTTTGAATAGGTAGAGGAGTTTGTTGTATTCCAAATTAATGGATACTATAGGGACTTTTAGGGCCTGTGCACACCACGTTTATTTTTTATTTAACTTATTAAAGGCCTACAGGCTGCGTCTGACTCGCGGGCGTATCGCGTCTTTATCGCTACAAAAGCGCGTCAACGATGTGTTTAAAAAACGTGGTATAACGCAGTCCCTTATATAACGGAGAAAATGCATCAAAATTTGGCAACGCATTTTCGCCAAAATTTGGAAATGGTTTTTAAACCCTAAACGCACACAAAACAAACAATACAAACACTAAACACGCTTGTTATTGATCAGACATCACATTGGTCCACAACATCGTAAATAACACAAATCGTAATAATTACTAACCTGTCCGGTAGAACTCGATACCAAGGTGTGACCACACAATTTTTATAGTTTTCAGGTGTTACTTCTATGAAAAGCCTCTCCTGCAGAAAAAAAGGTTTACTATCAATCATAAAGTTAAACCTGCTAGGTTAAGTGTTCGGCCAGGCTGGAAGAGCGGGTGCGAGGTGGGCGCGATGCGGCATTCTCAAACAAGAACTTCATTTGGGTGTTCATAGTGGGCACGCGGGTGCGGGAAGCGGCGCGGGTTGCTTAATGCGAGATTCGCGGGCAACTCTCACTCTAGCTCGTTCATACAAGTGGGCACAGTGAGTGCGCGGGCGGTAAGCGGAAACCCTGTCCCTGTCGCGCGCCACCCACCGCACCGCGCTGTCAGTGTGGCCAAGCAAAAGGTGCGCATTCCCGCACCTGCGCCGCTCCCTGCACCGCACTGCCAGTGTGGCCGAGCACTGAAGCAAGATACGCTCAAGCGGAATGCAGGACGAATGCGTCCTAGCTGATTACACAATCAGCGTGGGCGTATTTCGTCCTGTATAATACGAGTATGAAGGTGTAAAAATTTTCTTGACTTCTCAATCAGAATTTTGATGTGCAAAGTCACCTCCCACTTACTCCATGGGATTCGTCATAATTTGAAGAGTTTTTAAGAAATTATTCACAGATTTCTTAGTGCTAAATACAATCAGAAGTGCCAGTACGCGTATAATTATGTATGCCACAAGCAACATCGTTAACAACCAAGTGTGACAGTGTTCAAATATGCGCAAAATTAAATGATAACCTATTGGCGTGAATATGGTAGACCACGTATATACATACATACAAATCTAGTAATGCTTAAAGTTTTTACAAGATTTTTCACTGTAGATTACTAGTTTCCTGCCACGACTGCAGGGTTGTAATACCAGGGTAGATTGAAGAGTTACTGCAGACCAAAGGGCAACTGAAGGAACAGCGGTGGGACTTAATCAGTAAATCTCCACTCCTCGCACCACCCAGAGCGGGAGAAGTTATTATTGATAATTTCCCACGTATGTAAAAAAAAACATTTATTAATTTCCCAATCCTTGGTCCACTTGTCACTGCTTCATTTTATAATGACATGCCCATTATAAAGCGTTGTTAACAAGCAATAACGTTAAAGAGTTTATATGTGTAACTATAAAGTGTTGTTACCTCATAAGAAGTAGGTTGAACTGGCTGTATGCTGTCATATGTGGTCATAACAGTCCAGTCTATATCATATCCGTTGTCCTCCTTCACAGGCACGACGTACATACAATTGACTTTGCCCTCAAACACCAGGAACGTCTTAGCGATGGCTAGTACTTGCTCGAATAGGAAGTAGTGAAATCTGAAATAGATGTGATACGTGTGAATACTCTTAAACGCGATACGACAATTTCATCCTAGAAGTCAGTAGTTTCCCGTTACAAAACGCATTTGCGAACCCGCTGCGAAATTTACTCGAATTAGCTCACTGTAAACTTTTTTGTGTATTAAGGTTCTCTATATTGCATCACTACCTTAAAGTGAACATTTTACTCATCGCGTCGCATCTCACTGTGAGTTGGCCCTCATACACCGTTAAATTTTAATCGTTTTAATCCCGTGGAGGGTCCATCCGGTACATGAAATACTATCGATTTGTAAAGATAAAATTAAAAAATAAAGTACCATTTTTCAAAACTCGTATTAATTTACGCATGTATGAAATTAATTTCTTTAAGAAAACGTCAGCTGAGCGAGTTCAATGACCTATAGATAGTAGTCGGCGTTGCGTACAAACTACCTACAGGTCATTGAACTCCTCAGCTGACGTTTTCTTAAAGAAATTAATTTCGTACGGTAATTTATTTTTTAATTTTATCTTTATATCTTCGCGGAATTAAAACGATTAAAATTTAGCGGTGTATATCCATACATGTGTATGTAACGAAAATGAATTCACTTTTACCTTTGAATTTCGTGTTCTTTTTTAAGTTTTCTAATACATATAATTTGGGTTTGAGTTTGGTCGGACAAAATTTGAGTCAAATCGACACGAGAAGAAGAAGAAGAATACATTTAATTTTCTAATTCTAATACATTTATGAAAAATAAGGAAAATTGCCAGAAAATTAGACAGTTTTAGAAAACCACGATAGTTAAACCGTTGTGCGTTTGACAGTTCTTAGTTAAGACAGGATAACATCTGTCGGGTCAGCTAGTATTTAAAAAATATACATAGGTGGGTGCAAGTTTATAAACATAACTTATTTTTAATTCTGACAGATACTAGTTATAATTAGAAAAATAATAAATCTAAATTTAAAATTTTGGGAATCTGATTTTAGTATCTACCGACATATTAAGTTATCTTTTTATCATACGATAAAGAAGGGCTGAGTTTAAAAACTTACTGTTTCACCAACTGAACCATGTTAGCATCGAGCTTAATAACGGCATAGTTCACTTCGATAGAAGTAGAAACTTCCCCAACAGTCATGTACATAGGGAACCCGCACAGTCTTGGTAGAGGTTGCTGTGTCAAGAAGCCATAGCCTTCGCCCTGCTGAAGAAGGTCATACAAAGCTTTCTCGCGAGAATCCTTTGGCTCTTCGAACGCAGTCGCTAACTTGATTATGTGTAAATAGTATACATCTTCGTCTGGTACGCTATCAAGGGCGGCTGGAAACTGAAAAGTAAATTTTTCATGACATTATAATAATATTTCAATTCATAAATTTTTACTACTATATTTTGTGTCCTTCTTAAGTAAATTTCCAGCTAAGCTAAGCTGTAAGCTTCTAGTCTAGCGCATTACTTTGTATAATTTATTTCATGATTATAGGTACCGGCATGAATCTTGAGCGCTCGGCGTCAGAGTGGGGATCGCTTTGCGCATTCCATACATTGGCGAGCCAATCGTCATCGATGTTAGATACATGCAGTAGTGATGTAACGAATGTCAGATTTTTCACATTCGCGAATGCGAATACGAATATTCAAACTCAATATTCGCGAATGCGAATATTGACTTTCAAACAAAGTGCGCGCAAAATGTCACACAGTTTGACATTTCGTGTCAGCCCAGCTTAAACAAAACATAGCAGAATCGGTCCTGTGCGTCTTGGATCCATCGGATTCCCGCGACCCTCAACAGGCCATCGGTTGCCCCTTGTGGGAGGCCTTCCAATACTGCGTCTTCCGGTGCGTGGTTGCCACTCCAGAACCTTTCGTCCCCATCGACCATCTGTTCTGCAAGCAATGTAGGGCACATTCCAGGAACCATACGTTACCCAGGTTATGGCAACACTTGAAGGAAGCCAAGAGATAACAGTGGACGTCTTTTGGCTGCAATGATGATATAGCAAACCCGACAGATTGATTGAACGAAGCTAATCACATTAAGATTATTCTAAAAGATTTGTTACGATTTGACGTTAGTTAGTATTATTGTAGCTGTAGAAATAACCTTACTTTGTACAATTTTTTAGGGTTCCGTAGCCAAATGGCAAAAAACGGAACCCTTATAGAACTTAGTAAGTAGACGTATTCTGTGAACCGCTTTAAGATTTTCACACAAAAATAGAAAAAAAGCAATAAATTTTGGGGGTCCCCATACTTAGAACTGAAACTTAAAAATTTTTTTTTCATCAAACCCATACGAGTGGGGTATCTATGGATAGGTCTTCAAAAATGGTATTGAGGTTTCTAATATCATTTTTTTCTAAATTGAATAGTTTACGCGAGAGACACTTCCAAAGTCGTAAAATGTGTCCCCCCCCACCTGTAACTTCTAAAATAAGATAATGATAAAACTAAAAAAAATATATGATGTACATCACCATGTAAACTACCAACGAAAATTGGTTTGAGCGAGATCTAGTAATTAGTTTTTTTTTAATACGTCATAAATCTAAAAAAATACACTGTTATTAAAACATCGATCAAAGTTACAACGAACTAAAAGAACATTTATATTATGTTACTTGCTACTACGGAACCCTCCATGGGCGAGGCCGACTCGCACTTGGCCGGTTTTTTTTTTTTTTTAAATATTGGCCACCAGTCAAGAAAAAATCGTATTTGAAGAAAAAAATGCAAACCAGAACCTTATACTCCCATTAAAACTGTCGATTATAGGTTTTACTTCACAATTTCTAAAAAAATTCTTTACTTTGCATAAGCACGATACGGATACAACTGCAATATTTCAGTTAAAATGTATTTTCAAATGAACAGATTTGGTTACGTAGCGTATTGACACTCATATTTAAGCAGTCTATAAAGTTTAAAACGTTTTCTTATTTTGGAAGGTAGGCAAAGTAGAGCAGTCTTTTTGATTTTTTCGTCGTGTGGTTTCTGAGTACATTTTCGCGCTTAAAGAATCACGGAAATTGCACTAGTTTACTATCAAACTAAAAAGTGTCAACCAGCAAACTTTTGTTAATTATTTATAAAAAATGAGAAACTATTTTTTTTAATATTTCAACAACTTAAAATCGATTTACAAGTGCAATACATAGATAAAAAGATGGAGGACTATTTTTCATTTAAAATATTAACTAAAATAAGTAAAAACAGCTTAAAACACGTAATAATCAAATTGTGAAATGCAGAGAAAAAGCACCGACCACATTTTGTAAAATACTGATGTTAAATTACATTTCATAACTTTCTATTGGTTTATAAAAATAACTGCTACCACGCATGAAAAATTGTACTGGGAATGAAAATTTTAACTAGGACAGTTTACGAATTAATATAAATAATCAGTTTGGGCAAAGTAACGGTAGGTAGGCCAAATTATAGTGAAAGATGGTATTTGTTAAATTAAAGTGATATAAAAATATGACTGACTCCAAATTTCAATTTGAAACACTGAAAATGTGAAATGCACGTTGTGTAACAGAATAATACAGTTGTATTGTCATTCTATATCCATTCAATCAATACTTTAATACCTTTTTGTTGGTCAAAAACATTCGCCAAATATTCGCATGTTTTTTGCGAATGCGAATGTCAAGAAATATGCGAATATTCGCGAATACGAATGCGAATATTCGTTACATCACTAACATGCAGCAAGCGCAGGGAACGAATTATGAGTGACGTCTACGACGCGATGCGCGGCGAGCCAATCACTGACATTCTCCGCCCCCGCGTCTCACGTCGCACCACTATTAGAGACCCGATATTTTACTTCTGCGCAACTTGAAGCCAACGCTCAAGATCCGTGCCGGTAACTATACTGCTCTCAAAACGGAAGGAAAACATCGTGAGGAGACCGGCATGTCCTAGAACTAAAAATTCAAAGTCGTGTGACCTCCACCAACTGGGCTCGCGTGGTGGATTACGGCCCATTCCCGAACACATTTATGTAGGTATATTTACATAAGTATGAAGTAAACGTCAACTGAAAGCTTGGCAACATTATCACGTTGCAGAGTCGTGAAACGGCGCGGCTTCTGACCGCGGCACAATGCCACTTTGTGTCGTTCAGGGATTGTTAATGCCGCAGCATCAAACATTTTTTGGTTTACGATGTTACTTTATCGTGCATTTAAGCGACACGATACAGTATCGTACAATAACCACACAGTAAAACGGCATTAAAAAATTGGTTAGATTTCATTTTTAACACTAGAAACTTTGATTTAGACATACCTGTATTCTGTGCTTTCTGATTCGTTTCTTGGTACCTGGATGTGGCAGATCCGACTCTTCGTCCCCCACATCATCGTTACGCCAGTTCGGGAAGCAAGCCTTTACATTTTCGTCCTCAAAATCCACGGCACTGTAATGTAAAGTATGATTGGTAGACTCTTTTTGTCTTTACCTTGATACACTATGGCCACCTAGTCGCGCCTATATCCAACCTAGTCACCGCGTGTTCACTCAGGAATTTTATGAGCTACAGTCATAGCGAAAATTTTTTTTTTTTTTTTTTTAATCTGTTATAAACTAGTACTTGACTGCGATCCCGCCTGATGGTAAGCAGTGATGCAATCGTTGATGGTGAGGCGCACTAGTTTATTAAGAGCCTATTCACTCTAACCTTGAAGACACCCAAATTATAATCATATAATATGCTTGACATCTTAGTAGTATAGCTATAGTACTAAAGTTTAGCTCTATACTTAAGCACTATAGTTAGACAGATATACTCTTTACTGTACATCATAAAATATGCAGAAGTCTGAAATTAATAGAGTATAAAACGGGCTATCTTATCGCTAAAAGCGATAGATCTAAGCAGCAGATTAACGGAAATTACATCCACAAACCAAACTATATTACAATCAAAAACTTTAATGTAGCTGTACTAACGGATAAGACGATTCTAAAGACTGCATAATGGGAGATCTCTACACTCTGACACAGCACAACTGACTAATAGCTGAATAATGGAGAATAATAACAAAATGGATTTCAGAAGAACTTGATAGAACTATTGTCCAGCCTTTGGCTACGTATAATGCTATAGCTGGGTAACAAGACCAAAGTTTATAAACGGTTGCCTAACGCGGTGAATTCACACATCTTCTAAGCTGTGAGCTGTATTAGAGTATCAAATTTTGCTTTTTTTATGGTGTACACTAATTCTATTATAATGCTACTTCAATTAGCTAGTAACTGGTTAAAAGCATTAATGACTGCATGAGCTGTAGATTAGTATAAACGAGTAGAATTTACGTAAGTACATGTGTTATGTATTGTTGCTGTAAGAAACCCCAATTGTTGTTTAAGGTAGCCTGTGTACATCAGCTGTCCTACTTTTTACTATGCGTAAAGTTTGTTTATAATAAAGAATCTAAGTACTTACGTGTAACGGACGGGTAGCATAGTAATCGGATCCAATTCTCCAACTTCGTACAGTTTGATACAAGCGTTTAGCGCTGCTGATCGTTTAGCTGCTTTCAAACTGTATTTAGGATTTCCCTGTAGATTAAATAGTATATTATTTAAAAAAACATTGACAACTCCATGAGTATGCATCAAACACAAGGGCAGCCTATTTAGGATTCCAGATAGATTCGAATAACTTTCTTAGAAGCAAATAAAGCGAACTTCTTTAAATAATAATTAAAATTGGTTATGCCGTCTTGCCGTCTTCGTCGTGGTACGACAAGTTGCATTGCCGCAATTTTTTGTTTCTGACAGAGACATAGAGAATTGGACTAAGGCTTACTGTCCACGGACGCGTAGCTCCATAGACGCGTATTCGCCACTATGCGCTTGGTGTACGCATGCGTAAACGCAGTGCTTAAATACAAGACTATGGCCTGTTGTCCACGGACGCGTAGCTTCATAGACGCGTATTCGCCACTATGCGCTTGATATACGCCTGCGTAAACGCAGTGCTTAAATACAAGACTATGGCCTACTGTCCTCAGACGTGTAGCTTCATAGACGCGTATTCGCCACTATGCGCTTGATATACGAATGCGTAAACGCAGTGCTTAAATACAAGACTATGGTTTACTGTCCTCAGACGTGTAGCTTCATAGACGCGTATTCGCCACTATGCGCTTGATGTACGCCTGCGTAAACGCAGTGCTTAAATACAAGACTATGGCCTACTGTCCTCAGACGTGTAGCTTCATAGACGCGTATTCGCCACTATGCGCTTGGTGTACGCATGCGTAAACGCAGTGCTTAAATACAAGACCATGGCCTACTGTCCTCACAGACGTGTCGGTTCATAGACGCGTATTTGCCACTATGCGCTTGATATACGCCTGCGTAAACGCAGTGCTTAAATAAAAGACCATGGCCTACTGTCCTCAGACGTGTAGCTTCATAGACGCGTATTCGCCACTATGTGCTTAATATACGCCTGCGTAAACGCAGTACTTAAATACAAGACCATGACCTACTGTCCTCAGACGTGTAGCTTCATAGACGCGTATTCGCCACTATGCGCTTGATGTACGCCTGCGTAAACGCAGTGCTTAAATACAAGACTATGGCCTACTGTCCTCAGACGTGTAGCTTCATAGACGCGTATTCGCCACTATGCGCTTGATGTACGCCTGCGTAAACGCAGTGCTTAAATACAAGACTATGGCCTACTGTCCCCAGACGTGTAGCTTCATAGACGCGTATTCGCCACTATGCGCTTGATGTACGCCTGCGTAAACGCAGTGCTTAAATACAAGACTATGGCCTACTGTCCCCAGACGTGTAGCTTCATAGACGCGTATTCGCCACTATGCGCTTGATGTACGCCTGCGTAAACGCAGTGCTTAAATACAAAACTATGGCCTACTGTCCTCAGACGTGTAGCTTCATAGACGCGTATTCGCCACTATGCGCTTGATGTACGACTGCGTAAACGCAGTGCTTAAATACAACACTTTGGCCTACTGTCCACGGACGTGTAGCTTCATAGACACGACGCTGCCGCTTCGTCAACAGGGTTTAGGCTTAAGCATTCCTAGTCTGGCTGTGAAGTGACTAAGTTCTAAAAAGCGTTAGACGAAGTGATCGTGCAGTAAGTAGTTGTATTTTATTGGAATTCTGATTGGTCCATATCTCCTCCTCCTTCCGAGTTGGTGTGTCTTGTGTACATAGATTAAACATATCTAGTCTCTAGATATATGTCTCGAGTTGACCTATCAGTGACAGTGACAGGCCCTTGTTTGGCTAACTTTTCAAAGTTCGGCAAGCAAAAACCCGGCATGTCGTATGAGACACATCATGTTAAAACATAACACGTCTCAATTTTCTTACTTATTCCGAATATATGCTTCTCAATTCCACACTTCCCCGTGTCTCATGGCTACATGTAGAAGTATATAATCTAAGCTTGTGAATGTGAGTATACATGTTTATGAACGCATCTACAATAGCATAGAAGAGTAATTCTTAGCGTGGAGCAGATTTCTTTTTTTTTTTTGCCAAAAATATTTGAATTAAACTTTTATTCTTCAAAATGAGACCCAGTGACTTACCACAATCTCTTCTTTGAAAGGGCATGCCAAAGGCATAATGATGGTTACCAGCCTGCGCTGAATCCCATTTTTGTCTGTCTGCGTTTCCTGGATCCACATTGGGGTTATGACTGTGAATTGATCGTGTGGTAATACGGAACAGTATCGATTTAGCAGACTTATGGCCGATACTGATGATAAACGACCTGAAAACACGACATATACATAAAGATTTATAAAAAAAAGATGTTTTAATTTAGAATTCGACACAATAGGATAATTGACTAATTTTGATTTATTAGTATCAAAAAAAACTCGCAAATAGTTTTTTTTTAATATCCATTCAATATAAATAAATTTAGTGTCAGACCGAATGTTCGGTTTCGGTAGAGTTTCGGCAAAAAACGAGTTTCGGTTTAGTCTCAGTTGCGGTGGCAAACCTGCCGAAACTACGACCAAAATCGAAGCTGCAAAGCTCGGGAGTTCATGCGATGTGATTGGTCATGTTCAGCGCCTTAAGTTCCTTCCAAGCAAGTAAGCAACGAAGACATTTTGCCGTGTCTACGTGCCTAATCATGTCGTGAATGGCACAAGAACTGCGAACACAAGTTCGCAGTTCGTTTTACCTACTCCCAAACTAAAATCAAGTGCTTTAAAAATTCATGATAGTCAATGAATATAAAAATAACGTAAATTTAAAAAGAATTAAAAAAATAAAATAAGAACTGACTAAAGTACGAGTATAATAACGTTTTCTTTATTTTTCCCTCAAAACATGATCCTTGTAAGGAATTTTCGGTTTCGGTTTCGCCGAAACTGAGACCGTTGCCGAAATTCGGTTTAGGTTTCGGTTGAAAAAACAGTTTCGGACAGATATAGCTTACGAGCTCAAATATAACACCCACTTTTTGGAACAAAAATGATAGAAAAATGAATGGGTCCAATTGTCGAACGCGCAGTACCCGTCGTGATTGGTTGAATAAATTTTTATTTTTATGGAGCAATGAAATTTCGTGACCAAAACCAGGGGTAAGTGTACAAGCAATAAATTAAATTAACCACTAGACCACACAATGACATTTAGATATTGTGTAGTTTGAATTGGAGTTTAAAAAAAAACTAGTCACAGTTAGGGATTGCAATCCGGATTTTTCGAAATTCGAAAATAATTGAGAAAACCGGAATTTTTTAAATCCGGTTCTCAAGACTCAAATTCGTTTTTTTTCGGATTTAATTCGAAACTGATTTTAACGAATAATATTTGTATTTATCCACAAATTTCCATTAAAAGTATTCCGAAAAATTTCTGAATTGGCAGGATTAGGTGTAATGTATTGTATTTGCGCAAAATTGCGCCGCAAAGATGCCACTATTCAAACGGCCGATATAACTTAAATTTTTGAAATAATCATTAGACAGCCAAGCAACTGGCAAATTCATAGAAAAGGAGAATTAAAGAGAGACGGCTCAATACTGTTGTTGGTGCCTTACAATACTTATACAAACCTAATGAATTTTTAATGGGACTTAGGAAGACAAAGATACGTTTAAAAAGTCACATATGAAGAAATTAAAACTGTGTTCTATCAAGCTGAATCCATTAATGTTTGCGATTGTACAACCGCGTCAACGAATATGAACTTTATTGAAATACTGTGTGAGGGCACCTTAGTATGTGAGTTTATGTTATATTCTGATTTTGTCTTTGTAAATTTATAACGGGAAGAATGACTAACGCCCAACACTTTTATTGATTATTTTAGTTAATTTTATTTTGTCGTGCTGTGGATTGAACGAATAAATGCTATTTTATTTCAGTTTTATTAAATCAAATTAAAACAAAAAAAAAAGAATAATCCGATTAACCCGGATTTTTATCGGCCGAAAGTACAGAAATCCGTATTTCTAAATAATTCGGATTTTGCAATCCCTAGTCACAGCTTCGTTCCTGATGACAATAGTTAGTTTTAATTTTAGTGAATAATCAATTTACTTTTCATTATTTTTTTGTAAAATAATGTCTACACTTGTAAAGTAATGTGTGTATCAATAACATACCTCCATGTGGTGTTATATATGGGGGTGAATCTTCATCTGTGTAGAGTTGCAAATTGATTTCGGACAGAGCCGGTTCATTCCGATCGTCGGAATTACCAATCAGTATCTAAAAAATGATTGAATATTATAATAATCGCTGGTAGGTAGGTATTTGGAGATTCAGAGTATTCACTGTCTGCCTGAACTTTCACTCTGGTGTTACACTTCTACGCGTCACTCATGCGTGTGCAAGGACTGTTATTTATTTATTATTTATTAAAACTTCATGCAACACACAGGTACAAAGGCGGACTTAATGCCTTAGGCGTTCTCTACCACTCTCTTAGGTTTCTCTACTGTTACCTCCAGATCCCACGTCACCGTGGGATCTGGAGGTAACAGTAGAAACCCTTCAAATGTAAAAAATATCTTACCCTCTGTATAAGATGTTCAGTACGCTGGAAGTCTTCATAATTTTTCATGAATTTCTTTTCTTCTGATTTGTCTACTAGTATAACATAGCTCGATTCGGAACTTCTAGCTCGACCTAAAAATAAAAAATAAAACACTTTACTATAACACCGCTGCACTGACTTGTGTCGATTGTAAATGGTGCGTAGGAATATCAATAGTTAATGCCGGATTCCTCGAGACATGTCTCTTTCCTCATTTTTTTTTATGATCTAGTCATCAACTTTGGCGTTTAACACAGGTACATAACAATGGATTGTACTTACGTAGGTATTGGCGTATTCGTCTGATGTATTAAAAGTATCTTAAGTAAAAACTCTTTTTTTTTTTTAATAATATTGCTTGGTGGTGAGGCGTACTAGTTTATGAAGAGCCTATTCACTCTAGCCTTGAAAACACGTAAATTATATTCGGATGGGAAGACAGCAGGCAAATTGTTCCAGTCCTTCGCTGTAAGTGGTATAAATGACGAAGCGAAACGCTTAGGCCGGACCGTAGAGGTTTCAACAACGAAAGGGTGAATAGAAAGGTGAACTAACTAAATGTGACTTAATATTACTACTGTTTCTCATCTAGTTTCACGTTTTCACTCTAGGATAATCATACCGAAGCGCACATCTTGTCTAATTTAACTGTACATTGTACTAACCTTTACTCTGAATGTATGATCGGTACTCCATGGGCGGGTCGTAACGCAGGACTAGTAAACATTGCGGTATGTCTATTCCTTCTTCAATTACACTCGTCGAAATTAAACAGTTAAGGTCGCTGAAAAACAAGTACATAGTTGGTCATGGTAGATTGGACAGTTTTAGTAGAGCAGCTTTATATCATGATAATATTTTAAGTTTTTAATAATTTTTGTATAGCAACATCAATGTCGCCACAAAAGAATTAAAAGACCAAATTTTACATCAAGTACCAAATTTCTTCACGTGTTTAGAACATGTACATCAGTCTGAAAACAACTATAATAATAATTTATTTATTTTCAGGCATCTTGGCCCCTAGATACATACTCATACATTAAAGATAGATAGGAAGCCAAGCATATATAAAGTAAATTAAATATAATTATAATTTATTCTTAGTAAATAAGACTGTTAGTACTATAAGACAGTTGGCTAGTTATGATATACTAAGACTAAAAATCAAGGGTGTCTGGCCTTGGGCACGCCACAATTATGGCGGTAAGTCCCCTCTTTTTCATCCAAATGTCTGGCTGAACTAGTTGGTCTGTTCGGCTTTTAGGTTTTAGAACTTACTTGTTCCTGAACTTCAGTAAAGCTTGCTGGCTAGACTTCTTGACGTAGTATTCCTCCCTTGTGTTCTTCAGCGGGTTCACATTGAAACCGACCACAAAGTCGTGTTTAAGGAAACCGAATTCAGCTGGATTAGTGGTCTTCACGTCTTTAAGCAGATTGTACAACACTTTGGCAGTAAACCTTTGTTGAGTGAATATGATCGCCGAAAGAGGTTTCCTTGTTTTGTTCACTTTTAGAGCAACTAAAAAAAAAAAGGATTCCATACATTGTTTTTATTATTTAGTCAAAATAGCAAAATATTTGACAGCTTTGTGTGAGGAGATCACAATAAAAAGGGTATTATTGTGAATAAAAAATACTTTTTATTCACAATAATACACTTGCTATAGGATGGTGCGGGTGACAGCTGTCAAATTCATACAACGTACAATATATCTATCCTTTTCTCTCATCTTAAAGATGCATATTTTCGTTCTGCTGTCATTCTACCCATGCTATGTAAAAAAGACCATAGTTGTTGTCCATACTTGTTTCTTTAAATAACAAGAAAAAACTAGGTAAAAAAGGAAACATACTTACTTCCAGGAGTTTCCAATGTAGTTGGACTGTATTCTTTCAAAATATTCAACATTAGAAGTACTTTTTCTGATGAATATTTAATAATCTTTTGGTACCCAGTCTCATCCTCCATTGCTCTTTGTAAAACGGCGCGTGCGCTGCGAACGTTACAAAATATTTAGCAAAAATGGTTCATAAAATACTAAAAGTATTTTAACTGCTTTTCAAGTCATACACACAGTATACATATTTCAACGTTAGTTTTGAAATTAATTTCGTAAACAGAGCTGTAGTAAAATACGTATTAACTTATCGAGTCTAAAACTGTAAAGTACGAGAGTAGTGCAAGGGAAAGGGGTACGCGTCAAGCCAACTATAGAAGACGCAAGATAACCGTGGAATGAAGTACATTGACCTTTTTCTAATAACTCTGCGTAGGTACCCGAAAACAAACAATGAACTGTTTTTCATTATTAGATCATGTAAAGGATCACGATACATGTCGATTCAAGACTGTCTTTATTCTATGACAAGACTGTCTTTATATATGTCTTTATTTTCGTTTTTGAAATTAAGAATGTCAACAAATGTAGGAGGTTCAATGAGCGTTATTACACGGTTTTCTGGCGCCTACCTTATAGAGTAAGATCCCAGGATCGCCAGACATCACGTATTTTCTGACGAACGAAATGTGGACGATTGAGTACTGTTAGTATGTACTAAGAACGCATACCTACCTGCTAGCTTGCTTAGACGGCCAATTTTCAGGTACCAGGTAATCAAGGTACATAAAATTATTACTTACCTCACGTAAATTCTCAAAGCTGATTTTTACGTATTTTGTAGGCAATATCTTTAAAATCAAGTCGCCAATACTTCCAGACTCATTCCGTCGGCCGTATTGTTTAACAGACGCTTTAATAGATATATATTATAGATAGCAGGCGGTGAATTGACTAACCAGAACTCTAAAATAAGACAACATCTGACCGCGCAATTGCTTTGTCTCTCTCGCACACTTTTCAGATCGTATTTGCTTGACGTGCAAACATTTAACGTTAAATCTCTTTGTCAGTTTATAAATCTTATTACTCTGACATAAGGCCCAAATTAAACTGTAGTTATACCTACACCATTTTGTAAACTTAGCCCGGATTATTTAAGTACTGATTTATAATACTTACTCGACTGAATGTCCGATAGCAATTTTATAAAGAGCTTCCTCTTCCTTCGTAATCGCTTTACGTTTCAAGCGTTCCAATAATATTATATAGGCAAGTATGCCCAACGAACCACCGTACATGCCCAGTTCTTCTATGAACGCTATCATGGAAATTACCATGTTTTTGACAGCTTTTATGAGCTATAAGAAAAGAAAAATGTTAATATAATGTAATTGAAGACAGTCCCCCCCCTGCCCCGCCTGCGGACATTATGCAATTCCGGAACTATTGCAGGTTTGTGAGGGTGGCTTACACTGGCCCTTCAGCCACTTTGGAAACCAGTAATTGGAAACCAGTTTCGAAAACAGAAATATTTTTCTTTGATGGAAACCCCGTTTCCAATAAAGAAATATTTTTCGGTTTTCGAAACTGGTTTCCAACACAGAGGGTTGGATCTTCTTTCGAAACTCTTCGAAATATAGCTATTATTCAAACATTACAGTAAAATATAGTATATGGGTAGTTGTTTAAAATACATGATGTGTACAGTTGCAAAATAAATAACTGAAATTTCAATCAAATCTTTATTATTATAATAATATCATAAACTTAAAAAAAATGTACATAATGAAAAACTGGTATCACACTCACGGGTTCACAAAAAAAAACAATGACGTAGTTACATAACAATTTTTTACACAGGCAAACCAATGAAGTCACAGCCAAGGTGAATAGCTTACGCGGGTACTAAGGTAGACGCGAATGATTCAACATAAGAAACCGCTATTTGCATTCATACTGAAGTGAATGCGACGGAGGGGTTGCGCTAGCGAGCGAATATTACCTTAATCTGAGGAAACTCACCAGGCACTGGCCACTTACTCGCTCTTGCTACCACAGCCGTGCTCACACCCTCCTTTGTCACCGTGCATTAACTCGGGACAAGGTCTTAGCTGTCTTTTTTTTGAGGTGGAAAATCATCAAAAGACCACTCTGGGTGGAGCAAGAGGGCGTAACAGACTTTAACTGACCACCTGTGTTCCTTCAGTTGCTCCTTTGAACATTCCCGCAGCCCAAGGCTGTCTAGGTACTCATTCTGTTAAATAAAATAAAGAAGACAACCAAACATTCTAATTACCTTCTTAGGATCTGTAGAGATGTCTTTTTGCCAATGCTTTAGCTGAACATTGTGCTTCGGAGAAGAGTTTGGTAGTGTTATTTCCATGATTAGATTATGAAGGTAAAATAACATATTCACAACTTTTTGAGAGACATCAGACGGTGTCAAAGCTTTGTAGAATTGAACCATCTCATTTGGATTCGTTGAATAACTGAAAAAAACAAAATTTTGTTCATGGAACACAGTTGAAAACTTGTCTTTGTAGATAAGACAGAAGCCATCCACACAGAGTTGAAAAATTCATCCGGCCTGTATGGCCAAATTTAAAACTATGAGGAATAGCAAAATATACTTATACTTCAAGGAATCTCCGACCTGTTTTGATAAAAACTGAAACCGTCTTTATATTTTTGAAAAATCATTATTTTTAGTCAGGACTCCAACCCTTACACCATCCGATTGTATTACTAATTAGGATACAGTTCTAGGAAATAATGACATGAATCTAATTTAAATTAACTGACCATCTTGAATGTCTTGGGGTAACATTGTCATCTACCCTCAATTTCGTCTCATACATCGAGGCAAAAGCTCAACCGGCTGCAAAGAAATTGGGGATCTTAGCTACGGCGAGACAATACTTCCCGCCGGAACAATTGCTTAACTTTTATCAAGCACAAGTTCGATCTTGTATAGAAGTACTCCATACAAGATCGTATCTACTCTCATCTTTAGAATGGGTCTGCCAAATACCAGCTTGAGGCGCTAGAGTCGATTGAAGCCTTAAGCATCGACGTCGGGTTGCTAGCCTGTCGGTTTAATATCGTTTACATTTCGGGGAGTGTGCACTGCAATTGCACAATTTGACTCCGTCAAGCCCGTTTCATCATCGTACTACTAGACGTACAGCGTTGAATTGCACAATTTGACTCCGTCAAGCTCGTTCCATCATCGTACTACTAGACGTACAGCGTTGAATTGCACAATTTAACTCCGTCAAATCCGTTCCATCATCGTACTACTAGACGTACAGCGTTGAATTGCACAATTTGACTCCGTCAAACCCGTTCCATCATCGTACTACTAGACGTACAGCGTTGAATTGCACAATTTGACTCCGTCGAGCCCGTTCCATCATCGTACTACTAGACGTACAGCGTTGAATTGCACAATTTAACTCCGTGAAGCCCGTTCCATCATCGTACTACTAGACGTCAGCGTTGCGCCACCGGTACATGGTGGGCATCCCACCCCTACGTACAACGTTTTGAGAACACATAAAAAAAGCTAAGGTGTCGAATTCCCTACCGTAGTCTGTATTTCCAGATAACTACAACCTAGGGATATTTAAGTCAAGAGTGAATAGGTTACTTCTAGACAAGCGTGCTTCATCGTAGACCACATCATCGCTTACCATCACGCGAGATTGTAGTCAAATGCGAACCTATAAACAATAAAAAAAAATGTAATAATATTTTATATGAATGAGCCAAAACATACATACCTCAATACTTGGCACAGCTCATCAACAGTTGCAATAGTTGCATGGAATGTTATCTCTAACTCATGGAGTGTCTCCTCAACTCTCGCGGTTTTCACATTCGCATTGAGGAGAGTTGCCGTTAAACCTAAAAAAAAAACCATCTTTCAAGCTTATAGTGAACTAAAATCCGAGACTCGAGACTCATACCTCCAGTCCCGGGAATAACGAGACTTTCGAGACTTGCGTAAATTTTTTAACTTGCGTAACTTTTGATGACTCGAAAAAGGGGCGCAGTGAAACGAACATTTTGAAAACAGATACTGGCCATCAGTAACTGGCATCCGTTGCCCGAATCATTCATAAATAATAATAAATATAGACAACATCACACATTTTCCTGGTCCCAAACTAAGGTCTTCCCATGTACTATGGAAACCAGAAACAACGAAGGTACCACTAACACCCAGAACCAACACAAATATCTGTTTCATCAACAAAACATTTGTGTTGGTGCACGAAACGAACCCGCGATCCTTGCGTCTCAACCGGCGCTCTAAACCACTGCGCTAAACGGGTAGTCGTGTAATGAAAAAAAAACGCCCATCCCTAAAAGGCGATTACTGTTCTGTTTCTTGATGTCTATTCTCAGTGGTGCTCGGCACCCACTGTTTATATCTCATGCTCGAGACCCCGAAAACCCGCGGAGTCGGCACCCCTGGCTTCAAATATTTTCATACTTTTGATTTTCGCTGCCCCGCGCTTAGCTTAATGCTCACAACGGCAAGGTCGTGACCGGGCCATTATAGTGAATGTCCGATTACATTCCCATGCAATAGGTAAGAATATGGTTATTGCATCGTTTACACGAAGCCTAATGTTTTCATTTCTGGGACTTCAGACATAACTACATCCGCCACTTTTGATTTTGGGCATTGGTAAAAAAATAAAACGCATGCTTGGCTGAGCTTGATATCGGAATATTTAAACGTGAACACGCCATATCTCCGAGAAAATAACGAGTAGCACGTAATAATTAAAACGCATTGCTGTTCGAAAGATCTAGAACGGTGTTACGTAGCCAGGCTTAGAAAAATCTCGAAACATCCACAAAGTACATACTACTAGTAAGTAGGTATGTATCTACCGATAAGGGAAATGGTACTCTCCGCCATTAACAATAGAGTCGAAATTCGCATGAAAGTGACTCTTAGTACATCGTGCAATAAAAATGATTTATGGCTTTGCGAAGCGACCTTATTGTTCTGGATCGATTTTGAGATGTCGGTATCTAGAATTTTCTTGGCTCCGCATATAAATACGAGCCCCCGACCGGAAGCGAGTCAGTTGTGATTTCGACTGCGATCAAGAGCAAACTACCTAAGTGTGTGAAGTGATTTTATCTAACGACCTAAGCGATAGTGTAACGGTACTCTAGTGTTAATTGCGATTCGGATTATTGTTGACTGGACTAATTTGTTATTGTTTGTGGTGAATAAAGTTCTCTGTTATTAAATCGGCATTTAATTACCCACGTACGTAACATAAGCATATCCTCCTCTCTAGGAGAGATTGAAACTCATTTACACAGACACAGATAACTATAAGAAATTTTGGTATGATCGTAAAGTTTAGCATAACCTCCTCTCTAGGAGAGATTGAAACTCATTTACACAGACACAGATAACTATAAGAAATTTTGGCATGATCGTAAAGTTTAGCTCATAAGTTGTTGTTGTTTAGGCATCCAATTGGATGCCGGCGTTTAACGAACGCCCTAGGCGTCTAATTGGATGGCTAATTTAACCAGATGGCTGCGACATATATATATTACATACCTACAATACTTTTTATAGTATTCTATTAGTAAACAATGATCATCTCTTTGCAACTTTGATTGTTCAAACAGTGTTAACTATATAGGGCTTACCATGACCTCTTATAGCAGGGCTGAAGTTTAACTGCACGGCATTTTTGTACTATCACTTCGTTATAGCAGGCCTGTAACTGGCCTGCTAAGTGACGTTTACGAAATCCGCTCAAGATTCGTTCACCTTTTTTTTTGTATAGACTTTTTGTAATATGGCGTGCTATTTGACGTGTATTTGACAGCAGATGACCGTCTTTTGAGCGTCTGTAATGTCAAATTAAGCGATCTTCAAGTGTAACTGTTCACCTTTGTACAAAAATCGTTCAACTTTAAAACTGTCATGTGTACGACTTTTAGCGATTCAGAAGCAGGCCTGCTTTTGAATAAATTTTATTCACTGGGAATTGCACGTTTCCCTAAGAGGTCATGGTTAGGGGGCAGATTTCAAGAATTTAATTATTTGATTAGATTACCCAAGTCGTTTGACTTTTTAGACAAACTATATATTTATAAACATATTGCTAAATATAAGCTATTCGAAGTACCTACTAATATTGATCAGACGAAGTCGCGAGTCAGCCAGCTAGTTAAACAAATTACTAGGTTAAAAATTATTTTTTCTCAAATCTTTAAATAATTATAATTTAGTTATACACATAATTGTTTTGTTTAAGATTTCCTTATGTCCGATATATGTAACTATACTTACCTATTGTGTAAAAAGATTAAATTAATTTTATATTATTTTTAGAGCTCAAACCCACAACTACAGTCAAGGGCGGATCCAGCTTTGGCGCCAGGTAAAATCATCCAAATGACTTCCCCCGCCCTTAGGCGTAGCGGGAGATAGTGTCAGACTCTTACTGACTAAAAATCCACCCCGTTCCTTCTTGCCTTTCGTACGGGTGCCGAGCTTTTCTTTCGGATAACCCTGACCCCAGTAAGCTTCGACCCGGCTGAGCCCCTGCTGTTACTGACAACTCAACAACAACAAGCGAGCTACCTATTGCTCGTAGTCCGCAAGCCCGCGCCTACGGTGGCCGGAAATCGGGATAAAATCCCGGCGGCGGCTGGGACGCTGTGCGCGCAGTTGCCTGATGCGATCGGCCTCCTCCTTTGCTAGCATTACTGCATCGCAGAAGGAGGCGACAGCCTGCCATTCCTCCTCGCTCCGGACCATGGCCTGTACCAAGGCCCGACGCGAGAGATCGCCACCGCCGATTGCCCCCACGATAACACGGTGATGCTCTGCCCAAGCGGGGCACACCTCGACTGTGTGCTCCACCGTGTCCGCCGGGCGTTCCGCACAGTCGCGACACCAGGGCGTCATTTCCGCTCGAATCCGGAACAGGAACCTCCCAAACTTACCATGTCCGGTGAGAACCTGCGTCATGCGGAAGGTGAGGACGCCATGAGGTCTTTCCAGCCACGCTTCAATGAGGAGACTTACCGTCATAATTGTGGCTTGCCCAGCACTGGGTTGCGATAGTCGCTGACGCCATTTCACCATGAGATCCCGCCGAAGCTCTGTCCGCGACCTGTTACGGCAGCGGACTTTCGCCCCGGCGTTGCATCTCCACGCGCAAATCGTGCATGTGTGTAAAGACTGTTGCCTCCAGATTCTATGGTGGCAGGCCAGCAAGGAGGCTCGTCGCTTCGTGGGAAACCATACGGTATCCCCGCACCATCCAGCATCCGTATTGCCATGACCCTCTGGCATGCGTTCAGCTGGGCCTTCGGTTGCTGACGCAGCGACGGCACCCACACTGGCGTCCCATATAGGGCCATGGACCGAACGATTCCCGCGTAGAGCCTCCGGCAAGAGGCGTTTGAACCCATAAGGTTGGGCAGGAGCCGCTTGAGAGCAGCCCCGTTACATAGTCGTGGTAAAGTCACACGAAGTTATTATTTAATTTTTATAATAATAAATACAGGTAAAAAGTAGGTACCTACATAAAATCTAATTGTGCCAAAAAATTAAAAAAAAAAAATGTTTAACAATTTAAATTAGTGGCCCACCTACGTCCTGGACCTACCCCAGGGGGGGGTCATGACCCCCATGACCCCCCCTGGATCCGCCCTTGACCACAGTCCAGTTCGCTAGCTATCACTACTAAAATACTTAAGTACAACTCTTTACTTAGCACTTTAGTTATAAACATAAACAGTCAGAATTAGGTGGATTTCGAGGTAATAATTTGAATAAGTTCAATAAAGTGGAATGTCCGATTTTAGCAAATACCGTTTTCTTAACTTAATAATGCTGGCATAAACTAATAACAAAATTAACTAAAAATTTTAAGTTTAGCGCCATATAGCGAGATAATAACCACGCTCAGATTCGTAGCTTTGACTTAAAATATATGAGAAGTTTTTATGACGATGGCTAATACTGAGTCGTGTGAATAAAACAGGAAACGTCTTATAATAGACCAGCTATTTACATAAACAAAGAACGTTCGAATAATACCAAGAAACCATGTGTTCATATTACCAAGAACGCGCGGCTGTTTAGACTTCGGGCAGCTCGCAAAATGTTTCATGATGAGCCGCATGGGGTGATCTACGACAGCATGGTGACACTCATCGAATATCAACAGGTTAATATCTTCAATTTTGATATACTGGTGGGTCAACATGTCGCTGAGAATCTGACTTGTCATCACGATAACCTGAAAAAGTGAAGAATATTACAAAATAAGTAAGTCTAGTGTCTCGCAAGCTTATTCGGTCAGGTATTAATAATAATAATAATTTAATTTATTTCAAGTACCAAAGACTCATTTCAGTTACAAAATCATACGTATACAGGTGTTATAAAATTACATAAAATTGAAAGATCAATAACAAAATTAAATTAATTTAAATTGTATTAGATTATTTTATCATTTAGATTGCATATCATTATTTTGCATAGATCCGATGATTATCATTAAATTAAATTCATTTTATAATTATATAGTCAGACAGTCAAATATTAAAAGAATTGCATTAAAAAATCAAAACAAAAATGAAATAATTGTATAAAATTAAATTTCAATTACATGTCACTATTATATTAAAATAAAATAAAATACCTTTAATCCAAAAACCACAATTTCCTAACAGGCATTGGAATAGTAACATGTCTGGCACAGCCATGTTGGATATAGGGACAGTCTAGCCGGTCAGCGATCATTGCCAAGATGGCATTGGGGCTGGCCCACACCCGGCGCACCAGGGATGTGAATATGCTTTCATATGCATTTAGTAAAAAAAAATCGTCTATATTTATTTATTGAATATTTCTTCAGAAATTAAAATCGAATTATCTCTCATGTAATCCTCGGGCAATGATATGGGCTAACCTTAAAGCAATAAATATTATAAAACAAAGTCCCCTACTGCATCTGTCTGTCTGTATGAATGCAATACACTCGAAAACTACTGAACTGATTTTAATGCAGTTTACACTAATAGTGTTTTATGAGGAAGACTTAAGTTTGCAAAACATGCACATTGTAATAGAGATTAGCCAAGAATTTTAAAGATTTGTAACGTGCAACCTGCAGCAGGCGCTAGTGTAACACTTAATCGAAAAAGTACATTACCTGATTATTCTCCAGTTCAGTATCCCATTTCCCCTTGTCCCAGTAATCCACTCCATCCTCACTACTGTAAGCACCCACGCCAGTCACTGCACACAGCTTTTCTATGACTTTCTTCTACAAAGATAAATACATATTTTAAATTAATAATATTTTTTTTTATTCTTGCGTGGTTCAATCGAACGAAAGCAAGGAACGAGACGTGTTAGGACTTTTACTGTGAAGTTTAAATTTTGGAAATGCATCTTCAGGCTGAAAACCATGATTAGAAAAGTTGCCAAAGAAATACGATTTAGAGAGAAACTTCAACTGCTTTTTTTAGTCTTTCAAATAACAATTAGCCAAATAATTAATCAACCGTGTGTGCGCCACAAATATACTACTAACACTCCATGCTTATTTCACATTCATATGTTATGTTTCGATCGAACTACCGCTTAATTAAGAAAAATGTTCATGGAAAACCCATTATTTAAAAAAAATCATTTGAGGATTAAAAAAACAATAAATTATAGTTGAAAGTGTACCTACTAATTACAATTATTATTATGTTTAACTTATGACTAAGTATAATTAAAAGCAAGTGTTAATTAACACGTTAACGTTAACCCTTGCCATGTCTGGCGTTCGATTTCTACCTTCTGGCTACTCGTAACAACTAAGGTAGGCGCCAGACAAAGACATTAAATATATATGTACTACCAATAGACAGGACATAGCGAACAAAAGTTCAAACCGATACTTGTTACTTGTGCAGTAACAAGTCGCTCAGTCTAGTATGACACCCCTAAAAGTCAAGTCGTGTTTGTATCCGCTTTAGGCATTAAAAGAAAACCATTTTCTGAGAAAACGGGCTGAGTTGCGCATTACGCTATTGCAAATCTTGTTATGGTAAAATTATTAGACCTAACTTCGGTTTATTTTCGTAAATATTCTTGGTATTTACGCAGTAATTAATTAAAATTCAACAATTTCCATGAATAGTTCTAGAACATTTGCTGATTTTATGATAGCGCCATCTATTGCTGAAAAGTTTAACCTTACTTAGCACACACCAGTGGCGTAGCGTGGGTCGACCAGAAATACGCCGCCCTTTGTTGTTTATTATGTTTAAGAACACCAGTATTAAGAACGACTGCAGTTATCCCGTCGGGGCCACTAGCTTTATTCTTACGTACGTCTTTCTGAAGGATACGAATATCCGACATACTCGTCACGTACCCATCAGGAGAAACAGGGGGCGGACGCCCAGTTCAGTTCTTTCCCCGGAATTTAGACGCGAAGATTCCGCAAAAAGAGAGGCAAATAAGTTTGCTTTCTCCACAGCGGTGTGAGTCAGGGACCCGTCGGGTTTCAGCAGTGGCGGAGGTGAGGGACGGCAGAAGTTCGATTTACTCGAGTTTGCCAGGGACCAAAACACTTTACTACCAACGGGGTTTGTTCCCTATTCGGCCAATGTGGTCAAACTGAGACCTCCACAACACCTTAAGTGTCACGTCACTTGCCTTGCGCATACGAGCGTTGGCCCAAGGTTGGTACCTATGCGCGTGTTTAATCGCTTCAGCGTGAACACACTCAGTGCCAAGTCATGGTTGAGCTTGGTCCGACATTGTTACGTCAGAGAATGAACTTGGATTAATAAAAAGCAATATACCTGCTGCAGCACGCAGGGTAGACTTAACATCGACATCAAAATTTGATTGGCACGTACGTAACATTACGCTCGCAATTTCGAATATCTAAGTTTTTTTTTTCTAAATAAATAAATTGGCGCTTTCTGCCGCCTCCTTTCGTTTGCCGCCTAGGGCCATGGCCCCCATCGCCCTCCCCTCCCCAAGCAATCAAATCAAATCAAATCAAAGCATTTATTTCAAATAGACCATTTACAGGCACTTTTGAATAGTCAAATGTCGTTCAGTCCAAGAAAAGTGAAGCTAAATTGCACGTTCCAAAGAGTAGGTCTCTATGGAGAAGAACGTGCAAGAAACTCCATGGACACTCTTTTAAATCATATTATGTGTTACATATAATGCTTGGTTACATATTACTTGTTGCTTCTATCATGTGAGCACAATGTCGATAATGAAATAAAAATGTAAAATAATTAAAAGATAGAAACTGAATTAAGCCACAGGCAGCTAAGAGATGACCAGTCCCATCTGACGACACCCGTTCACGAGCATGACGCGTGCATCAGCCCCACTCAGCTCAACCATTTTGAAGGGAACCGAACGACCCAATAACACGTGCCACCAACAGCGAGACATTTGAGTGAGCATGACAAACTCTCAACTGCCATGCTCGTAATGATAAAAAAAAAAAAAAAGTTGTAACCTAATAAAAATGCTCCATGGTGCTTCACATTCACAAACTTGAAAAAAGTGCTTCTACATTATACAATGCAATTGTGTCTTTCAAATTAAAAAATAATAATATTAGTTTCCAACTAATCAACTAATTAGTACGCCCTAGTGGTAGTGGAGCTGGACCAGCATTGAGCCAAGCATTTTTATCTTGAATATAATCCTCCAACTTATAATATGCTTGCCTGTATAGTGTGCGTTTAATACAAGATTTAAATTTCGTTTCATTGAGTTCTAATATTTGGGGTGGTATTTTATCACACATGCACGATATGCGCGTGGAGATGCAACGCCGGGGTGAAAGTCCGCTGCCGCGACAGGTCACGGCATGGCGGACAGAGCTCCGGCGGGATCTCATGGTGAAATGGCGTCAGCGACTATCGCAACCCAGTGCTGGGCACGCCACAATCATGGCGGTAAGTCCCCTCTTTGAGGCGTGGCTGGAAAGACCTCACGGCGTCCTTACCTTCCGCATGACGCAGGTACTCACCGGACATGGTTCGTTCGGGAGTTTCCTGCACGGGATTCATGCGGAGGTGACGCCCGGGTGTCGCCACTGTGCGGAACGCCCGGAGGACACGGTGGAGCACACAGTCGAGGTGTGCCCTGCTTGGGCGGAGCATCGCCGTGCCCTCGTGGGGGCGATCGGCGGCGGAGACCTCTCGCGCCGGGCCTTGGTTGAGGCCATGGTCCGGAGCGAGGAGGAGTGGCAGGCGGTCGCCGACTTCTGCGAAGCAGTAATGCTCGCAAAGGAGGAGGCCGAACGCATCAGGCAACGGCGTTATCGCCGCCGCCGTCGCCGGGATTCTGATCCCGATTTCCGGCCAACGTAGACGCGGGCTTGCGGACGGTGAGCAATGGGTAGCTCACTGTCCGGCCGTCCGGTAACTGTCCGGACCAAGCCCAAGTCGTCGACGGCGCGCACTGTTCCCGCGCGCCTCAAGGAGTTGTCAGCAACAGCAGGGACCCAGCCGGGTCGAAGCCTACTGGGGCCAGGGTTATCCGAAAGGGCGCTCGAGCCCCGGTATGAAGGCTAGAAGGAACGGGGTGGGTCTTTTAGTCAGTAAGAGTCTGACACTATCTCCCGCTCCGCCCAAGGGCGGGGGATGTCAATGCATGATTTTTTCCCACCATAAAAAAAAAAAAAAAAAAAAAAAAAGGGTGGTATTTTATTATAACATTTCAAACAGTACCCCATGAAAGAAGAGGCCACTTTAGCCAGTCTGAAACCTGGTTGAACTAATTGATCCCTATTTCTTGTAACATAATTATGTCTATCGCCTCTTTTACTAAAAAGATGAAGATTTTTTCTAACATACATTATGTTTTCATAGATATATTGACAAGGTACCGTCATCATGTTAATATCTTTAAACAGTTCCCTTAAAGAATCGCACCGGCGGAGATTGTAAATAGCTCTGATGGCTCTTTTCTGTAATATAAAGATTGACTCGATGTCTGCAGCCCGTCCCCATAGTAAGATACCGTACGACATGATACTATGAAAATAACTAAAATAGACTAGTCTAGCGGTATCAACATCCGTAAATTGGCGGATTTTTCTAACAGCATATGCAGCTGAGCTAAGCCGCCCTGCAAGAGATGTTAAGTGAGGACCCCATTGTAGCCTTGAGTCAAGCGTAATCCCCAGGAAAATCGTTTTATCAACAAATTCTAGTTTTTCATTATTCAATACAATGTCACAATCACTACTTTTGACATTCGGTAAGGAAAATCTTCGAAAGCTACGCCACTGGCACACACTGAAGCTTCTACCACGAGCTCTTAACATATCTATTTTACGGCCTAAACCGAACTGTTAGTTCCTTTTTCGTTCGTACTACTGACATTTTAACATAATTAACTCTCTGACCACCTACCGAGCAATAGTTAAATTTATACAAATTTTGACAAATTTAATTCGCGTGATTGGTATTCAAAGCTAGATGGCGTCACTGAGAGATAGGATGACAGTTTTTCTAAGACATTTCTCCTGTTAGCCGCTCTATTGTATCTCTTTAAATTTTAAAGATTTAATTTTTAATTTTTCTATAATAGTTTTGTCTCTTCGTTATTTAACACCGACTTCCGAAATTAAAGTTATTTTAAACTTTTCAGTGTTTTTAGGTTTCCGTAGCCAAATGGCAAAAAACGGAACCCTTATAGATTCGTCATGTCTGTCTGTCTGTCTGTCCGTCCGTATGTCACAGCCACTTTTTTCCGAAACTATAAGAGCTATATTGTTGAAACTTTGTAAGTAGATGTATTCTGTGAACCGCATTAATATTTTCACATAAAAATAGAAAAAAAGCAATAAATTTTGGGGGTCCTCATACTTAGAACTGAAACTCAAAATTTTTTTTTTCATCAAACCCATTCGTGTGGGGTATCTATAGATAGGTCTTCAAAAATGATATTGAGGTTTCTAATATCATTTTTTTCTAAACTGAATAGTTTGCGCGAGAGACACTTCCAAAGTGGTAAAATGTGTGCCCCCCCCCCCCCTCTAACTTCCAAAATAAGAGAATGATAAATCTAAAAAAATTATATGATGTGCATTACCATACAAACTGCCAACGAAAATTGGTTTGAACGAGATCTAGTAAGTAGTTATTTTTTTAATACGTCAAAAATTAAAAAAAATACACTATTATTAAAACATCGATCAAAGTTACAACGAACTACAAGAACTTTTATATTATGTTACTTGCTGCTACGGAACCCTTCAAGGGCGGGTCCGACTCGCACTTGGCCGGTTTTTTTAACATTGAAGTCGGTTATATTTTTTTTGTATAAAAGTTTTTTATTTTACACTTTTTAGTTATTAGGTATACCACCACTAAAAAGTACCCCTCAGACAAACTTAAATAACTTATAGCCACAGAGCATCTCATAACGATTCTAATAATCCCAATCCCAAACACGATTAGATTACTTACATTAATTTTATTAAGCTATTGCATAGCTTCTATCGCGGGCCTTAAGCGTGGAGACCGAATCCAGAAATTCCGTAACGAAAATAACCTAACACCCCCCACTCATTTGTTTTTTGAGCGTGGTGACCGATAAGAAAACAAATGAGTGAACAATCAATCAAAATTCAATTCAATGTGTGAAAGTGTAACTTCAATTAGGTAATATCAAAGAAAAAAAAAACAAAGGAAAAAAAATTCTGCATAAATAAAATAAATAATTTTAATTGCATAAGTTGATAAAAATGCTATGCTGTAGCTTTACCGCGGCAGTCCCCGAGTGCCACACGTCTTTTTTCCTTCTGGCTTCATCATCAGATCAGTTCGATACATCCTCCCCCCCCCCCCCCCTTTTCTGACAGTCAGTCATCGACTACACGTATAAACAAAGCAACTTTACTTGTAACCACGGTTCTGCTGTGCTTCTATAAGGAGTTCTATTCCATATCTTCGAAGTTCATGATCAGATCATAACAATATTTCTATGGGACCAACTTGGAAGCATAACCTTTCAATTAAAAAAATAATTTTTAAAATCGGTCCACAATTAACCGAGATATCGGTGAGCATACATAAAAAAATAAAAATAAATCGTACATTCAGGTGTGGTTTCCAGGTGTCGGATCGATAAGGACTTTTTAGATTTTATTTATGATGGTGTTTTGAACAATCCTAATATTTTTCAGCTGGGTGCGAATTAGTGTACCCTCGGATGTCTAAATTGATCGGACTAATAAGGCTGCCTTCTATCTATCGTGATCCTTTACATTTTCTAGTGATGAAAAACAGTTAATTCTTTGTTTTTCCGGTTCCTACGCAGATATTTTAAGAAAAGGTCAATGTCCTTTATTACACGTTTATCTGGTACATTGTATAATATCCCCTTGGTCCCAAAGATTTGCAAATGACAACCGGGATCAAATGCAGAACTTTGCCGAGATTGATCTTCGGCAAGCGTTTTTTTTATTTATTTATTTATTAAGGTAAAACCAACAGCTTCTGTGTACAGCATGTTACAAGTATGGATAACAATTGGCCAAGTCTTACACAGTCGTCAATTACAGGTCAACCAGCATTCACAAAATAAGAGATCATAACAAAAATTAAAAATTAATTATTAAGATTGCAATGTAACAAAAATAAATCAAATCATTAAATTCAGAGCAAAAAAAACACGAAACAAATATGGCAATTGAATCAAAATAGAAGAATAATCAGAGTAATCGTAAAGTAAAGCGTTGGTTGCCGAAAGTACTTACGATGAGTACCTATTATTCTCTCTTTCTCTTTTCTTCCTCATTTTCAGGGTTCCGTACCCAAAGGGTAAAACGGACCCCTATTACTAAGACTCCACTGTCCGCCCGGCTGTCGTTCGTATGTGTTTGTATCTTATGAACCGTAATAGCTAGGGCACTGATTTAAAGAGGCAGTTGTAAATAGCGGTTCAGGTAAGTTAAAAATTATAAATGGCACGTTTAATAACTAGGTCAGCAGTTAAAACTAAGCAGTAAAGTAAACAAAAAAGAGTAATAAAAAATAATGAAATGAAGCAGGAAAATAATTAAATGGGCGGTAAAAAATATTGAACGAGCGGTTACGTGTGGGCAGTAATAAATCGGAATTTGTCGGTAAGAAATCTCATTCTAAGCAATTCTATAAACAATGAGGTGGTAAAGTAGTTGGTGAAACTGTACAAGATTGAAATTTTGAGGTTAGGAACCAAAAAATCGTATATTTTATGCATTTTTGGGGTAAATTCGAGGGTTTTAAGGTAGGGGGGATCAACCTCTCCCCTGGCACCACTCCCAAGAAAAGGTAATTCATTGTTTCCAAGAAAAATTATCTTTTGTAACCTAACCTCAAAACACTCCAAAATTGCTTATAAGTCGTAGTCGACGGAGCCCCGCTGCGCGGGGCTCCTACTTCTGGGTGGTTTAGAAAAAAATATGGGGTGCCCCCATGTCTTGAGGTAACACTTTAATGTAAACTACTCTTTTAACTACATAACATAGAGTGAAACAACT
The DNA here is from genome assembly GCA_910589285.2 of Mythimna ferrago. Lineage (NCBI taxonomy): Eukaryota > Metazoa > Arthropoda > Insecta > Lepidoptera > Noctuidae > Mythimna > Mythimna ferrago. Next base: position 16,074,645 of record OU342684.1, on the reverse strand, counting down.
GGTCATTTATTTATTAGAATTGCCGACATTACAATCACTGGGAATTTACAAATACATTTTTAACACTCTCAAGTATACTCTGTTCAAAATAACATAAGAAATTGATGAAAACCTTTTATTACTGTCAGTTCAGCCGATTTTGACTTTTATTACGTTGGTAGCATGACAAATGGCGGCTGCAGTAAATAGTTCGTATTGTAACCACGTTTTTGCTTTTAATGCCATCCTTATGCTTACGAAATAAAAGTTTAAATCGGTTGAACAGACAGTAAAAAAGGTTTCTTTAAATTTCTATTCTTATCGCGAATAGGGTATACTAGTTGGGTATAGTGCTGCAACACTTAGAAACAATCACTACCTACATTAACATAAAACATTTGATTTAAATACACAATATTTGTTAATTGATTTCAACGAATAAAATGTCAAAGGAAAAAAATAATAATTAGAATGATGTCAGAAATAACAATACAAAAACACAGAACATGAACAAAGACTATATTATACAAATCACAATAACAATACACACATATATATAGTTTAGTTTAAAATTGAATGAATTATGTACTAGTCCTATCTAGCGTTGCCAGGCGTCCAGATAAAGCCGGACACAGTCAGGCTTTTTAGTTGCGTGTCCGGCCAGATTAGGCAGAGACAGGCCTGTCCGGCTTTTGTTAGGCTTTTTTTTCCCATTTGTTTAGAATTGTGATTTGAATTTTGTCTTGCCTTGTATCGCTAGCACAAGCAAAGCAGACATACAATTAGTCTAGCAATTATATCACTTATTTTTATTGTTTTTTCACTAGGTTTTATGAATTTTATTGTTCTAAAAGTCATAAAAGACTTAAAAAAAGTCGGTCTTTTTGACAATTATTATGTGCGGCTAAATAGGAAAGTCTGCCCGGCTTTTCGCTTAACCATATCTGATGGAAACACTGATCTTTCTAAAGTTCCCATGCTCCTTGAGTCAAGAGGCTATCGTATGTTTTTTTTTATCTGGGCTCGGGGTATCGCAGTGCGAGCACTGAACGTCGCGGTCGGCATCGATCACCGTGTCATGCCGATCCGCAGTTGTCAATCATGCCGATCACCTTTAGCCATGCTAAGAGAGCACAGCGATTACCAACATAAATTCATTAAACCCAATTAAACCCTAAGCGAACGCCGCGCCGCTGTTCGCTCTCTCAATGTCTTTCTATTGTGTCTCTAACATAGATTTAAAAGGTTCTTATAAATCTATGGTCTCTAATTACGGTATTCGAAAGGTTAAGTAAAGAAAAAATTTTAAAAGAATAGTTCACAGTAGTAAGCTTGAACCTCAAGGAAATAAGTACATAGGCTACTTTTTATCTGGCTGTGACCTTGACTTCGCACAAAGAGATCGCCAATATTTTAAAGTACCTAATATTGTTAAAAAAATAGTTTACAGTAGTAAGCTTGAACCTCAAGGAAATAAGTACATAGGTAGGCTACTTTTTATCTGGCTGTGACCTTGACTTCGCACAAAGAGATCGCCAATATTTTAAAGTACCTAATATAGTTAAAAGAATAGTTTACAGTAGTAAGCTTGCGTGCGGAGGAAATCCGCCGATATTATAAACACCCTTCGATTTCGCATCCGCAATAATCGACAATCACGTGGACGAAGCCGCTAGCAGAAGCTAGTAGACTACATTCCCAATTTGTTATCAGCTTTCTTTCAAAGCAGTGATAAAAATGATATGTAGGTATTAATTTCGTTTTGTTAAAAATAACATCAACAACGTTTTTTATACGTCAATCTTTTATGTCAATTTAAACTTGAGGTGAGGCCAGTCTTTCAAAAACAAAGCGCCAGATAAACTAAAAAAAAAATTACAAAAAAAAAATATAACCGACTTCAATGTAAAAAAACACTGAAAAGTATAAAATAACTTTAATTTCGGAAGACGGTGTTTCTATAATAGTTTTGTCTCTTCGTTATTTAACACCGACTTCCGAAATTAAAGTTATTTTATACTTTTCAGTGTTTTTTTAACATTGAAGTCGGTTATATTTTTTTTTTGTTAAAAGTTTTTTATTTTACACTTTTTAGTTATGGTACCTACCACCACTAAAAAGCACCCCTCAGACAAACTTAAATAACTTATAGCCACAGTGCATCTCATAACGATTCTAATAATTCCAAACACGGTTAGATTACATTAATTAATTTTTTTTCTTCTGGCTTCATCATCAGATCAGTTGAATACATCCCTACATACATCCCCCTCCTTTTCTGACCGTCAGTCATCGACTACATGTATAAACAAAGCAACTTTACTTGTAACCACAGTTCTGCTGTGATTTTATGAGGAGTTCTATTCCAAGTTCATGATCAGATCATAACAATATTTCTATGGGACTAACTTGGAAGCATAACCTTTCAATCAAAAAAAGAATTTTTTGATTGAAAGAGAGCTGTATGTCCTTAATTCCGTTTTTAAATTAAGAATGTTAATAAATGAAGGAGGATCAATGACCGTTATTCCACGTTTATTTGGCGCCTGCCTTATTAGCAGTAGTCTTTTAAATTGTTTAGGGCTATTTTTCACCGGCACACCACTGCGGCGCTACTTTTTGTGCCGCTATGGTGTCCCGATAAAATGTATCTCTAAGCTACCAAACTAGCACCATACAGACACCAGAGTCGCCACACGTCCAAGCTGGTCGCGCCACCAAATTGGTTGCACAACCAAACGGACACCAGGTGAGTAACTCTCTATAGAGCTGTGTACATTTTTTAGATAGCGGCGGCTGGTCGCGCCGCTATCCATAATGTTACCCTCCCGACCGAAATTCATTCATGCGGTGGCGAATCTCAAGAAAGAGAGATTAGCCAAGGATGCAGGAACTATCATAGTGCACAAAGACAGATGCACTCTCAGTTCCTTTTCTCTCATAGTACGATAGGATGGCAACCTAACACGAACGGAGAGAGATCAGGTGCAGGACCAACAGCAGGACTGTTCAGCATGGGATCCAGGATCGGGCAATAAGGATTATGGAATAACAAGAATTACTCTGTAGTAGCTCACAATTAGGAAGTTGGTGGTGTGAGAACCCCGTACCTTGGGAAGCACTACTTATACATAATAAAATATTACGTTGAAAGGTAAACCATTTTTTTAGCGCAATGCACAACATCAATAAAAAAAACTATGACATATGAAGGAGTACCTATTGATCGGGTTCGACCGTTCGACTGAATTGTAGTTCGTACAACCACACGTACGTAACTTATTATTTTATTGTTACAGTAGAACTTTGTTTCCACAGCGCCGCTTTTCTAAAATAGGCTCAAATAGTATTGAAATAAGGTTTGAAAGTGAATGAAATGAGATAAGCATTATGCCTGTGGGTTATCGCAGCGTATTTAATTTCAAAACAAAAGCGCCTTGTTATAGCTACCGTATGACTTCTTGTTTGAATAAGCACGTTTTTAGAATTGTTTTTGAACTGTTATTTATACGATTGTTCACTGACCTAAACATACCGGTCGATCGATATCAACAATCTATAACATCAGAAGTAGGTACATAATTGCATTCTACTGTCACGACTCACGGTACCTAATTCTCAAATTTTATCCAAATACGCGGCTCCCAATGCCTGGGGCGTCTCCTATCGCGGCGGCTGGGCCGTGAAGTGGTCCGTTCCCTTACGGCGGTGCCTAGCTGTGTTCCTTCAGTTGCCCTTTGCATTCCAGGGCCTCGGTACCTCTGCCGAACCTTCGAGCAGCCCGAGCAGACGATGTGGTACTCCTGTGCCTCGAATAGCACGCTAATTCGTTGATATTCTACGGTGGTGTCGGACTGTCGAAAACGATCAGAACTTCAGTAGGTACCTATTTGATAATGATTTTTTTTTTGAGACATGAACCTCATAATGAAGACGTGAATGTAAAAGATACATACTCGCAGATAATATTATAGGATATAATGATGGTGAATTATGCTGACGAAATATAGAGTAGGTAGGTACCTATTATTGTGCAACCAATGAGGATATAATATATAGAGCGGTCGGTATAGGGACAGGATAAGACACATCACGTCTGGCGGGTTGCAACATAAACTTACGCGTAAGGTAGTGCGTGTCCTCCTGTGGAATGAAGGGTAGTGGATAGTGCCGTGTCCTCAACAAAAGCCGAGGATTTTTAACTGTCTGTGTTGGTCTAGTTGTTAGTGGCCTTGACAGCTATGCCGGAGGCCATGGGTTCGCTTCCCACCAAAGACATGTTTCTGTGATGAGCACAATCACTTTTTCTGTCGGGCAGGTAAATCTCAGCTAATCTCATCAGCTCCATCCCTTCTACTATCTCCACTTAAAAAATCACGTCAATTCGTCGCTCCGTTTTGCCGTGAAAGACGGACAAACAGACACACACACACACTTTCCCATTTATAATATTAAAGTATGGATTTGTATGTATTTAGAAAAATATATAAGTATGTTTATTAGAGATAGAGATGCGCCGAATATTCGTTTTATATTCGATATTCGGTGTATTCGGCACAATTTTGAGGCATTCGTATTCGGCCGGATCATTTTGTTGAAATGCCGAATGTATTCGATTTAATGGATTATTGTAAATCAAGCATGCTCCATCATCGCTTACCATCAGGTGAGATAGTGGTCAAACGTGATAGGCTCACACTATAGTAAAAAAAAACTCGAGATTCCTTAAATCTACACACCAATTCGACGCTTCCATACTTTTGGCGGGATAGGATTATTGCCTTTTTTACTACTCAATTCTATAGAATTCGTTAATATTTTTCATTTGACGTCAACCACTTAGATCCCTCTTTTGTTTTCAAAACATTAAAAAGGGAATTTATGTGTTTCTAAGTGGCTCGAAATTGTGTGTAAAAACCTTTTGCGAGTGGGTACTTATGGAGTCATGGTGCCAAACTCTCATGTTGGATGAAATTGGTCGCACACGCAACAAAAAAACCTTTTTTTTGTTGCGTGACCAATTTTAACGATACGATTTCCGCAGTAGTTGAATAAATATTTGTAAGCCTACAGATAATAGGTCGGCCTGGGTGTCTTGTTTAAGGGGCCGGCGGAAGATGAATTTCCATACAAACGTAATACCACGCTCATTTGCAGTTGGAGCATATATCCAACATATTATGATGATATTCGGTTAAAGACAATATTTATCTAGGTTCCTACGTCGAGAATATTAGAAATATTGTTATTTTTAATACAAGAAAAGCCAAATGGCATGTTTTGCCATTTACGCTATAAAAAAGTGCGAAATACCATTTGCTTAAATTTCTTTTTGTTTTTTTAAAAAAGAAAGACGTAGGAACCTAGATAAATATTGTCTATAACCAAATATCATCATAATATGTTGGAAATATGCTCCAACTGCAAATGAGCGTGGTATTACGTTTGTATGGAAATTCATCCTCCGCCGGCCCCTTAAATGAGTTTGTTTGTAAACGCACCCATGATAAAAGAGAAATTCCTACTTTTTCATTTTTTTTTATTAAAAAAAGATATATATATCCGTCCTGTCCGGTTCTCGCTCCGCTCACCTCACATTTGTATTGATAGTGCAAGCAAGCAAACTAGGAATTAAAAATTTCTATTGAAGAAAGGATTAATAAGAATGATCAATTTCAACTTACCTGCTGGATTACCAACGGCACAGTGTTGACGAGGAAGAAAGTTCGTTTCCCTCCCTGTCCCCATGGCTTTTGCAGTGCTTGTCGGAATCTTTTGATTAGACAGATTGCAATAAAGGTCTTCCCGGAGCCTGTAAAAAAAATAAAAAGTAAACTATTTGCTCTTCTTTGGTTATATTGCTCAGTTTTTGAAGAATTTACTGTCCCATAATGTTTACTGCATTATTTATGAATACATAAAAACTTAAAAGCACAAAATACAGATAGGAGAGCACAAAGGCGCTGTTTATTATAAACAAAATTTCCTCTAGCAGTCCTGGGACAGGAGAGTTGGATGAGAGATGTAGACACAGTATATATAAAATAGTTAAAAAGTTTAAACAGACTATATTATCTAAATACAATTATACATTATGTATATACATATCAATAACAGTAAATAATGTTGAGGGAAGGAAATCTCGACTTTGCTACAAAAAAAATAATAATATAGAAATCATAATATTGATTTATAATGGCTAATTGAAATCATAGTTTGTTTAGCACAGTAAGCAGTCATGGTCTCTTAAATAATGACTGCATGATAAAAACAAACAAAACCTAAGATAGAACTTATCTCTGTAAAAGACAATTATGAAAAGAGAAGATAAAAAGACAATTAATACTAAAGCATTATCATCTTCCTGTCCTTGTCCCATATTACTTGGGGTCGACGTAACACGTTTTTTTCTTCCATTCTTATCATCCGTCACACTATCACTAACTCCCTTTTCTTTTGATATCACTTCTCACACAATCCATCCATTGTTTTTTGGGCCTTCCTCTCCCTCTTCATCCATCCAATGTATACTCATAACTCTTATTATTATTATAACATGCATTTCATCTCTCCTCTCATTTCACTTCTCACACAATCCATCAATTGTTTTTTGGGCCTCCCTCTCCCTCTTCGTCCATCCAATGTATACTCATAACTCTTATTATTATTATAACATGCATTTCGTCTCTCCTCTTCACGTAACCATACCAAGACAAACAAATCCCTTTCAATTTTTCAGTTACCAGCCACATTCAAACTAATACAGAATTTTGATAAAATTATCACTTTACTGTTAATTAACTAATTGTTTGTAGACAATGATTTTAAAAACCTATTAAGTAATTGATTTATTAGTAGTCTATTAAACTTTTGAATACCAAAATTAGAGACACAATAGAAAGATAATGAAAGTGCGAATGCCAGCGTTCGCTTGGGGTTTAATGAATTAAGTTGGCAATATAACTAACCTGTCGGTAAGTATATGATGGTATTATTTTCTGTGGCAATTTCCTCCAGCTGAGCTTGATAAGGCCTTGCCTTTAGCTGATCCTTCGCCTCTGAGTCAGGCACCTGGTCTTCATCCATCTTGAGTTGTTATCTACGCAAATATACTTAATTAATTAATAATAATGCTTTATTGACACAAGTCCCAACTTACATAAAGACACAATTATATATCTAACTGTCAATATAGACCTTTTTAAAAAATAAAATGTTTTCAGCAAATGCAATACAATTTCAAGAGATAAATTAATGTTTAATTTATTTATGATATTTACTTTGAATTTCATGAGTTGAAGGATTATTGAAAATTCCTCTATTTAATGAACCCTCAATAGTTCAATTTTGCTAATAAATAAATAAAAAGAGAACTGCTCGAATCAACTACTAGAAATCATTGTGAAATAGTTTTTGAAGAAATGTAAAAGAACTAACAGTAAGAAAATTTAAAATCAGTAAATATAATTAAGCATACAGTTATTGGTTACACACTTACCTACATAAATAAAAAAATACTATGACAAAAGTAAAAAAAAAAAAAACAAAATTTAATTCTAATTTTGCACATTACAACTAGATTATTATAGTCTACAAATATTAGTATATTTACTTTAGTAGTCTAAACTAAGTAGTTTAATTAGTAGAGCAGAAAATTATATTTGGTATACAGAAAAAATAATTATATTCAATAGTTTTGATACAACGCCGGTAAAATAAGGCTTATTCACTGAAATAATGAAACTGATTACCTAGGCCAATATGTGACTGCAACAGGTATCACTTCAGAATGCACAATAACTAATGAATATCTATTTGTATATCTTGCACTGATGTCTAAACGAGAAAACTGGAGAAAACAATAATATAAAATCCCTGGTTCGGCCAATATGTACTTATTGTTTTCATTGACAGCCGTAGGCAGGGCTACCATGCTCACGTGTAAAATTCCCCGATATTTGCTTTTGTCAGTTTTTCAGAACTTCAACACAAACGAAAGAGAATTATTGTTTTTGTATACGTAAAAATCGAAGGCTTATTTATTCGATAAATGAATAACTGTCAAATCTAATGTGATAGAATTAAATGTATAATTATGTATCTAAATTCGTAAAACTAATTCGCAGAGAGGATTTTTTTATTACTATTATTGAAAGGCTCACAATTGATAATTATTTCTCCTAATTGTAAGCGATGATGTTGTAGTGATGATCGATGATAGAGCACGCTCGCTAAGTAATCTATTCACTTCAGATTTTCTTTTCCTACAACTTAGGATACTTTCAATATGTGGCAACTCCAACTGTTGCCATTTTACGATTCGTTTAACGTAGTGTATTTTGCAAACGTAAAGTTCAGATTTAATTTTTGTTTATAGTAATGAAATTTTTAATTTATATGAAGAATGTTATTATTAAAAATATATAATATGCATCAATATCTGCAACAGCAAATTTTGTTGCTTTTGTCTGAGGATTTTGAATGGAACGTTCTAAAATTTCCTACGGCGGGTAATCACATGCCATAGAGTTTATAAGTACACGTCATCAATTCATGGCACAATAAAAAGGAGGCCAAATAAAAAAAACTGAAGCTGTTCACCCTGACTGTATGCTCGCTGCTTAAACAGAGTTGATAGTTTTGATTATTTATGAAAATATTTTTTTTTTACAAAATTAATTAATAAAAACCAAAAATATTTTAATGGTAAGTTTATTTATGAAATAAAGCGTTTCACTCATAGATATCATTCCATTGTTTCAATTACTTGGTTTAACTGGTTTTAGGACTCATCCTTCAAAGATTACAATAGTAATGTCTTTCTTCTCTCTTTTGCGTTGTCACACGTACGGAATGCAAGGTAGAGTAGTTGTCTTGCTTACTTTTTTCTTAGCTTTCTTTTGCATTGCGCGTTTAAATATTTGTACTACTAGTACAAGGGGCTTGACATGACTTCTTATAGCAGGGCTAAGGTTGAACTGCCCGGCATTTTTGCACTATGACTTCGTTATAGCAGGCCTGTAACTGGTCTGCTAAGTGACGTTTACGAAATCTGCTCAAGATTTGTTCACCTTTTTTTTACATAGACTTTTTGTACTATGGCGTGCTATTTAACGTATATTTCATAGCAGATGACCGTCTTTTGAGCGTCTGTGGCGTGCCTACTTGGGCCAGGGTTAGTTACGAAAGACAGCTCCAGCCCCGGTATGATGGCTTGAAGGAACGGGGTGGGTTTTTAGTCAGTACGAGTCTGACACTATCTCCCGCTCCACCCAAGAGCGGGGGTTGTCATTGACGATTTTACCACCATAAAAAAAAGCGTCTGTGACGTCAAATTAAGCGATAATCAAGCATAACTGTTCACCTATGTACAAATGTCGCTCAACTTTAGAACTGTCATGGTACTATAGGTGCCCTAAGACGGCTGACCCACTATTTTGATAAGCTATTTTAATCATTATTTTGCTGTTATTGAAGATGAAAATCCTTTGTGCCAGCATTTCGATAAATCTTGCTATCCTAGTGTGAGGGTAGATTGATAAAAGAAAATGGCACGTCAGTGACAAAAATTAACTTGGTTAGTTCCATGAGTCTTATCAACTGCTTTTAAATGGGCCATAATATTGCGTCCAGCATTATAAGTAACGTTGAATTTCGATGCCATCTATAAGAATACATTTAGTCCAGTGGCAATATCAGCGACTTGGCACGCAGGTGTAGCTGGTTCAAATCTCAGATTAATTGTTTAATTTTTTGTTTTCCATCTTTTGTGTTTTAGTTATATTTTTTTACTTTTCTTTAACGACAAAAGTCGAGAAATGGACAGTTTGTATAGAAATGAAACAAAATATTGCAAGTAAATAAAATGTTTATTATTTCACTATATTTAAAATATATATATATAAAGTAAGTAAATGGTCAAAGTCAATAATTAAAAAAAAAAAAACAGTTTTTTAATATTATAATCAAACAAACACATGTATAAACATTTATAAAGAGATATAATAATGGTATAAATAACTACTTATTAAGCAATTTTGAGTCTTATGCCTTTAAACTTAAAGTTTATAATTAGTATTTTAAAATGTAGTGACTAATGATAGCTTATTTTGGTATTCTTAAACAAGATAGTATGGCTTATGGATCTGTGTAAAGACTTTGACGCAATAAGGCACAAGTTCAATTCTCATACTCTGTATATTGTTTTGCTTTCCATTCAGAACTTTTTTTATTATTTTATGTAAAAATCAACGAACTAAATATTCTTCAAACATATTTGGAATAATTTGGCCTGACTTGTAATAAGCGGGTAGTCAAGATAAATATGCGTATTCATCATAAAACTGGTATTCAAATGTTACTTAGATTAAGGGTAAAGGAATAAAAATGGACCATTTTAGTAAAGCAAAAACCCGTCGACGCTCAATAGCAGTGACGTCGTGCAAACAATTTTGCCATACTAAATTTCGTAAAACAATGTCTTTATTTAGAATATTTTTATATACCTAGTTCTAAAATACAAAATAATCTATTTACATGAGGAGAATGTTGGTTTTCGGAGAGATTGATAGGAGACACCTTAATATAGCAGTAGGTGAGTGTCTTTTTTTCCCATTTAATTTATACTTCTTTTTTAAACTTACACATTTTTATGCTGTGACGTAATCAAACATCTTTTTAATTATACTTACACATAAAGTAACTTCTGTTTCGTTTCTTTGTTTCAGAGAAATACAGTCAGATTGTGGTTTAAAACTATAGCAAACAATACAAGTCAGGACGTAAAATTGAAATAACTGCTGGTCATCCGTCAAGTCCCTTTTCCCCAAGAATATCTGGATTTCTATCTGTGAAAAAAACATGTTATTATACTGCCGTATGGAAGTGTCGGGTATAACTCTGGGTTACTTGTGTTGAATGTCTTCTGTGGAACCTGGTTATCTTGTAGAAATTGGTGGCCCATTCATTAAGGCGTATAGTTCCTTGAACCATCTGGCCGAAATTATGTGAACGCAACTCTCGCACTCGCCTAGGCGGCAGTACGCAAATCTGTGCATTTATTTGCGGCCAGCAGCGCCCGGAAAGCGCTTTAAATCCATTTTCTCTGCGAGATATTGATTGATTTACATATGCAATGTCAAATTTATTTATTTAACTTAATATAAATTATAATTTGATTTCAAAAATCATAATCTAATATTGTAAACACAAAACTACTAAAAGAAGCACGACGGATTTGAACTTATGACCATGTCAATATAAGTCTAATGTTATGACCATTAGACTAATTTGACTTATAATATTTTATTGAAATTAACAAGTGGATTATGAGACAAAACCGTTACCTCTTAAAGATCAAATTGACGTGACAGTATTCTATAATATTTTACTACCTACCTCTCGTTATATTCGTTTAAATTATGCTCCGAATTGATTTTCATGTATCTTCTGCTAATTGCAGAAGGTTCAAATTCGTCCAACTTTTAGGATGTCTTATATTACCTTCTGCTGTCACGTGGGTCAGATTTACAAAGACCCAAGCTTTGTGTGTACGATTTTTAGCGATTCAGGAGTAGGCCTGCTTTTCAAAGGAATTTAACATAACTGGCAATTGAACGTTTCCATACGAGGTCATGGTAAGCCCCCAACTAGTAATATGCCGGAATGCGTATAATGTGAAAGTATTCACTATTGAAGGAAAAAGCCTCAAGCACGGTGACCAAAAAATATATAAGTAGATTTACCATCAGAATACATTTTTTTTGAACGTTCATTTCCTAAATAAGTTAATCCAAACTTAACTACGAGAGGCAAAATTCATGAGAATCCACTTTATCTATGTATATTTTTCACTACCTTAAGAAACAATGATATGATCGATAAACAAAAATGTGCAGTTCCTTTGAGCCTCCTTCCTTTTCAAATTTTCTTTGATAATGTCCAGGCTGCTCATCAGTGGAATGATTTGCTAGACCTACTTATACGCGCTCAATTGTTGCCTGTTTTTATTATAAGAGTCATTATGGAACATTACCCTGTCGCTGTGATTATCGACAGTCATAATTTATATTTCTGTCTATAGTTTTCAACATGTACGCAGTCTGTTCAAAAGAAAAGGAGAATTTTGATTTTTTTTGAAAAGTATTTATTTATTCATCAATATCCATTTTGTCCCCTTCAAAGTAATCCTCTTCAGATATAATGCACTTATGCCAGCGCTTTTTGCAATCCTCGAAGCACTTCTGAAATGCGCTTTTCGGTATGGCCATCAGCTCATTCTTCGATTCTGATTTATTCTCATCAATTGTGGCAAAACGCTTTCCTTTCATTGGTCTCTTCAGTTTTCGGAATAGGAAAAAGTCGCAGGGAGCTAAATCTGGTGAATATGGTGGTAGAGGCATGATTACGGTTTTGTTTTTGACTAAAAAATCACGAACAAGCATTGATGTGTGTGCGTTGCATTTGCTCAAAATTTTGCAATTTCGGAACAAACTTCGCTGCCACACATTTCGTGCCCAAAACATTTGAGAAAATTGTAGGGCATGATCTGATTGATATACCATAATTCTCTGCAACTTTCCTAATAGCAATTCGACGATTTTCTAAAACAATTTTTTTCACTGTTTCGATGTTTTCTTCGCTTGTTGACGTGGTTGCAACTCCGAGGCTCATCGTCATCAACATCTTCTTTAAAGCGCTTGTACCGCTTAAAAACGCTTTTTTGAGACAAAACGGACTTGCCAAATGCCACAGTCAACATTTCAAGCTCCTTGGAGCACTTTATTCTATTTTTAACGCAGAATTTAATACATATTCTTTGATCAATTTTTAGGGTTCCGTAGTCAACTAGGAACCCTTATAGTTTTGCCATGTCTGTCTGTCCGTCTTTCTGTCCGTCCTCGCTTAATCTCTGTGACCGTTAGTACTAGAAAGCTGAAATTTGGTACCAATATGTATATCAATCACGCCGACAAAGTGGTAAAATAAAAATTGGAAAAAAATGTTTTATTAGGGTAGCCCCCCTATATGTAAAGTGGGAAGTGATTTTTTTTTTAATTTCAACCCTAACGTGTGATATATTGTTGGATAGGTATTTAAAAATGAATAGGGGTTTACTAAAATCATTTTTTAAATGACAATAATTTCGGAAATAATCGTTCCAAAAGTAAAAAACAATGTGTCGTCGTCCCCTATCTTTTGAACTATAAGTTTAGAAAATATGAAAAAAATCTGAAAAGTAGAACTTTATAAGGACTTTCTAGGAAAATCATTTTGAACCTGATGAAAAGAACATTTTTTTGTACAAAAGACAAAAAGGTTGTACAAAATAATTTCTGGACTAAGTTTGTACCTAGTATAATCGTATATGCAAGCATCTTTTTTGACTTCATTTACATATTTTATTAACTGAACGTATCTTCTTTCAAACAAAAAAAGAATTATTAAAATCGGTTCTCGCAATCCAAAATTACCACCGAAAACTTCTTCTGGTACCTATGTATTAATTAGTAACCCAATTCCCAGAGAGATGGCGCTGGGCTATTTCGCGTTCGCGCTGTCAGGATTTTTCCTGAGTTGATGGGGTCGGGTATTATCGAATTGTTCGGTTGGTCTCTCCTTGGCATTGGCGGTATTATCTTATAACTACATAAAACTTCTATCAGGAACATGCTAAGACAATTTAGAACAAAACTAAAATTCATTTTTTAACGCCATCTATCAAAATGTTAAGGTAAAAACCAGTTCATAAATGGTTCGATAGATGGTGTTGCGTAATGACGTCAACTTTTTAAAAGTCGATGTTAAGATTTTCCGTGCTTGCATGACCTACTGTGGTAAAAAAACATTGCCTCTTAAATATATTCGTAATTTTACGAGTGCACAATCGCTGAAATTTTTACTACTTGCATACTGTTTTAGTTATCACCGTCCTTTGTGGGCCCGTTTTTAGGGTTCCGTATTTATTAGAGTTCCGTACTTAGTATGTCAACGTAACAAATAGCATTTTTTTTGAACTCATAAGCGGGAACACTTATTGTGACGGACGGGAAACTACGGAACCCTACACTGAGCGTGGCCCGACACGCTCTTGGCCGGTTTCTTTCAATATAAATATATTCCTGGTCGCCTGGAAGTGATGGTGGATTGCGATAAAGCCGCCCATTGTATGTACATATTTGGTATAGCTTTAGTTTCCTTTTTGTATGTATAACTATCTACACAATAAGCCACAAAAGTTCCAGCAGTATGTTGTAGTTGACTGATTTATGTAGATACCGTTGTGAAGCTTGTTCGGTAACAAAAAGACTGCACGAGCTACATCTTGAGGGCTGATAGTAATGACCCCCTTTTCTGGTATAAAATTGCATGCGTGCTCGACTTCTCGTGTACAATCACCCTCGGTGTAACTGACAAGCATCAACCAGATGCTGAATCCAGCATAAACATTCCGGTATTTTTTGGAAGAGTAACTGGAACTGACTGTTTGGAAGAGGAACGCAAAAGTTAACTGAAGGACACAGGTGGATTTTAGTCGGTAAAAGTCTAAAACTTCTCGCTTCACCTGAAAGCGGAAGAAGTCCAGATGATTTTCCTCTTAAAAAAATGTGTAATCATCTGTTAGGAGCTTATTAGTCACACTCATACACACCTCGTCTGGTCGCTTCTAAGTCCTATAAATTAAATTTACTAATTGAGGTACCTATTTATATAAATAAGTAACAAAGACTATGCCACGCTCAGCATTCATGCTTCCGATCGCCAGACAATCAGGGCAGTCGATTAAGTTAATAAAATATGTTCCTAAAAAACAAAAGGCTTCAAAATTATTCAACAAAACTTAGATAAAGATATTCCATAATCTACATCAGATTACTGCTACAGTCCACTTACACAAACGTATCGATCCAGCAGAATGCACCTGCATGCATGTCGATGCATGGGGAAACCCCCTATGCATCGACATACTTTATAAACTTAGTACATATTTTTCTTGCTTGAGGAAAATGGAATGTGAATGAAAAAATATGATGAATAAAATTTAATGGATATTGTGATGTGAAATTGGTGTAGTTTTGTTTCTCAGGTGTTTTTTTATTATTATTATTGATAGGCTTGCGTTTGACCACCATCTCACCTGATGGTAAGCGATGATGTGGTCGACGATGGAGTACGCTTGCCTAGAAGTAACCTATTCACTCTTGATTTAAAGACCACTAAGTTGTAGCTATCAGGAAACACAGACTCCGGCAAGGAATCTGTGCAACTGGACAATATATGTGGAATCATTGAAACAGGCGAGGCGTGATCACGGTGAAATGTAGTTGAGAATTTGATCGTAGTGTTGACTACCTCAGTAAAGTTTGCCAAGAAGGTTGACTTGATACATTTGCTGCCAAATACCACAAAAACATTAGAATGTGTTCATCCGTATTATACCTATACATCTGTAGAAGGTTTTAGTTGTGCGTGCATCACGTAAAATGTACGAAATCGATGTAGATAGAGTCTGACCAACGAATGATGGCACAACAAAAAGGAGGCCGAATTTAAAAATTCTGAAGCTGTTCACCCTGACTGTACGCTGCTTAAACGATGTTGATACTTTTGATTATATGCAATGCATGTTCATTTAACAACTAGCCTTTTCCCGTGAATTCGTCCGCGTAGAAGTCGAAAATGTTGCTATTAGGTTTTTTGATTGATTTTGTTTTATTATAATCAATATCTCTTGCCCGTGACTTTGTTCGCGTATAGGTTGGAAATATTTGTAAAGTCTAAGTAGGTATATAACATTATTACGCAGTGCGTACTGTGCTTAAAAAACATTCCTTATCACAATTCGACCCAAAACTCCATTGGATAAGCGACGGAAGGGTAGGGTATGCTAAACTCAAACTGTTAGAACAGCGCACTCGCATAATTTCTTCCTCTTTCTTGGACCTTTTTTTTAATTTAAAAATACTAAGAATTTAGGTACGCATTTGTGAATGTTGTGCACTCCTGTAATTGTTTTGTTTGCACTGTACAATCTATGGAAAAATATTGTAAACAAATTGTTGGTGTGCCTTAATAATAAAATAAAAAATAAAATAAAAAAATGATAGAATTATAACGCCCGTTTACTCATGACACACAAATCTACCATTTTGATTGAACACGTGCCACTACCAGTTATTTCAAATTTCAAACTAACAATTTGTGCGCCCTAGTGGTCAGTCAAGCATTTTTAATAAAGTATCGATATTTATCGATATCGATATTTTGGAAAATATCCATTTTGATACCGATATTTTATTTAAAAATATCGGTATATTGATATATCGGTATGAAACGAAAAAAAAATGGTCTAATCTACTTCAGTCATCTTAGGTTGGTACATTACTAGATAAATACTAATCAATAGACATCATTTTTAATAAATCAAGAACAACTATAAAAAATATTAATTATTTATTAACTGAACCAATATTTATCTGATACAGACATAAGAAAAACTCTTTGATTAATGTGTTATTAGGTACTGCGAGACAGCCAGCAGCCGTTGCAGCCAACTTAAAAAACAACATAAGTACCAATTTAGAAAGAAGTTAAGCAGCAAATTGAGTCGACAAAATAAAACCAAAAAAATATCGTTTTTGATACAATTTCGATATTGGACATTTGATATCGATATATAAATATGTCGTTATACAATATATCGCCCAAAAATATCGATGTATCGAAATGATAATATCGATATATCGATGTTTCGATATTTATTCTACAAGCCTATCTGACATTACTCGTGTGTCAATTAGTGGTGGGTCGTCGACGTTTTTACAGTCGACGAAACGAGACTGGTTTACGTTCACGTTGAACTAGTTCATAAAACAGTTTAATTTTCGACTAGTTTACATTGTAGACTGAATAGCGTTTCGTAATCACTCGTTCAGTCGAGTCGTTGAGTCGTTCCATTCAGTTGTTCCGTTTCGTCGTATGTCGTCGACTAGAATGCGAAACCAAGTTGATGCTTACAATGTCGTTCATGCGTAAACAGGTTTATTCGTTAACTGTAAACCAGTCGAACAGTTGACGGCAAGAAAACAGTCTACAAAAACCGTTCGTTCATTCAACGCCCACGCCTAGTGTCAATGTCAAAATCGACAAATAGAAGATCGGCGAATTAGATACATTTGCGAATCAAAGATATTTATTTGCTTTGCCTAATATGAAACTCAATTCCAAAAAACGGCTCTTACCCTTATACTCTAGTTTATTACTCATTATATTTACAAGTGCTGTGTCGCCTGGTGGTAAAATCAACATTCTGATATTGTAGGTTATGTGTGTAGTACAAAACTACTAATAGACGTTTATTATTGTTTTTTTATTTTTTCAGCTAATGATTTACACTTTCATGATGGCGTTTCTACAGCGGACGTGATATTTGGTGACGTGTTTTTCGAAATTTTAGATCCACCTGAACTGAGGTATTCCTACAGAATTAGACCAGCAAAAGATTTTGGTACACCTTTCGTAAGTATCTCAATTTTATTTTGGGAACATTTCCTAGTGTGACATGAAATTATAAATTGATTATTGACCTACCACAGTGTTGTCTTTTTTAACCTTAAGGTTGACTGTTAGAGAATGCCTTGTTGCATTAAGTCCGCCTATGTACCACTATTGTTTGTTTATACAAATAAATAAATTATTAATGAGTCATCTAATGATTTTTCAGAATGAGAGTATACAGTTCCAGGATGCTCGTTTGGTACCCACTGTTCCACTGCATAGTTGCTCTGATATAGTCAATCATGAAGATATTGTGGGACAGATCGCCTTGTCTGAAAGAGGGTAAGTTTTATAGTGTAATGTCATTTTGGCTATGTTAACAAATTACTCAATAGTTAATACCATGTTCAATAATGGAATAATTTTGTGCCAGCAATCTTAACTATTTACTCCCATAAATCTTGCTCTCCAAAACAGATTTAATTCATAAAACCCCAAGCAAATGCCGGTGTTCGTACTGCTATTGTTTTACTATTGGGTGTCTAATTGATGGTATTTGAAAGGTTAAAAGTAATAATCTAATCTTTATTCTTTCACCAATATTGAATGTTGAGATAGATGTGTGGTCTGACGAGAATGGATAAAGTGAGAAATGAGTACATTCAGTCAAAAAAGTATTGGGAATGTATGATTTGTTTATGGTTCCAAATTCAAATTTTAGATTTTTTTGTTGTTACTAGATTGGCACAAACATTTTGGCGCGGAGTTTGAGTTGCATCTGTTATTTATATTAAATACAGTGCTGTTTTTAGTTATATCATATCTAGTGTGTATTGCGAATTTCTTAATGGACAAAAACATCAAACAAAAAGTTTGTCTTAAATTTTGCATCGCCAATGGAATTTCGTGTTCGGAGTCACTGAAAATGTTACAGAAGGCTTACGGTGAATCGACTTTATCAAAAACACGTACTTATGAGTGGTACAAAGCATTCAAAAGCGGTCAAGATGTGATGGAAGATTTGCATCGCTCTGGTAGGCCATCAACCTCTGCAACTGAAGTTAACATCGCAAAAGTGAAGGAAATAGTGACTGAAAATCTTCATTCAAGTTTTAAAGGGATAGCCGCCGAACTTTCTGTATCTCACGAGTCGATCCGTACCATTTTAACTAATCATTTGGGTATGAAACATGTTGCCGCTCGGTTAGTCCCAAAAGACCTGAATTTTCTCCATAAACTCAATCGCATGAGTGTCGCTGAGGACATTCTAGAACGAGTCAATTCCGACCCAACATTCATGGAACGCATTGTTACTGGCGACTAGCCAAAGTCGATCAAAAGTCAAAGTCATGTTGACTGTTTTCTTTGATTTTCGCGGTGTTGTGCACTCAGAATTCTTACCGGAAGGTCAAACGGTAAATAAAAAATATTATTTGAGCGTTATGCGGCATTTAAGAGAGCAAATTCGACGAAAAAGGCCAGATTTCTGGAAAGAAAATTCTTGGATTTTGCACCACGATAATGCGCCTTCGCACAAGGCCATCATTGTGAACGAATTTTTGACCAAACACTCAACAAATACTATCGAGTAGCCACCATATTCGCCAGATATGGCTCCAGCCGACTTCTATCTTTTTCCTAAACTCAAATTACCACTTCGTGGCACCCATTTTCAATCTGTAGAAGACATAAAGGAGAATTCGCGGCGAGAACTGAACTCAATTTCAGAAACAGCGTTTAAAAAATGTTTTGATGATTGGATTATTCATTGGCGTAAGTGTATCGTTTCTGAAGGGGCATACTTTGAAGGTGATAAAATAAATTTGGATTAATAACAAAAATTTTGTGTATTATTGATCTTTTCCCGGTACTTTCTTGACAGAGTAGTATATTAGAGGAAGTTTTAAAGTGGCGCCAGTGACTGAAAAGTTGAAAGCAAGTCAATGAAGCGCTTATTACTAAAATAGTACTAAGTATGCATGTAAATGAATGGAGAGGGAGAGGAAGGCCAAAGAAAAGATGTGTGAGGAGTGATATGAAAGAAAAAGGAGTTAGTGATAGTTTGATGGGTGACAGGACAGAATGGAAGGAAAAAAATGTGCTGCGCCGACCCCAAGTATTATGAAATAAGGGCTGTAAGAAGAGAAGAATAATCAATATCAAAATAGCTAAAATTTATTTTTCAGGGAGTGCTCCTTCGTGTTCAAGACAGCCAAAGCACAGCAGGCTGGAGCGAGAGCCATTATTATAACAGAGTCTGTTGACAAGTGGGATGACTCTCTTGATCATCTAATTGAGATGGTTGATGATAAGTAAGTTCTTTATTCCTTACTAGTTTTTGCAAACAGCTTTGTCCACATTAAATCGTAAATGAATAATTTACCAGTAGCTTCATCGTTTACTAGGGTTTGGGAATTTCCGACAATTTCAAAGTCACAAAGGACACTAGACAGCCCACAAAGTCCCGGGCTTTCTGGAAATTCCCAGACTTCTGAGACAAGTATATTCATTTCTGGTTTTTTTTTTTTTAATTTTAATTCATTTACTTTCTGATAAATTATATTAAAACATTGTTTTTTTTTGACATCTACTTTTTATTAAACAGAGCATTAAATCTTAATAACTTTAATCTTAATTTCAGTCTAAATAATGCTTTGTTTATTTCTTTTAATCACACACAGATTCAATTTTAAGCAGTTAAATATTAAAGTTATAAAACAAATTTAAAAATCATACCGATTCTTATCCATGTGCTTGTATCTTGTAATTCCAGTATCTAATCATTAGTCATAATCACAAAATTTTTAATTCTCATAATCACAGATTTGTTTCATAATTAAATAATCTAAATATAAACAATAAAACTGACTTCTAAATCAGTTTTTACCTGGCTGTTTAAATAATCAACTAACCCTCTAGTCAGACAACTTTGCTGATTTAATGAAATAGGGTTTTAAAAAATCAGATAGACAACAGCTTTCAACAATTTCGACAACCTTGTCTCGTCTCAAGTCTCGAACCGAAAGTCCCGAGACTCGAAACAACTAAAATTACGAAAAGTTCGAGAGTACGCGACACGAGACGTACCGGGACCCAAACCTTGTCGTTAACAGACATCTATCTGTTGAAGAAAGGCCCATCTAGACCTTTCTTTAATAATTATTTATTGTTCTAATATTTAAAAATATACTTTCATTCATTAAACCCCAAGCGAACGCCGGCTTCGCGCACCTATTGTCTTTCTATTGTGTCTGAAATTTCCACGATTGAAAGGTTAATCATTATTGTATTTATTGTGTAATAAAATTTTAATTGCATAAAGTACTTTTTTAGTGGCAAAAGTAATGTAACTTTTTTTCACTGTTACTGTATTAATAAAGCTATTATCACACTGCTCCGCACTACGCAGTGTAGCGCGTGAATGTGTTAGTGTGTTAGACAGTATTATGGATCGAAATTAAAGTATACATACAAATAAAGGATATATACGTACAAAAAATGTTGGCTCTTCAACACTAGAAGTTCGGACTATTTTAAATTTTGGCCAAATAAACAAAAAAAAAAACTTTTAACTGATTTTTTTAATTTTTTTCTTGTCTTTATCTTGCAATCAGTCGTCTTAACTATAAGCAGATGTGATGAAATAAAAATATGGCTTGCAGAGTAATATCCCCCAATGGGACAATACTCTATATTCAATCATGTGCAGTTGTCTGTTCCCAAAATATGCCTCCTTTTCAGACTTCGCATTGATTCTGGAATGGTCAACTGCACTGCAAGTTGGTTGGGTGAATTGCAAGACGTGCATTGTATTTGTAGCAGGACGATCTGATCTCTTCCTTGGCTGTCTTTATCTCTAAATGTTCATGTATTTCAGAGATCCTCAGAAACCACGATGAGTTCGAGTTTGTTTTAATATATAATTTTCAACTCTTTGTATTATATTAATGCTGGAGTCACAAACTGAACCCCATAGTTCGATCCCGTATGTCGAGGTTTGAGCATGGTCTTATAAATAAGAAGCTTGTTGTCCAGGGATAACTTGGAGTTCCTTGCAAGTAACCAGTGTAGTTCTCTGTATTTCAGGTTAATTTCATCCCTTTTTCTCTCTCCATGTGTTTCCTCCATGTGAGTCCTTTCCTTTCCTCTATGGTCTAAGTGCATTCAGATATTTGGCTGAATCACTATGTGGAAGTTGATTATTAAGCATCGATACAGGTGGACAGTTTCCCTTGCGAAAGGCGAATGTTACATGGACTGATTTATTGGCACTAGATTTTATCCTCCTCTTAGCCATTGGTCAACGTTGTTCAGGGCACTGTAGGATAACAGAAGTTTCGGTAGGACAACTGCTACATGCAAGAGTAGCTGTGTCATCCGCATATGTAGCTACGGTTACATTTTCACTCTGTAGTAAATCTGAGGTGTATAAGATGTATAGCAATGGTCCCAAAACGGATTCCTGAGGTACTCCAGCTAAGATATGGTGAAAAGTTGACGTGCACACGTCTTCTTGTATTTGAAACTAGCTTTTGCCCGCAGTTTCGCCCGCGTACATAAAATATATGTCACTCAGGAATAGAGCAGCTTTCTATCGGTGAAAAAATTTTAGCAATCCGACCAGTACTTCCAGAGATTACCCCCTACAAACAAAAAAAAAAACAAACATTACTTCTTTATTATATTAGTGTCGATATTCTATCCTGCAGATAGGATTCAGTAATAGTAAAGAAGGAAGTTGGCAAAAGGGATTTAATCTTGCATAGCAGCCCTCTATGCCAAACCCTATCAAAAGCCTATTGAATATCAAGGAATGCGAAAGAACAGGACTTCTTTCTTTCGAGCGCTTGTCTGACCGTTTTACGCACTCTATGTATCTGTTATATGGTGCTACATTGTCGTCTGAAGCCGAACCGGTGGTCTGAGATTAGGGATCTCTGGATGATTTCATGGAGCAGTCTGGTTAGCAATACTTTCTTGAGCACCTTTGAGCTTATTGGCTTATAGTTCAGTACGAAGTAACTGATAATACAATATTTTTGTAATATAAAACACATACTTTTGTGTACTTTACGAATCTACGCTTATCAAAACTAGCGCAAAAAGAACATACCGAATGGGTCAAAAATAGAACGCCTGCGCTTCTAGCGCGTGTTCATCTTTTTCTTCATGTAACCTTGGCGGCAGTTTTATTGTGTTTGGTATTTCTGATTCCATATACCTAATTATTTTTTTCAGAATGGAGCTAGATGTGAACATACCAGCCGCTTTCCTTCTCGGTCGGAGTGGTGCCACAATACTTCGTACATTAAGAAAATTAAAAAAAAGCTATGCAGTGGTTAATCTACCCATAAATATGACACATGTGCCAATTGGTAAGATGAACCAACCACCTTGGATTTCATGGTAATTTTGCACTTTCTTAATTAGTTTTACATAATTACTGTTTCACATTGTTATTTGCCATGTAATTTTATTACTCATAAAGTAAATGTTTTGTAGATAGTTATTGTTTATGGAAGTGAAATGGACCCAATAAAATTTTCAATTGTTCTATGTAAGAGTGATTTTTTATTGTTTTAATATTAAGTTTTGTATTAGTAAAAAGACATTTATTTTACAGTTATTACAGTATTTTATGGTTGTCCGTTCTTCTTTCATCTTATAATTTAATCATTCTCGTCAGCTTAAAGTTATTTGCCATTGTTTATTTATTTATTTATTATAATTTGCTTATATTTTACATGTTTTATTTTGTTTGGAGAATAAAAGTGTAGGTAAACAACGCACAATTTAGATTCAATGTTTATTATTTAGTGATTTATTATAATTATTATTTTAATATTGATATAACTGATAGTGATATGCTCCGAGTGCAGTTTTGCTACCAAAATATAAGTACAAATTTATTATTAATTAATGAGCCTGTTATCTAGTTATTACTTATTAGTTGGTACTTTTGTACAGTGAGTTTATAGTTCTGTTTTAGGGTTGCTCACATCGTTATTAATAAATGAGATTAAACTGTCGAATTTGTAAGATAAATCATAATATTCTGATATATCAAACTATGAAGTGAGTTTTAAGTGTTCTGTTATTATTTATTACTTTATGAATATTAATTACGCCGTTAAGTTACTTATGTCTGCGGCTGTTTATTGATTTTGCATTGAAATTTAAATGATGGCTTATGATCCATGCATTGTGTGTACCAATAACACTTGTACATTTAATGGTGATCATGTCTCCTGGCATAGTATCTCTGTGACATCTTGTGCAAATATTATTATTTTTATATTGTTATCACCATTTAATAGGAACCAGTATCGACCCTTAGTTGTGTATAAACTCAAGTGAATTAAAATGGTAGTTAGTAACTTTTAATTTAATTATAGGCACACAGTTACGTCCACCTTGAATTATTACATTTGGTTTTCAGTGTGTTTGACAATAATAAATTGGAATTTATTTAGCATCCTCACTAGTATAACGGGCTTCTTAGGGTGAAGATGGCAAATATAGTTAGTAGTAGTATATAAGTTAAAATTTGGTTGAAACTAGTCAAACCAGTATTTTTCTGCACTAACACCATTTGCTAATCCAGTCATTTTTAGACAGCAAAATGTAAATAATTATGCAGTCCTTTAATTTTGCAGGCGTTATTTAAAGACAGCAAAATGTAAATAATTATGCAGTCTTAGAATTTATCAGACAATATGTCATACATTCGTTGTTCATATAAATTTATTTTGTAAGGAGTTTCAATTTCAATCAATCTACCTATATTAATTTTATTTGTATATACATTGCATTTCTTTAAAGAATTGTGTGTGTTTTTTTTTTAATATAATTATGAATATGAATACTGGGTAGATGTGTAAGATTTTTTAGCATATCCAACTAATATTATTTTGTATAAATATCTTACACAAAATTAGTCAAAACTTTTTGCCCCTTACTATGAATTATTTTTAATAAATAAAATATTTTTTTTTTTGTATTTGGTAAAATAAAATATATATTTTTTTTGTATTTGGAAATGGTTGGGGTCCAAAGGTAATTTATATACTACAGTACTTAGTTAATTGAGTATCTAACTTTTAGCTTAATAGTATCAAGTGAAAATTCTGGTTTAAGGTGCAAGCCACAGGCCTGCGCATATCCATGTTCTCGCTAGATGGCGCTGAGCTCAACATTTTCAGTTTATTTTGTTTCTGTAGTCAAACTTTTTGCTACACAGTGTTATAAAAATTTATTTATTTTCAAATTTGATCATAATCGTTAGAATTTTCGCGTTTATTTTTACGAATGTAGTATTATTTTTAAAATTCATAAAAGGCATCCATTCTGTTTCATGTTTGACCAGTCCACCTAACCTAATTCTGACTGTCTTAAGACTTGTCTTGACATAAGCACAATATTTGAAGTCATTTACAGTGCGTTTCACTTAAGAAATTCCTTTGCCGTAATGTTGGCAATACGGAAAAACAGTGTTGCTATATTTTTAGCAATGAAATTACTTAATATTAGGGAGATTAACTGATATTTCGTTACTTTTAACAATTGCCCTAAAAATGTTTTTCTTTTTCTTTTGGAAACTATTTTTAAATATAATATACTACACTGGGCACCATTTCGATTGTCCTGCAATTCTGTCAGATACTGAAAACGTCACGTCACAATATTGTAACTCTCCATTGACAACTTCCTTTTAGACCAGCTTTTTTTTAAATAAAATCTCATTCCCTCATAATTCTCCAAAAAATGTTGCAACTACCGTTAAAATCGATTTCGTTTCGCATTTCGGGCAACAATTTTGGTAGAGTAGGCAACTCTTTTCTTTTTTCCCTTCTTTTTTCTGTAGACAGACAGGGAAGCCAACATTACGACGAACGAATTTCTTAAATGAAACGCACTGTACAATTACTTAGAGTTCTTCAGTGCCATCTAGCAAGAACATGGCCACGAACAGTCTCGTAGCTTTCAACTTCATCTATTATAGTCGTGTTAGATGTAAATCACACTTTAAACTATATTTTCTTGTCTACTTTAATGCCACAGAATGAAGCTGAATTCCCACATTCGAGATTCGACGCAATATTTAGTAGAATTAAAAGTTTTAAGTATGAGTTCAGTGGTGACAAAATTAACCATAGTAGTCTTATTTCATGATTGACTGTATTCGCAAACAGTTTTATCTTCTTTCAAAATAAATAGCTAGGCAGATATTTTCTCTTAATAACCGAACGAGTCACCGCACATCGCGGGCGTCAACGTGCCGTACGGCGGTAGACAATACAAAACTTTTAGCAATGAGGGTGTTCTAAAATGACGTTTACCAGGTGGGAGCACTAAGGTGCCAGGTCCAGGCGCCTCTCAAAACACTTATGTTAATGACATTAGCTAGGCATCAACGTCAATGTCAAACGTTTAACGTCAACGTCATGCAAACGTTTTTAAAGGAAAAGACAAGAGGGCTAAGTAGCGCCAACTGGTGGTGTGAATTTTCTCAAACACCCTCATTACCTTCTCACTTCATACCAAATGTTAACGCTGTAAGCTCTTGCTACTCCTGGCTGGACAACAAAAATGTGATCAAGTAATATTAAGTAGGTATTTATTTCTGTACAAGTGATTTGTAATCTTTAGAAATAAATGAATTCGAACCGTAATATTAATAATCAAGAATTGATAACTTGTGGAGTTGTGGCTTGTGTGTGGAGCATAAGCTCAAAGTTCTAAAGAAGAACGTTAACAACTCCTGCAGCTAAAAACTGAATCGCATTCGTTTTTATTGTGATATTTGAATTAAAAACGTGCTAGGAATAATAAACCCTGTGATAAATCAGGTCAACTATAAAGCTAGAAAACGCATAGCTAGCGCAGCTTGAATGTAGCAACCGTAGGCATAGTAGTACTAGATCAGCGTCACAAAGACTTTGGTTTATTGTCAGACAACTTATTAACCTGTAGAAAGAGGCAAAAAGATGTTTGGCGAGATTTCTCTCTGGCGAAAATTGTGATTTAAAATTGGTTTTGTTTTGTATTTCAAGTTTCACAACTTACAATATTTAGAATAATTGAAACAGGCGCGATCTTGGTAACATGGAGCTGAGAATGTTAGGGCCGACGCTGCGTTACGCGGTCGCCCGCGCGGTCCCATACAAAAGTCCTCCATCGCGGCTTGCCGCGCGGACAGTCGCGCCCCCGTGCCCGTTTTGCCACGTAATAATAGAATAAACTTCTTCATAGCCACGACTACATGCACACCGTTAAATTTGAACTAGCGACACTGCACAGGTAATAATCCGGTTTCCGCTACGGGGACCGCCGCACACAACGCACGCTCATAATAAAGCGACGGGTACAGCTGACCGCACGAACGCTGTCTGTTACATTTTTCTGACTGTATTGACTTGACAGCCAGACAAGGATCGCTTAGTCTAGATCACCATGTCTATGGCGACAAACAGCCTCGCCAGATAAAAGCGGAACCTATTTAGTCACCTCTGGATACATTTTGTTATTTTCCTTTGCATTTTATAGTATTGCTAGTCTGCTTGTAAATGTTTGAAAACAATACATTTTAAGCTGTGTGTGTGTGTCGTAGTTTACCTATACTTCATTGTCAATCATTTTAAACTATTATTTAAATGTGGATGATATAAATTGAATGTGTGACATACTCAGAGCAACAAGGATTTAATGCAAATAGATTGAACGTTTTAACTGCCTCCGTCGGATATATCAGACAACACTCGCGTTTATTTCGCCAAAGTCGCAGATCCACGACCAAATATTCCATCTCGTCAGTTCTTCTGTAACCTTATAGGCTTTGAAGAGGTAAATGAGATGAAGTACCCAGTCGCAGATACACGACCCTGGCGTATAGGACACGAAAGCACTAGTCAGAACAATAAGACGCCGGCAGTCAAAGGGCATTATCGTACTTTTATAATGCAAAATCTTTGTTGTTCATTAGTGTGTATTCTGATAAAGCTATTCTTGTACCTTATCGTGTTTAAACATTTGTGTAACAATTAATAGTCAACTTTTGCTTCAGGATTTTGTAAATAGATAAGTTGATTTAACACCAAGCAGAGGTGGCGTGAAAAAGTTATTCGCTTCGACCATAACTATCGAAGCACTCGGTCAGTGACCTTTTATAATGAGGATCTCATTGTACATAACTACATCTAATATATTGTTATGAAATATTTATTACCTTAAATATATTTATGGCTTTTGTAATGTACTGTGTGAAGTATTAAAATTCAAATGCTCCAAATGAAACACCTTGTATTCTTTCTATATTATTAATTTCTCCAATACTACATGTAGCGAACAGTGCGCGTCAAAAGTCACCAGGAAGTGTAGGATTAATGCTTATAGTCCCTTGAACTATCTGGCCAAAATTATGTGGACACACCTCTCGCACCCGCCTAGGCAGCAGTACGCAAATCTGTGCATTTATTGGCGGCCAACAGCGCCCGAAAAGCGCGCGGCTGACCTTTAAATCCATTTTTTTTGCGAAATATTGATTGATTTACATATGCAATGTTCACTTTGAAGAATATTTAACCACCAATTTTTATGTGTAAAAATGTTTCTAAAGATCCAAGCCGTTTTGAAGGAGTAGGGAAAAGTTGCGAAATTGCTAAAAATTTTTTTTAGACAAAAGTATTAATAGCACGAAAAAATCAAATGTTGATAATGCTGTTCATAAATCTTAAACATACTTTTTTTTCAAACCTATTAACCTGGCCATTACCGAGGAGTAGGCTTCAGAAAGTCACTGTTTTATGGCACTTTTCGGGCGCTTGGGCCTTAAGATGAAGAAGTGCCAAGGCAAAATTATTATTTTTTTAAGTTTTTTTGGCATATTGCAGGTCAGTGTCATGTTCTATGTTTATTAAAATATGATTTGCTTCCGTAACACGCATTTTTCTACGAAATATAATAACCAATGTTCTTCTTCTTTTCATGTCGATGGATTCAATTTTTTTTTTTTGACCAGTAGGGGGAGGGGGGGCACAATGATGCAAGGGGCACATAGATACACAAGCATTATCTAAAAATCGATTGAACATATTCGAGTGATGACATCCCTAAAACGATCATAGAATTGCTTGAACGTATCCTATGCGTTCGCGCCTACAGCCTATCATCCGTTGACGCTCTACAACTCGTAACGTGTTTTGGGTGCAGTAAATTAAAAAATAACGTGAAATGTAAAAGTGTTTCCCCGGTCTCTTATACCATCTTGTGAGAATATCTATACACCAAAGGTATGTTAAACCATCCAATTTTACGTATTTAGTATTTTTTACGAGAGAAATCAGTTAGTTTCTTTAGTATAATTATCATTTTGAAAAAAATCTTTTGGGGCACTTAGATACATCAAAGCACGGGGCACATTGATGTGTGTTACTCCCTCATATAATTTGTAAAATATATAGAATTAAAATTACAATCATATTTTTATATTGTCAACTGAAAATGATGCGGACATACAAACCCAAGAAGCAAAATTGATTAGGACTTACAGAATATGAAAAACCTAAAGAGAAAAGACTCTTGGTAGTCAGTGTTGGTAGTCCTGTTCTGAAGAACTAGGATGTTCCTAATTTTTTAAAACTGATTACAATATTTTCATAATAAAAAAGCATTATTTTCATGAAAATGTTCTAATTTAACAAATTTCATACAATATCCGCTTGGTATGAAAGTGCCACAGGTGACGTATCTAAGTGCCCCGTTGGCGGGGTAGAATGATTTAAAACCCATTTTTTACAAAACACGTGCTAATCTTTTTCTTTCACATATTAAACTATATTTATCCTTGACATCATAATATTTATACATTTAGCTAAACGTCCACTTGAAAATTAATTAAAAATATGTAATTTTTTCACCTATAATTTATTTGAGTTTCAATTTTTATGCATCAATCTACCCCACTTCCCCCTATTTAGCAACCTCTACAGCTCCGTTTGTTATTGGCTTCGTATAAATACTGAAAAGTGCAGGTGGTTGCAGTATAGCAGCTGACACATGTCCTATGCGGCACCACACTGGCATTGTGTTAGAGATGGGTCGAGGAAGCCCCATTTGGCAAGATTGTTTTTGCGGCCGCCAAACCTGGATCAGCGTCCATAGTCGGTTACGAGATTTTGCAGTTGGCGTCCAGGTGGGAGATATTCTTATGGTAAAGTGAAGTGTGGAAGAATCGGGTGTTTCTGCTTCTATAGCGCACATCTCTTGTACTCTGAATTGTATTTCGAAGAGGTCGTTATATCCGTAGAGGGTACAACATCGCAAGAGGGGATATAAGGCTTTAAACATCCCGTTACTATACGACAGGTATCATTCAGCCAGCACTATGTTCTTTATTCTATTTACTATGTTCTTTATTCTTTAGCGTGGGCGGAACGGTGCCAAAAAAAAAAAAAAAATTAATGAACCTGATACTGACCTGCAAAGTGAAAAATACTAAGTATGAATTTCGCGAACTACCCTCGAGCATTCACCTCAGGCTTAATTACAACAAAGAATTTTTTTTTATTTCTTGGTAAGAGCTCACAAGGATTAGTCTTATCATTTTTCTGCCCTTTTCTCATTTTACTTGGGTAGGCTCAATGTTTTTTTCTTTTATTCTGTCCTGTCAACCATTACACTATTCTCTGTCTTTTGTCATATCACTTCTGCCGCCCATCTTTTCTTTAGCCTCCCTCTCCCTATCCATCTATCCACATATACAGGGTTATTTGTAAAACACTAACAACCTTGCAGGTCTGTATTACTAACATCATTAACAACGACTTTTGTTCTATGACTTATAAAAACTAGCCTTCAAGATTTCATTGTTCTATCTAACCTAACACATTTCAACTCTGTATTTTGCCGTATCTACTTACGCCTTCCACGCACTATTCTCGTACTAGGGCTTTCGAAACATTGTCATCACACCTAGCAAGCATTCGCACCATTCCCGTGTACTTGACATTAGAATATTGATACACCATCATGTAAAGATAATTACGTCCGCACTGCCGAATTTCTCCACAAGAACACGTATGACGCGACGCGAGCGCAAGGCGACCGACCGACTAGTGAGGGCTGCCCGTAAATAGGTCAAGTTTATGTTCAGCTACCCTCCGCTATTGTACTATTGCTTGCTTCGCTTAGACTTCGTAATATTTAGAACGAAAATCTGATGAACTAAAATATGACAATTTTTTAAAAGTTATAGAACAAAAGTTGTTGTTTATGGAGTTAGTAACGTAGTCCTGAGAGGTTGCTAGTGTTTTACAAATAACCCTGAATACTCACTTCTTTTTTAGTAACTTACGTTTAGAGAGGATACTCTTCACATGAACACGAACACACCAGTAGAAGTCATTCCCTTCAGCACTACAAAAAAAAAACTTAGTAAGGGCCGACATTGCGTTAAGCGGGTGCCCGCGCGGTCCCATACAAAAGTGCTCCGTAGCGGTGACCCGCTGCGTTGTGGGAAACTGTCGATGGGAGCCACGCCCCACGCCCGCTTTGCTACGTAATAATACATTAAGTTGTACATCGACACGACTACATGCATTTCGTAAAAGTTGAAATAGCGACACTGGCAGGTAATAATCCTGTTTCCGCACCGAGGGTCGTTGCACACGAAACATGCGCGATGTCACGAGACGGGTGCCCGCCCGCGCGTGCGCCTGCTTAACGCAGGATCGACCTTTTAGAGCTAACCTAAGAGGTGGATCCAACCAAATCCATATGGCAATTAAGTTAATTACTACAAATCAGATCCTATAAACCCAACTCTATTAATTAGGTAACAAGTTAATTACCTTGATAATACTATTATCGCCATGAAAGATCCTGCTGTGAACTATTGACTGAACTAATCCGGATTAATCGTTCATGGACAGTTAGTTATAATCTAATGGCAAGAGTTCGTCGTTCAATGAATGCATAACCGACAAATCAATGCAGGGGCAATGTTACAGTTATTGGCCCCTATACAGTTATTGGGTATTCTAACTTTGATGGCCTAAAATAAGCAATAACCTACCAGAATAGTAGATTAAAAACTGTATTAATCCAAGTAGTGTACGGGACAATAACAGTAGTTTTGCCCCTACTTTGACCCTAGATTAGTTTATTCAGATACCGCTCTATATAGAGGTTACATCAACAGATAAAATATCACCGACCTCATCTAGCATAAACTGACGAAAAAAAAATTGACGTGTAAAAGTGTTTTTTAAACCTATTTGCAAAATAAATATCATTTATCATTTACCAAAATACCTAATCGATCACGCAATTTGTCGATTTACTTTCGACAGGCAAATAATAATAAAAAAAACATTTATTGCATTAGAAAATTAGATAAACAACAGTCTTGCAAAACTATTATTAGCGTTCATAATACCTATGTTTAAAACTTTGTTCCATTGTCTCATTATGTGGAGTAATATCACAATGGAAAAAATCGACAATGATAATAAAAAGTAACTGCAAAGCAAAAACCAAAAATGACACATTCGCGTGTCTTATGCACCGCATGCGATCTGAGTATTACAGGTGTTTCAATATTGAACAAACCCAGATATCTCGTGCGATGTAACATGAGGCTTTTATTTTTGTTATTTAGTTTAATGGAATGAGCAGCTGAATTGTTTATTATAGGTCAAACTAAACTGGCTTCGGGTTAACAAGCAGGTGATATAAACAGCGGTGGCAGTCGCTGAAGGCTGGCTAGTGTGAACCTTTGCATTTAGCTTCCAGAGATTACGTACCTACTAAAAAGGAATTCCATTCAACTGCAAATGAAGGTTTAACCTTACAGTAGTAAGTAGGCACAGTCCCCCTTGTGACCCCTATCTTCTTGTACAAAGAAATTGTAAACACTTTAGTACTGGTAGACTGCACTTGGATCCGTGACTGGGTACAGTCAGGGCCAAACTTGCAGATGGTTGGTGCAGCTGGGAGGTATCCCTACCTAAGTCTCCATAAAGTAGTAGATAAGGTCTGAAGCGGTATTTATTTAAAATTTGTACATTAGAAGTTTTAGATAGGTATACGGTACAGTCAGCAACAAAAGACAATCAAGTCTTAGTTTTCTAAATCGTAACTAATACTATAAATGTGAAAGTGTGGATGTTTGGATGTTTGTTACTTAATCACGCAAAAACGGCTGAACGGATTTGGATGTTTGGCATGCATATAGCCTTTGACATGGAAAAGAACATAGGCTATCTTTTATCCCGATTCCTTAAGTACCTAATGCCACGTGGGGGAAGCCGCGGGCAAAAGCTAGTAGGTATTTAATAAAAATCGGAACACGCCTACCTATGTAAAGTACGTTTTAAAGATTAACGACGTATTGCGACGCTCCAAACCCACTGAAACCTCTACTCCGACCCACGGACCTTCTGGAGCTTGTAGCATCATCCCAATTCACTGGAACAGTACAAATCCGACTCACTGGAGCATTATCTTGGACAGTTTCGACTCGCCGAGAACGATGTGGCTTCAGATTCCGACTCACCGGAAACAACCTTCCACTGGTCGACGGACGAAGTCTGGACTCTGGACGACTCATCCTGCTATCAACCTTCGAGTGTCGGAGGAGTTTGGTATAGGAGACCTGACGTCACACAAAATCTATATCGCAGTATCAAAGTTCGCGCAAGTCTAAAAAATAACTAAAAGTATCGAGCAGTTGCTAAGACCAGACACAATTTTTACTAGGTACTGACATGTGTCCTAGGTTGCCTAGGTACATATTTAAAGTATATCTACATCATTCTATCTACCCTCAGCCGTCAGCAACAAAAATCAATAGGCTTTCAAATAGTCCTTTTCAAATTACAATCATCAAGTTGATAAAAAAACACTGTTTTTAGTAATAGGTAGGTACTTCGGCATTCTTAGGTACCTACCTACTCGTTAAGTAATTGGTGATCAATCAATCAATTCCTATTTTTATGTAGGTAACAAGAATAAAAGAAGGCAATATCCAAATGGTAGGTAGGTACCTAGGTATCTATTAATGAATGACGGGTAGATACCTACCTATTATCTTTGTTACTTACGGCAC
This sequence comes from Mythimna ferrago, assembly GCA_910589285.2. Classification (NCBI taxonomy): domain Eukaryota; kingdom Metazoa; phylum Arthropoda; class Insecta; order Lepidoptera; family Noctuidae; genus Mythimna; species Mythimna ferrago. Next base: position 16,041,065 of record OU342684.1, on the reverse strand, counting down.
GTACAATAAACAGGTGCAGATTCCTATTAATATTCATTAATGATTAGGACCTATATGGTTGGTTGTGTTGGGTTTATGGTTTTCATTAACATTACTAACTACGCAATGAGTTGGAACGTTATAGGTACTTGCCTAGGTAGGGGAAGGTGGGGCAGCCTCATACAGTTTTTATATTTTGTCATATAGAATTTTCTCTGGTATCAATATCTGTATCGATTCATCAAAAACTAATAGTCTTACTATCTGACTTTATATCAAAAATATGTGATTGTAGTAAATACACTTGTGGGGTTTTCTATAAAAGATAAAACAAAAAATTAAAAATGTATGAATGTACCCCACATGCGGGGCGCTTTCATACAGGCTATGGGGCAGATTCATACATATGAAAAAGTACAATAAATGGAGCGTGAAATGTTTAATTATTTATCAAAATTAAAATGTCAAAATACAACGTTTTTGAAAATAAAAGCAATTATAAACTATGGGCACATATTATTAGAGTGATAGTCAAATAATACTAAGTAAAAAAGAGAACAACATAAATGTAGGTAGTTTTTCTTTTTATGGCATTGAACGAACTTAGTTAACCTAATAGTCTTTCTGATCAGTCATAACAGTACTGAAAAATCTCTTTAGTAGTAGTACCAATAATCATTCATATAGACAGTACATTTATACAGTATGAATGTACCCCGCTTGCTGCTGTATGAACCTACCCCATCATAAGATAATGAAATAAAAATATTCCAAAAAAAAAACCAATCATATATATAATTATTCACATATCAATTCACGAGCTTGACCCTATTATCTTTTAAATAAAATAGTGCTGATTAATCTAGAAAACGGCTTTTATCAATAAAAAGATGTACAAAGTGAGTTCACAAAATTAATTAGGCGTGGCCGCATCACTTTCCATGCCACCTCGTAGCGCTTTTCACACCGACTGCTGTCAAACTCCATGAGCCAACACACATTTATACGAGGTGTCGTTTTGAAGCTGCAAAATATTTCAGGAGGTAATTATGTTAGTGATTCTCGACCCGAATCAATAATAAAATAAGTAGGTAATTTTTTTTTTTTTATAACCGCGCTTTTTTTCACACACACAAACACGGAACAATAAAGGGCGTTTTCATACACACTAACTCGCAACGATAGTTTCATAAATAATGTATCATCCAATCATCATCCCGCACGCCACACCCTAGCCACGCCCCCGCGGCCATCGATCAATCGATTTAGTTTAGTGTAATTAAAAAATTAAATAACAAGTATTACTGATTATTGACCAGGTATCGTTTTTTTATATGATTATTTATGAGTTTTATTACAACCTCCTGAAATATTGTGCAGTTTTAAAACTGCACCTTGTATAAGCTACGCATACACGTATAAGTCGTTCAATTGATGTGCGCCTAACAACAGATATTTCTAGTGTATGAAGGTGCCCCTTGTATGAATCTGCCCCACTTCCCCCCTACTCTGAAAACAATACTGCAATGCATAATAAATCCTAGAATAGAAATGTTTTGGTCACATTTTCAGCTGAACCAGAAAAAGGTTAGTCAAAACGCTTTGTAAGTATGGAATGTCCACTATGTAGGTACCGGTAGTTACTGGGGCCAGGGTTATCCGAAAGGAAGCTCGATCCCCGGTATGAATTCTAGAAGGAACGGGGTGGGTCTTTTAGTCAGTAAGAGTATGACACTATCTCCCGCTCCGCCCAAGAGGGGGGGATGTCATTGGATGATTTTATCCGACCATAAAAAAAAAGGTACCGGTGGTCCAACGCCGTACTTATTTTTATTCGATGATGGAACGGAAACGGACTTGGCGGAATTAAATTGTGCAGTTCCAATGCACACTCCCCGAAATGTATGGTCATTTCAGTAATAAGGTTAATGTAGTAACTCGCAAGTCACCGTTATGTCTTTTTCTTTGAAATGTTTAGTACTCAGTATATGTATTGTAAATAGAGATAGGCTTGTAAAAAGACCCCTTCAACCATAAATATTTCTCCCTTGGGGATGACTGACATTAACCAAACAAGGTTTTATGAAATGTATTTGAATATTAGATACATACGACGATGTCGACGATGTTAAATTATCCGTCACGAAAGGCTATGGTGATAACAGATATAACTTTTTGAAAATGTTCGTAACTAACATTTAAAGCACGATTGGCACAGTGGTCGAGCGATGCTGCTTTGCGTGTAATGGGTTCGATTCCAGCACGGAACAAAATTTGTAAATCGTACTTACGTAGTTGTTGCGGGTTTGGGTGTTTTGTGTGAGTTTGTGAACGACTCCACGGTACAGGAGCACCTAATTCTTAGTATAGGACAACATTTTATAAAAAAATTGACGCATTTAGACCTAAGTACCTGACATCTAACCTAACAAGTTGCATTAAAATCACTTCATTTATTGGAATTTGCCAATTTATATGAAATACCTAAGAAGTAAAATAAGGTGAAGGAAAGCTATGAGCCCAATCGTTGATTCTCGTCCGATGGTCGTTAGGTTAGGTTAGGTTAGGTTAGACCACACCTCGCTGCAGGAGGATAGGTTTCGAAGTCTGGTCCTGAAGTCGGACTGACATAGTGGTACAAACACTTCAGTACCTCGATGTACCGATAGTCAATCTGGCACCGTTGGAGAGACTGCAGTACAGCCCAAGTCTCGATCGAATCAAACGCTTTCTCGTAGTCCACAAACGCTAGGCAGAGAGGCAGATTATACTCCTCGGTCTTCTGTATAACCCGTCGTAGCGTATGTATGTGGTCCACGGTGCTGAAGCCTTTTCGGAATCCGGCTTGTTCGGGAGGCTGGAAGTCGTCGAACCTGCGCGCGAGACGATTCGTGATGACTCTGGAAAACAGCTTGTAGACATGGCTAAGAAGTGAGATGGGCCTATAATTCTTGAGTAGGGCCTTGTCTCCCTTCTTAAAGAACAGTACCACCACGCTTCCGCTCCATGCCTGTGGCGTTTTTCCCTCGAGTATGACGGAATCAAAGAGCTTCTGAAGGGCCTTAAGGATCGGTTTTCCACCCGCCTTCAGGAGTTCGGCCGTAATTCCGTCGTCACCCGGCGCCTTATTGTTATTAAGCTGCTTCAGAGCCATCCTAATCTCGTACAGGCTGACGTCTGGGATATCTTCGGTATAGTGTCGGCTCAATCTAGCTCTTGGGTCGTTTGCTAGATTTGCAGTGGGTTTAGTGATTGACGTGTACAACTGTCCTTATAAAGCCTCGATCGCTCCTAGAAGCTCTGGTCATGCCCATTATTACTTAATAATGGGGAATTATAAAACGAGCGACTAAAAAAAAACTTAGCGACTGATGATGAGATACTGTTTTAATAACTTGAGCGGTATGAATTTAAGTAAGCGACACATTAACTAAACTAACAACAAATATTGATTAACAATAAAATCCAGAACGAGCTTACTAAAAGTGGGTTATTGAAATCCTAGTTAAACGATTAAATTAGTATGTGAGCGAGGTTTTAAATAAGGAATTTACGCTAGCAAATGTTTTCATCATTCTCTAATTATCTAGTCGCAAGTAGATTCATCATTTGAACTGGGTGAAATAGGTTAGGTTAGGTTAGAACTGTGACCTACCGCGCGTGAGCCGAGTGAGCGAAGCGAGCGGTGCCGCGGCAGCGGCCGGCGAACGCTACGACCAAGTTGCTCGCAGATTTTATTTCACCATTTTTTAATTATTCGGGTTTTCGCAATATCCGGATTATCAAATTACCTTGTGACATACATAATACATAAATATCGGTATTTAGGACATTCGATACTGTGTACATTCATATTTAGGACATTCGAAACACTTCATTTAAGATAAAATGCCGCTCAGTATAAATAAATCATTGGCCAAATCTGGAAAAAAAAGCAGGACAAAACATTGACACTCAAACAAATATTAGGTCACTCAAATATTATGAAGCTTCTCATTTTGTATTTTAAGTAACTCAAATTAAAGTTTGTAAGTCGCTGTTCTATTGATTTCTCGTCACTCGCAGTCAGTCGCTCACTTATTATTTCTATAACCCAAAATAATTATTTTTGTCACTTAAAATTTTAATTTACAGTCACTCGTTTAAATACTACCCCTTAATAATTATCGTTTAATTCATAAAGCCCTATTTTATAAATTAAACGAATATAAACATTTACAAAAAAAAAAAAATCTTAAAAATTAAGAACAATCGCTTATTTATTAGTAGGGTATTGCGCTATAGGCTTAAAGAATTTTAAGGACGTGTTCTATTTTTTAACCGACTTCCAAAAAAAGGAGGAGGTTCTCAATTCGGTTGATTTTTTTTTGGTCCCATTTTTTTCAAAATCCAGTTCTGATGATGGGTTCCATGACGAATCGAGGGAATTCCTCAAATATGGGCAACCACATAGTTATTTTGGTATTTTCATCGAGACCTTAAGCATTTACAGTCAAAAATTGACATTTGATAAAGTGGAACTGATGAAGAAGACCAGAAATGGCCAACGGAACTTCATACTCACACAGATGTTACAATAAACGTAGTTAAGCGACTATCAAAAGTACAAAAAAATGAATAGTTTTGAATAGTTATGTTGAAAATGGAATCATCAGAGTGATCTGATGATGATGATGGAGCTGGAAGATAGGCACCGGAACTCCGTAATTATTTAATGTAGGTATCCTAGCCATATTCGGGCTTATAAGAATTGTCATGATATGTACTTTGGCTATAAGGTACAAATACCGGCACGAATCTTTAGCGCTCGTCGAAAGTGTCAGGATCAATTTGCGCATCGTACACATCGTTGAGCCAATCACTGTAACTACCTACAAAGATGTACTCCCAGCTCCCGCGTCTCACTTCATACCACTAAAGAGATCCAATATTTCACTTCTCATTCAAGTCTGCGCGATTTCAAGTTCAAGTCGGCGCTCAAGATCCGTGCCGGTATTTGTACTATCGAACTGATCTGATGATGGAGGTATGGTGAAATAACGTCAGCGACTATCGCAACCCAGTGCCGGGCACGCTACAATTATGGCGGTAAGTCCCTTCTTTGAGGTGTGGCTGGAAAGACATCACGGCGTTCTTACCTTCTGCATGACGCAGGTCCTCACCGGACATGGCAAGTTCGGGAGGTTCCTGTACCAGATTCGTGCGGAAGTGACGCCCGGGTGTCGCCACTGTGCGGAACGCCCGGAGGACATGGTGGAGCAAACAGTCGAGGTGTGCCCTGCTTGGGCGGAGCATCACCGTGCCCGTGGGGGCGATCGGCCTTGGTTCAGGCCATTGTCCGGAGCGAGGAGGAGTGGCAGGCGGTCGCCTCCTTCTGCGAAGCAGTAATACTAGCCGCCGCCGGGATTCCGATCCCGATTGCCGGCCACCTTAGACGCGGGCTTGCGGTCGGCGAACTAAGGGTAGCTCGCTGTCCGACCGTTCGGTAACTGTCCGGACCGAGCCCAAGTCGTCGACGGCGCGCACTGTTCCCACGCGCCTCAAGGAGTTGTCAGCAACAGCAGGGGCCCAGCTGGGTCGAAGCCTACTGGGGCCAGGGTTAGTTTCGAAAGATAGCTCGAGCCCGGTATGAAGGCTAGAAGGAACGGGGTGGGTTTTTAGTCAGTAAGAGTCTGACACTATCTCCCGCTCCGTCCAAGAGCGGGAGGTGTCATTAGATGTTCTTCCCACTATAAAAAAAAGAAATGATGGAGGTGGAAGGTGGAAAGTGTGGACACGGGAATTTCATAATAAAAAAATGTATCCTAGCAGGGTTTGGGTTAATTGAAATTGTCAAGAGAAAAAGGTACTCTGGCTATAAGTGTATCGCAACTAAAGAGTGAAATAAAAAACTTTTTACAAAAAAAAAACTGACTTCACTAAAAAAAGTACTAAAACGATCAAAATAACTTTTCGGGAGTCAGTGTTAAAAAGAAAAACAATACCGAGAAACACCGACTTCCGAAATTAAAGTTATTTTGATCGTTTTTAGGGTTCCGTAGTCAACTAGGAACCCTTATAGTTTCGCCATGTCTGTTTGTCCGTCTGTCTGTCCGTCCTCGCTTAATCTCTGTGACCGTTAGCACTAGAAAGCTGAAATTTGGTACCAATATGTATATCAATCACGCCGACAAAGTGGTAAAATAAAAATTGGAAAAAAATGTTTTATTAGGGTGGCCCCCCTATGTGTAAAGTGGGAAGTGATTTTTTTTTAATTTCAACCCTCACGTGTGATACATTGTTGGATAGGTATTTAAAAATGAATAGGGGTTTACTAAAATCATTTTTGATAATGTCAATAATTTCGGAAATAATCGCTCCAAAAGTAAAAAATAATGTGTCCCCTCCCCCCCTAACTTTTCAACCATAAGTTTAGAAAATATGAAAAAAATCTGAAAAGTAGAACTTTATAAGGACTTTCTAGGAAAATCATTTTGAACTTGATGGAAAGAACAGTTTTTGTACAAAAAAGACAAAAATGTTGTACAAAATAATTTCTGGACTAAGTTTGTAGTATAATCGTATATGCAAGCATTTTTTTACCTTCGTTTACATATTTTATTATCCTGAACGTATCTTCTTTCAAACAAAAAAGAATTATTAAAATCGGTTTTCGCAATCCAAAATTACCACCGAAAACTTATTCTGGTACCTATGTATTAATTAGTAACCCAATTCTCCGAGAGATGGCGCTGAACTTTGGGCTGTTTCGCGTTCGCGCTGTTAGGATTTTTCCTGAGTTGATGGGGTCGGGCATTATCGAATTGTTCGGTTGGTCTCTCCTTGGCATTAGCGGTATTATCTTATAACTACATAAAACTTTATCAGGAACATGCTAAGGCAATTTAGAACAAAACTAAAATTCATTTTTTTAACGCCATCTATCAAAATGTTAAGGTAAAAACCAGTTCATAAATAGTTCGATAGATGGCGTTGCGTAATGACGTCATCTTTTTAAAAGTCGATGGTAAGATTTTCCGTGCTTTCATGACCTACCGTGGTAAAAAAATGTTGCTTCTTAAATATATTCGTAATTTTACGAGTGCACAATCACTGAAATTTCTACTACTTGCGTACTGTTTTAGTTATCACCGTTCTTTGTGGGCCCGTTTTTAGGGTTCCGTATTTATTAGAGTTCCGTACTTAGTATGTCAACGTAACAAATAGCTTTTTTTAAAACTCATAAGTGGGAACACTTATTGTGACGGACGGGAAACTACGGAACCCTACACTGAGCGTGGCCCGACACGCTCTTGGCCGGTTTTTTTTTAGATTTTTGTTAGAAATCATGGATATACAAACCAGGATAAGGTTGCGGATATGTTTTTTTTTTCAGATTAGCGGGTAATCGGTTTATTGTGTCTGTGAGTGAGTTTACCCGCTAGTTTCAGATAGTTTCAGTTACAGATATTAGATTTTTAAAATTAGAATACATATTGGAAGATTTGTCTTTTATTTCTAGTCTAGATTATCATTGGTTTTTCGTCAGTCGCTTAGGTAAATATTATTATAGTCATACTAGCTTTTGCCTACGCGGCTTCGCCCCCGCTCTTCCTTACTCCACCCTACTATACCCTACTCTACCCTACTCTACGCTACTATATCCTACTCTACCCTACTCTACACTACTCTACCCTACTCTACACTACTCTACCCTACTATATCCTACTCTACCCTACCAAACTTCACAAAAAACCATCTACTAAATCACGGAACAGTTACTGTGTACTAAATAGTCCGAACAAAGCCTAAAACATTTGGTTTGGATAGGTGAGCCCGTTCTTGAGTTATAAAATTACAACGAAAAGTGGCATTGATTTTTATTATATATATAGATAGATTAAGTCTTCTCCGAAACCATCCGAAATTATATCGCTTTCGGATATTCGATAGTTTCAGGAACGAATTCAGAAATTCCGTTTTTGAAGGCGGTGAGATTAAAATAATTTCGTTTTATACGTTCAAAAACTTTAGCCTTGACTACTTATTTGCCTATTTGATAAATAGCTAGGTACTTACTTACGTGTTTAAAATAATGAAAGGGCTGTAGACGACATTCGTGTCAGAAATATTGTTGCGTGTTCTAAACAGTAAAAAAGTTAAAACAAGCGAGTGAAAAGTACTGTTAAAAGCGTTATCAAACTAGAACAAATGTGAGTAAACTTACTTTACCCGTTGCTGGTACAATCACCTTTTACTGTTTTACTAATGATACACAGAATAGATATAAAGTTTATCTAGGAACTCCTCGAGTCCGAAGATGTAGTGAAACAGAAATCAGAGGCCGTTTTTTTTGAGGGTAAGAAACCATCAAATTATTACTTAACTCGTCCTGTTCTGGGTCAGACTTATATAATTTATAGTCATCCTACACTTTTTATGTTGAACGCTGCTTTGAAGAACATATCGCCACCACAATCGGGCTGGATGTGAGGTAGCCCCATTACATTAAAGCGACGTTTTTTGATCTGCCTCGCCAATTTGTAATACGGCATGTTATACGCTAGGTACGACTGTGACACAATAACAGTGGCATGGAATAGTGCTGGGGTAGACCAAACTTTTTTTATCATAACAAAATATTACTTTCACACCATGTATAAGTATCATGTAGATATGTGGTAATTTCAACTCCATAACCTGCGTTCATTAAAAAAATAATCCATCCATATTAATACCTAATACAATAAATAAGACTAGATACTATAATAACTTAAATGGCAGTTCCATAGAGAATATAGAAGTAGAAAAGTAGCCGCAATCGATGTGCCTTTGTCTATGGCTCATTGTTTGTGGGAATAGACACACATGGCACAATCGAACGTGTATTCTTCACTCGTGGCTTATTAATAGGTAATTGCCTTTGCCGGCTGTAATTGTAACTAGGTATCTATTAATATTTCAGTATCGGCTGCTACCTGACAATCGATTTTTGCTACTACTCCTACTCCTCCTTCGGTCGTAGACTTATAGAAACTTACAGAATTCTGGGGCCTTATTTTTATAAATTTGTCATTCCAACACGATCCGATTGTCATTTTGCTAAAAGTTTGTAATCTGGTAATTCATAATTATCGATCATTGATCGGTCAATGGTCTTGTAATAGAATTCTGGTAGAATGACAATATCGAGCTTATTAAAGGCACTAACTGCGCATTGACGTCGTAATGGTAGGTCACTGATCAAAGGAACTGTCAAAATTTTTGCAGATTAGAAAGAAAGAAAGAAAGAAAGAAAGAAAGAAAGAAAGAAAGAAAGAAAGAAAGAAAAAACTTTTATTCGTACCTCACACATATAGTAGAATTCGATAATAAAAATTAAAAAAAAATAAAACTTTAAAATCTGTGCAAGGCCAAAAGGGCGCCTAACTCAGCATATGCTGCGATATTTAAAAAGATAAATAACGCAGCGCTGGTATTCTGTTAGGGCCCGCGGTGATGCCACGGTCACATTCACGGAGGTTCAATAAATTAATTGGTATCGAAACAAAAAAATAATAAATAATTAAATACGAACATTGATAAAACAACCATTGGAAAAATAATAAATATATCATCATCATCATCATCATCATTTCAGCCGATAGACGTCCACTGCTGGACATAGGCCTCCCCCAAGCGTCGCCACAACGAACGATCATGCGCGTCCCGCATCCATCGGATTCCCGCTACCTTCACCAGGTCGTCAGTCCACCTTGTAGGAGGCCTTCCAACGCTGCGTTTTCCGGTACGCATAAATAAATATATAACATTGGTAAATAGATTACCGCGTACCTCAGATCTGTGGCCCTAGTGAAAAAGGATCTAAGCCCAAAAATGCAACTTTACAGGAGACGTAAAAAACACTCTGCGTGCTTCAAATTCGTGTTTGACCTCGTGTGTCATTCAAACCGCTACCAAATGAAATACATGTGATGTTTTTTATAGGTAAACAATTTATGCTCTTTACTATTACTGGGTTATTTCTTATGTAAAGTTAATAGTTTTTAAGATAGTGACTTATACCAATCACAAAATGAATTCCATAAGGTTATAAAATAAGTTAGACCCGTTTTCCCATAAGTTAAATATTAATTCATGCACGTGAAAAGGGATACGCATTTGAAATTATTTTTAATAACTAATTACCTAATGGAAAGAAATATTTTTTCTCTTTATTTCGGTGAAGACGGATATAAGTCTAATAATATCCTGTCTAACTTAAACCATTTTTATGGACTAAGTGTTGTTGTATCGATAAACACCAACCAAATTGAAATGTGGTTGATTTATGTTAATATAGATTAAAAAACAAAAAAGAAAGTTTTTATTTTTCCGTTTAAAACAATATAAATGGACTTGAAACCAACTTGCGTGGTTTTTTTGGTGTCAGTTGAATCCTTTTGCACAAAGTAACTTCCTTATTTTTAGGGCTAGCTTAGATCTCTTTTCACCAAACGATAGAGCATTTTTTTCTGATCATTTTGGTATACTTAACTCATTTTCGGCAAAATCGGACTTATACCCCTTTTCACTAGGGCCACAGAGATATTCATTTATCATTATGTACGAGATTACCATTCCATGCTATTTCTTTCAATGGAGTGTCAGTGGTTGACCATCGGAAAGTCATAATGACGCCATTATATTAGTAGATTACCAAAACTTATCAAAATCAACAATTATGAAATCAATGATAGACAATTCTGATACTATTGTAATAGCAGACTTGAGGCCCAGATCTACATAACAATATTGTTATCTAGATCAGAATTCTATACAACAATACATAACTAATACCTAATAATAATAAATAATAATTCGAAAAATTAATAATAAGAATTCTATAAGTTTAATTAAAAGTGAATGGAATTATTTCGCAGGTTTTTGTTTTTGGTGGGTAAAAATCATCGAAATGACATCTCAGCCCTTAGGTGGAGCGGGAGATAGTGTTAGAGTCTTACTGACTAAAAAATCTACCCTGTTCCTTCTTGCCTTTCATACGGGGGCCGAGCTTCCCTTTCGGAGCTAAACCCTGGCTCCAGTAGGCTTCGACCCAGTTGGCCCCTGCTATTATTTCGTAGGTGAATAATTGTATTCCTACCTCAAACACTAAAGCGCTGCGCAAATGTAGGCACTTTTAGTTTTCAGTTACCGACACCGAACACTTTTTGATCGTTCATGACGATATGTTAAGTCGAAGAAACTGGACACAAAAAATGTTTACGTATGCGCAGTGAGTTGTGATCAAAACATACACACACAAATGTTCATCGGTTGCTTGTACCTATCTGATACAAGACATACGTTTACGTCTTGCCTTAGGATCGTCCGAAAGGGAACCCTGTAGTCCTGAGACAAGACAAAGAAGGAACACAGGAGTGGGTTTAAGTCTGTAAAAGTCTGACACGTCCTCTCGCTCCGCCTTACAGCGGAAAATATCATTGGATGATTTCTAAAACTAAACTGGAAAAAAAATTCCAACTCAGAACAAAAATCTTGTCATCATCTGATGAGTGAGAATTCATTGCATGTTTTCTCATCTAAAAACCTAAAACTCTGGTAGGTAAGCTTGCTCGGCAGTGCTCATTCAAAGATCAAGTCTCAGTGTGTGAATTGATCTAACTGTCGTTGTAAAAGCTTGTTACCTTACTTTTTATACGGCATGAATTGATACTTATACTCGTATACCACATTTTTTTAATCCAAAGGTTGACTGGGAGAGAATACCTTGCAGCGTTAATTCCGCCTATGTACCATCAAAGACACTTCCGCCTGACCACCGCTAAGTTAATTTTTGCTTGCACTCGAAACGAAAATTTCAAAGGGTTTGGTTGAGCTCCGCGCCGCAGGATTAAAGCGAATTTTTTTTTAAGTGATCAGGCAGAAATTACGCGATGGTACATACCACTACTGTACATGAAGTTTAAATAACCAGTCTCGCCAAGGGGTATTCAGTTACTGGGTTATGGAGGTCAGATAGGCAATAGTAAAATGTAAAATACTGGTATTCAGCTTTAGAAAAAAACTAATAGATTGATTGATTCAACTGCTATTTATACTAACGCACTAAGAAGGTATCATATGAATACGACACGACACCGATTGTGGTGTGAAAATCGATATGATTTCACACCACAATCAGGTTTTTTTTTTGTGAAGTTACTACAAATTTACAGTTTTAAGACATTTTCCTATAGATGCTATGAGATCTTACTTTATGCTAAACAAGATTTTATGTCAATGGGAAGGACTCCGTAGGTTTTTATTTCCCATCAAGTGTCAAAATGGATCTTATCTTTAGATTGCGTATACGTAGAAGTTTGATCTAAGCGCACGGTAGTGCGCAGGCCAAGTTCCAGCAACAGGCCGCGCGCATGCCGTGCACTATTTACACGAACCGTTTCGACCCACTTTTGACCCGCCTGTAGCTCAGTGCCTATTTCAAGTACAGAGATAAAATTGTACCTACGTAATTATATACTAGTACTAAAGCAGTATGCCAAATTTCATAGATATAGCTTCAGTAGATCCTGAAATATGACCCTGTGAATATAGCTAATTTTGGCACTGACTAGTGAGTCAGTCAGTGGACTGGTAATCAAAACCTTTAGGCCACTTCCAATTGTCCTAGCATTATAAAATTTGGCACACAGGTCGTGTGTTATATGTAGATTAACAAAAAATTAGGAAATTTAATAAATCGGTCAAGCGTGAGTTGGCTCAATTTCATATCGAATTTTTAATAAAAATATTTATGCACCAGTGATATGAGAATACGAAGAGGAGGGGGGAAGGAAAGGAGGAGGGGGTATAAAATATGCCATTTAAAATTTAAGATATCGGTCAAGCGTGAGTTGGCTTATTGGTTGGTTGTGAAATTGGCAGGTTAATTTAATTATATACGATGAAAACTTAGTGTTATAGTGTATTATGTGACCAGATTAGCAAAACTATAAGGGATTAGAGAAAATAAAAGATGGAGTGTTGCGATGAACATGCAATTATATTTTCTAGTACAGTACAGAAAAGGAAGGGCATAGACTAGTGCTTTATAGAAGCGTTCACTAATAGGGCTCCGTTTATACTTCCAACAATATAAATAATAAATTTCATTATACAATTAATCAAGTGTTACGTACAGCACGAAATATATATAGTATTTTCACAACTGTACCATATTTTAAGTTGGGTGTATGGTAAAGTGAATTTCGGCCAGATGGACCGTTGACGTGAATACGGTAGCGGGTAGTGGCTGGATGCGGAAGGCGGAGGACTGGGTGTGGTGGCGAGTCTTAGGAATGGCAAATGTTTACCAGTGGATCAGGCTGTTGATGAAGATGATTATGATCGATTTTAAAGTGCATCTAAACTTGGCATTGGATTGGATTTCAACCCTTTTTTAGGCGAACAATTAGCCGATTGGAACTTGGCCCCCTTTTTAGCAGGTATGTTTTTGGTGGGATTTGATTTTTCTCTACTGCTTGGGGTAGCAGACATAAGTATAGTCTGTCTAAAAAGTCAAACGACTTGGGAATTTTGTATTATATTAAATCATTTAAAAAATACTTATATTCAATACTTTTTATAAGATTCTTTTATTAGTAAACAAGGATCTCTTAATCAACCTTGATTATTTATCCAGTGTTTAATCAGATTTTATTTTATTCTAACTTGACTTTTTAGACAGACTCTATTTGATATAATTCCAGCCTATTCCAGCTTTATACCTACATGCGTTTCTAAGAAGAAGGGTCTTGACAGACGGTCAAAAGGACAACAAATTGATCTTATAAAGGTTACGTTTTTCCCGTCCTAGGCACGAATCCTAAAAATTGAAACATCTATGTTATAGACAGCTGTTGATTGAGAGAAAGTGCCTTCTGTATCTACCTAAGCACTACTGGAAAAGCAATGGACACAGTGGCGTAGACCCAAAGGGACCTTGTATATTTTATTTTTTTTAATTTCTCTCTTGAAATATGAAAGAAGTGGTTGGTTGTTATCAAAGACAACAAGAAAAAGGGATTACTCTGACTGGAATAGGACGAATCTTGATTGAAAATATGTCCGTTAATTGGAGTATGTGAACTAAGATTTAAGTTTTCATTGTGATCTTATGAATAGAATGCCAGAACGAGCGGAAAGACTTATAAAATAGGAACATCCTATCACATAGTCACTATATATTCATTATTTTACCAAAAAGAGAATTTGAGGTTATGAATGTTACAGGTTACGAGTATTTGCACACATCGGGACCCCTGCAGTCCGGGGACCCCGTATCATTAATACGGCTGATACGGCGCTAGTAACGCCACATAATGGACATCCACCCATAGAACCTATGATTAGACTGTGCAATTTTGTCAACTCTGAACCTAACATAATTGGTTGGAATGACAGGCAGATTGCAGTTGTGCTGTTGCCATTAATGCTATCGTGAAAGCTCCGTTCGTAATCTAGAAAGAAAGGTTTATTGGTCAATGCGACTATTATTGGTAATTGTAGGTAGGTAATGATAATTACTTACCTACAAATACCAAGAAGGCTAATCTATTTGCCTCTCTCTTTGCGGAATCTTCACGTCTTGATTCTGGTAACGCGCAGCTCCCTGCCTATCCTGAGCGATGCGAGACGACTATGGCAGACATTCGCATCTATCAGAAGGACGTCCGTAGGGTGCTACGTTACCTTGACGTGAACAAAGCCAGCGGTCCCGATGGGATACCGGCAATTGTTTTAAAAACTTGTGCGCCTGAACTGTCTCCGATCTTGACACGCCTATTTCGTCTATCGTTTGAGGCGGGAAAAGTGCCGATGGCTTGGAAGCAAGCTAATGTGCAACCCGTGCCCAAAAAGGGCAGTAGGGCTGACCCTGCTAATTACAGACCTATCTCGGTGACGTCCATTCTCTGTAAGTGTATGGAACGAGTGGTCAATAACAAGCTCCTGGCATACCTGGAAGCTAATGACATCCTCAATGATCGTCAATACGGTTTTCGCCGAAATCGGTCAACTGGGGATCTTCTAGCGTATGCCATTCACATCTGGAGCGAGGCCATCGAGAAGCATGGGGAAGCACTTGCAGTCTCCCTTGATATCTCGAAGGCTTTCGACAGGGTCTGGCATGATAGCCTTATTGCTAAGCTTCCTTCCTTCGGTTTGCCCACTGGTCTGTGTAACTTGATCGCAGACTTCTTGAGGGGGCGTTCCATCCGAGTAGTTATTGATGGCTGCTCGTCCGGGCAAATGGATATTAATGCCGGGGTCCCTCAGGGGTCGGTGCTCTCTGCAACACTGTTCTTGCTGCACATAAACGACCTACTTAAACCCGGTACCTTTGGGTATGCAGACGATAGCACTGTTGCTGAGAGTTACGTGTCTGATGCACGTACTAGTGGGTCACAGATCCAGTCTTTGAGGGAAGCTATGGTTGAGCGCTTGAACTTGTCCTTGGAGGCAGTATCCGATTGGGGCGATGCCAACCTGGTCAGGTTCAATGCTGCTAAAACCCAGGCGTGTCTTTTTTCCGCCAAACGAAGCCAATTTTACCCGGCTCCTATATTCCGGGGTGTGACCGTGCCGATAGCCGACGGCCTTGAGCTTCTTGGGGTAACGTTATCATCTACCCTCAATTTCGGCTCTTACATTGAGGCAAAAGCACAACAGGCTGCCAAAAAACTGGGGATCTTAGCTAAGGTGAGGCGATACTTCACTCCGGAACAGCTGCTCAACCTATAGGGTGAGGTGTCCAACAGTAAACCAGTGGTACACATTGAGCCACCCTTCTTACTTTGTAAACGCGACGTTGCCAAACCGTGTCGTGGACACGAAAGTACTCAGTTGTAACCGCGCCGCCCGCTCCCCAGTCGCGAGCGAGCTAGCGCCAAAGACGCCCGTGTGGCGGACCGCATTATACTTTTCGGCGACAAAACAAAATAAAACGTAAGTACTATCTTTTCTTATTACTTCTGTTATGTATAGTTTTTCTGTGTGACATTTATTATACTTATTATAGTGTTTATTGGGGTATCGTATAAAACTGAAATTACTACGGTAACTCTTTTTGTTTGTTTTTAACATAACCTTAAATATTGAATGGTGGGTGTAGTACACAGTGAACCACGAACGTAGATTGAACAGTGAACCGGTTCATTGTGTACCACCTCTATATTGCTACTTTATGTGGGTAGGTTTTGAATTTTATACATAATTTATATTGAGTTTAAACATTACATTGTATTATAATGTTATTGTTTCAGCATGGGGCGAATTAAAAAAGCGCAAAGGAAAATTGGAGGTCATACAAAAGAAGAAATGTTGCAGGCTATCATGCTTGTAAAAAATGGACAATCAATTCGTAAAGCAGCAAAAGAATGCGGATTACCCTACCCAACTGTACGGAGATACGTAGAAAAATTTAAGTCCGACGAAACCACAAATTTAGTACCCAATTATGAAGTAAATGCTGTTTTTACACGTAACCAGGAAATAGAATTAAAAGAATACCTTATAGATTGTTCGCTAAAATTTTATGGGCTTACTGCTAAAGATACACGAAGACTAGCTTACCAAATGGCATTTATTAATAAAATAAAAGTTCCTTCTTCATGGGAAGAGAAACATATTGCTGGAAAGGAGTGGTTAAGGTCATTCAAAAAAAAACACACGGATTTAAGTCTCAAGAAACCTGAACCGTGCAGCTTGGCACGAGCCTCGGCATTCAACAAATATAATGTTCAAACATTTTTTAAAAACTTAAAAGAAGCTATGCAACGGTCTCCTAACTTTGGTAACGGAACACGTGTCTATAATTTGGATGAAACCTCAACCACGACAGTACAACGCCCACAAAAAGTCCTAGCTCTTAAGGGGAGTAACGTATCCAAAGTTACGAGTGGAGAAAGAGGTGTTTTAGTGACAACTTGCTGCATTGTTTCCGCCACCGGTCATGCTTTGCCCCCAGCAATGGTCTTTCCAAGAAAGAAGTTTCAATCTCATATGCTCCATGGCGCTCCTCCTGGGACTCTTGGCTTGGCTGCTTCATCTGGATGGATGAATGCAGACATCTTCGTAGATGTTATGAAACACTTCATACAACATACTTCCGCCTCAAAAGAAAATCCAGCTCTTTTGATTCTGGACAACCACGAAAGTCATTTGTCATTAGAAGCATTGAACATTGCTAAAACTGCTGGTGTTACAGTGTTGACACTGCCTCCTCATACTACCGCAAGATTACAACCATTAGATGTGGGGTTAAATGGTCCATTTAAAACTTTTTATAACTCTGCCATCGATTCATGGCTACTCCGGAACGCCGGGCAGACTCTCAATATCTACCATGTAGCTCAATGCACAGGCGAGGCCTATTTAAAAGCCATGACTCCAATTAACATCACCAACGCATTTAGGAAATGTGGAATATATCCATACGACGAATCAGTTTTCACAGAAGAGGATTTTCTACCAAGCACTGTGACGGATAGACCCGATCCAGGAAGAGATGAAACAGATACAGAATGTGAAATAAATGAAAACCGTTCACCTCCTAAGACCCCCTCTCCTTCAATTTTACAAGACTTACCATCACAACAAATATGTAATGATCTGGCATCCAAATACAATGAAAATGAACAGCAAGCTTCCACTTCGAGAGCAGTAGAAAGTTTTGTTTCTCCAAAAATGTTTAGGCTGCCATTGAAAGCCGGCCCAAGAAAGACTACCAAAAGAAGCAGACCCTTAGGCCGGAGTATGATAGCCACCGACACTCCTGAGAAAGATATAATAGCATCGCGAAAAAAAAAAGTTGAAGTAAAAGCTAAGAAAGTAAAAAGTAATTTATTTAAAGAAAAGAAGACAAAAAAAGAAACTCCAATTATTGATGACGATTCTAATTCCGAAGGCACTTTCTATGCTAGTGGTTCTTCATCTGGTGGAGAAAATTTCGTCAGTGACAGTGAAGATGATGAAGTTATTTTATCTGAAGACTTTCCACCACTTCGTAGAAAACCCAAAGCGGATAATTTTGTAATTATTTTGATTGAATCAGAGAAAAAAAAGATAAAATGCTATTATGTTGCGAAGATTCTTGATGATTCTCCTGAAGCTGAATATGACTACTCCGTTTCGTATTTAAAATTAAAAAGCAAATTTCATCACACATTTTGTGAGCCTATAGAGCCAGATATTGCAATGGTTACAAAAAATGATATAAAATATATATTACCAAACCCCAAGGTAGACGGCAGCAGTCGCCGAACGGCAACATTCAAATTTCCAATTAACCTATCTCTTTTGAACTTCCCTTTTTGATTTTTAGATGCTTTTTCTTTTGAATTTTTGTTTTTTTTTGTGTTTTGTATTTAAGTTTTTCTTTCGTAAAAATAACAATTGTAATCATTAAGACTGATTAGTACAAAGTACTGAGCAATTGATCTCTGTGAGCCTAAGATATTTGTTAAATTTTTATAACAATAAATATTTTAAACACATTGTTAAAAATATTTAGGTTTAATAAAGTTGATTATTTGGAACATATACAAGACGTTTTATTGCTTTACCTACCTTTAGTTTTGTAGCATTAATATGATGGTTCACTGTCTATATGTTAGGATGGTTCACTGTGTACATGTTGGTTCACTGTTGACCTAGCCCCCGGTTCAGAGTGTCCCACGAGGTGGACTCAGTGAGTCATTTCCCATCTTTAAAAAAAAATTAAAAATATCCTATCCTGTTACGTTTGGGTCTAAAATTAATATGCTAAATTGAAGTCAGATACATGAGAAGTATTTTAGTAAAAAAAAAATCTTTATTATGTTTAGAAACACTTCAGTTTTGAATGTGCAACTTTTTCATGGTTCACTGTTGGACACCTCACAGTACCAAGCGCAAGTTCGATCGTGTATGGAGTACTGCTCTCATCTTTGGGATGGGTCTGCCAAGTATCAGCTTGATGCTCTGGAGTCGATTGAGAGGCGAGCCAAGAGGATCATCGGTGATGATACGCTTGTTGAGTCAAAGCTCCAAAGCCTTGAGCATCGACGCCGAGTTGCTGGCCTGGCGGTTTTCTATCGATTACACTTCGGTGAATGTGCGTTGGAATTGCACAATTTAATTCCGCCAAGTCCGTTCCATCATCGGACCACTAGACGTACGGCGTTGCGCCATCGGTACATGGTGGATATCCCACCCATTCGTACAAAGCGTTTTGGAAACACATTCATTATGCGTACAGCTAAGGAATGGAATTCCGTGCCGGAGTCTGTGTTTCCTGATAGCTACAACCTAGGGGTCTTTAAGTCGAGAGTGAATAGGTTACTTCTAGGCAAGCGTGCTCCATCGTCGGCCACATCATCACTTACCATCAGGTGAGATAGTGGTCAAACGCGAGCCTATCAATAATAAAAAAAAAAAGAAATACTTATTTTTGTTAAATAGCCCTCTTTTTCTTTATCAGCATTCTAGATCAGCTCTCAACGCTCATATAGATAGGTTACCTACCTATATGAGCTTTTAGTTTAGTCACAAAAAAAATGTGCACACATAGATAAACAAGAAGAAGGAAACAGAAAAATAGATACTAAGGTGATGCTTATTGCTAAAGAAATTTCTTTCGGCATACCTTCAAAAGGAGAGTTCGAAAGAAAGAGATAGACACGGTGTGATTGCGGCCCTGGAACTTAAAAAGTGACTAAAGGAATACAAGTGGGTTTTGTCTGTAAGAGTCTGACACTTCTGCTTGCTCTACCTAGAGTAAGAGAAGATACTTGTTGGTACCATACCTCAAAAAAAGAGACGTATTAGTAACGAGGTCGAAATGAGACATGGTCTGCAGGGAAGTCCATAGTGAATTCTCCGTTAAATGGAAGCTATTACAGCAATTCAACAATAAGTTCTTCTACTATCAAGGGTCGTCATCAAACGCACGATATAATCTAACCTCAGTACCAAAGTTCCTAAGTTTAACTTAGTACGATCGATATGGCTCGTACCGTCCTACAGTACATGCGGGCTCATCGCGTATGCGCATTGTATCTACGTATCGTGTAATTTGAATAGATGCGCTTGAACAGGCTCGAACAAAGGATATCAACCGGAAGCGATAAACAAACGGGTTTCGTATACAACGTTGTTTTAAAGAAATTAAGAATATGAGTGGCTTTGCTGGTTTCATTCTAATAGTGATGATTTCTGAAGTTATCTCCTTTCCGTTCCAAAGATCCTCAGTGTATGCTAACATTAGTTGTAACTGTGAAATATTCCCCTAAACACCCGTTCTCACTTGACAGGTATTCGGAAGGATGAAGACGAAGGATCGGAAGTCGTCGCCTCTGTATACGCAGGTTGGACGTTGGACCCAATCGAAGTCGGAGCCAATTTTTAGGCACTTTACACGGGGCGATTGTACACGATGGACATCGATACAGCTTTTGATGTGAACAAAACAAATAAAAACAGCCAAGAAAAGAAAATTTTAAATACACGCAATCCTGACGTAGGGATCATTTCTAAGCTACTGACCGGTGTAATAAGAGACGAGAAGAGAGTTACCAAGCCCGACAACCGGCAAAAATGTGAACAGCATTGTACCCCCATAAGTGAGCAAAATTCGACACAACTTTTTGCTGACGAGTGGGGTTTGAGAAACACCCGATATTTCTTATCAGAGAACAATTTCCTGTCGGCTAAGTGAGAATAGCTTTATATAAAATGATTAGCCACTAGAGCATCCGGCCTTTTGTTGCACAACTCGGCTTACCGAAAGGACAAATATTAAATGCATTAAAATCTTTTGTGCTTTTCCACTTCTGAGTAAAGACCTCCTCCTAATCCATTCATCTTTTCATTAGTTTTAAATCTTTGTTATAGTATACATAATAATATACCAGAAAAAGTTGTACTGTTACCCTTTAAGATTATGAGTGGCGATACTTATGTTACCTACGTCCGGCGCACCCTAGGCCATCAGTTCCGCTACCAACCTTGCTGCCACGGCATTATCTATTCTCGTATGTCGCACGAGCCAAGACGGCTGGCATAAGAACTAAATTTTGTCTTGTGTCCATATTTCATTCACAGCTAGCCAAACTATGGTTATCGACGGGAATGTTACTTTTTCTATATACGGAGAACCTGAGCCTACTACCTTCTACCACAGACAGATTTGTACTACAGCGCTTAAGCTTCCATTATCCTTACTGCAATGATCTCCGAAGCCACCAATTGATAATTGATAAGTGATCTAATGTGAAAATTATTATTTATTAAATACTTTTAGCAAAAAAAAAAAATACAGAGGCGGACTTGATTGTTCAGGCATTTTCTACCAGTCAACCTAATAAGAACCAACCAACCTCAACCTTAACATTTGAAGTAGACATGGATATTGTTGTTGTCATACCTTTCATTACTGTAGGATATCATCAAATGATACCTCCCGCTTTGGGAGGACCGAGAGGGAGAATCAGACCAGACTTTTATTAACTTAAACCCTCCTGTGTTCCATCAGTTGGCCTTTGCGTTCTAGGGCTACGGTAACTCTTTCAAACAATCCCGAAGCTGTGAGCTGAGCAATCGTATATATATGTCTGTCTAAAAAGTCAACCGACTTGGGAATTTTGTATAATATTTAATCATTTAAAAATACATAAATTCGATACTTTTTATAAGGTTCTTCTATTAGTAAACAATGATCAATATCTTTCAATCAACCTTGATTATTTAACCAGTGTTGACTAGGTACATCAGATTTCATTAAGTCCTAATAATAACCCAAGTCGTTTGACTTTTTAGACAGATTCTACTCCTGTGTTCTGTAAACCGTTCGCCATTTTCTTGTACTAGGTATATCAATTGGCTCGGGATTGGTATAGGTAACATGTCTTTTTCTTCAATACTTCTCTGTTATCAGTAGGATTTCACCTTCTTTTTATTTTAGACATATTAATCCGTTCTATGAAACCGTTGGCACCAGGAGTTGCTGCTTTTAGATAAAAAAAAAACAATGTACTTCATCACAAAATGTCACCTCATCCCGTACAGCCATAACATATGCATGGATTGTATATTTATACGTTATTTTACCGTATCACGCTCTAATATTCTCTGCGTTTAGCTTCGTACAACAATGGCCGCAGTCACGCCCGTCGATTTCTCTACTGCGAACAATGTTTATGTAGAAAAAAACTGTTCGCGCTTCAGTGGTCAAGCGTAACGGACATGGCGTGTGCGCAGTGCTCTATGCCCGCCATCTTGGATGCGCGGATTGGGTTGCGCGGCCCGAGCGCATACCGCGAACACTTGGAGTTTCATTGACTTGGATGTTTCTACTGTTAACGTTAGTTGAGAGGGTTTTTTATAAAGGTGCCAAGTTATTTAAAATCCCGCTAACTGAATTTTGATTTCACAAATTGCAATCACACACAAGGGTTCTTTAACTTCGTGATGTTGAAGATATATTGATATTTATTTCAAAACTTTTTTTTTTTGACGTCTGATCGTACTTTGTCATTTTGTATTAATACCTATTTATGTACATAGTTAGGTTTTAGTATAAATAGTTTATTTAGTATTTAAGTTTTTTTATGTACTTGTACATATGTATTAAAGTGTTTCTTGATAAACTAAGTTATACTTTCAATCTTCAACGACTTCTTAAGTCTTAACGACTTTAAATTTTACTTTGGTCTCAGCTTGTTGACGAATAGGAATACCTACAGGACTCTGGCCGTCGGAAACTCGGGACTATTCGAGAGACTCTACCATAATCCTAGAACGCAAAAGGCAACTGAAGGACACAGGTTGGTTTTAGACAGTAAAAGTCTACTACACCATTTCGCTCCATCCTAGAGCAGTTAGTACCACAAAAACGGAAACCGTGTTTCTTCTTATTATTTACTAAGTATCACCATGAGGTTTCTTTAGTCAAAGGTGGAATTGCCTAGGAACTGTTAAACTAGTGACTGATAAAAGCTGGCCTGCGCAGACCAGCCCCCCTAGCCAAGTTACAACCAGTTTGTGTCGAATTCCGTTCTCTAATTGGTAACGCCTCGGTGACAGCAATTGTAGAAAACGATAAGTTGGTAGCCATGTTGACGCGCCTGAGTCGGCCGCTCGTTCTACAATGTAGCGTTTGTATAACAAAGGATGTAGCGTTAAACATTGTAGAAACGATTTTGAACGATGTGAACTTGGCTACGAATTGTCTATTCGTTTGTTCTGACCACGCGACTTTACGTTGAGATGACGTCATTCCCATACGTTTCATCACTTTTCGACAGCGTTAACGATTGCAGAATAACAATTTGGCTAAGCGTCCAGCTTTGCCAACGGCTTCGCTCGATTGATAGTAGGGTTCTTCATACAAACTTTGGCACCCATAGGGGGCGATTTTGGAACATCCTCTCTTAGATTCTATATTCTTCAAATTTCACACTCTTAGTCCCAGTAGTGTCGGTTGTGCGTACATATGTCAGTCAGTCAGTTTCTTTTTTTTTAAATATAGAAGATGATTATTCATCGGCCTATATTAGTCCATCGTTCGTCATGTTCGATGTACCTATTTCTTCAATTTATCTAATACAGGATTTCAATAACATAATTTCGTATTATTATTCCCAATTAAGGCATTGCTTCGTATTGTAACAGTGCAATACAGGTGGATTTTCGGTCGCGAATTAGATGTAACACAGACACTTTAGCGCGAGAGCTGAGCTCAACTTAATCCACTTAATAATGAATTAGTTGAAGTGAGTTAAAAGTGAACACGTTTGCTTTAAATATCTTATTTTAGAATTAAAAGGTGCATATTTTATAGTAGAGTTATGTTCTTTTTATGCGGTGGCACGTGTATTACAGTTACTAGAGAATTTTATTATACTTTACAAAAGGTCATTAGCTCGATGTTAAACCATTACTTTATTAGTCAGCGTTTCGAGGTTTATTGTTGGTTAATTTTTATTCATCATGTTGGGCTGGGGTTGGTGACTGCGAAAACGGCTCATCCTGTCCGGATGCCGCCTCTAGTTTTATGTATCTATGTTGTGGCCAGGGTCGTTTAAACGTTAACATTTGATGATATGTCAATCCTCGTTTGGCCATATCATTGATGTAGGATTTCTATGACAATAAAAAGACGTGTGGCACTCGGGGACTGCCGCGGTAAAGCTATTGCATAGCATTTTTATCAACTTATGCAATAATAATAATTTATTTATTTTATTTATGCAGTATATTTTTTCCTTTGTTTTTTTTTTCTTTGATATTAATTGAAGTTACACTTTCACACATTGAATTAAATTTTGATTGATTGTTCACTCATTTGTTTTCTTATTGGTCGCCACGCTCAAAAAACAAATGAGTGGGGGGTGTTAGGTTATTTTCGTTACGGAATTTCTGGATTCGGTCTCCACGCTCAAGGCCCGCGATAGAAGCTATGCAATAGCTTAAAAAGTCTAAAGAAAATAAACGAGGATTGACATAATATCATCAAACACTTTTACTTGGCCATATCATGAAGTGATCAATTTTTAAGATCTGGCCACGACATATACACGTGAATAAAGCCACTAACTTTTGGATTGTCATTTGTCAACGTTTAAAAGCTTCCGTTCCTGGTAGGGAATTTCATTCTTATCAACGAAGATTATAATAAAACGAAGTTTTCGAAATCAATTAATTAATTAAAGAAGTCTATATACTAATATTATAAAGCTGAAGAGTTGTTTTGTCTATTTCTTTAAAATGTAACTTTATTTATTTATTACAATAATTAAAAAAAAAAATACTAACTATAATTATGGTAAAATAAAAAAAAACCCTACGCTAATTACACCTAACTAAAATCACACTAAGACATGGCGTCAAAAAACTTCCAAATCGCTGTCGACTGGTAATGTGCCCAAAAGACTGGCGGCATTGCTTATCCTCTGTCCGAGGTAATTATTATTAGATTATTGTTTCTTCAAACGTGCTAATTTCAGGAAAAAAATATACACGAATAATAAAATTTAAAATATTTTAGTGTTGGATAGCCCATTCATCATGCAAGGCTTATATAACATTACGCTACGACCCACATGAGTAGAACAGTAACCAAAGACGCGAATGAAACCGCAGGAGTAGGTAAAATACTTCTTAGGTTGGCGAATCCGTGGGAATCAATTTGTAAGCAAAAATTGGAAAACATCCTGTCTATGCTATGCTATACTTATGCTCTATCTATAGTTTTAGTCGAGCATTGTAAAACACTGGCTGCACCCATCATGACCCAGTTAATTGTAAGTTTTGCGAATGAACGATAATCTTACTAATTGACTCCCGGCCCAGCCAAGAGTTCGCTTCTAATTGTTTGGGCAGCACGCAAACGCGTTCGACTTGGATTTCTAATTGTTTCTCTTAGCAGCCTTTAGTCTCAAGGCTTCTGTAATTTACAATAAACAATGGCTAGTAATATCGCAAATGATTGATATTAATATACAGCCTTCATTGAAATCTGATATTTGTTTGTCTATTTAGAATGTTGTAATGTTCTGCTTATTATTATTCGTAAAGTTTCAATTATGGCAGACTTAGTCACAGATAATTCGGTGATAAAATAAAAATGTATACTGGGCCGCAAAATTTAAAGGTCACGCAGAACGCGGGCTTGCGGACGGCGAGCAATAGGTAGCTCGCTGTCCGATCATCCGGTAACTGTCCGGACCGAGCCCAAGTCATCGATGGCGGCGCACTGTTCCCGCGCGCCTCAAGGAGTTGTCAGCAGCAGCAGGGTCCCAGCCGGGTCGAAGCCTACTGCGGTCAGGCTTATCCAAAAGGGAAGCTCGGTCCTGGTACGAAAGACAGAGTGGGTTTTTAGTCAGTAAAAGTCTGATACTATTTCCCGCTCCACCCAAGACATGGAGATGGGGGATGTCATTGGATGATTTTCCCACCGAAAAAAAATAAAAAAAAGGTCTCGCAGAAAAATTTCGATATCTCCCATATTTACGTAAATAGATCGTTGATACAAATAATATTTTATAAGCAGATTATTATTAATCTTAGAAGAGGTTTACTACTGAAGTATTTTAGAATTCTTAACATATTTTTTCTTTGACATAAATATTTACTTTTCTAAATATTTTGTAAATTATCAATTTGCTTATATTATTGTAAATGTGAGGACTATGTTGATTGCTTTTTCTTTTCTTTTCAGTAATTTTAACGTATATCTGGCAATTTGAGTGTTTTCTGCGGCCTACCCAAATGTCCTTTCTTTGGTATTGTTCGTCAAGTCGTAGAGCTCCTTAGTAGTCCTAAGTTGAGCTTTTCGAATACTGACAAATGCTTACACTGATTGGACAGGTCCACTCAAATCTGTATGGTTCTTTCTTCAAAAGACCATCTCAGACAAATCTGCATGGTTCTCATGTGATTTGACCATTACATATTTACTGTATGGACTTTAAAAGAGACCTTGACCCCTGAGTTTGTTTCGGTGTTTCTTCTCAGGGTAGTCAGATAGGAAACACCGGCCTCATCTAGAATAAAATGACGAAAAAAAAAATTGACGTGTAAAAGTGTTTTTTAAACCTATTTACAAAATAAATATCATTTATCATTTATCATTTATCATTTATCATTTAAAAATAACTAAATGCAAAATTAGGAAAAAAAATATAATTAATTAATGTCACTATAACAATCCTGCATTACCCAGCAAATGTCCCCAAATTGCTCAGGGAACATTGAGTTGCTCAAGAACAACCACGGACATAAAAATTACCTAGTACCCTATAAAAAAATCCGATGTGCTATTCCAGGGCACGGAGCGTGAAGAAATAACAAACATATAATATACACACGGACACACTAACAAACTTTCGCCTCTAAAGTACACTTTTCTAACCAAATAATGCTACAAAGTACACTGCACTTTTTTCGTCGTCAAATTCATGATTTAATAGATAACTTCTGAAGTTTGATGTGTCATAATATCGGACTGGTACTTAACCATATACCATATTTACTGAAGATATGAGTACCATGAGTACTTATTTCTTTGTAGCATTGTGTCTGTACATAATGTGTGTACACTTGTGTCCCCCAGAGAGTTATGAAGACATGTACTGTTGTGTCACTTTAAGTGCTCCGATAGCCGCGGCTGTCTCACGTGGTATGCTATTCTATGTTTTAGAAACCTTTCCGAACCGAGGTTATTGAGGCCTCTCAGAGGTATACTAGACAATCTATCTTGTGAAATGTATCCATTAAGATTTTATTTTATCCAAAACTTCGTATTTTCGAATCGATGGTAAACTCGTCTAACTGTTTGAGTCCAGTAGGTGGTAAGTTAAGGTAGCATCGGTTTCTCACTCAAAAAATCCTCCAAAAGTTAGGTGTATGAGGACTTGGGGCTTTCTAACGTGTGGGTCATATTTCGGACAGGGGCACTGCACTCATATTGAGTATCCGACGGGTCTATAAAACCCCATTTCGCCAAGTTGTGTTTGTAGCGGCCTAACAGGGTACGCAACCGATTTACTGTTTTCCGTGTAATTCACGTCCAGGCAGGAGATGTTCTTGGGGTTCAAGAAATCGGTTGGCGGTAGGTGATGTTCTTCCAAGAGCTTCTATCTTTAGGTGGTGGGTTGACCCACCACCAAAGTAAGTTTGGATAGGCCAGACCATCCTCAAGGATCTTACTTTACTTTCAATTAAAAAGTATCGTGTTTCTTAGTAACTGGGTTGTGGAGGCCTGTTATGCAGTCGCTCCATAAAAAACACAAGTTTTCAACTGCATCCGGTTAGACTAGAAGCCGGCCCCAAGCTATAGTTGGTAAAAGGCAAGGGAGATGATTATCAAAACTTATTTTTAAGAGGACATGCGGTCTTTTCCAATTGCTGGTAGTGATCAACGAGTGAGGTAAAGCCTTTCCGGTCCTACACTGTTTACTCTGTGGTATAGGACCCTAAAAATCCAGATATCTTTTGCAGGTTCAAACGCGTAAAAAAGGCAGGTTCAAAAGCATAAAAAAGGCAGGTACTGGTACATATTAAGTCTCTGAGGAAATATTAATGTCTATTAATGTATCATAATATTATTGTGTAGCTTACAACCATGTTCCCACCACGATACAAACAGATAAAAAACCAAAGGTATTATCCGAATTAAACAAACATGATCCTTCAATCTGACCTGTTCAAACAGCTCTCACATTTGACCGCGTAACGCTTTTGTAAATTAACCCAATAATAAAAAGTGGACCTTCTAACGTCGCCAGCTGTGTTCCTATCGATCCTGCGTCACGTGGTGGCTCCTGCAATAATAATGTGCTACTAAACCGCGTATAGACAGGTGAACCCGGTTCTCAATTAGGCTGTTCCGACGTTTCCGTGACCTAAAATGTGTTTTGGCAAAATTAAATAATATCAATACCGACTTCTTTTATAAAGTGGCTTCCGAAATAATATTTATGTTTTATTTCGGAAGCCGGTGTTTTTGGTTTTTCTTTCTTTCTTTCTTTACTGACACAAAATTAAATTATTTTGCTAATTTTTTTTAAGTCTGTATAAGATTTTTGTGAAAAAATGGTACAATTTTATTTTTTGAAATTATGTAAACATAATATGATTGTAGCAATCACGGAGTTCCATTGGCAGTCTCCGAAGATCTTCAACCCATCCTAATGTACCTATGTATTACATATAAAAGCTTTCCTTCAAACATAAAAAAAAATACTAACGAACCTTATCCAAATCAGAAGTTTTAGAGGATATGGACATACAAACACACGTAAATATGAGTCAAATACAGAAACTCCGTTTTCCTTTAAAAATAGGTGTTTTGTTGGTACTCGGTTCGTTGCGACACGTTTGACCTACGTGAAGTAGTGCAATCCACTAGATTTAAACGTTGTTCGTGGAAACCACGAATATCTTCGAATAAACCAGTCTTAATTACTCCAAGATTTCTCCATATCACTGACCTCTAATATATACCACTGGACAGGCTATCCATATGTTTGACAGCGAATTTTTTGTGCCTATTTGAAGCCCCACTTGCGAGCGTCCAGAAAACTAATTTTGACTTATATTTAATGTAAATGGCTGCAGAGAAGTGTAAGTACAGTAAGTAAGTAAAGTACTCTGAATCTCTGACTATTGTATTTTTAAATCTGATTATTAGTTTTAGTATCGTAGACACTCGCCAACAGTCTGCGTCAAAATGGCAAATATTAAACGGGCACAAAAGCACTTTGACGACCGCCAGTCCAGGGTGGTAAATAGTAGAGGTCAGTGCCACATATGAACCAGCACTCAGCAGTAACCAAGGGTACATCGACTGCCTACTCAGTATACTGGCTAGACGTGTTACAAAATCGGTAGGTTCATTATTCCATCACAAACGTTGACTTATCACGTACAAACCATC
Organism: Mythimna ferrago; assembly: GCA_910589285.2. Lineage (NCBI taxonomy): Eukaryota > Metazoa > Arthropoda > Insecta > Lepidoptera > Noctuidae > Mythimna > Mythimna ferrago. The sequence continues at coordinate 16,011,649 of OU342684.1, read as the reverse complement.
CTAGATGACTGTTGCATCGCCATTGCCGTCACTGTCACTTTAGTAGAGATTGCAATTGCAGATTCCGACCTCGACACTGATAGAGTTTCAGTGTGATGTTTAGAAATTATCTACAAATTGGTAGGAATTGTCATTACAGCAACCCAATATGATTGGTTAGTTGACTCAACTTTTTTATTATTTATTGTGTCAAAAAGTAACTTTATCCAAAGTCTTAAATAAATATATTTCCTTCGTGCTTCCTATTTATGGAAGCACCCTCACCTTTTGGAAAAAATGGAGCAAATTATCCGGCTACATACTCTTACTTTGGACGATCGAGCTTGGGCTCAAGTTAATCTTCCCATCCGTATTGGAGGCCTCGGCGTCTGCAAAATTATCAGTATTAGTTTACTGGCATTCATATCTTCGGTCTACAGCACTGATAAATTAATCAGGACCATTTTAACTTCCACACTGATTCCTTTAGAAGTGTCGTGTTTCACCGAGGCTATGGATGCCTGGAGAATCGCTTGCCCGAATACAAATCCACCTAACAACACAACTTCCCAGAGACGGTGGGATGAGCCGCTCTGCAAAGTATTTCAGGAAAACCTAATCGTAATATCTGCTACTACTGCGGAGCGTGCGCGCCTGCCGCCAAAACTAGGGTAGTGTAGGGTAGAGCAGAGTAGGGTAGTGCAGGATTGAGTATGGTAGAGTAGGGTAGAGTATGGTATAGTAGGGTAGAGTAGGGTAGAGTAGGGTAGAGCAGGATAGAGTAGGGTAGAGTAGGGTAGAGTAGGGTAGAGAAGGGTAGAGTAGGGTACAGTAGGGTAGAGTAGGTTAGAGTAGAGTAGAGTAACGGTATAGTAGGGTAGAGCAGGGTATAGTAGGGTGGAGCAGGGAAGAGAGGGAGCGAAGCCGCGGGGAAAAAAGCTAGTTCACAATAAATAAGTCTTAAAAAAGATAGATTTTTTCAAATCACCAATATTTAGTGAGAAACCTTTTGAATCTGGTGGAAGAAAAAACTATCGTCATCATTATCTTCCTGTCCTTGTCATATGTTGCGCCGACTCTAAAGCCGGGTACAGATTGCTGTAACCAATGACTATACAACCACGCTGTAACGGAACATGCAATGTAACACAAATTTGCCGTCCACATTGTCGCAATGTATCATGCAATGTAACAGTATTCCCAAAGTGTGGATGCCTTGCGCGCGCGAATCACACTTATGAAATGTTATCCCCTATCATGTTACCTTGCATGTTACGGTACAGCAGTCTGTACCCGCTACACGTTAGGGGATAACTATCAAGTAACAGAATAAGGATATACACATACTGGAATATGACGACACCACCATTGGGTTACGTGTGTACAAAAAAAAAACAGTTAGCGAGATATCCCTACCCCGCGTCCTATCTTTCTCATAGAAACAATTTAAATGCTAATTACTACTTCGTTTTATAATCAATTTTGATGTGGTTTTTAGAAAAGGTTTGTTTTAGTGTATTTGTGGTTTACTGTAAAATATTGTGTAAAAATAAACACGGGTAGTACCTAATTCCCTAGTAATATGTCTGTTTCCCGACCTATAAAACTTTTTAAAGGCTTAAGTCAAGAGTGAATAATTTTTTCTAGTAAGTTACAAAAGCCCTGGTTTTCCTCAGACCAATATTTGTATTTATTTATTTATTAAATCTTTATGCACAACAAAATATACAAAGGCGGACTTAATGCCTTAGGCATTATCTGTCAGTCGACCTTAGCCTTACCTTACCTACCTAACTTATTTTTAATTGCTGCTTCATTTTTATTAAACGAAGCAGCAAATTTAATATTTTCAGAAGTGGTTTTGTTGTGTTTGTTGTCATTTATTACAAAGATAAACAAAGACACACACACTATTGTCTACATCTCTTCTAATCTCTCCTTTCGCAGGTCTGCTGGAAGAAACTCCTAATTGAAATGAGCAGCACCTTTACACAAATTTTTATAATAAGATATCTTCTTCTGATAAGTGTGTACATCTACACTGATATAATAAAGACGTAAAGTTTGTTTTTTTGTTTTGTTTTTTTTTTTTTTGTAGGAGGTAATCTCAGGAAGTACTGGTCCGATTGCTAAAATTTTTACACCGATGGAAAACTGCTTTATTCGTGAGTGACATAGGCTATATTTTATGCACGCGGGCGAAGCTGCGAGCAAAAGCTACTAAATTATAAAATAAAAAAGGTAAATACCCAATTCCTACATAAAATTTCACATATGCGCTATGTAAGAACGACAGTCTACCGACATATTTAGTCCCTAAATACGTTGGCTTTTGCTAATTCTATACGTTCTCTAGAGAAAAACCTAAAAGACAAGGAAATATTCATGCTTCAGCGCTTTGAATGTTACATAGCGTATGTGCTTGATATCTTGATCCCTAGGGGGCAGAGTTTCATCGCTTGTGTGGTGGAATGTCTATCCTAAAAAGACTGTATTCAAACGTGGTTTTTACTAACAAGAAGTGTATTAAATCTTTCGATAAAAATTCTGATATTTTTTTTAAGTTGAATTAACCCTGCTTTGACTTATAAAAAATACTAATAACAGTCCGGTCCTCCGGAATGATGTCCATTTCTGCACATACATGGCCCACTGTAGATGTACAGTGGCCCTACCAGGTTGTCAGTCCACCTTGCGGGTTCCTTTCTTCTGTCAGATTTATCATTATCATTTCAGCCGAAAGACGTCCACTGCTGGACATAGGTCTCCACCAAGTGTCGCTACAATGACGGGTCTCGCATGGATCTCGCATCGGATTCCCGCGACCAGCACCATCATCGGTCATCGGTCCACGCTGTGGGAGGTCTTCCAACGCTGCAGAAGATTCAGTCCGCGGTCACTACTTCAAAATCTTTTAGCTCCACCCATTCAGTAGCCTGATTCACGTAATGAAAACTGTAATGATATCGTAGCGATTTAGTCGTTTAGACCATTTCCGTATTCACATCCATCAATCGAGTTTGAACGACACCGATTTTAAAGTCGTTTGAAATTCGTCGATTAAAAAAAAATCTGTATTACATTATCCTGGTAGAATACTTATTTATGTAACTGGAAATAAAGTCAAAGTCAAAGTCAAAGTCAAATCATTTATTTCAAATAGACCATTTACAGGCACTTTTGAATAGTCAAATGTCGGTCAGTCCAAGAAAAGTGAAGCTAAATTGCACGTTCCAAAGAGTAGGTCTCTATGGAGAAGAACGTGCAAGAAACTCCATGGACACTCTTTTAAATCATATTATGTGTTACATATAATGCTTGGTTACATATTACTTGTTGCTTCTATCATGTGAGCACAATGTCGATAATGAAATAAAAATGTAAAATAATTAAAAGATAGAAACTGAATTAAGCCACTGGCAGCTAAGAGATGACCAGTCCCATCTGACGGCACCCGTTCACGAGCATGACGCGTGCATCAGCCCCACTCAGCTCAACCATTTTGAAGGGAACTGAACGACCCAATAACACGTGCCACCAACAGCGAGACATTTGAGTGAGCATGACAAACTCTCAACTGCCATGCTCGTAATGTCAAAAAAAAAAAAAGTTGTAACCTAATAAAAATGCTCCATGGTGCTTCACATTCACAAACTTGAAAAAAGTGCTTCTACATTATACAATGCAATTGTCTTTCAAATTAAAAAATAATAATATTAGTTTCCAACTAATCAACTAATTAGTACGCCCTAGTGGTAGTGGAGCTGGACCAGCATTGAGCCAAGCATTTTTATCTTGAATATAATCCTCCAACTTATAATATGCTTGTCTGCATAGTGTGCGTTTAATACAAGATTTAAATTTCGTTTCATTGAGGTCTAATATTTGGGGTGGTATTTTATTATAACATTTCAAACAGTACCCCATGAAAGAAGAGGCCACTTTAGCCAGTCTGAAACCTGGTTGAACTAATTGATCCCTATTTCTTGTAACATAATTATGTCTATCGCCTCTTTTGCTAAAAAGATGAAGATTTTTTCGAACATACATAATGTTTTCATAGATATATTGACAAGGTACCGTCATTATGTTAATTTCTTTAAACAGTTCCCTTAAAGAATCGCACCGGCGGAGATTGTAAATAGCTCTGATGGCTCTTTTCTGTAATATAAAGATTGACTCGATGTCTGCAGCCCGTCCCCATAGTAAGATACCGTACAAATGTCATATTTTGACTCAAACCGGTATGGGGACACTCAGTTTAAGCTGAAAAATGTTAAAGAGGCTGAAATTTTTAAAATTATAAAGAGTTTGGGGTCAAATGCCAAGGGAATAGATGGATTGAGTCTCGATATGATAATGCTCACATTACCAACCACCCTCCATGCCATCACAACAATAGTAAATAAGTCTATTGAAACAAACTCTTTCCCTGACTCATGGAAATGTGCTATAGTGCGTCCTTTACCTAAAACCAGCAACCCAGGGACTGTTAAAGACCTGCGCCCAGTGAGCATTCTCCCATGTTTATCCAAAGTCTTGGAGAGGGTAGTCTACAACCAAATGCTGCAGTATTTAGAAACTAACAACATGCTACCTGACCTGCAGTCTGGTTTTAGGAAAGGTCGTGGCACGGCCACAGCCCTTTCAGATGTAGTTGGAAATATCTTGGAAGCACGTGACCAGGGGGAGGGAACCATACTTGCTCTACTTGATTTTTCACGTGCCTTCGATGCAATTAACACCACTCTATTACTTTCCAAGTTAGCATACTATGGTTTTACTACGGAAACAATAGAGTGGTTCAGAAGCTACTTACAGAACAGGTCTCAGCTTGTGGAAGTCCAGACGGAGGATGGATCAACCAGCTCATCCCCTCCCCGGTATATGTCACGTGGTGTGCCCCAGGGATCAATTTTGGGGCCCCTTTTGTATATTCTCTACAGTGCAGATATTGTGAATTCCTTCCAGCACTGCAGGTATCATATGTATGCTGATGACATACAGTTATATACTTCTTTTAAGCCAGCAGATCTAAAAGAAGCAGTTGACAAAATTAACGCAGATCTCAATAGAGTGGTAGAATGGTCGGATGCTAACTCGCTAGTTTTAAATCCACTGAAGTCAAAATTCATGGTTTTGGGAAGTAGGAAAATGATCAGTGCAATACTGGCAGCCAATCCAGAACTTTTTATCAAGGGGAATAAAATAGACAGGGTAGAATTAGCATGCAATCTGGGTTTGACTATAGACCCTGAACTAAGATTTGAAAAGCATATCAGTAATGCCATGCGAAACTGTTTTTATAGGTTAAAACTTCTTTATAAAATTAGAGCCCATCTGAGTGTTGATCTTCGCAAACAACTGGTAGATAGCCTGATTTTATCGCGACTGAACTATTGTGACACGGTGTATGGACCATGCCTGTTAGCCAGAACAGAAAAGCTAATTCAACGTATTCAGAATGCATGTGTCAGGTTTTGTGTAAATGTACCATATAGAAGTCATGTGACTCCCTACATCAATGACAATAATATCATGAAAATGGCAGCAAGGAGAAGGTTGCATTTAGCTGGCTTACTGTTTGGAATTGTTACAACACAGAGACCAAAATATCTATTCGATAAACTAAGTTGGAGACACAGCAAATATGAACCTCGTTCCTCCACATTCCCTCTTTGTACCCCACATCACAGAACCGCAGCATTCAGGGGTAGTTTCAGATATATGGCCAGTCACTGTTGGAATAACATTCCTCCGCCAGTTAGAGTCCTGAAGACAAAGAAAAATTTCATTGACATTTTAAAAAAATATTACATGCAAATACAAAAATCGACATAATTTGAGTCATTTTAATCATTTTAATGTTTTAACTATATTAATATCTTTAGCTTTTACCTCTTCGGTTATGGACTTCAGGCAATGGTTACGATATTCCATAGTGGTGATGGTCTCCATTCTGAATCTGCTCTTAGGTTGCGGTCACGGTCTTCTTGACACGACACACTGGACACACTGAATGCATCTTTTGGACTCATTATTTCATACATCTCACAGCCCTTTCGGCCTCTCGGCATAGCTTCGTTGCAAATATTATACGCCTGCACACACACACCTCTCATATTGTGAACGCATTGTCTTCCTAATTAATGACACTTCTTAATTTATTTCACTGTATGAAGATATTTCTTGCGTTCAGGAGAGATTTGCTGTTGGCAGGTGTCCATTATGTGAGGCAGCATGTCACTTTCCCTTAATATGATGCAATTCACGATTTGTTGCTAACCTCCATCAATACAAAAATGACAGCTGCAAGATTAAACCGAAACACAATTCTTTATAATTCAATTTATCATCATATATATATTATTAATTAAAAGGTATTTGTATGTACTAGCCTGTTTAGTGTTTGCTCTCGGAGAGGACGCCAAAATTGTCACTCGAACGGTGGTTGCTGAAAACCAGCACCGTAGATGTCTGGATTAGCCCAGAGTCACGGGATATGCTGAGCAACGGCCCATTCCTGCTTAGATGCGACGCACAACTTATAATTTTAGATTGTATTAGTATATAATTATGATTTTCTTTTAGTTTTAGTTACTCTTTCTTAGGTTAATTTTGTTTTTGTTTGTCCCTGTTATGGCCGGCGTCAAAATGCAAGTGCAACAGATAATCTAGACAACTCCGTTGTCTATGGTACAAGATGTAATATTGTTAAGCTCGTTACACACATGGCCTGACAAGGGACTGGCTTTTATATTTTGTACTTTCTTTTGTATGTTGTTATTGAGTTTTGTTATTTGTGCGTCTATATATAGGCGGAATAAACATATTTTCTTTCTTTTCTTTTTCTTTACGACATGACACTATGAAAATAACTAAAATAGACTAGCCTAGCGGTATCAACATCCGTAAATTGGCGAATTTTTCTAACAGCATATGCAGCTGAGCTAAGCCGCCCTGCAAGAGATGTTAAGTGAGGACCCCATTGTAGCCTTGAGTCTAGCGTAATCCCCAGGAAAATCGTTTTATCAACAAATTCTAGTTTTTCATTATTCAATACAATGTCACAATCACTACTTTTGACATTCGGTAAGGAAAATCTTATGCATTTAGTTTTTTTCCCATTTAGAACCAGATTATTAGCAGTGAACCAGTTTTGAACCTGCAATAGGGCGCTATTTTCGTTGTCAAGATTGTTATTTATCTTAAAAATCAAAGAAGTGTCGTCAGCAAACAACACCATATTAAGTTTATTTTGCAACAAATTGGGTAAATCATTAATATAAACTAAAAATAAAAAAGGACCTAAAATTGAACCTTGGGGCACCCCCATTTCAACATTTAATCCCGACGAATTGACACCGTTTATTTGCACTAATTGCTGTCTAATAAGTCGATAGATCGTGAATACCGCTTTTGGATAGGACTTCGATCGAACGACTATAAAACTTCAACGATATTTGGCTTGTTTGATTTTACGTGAATCAGGCTACAGCTCGTAAACGCTAGATAGAGAGCCTTCCAGAAGATTTTCCTTCTATGATTATTTCATTTTCAGACATGAATATCTATAGACAAACCGTACTAAAAGTTGCTAAAACATTCTCACAATGTTAATTTGACTGCCAATCAGCAAACAATAACATAAAACCCTGTATAATTTCGTCATAATAACAAGATGGTAATACACCGTTCCTATCCAAATGGACGGAGGTGGTCGGAATCCATTTTATCTCGAACATTACCAACATGGTTATTCTTCAATATTTATATAAAATGTAAATTGTTCTGGGGCTCTGGGCCGTGACTGCGTTATAGGTATGCATTAACGTTAGAGACTTGTTTTTTCGTATGAAAATAACGTGCCCCGCCGGGGGTACTGCGAAGCGTTGACGTTAAATTTTATTCTTTTCTCCGGCTTGTTTAGCAGGTTAGTGTTAAAATTAATTTTTCAGGAAAATCTTTCTTGCCAGCAACAAGCTACTCGTACATCGCTATGTGATGGGTTTTATTTAATTTGATGAAATCCGAAAAGTCTTGAGAGCAAGTGATTACTCGCTCTTGTATGCAATCCTTCAAAATTGCGTACAATATTACCATTTTTGGGGTTACGTAACTCAAAAGGAAATACGTAAACCTTATAGGATCACTTTGTTGTCCGTCCGTCTATCTTTCTGTCAAGACCCTTTATCTCGGGAACTCGTGGAGGTATCGAGTTGAAATTAAAACTATTTACTCAGATCTGTGAACTCTTGAAGGTAATCAAATTTGTAAGTTAAGATAAAAAACGTACATACATTTCGACACTCTCGAGAAAATGAAAATTCATAAGGTACTTCCCGTTGACCCAGAATCCTGAAATTTGGCATAAAGCACTGTCTTATAGCACAATTATAGGAATAAATCTGAAAACTGTATTTGTTGTTACGTCATAATTTTCTTTTTTGCGAGAACTATTTACATAGGTAGTTTGTACGGAACCCTCAGGGCGTAAGTCCGACTCGTACTTGCCCAGTTTTTTTTTCTTTTCGAGTCCCTGACTAACTCCTTAAATTGTACGAGCCCGAGAGAGCCGAGTAGGTGGCTACGTTAGTCCTAAAAAGTGCAAGTGTATGGGCATTTGGAGCACTCCAACGTATGGCTTATTTTCTAAAAAGGGACTCGCACTGGGTATCCGACAGCGACGGGTCTATAAAACCCCATTTCGCTAAGTTATACTTGCAGTAGCCTACGTGGGTGTGTAACCGATTTAGTGCTTTCCATACAGGACACAGCATGCTGTTATTGTTACCAATATATGTATAATAAGAAACTAAGGAACTACTAGAGTTATCAATCAACCTGTAAATATACTGGCAATCGGAAAGTATATGTATTTAAAAGGGCACGTGGCCAGTGCATTCTTCTAGGAAATTTATGTCGAATAATTTTGACAGAAACTAAGGTATATTTAAATTAAACCTAGTTAAGTAAGTAATAATAGCAAAATTAAAAAAATTAAAAACCCCCGGGTCATGTAATCTATAAAAAAAAAACTGGGCAAGTACGAGTCAGACTCGCGCACTGAGGGTTCCGTACAAACCTACGTATGAAAACAGTTCAATTCGGGAATTGAGTTACGAAGATTTTTCTGAATCGCAAAGTATTTTTTTTTCGTGATGAAACTACAAATTCACAGTTTTGAGATTTATTTCGATACTTGTGCCATAAGACCTTTCTTCATGCCAAATTTCAGGATTCTAGGTAAACGGGAAGTACCCTATGAATTTTGATTCCCGTCGAAATACACGTTTTTTGCGACATAAACGGCCGTATCTTTTTTTTTGTTAACGCAGAAGTTAGATTTTTTCACTGCTTCAAGGGACTGCAAATTTGAGTATATGGTAATGAGTCCAAACTCGTCGTGTTTACTAGTCGGCATTCCAGGGTTCCATCAGTCACTATCCAGTTCTAGATCAGGTTCTCGTCGTCATGAGAAATGAATGAACTATTTTTAAGATCAACCTAAATGAGCCGATATGGATGGGTTTATTGATAGGCATTCCAAGGCTACGTCTCTTACCTCCAACCTCCATCATCAGACCAGATTGATAGCGTCGGCATCTAGGCATATGAGTATTTCAAACATTAGGTCACATTATGTGTTTATTACAGGCAACAAACAAGCTGATGACCTTTAACGCCTGAACAGATTTTCATAAATTGTATCTGAGAACCATCTCGATTTCGACATTAACTTTCAAATAAAAAAAAACACCATCAAAATCGGTCCATTCGCTTAGGAGCTACGATGCCACGGACAGACACACGGACACTCACACACACAGACACACGGACACCCACACACACAGACACACACACAACTAAAACTTATAACACCCCTCTTTTCCGTCGGGGGTTAAAAACACAAAGTTTATTCATACTCCTTTATTACCCAGAAGACTGGCAGCATTGCATTTAACGTGGTAATGCTGCCAGTAGCCAGGTGGCAGATTTCACATTACGCCATCGAAAATAGGTAATGACATCATTTTTACCTGGCGCTTTGAAAGCAAACTGATGATCGAAGTATGATATCACCCAACTACAGACCGGTAAACACTACTAACACTGTCAATAAAACTAACATTTTCGTAGCATTCATTTCCATTACAAAGGATGATGGGAGGGAGTGCCTGTTTCCTCACCAAAGACCCACATACCCAAGCAGACGCAATTACCCAACACTAATTTAAATATCATAATATATCGTTAATATTATCGTACAGTATAAAGTTACGTGGATCATTATCATAACTGTACAACAAAGCACAGTAGGTTCCGATCCATTGGTCGCTCACAAAGAACAATAAACCATTAATTTGAAGACAGTTTATTGCTTCCATTAAAACAATGCATGCGACTACCGTGCGTAGTACAATATACCCTAATGTTTTGTTCTACTGTGTGGCCCGGTTAGCAACTCTATGCGTGTGGAATTGTACATAGTAATTCGCGTGAGTCATCACTGCTGTAAAATGTTCTGGATTTCTATACATTTACCCACTGCGCATTATCTGAAAAGGAAACCCGTGGGCTTTATAAAGCAAAGGGCAATTGAAGGACACAGGTGGGTTTTTATCAGTAAAAGTTTGATACTACATACAGTTTTCAGACACTCTGCGTCACTTCGACTCATAAATACAATATGACGCGCTGTTCTGACTATGTATTTATGGGTCTAATAAATACGTAGTCAGTACAGCGTGTCGTCTTAATCTAATAAAAAAATTCCATCCCGCAGACGTACGGGATCCCGCATGAGTAGTCCTGCAAAAAAGGTGCGGTATCCCGCGTTTGCGGGTTTGGATTCCCTATCTGCAACTAAATGCCACCATATCATACGTGACAAATGCCATCTGACCTCTGCAACAAAACACAGGGGTACTTGTATGCATAGGTCACCTAAAATGTCTATAATATATACAATGTTTGTAAGTAAAATATCTTACCCCAAGGGTAAAACTAGGGCGTTACAATAGTTTATTTATACGTATAACTTTGTGCAGTGTTCAAATGTCGCCGTGACCGCTCAGCCTTGAGGCTGTCGCGTTTTTATTGTCCTTTCGATGGTCGTAGGCTTATGGAATTACGGTACATGCCTGTAAAGTATTCTTGGAATATCACGGGGGAGTTTATTGGTCATATTTCGTAGTTTATTGTAGTTCTAAATTCTATGTTGGTTTGGATATAAAATGTTTGGAGAGTATTGAACCTCAACATCAAATGTTTGAAAGAAAATTGAGGCCTGATTTAGCATTGTAGGTACATATTTTAAACGGATTGTATTTTTATTATTACCAAGCTATAAAGATTCAGCAATTCGTTGATCTTATAACTATTTAAACAATGATTCTTTAGTCAAGCGATCTGCTACTAACAGATTTCGATACTGCTACTAACAGATTTCGAAGATTCGCTACGCAGACTACGTAGTGCTCTACGCCGTAGCGTACATTGCGTAGTCTTACTCGTATGGCGTAGCAGATCGTCTCCCGACTGTCGCCTGCTACGCTTGGCGTAGACTCGTAGTTTTATTTTAGTCTTGGTGTGTGTATATGTATAGTTCTGTAAGCAATGTGCCCACCCTAGAGCAGGTGGTCGATTGCGCTGAAAAGTCCTGAAATGGCAACTGCGCACCGGATGACACAGCGTTGGTAGGTCTCTCACAAGGTGGACCGATAACTTGGCGAGATAAACAATACCGGTCATTGTGATGAAATTTGGGGGAAGCCTATGTTTAGTATAGTACAGTCCCAGTAGGTCTTTAGGCTGAAATTATGTTGTTGTGTTTTAGTAATCTATATATTTATAAAAGGAGAAGCTGACTGATTGGTATATCAACGCACAACCGAAACTACGGAGACTAGGAGCGTGAAAGTTTGCACAAGGTTTCCTTTTATGACGTAGGCGAGCGCTAGGGAAGGATTTTTTCAAAATTTAGCTCCTGAGGGGATAAAACGGGGGTCCAAAGTTTGTATTGAAAAACCTATTTTCACCAGCGGCCGTATTATGACATCTTAAAACCATCATGTTTTCTGTGTGAGAAAAGGATAGTGCTATTCGTCCTGTATAGCTCCGTCTCTTTTTCACACCGAAAACATGATGGTTTTAAGAGGTCATAATACGGCCCCAGGGCGAAGCCGGTGGCAGCAGCTAGTTAGTTTATATGACTCTGAGCGCTTCGAGTGACTTCGAACTTACACACATAATAAAAAGTCTACGTGAACCTACAAACACTAACCTGCCTTGATAAGATAGAATGACTGTTTGTGTTATTCATAAAACACAAGTTACTGTCAAAATTAAAAGAGACAAATTTTATAACGAAGGTACTTTCATTCCGCTGGATAAATAAGGGTACGATATCACGGCCCGTTCACACATGGGAGTCCGTTTTACTGGTACGTTTTTAACGGATACGTCATAAAGTTATGCTCTGTTCACACATAGGCACCGTATAACGTTCAACGGATCCGTCATTACTGGATGCGATGTGTGAACAGAAAACTCGCAGTATACCGCCGCTATTCTACAAGGATGGACGCTGTCGTGTTGTATTGGTACTATCGTCGGAGAAGGAAGATTCGACGTTATTGGCAGCATCCACTTATGGCCCAAAGATCTAGAGAGGGTGCTTACAAAACCTGTCGCATCACTCCTCCTCCTACACCCCGCACACACCGCCCGCCACGCACACAGTATCTATCCGTTAAAATTCTACGTATCCGTATATTTTTACTGTTCCGTCGTCCAGTATTCGATGACAAAACGGAATGTCATTTTTTTACGGAACGATATTTTTTACTGTATACAGAATACTGTGCCATGTGTGAAGTCGCTCACACAACTACATACGCCATCGACGAAAAAAAAAACGTACACGATAAAACGGAACAGTAAAACGGAGACATGTGTGAACCGGCCGTTATACGTGCTTGACTTTTCGTTCTTCACTTGTGTCAGTGCTCGCTTATTACCATGGCTACAATTTGACTTTTTTCTTACGGCGAGTGTCCTTACTTAATACACTCCACACTGCTCTCCGCTGCTCACTCTCCAACTTTTCCATGTAAAGTCAATTCAATTCGGGTTATGAAGCAAAATGATTTGATGAACTTTCTGCACCCGACTTTATCGCATAGATTAGTTTTATTGCTCCTAATTATGCGTTAGAAAGTATAAATACAAAAGGGAACGTTATTATAATAAAAGTCTTTATTAATAAAAATCACGCAAAGCGAGGTCATTTGCTTACAGAGAAGTGACCGAAGTGTTTCTTTTTTTTTTACTTTTCTTTTGTTAAAGAAAACGTTGAAAAACATATAAAAATGCTATAAATTGTCACGCTATGTATACAGAAATAGCGTTTAAAAAAGAAATCGTGGTTAGGTCAAGCATACTCCGTTTTGATCACAATCTGGGAACGTTACAGAAAAGTTTTTCTACGACTGTAGTATGAAATAAACGTGTTTTGCTTCAGGTAATCGTGCAGCTATATGCGTGATTTTTTATTGTAGCTATGTAATGTTTTAATATGAAGCTTGTAGCTCAGAATTATAATTACTCGCAACTAAGAATATAACCACTCATTAGTGGGAGTAAAACCTACTTTTTAACTCAGTTATTGTTAAGAATGTTAATTATTAATAGTTTAATTAATTAGGTAGATGTACTTTTCTGAGTCGCGTTCTTTTCATTCATAAATATTTAAAACATTGCAATTAACTACCAACATTTTATAGGCTTTATGGCTTTATCTGATTGCTTTAGACAGAAAATATATGCCACTTGCTACGATCCTCAAAAATTCCATAAGCTTCGCCAAAGATGAAAAGTTTTTCTTGGTAATGTAAAGAAAAGGTCGAAAATGAATAATCTTATGAGACATTCCGCGTAACAACTTGAGAAATTAAAACTTTTCTGTATGATATCTCCCGGCCAGACCCTTTAGAGAGAAAAACGAGATGGAAAGTAGAAAAATCTTACATTCAGGCTAACATTCTGTTAACCGACCAAGCTATTTACAAACATGAAGCCTCTAAGCCGATTCCCAAGCCGACGCAGCCCCTGTTTTATCGACATCACCCTCAAGCGACTTGTCAAAAGGGAACTTACTGCGCATGTGCACACCAACTGACAACTCTGACATTTTGAGGCACGCTTAGAAAATCACTGCGAAGCAATACACCCTGAAAACAGAGCAAAATAATACCAGCACGTTCATCGAATCTTTCTAAAAGTGCGGAACATACCGCTCTAGTTTTCACCTCGTCTTGACAGTCACAGTGACCAGTAGATCCGTTAATTCCATGCTTGTTTGTAGACGGTTTTTAATGTAATCTAAACAGCAAGTCGCCATAGCCTGGACGAAATATGAAGTGATAATAACATCGAAAGACAACAGTGAATCTCAAGAATGTTAAAAAAAGTGAACCGTATACCAACTCCTCCCAGCCAACCTTGAAGGAACTGATCATTACTGAGGCTATGAGGCATGCAAACAACACATACAAGCAAGAAATGACATAACAAAAACCACGATAAATCTACTGTAGACACGTATATTCGATGACTTAGCATATAAAACAATATCAAACAAATACATATCATAACTGTGCCTGTAGAATAATATATTAAATATCCCTTATATTTACCTTAAATTTATGAATATTGCATTATATCTAAGAGCATTTTACAATATTTTGGCGATTTTAAATATTAATTAATTATACGGAGAAGAGTATTTCATAAGTGAAAACTGAACTGAATCTTGAACATTCTACAAACTACCTCTTTTTGGAAGAAGACATCGTTTGGTGAGTAATCTTATTTACTAAGTAGGTACAGTCGGCTGCATGTCGGCGGTAGTAGAACTTGTTGGTGTTGCTATAAATACATCCGTACTATGCTTGATAAACGTAAGGTCAAAGTGTTACCACCGACATGCTATCGACTGTACATAGTTACGACTATATATTGGGCATTCGTAACTTCATTCATGCGTGTAAATGGATTGTCATAATTATATTAGTATGAGGATTTTCGGTACCTACCTCGAGCTGTAAGTACATGCTGTCCTACAGTTTTCCTTGCGAATTTGGAAAACTATTATTTATCAGCTTGGAAAATCGTTTTATTGAAAAACTGCAACGCTTTGAGCATTGAGTAATGCCTAAAAGTCACGCAAACATTAATTTCAATTTTGAAAGACGATTTTTATGTCATTTTAGCTGCAATTTATGAGTTATTCTAGGTATATCTAGCTTAATATGTACATACATGAATAAAGTACCGGTACCTTACGGCTAATTTTCAGGAAGCACACTAATAAATACTTTGAAAATTTTTCACCGATAGAAAGTTGCTTAATTCCTGAGTGACTTAAGCTATATTTTATGTACCCAGGTGAAGCCGCGGGCAAAAGCTAGTCGTTAATAAATTGAACAAAACGTAAAGTCCCACATATAGCGGAAAAGGGAGGATGCTCCGACCAGACGGGTGTTATGTCTGGTCCGGGCAAGTTCCCGATAGCTGGTTTCGGGCTTTTGTATAAGTTACTAGCTTTTGCCCGCGGCTTCACCTGCTTACATAAAATTGGGCTATATATGTCACTCAGGAATAAAACAGCTTACAATCGGTAAAAAAAAAATTCAGAGATTACCTACTACAAACAAAAAAACAAACTTTACATCTTAAATTAGGGTAGATAGCGCGGTGAACTTTGATGCCGCGATTCAGAATTTTTAAGTGTAGTTCTTATGTGGCGTCATAGATGTCGCTACAGACTTTAAAACCCATCTGTGTTCCTTCAGTGGCTCTTCGTGTTCGGCCACGGTGACTTTTATGAACAATCACATGGTCCTGGTATTTTTTTTTTTATGGTGGGAAAAATCATGCATCCCCCGCCCTTGGGCGGAACGGGAGAAAGTGTCAGACTCTTACTGACTAAAAGACCCACCCCGTTCCTTCTAGCCTTCATACCGGGGCTCGAACGCCCTTTCGGATAACCCTGGCCCCAGTAGGCTTCGACCCGGCTGGGTCCCTGCTGTTGCTGACAACTCCTTGAGGCGCGCAGGAACAATGGTCCTGGTATGAGCTCGTATCTACATTGACACAGTAAAAAAATCATTTAGTTATCTATACAGGGTTATTTGTAAAACACTAACAACCTTGCAGGTCTGTATTACTAACATCAAGAACAACAACTTTTGTTCTATGATTTCTTACAAACCATAATACATTTACCAAAAACAAACCTTCAAAATATCGTTCTTCTATCTAACACATTTCAACTCTATATTTTGCTATACTTACCTACGTCTGTATGACGTGACGCGAACGAATCAAGAACCCTCGCCGCCCGATTCCCGCTCCCCTCCGCTATAGTAATATCACTTGCTTCGCATAGACTTCGTAATATTTAGAACGAACAATTTTGTTTTTTAAGCTATTGTACAGCTTCTATCGCGGGCCTTGAGCGTGGAGACCGAATCCAGAAATTCCGTAACGAAAATAACCTAACACCATGAGTGGGGACTCATTTGTTTTTTGAGCGTGGTGACCGATAAGAAAACAAATGAGTGAACAATCAATCAAAATTCAATTCAATGTGTGAAAGTGTAACTTCAATTAATATCAAAGAAAAAAAAAACAAAGGAAAAAAAATACGGCATAAATAAAATAAATAAATAATTATAATTGCATAAGTTGATAAAAATGCTATGCAATAGCTTTACCGCGGCAGTCCCCGAGTGCCACACGTCTTTTTTTTTTGTTTGAATACCTGATAAACGAAAATATAATATTTTTTTAAAAGTCATAGAACAAAAGTTGTTGTTTATGATATTAGTAACATAGTACTAAGAGGTTACCAGTGTTTTGCTAATAACCCTGTATATATATATTAAAGGAGAAACTGACTGACTGACATATCAATGCACATACGAAACTTCTGGCACTAGGAGCATACAATTTTATACAAGATTTTAAATTTATGATGTTTGCGATCACTAACAGAAAGTTTTCCAAAATTCACCCCCTACATGGACAAAACATTGGTTCGAACTTTGTATGGAGAAACCGTCGTCATTCTAGTGATAGACAAGCCCTTTTATGGAAACTATTTGTCAAAATACTGAAAAGTCGAATCAAAAGTTCGCTGCAGCAATACATTGGCATTGTGTCGTCTAACAGAGCTATTAAATAATTAAGATAACTTTTTAGAGGATACTTTTTTCGCGACTATAATGTCTTAAGTGCAATGAATTTCGTGGCACTTAAGCTTTTCGTTCAACATAGTGTAATGTTCAAGGTGTACAGTCGACCTACCTTATTCGACTGAAGTGAGTGTTCGGCACGCTTAATCTAGTGCGTATTACATATATATCGATGGGAGAAACTTACTTTCATGCGGAACTAAACTAGCATTAACAAATCCTCATAATTATATACTTATTCATGTCTCAATTCTTCATTTAGACAGCTCTACTTCATCATAACAGTAAAACTTTATCATGGTCAAAAAATGGACTAGCTGTTATAATTATAGCAGTATTTAACACCGGTAAAATATCGCTTTCAAACCGTTACAATATCGTGTTGCGTACATAATGTGTATTTACCAAGTCGTTTCCTCGTTCGAGTGAAAATTTAGGGTGGTGACGGGAAGCCACACAAAGGTGAGGTAAGACAATATACACAATTCAAATTAGGTTTTTCCGTGGAATCGCCCTCGCTGTAATTTGGAAAGGTTTGGTATACATCTACTTATATGTATAGACTTACATAAATATAAAAGGAGAAACTCTTTAACTGATATGAATGATATTTATTTTGTAAATAGGTTTTAAAGAACACTTTTGCAGGTCGATTTTTTCGTCAGTTAAACAAGATGAGGCCGATGTTTCCTAGCTGACTTGAAATGAAACACCGAAGCAAACTCAGGAGTCAGTCTCTTTTAAAGTCGAATCACATGAAAACTATGCAGATTGGTGCCTGAAATGGTATTTTAAGGAAAGAACCATACAAAAGTAGACCTGTCCAGTCAGTGCTAGCAATATATAAATACTGACAAATGTCAGTATTCGTAAAATTCAATTCAGGACTACTTAGGAGCTCAATATAATTATTTATTTATTCTATACTCAATTTTAAAATGTGATACATACATAAAATACACTTAAAACACACATACAATGGGCGGTTTTATCGCTTTCCATGAACTCGTCCAGGCAACCAGGAATGGACAGAAATTGTTACGATATGAAATGGAGCAGTCATTGATATGATAATAAGTACAAATATAAAATACTAGCTTTTGCCCGGGAATTCGCTCGTGTACGTAAAATATAGCCTCTGTCACTCAGGAATAAAGCAACTTTCTATCGGTGAAAAAATTGTACCAATCGGACCAGTACTTCCCGAGATTACCTCCTACAAACAAAAAAACATAAAAACAAACTTTACATCTTTATTATATTAGTGTAGATACTCTAGCTTTTTCCAGTGGATTCACCCGCGTACATAAAATATAGCTTACGTCACTCTGGAATAAAACAGCTTTCTATCGGAGGAAAAATTTTAGCAATCGGCCCAGTACTTTCAGAGATTACAAACAAAAAAAAAAGACGTGTGGCACTCGGGGACTGCCGCGGTAAAGCTATTGAATAGCATTTTTATCAACTTATGCAATTATAATTATTTATTTATTTTATTTATGCAGTATTTTTTTTCCTTTGTTTTTAAGCTATTGCATAGCTTCTATCGCGGGTCTTGAGCGTGGAGACCGAATCCAGAAATTCCGTAACGAAAATAACCTAACACCCCCCACTCATTTGTTTTTTGAGCGTGGTGACCGATAAGAAAACAAATGAGTGAACAATGAATCAAAATTCAATTCAATGTGTGAAAGTGTAACTTCAATTAATATCAAAGAAAAAAAAACAAAGGAAAAAAATATTGCATAAATAAAATAAATAAATAATTATAATTGCACAAGTTGATAAAAATGCTATGCAATAGCTTTACCGCGGCAGTCCCCGAGAGCCACACGTCTTTTTTTTCTTTGATATTAATTGAAGTTACTCTTTCACACATTGAATTGAATTTTGATAGATTGTTCATTCATTTGTTTTCTTATCGGTCACCACGCTCAAAAAACAAATGAGTGGGGGGTGTTAGGTTATTTTCGTTACGGAATTTCTGGATTCGGTCTCCACGCTCAAGGCCCGCGATAGAAGCTATGCAATAGCTTAAAAACAAATTTTACCTCTTTATAATACCATACAAGTGTAAATTATGTGACACAAATACCAAATATACACAACTTATCAACGCCCAGCAGAAACTATTAGGGATATGAACGTACAATTTTGCACTAAACTTCCTTTTATGACGTAGGTGAGCATTAAGAAGGGATTTTGAAAATTTAAACAGTAAAGAAATGAAAAGAAACTATCATTTCTTTAAGTCGCACTGTGATGAACTTGGGAGTTTATTTATATCGATAGTACCCGTCGTTTGCTTCAGCAGGCTCTCTTTTTTCCCATTTAATTTATTCTCATCACTACTAAAACCACGACAGGATCTCTTCTTCTTCCAATCCAGAACTATGCTTCTGCCAGTTACTATAATCTCATCAGATGCGGAAAAGCTCTCAGATAAGCATGAATCACGATTTCAAGTGCAATTGTGACCATGTTTCTTGATTTCGTGCTAAAATATAAAATGGTTTCCTATTCGCCTTTGCTGGAATGATCACATACTTTCTTTGCTTTATTATGTGCTATTTAATTCTTGTAATCTTTTGTTTATATAATTAATATGATGGCAAACCAAAAATCCCTATGATTTTTTGTGAATCTATTGGAAAGTTTTTACTTTTATTAAATAAATTGAAAGGTTGAAACTTGGAAACACAATATATTCCTTTGAGCTCATTTTTATTCTATATATTAGAAATAATCACTGAAGTTAAGTACCTGGGGGTAATTGGTTAGGAAGGCACTTTAGAGGGTCTCAACATGTTTCCGTTCAATAGGTTTCAAGAATATTAAAGCTAACCCATTAAAAATTCGATCGTTTTACTTAGTTTTTGCGTTGAAAAGAGTTAATAAGCCATACAAAACATGGCAAGCCCCGGTAAGCGTAAGGGTAAACGAAGGATCGATTAACCGTTAAACTTAAAATTATTAAACTTTTAAGCAGGGTTTTACGATATCTGGCTACTACACAACAACAGCTGCAAAACCTTCATCAAGCACAATTTCGATCGTGTATGGAGTTCAGCTTTCATTTTTGGGATAGGTCTGCCAAATACCAGCTTGATTCACTGGAGTCGATTGAGAAACGAACCACGAGCCACTATTATTTAGGTGGGTAAATAATAATAATATTCCACAACTATCACACAACACCATCTAGTCCCAAGCTAAGCAGGGCTTGTGTTATGGGTACTAGATAACTGATAAACATACTTATATATTTCTAAATACATACATATTATACATAAATTACACCCAGACACAGAACAAATGATCGTGCTCATCACACAAATATTTGTCCTGGGTGGGAATCGAACCCACGACCTCCGGCATAGCAGTCAGTATCACTAACCACTAGACCAACAGGCCTGTCATGGTACTGTAGACCGATTGACCTGTACAGACATGTTCAGTTTGATTAACTATGTCAAATGACGACGATGTCATTCTAAATTCAATATGGCTATCAATCTACACTAAATATAATAAAGAGGTAGTTTTTTTATTTATTTATTTTTTGTATTTTTTTTTGTATGTAGGGGTTACCCCCTACAAACTCATTGGAAGTACTGGTCCGATTGCTAAAATTTTTTCACCGATAGAAAGCTGCTTTATTACTGAGTGACATAGTCTATATTTGATGTACGCGGGCGAAGCTGCTGGTAAAAGCTAGTTACTAATAGGGAAACATATGCAGCGCAGTAATATATTATTTTTAAATTCTCTGAAACGAAGAAAATAAACTTTAAATTAAATGAAACTCATAAATTTATTACAATGTAGAATTTATATCATACAAAAGCTTGTCGCGTGATTCGTTGCTCATTTTTCTAAGCAATAAATGACGTATTACAATGTTAGTAATTGCCTATAAAAATATTGTTTACTAAAAAATTCTGATACTTATTCATAAAACAATTTATATAGACCGATAGTCATCACTAATTTATTTAAGAATCGGCTTGGTAAAAGTGTACCTATTCGCTTCGTATATTCCAATAATTTAATAGTACTTGGTCGGGTCAGGTTGTCATGTAAAATATGTATGTCAATACGGTTCATACCTATAAAATATTTCAAATATATGGAGTGTATACCAATCAAAGTCATCCTTAGCATACGAATGTACTTGATAACCTCCTAATTAGACCGCCTCAAGTCCGTCGCGTGTGGAATGAGAGGCATGAACTGTTTCAACTTTTTATTTGATTGGCAGAATGTTTTCGAACAAGAAATACTTCAACAGCGGTATTTGTGGGTTGACTTCCAACATTCGTAGCGGTGTAGCTTTTAATCGTAAGATTTGTTAGCCTTACTTTCAAGTAAATAGGTAACTTGA
Source organism: Mythimna ferrago (assembly GCA_910589285.2). NCBI lineage: Eukaryota > Metazoa > Arthropoda > Insecta > Lepidoptera > Noctuidae > Mythimna > Mythimna ferrago. Next base: position 15,990,025 of record OU342684.1, on the reverse strand, counting down.
AAGTAAAAAAAAAAGTTTTGTTTAGCATGTACTGTCCCACTCCTGGACAAAAGCCTCCCCTTTCGCTCCTTCAATCTACCGCGGTAAAACAAAAATCACCAAAAATAAAACCGACTGCAAAATATTTGTTGGAATTATATTTTTCGTTATGTTGATATTTTTTATTTTAGCAAGTTTATGATTGGTTAATCACTTATTTTATTTTGTTGTTTTTTTATACGAGTGATAAATAAACTTTCTTTCTTTTCTTTAAAGTTCTACGGTAAGGTATCTATAGGTATGAAATATATTATTCGTTAAACGACTCGATCGACTTAATATCTACCATGGTGAACTGTACACTTTTTTCTTCTGTTTTCCCCTTCAGAGCGTTCTGGTACGTTATTATGGCCTGAATCGGTGTAAAAAATAGATGAATACACGTTTCCATTATCACTGGTCATTTGTTGTTAGTTAAATAACTAAGGATTCCAGTATCTATGTCTAAAGACCATCAGATCCCATCATCTACACTAATACTTTAAAGAGGTAAAGTTTGTTTTTGTTTTGTTTGTAGGAGGCAATCTCGAAAGTACTGGTCCGATTGATTGTGAAATTTTTTTCACCGATAGAAAGCTGTTTTACTCGTGAGTGACTTAGGCTATATTTTATGTGCACGGACAAAGCCGCGGGTAAAAGCTAGTACATTATATTACTATAATTAAACTATCGCTGAAAAATAAGCATTTAAATAGCAAAAATTTCATCCAAACACGATTACTAGTTTTTAAGAACTTAATTTTTATTTGCTGTATTAAAAATAATAAATTGAAAAATCATAAAATTTCCTTTCACAATGGATTTTATATAATAAAGCGCATCCTGTTATTTGGATAATATCTCTACGTGACTCCTGATCGTTGAAACAAAACAGTTGTACACGATATCAATTTTCTATTGAATCAATATCTCTAGGTAATATCTACTGTCATGTTTCAAGGCAAGCACCTTGAAACCTTATAGTAAGCAGTTACCCTTGGTTTTAATAAATACATTTCAACCATAACTATAAATAATGAATATCGTAATAAAATTTTTGTTTCATGTTTTAAAACCTTAGGCAGTTGTAATTTGGGATTGTTCGACAGGTTCATCGTGACCCTGGAACGCAATGAGCATCTGAAGGAACACGGGTGGGTTTTGTCAGTAAAAGTTAGATAGTCATCTCCCACCGTCAAGCAAAAATCTTGAGTAGTAGTCCTGTGGAGTCAACATGAAGAAAATGCTGTGAAAAGCCGAAAAGTATTTTTCATTTGTATTGTATTGTATATCGGGCTGGGGCCTTACCATGACGTGTTAAAATATCAGTCGTGCGAGCGAGAAAAAAGGGTAGAGCTATATACCCTAAGTAGGTCTATCCCTGTCATGGTTTAGTTTAGGCTTAGGGCCTCTGATGTCTGTGAACTTCACGTCCAAAGCACGATTTTGTGTACGGGTGGTACTTTGACATTCGATCCGCCCCAGTTCCTCAAGGAAGGCCAGTAGCACATTGGTGTTACCGACCATTTAGCGGAGGGTACCTTTTTTTATGGTGGGTAAAATCATCCAATGACAACCCCCGCTCTTGGGCGGAGCGGGAGATAGTGTCACCCACCCCGTTCCTTCTAGCCTTCATACCGCGGAGGGTACCTGGGTTCTCTAAGTATCCTTTATTATTTTCGTCACGTGTCATTTACCTACATAATTAAATAAATTCGTCTTATCGACATAAATTACCCCAGAAAGTAATTTCTCTCGATAACTAAGTTCATAAATAAAACGGAGACATATTGGAGGATGTATTACGTATTCCTTAGATACAGTAATTTCCTTCGACGCGGGTTTTAAATTGATAACGATGTGACGCCGCTTCACTCGCACTGTGGGTACTTTTACGAGCAAACAAGAACGTTATGTCACAAAATTGATAGGTACAGAAGACAATCTACATACAAAGCGCGCTCGAGCAACGCACACATAGACACCGTTCACGGACACGATATCTCGGCTCAATCGCCCGGTCGTACTTGCATAGTTCGGCGCAACGCGTTGACCCTAGCGCGATTGCTGAGCGTAGGTATAAAAAGTGAAGTACATACAGTTGCCATCACGGATTTTGAACACTTGCGCAGAAGTCAAATATTCGGTCTCTTCAGTGGTGCGAAGTGCGACGCGGGGGCGGGGAGTGTCAGTGATTGACTGGCCGCGCCATCGCGTCATAGACGTCACTCCTCATTCGTTCACTGCGTTGCTGCATGTATCTAACAACGAAGACGATTGGCTCGCCAATGTAAGGAATGCGCAAAGCGATCCCCACTCTGACGCCGAGCGTTCAAGATCCGTGATAGCAACTGTACATGCTCCCCTAGCCAAGTTACAAACGTTTCGCTTGCGCCGAACGCTTCGAGTTGACCTTGCCGCCAATTCTTTTGTTCTGACGACGTGACTGAGCGTTGAGACGACGTCATTCCCGTACATTTGAAGCTTTCTACAAGCGTTAACTATTGCAGATTAGCAACTTGGCTAGGGGTAATGAGATTGACTTCTGTACCTATCTATTTTGTGGTTATGTCAATAGCAGAAAACATTAGCTATTTCTCGTATAAAACGTTGACTGGCATGGAACACAGGGCGCGGTTCGCGTGTCCACAAGCGCTTGCGTTCCCTCGCATGCTGACGGTACCTAACCTCTATAGTGCTTGCCTACATTTTTCTACATTTTAGTACACAGCTAAGCAATTATGGATATTGGCGTTCGTGTTTTACTATATTTAGGATTTCGAAGAAGAGACCGACTTCTGTGTAACTATTGTAACCCAATTAATTCCATTATTACACAATTCAGTGGCTTATAGTATTAGGAATACTTACTTAATGAAGATTTTCTGATAAACCATCGACTTATCCATACATATCGATGTGGTAAAGTGGTAACAATTTTCATAGGAGACATTTGAAGATACTTGAGGCTATTCAATGATGACTTATAAGTCGGCCTTTGATATTATGAAGCTTTTTATCCTTGTCCTTCTTTAAATATCTCTGCGTCTTTCTGTCAGGCTGTTTCCGATAACACAAAAACTACTGAATTGATTTTCATGCGATTCATGAAGAAGGTTTAGATGTATAAATACATGCATATTAAACTGGACAAAACCCCAGAATTGGCGGGCTAAGTGCGAGTTAACCAGTTTTTATTAAAGGTCACGCTCTGTTTGATTTTTGACCCAAAAATTCAACTCAAACAATAAATTAATTACATTAACATCTTCACGCATTTCGGTTTTGAGGGCTACAGAATTAGCGTTTGTGCGTATACCGCAAGGTGAAACACGATCAGAGAACAAAGAAATATGTGGTATATCTTTCTGCACTAGTTGCAATACAACGTGTGTTGAATGATTTAATTCTAAGCCGCCATATGAAGTCGAGCAAGACGTTGTAATATTATGCGGCAGAACTATAAAACAATGATGATCTGATTCTAGTCATAGAGTGTGCATCGAAATTGTTCAATTTAATTCCGCCAAGCCCATCCGTCATCGGACCGCCAAACATATGGCGTTGCTGCACCTGTATAAAAGGTGTAAGGGACAGCCCTCCACAAACTTTAAGGGCTTGCTCAGTAGACGAAACTGACCAACCTTCCACAAAATATTTTTTCAGGAAACGAAAAAAAAAATCAGTCTCACCATACAAAATGATAAACTTGATTGGACAATTTGTATGGCGAGGGCGATTTTTTTTTTCGTTTCCTGAAAAAAAAATTTGTGGAAGGTTGTTCAGTTTCGTCTACTGAGCACGCCCTTAAAGTTTGTGGAGGGCTGCCATAGGCACAAAACGTTTTTGGTGCACATTCATTGTGCGTATACAGCTAAGGGTTGGAATTTCCTGCCGGAGTCTGTGTTTCCTGATAGCTACAACCTAGAGGTCCTTAAGTCAAGAGTCAATAAGTTACTTCTAGGCAAGCATGCTCCATCGCCGACCACATCGTCGCTTATCATCAGGTGAGGTAATAGACAAACGCGGGCCTAATAATTTTATTCAATTTTCTTTAGCCTTGTAGAATAAATCGATGAGACGGCAGTTCTAAGTAGTACTGCTTCTGATCGATTAGCCTTCAAAGTTACAGTTTTTAACTTAACAAGTATTCCAAGACGTATTAATTTCTTATTTCTTCAGTAATTTCGATAAAGCAGTTCAATATATTTGTGGATACCGCTTATAAACCTACCTCAATTGCTTTGGACAGTTAAAAGTAGCATTGCTCGAGTACTGTACACAGGTAAAAAGAGTCATGACGCTTATTAGGTTTATTATTATTATTATATTACATTTAGTCTGTACTTCTGTAGCCTGATTCAAGTAAAATCAAATAAACCAAATACCGTTGAAGTTTTACAGTCGTTCGGTCGAAGTCTTATCCAAAAGCGGTATTCACGTGTTCCTTAATCGGGATTGGATAGAACGACAACTCAACTGGCTCGAAACTAAACGATTTATCGACAACTTATTTCCAGTTACATTAATAAGTATTCTACCAGGATAAAGTAACACAGATTCTTTTTTTTTTACATCGACTCTTCGACCAAACGACTTTAAAATCGGTGTCGTTCAAACCCAATTGATGGATGTGAATACGGAAATGGTCTAAACGACTAAATACGCTACGATATCGTTACGGTTTTGATTACGTGAATCGGGCTACTGGGCAAAGACCTAACTCAGTTTCTTCCATTGTTTCCGGCTCTGTGTCACTTCCTAAGGAAGACATTTAAATTGTCCCGTTATCTCCTTCGTGGTCGGCTGAGACCCCGTTTTGTATCGATATGTGGCAGACATGTCCAGCCCAGGGCAGTCTTCTGTGCCACGCCAACGATCTGTTTTAGAGCGCAGTATAGTGTTTCGAATGCGATTCGTTAGTTTAACACCAAATATACTGCGCTCTATAGTATAATGGCAAATATTTTTATAAAACTTTTGTTTTATGATGTGAATGTGAGAATACGGTTGACTCTGTCGACCAAAATAGTCAATCATCAAAATTATCTGTGTTAGTGTTAGTTTACATTAATCAAAGAAATGCAATTCTTGTAATATTTTACGTATTTAATCTTCAAAAAATATCTTTCATTTTTTACAACTGTCACATCTATTTTTTAAAACAAGAATGCTCTAAAAAGGTCGTCATCTGATGCCGCGTCCACATCTCAGGTGCGGCTGCTGCCGCGTCCACACTTGCGTAGACAATCTGGATATGAATTACCATAGTCAGGAAGGTGTAGACAGAAAATTTAAGCCCATGGACTGTGTAATCTGAGAAATAAATTATTGTCATTATTAAGTCAGAACTTAAACTCAATGAAGCGTTGAAACGGTAACCAAAAAGTACCAGTTCTAATTGTGTAAGAGCGAAGGCGCGGTCGGCAGTCCGTAACGCATCAAAGCGCATCCTAATTGTCCGGTTGCGATTTCGAATCCGGCGCGGGCGCAGAGTGCCGTGACGCGCCGACAATTCTATCCATTTGTGAAGCAATCATTTCACAAACCATTTCGTTTTCTACTGTCTGGTCTAGACTGTTGAATTGTTGTATGTTTTATGATTCAGAATTGTGAAAGAGGTGTAGAAAATTATTTGTATTGAGCTGATTTCTGACGTGTTTTTTTTTATTGTTTTTAGGTGCGCGCTTGACCACTGTCTCACTAAATCGAAAGCGAGAATGTAGTCGACGGCCGTGGTCTGATTGCAGGATACTCGTTTGTATGGTTGTGCTCTTGTGGGATTGTGGGATGCCCAACATTATTATATCATGTCAAAGATGTGTTGTGTGTCATGTGTTCAAAGATCTTCTTCCAGTCCTGCAATTTGCAGTTGTTGTCCAATTCCTAATTAAATAATCTAGTTAGTTTCGTCATCATCGCTTCGGTCTGGATCAACTTTATACTTCAGTAATGAGTAGCTCACCTTCCGGCCGTTCGGTAAACGTCCGGACCGAACTCGAGTCGTCCACGGCGCCAGTATAAACTGTAGAGGCCCAGCAGGGCCTACTCGGGCCTTTCTTTTTTTTGGTGTGGAAAATCATCCAATGACAACCCCCGCTCTTGGCCGGAGCGGGAGATAGTGTCAGACTCTTACTAACTAAAAACCCACCCCGTTCCTTCAAGCCTTCATACCGGGGCTCGAGTTCCCTTTCGGATAACCCTGGCCCCAGTAGGCTTCGACCCGGCTGGGCCCCTGCTGTTGCTGACAACTCCTTGAGGCGCGCGGGAACAGTGCGCACCGTCGACGATTTGGGCTTGCTTCGGACAATTACCAGACGGCCGGACAGCGAACTACCCATTGCTCACTGTTGCAAGCCCGGGCCTACTCGGGCCCGAGGTCAACTTCTGAAAAAGTTGTTCGTGTCGTGATCCTAGAACGCAAAGGGCTGAATAAAACCTCACCAAAGGCGTGGTAGTAAAAGTCTGACACGCCCTCCTGATCCACCCTAGTGCGTGAGAAGACAATAGGTAATTTCGTAACTTAAAAAAATTATGTATCATAAATTTGATGTTTTAGTGAGGTTTATCTTGATACTGGTGGAATAAAACAAGCTGAAGAGAGAGAAAAATATTAGGGATTTCTTTACAATAATAGTAAAACTATAGAGAACAATTGATATTTCACGTACCTACCTCTTAAACAAACTTTGCCAGCACCAGTTATTGGAATAACAGTTAAAAAAACATATTCAATAATACATACAGTTATAATAAAATGCTCGAAAACGCATGAACAAAATAACAAGCGCGCGCGCATCGCACAATAGATCAGCGGCCATGTCGGACGCGATTTCATTTCCTGCGCAGGCGCGCGCCGACCCGTGGACCAATTTCCGGTGACACTATGTACTAACCTAACAACTTATTGTACCATTATTGAATTGAGGTCGAATTGTGAATCTATTCGCGATTTCACTGTTCATCATGTATTGTGTGAGCATTGATTAATTTTATTAAGCGGTCTTCGTTTGATGGACGTTAAATAGGTTTATGTTGATGTAGGGTGTCCTCCGTATAGAGAATTAATGGTTAGTGTGGTTTAGTGCATAGTTGCGAATGTTTCGTTAACAGTACTGCCCCCCTAGTCAAGTTACAACCGTTTCGCTTGCGCTGAACGCTTCGAGTTGGCCACGCCACCAATTCTTTTGTTCTGACCACGTGACTGAGCGTTGAAATGACGTCATTCCCTTACATTTGAAGCTTTCTACAAGCGTTAACGATTACAGATTAGCAACTTGGCTAGGGGGGCTGCTATCAGGACCGAGCCCGAGTCGTCGACGGCGCGTAGTGTTCACGCGCGCCTTAAAGAGATATGTCATTAAAATCGTAGGGGCTAGGGGCCCAGTACTGCCGTCCTCTAACTAAAAAGCAGCTAAGTTACTTAGAAAACATAGCACTTAGCTGCTTTTTAGTTAGAGGACGGCAGAGTAGGGTCGAAACCTACTGAGACCATGCGTTCGCTACCGAAAGGGAAACTTGGCGTTCTGGAATTTCAGTGGTAAATACGTTTATTACGACCAGGAAACGTTGGTAGGCCTTAGAAATGAATCTCATAATGAGGCAACCCTTGTTTTACCAGTATCGCTTTTCAAATTTTAATATAATTTTGATACATTTCATAAAAAATGAGACTAATTTGAAAGTGTCTTTTCAAGTGAAAAATAGTTTTCACGATTTTTAATAACGGAAAGATGAAGTGACAAACATAAAAAAAATACCATCGAATACGGAACCTCCTCCTGTTTAACCAATTTAAAAATAAGGGGAGATTCTCAATTCACTTGTTTTTTTTTCAAGACGGTTAAAAAGTAGAACAAAGCAAAATATTGATATGCAGTAATTAAAATTAGAGTAGCAAGAGTTTGAGGACTACGAATATTAATTTTTCCGATCAAAATTATTGATATGATGAATTACGATTACTAAGAAGACTCAGTGAAGGACATTTGTCGTCGTCATCGGGACGCTAAATGTCCTTCACTGAGTTTTGTTAGTAACTATCAAGGTCAGATCGGGATATGCCATAAGGCTCCTGAAAATCGGAAATCCGTGCAAATCGAGAAAGGTGGTTCTAGGCTAACAAGGGAAAAGGGCATTGGTAAGAGCCATTGCCAAGAGGCGTTGGTTTTTCCTTTTCGTCCGGAAGTCCGGAATTCGAAAACATTGGTATATCATAAAAAATATTCAGGCTTACATAATGAAGGTAGATGAAGGTATACGAGATTGTCCATTTCGTGACGGCATAATTGTTCAGATTTTTATATTACTGAAAAGATTTTCATGACGCATTTTCCTATAATATTGTTGTATCTGATATGAGTCACGTAAGAAATAAATGGGCAGCAGTACATTACGGTAAATAAATGGTTAATTTTCATAAATAAAATTGGTTATTATTTTTGTTGCGTGCACGGGTGGTATGACAGATTTTGAGATTTAGCGTGTTGCACGCAGGCGTGCCGTCTGTCGTTCGTTGACATACGATAAAATGGCGTTTGAAAATCGGCCATGCAGTCACAGGTTATACAGTACGACAGGAATACAAAAAAAAAAAAACATCCCAGATATATTCCGACTATATTTTTATTTTACCCGTTCACTTTGTTTATTACCGTAGCACTGAAAATGTGTGAACATTTTAGCGATATCGGATTGTAGATTGACTCTTTGTATGCAGTACCAATTTTATATTGATGTCGTAATTGCCATCGAATTTATTGCATATTTTTTTAAGTTTTTTTGCTGAACGAAATGGCTGTTAAATATTGAAATTGGTTCGAATCTGCTGAATGAATGTAAATAAAGTCTAAATGATTTTATTTTTTGGTCTGTTAACTAACCGGCATTCAATTTATCTAATTTTTTTCTCTAGTATTTAGTTTTCTTTAGACTTTTCTACCAAATTTTTCATTTTCTTTACCCTCAAACTTCCAATGGTTTCAGAGAGCTAAGTCAAAAGATTCAGGCTTCTTTAGCTCCTTGTTGTAATAAATAACTTCATTGTCCACTGAAACGTCAGCTGAGGGAGTCCAATGACCCGTAGGTAGTTGTCGGCGTTACGTACAAACTACCTACAGATCATTGAACTCGCTCAGCTGACGTTTTCTTAAAGAAGTTAATTTCGTACATGCGTAAATCAATACGAGTTTTGAAAAAACGGTACTTTATTTTTTAATTTTATTTTTACAAAACGATAGTGTTTCATGTTCCAGATCGACCCTCCACGGGATTAAAACGATTAAAATTTAACGGTGTATAGGTATATACCGAGATAGATATATACCTATATGTATATAAAAGGAAAAACAGCACATCATGTATACAACATTATTTTTAGTATATGCGAAACCCGAAACTCGTGTATAATATTTTTTATGTAAAGAATCTATAATTTTTTTTTATAAGCTGTATTACTTTTTGGTGTACAATAAAGTTTATTCTAATCTAATCTAATCTAATCTATGTAAAAAATTTCATAACTGTATCATGAAAACCATAAGCAAAAGAGTTACTTATAAGCTAATGTTACCTGGTTGTCTGCACAAGCACATGGTCACCGTGTTATCCGAGCGACTGAGTTGTTTTGCTCCCACATCTCACAATGCGCTGTCGCCTAATGCACGCTAAGACCTGCCGTGACCTGTGTTGTACTTAGTATCGGAGATGTCCCACTTGTGATCGTTTTTAAATATTTTTGGGACAAAATCAAACATGGAATCGACTCAGTTACTGATTCTAAACAAACTATTCACATTTCACTTAGACTAAAATAAATGTTGTATAGATAAGGCCGTGAGAGCCAGAGTGATCTAACAAATTTTTTCAATATTTTTTTTATTTGAAAAAAGAGCAGTTTTTTTTTAAATAAAGTATGTGTTGAAAAAATTATAGTTAGGCCAACTGTGGTTCTCATAACACCAGAGTCAAAGTGGCCTAACTTTTTCGATACTGATTATATTTAAAAAAACCGGCCAAGAGCGTGTCGGGCCACGCTCAGTGTAGGGTTCCGTAGTTTCCCGTCCGTCACAACAAGTGTACCCACTTATGAGTTTAAAAAAATGCTTGCATAAACGATTATACTACAAACTTAGTCCAGAAATTATTTTGTACAACCTTTTTGTCTTTTTGTACAAAACTGTTCTTTCCATCAAGTTCAAAATAATTTTCCTAGAAAGTCCTTATAAAGTTCTACTTTTCAAATTTTTTTCATATTTTCTAAACTCATGGTTCAAAAGTTAGAGGGGGACACACATTGTTTTTTACTTTTGGAGCGATTATTTCCGAAATTATTGACATTATCAAAAAATGATTTTAGTAAACCCCTATTCATTTTTAAATACCTATCCGACAATATATCACACGTTAGGGTTGAAATTAAAAAAAAAGTCACTTCCCACTTTACATATAGGGGGGCTACCCTAATAAAACATTTTTTTCCAATTTTTATTTCACCACTTTGTCGGCGTGATTGATATACATATTGGTACCAAATTTCAGCTTTCTAGTGCTAACGGTCACAGAGATTAAGCGAGGACGGACAGACGGACAGACAGACAGACAGACGGACAGACAGACATGGCGAAACTATAAGGGTTCCTAGTTGACTACAGAACCCTAAAAAGGGCAGGTTTTTTTTTGTAATGAAATACTCTGGCTCTCATGGCCTCAGATGTGCCACTCCAAATCCTTTAAAGGGCCTTTTTTTTTGGTGGGAAAAAATCATCCAATATATATCCAGCTCTTGGGTGGAGCGGGAGATAGTGTCAGACTCTTACTGACTAAAAGACCCACCCCGTTCCTTCTAGCCTTCATACCGGGGCTCGAGCTCCCTTTCGGATAACCCTGGCCCCAGTAGGCTTTCGACCTGGCAGGGTCCCTGTTGTTGCTGACAACTCCTTGAGGCGCGCGGGAACAGTGCGCGCCGTCGACGATTTGGGCTTGGTCCGGACAGTTACCGGGGGCTTTACAGTAGTTTTCCAATGTACGATCAGTTCATAATTAAGAATCGATACATTTTATACATATGAATATTGCCGATATGTAATAAAGCACTAAAATTCCAAAAATCCACTAATCGATTTAAATGCAGCAACGATTCGCCGAATACTCGCCAGTAAATATCAACATAACGTTTCAGGTCAGATTTTGTAATTGTTTGAAATTAATCGAAGTTTGTTTCGATCGCAACATTTGAGTAACCTGCATATTTTTTATAATGACGTTTGGAAATGTGAAACGAATGGAATCCTTGGCATATTGACTCATTAAAGATTAATGTGGGAATGGAAATTGTGCTTTTCTTTTATGATTGCGGGCATTTAAATAATTTATAGTTTTATTAATTTGTTATAGTTTCTTTTTATGGGTGTTATAAGTTTGTGGTGTCTATGTGTGTGTCTGTGTGTCGGGCCATAGTTACCTGATAATAATGGATTATTATTATTTGTTTATTATTATTATCCTAGTTTTTTTTTTATATGGGAAATCATCCAATGACTTCTCTAGCTCTGTGTGGTGCAGGAGGGCGTGTCGAACTTTTACTGACTAAAATCACACCTGTGTCCTTCAGTTGTCCTTGTTTTCTAAGACCACAGGTTTCCTTTTCAGAAAATCCCCGCAGCCCTAGCGGCTATTGGCCCTGTCCGCGAAATTGAAATTTTTGAGAATTGGATTTCATTGTTTTTTTGTGGTTATTATTTTTTTTTTCTAATAAATCTACGCACCTGGACACTTGAGTTGTTTAGTTTTATACAGGTGCTCTGTATTTTAATGAAATACACAGATATTTGGTTACTATTTTCAGCTTTTACCTTTTTTTTTTTATGGTTGGAAAAAATCATGCATTGACATCCCCCGCTCTTGGGCGGAGCAGGAGATAGTGTCAGACTCTTACTGACTAAAAGACCCACCCCGTTCCTTCTAGCCTTCATACCGGGGCTCGAGCGCCCTTTCGGATAACCCTGGCCCCAGTAGGCTTCGACCCGGCTGGGTCCCTGCTGTTGCTGACAACTCCTTGAGGCGCGCGGGAACAGTGCGCGCCGTCGACGACTTGGGCTTGGTCCGGACAGTTACCGGACGGCCGGATTCAGCTTTTACCTGACGTTTACTGTCTAAATTATTATAGGGCAATACCAAACTTACACAGACGAAGTCACGGCACTTAAACCTACTTATCAATTACTATCTTTTGCCCGCAGCTTTGCCCGCGTACATAAAATATAGCCTTCGTCACTCAGGAATATCGAAAATATTTTAGCAATCGGACCAGTACTTTGAAAGATTACCACCTACAAACAAAAAAATAAACTTTACTTCTTTATAATATAAGTGTAGATGTAGATTACTGCATAACCACGCACTATGACCTACTAATTTTAAAGACTGTTTAATGCAGGAAGGTAATACCTACGCACTCCTGCGAACACCACCGCCATTTTATTAATGATTACCAAAATAAACACGCCACAGCATGAAAAATTCAGTGCGCTTTCTTGGCGAGTGTGCGTGAGGAAGATAGTTACTCTGTGGCAGTTACCGACACAGTATTTGTTATAATAATGGCCGTCCAGGCTAAACTACCTTTTATAGCATCAATTACCAACATAACGCTTCTGTAATTTCGCCAAATGTGTGCTCCGGAGGAGTTAGAACGGTCCGAACGTTTCCTAGATAATTGAATATATACAACCAACGTATGTAATTGCCACAATTATTGTAATTAACGGTTCTGTGTTGGTTTTTCCAACGAAACTGGAGTATGATGAGAATAATGCTCTTTTTGTGGCACGTGCTAGACTTCTATAGCACAACAGGTGAAAACAATAGGTCTTGTAGAAAATTATAATTGAACATTACCGTTATAATAATAGGTTATAATCAAATTAAATTTGAATATATAATGGAGCTACCCAGCTCCACTTCAATTTATTTAATAGAGCGGTTACTCCTACTATTAGGCTAAGTAAGTCTTACATCTAATATTAATATTCGACGGCACTACATTGAATTGTTATTCAACCTTCAGTTGTACGGTGAAGTCGCGCCACAAGCCCTATAATTTAGTAAATACACAGCTAATACTGGCTGCCGTACGTATGTCCTCATACGTTTTTAAATATTAAAACGCGTTCTATTTCCCGCGCGTATGTTTATTCGTGTGTGTTTGTATGCGTGTGTTGCCGTTGCAATCCACGTTACAGCCGAGCCAACAAACACATAAAACATACATAATAAGGTACGTTTGTGTGTGGAGCGGTTGGCGCCGCCGCGGCGTGTTGTGGGGCGCCGTCGCCATGACAACGCCCGCACCCCTTTCCCACACCCCCACAGGTTTCAGCTGACCCGTCGACCTCTAGTGACGAGTCGTAACACTGTCAGTGTTATAGGGATGGGTATTGAGCAATGCTAACGGTATCGATTAGTTCTACATTCAGTTATTTATTTTTATTCTTATGATTTTTTACAATTTTCATGAAAGTCAGAAAAAGTTGTTTATATTCATTCAAATTCAATAATTATTTATTTATTGACACATACACAAGTCGAAAAGATGCTTTACACAATAAAGAATGAAACATAACAGAAGTGGCCAGGATTATAAGATTAGGCAAATTTAATGTTGTGTGACGCAGCACTATTTTACAACATAAACAGCGCAAAAAGAAATTAAATAAAAAAAATAAAAAATATAGTTAAGTACAACCAATGTGAAATCTAATTAATAATCACAAACAAGTCAAAGTGAAATTATAATTCAACAACACATTTAACAAATCATGGTGGGATTTAGTAAACAGTCATATTCCAATCATATGAAAACCTACAATATACTGCTTTTATATGTCAGACTCTAATTAAATTGAGTTTTAGCAAAATTAACTATTGTAGTGGGCATAGGCAGGGCAAATTACTCGCCGAAGAGATGGTCGATCGGTTCGAGAGATTATTAAGTGACCCGCGTATCGAAAGACGCAGTTTATGAAGGTCTTCCAAAAGGTGGATCGTTGCCTGGTATATGTGAGGCACACAGAACCGGCCGTTGTGCCAACACTTGGGGAAGACTTATACCCAGTAGTAGATGTCGTTCGATTGATTTGATGATGATGATGAATATGAAGTAAACTATAATGAATCGGTATTTTTCCATTGTAATAAAGTTCGGGTTCAGAAATTTTCCTTTGATGAAGATCTAAAAATACACCGAAAAATGATTGAAGTTCATAATAAGGTGTATTTTCGGATTCATATTTTCGTACCTATTCATGATTGTGAATTTCCATGGAAATCCTATTTTCAGGCAAACGAAGCAAGAATATTCAACAAACAAATGTGTTACAAAGTATCTTTGATTTCATATGCTGGCTTTCCAATACACGTATTATACCTAGCGCTACGTTTAAAATAACAATAACTATCGACATATAATCGTTATACCCCGTTACCCGTGTCGATACTTTTCCGTATTGCCCCATCCTTACAGAAGCAAGTCTAGTCTAGTTCTCGACGTCCTCAGCTTTATGAATACTTCAAGCTTCAGGTGCTTGCACATCGTACACTCTGGGCCAATAAAACGTAATGCCCCAAAAATCCACGGCTTACCGCCTTAGCAAAGAAAATCCTAGTTTGAGGTCATGTTTTAAAAAGTCTTGTACATCTTTGTGCGGCAGTGTTGCTCGTATTTTTACCAGATCGATAGACTTTGTAATGACTTGTTTCCGTGTACGGTATAGCTAAACGAATGCTTTTCTATTCTAAGGATAAATATAATTATTTACTACTAAAAATATTGAAAAACAATTTCATGAGTTAAAATAATTATAGTCATTTTTGTCTATAGAAATAGGTTACTATCACGCTTAAATGCGGCTGCGATTAGTTGCCATAGTAACATTTATAGTTTAAAAAAAACCGACCAAGTGCGAGTCGGACTCGCCCATGAAGGGTTCCGTAGCAGCAAGTAACATAATATAAAAGTTCTTGTTATGTGTTGTAACTTTGATCGATGTTTTAATAATAGTGTATTTTCGATTTATGACGCATTAAAAAAAACTACTTACTAGATTTCGTTCAAACCAATTTCCGATGGCAGTTTTTATAGTAATGTAGTTATATCATATATTTTTTTTAGTTTTATCATTCTCTTATTTCAGAAGTTGGAGGGTAAAATGTGTGTGTCCCCCCGACACACACATTTTACCACTTTGGAAGTGTCTCTCACGCAAACTATTCAGTTTAGAAAAAAGTGATAATAGAAACCTCAGTATCATTTTTGAAGACCTATCCATAGATACCCCACACGTATGGGTTTGATGAAAAAAAAATTTTTGAATTTCAGTTCTAAGTATGGGGAACCCCAAAATTTATTGCTTTTTTTCTACTTTTGTGTGAAAATCTTAATGCGGTTTACAGAATACATCTACTTACAAAGTTTCAACAGTATAGCTTTTATAGTTTCGGAAAAAAGTGGCTGTGACATACGGACGGACAGACAGACAGACAGACAGACATGACGAATCTATAAGGGTTCCGTTTTTTGCCATTTGGCTACGGAACCCTAAAAATGGGAATATGTACCGTTGCATCGATCCAAGTAATATTGACATCGCAATAAGTCGATACATTTTATATTCCGTGTGTCCTATGGGGGATAAAAGCATGAGACATGCATAATAAAAAATTTATACGTTTATGTAGGGTGTGGGTTGATTTTGTCCACCAGTGCAAAGTACGGTTTGATATTTACTTTCAACGGCAAATGAGTGTCTCGCGTTAAGATCAAAGGGATAATTATTATGGAGTTGCTCATATTCATGCAAATTTCTTTATGAGTCATTAATTGTGTGGAGCATTAATTTTTTGGTTTCTGTCTGGGCAGTCGGATTGTTCGAAAGAGTTACTACGTCCTGGAATACAAAGGGCTACTGAAGGAACGCAGGTGGGTTTTAGTCAATAAAAGCCTGATACTCCCTGTTGCTCCACCCTGAGCGAGAGGATTTATTTGAAGGTTCCCTAAAACAGGCTGCAGTGAGCTGTCATTATTTCACCCTGGTGAAGTGATAATTTGGGGACTTTAATACCCACGATTAAGTATGTACTGATTCGTAGGCTGCGGGATTTTTTGAAAGAGATCGTGATGTTGGAACACAAATTATTGACAAAATAATGGAAAAAATTAAGTAAGAAAAAAACATTTATTTTTAACAACAATAAAATAAAAAGTAACTAATAATGTGCTTGCAATATAATATAGCACAATTAAAAAAAGAAACCTGTAACCACAAGAGGAGACATGTTTTAGCTGGCAAGTTTTCTAAATCAACTTGTCAATTTCACGGCATAACAAAATAGCTGTTTTGTTGTCAAAAAACCAATTTAATTTGCCGCAAAGCGCCCTCAAAGATTTTTATACCGAAACGAACAAAAATATTGAAAAATGTTACAACAACAAAGACATTGTTTCCCTCAATGGTTTGTATCTACAACGCAATCGCAGTTGCGTCGCGTTCTACATAAAAAAACCCAGTGGCTTTTCAAAGGAGTTTTCATATACAAAAGGATAATTTCGCTTTAGTTCCCATTATGTGCGGCCGCCATTGTAGTCCGTGGTTTAAACACACCAATTTGCAAATGCGCCGCTTTTAATTTTACCTAATTGACCGTTTTACGGTGGCACTGTAGGCCTTGTGAATGTACCCCGGGCCCACATCGGACCCACGGCTAGTTTTGTCACCGCACTCAAAGGGTCTGACCGTAAAATGTAGCTCATTATATGGCGATCCTACGAATCTCGCATTCTCCGGAATTAAGCACAGAGAGGTTGAGCAACAAGTCGAAATGTTTGCTCTTGTTTGTACGTATTAGAGACTTGTCCCTTTATGGAATGCGTGTTGAGGTAAACTGCTCAAAATGATGTTCGTTCATCACAGAACGGTAGTAATCCTTTCTGTGATTACCTTAATCTATCTGGTAATTGTCTACCAGCATTGCCAGTCGGCAGCGATGAGGAGGAATGTTTCGATGCCATACTTTACAATACTTTTAGTTACGTTTTAAGGGTTCTTTTTTATTTAGTGTCTATATACTTACCTATATTTATAATAATAATAATAATAATTAAAGTTACAAAACAAAGCAAAAACTGCATTGAACTTGTAGATTACACCATAGCATATGCAGACAGGTTACTGACTCGCCTTATAACATTAACTAAGTCTAACGAAAAGTCTTTAGTCTTGGCTTAATAGCCAAGAGCCTCGACCAACATCTGCGGAGGCTCTCGTTAGGCAGTTGGATCAAGGGCTTGATACAGAAAGCAGTACTCCTAGACACGGCGCGTATTGTCCGGAGGTTCTTCTCTCAGGAGCCCTGACTACCGCTTGGACCTTATTCCCGATGCCGGTGGGCTACTATTTTTTATATTTTTAAATGCTTTTTTTTAATTATTTTTTTAAGGAATATTTGAAAATATAATATAATATGTATTAATGTTAAATAAAGGAAATAATAATAATAATAATACAGCGTGCATTAGTATGTTTCAGAATTTTTAAAGCACTTTTTAAAACCAAAATCAGTAGAATTGATAGACACCTACAACGATTTATTTTTAGCATAATCAAGATGGTAATTGCGGCATTTCAGTAATACCAGTCTATCGTCCAGAAAATTCAACGCCTATACTAAGTAATTTAATTATTCAAAAGAAAAGGTCGACAATAATGTTGGCAACATTACGTGCACAGTAGCGGTCATATTTATGTACAACGTTGATAAACCAGATGGTTATCATGTCTCGTGCGAACAAGTTGTGTCAACACCTACCTAGCTTAATTGACTCGTTAGACTTAGTTAATGTTATAAGGCGAGTCGGTAACCTGTCTGCATATGCTATGGTGTAATCTACAAGTTCAATGCAGTTTTTGCTTTGTTTTGTAACTTTAACTTACGCGTATTGTCTAGGCGTTGGTATTTGGTAGAGTCAACACATTTTCTTTTTGCTTTCATCCACGTTTGTGCCATGCACTGGTCCTTTGGTTTTTTTGGATCTGGAGGTAGGTCCTCGTAGGCCACCCTATGAGGTTGTCGTCTACTTACCGGACTTGCCTATGGCGGCCTTAATAAATTAAAGCCTCCATAGGACATAAAAAAAAACTAGAAACTAAGTGACTACACGCTAAGGGCATCCTGTATGGTACGGACCTCGGCTTAGGGCGTTGTTGGGAAGGACAGCAAGAGATGGGCTGAAACGAATAAAACTGGTCCTTTGGCGAAAGGTCTGAGTGTTTATGTATGCAAGTAAGAGATATGTAAAGATAAGTATGCAGCAGCTTTAAAGACATAGGGGCGTAAGATTCATTAGAAGACCATCCAACTATATTTTCCTATAGTTAAAAGACCTCTGTAAGTCACGCTTTAGCTTGGAAATAAACCAATTATCGCTTCCCTTTTAAGTTGCATTACGACACCGCAGTTTTCTGTCGCCATAATATAGGTAGCTAACTTACTAGTAGTTGCAACCTGAAAATTGTGCAAGTTACATCGATGAATATTGTTCTTTTCCGGCCAATTTAACCGCAAATCTTTCAAGCCTTTCCGTCACTTTGTCTCTTACTTATTTTTGAACCCTTTATCTTCTTGAGCCTGCGCCTATCAAGTTTAATCTTCATGTGTCCTGCACAGTTTCTTCTTTCATATATTTTTATTGCATTTTATTATCTATTAGTCACCTTCTTCCATATTTTGAAAATCTTTGGCATAGTTATTAGCTTCGTCATTATTTCGGCCGAAAGATGTTAACTGCTGGACATAGTCCTTCCTTTCCCATAGTTCCATAAGCGTCGCCACAACTACCAGTTCTGTGCGTCTCGTATCCATCGGATTCTTGCGACGCACACCAGGTCATCGGTTCATCTTCAAAGAATCTTGCCGCCCTATCGGCTATATTTCTACTAGCCCTGTCCACTGCCACTTAAGTTTGGCGATTCTTCAACATTGTAATGATTGTTATTACTCCGTCTAAGTTTACCTTAGTTTACCGCAAGCTTTTGTTCGTAATATTTTCACTATTTACTTTAACGTTTTATCCTTATTGATGCGATATACCCAATTTATCTATTGACTGATAATGTTATTATAGACGCCCCTCAACTTTTGCGTGGATGTTATCTGTTATTATCTGGATGCTATGCGATATACAACCGATAGTGTAGGTTTCGGATCAATAGGATAAGCCGTTACTATAACAACCCCTTATAGATAAACATACGATGAAACAGACTGTACTTTTTACCTTTTTTGGGGTTCCGAACTTAAGTCGACAAAAAAGCTCACTTTGTTGTCCGTTTGTCCTTTTTTCTTAGGAACGCGTAGAGTTTATAATCTCAAATACTCTAGTCTGCTACCACAAGCCTGAAAAAATTAATCTTCTAAGTTAATGAAATTTAAAGATAAGGTCGTTTATGCTCCTTGTGGGTGCATATTTTGATACACGCTAGGAAATCAAAAGCTATAAGATACTTGCTGTTGACTTAGAATCCTGAAATTTTGTGTTTGTTGTTTAGTACAAAATATCATAGCATAAGCATAGCATGGTCAGCCTTCTTAATGTTTTTACTGCTGGGCCTTAGGCCTCCTCTCTAGTAGAGGGAAGGGGCCGTAATGGGCCACGCGGGCCCAGTGCGGGTTGGTGAATGTCACATGTCTTTGAATTTTTGGTTCTAGAACATGCCGGTCGCCGGTTTCCTCACAATGTTTTCTTTCTCTTTTTGTCCTCTTTGAGAGCAGTGGTGTTGAAATAAATTATACAAAGTAATGAACCTGGCGGGTTTGAATTGAACCCGCTCGTAACATACGCAATCATATAATTCCCTGCTAAAACCTGTGTTTCCTGATAGCTACAACTTGGTGGTCTTTAAGTCAAAAGTGAACGTTTGCTTCTAGGCAAGTGTGCTGCATCATCGACATTGCTTATCAGGCGAGATACGGGTCAAGAACGAACCTATCAATCATAAAAAAATATCACATTTCACACCACCTGCCGTTTCTTGGTGCTTTATTGTTATGTTCACATTTGTCTTCAAAAGCCAGAGAAGGACAAAAGCTACTTATTATCAGTGTACGTACAGTGGTTTCTATAGTAACTGCTTTAAGGTAGTTCTACGCTAGAGTAACCGAGTACGAGCCGAGCACAAATTCGTGTAGTATCACTCGTGCTCAGCTTTTCTACTCGTGTTGAGCTCCTTAGTAGTCCTGAATTGAGCTTTGCGAATACTGACAAATGCTTGCACTGACTGGACAAGTCCACTCAAATCTGTATGGTTATTTTTTCAAAAGACCATCTCAGAGAAATCTGCATGATCCTCATGAGATTTGACCATTACATATTTACTGTATGGACTTCAAAAGAGACTTTGAACCCTCAGTTAGTTTCGGCGTTTCTTCTCAGGGTAGTCAGTTAGGAAACAGCTGCCTCATCTAGTTTAAACTGACGAAAAAAAAAAATCGTGTAAAAGTGTTTTTTAAACCTATTTGGAAAATAAATATCATTTATCATTTATCTAGAGTCTGTTCACACTACACGAATTTGAGCTCGGCTCGTGGTTCGCTCGTGCTCGGCTCCTCTAGTGTAGGTCCACCTTTATATCATGAAACCACAGGTAACATCTATATAATATATATTTAGGCCGGTTTAATCTTATTAGGAAACACACTAATATCCAAAGAGCATAATCGTATTGTAACACATTTTACGTCAATAACACACACCGGTAACACGACACAAACGAATAATATGGGTACATATGTATGTATCTACTATGAGTTTGATCAATATTAAGGAAAGGATATATGAAAATTTTATTTGCCTCGAATGAAGCAGGCCAGTTTTCCTAAAAGCTTAATGACATAAGGTTAAAACATATCATCTTACTGAGGCAAAGTAGGGAACTGTTAAATTTTCTACTACTTAAATGTGACAAATAAATACAATAATAAATTGTTTATTTCAGACAACAAAGGAACCTTTTTTGTTAGTAACTTACATGCTAAAACTTCAACACTAGGATTAGTAATAATAATAGCTTTAGTATCAATCTAAAAAATATTGATTGATTGACGCGGTTTATAATCTAAATATCGGGTGGGATGCCATACTAAGACTATACAATATAATAAAACTTCAATTTTTATTTTTTACAATATATTTTACAATTTGTCGAAATCTTATACATTATACTACAAAACAAAGATAGTATAATTTGAATTTAAATCATTAGCTATACTTATATAAAAGGACAAGCTGACTGACTGACATATCAACACACAGCCACACTACTAGGAGTGTGAAATTTTGCACAAGGGTTTTTTTATGACGTAGGTGAGCACTGAGCACTGACAGAGGATTTTCAAAAATTCATCGCGTAGGGGGATGAAACGGGGTTCTAAAGATTGTGTAGAAAAATCTATTTTCACGCGTGTGAAGCCGCAGTCAGAAGCTAGTCACACTATACAACCAATCCCTCGCGTTTTCAATCACGAAGTTGGTTACTGCTCCAACTTCTCGATTTTTGTTTACCAATGTGACCGGTAGTTTCAGAGATTAGCGCTTTTAAACAAACAAAAAAGCTTTTCCGCTTTATTGTATTAAGTATGGTATATGTAGATGCAATATTTTTGAGTAGGTACCTACATAATTTCAACAACCTATAAAAAGAGATATTTTTAAAAATTACATTTAAAAAATATTACTTATTTAAAACGTATAGATTTTGTAATTTCCACTTTTATATGGATCAATTAATCACAGAAAGAGTATATTTCTAAGCTTTTAACCAAAAATACGAATACCGAAACGCCAGTAAAAATAAAAAGAACGTAACTAAGTATTAAAAGATATTTTTAATGTAATTGGTGGAGTCATTAATATCTTGTAACGTAGTTGCGTTGGCAAATTGTAGCCTTTAACCCCGCAATGCGGCTCGGGTTTTTTGACATTTATCATATAGCACCGGAATACCGGCCCGCCTCGCCTTAATAGGCTTTTTGGAACATTACCCAGGGTTCTGTTTGTTACCACTTTACCAAGGTTGGATACGGTTCAATGCTTCTACTACCCAACTAGTTGTTACACGTACTACGGGTATTGGATTATGTGTGAACAAGTTGTGTGGACTGTTAACCCCTCGCGTGCGGGTGTATTATTATTACGTAATTGCACGTTTTTACGTAAATCACAAAAAAAAACAAATAAAAATAAATATTTTCTGGATTTTTCTAGGAAAAACCAACATTTTTAGCCAAATACACTTCGTTCAAACGTGTGTACAAAACGATAACTAAGCGTTTTTTCAAGGTCATTCAATTGTACAGACGTATGTACAATCGGCATTCGAACGGATATACTGCTATACATCTTAATGTCCCCGCACACGGGCCACAAAAAAAAAAAACGCCGCTTCAAGCTTTCTTGTGGCTCGTGTGCGGCGGTGCCGCTACAAAGAAACGCTTGAAGCGGCTTCAAGCATCTCCGGACACAAGGTGTCGCGCGCTTCAGCTGTTTTTTGCAGCCGCTTCTAGCTTTTTTTTTTGTGGCCGCTTCTAGCGTTTTTTTGAGACCCGTGTGTTTACTATTTGTATTTTATGATTTTAAAATTCTAACATCTGTACCTAACCAAATTAGCGGATAGAAAATAATTCATATCTGTTACCATATCCAAAACCGGTTTATTATTATTCCTACATCCGTATCCAGATTCGACATATCCATAGCATCCCCGATTCATACTTACTAACTCTTTCTACCCTCTTGTG
The DNA here is from genome assembly GCA_910589285.2 of Mythimna ferrago. Taxonomy (NCBI): domain Eukaryota; kingdom Metazoa; phylum Arthropoda; class Insecta; order Lepidoptera; family Noctuidae; genus Mythimna; species Mythimna ferrago. The sequence continues at coordinate 15,967,159 of OU342684.1, read as the reverse complement.
TCATATATATTATGTCGCAGTAAGATAGATAAAGCCGTAATATAGTTATATCCCTAGGGATATAATTATATACCGTAACATAGTTATACGAAAGCGATTCTTTACTATCTCACTAGGAATATAGTTATAAAACCGTCGAAGTTTAGTAATATACTTATATTACTAGATTAAGTTCAGTGTTATAAATATATTAGGGTTTGTCTCAAAAAAGTCATATTGTATCATATTGTCGTCATATTGTAGTATATTATAAAGCTTATTTATTCTCAAACATTTTTGAAAAATTGAAAAAATTTCAAAAGTGTGCCACTTTTTTGAGACATACCCCTTACTTGATTAAGCTTAATGAAATAGAAATCTACCATATATAATTAAATGATACAAAATTTTATTGGTTTTATCTTTATTAATAAATCAACTTTATGTATCCTGCAGTTAGTTACAATACTTTGTGACATTAACACGTATTAAAGTAATTATAATTAAAACGATCATATTTTTTGAAATATAAACATTAACAATACACTAAAAACTAATCAAACATTAAAAATCTTTTAAAGCCAAACAGTTTTGAGATATCTTTATTTCTTATCAACAAGTTGAGATCTTGGTTTCTTTAAAAGTATTTTTTAATTTGTGTTCAGACAAGAAGAGGAATCATGACATCTAGAATTACATAGCACTGAATGCTTCTTACAGGCACATCTTTTAGTAGAACACTGTATATTCGATTTTTTACAGGAACATTTTAAATAACCTTGGCCACCAAAGCGCGACAATTTTTGGCATATTTCTCTCAGTGACAAGTTTTCATTTGGTATAGAATCATTCAAAGTAATATAAAGCGCGCCGCCTGCGCCGCACACTCTGAAAGCTATTTCACTAAACTTAATCTAGTAATATAAGTATATCACTAAACTTGGACCGTTTTATAACTATATTCCTAGTGAGATAGTAATGAATCGCTTTCATATAACTATGTTACGGTATATAATTATATCCCTAGGGATATAACTATATTACGGCTTCATCTATCTTACTGCGACATATACATCTTTACATAAAGTGTGTCCCACTTTTAATGACTAAAACCACACTTATGATTTTCAGTTACCTGTTGCGTTCCACGACTCTCTCGTCCATCCTAATAAGATTAGATATTTAAAGAAACCTTTTTTTACCATCTGTTCAATTGATTTTAACTTATATTTCGTAGGCATAAGGATGGCATTAAAAGCAAAAAAGTGTTTACAATACCAACTATTTACTGCAGCCGCCATTTGTCATGCCACCAACTTAATAAAAGTCAAAATCGGTTAAAAGGTTTTCATAAATGTCTAATATTATTGATGAACAGAGTATAGAGAAGCAAAAGTCATAAGATGATTTCCTACCTCAAAAAGAATCGAATCGAATAGAATAGGATAGAATAGAACAGAATAGAATAGAATAGAATAGAATAGAATAGAATAGAATAGAATAGAATAGAATAGAATAGAATAGAATGGAATAGAATAGAATAGAATAGAATAGAATAGAATAGAATAGAATAGAATAGAATAGAATAGAATAGAATAGAATAGAATAGAATAGAATAGAATAGAATAGAATAGAATAGAATAGAATAGAATAGAATAGAATAGAATAGAACAGAACAGAACAGAACAGAACAGAACAGAACAGAACAGAACAGAACAGAATAGAATAGAATAGAATAGAATAGAATAGAATAGAATAGAATAGAACAGAACAGAACAAACTTTATTGTACACCAAAAATAATGAAGAATGTTAGGCTTATTAATTTCTTGGGTGAAACACGAATATTTTCTTTCTCTTAATTTTTTCTAGTCAGTAATTTCGATTTGATAGGCAAAACCCGAAGGCAAGGCGAAGCTCATAGCTGCGTTAATAACTTCAACGAGAGGATTTTTCTTTAGCTCGGATATTAATAGGCTGTTACGAACTAACAAAGTCTCAAGTCTAGAAAACTCCACGACCGGTAAAGCGCGGAAGTAGAAATATTTTTCCCTTCTTCATTGTACTGCGGTTTTACTTTTCCTTCAGTCTTGTATCAGTAAAAATATTTTCTTCTTAAGTTTTTCTGAGAATTTTATTGTAAGTTTACGTTGTATAAAAAAAAGATAAAATAGAGTTTTAAATGGCCGACTGGAATTTTTCTCTAGCGAAAACATCTGATACCTTTGAAGACCCTCTAACGCGTTTTCTTGGAAAATTGTAAACTGTTTGTATAGAAAAGAAAAATTTTGAAAAAAAAAAGGTGTCAATGTTGAAAAAAAAAGTCATGAAATAACACTAGTAGTAGTACTCCGAGAAACCAAAAATATAATGTACTTTAAAAGCAGATCTCTAAATAAATAAAAAAAAATAAAACCTACGTATTGGTGAATGCCTTGGCTTTCCTTTCATGGTTATCTTTTTTTTTAACCGACTTCGAAAAGGAGGAGGTTCTATGTTCGGCTGAATATATATATATATATATATATATTTATGTATGTTCACCGATATCTCAGTCAATTGCGGACCGATTTTAAAAATTATTTTTTTGATTGAAAGGTTTTGCTTCCAAGTTGTTCCCATAGAAATATTGTTATGATCTGATCATGAACTTCGAAGATATGGAACAGAACTCCTAATAGAATCACAGCAGAACTGTGGTTACAAGTAAAGTTGCTTTGTTTATACGTGTAGTCGATGACTGACTGTCAGAAAAGGGGGGGGGGGAGATGTATCGAACTGATCTGATGATGAAGCTAGAAGGAAAAAAATTAAATTAATGTAATCTAATCGTGTTTGGGATTATTAGAATCGTTATGTGATGCACTGTAGCTATATTTAAGTTTGTCTGGCTTTTTAGTGGTGGTATAATAACTAAAAAGTATAAAATAAAAAACTTTTTACAAAAAAAATATAACAGACTTCAATGTTAAAAAACACTGAAATGTTTAAAATAACTTGAATGTCGGAAGTCTATAAAAACACCGACTTCCGAAATTAAAGTTATTTTAAACTTTTCAGTGTTTTTTAACATTGAAGTCGGTTATATTTTTTTTTTTGTAAAAAGTTTTTTTGGGGTAAGCGTAGAATCAAAAACAATATTATTTTGAAGATCAGAAATGTAACTTGCATCAACATTCGGTATTTTTACAGTGTTACTGAAAAAAGAAAACTAGTCCAGAATATTGCAACTTTTATGTGCATGGTATTTTCTAGACTTATGGAATCCTACTTATTTGCTAGATTGTAGTATAAGGGCGTCTTCACATTATAGGTTACGACCGAGCGTTTGAATAAAAAAAGCTTTTGAGGTGACGCGGACAGTGCTTGTGAATTTAGGACCGTGTGCTACGTCTTGTCGTAGCACTGTTTTTTTCTTTTTTTTTGTAGCACATTGTAGCACGACAGACTACGGAGTACGGAATTTACTACATACCCTTGCTAAATAAACTAGGGGCAGCAATACAAAGTATTTATTTTCCATAGTATACCTACTATTTTTAAACCTTTCGCTAAAAGTTAAAAAAAAAATTGTCGTTAATCTAGCTCCTTTGTAATATAAGAATTAATTTAATTTTGCATCATTTAAAAATAATCCACTGGCTGATCCTGTTGACTTTCTTCAGGGCTATAAAGACCAGAATTCATAATAATTTCAATTATTAAGCTAACATCAAAGGTACTTAAAGGGTGGGGTTCAATCAGCCTCACGACTTTTTGGAAAGTCATAATATGTCTGTTGGACTAAAAAAACGCGCTTAAACGCGTTAAACCAGTCTGCACACAGCCTAATGCTATTCATATTACTACCATTACTTAGTGAAATTAGGATGCGGTTAAGTAAGCAGCAAAAAGCGTAGTTTAAATAGAAATATTATGTTTTTATTCGCACTTTGTGACTTCAGACTTCGCAGCGACTAACTTTAAACTGCAGCGTCGACCGCGTGGAAACTAAATTAAATGACACTTTGTTAGTAAGTACTAGGTACTGACTGATCAAGTTAATATCTTCGAGTAGAGGTATAATATATTTTATCAGAATAATCACTGTTGTAATGTAACCCAACAGAGACGAATACATAGTTTTAGTTGGTAGGTTATTCTGAAGACGGATGCACGATAGTCATATGACTTATTTTTAAAAGATTCTTAAAGATTTGATACCAATTCCAACCCAAATTTTTCCAAATATTTGGCCTGTTTATATCTATACTAATATTATAAAGAAAAAAGATTTGTATTTTTGTATGTAACGAATAAACTCAAAAACTACTGTGCCGATTTCAAAAATTCTTACACCATTGGAAAGCTACATTCACCCTGAGTAACATAGACTATATTTATTGCCCGTGCGAAGCCAGGACAGGCCGCTAGTAGTAAATATTTAAGTATAATATTTATTAGGGCTTACGTATAAAGTTGGAGCTTTATAAAACTGATCACTTTGAGCAGTCATAACTTTGGTCGGATCATTTGTTTCAAACATACGAAAAAAAAACCAAAATAAAATTGTTAAATAAATTAAAAACTAATTAGAAAAAAGGAATGACATACCTCATGCCTATAAAATTTATTTGAACTTATAATTCCAAGGACCCGTTTTGTAAATCAAAAACTTTATAATATGTAAGCCCTATTCTATTATAGTCCATCCATATGTAAGGACTGCTTGGGCGGAGCATCGCCGTGCCCTCATGGGGGTGATCGGCGGCGGAGACCTCTCGCGCCGGGCCTTGGTTGAGGCCATGGTCCGGAGCGAGGAGGAGTGGCAGGCGGTCGCCGACTTCTGCGAAGCAGTAATGCTCGCTAAGGAGGAGGCCGACCGCATCAGGCAACGGCGCTCTCGCCGCCGCCGGGATTCCGATCCCGATTTCCGGCCACCGTAGGCGCGGGCTTGCGGACAGTGAGCAATGGGTAGCTCGCTGTCCGGCCGTCCAGTAACTGTCCGGACCAAGCCCAAGTCGTCGACGGCGCGCGCTGTTCCCGCGCGCCTCAAGGAGTTGTCAGCAACAGCAGGGGCCCAGCCGGGTCGAAGCCTACTGGGGCCAGGGTTATCCGAAAGGGCGCTCGAGCCCCGGTGTGAAGGCTTGAAGGAACGGGATGGGTTTTTTAGTCAGTAAGAGTCTGACACTATCTCCCGCTCCGCCCAAGAGCGGGGGTTGTCATAAGATGATTTTTCCCATCGAAAAAAAAAAAAAAAAAAGGACCTATACCTTCATATGTAAGGAAATTACTTAAGTCTTTATTTAGAAAACTGTTTTTGATATAGACACGTGAAAATAATCAATTTTGCACATTTTCCACCACCAAATAAAAAAAATAAACAGGAATTATTTTGAAGCAAGCAGAGCCTTGTAATGGGTGTTAAAATCATGTTTTCCAAGTAACAGTGTAGCCAACATTAATAAAATTCCTCAGTCAAGAAACGTGAAACTTTTTTTTTACTCTAGTTTTCTTCCAACAACTTGGAGCATTTTTTCTCCCCAAGTTAATAAACGCAAGAAGAATTTAATAAAAGCGTCATATTTTGAGTATCACTTTTTTGTTTCGCGCAAGATAAGAATATTGTGTAGGGGCTGGACTAGTGGAATTGGGAATTTAATTGTCTCGGAGTCGGCTGGGCAGGAAAATGAAAGACAAAACTTGAAAAGAATTTAGAAGTCGGGCTAGCATACATTTTTGTGAATTTTGCTGACTAACAAGACGAAGTGTCTTGTGATGAATTTACATAATATTTTCATATTCAATACAATAGATGATGACATGATGTAAAATAAATCAATTAGTTTTCAAAATCACACAAAACAATCAAAGAAAAATAACCATTCACATACTATTACGTTTTAAAATAATTGAAATAGTTATCATTGTGTTTGGAATAATTGATATTATTGTGAAATAAAATGACGTTATACAAATGAATTAGCTGTACTAATTGCCTATAAACTGAAAGATACAAACGCGTGATAAGCAGCGAGGTCGAGTCATAAATTCAATGAATTTATATGTTGTTTTGGTATGGACTTCAGCGAATGGCGAGTATTAATAAATTAGTAACGATTTTGAAAGGTTAATTTGCTTACTTACATACATACACGATTCTTGTGTTTTATTTTAATTTATTTTACCAAGAATGATTTGAGCTTGCAATTGGAACACTAAAATATAGGCACAAGAACTTTAGAAGATTAACTGCCTTATTAGTTACTGACAACTAGTAACTACCCCGCGGTTTCACCCGTGTCTTTGGTTCTCTACTGCTCTACTTAAGTGGGTTGGGTCAAAATGTGACTATGTGACTGCCCATTGACAATTTCTAGTTTTAAGTTCGACCGGTCATTGATCGATCAAAATAATCGACTAGTTCTTGTTTGTTAGTCAATTTCTGTTTTTTTTTTATCTTTCTTTTGGATTATATTGATTATATTGTTGGATCTATTGTTATTTTAAGTTTTAATTTGTTTATTTTTTAATTGATTGCAATCATTGCTGACCGATCGGCGTCTCATCGTCGACGACGGCTGGTGCTGAAAATCAGCGCTGTGGCTCTGTTTTTCATGAGCCCCAGCATTTTGTTGAGCGCTGGCCGTTTTGCGCGGATGTGACGCATATCTTACGTGCTATTTTTAGTCGATATTGTTTTTATTTTGTTATGGTATGCGTCATGTTTGACGTGAATAAACACTTTTTCTTTCTTTCTTTCTTTCTTTTTCTTTTCTTTCTAATGTGATGTTATATAGCCTCCACTCACAAATATTTTTTCTGAGATTAAAGCAACTAAACAAACGAAATAACTCCTATTTGGTTTAAGCACTGAAAACCTGAACGATGACAATGTATAAATTACAAATTTAAACCTGGGCACAATGTAAAGGTTTCCTGAACAATTTCAACGATATTTGTTTCAAACTTTGTATTATTCTGTCATCATCATCATCATCACCATCATCATCATTTCAGCCGATAGACGTCCACTGTTGGACATAGCCCAGGACATAGGCTGTATTAATCTATATATGCATATTATAAATTTGTAGAAGTTTTTAGTTGTGCGCGCATCCCGTAAAATGTGCGAAATCGATGTAGATAACTTTTATACAATAAAATTGTGTGTAACTTGATATATTACTTAAGCTTTCTTTCATCGTAATCGGTGGACAATATCGACTGATACTGCATTCATTGACTGTTAGGCGGTACGAAGTTCGCCGGGTCAGCTGGTTTATCCTAATGTGGTAAACTGATATGAACTGCTGGTTTGAGTTGAAAAAAAATGTTACGGTCTTTCCTTCTGATTATAATATGTATCTTCATGGTTAGAATGATAGGCTCCCAGTAAACTAGTATGCCTCATCATCAACAATAGCATCACTGCTTACCATCAGGTGGAATTGCAGCACTAGTTTTTTTATTTATTTTTTGTACACTGAACACATATTTACTATTTTATCATATATGTTTTATTTTCACCCTTCACCTGACACCAATTGTAAATTATTTTTTATCCGTTCACTCCTAATAAGGTTCAGTTGAAAACCAGCGTCAGACAACTACCTCGTAGTTGTCTGGCATTTCGCTGAACTGGACCTTTTTTGGCGCAAACGTCACTTTTTTTTTTTTTTGTTTGTCTTAAGTTTTTGTTGTCTACAATGTTTTGTGCGCCTAAATAAATACTTTTCTTTCTTTCTTTCTTTCTAGTTTATAATAAGTATTAAAAAAAATGTTTTAGGGTTGGAAAGCTTATTTATTGAGGGGTTAGGTCCTGTGAAACTGCCGTTCCGTATGGTGTCCGGACGTAAAGAATAACACCATCCCATCTCTTCCCGTGGGTGTCGTAAGAGGCGACTAAGGGACATTTTGAGACCGTGCGTACTGTTGAGCACAGGTCTCCACGTGGTGGCGGGTAAACCACCAGCAATAGCATTCCCAAGGAGGGTTAGTTTCAGGCAGGTGGCCGACTGTAAAATATTTGCCAAATCCCTAGCAACATGTTTGAATTTGGACCTATGAAATTGCCGTTTTTTTAAAACGGGTTGTTTTGAAGTGTTATATCTTTGGATTAACTTGGAATTATAAGTTCAAATAAATTTTATATTAAAGGTACGTTATTCTTTTTTCGAAATTAGGTATTTATTCGTTTCTTTGTGTTTATATTTTCTGTATATCTCAGTATACAGTAACATAACGCTAGAAACTACGAGAGCGAAGCAGTAACCAAAGACGGGGGGACAGCTAGTTAAAAATAAGTTTTCATTCAAACTTATGAATAAGGACTAATGTGAAATTGGATTAAACCATAACACTTCTATAACTGTCTAAAATAATTTGAATTTACAAACAGCTGTGTCCCTATTGAGGCGTGAACGTCGCCGTCTAACGGGGATCACATTCGAGAAACTTTTAAAAGCCAGTAAGCCTCGGCTCGCTACGAACGAAATCACAGCCTACTAAAGTATATTTCACCCTTTTGACGACACATTATGTACATTTGCAGCGCGTAACGACACGGGCACGGCTCACAATTTCCATTAAGGCACCTCGTAGTAAGAACAGCCTAAATTTTAAACGGCACGTTGAAAATTCGTCTCTAAATCGTTGTAGACTGAGTTGAGTTTTACTTGGGGATGGGTCGCATTTGTATCCTAAGCACTCTGGTCTGAAGCCGCGCCCCGTGGAACACATATCGAATTAGCAGAAGGACGGTATCTTACTGCAATTAGCTTCAGCATATTAGGAGTGGCCAATTGTCCGTTGTACCTTTTTGGTATCAACGTGGCTAAAAATTGTGGGGACTAATTTGGGTTGTATCTATGTTATGCACGACGACGTTCTGTTTTTTGATGACTAATAGTTAAAGTGTTCAAACGTGAAGTTGACCTTTGCTTTGTTTTAGGATTGACTATACACACGTAGACATTTTTGTTATGTTCACTGTGTATGGATCTTGATGTTCATGCTCTGGTACCTCGCTGCTGTAAAATGAAGGTTAATTAAAAGTGGTTTATACAGGAACTTGGTTCTGTTGACAAGTGGCTTCGTTTGGACATGAGTCTTTTATCTGAAGAGTCTTCCGTAGCTGGCCACTTTGGCTATATATATGCTCAACGTGAATATGAATGGCATCAGAAACAAATAGTGAATTAATAAGGGTTACTGCTAATAAATTAGGTTTGTGAGTGTAAAGATTTGATTTTATGTTTCCTTTTTTTACGTTGGAAATCGTTGTGACTTCTCCTGTTCTGAGTGGAGTGGGAGGGAGTGACATTTTACCAGCTACCCACAATGTTTCAACAGTTGCCCTTTGCAATCCAGCTCGGTCTATGGCCACAGTTATTCTTTCGTACAATTTCGCAGCCCTGGCAGGATCATTTGATAATTTCTACTATTGCATAATAGTTTAAATTAAAATTAGAAGCAACTTAATACGATCGTATTATTCAACTTTCAGGGCCGAAGTTTCAAAATGTGTGTTTTGAAATGGTTTCATTTTGTCTTTGCTAAAGTCAGTATTTGAGTGGTAACTTTTCCCGTTTTTCTAAATACATCTGAATTTTTATAAAAGCATTTGTAGGGTTTGGCTAATATGCTTTGCGTATAGAATAAAAAATTGTTCGTATTATACTGATTTTGGGGGTTTCTTTTTTTGGTAAAAAAGTATTATTATGCTAACAAATTGTTATCATGACTTTTCTTGTGCTTTTAGTATTCAGAGACAATGCGGCAGTGAACGCTTTTCGATTCAACGACCCCGTGTTCTTTTTCTGGAGACGATGTTTAAAGCCTAACACAATCAGTTTTATAACGTTTCCATTGCTGGGATTCGGGTCTCCACTTTAGAAGAAGGATAGGGCTGTATTCAACCACCAGTGAAGATTGGTGGATGTTTTACGCATGTACATCTTCGAGTTGTTGGTTCTAGTGCATGCCATTGCCAGAATGATTACGACTTAAGGAGGAAGGAAGCTTAGGAGTTCAAATTATTTAACTGATGCCTGCATTTAAATCCATGACGTAATCCAAGCTGTTACTACAGAGCCCTAACTGCTCTTTCCAGTCGATGGCCATAATCTATGCATACAATTAAAACTGACTGACTAACATATCAACTCACAACCGAAATAACTAAAACTGGGAGTGTGACATTTTGCACGAATTTTCCTGTTATGACGTAGGCAAGCACTAAGGATTTGCCAAAATTCACCCCTTTAAGGAATGAAAAGGGGGTTCAAAGTTTTTGTGGAGAAACCTACTTTAATGCGGGCGAAGCTGCTGGCAGGGGCTAGTTTTTATATAATTTGAGTCCTTTTAATAGCAGCAAGTATCAGAGGTGTTCATTCATCATCATCATCATCATATCAGCCGAAAAACGTCCACTGTTGGACATAGGCCTCCCCCAAGCGTCGCCACAACGACTGGTTCCGTGCGTCACGCATCCATCGGATTCCCGCGACCCTGACCAGGTCATCGGTCCACCTTGTTGGAGACCTTCCAACGCTGCAGTGTTCATTAGATCCTCAAAACTGCAGGTGTATGAGCACTTAGCTCGCTGTCCGGCCGTCCGATAACTGTCCGCACCAAGCCCAAGTCGTCGACGGCCCACACTGTTCCCGAAGAATTGTCAGCAATAGCAGGGGCCCATCTGGGTCGAAGCCTGCTGGGGCCAGAGTTAGTTTCGAGAGGTAGCTCAGCCCTAGTATGGAAGCACGAAGGAACGGGGTGGGTTTTTAGTCAGTAAGAGTCTGACACTCTCTTCTGATCTCCCGGTCCGCCCAAAAGCGGGGGTTGTCATTAGATGATTTTCCCACCATAAAAAAAGCACTTGAACTGAATATTATGTTGATTCTATGTACCAACAATGAAACCGAAAACCCAACAGAAATAACTTAAAAAATTCAAATTGACTCTCCCTTAAGTGGATGTATTAGTAACGAATTAAGCTTGTATCTGTTTATCCGCCGAGGCACCGACGAAGGTAATTATTTATTAAAATTGTTGGCATACTCGACGCGAGTTGCGACCGTTTCGCAACGTATTAGCTCCTGCGAAATTCTCCGGATGATATGTAGGAGGTCCATTCATCCGACCCCATTTTGAGGATGAGATTTTTATTTTACCCACTGAATTATGCATTATGTTTATTACTACGTTAATGTTAATATGCATACGCAGGAAATTTGTGTGTAAAATGTGCGTGGGGTGTGAATTTATTCATTTGTTTTCAAAGCTGTTTTTTTTTGTCGTGCTGTTTAGTTATATTTAAATTAGAACTGTTGAAATATGTTTCCGTGAATGACGCCTTTTGTAATGTATCGTTGATTTTGTCCCTTGATCTCCTTATAAGTACGATATGGTCGCTATTTAAGTAAGTAATTTCATTTGTAACTATTCCCTGATTTATAAAGCCATAAGAAATCACGGGACAATAAGATAGGTAACAGAATGAATCTGTATCGTTTTCATAATATTCCCAAATCTGAAATAAGTAAAACTTCCTCAAGAATTTTCAAGCTGTAGTTTTTTCTTGCAATATTTTCTTAAACCAGGAAAATGCTTGCTAAGGGAAAATGCTAAGCAATGTCTCCTTATTTGAAGGTTATATGTAAAAGAATGTGTTCCTCGGAATATTGAGACAAAATTAGCAATTTGTTTAGTAGCGGTGTAACTTAAACGGACCAAAATGTTTTTTCAAGTTAGATTAGTACATTATAGGTAGGTGCATACCCGTTTTTCGAGGTGGGAAATCATCTAATTACTTTTCATTCTAATGGCTTTTGTATTATTGATATTGTGATGATTTGTGCGTCAATTTAGGCGGAATAAACATGTTTTTTTTTCTTTTCTTTCTTTCTCCCACTCTAGGACGGTGTGGGAGGGCGTGTTAGACTTTTATTGACTAAAACCATTACTATGTTCCTGCATTAGCCTTTGCGTTCTGGGAATACCTACGGGTAAACTTTTCAGAAGTCAACGAACGGTCCTAAATGGCATAAGCTCTGGTGTATGTACCTATATTGCGGTAGTGTATTTATGATTTTGGTTTGGGAGGGGTTCATTCCTCAAGAATGTATCTGAAAACTTGTAGATTCAGAAAATATACCTAATACGGTTAATTTAAGAAAAGCTTAATCTTTAAGTTATCTACCTATCGTTAGCATTAGGTACACTTTTAACTCTTTTTTTTAACCGACTTCAAAAAAAAAGGAGGTTATCAATTCGACCCGTGTGTTTGTAATATTTCCAGAACTGCCCAGTTTTCGTATATGTTAGTCTATATCAGCGTCTGAACAAATGTGCCAAATTTCAAAAGTGTATGTATGTATGTTTTTATGTTTGTGTTCGCATATCTCCGGAACTACAAGTCCGATTTAAGTAATTATTTTTTTTGTTGTACTAGGTATTGTTTAACTTAGAGAAGTTTCATCAAAATCGATTCACTAGTTTTTGAGATAGGGAATTTTAACCGATTTTTTGTATGTATGTTCACCGATATCTTGGTCAATTGTGGACCGATTTTGAAAATTCTTATTTTGATTGAAAGGTTATGCTTCCAAGTTGTTCCCATTGAAATATTGTTATGACTTGATCATGAACTTCGAAGATATCGAACAGAACTCCTCATAGGATCACAGCAGAACTGTCGTAACAAGTAAAATTGCATTGTTTATACGTGTAGTCGATAACTGGCGGAAGGAAAAGGGGAGGGGATTTATCGGACTATTCTGATGATGAAGCCAGAAGGTAAATTAATGTAATCTAACCGTGTTTGGAATTATTAGAATCGTTATTAGATGCTCTCTGGTTATAAGGTATTTAAGTTTGACTGAGAGGTACTTTTTAGTGGTGGTACCATAACTAAAAAGTGTAAAATATTTTTTTTTTTACAAAAAAAAAAATACAACCGACTTAAATGTCAAAAAAACAAAATAACTTTAAGTTCAGAAGTCGGTGTTTCTATAATAGTTTTGTCTCTTCGTTATTTAACACCAACTTCCGAAATTAAAGTTATTTTGTATTTTCAGTGTTTTTTTTAACATTTTTTTGATCTTATAAATTTAGGGACTTTTGGTCTCAGTAAGACCATGCCAGCCCCATCGTAACCTAATACAAGTCAAGCTACTTAAGTAAACTTTATCAACTATGAGGGCTCAAAACCTTACTCACTATTACATTTATCTATAATATTTTTCTATACTACAGGTAGTGTCATTTTTATCAAAAAAGTTACAACTAGAATAATATTAACTTTAATTTAAGATTTGTCACGGGAGGACTCGTATGCTTTTGGAGGAAGGGGAGCGAGGGATCCACTACTGTAGTGTAGCTTGTGATGTAAGTGATCATTTACATTGTTTGTTTCTGTAAAGCTACTAAACGCCGAGTGGTAGTGCTCCGCATTCTCGCTAGTCACCTAGATCCAGGCTTTAAGGAGTAGTTTCTCTTAATGAGAAATATGAGAATGCCTGCTTAGTCTAGTATATATTTATTAATCTATTAAATATCAGTGTTGAGTTTTTGGTAAAGTAAATACTGTCAATACCTTGAATGCATACATAGGTTTCAAAAATTAAATTAAATTTTGGAAATACCATCTTTTTTGAGTTACGCCTCTTTTTCAAATTAAATGAAACGTTGAGAATACCATCTTTTTTGAGTTACGCCTCTTTTTCACTAAGCGTGCGACATGTTTATCGTCACAGGATGTCTTTGATCAGGAGGAAGGTAAAATAGTTCAATAGTCCATCAATTATATGCTAGCTTTATGATCATAGAAATATAGTCCATCAATTATATGCTAGCTTGATGATCATAGAAATTGTTATTTTGTGATTGACTGCTACGCTACGTGTCGTGGGTTCCATCTTGCAGAGAACAAATATTTATGTGCCTAAGGATATGTGTTTCGGGTCTGGGTGTTTTATGTATGTGAGTTTGCATGTATGTGAACGCACCCACGATATATGAGTAATTCCTAATATGGGAGAAAGTGGTTAAAAAAAAACAAAGAAATAATGTAGCTAAGCTAGTACTCATAATTCATATGTACAGGTTGATGATCATTGTGTGTAGCACCAACCTGTAGGTGAATAGCATGATGCTGTAATCACAAAACGGCTAACTATAGTGATTATGGGTCTACCTGCGCAGGACGGACATTTGTGGTACAACCTGTTACTTCGGCTCTAAAATTTAATCACAGCTAATTATGCAGGATGTTTAGCATGCCCGTATGTGAGACAGTGTCAAAGCTATTAACGTTATGGTCACCATACACAACCGTAGACCACATTATGTCTATGGTGAGTCGTTTTTGGTGACAAAATATTTTAACGAGTTCATTAAAGTTAGCTTTGGTTTTCGAATGTTACGCCACAGTTTGTTATGTTGGCAGCTCTATTAAATGTCAGTTTGGATTCTATTAATTCTTGTGCTGTGAAGTTGGTAATATTGATTTTAGTATTGTTTGTGTTTTCCGTTTAATCTGTGGAGGGATCTAGTGCTAATGACTTGTTTTGTGATTCCAATGCTTGTATGTAAATGTATTGGTAATGGGAGAATAATATTCAGATAGCTTTTGTTGATATTGAGATTACTTTTAAAGGATGAGATTTGAATTTGAACTTGTAGGTAAGAATCTAATTTTAAATCTTAGACTGGAATCAAACTATGAAACCATTACGGTTCGGTTTCAATCCCTTATTACTTGCCGTAGGGGCTCAGCAGGGCCGAAGCCTTCTTCGGGACATGGGCAGTCCGAAAGCGAACCTCGTGGCCCTTAAATGCATGGCGAAGATTGAACATAGGTTTTAGTCCTTAATATTCTGACACGCTCTCCCGCTGTATCTTAGAGCGGGAGAAGTCTTTGATGATTTCCTGCCTTAAAAAAATCCCTTATCCTTACTTACTACTAAGCAAACCAAGAAGAGTAGTTAATAATAAAAAATTCCACTTTCAACCTCACTTCAACAATATTAAAAAAAACACATTAAAAAAATCGTAATATCATTAAAAAGCTGAACCCTTCATAAACTCAGTTGCAAAATCGTCTGAATTATATATCACATGCTCTAAGTATGTTCCAGCATAGCGCTCTATGTAGAGCGAAGGCCTTAAATTTAATCTCTTAGTAGAGCACACCACATAAACGCAGGGAAAGTAAAAGCCCCTTAAATAGGAGAATGAAAAACGAGCAAGAAGCTCACACGATAAGCGTTTTAATCTCTTTAAGTGTTGCTAAAGTTGTTATACAATACGTAGACACAAAGTGTTCGTAAGCATGACAGTTTAGTTATTAAATATATTACTTAGAACTTTATGAAGCTGGACAATGGACATTCTAATTGACTATCTTTGCCCCACACACACACTCCATACACTCTTTTTTTTTTTTTTTTTTTTTTTTTTTTTTTTTTTCCGATGGGAAAAATCATCTTATGACAACCCCCGCTCTTGGGCGGAGCGGGAGATAGTGTCAGACTCTTACTGACTAAAAAACCCATCCCGTTCCTTCAAGCCTTCATACCGGGGCTCGAGCGCCCTTTCGGATTACCCTGGCCCCAGTAGGCTTCGACCCGGCTGGGCCCCTGCTGTTGCTGACAACTCCTTGAGGCGCGCGGGAACAGCGCGCGCCGTTGACGACTTGGGCTTGGTCCGGACTGTTACCGGACGGCCGGACAGCGAGCTACCCATTGCTCTCTGTCCGCAAGCCCGCGCCTACTCCATACACTCTCAAATATTCCCACACAATACTAACCGTACTAACACTATATAAAATTTATAACATAAAAATTGTTAATAATCGCGACAAACTGTTTCTCAGAGCTTAAGGCAATATAAAAATGTTAACAAAACCTAAGGGTGGAGTCCTGGTGTCCTGAAATACAGGCCCCAAGCCTAGTTTAGGCACCAGTCTCCCACAATATGTTTATTGTAAGTACCTACTTTTACCCAAGAAACTGTAATCATTGTGTATTGTGGCGAGAAAAATAAATCTTATCTATATATATAAAAATCTATGCCACTTTTCGTTGTAATTTTATAACTCAAGAACGGGCTCACCTATCCAAACCAAATGTTTAGGCTTTGTTCGGACTATTTAGTAGATGGTTTATGTGAAGTTTGGTAGGGTAGAGTAGAGTATAGTAGGGTATAGTAGGGTAGAGTAGAGTAGTGTAGAGTAGTGTAGAGTAGGATAGGGTAGGATAGGGTAGGGTAGAGTAGGGTAGAGTAGGATAGAGTAGGGTAGAGTAGGATAGAGTAGGGTAGAGTAGGATAGAGTAGGGTAGAGTAGGGTATAGTAGGGTGGAGTAGGTTAGAGCGGGAGCGAAGCCGCGCGGGCAAAAGCTAGTTATTATTAAAAATCTTATTATTATTATTAAATATATTACTATAGAACTTTATGAAACTGGACATTCTAATAGGACTATCTTTGCTCTCTCTAGGGAGGACCCATCTCTTGGTTTTAAGTTAAAGAAGAAAGAAGTCGCGTATTCAAGACTAGTTTTTTCCCGTAGCTTTGCTCGCATACATAAAATATAGCCTATGTCACTCAGGAATAAAGCAGCTTTCTATCGGTGAAAAATATTTTTGCAATCGGACCGGTACTTCCAGAGATTACCTCGTACAAACAAAAAAGTAAAAAAGCAAACTTTACCTCTTTATTATATTAGTGTAGACTTTATTATATTAGTAGATGAGAGTGATTAATGAGGTAGGTTTAGGTGTATAATAGTTGCAAATTACATACTGAATAACCGAAAATTTTAAAATTTTCTTCAGCTGTGTGAAGTTAGGTCGGGTCACTAATCACACTAATATTGTAAAGGCGAAAGTTTGTGAGCGTTGGTGTGTATGTTTGTCACTTCTTTACGCACGAATGTATAAACGGATTTTAACGAAACTTGGTACACTGGTAGACCAAGTCCTGGAGTAGCACATAAGATGCTTTTTATTCCGGAAATATGTTCATTTAGGATATTTTTTTACTTTCACACGGGTGAAGCCACAGGTAGGTTAGTGATCATCATCATCATCATTTCAGCCGATAGACGTCTACTGTTGGACATAGGCCTCCTCAAGTGTCGCCACAATGATCGATCCTGTGCGTCCCGCATCCATCGGATTCCCGCAACCTTCACCAGGTCATCGGTCCATCTTGTAGGAGGCCTTCCGCCGCTGCGTCTTCCGGTACGCGGTCGCCACTCCAGAACCTTTCGGCCCCAACGGCCATCTGTTCTGCGAGCAATGTGCCCTGCCCATTGCCACTTGAGTTTGGCGATTCTTCGTGCTAGGTTAGTGATGCTATCTTACAAAGCCCTACACACCACTACCTACTGTAGGTATAGTATCTAGGTATGTGAACCTAAGATCTGAATACAATTATTTCCATCAGTAATGTTGCTAATGCTGTTTATTTCAGCGTTAAACATTACACAACAACGTAATCACGGCGGATATCGTGCTGGCGTATCAAAAATTCAATTATAAAATTCGCTATATCCCGTTTGCGCATTGCAAAATTTACTGAATGCCAACAATTTGGCTACGTAACCTAGGTGCATTACATTAATTTCTAGCTGAAAGCTGGGGCATTAATTTGCGTCTGCTTCCACAGGGAAACCGCAAAATACTAGTTCCGTAGTTCCGTTGCTATTCATAATAAAACCGGTGCAAGCCGCTAAGTGCTTCAACATCTGGGCGCAACGAAATACTATTATGATGACAAAGACCGTGAAATACTACCGCTGTTAACGCAGCCTTCCTGATAAATACCGAATATTGTTAATTAAAATTGTTCGACATCGCAACACTAATGGATTTTACTGGCAGAGATAAACTTTAAATATTTTTTAAGGATAACACGTCGTTATACAGCACTGTTTTTAGTATAATTATGCGATTTCTAAATATAGTTTGTTCATAATCAGTAACTGCATCGATTCCAATAATTTTTACATCATGTTATATTTTTTCCCAAAAATGTTTAAAAAAGGTCACCACCTATACTATTAAGTACAACAAAGGTCACGGCAGGTCATAGCGGGCATTAATTTGTATGACTTATTACAACTACAAGAAAAAATGACATATTTTTTTTAAAGCTCCGAGTATTGATGGACCAATCATTGACGGTATTCCATCAATGGATCGGTCCTTTGATCTGACGACTCGGATAAGCACCCTAGGTCGTAAAATATTCTGCCAGCAGGTTTGAAAGAATTACTGTGACCCTAGAACGCGAAAGACATATGAAGGGACATAGGTGCGATTTATTCAGTAAAAGTCGGAGACGCTTCATCCTGCTGGAGACATTATTTGATTATTTTCTACCTCAAAAATTACGGTCATAAAAGACTGGCTGTGGGATTGTTCAAAAGAGTTACCGTGGTACAAAAGGAATACAGGTGGTATTTAGTAGGTGAATGGTAAAAATTTGACACTCCCTCTCGCCCACCCAGAGTAGGAGGAGTTATTGAACGAACTCTAAAAATAAATAAAATAAAGGTCATCAAAGAAAATTTATACAAACGAAGCTAAATTAAGTTTAAACTTCTTCTCTGGGATATTTTTTATATACATTTTTTTGCATCTACCCTCAAAAACTGTAAAATATTTAGATAAAGATTTTTCAAACTTACTTGAATTTCTTCGAAGTCCTGAAGAGGGTTTTTCTAATTTATTCACTCACCGTAATATGGGTTAAAATAAAATAGGTATATTTATTAGATAAGTTATCCCGTTAACTTGAAGGTTTCTTTTTAAACATCTGGAAAAGGCTAAACGATATTCAAATTAGAAGTGCCCATTTAATAATTCTAGGAAAACTCCTTTTTTTAAGTGGGTGAAATCATCCAATGACAACCCGCGCTCTTGGGTGGAGCGGGAGATAGTGTCAGACTCTTACTGACTAAACGACCCACCCTGTTCCTTCTAGCCTTCATACCGGGGCTCGAGTTCCCTTTCGGATAACCCTGGCCCCAGTAGGCTTCGACCCGGCTGGGCCCTTACTGTTGCTGAAAACTCCTTGAGGCGCGCGGGAACAGTGCGCGCCGTCGACGACTTGGGCTTGGTCCGGACAGTTACCGGACGGCCAGACAGCGAGCTACCCATTGCTCACTGTCCGCAAGCCTGCGCCTACGGTGGCCGGAAATCGGGATCAGAATCCCGGCGGCGGCGGCGAGAACGCCGTTGCCTGATGCGGTCGGCCTCCTCGATCCTCCTCGGTCGACCTCCTGATGCTTCGCAGAAGTCGGTGACCGCCTGCCACTCCTCCTCGCTCCGGACCATGGCCTCAACCAAGGCCTGGCGCGAGAGGTCTCCGCCGCCGATCGCCCCCACGAGGGCACGGCGATGCTCCGCCCAAGCAGGGCACACCTCGACTGTGTGCTCCACCGTGTCCTCCGGGCGTTCCGCACAGTGGCGACACCCGGGCGTTCTAGGAAAATTCCTGGCTTTTTATTTTTGCTATGTTTTTTTTTTAGGACAAAAAGGTTTTACTTACTTGACTTAAGTTCCTGTGTTCCCTAGATGAGCCTGAGGGCGTCCACAGTGCGCCGCCATCCCGTTTGGTCTTGAGCTTCGCGTTTCTTTTCGCTCGTCGCCATGTCTGCTTAGGGGGACCACGTTTACGCTTTCCTTGAGGGTTCCAATCTAGGGCTTGCCTTGGTATGTGTTCAGGATCTCTTCGGAACGCAATAAGCTTTAATAATGCCACATTTTTGCTACCAATTATTGTTTGACTATCGATCTTTAGTTATATATGTCATAAAGTTAGTGCCTTTAGACCTGTAGTAAGTGAAATAGTGGCAAAGAAGATAGCTGCTGGCCATAGTGCATCTTCCTGCCCTTGTCTCATATTAATTAGGGTTGGCGCAACACATATTTTTTCTTCCATTTTATCCTGTTAGCAGTCAAGCTATCATTGACTTCCTTTTCTTTCATATCACTCCTCATACTCATTGCAATAAATAAAGGTTCGATGACCTTTGTTTATCAATGCTTGATTGATAATGGCTTAAATAATAATAGCCACACGGGTCGAACTCCAAGGTTTAGCTCGCCGTCCGGCTATCCGGTAATCGTCCGGACCGAGCTCAAGTCGTCGACAGCGCGTAGTGTTCCACTCGCGGTTCAAAGCCTGCTGGGGCCACGGATCCGGAAGGGAATCCCGGGGTCAGGAACATAGGTGTTGTTTTAGTTGGTAATAGTCTGACACGTTCTCCTGTTCCGCTCTAGATTTTAAACCTTAAAAACAAAACAGCTCCAACTCCCAGGCTAAGCAACGCCTACCGAGGTCGGTCTTTGGATGGGTGATCATCTTAACATATTGAACTCTTTCAGAGCATGCCTTAGAAAGCTCGTTAAGCCTTTAGTCCCGGCTAACCTTTGACAGTCGTTAAGGATAGACGCCAAGAAATCTCATCTGTCTTATATCTGTCTTGCCAAGGAGTATCGTGTTGCTCAATAACAGGGTTGTGGAGATCAGATACACAGTCGCTACATGTAAATTACTATAGCATAATTTTTAATTAATTGGAGTAAAGTGACCAAGTGTTGGAGTACCTATAACAATGGTTTAATGACAGCGGAGCATTGTTCATTGACAGCGGAGCATTGTCCACTGCTGTCAGTTTAGTCCAGCTAATTTAAAATCCGAATAATAAAAAAGACGTGTGGCACTCGGGGACTGCCGCGGTAAAGCGCAATTATAATTATTTATTTATTTTATTTATGCAGTATTTTTTTTCCTTTGTTTTTTTTTCTTTGATATTAATTGAAGTTACACTTTCACACATTGAATTGAATTTTGATTGATTGTTTACTCATTTGTTTTCTTATCGGTCACCACGCTCAAAAAACAAATGAGTGGGGTGTTCGGTTATTTTCGTTACGGAATTTCTGGATTCGGTCTCCACGCTCAAGGCCCGCGATAGAAGCTATGCAATAGCTTAAAATGTTCAGCGTAGTTGATAGTTATTCAACATAGTTGGGAAAATGTCATATGCCAAAGACCGAGTGGGCCGTGCCATTTTCATTACGATTTAGCACCTACATACATAGATTATGGGTACAGGTTTAAAACTATATGATAGACGCCAAATTACTGATAACTCAAAAATCAGGCATGTCAGAGACTAAAGGTTCTATCACGAGCTCTTTTTGTGATCTATTTGACGACCTAAACTGAACTGTTAAAGGGGAGCTATACATCCCGTACGCATTAACATGGCAACTGATGAATAACGTTTGAAGTATAGAGTGCATTGAATTTTATTTTAGTTTTTTGAATATCAACATTTATTTTGCGCTCAGTAGTTTCTCATGACATACCATACTCACTTGAACGAATTTACGATGAAACCCCAAGCGAACGCCGGCGTTCGCGCGAACGCGGGCGTTCGCGCGTCATTTAGTTGAACATTAATATTATTAAAAGTCCACGTAGATTATTAAAATTTTGAGGGTTTATTTATTGTTTATGTATCTAAGAATGTAAATAAGAAATTCTTCATAAAGTAGTCTGTAAATTTCGAAAATAAGCAACCTGTTCTATTTATCCGTATGTAAACCTATTTAAATGCTTAGGGACTCAGGGGTTAAACGTGACAATACAAACTATTTTCGAGTATTCAATATGGAAACTGTTTTCGAGCCAGGACCCCTAGCCAAGTTACAATCGTTTCGCTTGCGTCGAATGCTTCGACGCAAGTTTTCGTCGGATTCTTTTGTTCTAACCACGTGACTGAGCGTTGAGATGACGTCATTCCCGTACATTTGAAGCTTTCTACTAGCGTTAACTATTGCAGATTAGCAACTTGGCTAGGGGTACAGGTGTCATATTAATGCGCTCGGGTTATGCAGGGTGCATTGCTCATTCTTTCTCGCTCGCACGCCTGACATTTTTACGCGTCATGGTAAGGCTGCCCTCCAGGTCTTCCCTGAAAAATAACCCTTGAAAAGTCTAGGCAGATTGAATGTGAGCCAATGATGGCAATACTCTAAAATCTTTGCTAAACATAGCCTCAAAAACCTTTCAGCAAAAAAGCGATTCAAAAACAAATCGGTTCACAAACCTATTATAAATTAACGTATTTAATTTCCATAGCAGACCGCGCTTATTGCTTCAGTACATTAGTCGCCAAACTCAAAAGTCTTTCCTTTTGCTCGTTCATAAAAAGCCGGTGCTCAACGGAACGCGGCATGTTATTCTAGAAGAGTATAATTTATTACGTTTGCTGCTTCAGCCCCGAGCCTCGAATGCCGTGGAAAAACTTCTAAAGTCTATTACTTACGTTATGTTTGATAAACTGATGCCAATGTTTGGGAACTTATAGGCGGTATTCGGGAGTGATGGCTTTTGGAAATGCAAACGTGTTTGTTGCGCGTTGTATTTTCTTTGACTAGGAGTTGAGCTTTTCACTTGATTTGAACTTAAACAAATTGAGCAAGTTTTTTATTTGATTGAAATTTTCTGTATGAATTAATTTAGAGTCTGCTTGGCAAAAAATACTGTAAATGTCAGGATTTTGATAAGCTATTTTTTATTATTCATAGGCTCGCACTTGACTTCTATCTCACCTTATGGTAAGCATCGATGTGGTCGACGGAATAAGTCACATGTAGGTATGCGAGCTCTACGCTTGCCTTCAAGTAAGTTATTCACTCATTACTTAAACATCTATAGGTTTTAGCCATCAGGAAACACAGATTCTAGCAGGAAATTCCACTCCTTAGCTTATACGTAAAATCTTCAAAGGCAAGATTGAATTTAACCGATTCCAGCTGATCTAATCTGCAACAAATAAATAAACTGTGAAAACTCAGGATGCAGCAAGCTTAAGGTTTTTTTTTTTGGTGAGAAGTCATTAACTGATTTCTCCCACTCTCGGTGTAGTGTGATGTAGTAGGTGGGAGGAACTGTAAGACTTACTGACTAAAACCCACCCGTGTTCCTTTTACTGCCCGCGGTCTAGGGCTTTCGAACTATACCGCAGTCCAACTTAAAGTGAACTCTCATCATTTCCACCCGATACTGGGGATGGACTACTCACTTCCAGCTGCAAAGAAGTTTTCACAGTCAGAGTTTGATAGAATATGTCACTACAGACAAAAAGTCTGTTAAGCTAATGCTTAGGTCTACTACCCAGTGGAGCAGCGAAAAACTCAAACTTTTAAGTCCACGCAATCTAACTGCTAACAGCCAAAACTTTTGTATATACTGCATTTAGGCGCATATTTAGGCCTAGTATGCCTTGGATCGACAAAAAAGAAACAAATTTCTAAGTCACGGAATATAAAAATATGGCCGTTTATGCTCCACTTAGGCGCATATTTTGACACTCGCCAGGAAATCAAAACCTATGGAGGTACATATCTTATTTGATCTAGGCCAGTTCGAGGCAAATCTGAAGCGATTCTTCAGAAAGAAAAAAACGATGTTCTAAATTGTAAATGGTCTTTTATGATATGTTCATATAAAAAAAAAATGTGAATGGTGCTAATTGGCCGTAATTATGTCATATGAATATTAATTGGATGTAATGAAGCAAATTGTGAAAAATAATTATGCATCCAATTTATTTGATTCAGGTAACAAGGAACATTAAAGAGCGTCCTTCCCGAGGTACATTTAGGTACATTTTCATACAACCGCTCTTATGTTGTTGTAACGTCACTTCACATCTTTCTCTATTTTAGAAACATATATAATCTTGTAAATATTATCTAAGTTTGAATCAAATCATAAATTTGTGTACGACTAATCCAATAAAGACCTCTGAAAATCTTTGCGTGAATTTTATAGCCCTTCATTATATACTTATAAATTTAAAAAATAAAGAAAATAGAAGTTGCACATTTGATCAAGATTCTGAATGGTGATTTTGTTTTTCCAAATAACTTTTAAGGATTAAAAAAAAAAACACTTATTTCCTGGAACAAGTTTTATGAAATATTTGACTAAATTACTGAATTACCGAATGCTAACAGAGTTTTCAGGCGTTATCACTTATTTCGCGTTGTCTTTTCATCAAACATTGAGTTGGATTGCGATGGAGGCAGCATTAAGCTTTAAACCATGCTCCTTTTTTTGATAAACGAGTGGGGATCCTTCCCCACTTCTCTACCCTTTCTGCATATTTTTACTACTTAATTTTATGCTGGTGTTTAATGCTACATCTCTGACTGAGTAACTATAAGGATACCTACATCTTACTTGAACTTGACCTACAAGTTATTGCAGAGCTGTAATAGTTAGAGGTTACATAATGCACGTTGGACCATCTGTCAGTTTCATATTAAAGACTACCACAGATAGGCGCGGCGAGACAGTGGGACATCGATGAATTATAATTTTTCATAGAACAATTTATTATGCACTAGCTTTTATACAGTGTTTACAGGGCAATGACTTCCTGTTTTATGAAATAAATATTATTATCATTATTTAGCCCGCGGCTTCGCCCGCGTGCATAAAATATAACCTATGTCTCTCGAGAATAAAGCGATTACTATTGATGAAACAATTTTCGCAATCGGACCAGTACTTTCAGAGATTACCTCCTACAAACAAAAAAACATAAAAACAAAACAATATTTACCTCTTTACAGTATTATTGCATTTAAAGAGGGTTGCCTCAATTTTGCATCGACTGTCCAAGACTATCTTCGGGACCCTTTACGCAACTATATTAGGATTAAACAGACCTCTACCATTCACAGATAGAGATACTATGTTGTTTGAATGTTGCTAAAGCCTTATAAATAGCTACAACTTATCAAAAGACAGTTAATGGATTAACCTCATTCCCCTAAGAACACAAGACTCCATTTCGGGCAAGATATAACCGCTGATGTTGACCACACGAGTTCTTAGTTCTATTGATAAACAAAAGGTCAATCGAAGTAACTACTAATCCAGTCGTTGACATCCAATAGTTCAATATAGAACCCTCTATTGGCGACGGAAGGAAAGGGACCACTGAGGTGTGTGATTGACTTGCCGACAGTTACTGGTAATGGAATGATGTGTGTGTGACAGTTTGGGTGCTTTTGATGTAACTTTAACTTCTTGGTTTACTTTTGTTTGGGTTTTTGTAGTTAATTTTTTTTTATTCTTATGCCAAAGTTAAAAGTTTTGTGTGTGTGCCCCTTGTTTGGTGTATGAGAGCTAGTCCGAATAAAGTTTAAACATTTTCGGGTTTATTTTAAAAATTTAAATTTTAGGTTCCTAGGGTTTGTGCATTTAGTCCAGTGTCAAGTTTAGAAAAATTAAGTTTTCAGTCCCTTTAAATTTGAGTTCCATAAGAACGCGATTCTAATATTTTTGCAGTATTACAAATGTCGGGTCAGCCTTCTCGGTAAGCTTCGCTGTGGTAGTCAATACTTTTACTATTCTCAGCTCAATTTTACCGATATCCCGCCTGTTTCAATGAACCCATATATTGAACCAGTTGTGTAGACACTTTTGATACAAAAATACATTAATTTTGCAATACAATGTCCACTAAAAACTAATTTGCGAATAATAACTAAAGCAGCCACTGAACTTTTCTCGAAAAAATCTCGCCAAAACTCTTCTTGTTTGTTCGATATTTTAAATTTTGTGTGCAGTTTTCTTTTATATTGTGACCAGTGAGTGTCTTTTGAAAAGATCATGAAATACTGAGAGATGATATTCTCTTTCAGTTTTTTACGTTAATTTATTGTCATTTAATTCTGTTATTTTTTACTAATATACGTTTTTATTAAATAGCTTTCGTGTTTTTATTTTTAATGTTGAACTACATTCTAATACAAACGTTGACATCGAATAGTCCTGTACCGCCAACGCGATGGAAGATAGGGACCAATAAGGTGTGTGATTGACTTGCTGTCTAAGTATTACCAGTAATGTAAAGATCTGTTTTTGTGTTTTACTTAATTTTATTGGTGTTACTCTATTATGGTAGTGTTTTAGGTATTTTAAAGATAGCTTCTCAGCGGCTTCACCCACGTAAAGCAGATCATTTAAAGCTCCATAATAGCACTCAGGATTAACGCAGCTACATAATTTATTAGTAAAATAATTTTCAGAACCTATTCATTAGTTTTAGAGATTACCCCCTGCATACATATTTAAAATTTTTATGTCTTTAGATTATTACCTACTTTAAATAAATTTGATTTTAGTAACTTTTTAGTCAGGCAAGTGACGGTTCAATATTGAAAGGTACTGGCGGAGCAGATGTCTTTTTACTTGGTTGGGAAATCATCAAAAGTCAAAGTCTGACACTCTCTCCCGATCCACCTAAGGCGGAAGAAATTACTCCCGCCTTAGGTGGATCGGAAGAGAGTGTCAGATTTTCACTGACTAAATCCCACACGTGTTCCTTGAGTTACCCTTGCGTTCTAGGGCCACGGTGACTCTTTTGAACAATCCAGTTATCCTAATATTTGTCTTAATTAAAGATTAATGAGACATTAAAGTAAATATTTTTTTAAATTTTAGTTATATTTCCTTTTGCTATGAGTCCAATAAATTCTTATATTTCTTTGCATTCAATTTTTCGCGCAAATGCCGGTTCTGGACCATAAACGAAAATTCAGAGTATAGGGCCAATTTTTATAGGCTTTATAAATGCACTAGCTGATGCCAACTGCTTCGCTCGCATGAACGTATAAAATTATCCCAAGGGTATATACTTCCGAGATATAAAGTATCCTACTTATTATTCCAGGACATGGTCTATCCGTGTGCCAAATTTCATTCAAATACGAGCAGCCGTTCGAGCGTAAAGAAGTAACAAACATACTAACACACTCACAAGCTATTGCCTTGTTAGTGTGATGGTTACAATATGGGAATGGGTGGAAAATAACACAGCTATAGGACACGTCCACTATTGGACGTAAGCCTCCCCCAAGCGTCGCCGCAATGACCGGTCCTTAGCGTCACGCATCCATCGGATTCCCGCGACCCTGACCAGGTCATCGGTCCACCTTGTTGGAGGCCTTCCAACGCTGCGTCTTCCGGTACGTGGTCGCCACTCCAGAACCTTTCGTTCCCATCGACCTTCTGTTCTGCGTGCAAAGTGCCCTGCCCGTTGCCACTTAAGGACACAACATCCCATAAGTAACTGCATGTCTCTTGAATAACCACTCATTTTTACTTCACTTTATCCTGTATACAAGGGGTCTATCAAAGTTGACCTAATCTATCAACTGAGGTCGAACTGACCCTTCTGTATAGAGTCATAAGAACCCAGTGAAAAGGAAAATTGTTAGTGAGGTGTTCGATTGGCCGAAGTGAGAAATATCTATAGTATTTAGTAACGAGACCCTTTAGATGGAGACGGGGTTTTTAAAAAATAAATTTATTTATTTATTATTCGTTTATTCATTAAACATACATACATATGAATTATATTTAAAAATATAATTCATAACTACATATGAATTATATTTAAAAATATAATTCATATGTAGTTACCGGCGGTCAGGGCTCCAGAGAAAGGAACCTCCTGACTATACGAGCCGTGTCCAGGAGTACCGCTTTCTGAATCAAGCCCTTGATCCAGTCGCCTAACGAGAGCCTCCTAAGGTGTTGGTCGAGGCTCTTGGCTATTAAGCCATTGGCTGAAACGACTATCGATACAATAATTGCTGAATCCACTTCCCACATGTCAACAACCTCGCGAGCCAAGTCAATATTATTATTATTAACACATATAATTAATTTATTATTATTATTAACATGTACAATTATTTTAACAGGTAGGTATACCTAAGGTAATAAATGTAGTCGCAAAATTGCCTATCACTCAGAGACGCCACCCACAAATTGATCAGATATTCATTTGTGGCAACATCCACTAATGGATAATATTTTTTTTTAAATAAAGAATACAGGGTTATTTGCAAAACATTAACAATCTTGCATGGCTGTATTACGAATATCATAAACAACAACTTTTGTTCTATGACTTTTTACAAAACATATCATTTACCAAAAACAAAACTTCAAGATTTCGTTGTTATACCTAACACATTTCAATTCTGTATTTTGTTATACCTGCCTACGTCTGTAAGTCGCGACGCAAGCGCATCAAGCACCACCGCCCCCCGATCGCCGCCCCTTCGCTGTTGTACTATCGTTTGCTTTGCATAGACTTCGTAATATTTAGAACGTCCAATTTAAATAAAATTGTATTTTTAAAAGTCATAGAACAAAAGTTGTTGTTTACGATGTTAATGTGGTCCTGAGAGGTTGCCAGAGTTTAAAAAAAAACCCTGTATATAAAAAAAAGAGTCGCAAAACGTGATAATAGTCGTTTTCTTGGTGATTTCGTAGTGATGGTGGCAAAAAATTTAAATTTAGAATGTCTTATTCGGTTTTGTCGGAGCCTATAAAAAAATTAATCAGGATTCAATTTCGAATTGGTAATAGGTTAGGTTGGTGTTCATATTTTTTGTGGTAAGAGGTTGTGAAATTATTAAGGGGAATGAAATCAGTTGAAGTTACATAGTTGAGGCTTTAGAGGTAGATTGAAACACAGCTGCTGGTTGTTTCTTATGTAAGTTGCCTGAAAGACGAAATCATATTCTTTCGAAAATATTTTGTATTTCCTTTAAACGGTTTTCCATCCTATCATTTATTGAGTTTTGTGTTCGGTCGGACGTGGTGCCGATTCAAATCTACTCTCTGGTAAGGCTTGCCAAAATTTTATGTTTTGATTCTATAAAATCTCAAATATTGGCGTTTGAGCTCAAGTCGTTCAGGATTTTATGAAAGACGAGGTCGTTCAGCCAAAGCGTTCTCGATAACGTTCATAGGTAAGTGTGGCTCAAGTTATAGTGCGCCCCATAAACTAGGGTCGAAAGTTGTCGGCGTTGGATCGATACGAAGGTTTACTCATCCACGGACGCACGGACCGGACACATCGCGTGCCACCTTTAATACAAAAATATCGATTTTTCCACAAAGCCGCGTCACCGGAATCAATATACCTTTCCGCCCCGTGCCTAATTACGCCCGCCTACATCACTCAAACATCCGTAAAAAGCCCCGTAATCACGCTGCCTGTGTACTCTGATGATATCCACCCTGAAAAATAGCGCACACTGAATCATTGAAAGCGCACAGGAAAACGCTTCATTGTAAACGTTTTATTTAATTTTCCCTCCATTTACTTTTTATAATTTCTGCCGGGCATAAAAAACGATCCGCCGCCGCAGGAAGCGCGCATACACGCGAAGCCAGCCATATCTGGACGCACACAGGGATAGGAACACCTGTCTCGGGAGCTGAAAGGTGTGCTCGGGCGTGTGCGAGCGAGACGACCGTATAGGAGCTGCGGGCGTAGGACAGAGAGGCGTTATGCGCGCGCAGAGTGTTGGCACGCCCGCCGCGCGTCCCGCTCGCTCGCAAGTCAGCCCGAGAGCCGTCAGTCTATCGCGCGCAGAGGCAGCGCTTGTACGTGCCGCCCTTTGCTCTGACGCGACCGACGCAGTGTCCGTAATCGGTGTTCGGAAAATTGTGCATGTGCGTTTTCCGACGAATGCAGTGTGTGTGCTTGTGAGATGTGCTATTGTTTTCTAGGTAATGGAGACTCTTGTTTGCAAAAGGCAGTCGGATGCAACGTATTAATTGATGCACTTGTTGGCGCGTTGTTAATTTCACTTTTATGTTATTTCTCACGGAGGTACTTTCGGAAAAGCTGCCGGTTTATTAGCTAAATAGTAACAGTTACTCTGCAAGTGAATTTGCAGATAGTGGAGCATGTTATCAAAGTTTTGTTAAAGCGCGCAACTCTTATTAGTCATGATATGAATTTATGATCCTTTAATTGTTTGCGCCGCTTTAGATAAGACTAACGCATTGTAAATGTTTGCTACTGTTTTTACTTGCAGAGAAGTTAAAACTTATCAGATTCTTACAAGCATTTTTAATAAATTCTTAAATCTGAAAACGTTAACTAACTTAAAATATATTAAGTTAAAAATTGTATAATTTATAAATGTAATGAATTGAAGAACATAAAAATATGTTACACAAAAAGGAAACACTTATTACTGAGAAAACGAGACTCAAAATGAGAAACACGCGTAGTCATGTCATTCATGTGATACACAAAAGTCACAAAAGCGAGACTCACAACAATAGCAACGTAGAAATTACTGCCAAGTATCGACAGCGGGAGCACTTTCTGAAACCACTACGCATTGTACTGGAGCCAAACAATGAGGAAATACATATATGTAACAGTTATTTATCATACAACTAACTCAATTGATGCTGTCGTTATACAGACGAAATGATTACAATCAGACTCCTAAATTGTGTGCAGCAACACACTAAAGAAAGGTTTATTCCAAAAGAACCACCAAAAATGCAAAATATTAAGCCGAAGTAACTTGTATAGCATGTTGATTGGAAAAAGAGTAAAAGCAAAAGAAAAACTGTAACAAAAGCTATTGTAAAAGTTTCATAATGAAGAGAAAGCGACTTGTGTAATGATTTATTGAATAGTTAGTTTGGCCGTAATGCAATTCAACTGCGTGACGAAGAAACTAAAAACCTCAAACAATAATACTCTCGAAAGTGATTATTCGCTAGTTATTGTAGTTCGGGCGGTTAATAATAATCATATTAATGGCAACCTTATCGATTACTTCCTTAAATTACAAACTGTAATCGAGGAAAAATTCAAATATCACCGGCCTATATTTCCTGATTTGGTCTCAATGCTAGTTAAAAATCATTTTACAACAGCAATCATTGCTAAATCGTGCGCCGGTTCGGTTAGAAAGATCGGTTACATTGACTAATTACCGAACTGTATTCGAGATGTAACTGCTGTCGATAGCATTCTTTCGCAATATCAGTTACAATAGCCGCAAACAATGGCTCTTGTTACAAAGATTTTGCATAACACGAGTTAGCGACCAGCGCAGAGTTTGTTAAAACTTTAACAAAATATTTGCATTCAAATACAGTGGCGTTTGAGAAATGAAGTTGATGTAAATGGATGACTTTTTTCACGGTTGATGGCCACACAAACACAAGACAGACGAGAGGACTCCCTCGCCACAGTCGAATACACGTCAACGTCGTTAGACAGACACGTACACCTATGAATAATGTTTTGGGAGACACTGACAGAATCAACACAAACTGATACATATACAATAATAATTCAAGACATTGGAATACCATCAAATTATCTCATACATCAGTCCACAGTATCAATGTCGAAGAAATAATGAAATGATTTATGTACCACCATGACGTATTACAGTTATTTAACTAATTGATCCCAACAAATGAAAATGACCTCTAAAATAGCGGCGTGATCATTAGACTCCCTATCATAAGAAATGAGAGGTTAATTGAGTTAATGGAAGTATACTCCGCCGTGGATTGAAGTCAAATTACATTAGGCGTTAGAACTTTGACGGATAGGCTGATTCAAACTTTTAATAAATCGACAAAGTTTTTACTAAAGGACCCATTTGGACGAATTCTAATAAGAACAACTGTTACAGTTCAGTCCCAAGCAAAACAGTAGCGAACTTACTTTGTTGATTGCAGAACAGAGTGAAAGGTTGCTAGTGAGCCTATATTTTCCGTCGATCACTCGCAAATGTGTGAGAAAATAAATAGTTAATGTAAACTGTTTTTCTCAGGTTCCCATATCGGCATGGAAAAATATTCTCAAGTAATGCAATCGTAATCACATTATGTCTACAACGTTAACTACAAGCAGGCTACTTGTGCGCAAATTGCTTATTCGTAATTTGAAATTAAGTACATTTTCATGGCTGGTTAGATTGTAAAGATTTTTTTGGCTGGGTACCATATTTTTTTTCATTCAGTCCTGTTCTCGATAAACACTAAAGTATCTAGTATTGTAAATTTAATAAAGTTGTCCTAAACTGAGTTTTTGCCTAGTCGGTGTTCGATAATGCCTAATCATATTTGTCACTTAAAACGTATTCTCGACGAGGTTAATATTGCCTTTAACATTTCAATCAGACATATTTTTATTATGAGAAGTCTAATTGTAATGATCATTAAATATCAGTTTTATCGATAACGTTTAATCTGGATATGTATTTTCCTTATCATTTTATTTTCTGCTCTTTTGTAATTTATTTAAGCATGCATTTAGGTATAATTTCTTTTGCTAGCAGAAATCAGAGCAACCTTACACGTGGGGTTACTTGAAGCTAAGTGGCTGGAAGCCACGTGTATGTGGAACATAACAATATGACACAGTATGCATTATTTTCACTTGATCTTTATTGCGTTTACTTACACTCATTAAATAAGTTTCAGTGTCCTCAAATAAAGTTATGACATTTCATAGTAACAATTTTGGGTCAAAGTCAATGTTTCAAAATTCATCTGTTCATTTAGAGATGCTACGTTTGCATTTCTATTCTAAAAAATATTATGGAAACGATGAAAATATATACGTCAGTCTAATTTATGACTCACTGAAAAGCGCCTCGGGTTTATTTATCACCATTTAGCTTTTTTATAGGAGGTTCTCGTATGTTGTAGACTTTTTCAACATCACCAATGAGCATGCCTTCCATTAATTTTTTCCTCTATTTTTGTACCTAGTATTATTTTGTTGATGTAATTACTGCTCTGACCAATCCGAATGGTAGTAGACGTACCAAGGTCTGCTATTGTGGTGGTTGCGTCACTGCGTGACATGACTATGCTCTATAAGGGCGCTAATAGCCGCTAGTTAAATTAATTATAGCCGACAAAATATAGATTGATGTGTTCCAGTCACACTCTTGTAACCTTTGCAGGTATTAATGCTAGTATTATTCATGTTTGTATGGATCGCCTTCGTATTACAAAAGGCGACGTACTTTGTCTGCGACTCATTCGTAACTTTAACGTTCATTTAAGACCACTTTGTAACTTAGAGGAAATTGTTGTTTGGAACGTAGATTTTAAAACATGCTTGTGTCTATTTCAAGTAAGCAAAACAGGAAACGACAGTTAATGTTAACATGTTTCGGAAGTTCTGTATTTCTTAATAGCTTAAGAAATTAGCAAAGAATTCAAAGTTGATACCAGAGAAAAGTGCAAATTAGAAATGTTTTCGTTTAAAAGGATAAATAATAAAAACTATCTCAAAAAAAGTCAAAGGTAACAGTTACAACTGAATACTTGGCACGAGACATCAAACCGTCTCATCGCGTGGCGCATAGGTATAAAATAGCTTTGATAGGATTTTCGCCGACTAGCAATTTGTTTTGTGTGTTCCGGAAAGCGATCGTATAGCATTGATTTGCAATAAAAAATATTGCTTTGTCACGATTTCAGCGGTGAGGCCTCTTTCACAACAGGCTGCAGTGCCCGCCGCGTAATGACGAGCGAAAATAATACCAATAAAAATGGATATTTATGGGATTTTATTAGGAAAACATGGATATCCACAGGTGGCGAGGTAATACGTGTGATACTAATTACTGCTCCAGTTACGTTATACGCATGGAAATTGTGCAATCGGATGGAACGAATAGAATTATGGATATTTGGAAAACTTTCGAACAATTTCCAACGCGAACTTTGAAAAGAATCATCAATCTGTTTATTCTCCGCATTATTAGTCTTAACATAAAAGAGTTATTTCAGATATTATGTCGTTAAAATGCAGCTTTGGGTTGAAATACACTTATCATTGACTACACCTACTCACATAATTTCAAATGATAGTGATGTAGTCATGGAAACGTTTTAGTTCTGATCATGGCTAAACATAATATTGGACGTTTCTTAAAAAACATAAGATAAAATAAAACAAGAAGGAGCAACAGCCTCGCTCGTGGATTCGAAATAAAACTGGAGCACTGGTTACAGACATCACTTTACAGCAAATGTAAATATTTGCAGTAATAAAATCTATTTAGGTGATTAATTCAATGTAGCATGACGTGTTTTCTCCCGAGCACTGAGCAACAACGT
This sequence comes from Mythimna ferrago, assembly GCA_910589285.2. NCBI lineage: Eukaryota > Metazoa > Arthropoda > Insecta > Lepidoptera > Noctuidae > Mythimna > Mythimna ferrago. The sequence goes on along the minus strand of OU342684.1, from coordinate 15,933,175 downwards.
CTCAAGCCGGCTGAAAAATGTGCAGAAAAACCTTTTAAACGATCGAATTGATGGCCTACCGTGTTGAGTTAAAACAACCAAACACGATACTCCGCTATTTTAATTGTCAAAGTCAATAATTTGTTATGTGCTATTCTTTTGAGTTTATTGCACACAGTACACACTCTTTCTATTGCTTTCACGTCGTTGGAAACAATAATAAAGTTAACTATTTAACCACCTGGATAATAGAAAATTGCAGATACCTTTTAGATAGCTTTTAAGTTTGCTTTTGGTTTTTACATAACTTGAGTAATGAAGTCTCGAAATTATGTTGACCTAAGTATATATTCCTTTTTGTAATCTATTATTAAGAACGAATTTAATTATTGATTACAATCTAGTCTGAAAGACTGAAAGCAATTTAACTGACACGAGTCCGTAGCAGTTTCTTACGAGTGAAATACTGATGAAAGCACTTTGTTCGTGTGCTGTATGTATGCAGTAAATATTTCTATGATATGTTTCTTGTTGTGAGTGAGTGAGTCATCCTAAGTCAAACGGTCGGGTCTAGCGCAAACACGATCCTGGCAGATGGCGCTTAACGAAGACGGTCCCGCGACAGCTGATGTCATCTTCTCGTGAAAATTTCATTCCTTAAACAGGTGGTCTGTGGGTGTATAGTATTTCTGATCCTAAATGGGTAAATAGGCGTAATTTAGGCCACCGCTCCGCCAGGGCCGTCGGTCTGATTCAACACTTCGTTGCGGCAATTAGATTCAATTTGCGGGACGCTCCGCTCACTATGAATATGGGCCCGCGAGTAACAAAGGTTCATTTCTCTTGGAATTAGACTGAATTTTGTACGAAGAGACGCTAATTTTCACTGTAAATGTAACTAATTAGACACCATTGTGGAGAAAGTTCTTTGCACGAATGTTTTTCGGCGAAATTCGTTTTGCGAAGATATTGTGGGAGAGAATGTTTAGTGAGTATGTTTTAATTACATTATTGCTGCAGAACGGATGGGAAGGTAAAAAATCATTATAAATAGCTGTAGCTCGGGCTGTCCTGTCCAAATTTCATTACGCGAATGGCTCCATCGGTCGTCTGGCCGGCGAAGTTAATTGAATGGACTTGTTTTGTTAGCCACATTCATGAAATAGCATTCAATCGTTCGTCGATATGGTTTTTGCTATTTATAGTTGTACTTTTTATACACGATAATGTTGAAAATACATTTTTTATAACAAGCTTTTAAAAAAATTGTCTGCCGTATTAGATTGATTGTGATGTATGTAGTTCCATTTTTCGTATTCTTCATAACAAACACTTTAGATTGATACCGGTATCATAAGTGTACATAATATAAAATAATAACCAGAGTCCACCATCTTCAGGTGTCCGCTATATGGGATTAAGTGTCCGCTATATGGGATTAAGAATAAAGTCACTTAGCTAAGCATAGTATATCGTTATCCAAACTGAACGTGTTTGCAAAATTTCAGTTCAATCGGTTAGGGGTAATTATTTTAAAATTAATATGCAAAGATTTGATCTACTGAACAAACATATGGACAGTCACCCCAAGTGTCACCGCGACCGTTTCTGTGTGTCTCGTATCCATTGGAATCCTGCTACTCTCACCAGGTCATCGGTACACCTTGTAGGAGGCCTTCCAACGCTGTATCTTTCGGTACGTGGTCACCACTCCAGAACCTTCTATACCTTCTACAGTACAAATTGAATCAGTCATGAACAATTGTCGCTCATCTACAAATAAATTTTAGACACATTCGTAATGGTAGAGTGTAACTGCACTTTTGTCTCCTAACCTTACACAGACATTGTAAATTAAATAAAAGCTTGCAAAAATGCACGTAATATTAAAAACTGTACTTTATGAATAGTTTTGTAGTGCCTCCTACATCGTTTGTCTTGATGTGGTCATGTGAAGAGAAGGGATGAAACGCATGATACTAAAAGAGTTAAGAGTATACATACATATCGATAGATGGAGAAGGAGAAAGAGGAAAATTAACGAAAAGAGATAGTGATAGTGTGACGGATGATATGACAGAATGAAAGCAACAAGGGCAGGAAGATTGTGATGACGCAGTGCCTCCTACCTTTTAGAAAGAACTGGTTACTTTTGCTACAGTTACAAGATAGAATCTTATTTTTAGTTTATGCGAAACCTGAAACACCTTTTTTTTACTGTGGGAAAAATCATCCAATGACAACCCCCGCTCTTGGGCGGAGCGGGAGATAGTGTCAGACTCTTACTGACTAAAAGACCCACCCCGTTCCTTCTAGCCTTCATACCGGGGCTCGAGCTCCCTTTCGGATAACCCTGGCCCCAGTAGGCAACCTGAAACACCTGTCTTGTATTTTTATGTAAATAATCTATGTACAAAATTTCAAAACTGTGTTATGAAAAATCACAAAGTTACAAGCCAGTTATCAGGTACTGGCTTTTTGACGACATAAATTCATGGTCATCGGGCCACCTAGGCGACCGGGGGGTGGTTTTGATTCCGCTGTGCGCTGGTGCCTCATGCCCGCTATGAACTGCCGTGACCTTTTCTGTACTTAGTGTCGATGGTGTCCAAGTTATGACTTTTTTTTAAATATGTTTAGGAAAAAATATAATATGGTGTAAAATTTATTGGAATCGATACAGATACTGATTCTGAACAAATTATATTCAGGGATCGCATATACTAAAAATAATGTTGTATAAATTCTACGGCTCACGGTCCACATGTAGGAGTTTTTAGCTGACGACGCTTGTTATTAATAATATGCAAATTCGCCACTAAAATATTGGTCGTAAAATTACTATCACGTAGATTGGTGATGCTCACTATTTTGGCTTAGTGGCACAATTTTAAATTACTTTAAATTTAAATAGCCTTTTGCACCTATTAATCTTACGAAAACTGTGTCATTTTGGTCATTTACCACCAATAAATTAGTTTGATGGCTGTAATAAGTGATTAAAATCTTGAACTTTACGTCATCCGGACAGTTAAATGCTAGGTAGCTGTCATATTAGTGGGCAAAGCATCGGAACCTTTCCGACAACTATATTAAACATAAACTGTAGTCAAATTGCAATGCATAATATCTGGAAAATAGAGAATATGCATGCAATTATTTAACAGCTTAAATGTTGTAGGCCGCGGGTTTAAACCCAGTCAGGCGTATTACTTTGTGTAATCTATTTCATCACCACTGCTCTCAAAATGTTGAAAGAAAACGTCGTAAGAAAACCGGGATGTCCTAGAATCAAAAATTCGAAGACATGTGACACCTAACATTCCGCGCTAGGCCTGCGTGGTGGATTACGGCCCATTCCCTCTCCTAGAGAGGAGGCCTGAGTCCCAGCAGTGGGAACATTATAAGGCTGATTTGCTATGTTAATAAACAATTATGAAAGATATTTTAAACTATCTTCATCAACAACGAAGTTACGAAGCTTCAAAACTGCTAATAAGAAAGAGAAGTCTTACTTGGTTTTTGACGTTGACGAAGAAAATGGAGTTTTAACGAGAGAAACAGATATATTCATTTAAAATTGTTATATCTCGTTTGCTTTTCAATCTATTTTGATATTTTTTTTACTGTTAATATTTTATTTTTGTATATTTATTGTTATATAAAAAATATATTTTTCATGCATGTTTCCTACCTTCTTCTTCTTCCTGCCCTTATCCCATTACTTGGGGTCGACGCAACACGTTTTTTGCATGTTTCCTACCTATTTATACTTAAAAGTCAAGAGGCTGGCAGGAAAAAAGAAAATGGTATCTCCCTCCTTAATAGGAAAAACCTTTTTTTTTTCGTACTTCCGCGATAGAATAATTTAATGAAGTTACGTGCGGCCTGTCTCATAATATGTATACGAGTTGTTTTTGTCAGTTTTGCAAACTTTGGCCACCACACCTCAGCTTCGAAGGCCGCCCTACGACCCAACTATTTCTTTGTGCTCGACCCCATAGTTTTCAAATTAAATTAAAGGAGTTTGAGGCAATATGAATACTACGCATTGACCGCAGGATTTAACTTTAAGGTTAAGGGATAGGCGTGTAAGGGTAATTATTTAACGAAGCTTAAGTACATAACAAAAGTTGAACCAACTAATCTAATAAGCAGTAATTGGCATAGTGTATGGTTAACAGGTAATGTAATCACGGTAATTTCAATGGCTTCGGACTCATTTTTTTGAAACTTATCTGGGTGATTCTTTGATATCGAGCTTAATCTTTTCTTTACAATTTGATATTTTTATTTGCATATTAGTTTTCCCGATCACTAAATGAATTAAAGGCACTCATTTGCGCCCAGTGGCTTACGACACAAAATAGGTATGAAAACTAGGCCAGATGAATGAGACATTTTTTAAAATTATTATTGTTGATAGGCTCGCGTTTGACCACCATCTGACCTGATGGTAAGCGATGACATTCTCTCGGTTTCAAAGAATCACCCATCTCCACACTTGGAATTTCTGTATTGTGGGTACACAAACATGCAGACTCATATACACAAGGCACCGAGACCAGGGGACGTGGACTCGACTTTTTATCGAGTGAAAAAGTGGGAAGGAGTTATAAATCCTAAATATCTCCATCCCTCAACCATCATTCCCTCAACCTCATCCCTCGGTTTAGGTCGCAAAATGGAACGCATTAAGAGCTTGTGGTAGCACTACTGGGCCAACTATTTGTAGGCTATGCAAATATTTGTTCCGTGCGGGAATCGAAACCGCGACATGCAGCCAGCTGGTATCGTACAACCACTGCGCTAACCGTGTCGTCAAAGAGAGTTTGTGCGAGATTTAAAATTAGAATTGCGAAACATGGCGAGTTGAATCGCTTGACTGTGATCTCACCTAATAGTACGCATTGATGCAATCGTTGATGGTGAATGTGTAGTTAATTAAGATCCTATTCACTCTAGCCTTGAAGACTTCCAAATTATAACGGGACGGGAAGACTGCTATAGGCAAATTGTTCCAAACTTTCAATGTAAGTACGAATATTATTACATCATCATCATCATCATTTCAGCCGAAAGACGTCCACTGTTGGACATAGGCCTCCCCCAGGTGTCGCCACAAGGTCCTGTGCGTGTCGCATCCATCAGATTCCCGCGACCTTTATCAGGTTATCGGTCCACCTTGTGGATGGCCTCCCAACTCTGCGTCTTCCGGATGATTGAGACGAAAGGTTCTGGTGTGGCGACCACGTACTGGATTATTTATTCGAACCAAAATTAACTGGCGCGCTCAGTTCGCACAGCGAGCTTATTGATTTTATTCTGTTATCAATAATGACGTTACCGTCCGATCGAATAATTTATTCACGGTATTTAACATCGATTAATAAATTGATGACATTGTATACTCGTGCGTAATGTAATTTATAGGAGGGATGCGTATCTTGGATGGCGATAGTGGAGTAGGACACTCAGTAAATCTACGATTTCCTATGTATATGTTACCTACCGCAATATTGTTATCGCTCATTATTCGAGCCGATTTTAATGAGGCCTGCTAATGATTACTGCTATTATTATTACAATTGAACTCGGAACTTGTTTTGTTTAGGAGAATAATACATTTAAAAATTCGTTTATTTAAAAAAAAAATGACGAAGCACTGTATTGCGTAAAGAAAACCCGGGAAATATGACAGATGGGTAGCTACGAGTCCCATGCGTTTAATTTACCTTTTTCCAGTCCAACTATACTATACAATAAGGAAAAGTTGCTCCTTCCCCTTAACAAAAGAATTTTGCGCTGGAAAATTCTACTTAGGCATTTATGTAAAACACATTTTCTTTTCTTACCGTGTCGTGCAAAAAAATATCTACTATTTGTGGCTTCTTAACTTTTTTCTGCATCAACCAGTCCTAATCTAACCCTGTTAGATACCAAAACATTATTATGATTTCTCCAATTTAATCTACTTATCACTTATTCCGAACTTCTACATCCCGTAGGTACAAAGTCCCGTGAAAGTCCGGGATCTCGCCGGGACTTAGTAGTTATAACAAATGGAAACTGTAAGAGTTGGCCGGGACTTATTTACCGACACCACCGCAGCATAAATACACGAACGGATTAAAGTATTCAGCGAAGTACGAGTAGGAAATATTGCTCGACGTACTTTTCCGCGCGTGTGTACTTTTCAAATATTACAGTCTGTCTGCTTTAAGGTGCTCGCTGACTGACCTAGTGTTTGCAAACGTGTAGGCAGCTAATAGCCCCAATCAAACAAACATGATTCTAAATGTGAACTGAATAAAATAACATTAGGTTTGTGTATATTTAATTCTTAATGAACGAAACGATACAGGTTCGTTCGTAGCAGCATTTATTTTATTTATACAGCCATGTTGGTTATTGGCTTCCTAACGTAGCTCGGTCTATATTTGTAACACGATCCAATCCTCGATAACGAACCTCAGTCATCAACTCTTCACGTCATCGACCACTACCTTTTATCAAACGTCAATCTAAAACAAAAGCGAGCGTAGCTCCGAGCTACATAAAGTGAACTGTGCATGAATGTTCCAAATTAGTATTTTGTCTGTTGCATAACATCCAAATGCTGGTTGGATCGGTCAGTGCACACCCTTATGTTGCGTACTTCGTACTGGTCAGATGTTAAGATAAAATTCACGTTTCAATATGTACAAGCTTTAAATATATTTGAAAAGTTTTACGACAATATTGCTGCTGCTCTGTCAAAGGAAATGTTGGAGAAACAGAATACAAACTGCTGTCGAATGAATGAAAAGTTGTTGTTGTTGTTGTTGCTTTTATTACAATATCGGCGATTGTCAAATACGATTTATAAGATCTGCAATAAACTGAGCGAAGAGTAAATTAAATAATATTTGCTCAGTATTTAGTTTGAGTAGCCTTTGAACTTGATACGTATCTTTGACTTTAAATATAATCTAAATTAAATTGAATAATATTAAGTTAGTCTAAATTACTTTGAAGTCTATCTGGATCTTTTTGAACGATAGCTTGTTTTCAAACGTTGTGTTTGTACCTAAATAAGATCTCATTTATGATCCATAATACGTTCGCTGCGGCAGCGATTTTTCTATACTTTCCATTCCTGCGGTACAAGGTCTACACACCTGGTAATAAAACTTCAATTGTGGCGGCAAAATGCTTATAGATCCTGTATCTTTTAAGAAACCTTAATCTATTTTTGACTTCATGTAAAAATTATATCTTTTTCCTACACCGAACCAAATTTAAGTTATGCCTTCCACACGACGAGGAGGTCTATACTTTTCTTAGTCGCACTGTAAGTGAATTTATTTCATCACCACTGCTCTCAAAACGGTGAAGGAAAACATCGTGAGGAAACCGGCATGTCCTAGAAACAAAAATTCGAAGGCATGTGACGTTCACCAACATATACTGGGCCCGCGTGGTAGATTACGGCCCATTCCCTCTGCTAGAGAGGAGGCTTGAGTCCCAACAGTGGGAACATTAAAAAGGCTGGTGATGATGATGATGACTGTAAGCGAGACGTATTACAAGATGTTTAAACCTGGTATCGCACTTAACGTGTTAAGGCTAATTATCTACCACGATTCAAAAATATTCATTGACGGGTAATAAGTGAATCCCGACTCGCGTTTGAAATGTCTTATTACAAATGTCTTTATTTTACATTTATTTTTACTCTATCGTCCAAGTTACGCCTTCAGTTTGGTCTACTCTTTGTTTAAGGTCATTGAAATCAATTCTAGCCAAATATGGAGGATCGTTGAGTCCAAAAAGCATTTATGGTATTACGAGACTACTGTTAGAAACGGTTCATTATAGACATCGAACAGAATAACTTTTCATTCAGAAGGTTCTTCTTAAATTGTGTGAATTCGAAGGCTCTATTTATTCTTTTTTAATACATACGTTTTTCCCAGACAATTTACTTTGTCCAGCAAGTAATTAGTTTACAAAGTAACATTGATAGTTCACACGTTTAGGGGAACACAATTAAGTAATTTTGTGGTCATGAGGACAAAATGGTCAAAAAGTACATTAGGTTAGTTTCGTAAAACCGTCCGTAAGATCTTTGGTCAGACAAAAAGTCGAGTAGTTCTTGAGATTGCGTAACTCGAGAGGAATTATGTTATTTTAAATGTAGCAGTACCAAGCAGGGACATTAAATCTCAGCCTTGAATGGCCTTACTTCGTGCGTACATCATTGTAATTTGGAAGTTGGACGTATGATCGCTTTTGTGAAGTACGGTTTTTTACATTAGATACCAAGTCGGCTTAGTCACGGAACGGAGTCGCGGCAAAAAGCAGCCTTGGCGAACGTAATGGTCGTACACGTGATTGTTACATATTAAGACTGTGTCCGGTTTTAACAACGCTAGTTTAGGATACGATATTATCTTTGATATAGATTTTCGTCTATTTACGTTTTGTTTTGAGGACAGACGTAACATAATGGCTGGCATTGCGGTAAAGGTTATTTTTGGTATTGTATTAGTATTTAAAGAATATGGTTGTTACTTCTTAAACTCTTTTCCTCTTTCCAAGCCATTCCTGTCCCACTGCTGGGAAAAGACCTCTCCTAAGTCCTTCCAAATTTTCTTCTCCCTGGTTATCTTGAACCAATCCTTGTCATACGCATCTAAATCTCCCCAGCTCTTTCTTTGCCTCGACGGCACTTTCTCACTGGAGGAACCCACTGCGTGGCAACTCTTACACAGCTATGCATACGGATGATATGATCTTTCAGAAGGCTTAACTTCTTTAAAAGCTTACAATTTTCCTCCTTTCATCCACATTTTTTTCCTAGCCTAATATTGATTCAGTATAAACTTCATAAGAGTCGTCTAGGTAGTACCTACTCGCTCATAAACTACAGTACGGTACCTAAGTAAATTATTGTACTGATATCATCAGTCTAGTCTGTTATTTAGACGATTCTAGACGTTCATTGCGATGACTAACCATTTAAATGGTTGACTGCGACCCACACAATTGCAATCGGCACTCTTTGACATATAAAAATAATATCTATTTTTATGCAGTGTAAATTGTGTCGTATACCGTTCTTTATTAGGTGTAGAATGATTTAATCGATAAAGTAACAATATTTTCCTGTGATTATGTTGTGTGATAGATAATTTAATGTTTTTTTTAGGGTTCCGTATCCAAAGGGTAACCCTATTGCTAAGACTTCATTGTCCGTCTATCTGTTACCAGGCTGTATGTTAAGAAACGTGATAGCTATTATGTATTTCTGATGCTGTTTTAACAACAAATTTTAATACTGAAAACAAAATGAAATAAATATTTAAGTGCGGGTAACGTGATAGCTAGACTGTTGAAATTTTCTTAGATGATATATTTCTGATGACGCTATAACAACAAATACTTAAAACAAAATAATAAAAAAAAGACGTGTGGCACTCGGGGACTGCCGCGGTAAAGCTATTGCATAGCATTTTTATCAACTTATGCAATTATAATTATTTATTTATTTTATTTATGCAGTATTTTTTTTCCTTTGTTTTTTTTTCTTTGATATTAATTGAAGTTACACTTTCACACATTGAATTGAATTTTGATTGATTGTTTACTCATTTGTTTTCTTATCGGTCACCACGCTCAAAAAATAAATGAGTGGGGTGTTAGGTTATTTTCGTTACGGAATTTCTGGATTCGGTATCCACGCTCAAGGCCCGCGATAGAAGCTATGCAATAGCTTAAAAACAAAATAAAATAAATATTTTAATCATATTTTTCCCATACAACATCGAGACTTTTTGCCGTTTTTTGCTACAGATGGTACAGAACCCGTCATGCGCGAGTCTAACTCGCACACTGGTTTTTTTCAAAGAAGTTTAAATATAACAGAAATATGTCATAACGAAATAATCGTTACACGAAAAGCTCTTTAGCTGGCGTTAGAAAAACTCACGGAAAATTCCCGACCTTATTATAACTGTTTCCTTGAGCTGCGACACTCTAATTTTTACATTTTGCTGACACGAAGCAAAAATCTAGTTCACTATTTTTCTTACTCATAATCATAAATTAACTCAAAAACTATTTTCATCATCAAAATATAAGTAGGTAGGAATTACGTAATTTTCTTTATTTCTTGCTAATAGACAAAATGAGAATGGTTCATGTTTTGTTTGAAGTACGCACTAAGGCGTCTATAAAGTCATTCATTAGTGTTATTGTTATAGAAATGGCCGAACAATGCCGTAACCAATTACTCTGCACACCTTTACGACTATTTACTGCGTTACGTTATTATGTGTTCATTTTATTGAAATGATCTGCAGAGTTGCGGAAATTCTTTGAGAGCTGCTCCAAAAATTTTTACAGAACGTACATCTTCTTTTCGTTATTTTCTTCAAGTGTAGGAATAAGTACGTAATTTAGAAGGAAAAATATATATTATAAGCTCTTTAAAAGTAATGAGGATGTGTGTGATACAAATTCTCTTTTACGATGGCACTCATCGATTTATCAAATTTAGAACGTGCGTCATAAGAGGATTGGCTCCCTAATTGGAGCTCACTCTATCTAGGAAGACAAATTAATTAAGCCATCTCCGAAAATGTAAAGAAAAGTCAATTTATAAAGCGTTGCATCACTGCCTTTATTCCTGTGTTTAATTATAAGTTTCCAATTTGTTGGTTTGAACAGTTAATTAAAACATGTTTTCTTTTTTTTTCAGGAGTGGTTTACAAGCAAAGAATCAACTTATACGAATGAATACAGAAGTGCTACGGCGCTAATATAAAACAATTGCAAATAACTGTCCTTTAACAATCTACTTTGATAAGTCAATTAATATCGCGTACCGCAACGAGCGTAGTGTTGCGCCGTTGTCGATACGTCGACATCGAACCCGCGACGCGTCGCGCGCGGTCCCTAACCAATCGCTGCCACAGTCGGTGCTCGCCAGAGTCACGTGACTCGGCCGGCCCGCCCAGCCACAGCCGTGGATAACCTCGGCCAGAGCCCCCTTCCGGTGAAGAGGCTGCACGAAGCGCTGCAGAGTGCGCAAGTCAAGCGCCAGCGGCTCTCCCCCCCGTACCCCGCGCCCCCCTCGTCTCTCCACCCCATCCACCAGCTCGCTGTGCACCAGCACATCAAAGTGCAGCAAAGCATAGTGCAGCAGAGCATCGTGCAGCAGCACCAGTTGAACCTGGCGCATCAGTCGCTGCAGAACCTGCAGGCGCAGCAGAATCTGCAAGCTCAGCAGAGCTTACAAGCGGCCCAGAGCCTTCAGGCAGCGCAGAGTCTGCAGGCGGCGCAGAGCCCTGCAGCTACGGGCGGCGCAGGCGCGCAGCAGGCGGCAGGAGCGACACAAGGCGCGCTGGTGCCGCCGCAGCAGCCCTCGCCCCGGCCCGCTTCGCCGCAACACAAGAACATGGAGCTCGCGCTCTGCCAAAGCATGGATTCCGTTAACACCGCCACCACTGAGGAAGAGGTAAGCCCACACTTCTCTTTAAATAATTAATGTATTGTTAACAGAAAAACATTCCGCAAACATAATTAATTACAGCCGATCGTTGCGACAATTGGACCCGTAATCCGGACCCTTCCTACCTTTCATTTTCACGGTTCCCGTAAATTATCAATAGAACTAGAACGCGCCTAATTCCCCTTTTGAAGAGGACTTAATGTATCGTTTCGTTTTAGCTATTTGTCATCTTACAATTGTAAAGTAATACCGAAGAGGCACGGCGCCGTAGCTGTTACAATGGCGAAAACGTTCGGATATACAATAAGCATTCGCTAACACAATAAAAGGAAATTTTCCTCGCGACAAAGGCGGCATCGAATCGAAAGAGTATATTACTCTTACTTATCATTATATTTTAGTCTTTATTTCTTTGAAATAAAGATCCGATTTGGAAAATGATATCGATATGTATTATACTTCGGGCAATGCGGCGCCATGTCACTTCCGGATAGAGTCGCGAGTTTTTATGCGGACGCCGAAGTGGGTTTGTGTATTAATTATAATTGATTATTATATATATATATATATATGTTTGCACGTTCGTCAACTCTATTAACACGTCAAAATATTTTTTCATTTTAAGAAACCTTCATAATATTTAAACAGTTTTTTACGACGAAAGTAAAAAATTGCAGTCGTAAAATGAAAATACTGTAATGAAGAATACACAAACTTCAGTCTCGTTGGAGTAAAGCTTGGGTGTTTCTAAACCATAACGTCGACGAAAAACAAAGTAACAAGCACAACCCTAGAGAAAAAGCGATAAAATCCTTAACGCAAACTAGGAGGAGGCGACGCGACGAGAGAAGTGGCCAGCGGTTGTGTTAGCCGAGACAAATAGAGTAGATGTCGCTTCACCGCTTTCAGCCGCTTTCCTGAGCGGACAGCTTTATAAATAGCTTGTTTTATTGTTACATTATCTTGTCTTTTAGATCCTATGCATTACAGCAGGGCTACTAATGTGTAACAGGGCAGATTAGATAAGTGCGCTTGAAGATATTCTCGGAAGAACTCGACCCAATCTAATGCAGTGAGAAATGCACATTCGAACTACTAAAATAAATTCAGTAAGCGATAGGACTCGATTCAAAGCAATGTGACATTTCTGTGTTCCAAATGCAATGTTTAGATTCCGTAGTATAATTTTATACCTGGCAAAAATAACTAAATGATCCGTATGACATTAATCTGGGTATGAGTCAAATTGAATGACTGGTACAATAACAACGCAAACATTTATTTTTGAGTAGTGTTGCTGGGTTCCGCAGATATCATGTAATGTTTATTGCACTTTATTATGTTGTAGACATAACACTTTTTAGTGAAAAAGACATAAAATTACGGAACATGCATTTTCACTTACAAAAATTTAGCTTTATGATTTTCTGTTCGTTTTTACGGAAATAAGTTTTATTCACTTTTTGTTTTTTATTATAGATTATTATTTTCGGTTATCATTATTTCATTGTTTATCATTATCATTATATTTCATTGTTTATCATTATCATTATTATTTCATCGTTTATCATTATCATTATTATTTCATCGTTTATCATTATTATTATTTTTATTCTCTTTACAAATTTTTTACATGTTCATTTGAAGTTTAATTTCTAGTACAAACTTGTTTTTTTCCCAAATAATCTGTGTGTTCAACACCATTTTCCCGACTCTCAAGTTTTCAATAACATCACCCACCCAGCTAACCGCACACTAACCAACGTAGTTAACAGTACCAGTCCAAACTTTGTCCCGCACGTTTTTGTGTAAAACCTTTCCATAATGAATCCGCCAAATAAATACTGTTGTCTGTCCAGTTTCCATTGTTTGGCAAGTTAGTGTTGATTTCCCACTTCGCTTTGATGTGAGTCCGGTCGCCGGAGCGAGGGGCTGGTTTATCAACAGGGTCCTTTGCTCACGTACCGTAGTAGAGGTGCATTCATTCATGCGGTTCACTATCTCTTATAGTCGTACACACTAGTGTGATATGTATAGCGTTTGTGTCTATGCTTTATTGGATACTGCCGGTAGCGGCTTTGCTTGCCTGAAAGTGAAAAATATATGCCTATGTTGTTCTGTGATAAATTAGCTTTCTATTGTTGTTGTTGTTGTTGTCTAGTACTTTTTGAGTTTATTCTTTACAAACAAAAGTACAAAAATCTTTGCTTTATAAGATAGTTTAGAAGTACCTTTAGATTGGAAAATAAATGAAAATTCTATCTATAACGAGTATCGATTCAATTAGTTTTTCGCGTTGTAAAATCTGTTTGACAACTTTTACAAAAATATAGTCAAACTAGATTCTGCTGGCGGCTTTCCCCCTCATCGCAGAAAAAGTCAGGATAAAAAGTATCCTATGAGATATGGTTTACCCGTGTGCAAAAATTGCATCCAAATCTATCCAGTCCTTTAAACGCAAATGGGTAATAAAACAAAGAAAAAAAAACACATCTCACGCACAAATTTTCGCCTTTATAGTATTAGTGTGATATTTTAGTCTTACACAGAATATTCGATATATCGACAGAGATATCTTTCACACATCAAATCAAAACATACCTAGTAAAAGCATCTATTTTTAAATCGGAAAATGCTACGACTTTTCTTTTGCTTTTGTTCGGATGTTCGCTCATACAATCGCAATCGAGTTTGACGTCGTTTCGTGTGTAATCTCGGGGGGGTTACCGGGAGCATGGCGGGAGTGCGTTCGTCTGGTGGCGCTGGCGAGTGGCGGCAGACGAGGCGATGGCGCCGGCGGGTCTGCCTTCCAACACCACCGTCTATTTTTACTTAACAATTGCGTATAATAAACTTTTATTCTGACGATTTTTAATGCCAGCCAGAGCGGAACGGGACTTTGCGACCGGACATTGATCAATTTTACATTGAGCATTCACTGCTCATGGATCATTTGATTTGTTGATCTACGCGTTCATCATTAGTTTTAGGGTTCCGTACTTTCCCAAAGGGTTACCAACTAAGACTCCGATATTCGTCCGTCTGTCTGTCTGACTGTCACGAGGCTGCACAGGTCTGTTGCCGCTACAACAACAAATACTAAATAACCCACTTCTAGGCAAATGTGCTCCATCGTCAACCACATCATCACACAGGTGAGATGGTGGTCAAACGCGAGCCTATCAATACTTCTAATGAGTAATAAAAAAAAAATTAAGGGGGCTCCCATTCAACAGACATGATTTTTTTTGCCATTTTTACAGATCATGGTACGAAACCTTTCCCTCCTTCCTTCTTTCCGACTCGCACTTGGCCCGTTTTTTTATTTCCCATTTGATGATTTGATGTTCTAGTAATACTGCCGTCTCCTCATTGAAGCTCTAAGCGAAACGATCAATAAAATTGGACATAAACCAGTACATTGTAATCACGCCGTCACCGATAGCCTCACATGTATCGGGGCGTTCTATATCCTCTGCCCAAACAACTCCCATAAAACCTCGGCTAGTGATGTGACAAAAAGCGCTTATTGCTTCGTATTTTGTAAGCATGATAGATGCATCGATCGCTTCCCCCCTTAGTATCCGGAGCGATCGGGTGACAAGTCGGTTATAGATACTAGGGTTATCAGACGTCATGATTTGTCGTACACAACAAATCAGGTTTTAAAAAAAATGGTAGGACAATTGATTAATTAATGCGGGAACCGAGAACTATGCGGCTTCCGGTGCCGACGCACTGGAACCAACCTTCCACTAACCCGGGACGCAGCAAGACGAATAAAAAGAAAAACAGTCGATCTCCGGATCCGGAGGGGAGAAATGTAGCGACATTTACTAAAACTAAAATCGCGCGATTAGAATATAAATGTAACAGTCTGAAATCAACTATCGGGCAGTTACCTCGACCAGACGCAATATCTGTCTGGTTGGTCGAGGATCCTCTCTTTTTAAAGTAGGTTTGCGGGATTTTACACTCTGTTACGTAAGCTTATAAAAAACATTATAATAACTACACTTCAAATTGAAATTGCACATAATGTGTGTAAAATAAGACACAAGAATCAAGACTTAAATAAAAGACTTAACTTTAATTAACTACATAGAAAGAATTTTTGTAACATGTTTTTTTTGGTACACTCAACTTAAGTCGCACTTACAAAACTGAAGCAAAACCAATTCAATTAACATAAAAACCGAAGGCTTTCGCGGCTAAAATGTCAGGAACTCAGGACATTTTATAGACATCAAGTTTTCTATGAGAACTTCTCAGTTACGCATTAGGTAACCCTAGGCGATACACGCGAGTACGTAGTCTACCGGCCCTCAGTCACAGACAACACCTCTACGGCTTCCTGAAACCTGTTACTACTTTTTGTTCCACCGTTCGTGCACATTTTGTCAGCGAAAGTTACGCGAACGCCACAACTTCCCCGAACAGCGGCCAAAACATTCACAAATGCTAATGTACGCAAATATTTGTTTGTATTTCGTTGGTGTCATTTGCCTTATTAATTTACACGTGTTAGCTGCCTGAATTAGTCAATATTTAACTGTTATGTAGATTCAAATATTTTACAAATACAATAAAATTTACTTCTTTAACGGTTTTGGGGGTCCGTATCTCAGTCGGAAAAAACGGAATCCTTATAGGTTCATCTGTAGTCCGTGTATCAAGACACTTTTTCTCAGGAGCGCGTCGAGATTTTGAGCTTAAATTTATATCAAATACTCAGGTTCGCTACCCTTTAGAGCAGTGAAAAAATCATTATGAGGCCGTTTGTGTTCCGCTTGGGCGTATTTTTGACACTCGTAAGGAAATCAAAACCTTTATGGTACTATCCGTTGACCAAAAATTCAGATGTTGCAAGTAGCAAGGTCTCATAGCACAAGTAAAGGAAAAAGAAAATCGTAAAATTGTAGTTGCAACTGAAAATAATTACCTTTTTGCGATTCGACAAAATCTTCGAGACTCAATTTGGAAATCGAATTATTTACATAGGTATTATACGGAACCTCCAGTGCGTGACTCCAACTCGCTCTTGACTGTTTTTATTTTCTTCGTTGACTTGAGTGAGATATATTTCAGATTGTGAGCTTCAATCTAGGTAAGCCTTTTCTGCGGAAGGGGAAACTCTGTCACAATAAATTTAATGAAAGGACACTCATAAACATTATTGTAGGAGAGACTATTTGTATTTCCCGCCGGCCGTCTCGCCCTCAAGAAAAACAAAGCGAGTTTTTTCACTCCCGCAGTATCTTTCTCCGACATCGGTCAAAGAGATTCGGTTTCTTTTAAATAATTGGGTAATTTCGATGTTGAGGCGTCAATTGGGCTGTCCAATTAAAAGTTTGAAGGAAAGATTTCGAATTTAATAAATGTTCTGTTCGGTCTGTCTGTATCTGTTTCCTTCTTGATGCCTCTAGTTTGTGTGTGATGTTGTGTGTACATAAATAATTAAATCTGTTGTCTGAAGTTTTTAGTTGTGCGCGTGACGTTAAATATACGAAATCGATGTAGATAACTATTATACATTAAAATTGTATGTAACTTGATATATTTCTTACGTTTTGTTTCACTGCAATCGGTTGACTATGTCGAAAGATATACTACATTCATTGACTGTTAGTTGGCACGAAGTTTGCCGGGTCATCTAGTTATTAAATAAATGTTTTCCGATAGATTGTTAACGAGCATTATTTTTCGTTGTGCTAATTTGATATTAGGTATAGTTTTTAATTGAGAACTGGTTACTGAGTTATATATTTCACGTGCATACAATAAAATTTCGTTGCTAAATTAAAAGAGCAATTTCAGTATTTTATCATTTCTAGGAAGCGAACAGTAGACTTTTAACATTCGCTTCGAGTCTCAATATCGTGTTACACATGAACTCCACTTTACCAATTCGTTCGTGAGTGGTTTAGGAACGTGGCTCCGATCGCAGACCAATGTTTCAGTAATCTGAATCCCTAATGGCTCCAATTTCTTCCGAAGTGTAGTACATAAATTTACATACAGCTTGATTATTACACGGTTCTAATGCGATTTCATTTTCCGCGGTGCCTATTCCCAGTAACGCGCAATGAATTAGTCTCAACTATCCTCAAACACTGGAGGAAACCCTCTTATCCCCTTTGTGTTTTCCGAAAACCTAAATTACTTAAGTAAATTCAGACAGATAAATTACTAGCAGGTCTCCACAAAAAGATAGATTGTTCCGCTCCTACTGTAAATTTATTTCTTCGTCAATATGGAGATTCAGGTATTTTTGTCGTAAGTCCTTTTAACGTTTATGTCCGATTTTACTGCTCTGCGATCTATTGTATTTTGTAATATCCGATACGAGCGTAATAGTAACGACAGATTGACAAAAACCAATAACTTGTAAGCTGGAAATAAACAAGTAATAAAGATAAACTCGAAAAGTCGAAAAGAAAGAAAAATCATATAGACGATATCGCTTTCGTTCTTGAAAATCCTTTAAGTATCTGCCAATAATACGCAGATCGAGGGAACATCTCCATGGGAACTGAAGAGAAAATTATTACCTCGCTCGAGTTCAATCGCGGAGACATTCTCTCCCGAACGATTTTAAGAGAAGAATTTCCGCAGAGTGGAATATAGACACCTCGACCGTTTCAACAGTTTGTCCACCTAATTTGTTCGTCGGCGCTCGACTGTAAAAACAAATAGCTGCTCCCGCATTTCCCCTTACAGAACGATAAAGATAGATATATTCTAACTAAACGGGGAAAAACGAGGGATAGTTTTCCAAGCTTCGCGTTTACGGGTCGCTTCAATGAGCGATTGCTGTTTACGTTCAAGCTTTTGTCTAGTTCAGTTGGAATCTTGTTTGCGGGCCGCTGCAAAGAGGTTCTTTTGTCCATTAACAGAGTAATAATTAATCGAGCCTTATCTAATGTTCGTCGGTTTGAGTTACTCGCAGAAAACTTTTAATTGAATTTGTTGGTCGATTTTGGCTTTTTGACGGGAACGTGTAACCGGCTTTAAAAAAAATTTTTACGTCACGCTTTGAGAAAGTTATTCAACCTGTTTGTGTAACTTCTGGGAACTGTCAAAGTTCTTACAGACTGTTAGGACTTCATTTGAACATCTCAGATAGCAAAGGTCACCCCGAAATATTATTATCTATATAATAAAACATTTCGAGTGGAATGCAAGAAATATTTTAATATTTCATGAATCAAAATTATGATGAAGCGTTGACAGCGAATTAGTTTAGGAAGTCTAAAAGTAGTTTAGCTACATTTCAAACATTAATCCGACATTAACACGAGACAGCTCTAATCGTCGCTATAACTCATCAATGGCAGTTGGAGACGGCACACATTTTATGACATCGTCGGCTTTGTAAATCAGAGTACAGCAAATCAAGTAAGGTCAGCTCGGCTGAGTAGACCGTAGCCCGGGCTGACCGCGCAAACAGAGACGTTGCACATTGAATAACTGTTTTCCAATGCGCTGAGCACAGCCTCTCTATCGCTTTTGCACCTCGGATTACCAACGATCGTCCGCCGACTAAAGAGAACAAAAAGGCTCGTTTGATGTTTTAAAGTCCAAAAAGGAAATTTAAAACGCGAGGGTTAATTATCCGTGCAGTTCCATGCATCCGGCTTTATATCGGTCTAGCGAATTTTCGTTTACACGATTTTGAGGAATTTTCATTTAGCGCTTATTTTCCAAATTACAGAACAGTACTTCGTGATAGCAATTTGTTATTTTTATTCAGCACTTTACGGTTCTGTTATTTTAGTTTGAATGTGTAGAAGTATTTATTTTTAAACAAGCCTTATGGCTTCCACTACCAGCGGCTATATGCTACTTAATGTGAGTGAAGTAATTAAGAGTACTCGCAGTAGTAGGTATTTATCGTGTATTGTGCAACCAACTTGGCTGCGTGCCAAACTGGACGCACCCTAAAGCTTTATGAATCCTAGCAATGTATTAATTCACAGAAATTGTAATACAAAGCCTGATAAATACGTCATCTAGCACAAAAATATGCAATTGTTGCTCTCACAGACGTTCTGTGCGACAAAGCTGCCGAGGGTCGAACAATATGGACGCAAACCGAATGGACCGTGGAAGTATAATCCAGAATGCAAGACGAAAATCGACGCCCGCATTGTGAGCGGAAAATCGAACTCGAATGTCGCAAGACGAAAGGCTCTTTGTGCGCAATCAATGGGCCCTCGATTGCTGATAACTTTCTTTGAACCCGAAAGTTTGAGTTCGAAACTGCAACCCGGACATATTAGGTATATTTAACTCTTCACTTAGTACTTATTCTGTACTTTATTTTACTTCAGACTAGCTCTTGTTTCTGAAATACAATCATTCTGAAAGTACATTTTATGCGTACTTCAATACAAAGAAATTATTCTGAATTTTGGTCACGTTTAAATTCTTCAAACTTCGTCCTCCATTGTAGGGATAAAATGGAAAGTGAATTTTTAAACGAAGATATTCTTTGCTCATAATAATTTGTGAGAAAGAATCTGATTACATAATTAGGCATCTATTTAAAAAGTTTCAGCGTAATGTGTTTTCTGCAGACATGGAGTTTTGAAGTTTTCTGGCCTTGAAAGATTTCTTGTCATTTCAATCATTTTAGCTGACTAAATTAAATTTGTTGGTACGGTTCGTAGTAATCAAGGGGAGTTCATTTAGGAGGACGTCTCGGAGAGGCTGTGGGGTAAGTTTTGTTGTAACGAGGAGCGGTATCTCGGCGCCGACATCGGGGGGTCCGTGTTCAAACAGGGAGCATTACCGCGGCCAATAATTCACAATCTTCTTGTTACTGCACAAATTAAGTTCGTGGCTGGTTGCGGTCACG
Organism: Mythimna ferrago; assembly: GCA_910589285.2. Classification (NCBI taxonomy): domain Eukaryota; kingdom Metazoa; phylum Arthropoda; class Insecta; order Lepidoptera; family Noctuidae; genus Mythimna; species Mythimna ferrago. Next base: position 15,912,839 of record OU342684.1, on the reverse strand, counting down.
TGCGGGGTCGCCTTGTTTGAAATACGAAGGAGCTCATCGGTCGTACTCGTTAAGCGTCGGAGCGTGCTTTTATTACAGCGGGGCGTACGCCGCGGACGCGCGGCTCTTGAATATTAAGCGTATACGCCGCTCGGCGCGCCAGTGGGTCATGCATATTGTCTCGCACCAATAATAACCGGCATGGGACTCGACGCACTATTCGATTTGCGGCATTTGATCGCCTCCCTCAGTCCTCAATAGAGGTGCGAGTTGGGCGACACTTAGTCATGTAATAGAACGCGAGGACGACATAATATCTATGCAGGTATTTGAGGGACGCTATTATTCTCTTGTCTGTACGTGAGACAGGAGAGTGAAGAGCTTTTCTTGGCAAAGGGTTAAGGCGAGCAACAATAGAGAAGGGAACCGGTTGATATCTTGATTCTAAGAAACTTAAAATTAGTACTTAGGTACATAGTAATGTATTTTTTAATGAAAACTTAAGCTAGTTCTTGTTATTTCTTACTGCGGGAAAATTTTAAGATGGTCTACGGGATTGTTATAAAGAGTTACCGCGACTCTGTAGTGCAAACCTAAAGAAACACAGTTGGGTGTTAGTCAGTAAAAGTCTGACACTCTCTCGCTCCACCCAGAGCGGGAGATTTTTAGTTTATGCGAAACCTGAATATATATATAGTTGGTTTAGAATCAGTAACTGAATGGATTGATATAGGTTTTACACCAACATGGTGTAAAAACTATGTTTTTTCTCAAAAATATTTAAAAAAACAAGTTGGATATCACCGACTCGTAAGTACGTACAACATAGGTCACGGCAGATCATAGCGAGCATTAGGAGCCAGCAAACCGCCTCTCAGTCGCGTGGATGGCCCTGAGACTATGTGTTTTTACTGACATAACAAGCTTATAATTTTGTGATTTTTCATGATACAGTTATGAAATTTTGTGTATAGATTCTTTACATAATAAAAGGGATTAGGCGCACAATGCCACATTCGCAAAATGACATATTGACGCAAAATGCCACATTCGCAAAATGCCACATTCTCAAAATGCCATATTCTCAAAATGCCATATCGCAAAACGTCACATTAGCAAAATGCCATCTTCGCAAAATGCCACATTCGCAAAATGACTTTTCGCAAAATGCCACTTTCGCATAATGCCAAAATGTCACTTCGAACTCAGAATTTTTTATTTGGATGTTAGTATGTTTTTATGAAAAGCCATCTGGCTAAAACTTAATAACTGCTTGATTACAAGTATAGCATGCAAGATACATTGATTGAATCATACACTGATTGAATTTATTATACTATATATCACTGAATACTTTAGTTAGTTAAAAAACTTATTAAAAATGAGCGAATTTGGAATAAAAAACTAATTAGTTTATTCACAGAGTAAATAACATCAGTGCAATGACAATATTTATATCGGCCACCTGGCGAAAATTTTGATAATTACTTTAGTTTACATTTTTATTTTATGTTAAAATAAATAAAAATGCATAAATGTGGTCAAATACTGGAAAAAATTAATTGGTATTATTTTTTATTCATTCATTAAAAAGCCCAGCAAGAAGTAAATCAGTAATTTTAACAATTTTTATTTTAATTTACGTAAATCGCACATTATGCGATATTATTAGATATTTTTTTAGAATGTGTCATTTTGAGAATGTGACATTTTGAGAATGTGGCATTTTGCTAATGTGGCATTTTGAGAAAAGTCATTTTGCGAATGTGGCATTTTGCTAATGTGGCATTTTGCTAGTGTGGCATATTGCGAAATGTCATTTTGCGAATGTGGCATTTTGCTTCAGTATGTCATTTTGCGAATGTGGCATTGTGCGCCTAATCCAATAAAAGCTTGTAAAAATACTGACATATGTTTTGGATTTCGCATATTTTTATTTATTTATTTAGGATCTCCAACAAAGGATGTACACAATATTTGTATCTTATAATATTAGTGGTTCCAGTGGTCTTTTTGGTGTACTTCTTCTCTTATAAGAGACCACAGCATGCAAAAAATAATTTAAACAATTAAGCTAACAATACTAAAACTGATGTTGTATATACACCGTTAAATTTTAATCGTTTTAATCCCGTGGAGGGTCGATCCGGTACATGAAACACTATCAATTTGTAAATATAAAATTAAAAATAAAGTACCTTTTTTCAAAACTCGTAATTTACGCGTGTACGAAATTAATTTCTTTAAGAAAACGTCAGCTGAGCGAGTTCAATGACCTGTAGTTAGTTTGTACGCAACGCCGACTACTACCTACAGGTCATTGGACTCGCTCAGAAATTAATTTCGTACATGCGAAAATTAATACGAGTTTTGAAAAAAAAGGTACTTAATTTTTTAATTTTATCTTTACAAATCGATAGTGTTTCATGTACCGGATGGACCCTCCACGGGATTAAAACGATTAAAATTTAGCGGTGTATATCTTAAATAATAAAGAGCAAATTATAACATAAACAACATCGGCGACATAACATTAGTGTGCCAATGCGAATAGTTTATCGCTAAGCAATACAATACTTACTTTATTTCAATGCTACATCAATTATTATGCGCGATATAAACATAAGTTGTCCCGTAATACTTGTAATAACTAATTAAATTGTTTATGACTTGTCGGTCTAGATTAATTGCATCAGAAAATTGTGTTTATAGGGTTCCGTACCTAAAGGGTAAAAACAGGGACATAGACCATGACGTTTAAAGTAAGACTGTTTTAATCTTGTTTCAGTGTGGGTAAGAGACATAGCTATATAGGTTGTCTAGCGCCATCTCTTACCCACACGGAAACAAGATTAAAACAATCTTACTTTGAACGTCACGGTAAGTCGGTAACCCCGAGGACCCTATGCTATAAGTTCACTGTTCGTCTGTCTGTCACCAGGGTGTATCTCATGAATCGTGATAGTTAGACAGTTGAAATTTTCTCAGATGATGTAGGTATTTAAACAAAAAAAAAATGTAAAAAACAGAATAAAGTAAATATTTAAGTCAGGCTCCCATACAACTCGTGGGGGTGATCGGCGGCGGAGACCTCTCACGCCGGGCCTTGGTTGAGGCCATGGTCCAGAGCGAGGAGGAGTGGCAGGCGGTCGCCGATTTCTGCGAAGCAGTAATGCTCACTAAGGAGGAGGCCGACCGCATCAGGCAACGGCGCTCTCGCCGCCGCGCCGCCGCCGGGATTCCGATCCCGATTTCCAGCCACCGTAGGCGCGGGCTTGCGCACAGTGAGCAATGGGTAGCCCGCTGTCCGGCCATCCGGTAACTGTCCGGACCAAACCCAAGTCGTCGACGGCGCGCGCTGTTCCCGCGCGCCTCAAGAAGTTGTCAGCAACAGCAGAGGCCCAGCCGGGTCGAAGCCTACTGGGGCCAGGGTTATCCGAAAGGGCGCTCGAGCCCCGGTATGAAGGCTTGAAGGAACGGGATGGGTTTTTTAGTCAGTAAGAGTCTGACACTATCTCCCGCTCCGCCCAAGAGCGGGGGTTGTCATTGGATGATTTTTCCCATCGAAAAAAAAAGGCTTTCATACAACAAACGTGATTTTTTGCCGTTTTTTGCTTTGAAAGGTACGGTGACCTTCGTGCACGAGCCCGACTCGCACTTGGCCGATTTTTTTTAGGTGGGAAATAATCAAATAACTCCTCTCGAACTAGGTGGAACGAAAAGGAGCGTTAGAGTTTTACCACCTAAAACCCACTTGTGTTCCTACCGTTGCCCTTTGTGTTCCAGCTAGCAAAAACATCTCGCACGCTTAATCAAAAAGAGACGTAACTCAATAAAGAGGGTATTTGAAAATTTTACCTTACTATTGAAAGATACGTTTTCAGATTCAACTACCCTCCTTTTGAGTTAGGTCTCTTTATGATTAAACGTGCGATCTGTTAGCGTTCGGCGGGAACGCTAAAAATGACATTTTATTTTTTTCTTTTTAGAAATGTTCTCCCTTGGACTTGTAATGACTCCTGTGCCGTGGGTGCGTTCACATACAAAGGCCATACAGATATTACTTCCGTGCGAGAATCGAACCCGCAACCTGCAGCGCAGCAGGCAATCGCTTAACCGCCATTTTGACGGTAGGTACGCTGCAAACCGTATCGTCAAAATGGCGGTAAATCTTGCGAACAATATTCCGCAGCCCAAATGTTGGTGTACTTTAGGCAAACTTCTGTCAACCCTTTGGGAATACAATCGTTATGTTATTTAAGGTAGAACTACACTGTGCACACGTGTGCCACACACGCCGATCTGGGCGCGTCGGTCTCCATACATTTCATATGAAAACTAGACTTGTAGAGCTACACTTGATACACGCCATGCGATGTCGTTCTACGTACAAATCTGCCCCCCTTGCCAAGTTACAATCGTTTCGCTTGCGCCGGACGCTTCGAGTTGACCTTGCCGCCATTTCTTTTGTTCTGACCACGTGGCTGAGCGTTAAGACGACGTCATTCGCGTACACTTAAAGCTTTCTACAATCGTTAACTATTGCAGTTTAGCAACTTGGCTAGGGGTACAGGCGTGACGTGTGCTTCGATCTAATGTAGTTCTAACTTTATTGTCTTTGTGAATTATGCAACGTTATTCGCATTGGGAGCGCGACAAACAACGTAACACTATCATTCGGTATGGCCGCACATTCGCTATCGGTATGCGTATCGAAAACTATTACAACAGATTTATTATTACGTTTATTAACTACCAAGAGTATATTCAATTAATGTATGATGAATAGCTGTGATTGGGGAGTGTTTACATCAATTGTATTCAAATTGATTGCATTTCCAGATTACTTTAATTACGTGCTTCTGTGTAGGTACTGTCTTAGGGTGTTTTTAATACCGTGCGGATTTCATCACGCATACGGGATGTAGTGCGTGGAATGCGCACGCGGGATACGGGGTGTGATATCGGGCAATAGCCCCGCATGCGGAGAAATTCCGCATGCGGGATGAAATCCGCACGATTTTAAAGACACACTTAAACTGAATTCGGCAAGCGCGATATTTTGCCATTTTTTTACGGAACAGAGCGTAAAGTCCCGCAAACCTCTGTTGAAAAGGGACGATCCTCTGACCAGACAGGTAATATGTGTGGTGTGGGAACTGCCCGAGAGATGATTTCTATTTGCGCGATGCAGAATTTCGTAGTTTTAGGTCATATGTGGCGCCATAGGTATCGCTACAATATAAAAAATTCAACTATATTCCTAACTTCGCTTAGCGTAGGTTTATTCAAGCGGTGGATACGTGAATCACTCTCGTCATTTAAATGTCAATCATTAGAAGTATTGATGCAAGCACATCACTGTACAAGTCCAGCAACTCAACCAAGTGTAAACGCTCCCTTAAGACTCCAGTGTAATATAATTGACGCAACGAAGCGCAACAATTAAAATGCACGTTGCGTCACATTCGATCAACTGGCGATCATCGAAATGAGGTCACCCATTGTATGTATTGTCTCTATTTATTGTTTAGATTACACTTTATTCCTTAACTATACATAATGTGTCTCAGTTCTACGTTCGAATATCTTTAAACTAGAACATTTGGAATCTAGAGTGAGTTTGCATTGAATTGCATTATTTTTCGCTTGAATGGCTTGAGGAAATATGTCGATGTGAGTACTGTGTTGCATTATGTTACCTCTCGGAATACTTCCGTATTGGTAAATAAATCAGTATTGATGTGACTTGAAAAATAAAGTTAATATTACAACTGACTGAAAAGTTGAAAGGAAATCGTTTGTCTTGGTATGGTCATGTGAAGAGGAGGGATGGAACGCAAGTTACTAAAGGATTTCTTACTATACATGAGTGATTCTTTGAAACCGAGAGAATGTTTCATATACCTATTTATTTTGTGTCGTAAGTCACTAGGAGCAAAAAGCGCCTTTGATACATTTAGTGATCGGGGAAAACTAATAAGCAAATAAAAATATCAAATTGTTAAAAAAAATCTAGGCCAGATGAATGAGACATTCTCTCGGTTTCAAAGAATCACCCACATGGACATGGACGTAGAGGAAGAGGGACGCCATAGAAAAGATGGATGGATTGTGTGAGGAGTGATATGAAAGAAAAGGGAGTTAGTGATAGTGTGACGGGTGACAGAACAGAATGTAGGAAAAAAAACGTTGCGCCGACAAATTAATATGGGATAAGGGCAGGAAGAAGAATAAGATTATAACTGTGCGGGTTAAAACCACATTTGGCATAAACATGGCGATTTAATAAAAATAATTGGGTACCGTACCGAGCTATCAAATCTGTTCTACCTATTAATCACGTCCTTATCTGAGTTATTTTAACCACGTTTAAATAATTGCTTATTAGATAAAGACAAACGTAATATAGGTATAGCTTAGGTCACTCGGGAGTAAAGCAGCTTTCTATCGATGTAAAAAGCTTATCAATTCACACTATAATATTTATATGAAATATAATATTATAAATGTTAATGTCATTCTGTTTGTTTGTTACGATTACGCTTTCATGGTTACATTACTGAACCGATTTCGATGAAATTTGTTACGGAGTATGCTTAAACATTAAGGAAGAATATAGACATATAAACATACTTTTTATCTGGCTTCGACTTTAACTTCGCATCCAGATTAACCGACAATCCAGCAGACAAAACTGCTGGCAAAGATTATTATAAAATATATTATATTAATTTTATAAAAGTCAAAGTACGAGTATGTATAGGCATATCTTTTTTTTTTTAATTGATATAAACTAGTGCTTGACTGCGATCCCACCTAATGGTAAGCAGTGATGCAATCGTTGATGGTGAGGCGCACTAGTTTATTAAGAGCCTATTCACTCATACCAACATGTAAACGTGTATATTTGTTACTCATTTACACTCAAACGGATCAATGGATTTGGAAGAAATATGGCTTACGGATAGACCATGTCTTGGAATAGCACATATCATATATATATTCTTTATATATAGATACTTTTTATTCCGAGATTATATGGTTCCATTGCAATCATTTTTTACTTTCAAGCGGTTGAAACCGCTAGTATTACTACTAGTTAAGAATATTAATATTTAAAAGCTTAAAATTCCACTTAAAATTTTTCTCGTGTCAAATAATAAGAAACTAATCCGAAGCGAATTGGCATGGTGTGTATATCGTGAGTCTATAGTAAGAGTAGCCGCGATGGGGCACATGGAATCCTCCGGCAGGCGATCACCTCACGTTCCGTCTACCTGCTGCACTTACCGGCTGGTATAGTTACTTATACCTATCGGTATACTGTTGGGTATACATGCTTACGAGTACCTCTATCTGTATACCTATAGTGATATATTTTTTAATATTCATAACGGGGTACCTATTGTTAAATTATGGCAACAGACACTGTTTGATTGAAAATGAATAGTGTTTTTTTTTTAAACGATATAAACCTAAAGCTGACCTATGTGCTAACCTCAGGACTGTGTGATTCTTTCTTCAAAAGACCATCTCAGACTTCAATCTACATGGTTCTCATATGATTTGACTATTACATGTTTGCTGTATGGATGTTAAAAGAGACTTTGACTCTTGAGTTTGTTTCGGTGTATCTTCTCAGGATAGCCAGGTAGGAAACACTGACTTCATCTAGTTTAGATTGACGAAAAAATTGACGTCTAAAAGTGTTTTTATAAAACTATTTGCAAAATAAATATCATTTATCAGGGCACCTAGCTAGGAAACACCGGTTTCATCTACTTTAAATTGACGAAAAAATTAACGTGTAAAAGTGTTTTTTCAATACACTTGCTCAGAAAGTGACTCTTATTGCACTGCACTTAGGTATATAAAGGCATTTGTTACCAAACTGTGACATTTTGATTACTCGTGCTATAATGTAGTTAAAACCTTTTTGTTAAACCTCTTTGTTTGCAAAACAAATTTTGAGTACGAAAAATTTCACATAAGGTATTGCGTTCAATGGTATAAAATATTGTTTTACTTACATATTTCATGCAATTTTGACCATTTTAACCTGTAGAAAAAAAAAATTAAATGTTTTTTTTTAATAAAAAAAAAAAATTGTAAATAATTAAATCGTACTTTCAAATAAAACTTGTTTTTTTTGCTGACGTTTTCTTAAAGAAATTAATTTCGTACACGCGTAAATTAATACAAGTTTTGAAAAAAAAGGATGTTATTTTTTAATTTTATCTTTACAAATCGATAGTGTTTCATGTACCGAATCGACCCTCCACGGGATTAAAACGATCAAAATTTAACGGTGTATACTATGTAACTATTTAGTAATATTTACGCGGGATAAGTTTGTTGCTCTGTGCATCGCGTGTGAGTAGAACGATCGTTTACCCCTTTATGTGACGTGAAATAAGTAATTTATTGACATAATTAAGCTAAAAATGTTAATTTTTCACTCATTATAATGACTACAACTATGCAGCACCAACGAGGGTTTCATGGATGGCTCTAATGTTATCATAAACGTGGCCGCCTACTGGAAGCCAAAGTAGTTATGTTATGGTTAAGTATCGACTTGAAAAAGGGACTATTTTAATACTTATGTTATACTAGCTTATGCCTGCAGCTTCGCCCTCGTAGATAAAATAGCTTATGTCACTCATGAATAAAGCAGCTTTCTATCGATGAAAAAATTTTTGCAATCCAGTACTTCCAGAGATTACCTCCTACAAACAAAAAAACAAACTATACCTCTTTATTATATTAGTGTAGATTTCTGTTTACTTTCATATTTGCATTAAGTACAACCATTTTGTGTCTACGTATCTGTCCACTGCAGGTTGCCTGGATGGGAGCGCGAAATATTATACGATAAGGCCGCCAATTGGGTATTTTTATAAGGTTGTCATTATGTTAATTATTATCTTAGGGTACAAATATAGTATGTAACTATATAAGACTAGCTTCTGCCAGCGGCTTCGCCCGCGTACATAATATATAGCCTATAGCACTCAGGAATAATGTAACTTTCTACCAGTGAAAAAAATTTTTAGAATTGGATCATTAGTTCCAGAGATTACCCCCTATATACAAACTTACAAATTTTACCTCTTTATCATATTAGTATAGATTAAATAAATACTATTCTAATTGCTCATAAAAACAATCTCGGGAATTTCTTCATCTTAATGATCCTACATAAATCCTTTCGGATCCTCTCTCTCCTCTTTCTTTTCCTTTTGATTTGCTGCCTACCATCTAATTTTCATTAGAAAATGAAAAAATCTCGTAATATCCTTTCAGCAAAGTGCAAAGTAAATATTATTAGATTACAGCGGCGAGTTACGCTGTAATCTCTACGAGGAAATTGTTTTATTCCCTGCACGTCTTCAAAAGTTATCCCGAATCAATTTGAGGAAATCGCATTATCATGCACGCCGCGCTTAAATATACTGGAAAAATAATGTTAAGGAGAAAAATATTGAATTATAAAACGAATGTCATCGTAGAGATTTCAGCGTCGGCCTTATAATGTTCCCACTGTTGGGACTCAGGCAATTCCCTCTCTAGGAGAGGGAATAGGCCGTAATCCACCACGCGGGGCCAGTGCGGGTTGGTGGATGTCACATGTCTTCGAATTTTTGGTTCTAGGACATGCCGGTTTCCTAACGATGTTTTTCTTCACCGTTTTGGGAGCAGTGGTGATGAAATAAATTACACAAAGTAAAGCGCCTGGCTGGGTTTGAACCCGTGACCTACAACTTCGAAGTCGGGGCCGTTACCACTCGGCCACCTCTGCTCTAGAGCGTAGAGATTTGTTTAAATTTAAAATGTTTGTTTCGTACATCAGCTGCTGATGATAAATTAATTTCCGAAAAGGGCAACACGATGCTATTATTCTTCTAAATAACAATCCATAATAATGTTGTGATTACGTCTCAGATTAATTCAGTTTGGTTACACTCAAGGTGTCTCGTCCAATCCGGCAGTCATGTGTGGACAGGGACGCAAGCCACAAAAGGTACTATGATTTATGGCGACGAGGGAGTACGAAGCGCGGACTGCGGACGCAGTCACATTAACATTCGTACCGCGCGCCGTCAGTGCGTTCGTAGCCTTATATTGCGAGTGGGCTAGTTGAGTCATTATTGGGATGTAATCGCGTTACTGCGATGATTTCACGCTACGTTTGGCCTACAATAATGTTGCTTAAGTTTGCCATTTGTTTATTTATATTGACGATGGAGCTGTTCTTTGAATAGGGTTGAAGTAAATGATTATGGCGTATTTACTGCCTCAAATGGAGAGTAATAGCGCCGGAGTGAGACAGTTTCTACTAGATATTCACCAAAAATGTCTGGAAAATTTAGTCTTTTTTCAATTCTATTAAGAAATTGAAATATTTTAAACATCAAAGTAAGATTGCTATTGTTTAATTTAATTGATTCGTAGTTTACAGTATGGCAGACATAACATAAATAACGCAAAATGTATGTTTTTGAAGATAACTTCGAATAATTGTAAATATTAATAATGATGACACTTATAGACCGCATTTTCGTAAATTAGAAACTCTTACATTATCATCAATTTACATTCTAGAAATCTGTAAATTTGTGAGGCAGAACCCTAATTTCTATAAAAAAATAACCGACCAGCCTCGCCGATACGCACCGCGTTCTCAATTTAAAAACATGCTTGTAATACCTCCATCAAACTTAAAATTACATAGTTCGAGTCCTCACATAAGCTCCATAAAAATATACAACAAAATACCGAATGACATCAAAACCGAGAAAAGTGATAGAATATTTATTAAACGACTCAAAAAACTGCTAGTTGACAAATGCTATTATTCGGTAAATGAATTCTTTAACGATGATTAAATACTTTCATATATTGTCATTTTTTTCCATGTCCGTTTTATGTTTTGTAGCTTATTTTTTATTGGAATTTATTTCGACATCTGCAATGATTTTTATTTAATTTTTTGACATTATAATTTTTTTTTTTCCTTTTGACATTTGTTATGATTTTATTTATTTTTTGACATTTGTTATGAATTTATTTTGACACTGTAATAATTTACTTTTTGATTTTCATTTTATTTTTTGACATTATCATTTTTTTCCCTTTTGACATTTGTTATGATTTCATTTTTATTGACATTTGTTATTAATTTATTTTGACATTGTTATAATTTACTATTTGACATTTGTATTATTATTATTATTATTTTTTTTTTTTGCTATTTGTAATGAATTTATTTTGACATTTAAAATGGATTTATTTTTATTAATGAAGGAATTAACTTTGACATTTATGACATGATTTTTTTATTTTTTTTTTGGCATTTTATTATTATTATTATTTTTTTTTTATCTTATTACTTATTATTGTACTTTTTATTTTATTTGTATATCCGATTTATTTTAATTTTTTTTTTGTTTTTCTCTGTGTTTTGACTTTGTTCCCAAATTGCATTTCTACCTACTTCATGTATGACATTGCTGTGCCCGACAGGGTCCATGTGCACTTATATAACTATTTCGTCATCTTATGTAACACATGTGATATAGCAATAAAGAATTGAATTGAATTGAATTGAACTATTCTGTTTTATAATAAGATCTCAGGGTAATTGGAGCTTTCGAATGTCAAATTGTTAGGTGGTTTTGTTTGGCAAATATCAATTGTTAAGTGAAGCGTGATTATAAATTGGTGGAGAGTTCGATTAGCGCTTGTCGCGCGACGGTACGATATTAGACGACAGCGCGCGTCTCTTGGCGCACGACCAACGCTGTGTCGTTGACTGTGAACTGACCATTCGGTTTTATTTTATGTCCTCATCAGAACCTTTATCGTGGAAATTACTGGACGGAGACGCAAGCACCTAGTTTCTTGTAGGCGAACATTTCGACGTTTGTAAAGCGGGAACTACATCACCGCACACGTGGGTGACGCCTGAGTTGTTCGCAGAAACTGACAGAGTGTAGGTAGAGAGAAGACCCCGAGCCAAGTTGATAATCTGCAACTATTAACGATAGTAGAAAACTTCAAATGTACGGGAATGACGTCATCTCAACGCTCAGTCACGTGGTCAGAACAAAAGATTCGGGGGCGTGACCAACTCGAGGCGTTCGACGCAAGCGAAACGGTTGTAACTTGGCTAGGGGGGCAGAGCCCAACTATAAAACATTGCCACATGCTATGCTATTAGTACGAAAAACTGAACATCATTACATGATGAAATTATGTACTTTGTTGTTGTTATTGGAAAAGCAGTAATAGAATATACGTAAATTCATTACTGCTTTTCCATTAACAATATTGCCAATTTGTATTTAATAAAGAGCGTAGTCTCATAAAAATCGGCCAATAAATTGTTTTATTTTGTAGTTAACTATTTTTTAAAAAAAAGTTACGCGGATATTCGATAGGGTTTTTTTTTTAGGTGGGTAAAAACCATCTAAATGACATCCCCCACCCTTGGGCGGAGCAGGCAATAGTGTTTTTTTTTTTTATTATTGATAGGCTCGCGTTTGACCACTATCTCACCTAGTGTCAGACACTTACTGACTAAAAAACCCACCCCGTTCCTTTCTGCCTTTCATACCGGGGCTGAGCCTCCCTTTAGGAAACAGACCCTAGCCCCAGTAGGCTTCGATCCAGCTGGGCCCCTACGGTTGCTGACAACTCCTTGAGGCGCGCGGGAACAGTGCGCGCCGTCGACGACTTGGGCCTGGGCCGGACATATTCGATAGGTGTTAAAGAAAAGCCCATTTCATTCATCAAAACGGTAAAATAAAATAAACGTGTAGGAATTGCATTTTTATTTAGTAATTTATTTAACCAATACGACCAAATGCTAAATTATAATAGCTACTAATTAGACACTAATTGTGTAAAGTACATTAAAGACAAAATAAATCTAAATATATTATTAAACCGCTCACTAAGTCGTCTCGCAAATCATCAGACATTTAGACAGCAACTGTTTCCATTCATTAGCGACAAATCTAGTCCAGGACTGGATACAAGCAGAGCGCCGAATATTCAATTTGGAACATCATCATTTCAGCCGATAGATGTCCACTGTTGGACATAGGCCTCGCCAAGTGTCGTCACAATGAAAGAACCTTTGCGTCTCGCATCCATCAGATTCCCACAACCTTTACCAAGTCATCGGTCGCTACTCCAGAACCTTTCGGCCCAAACTTCCATCTGTTCTGCGAACAATGTGCCCTACCACTTAAGTTTGGCGATTCTTCGTGATCTGTCAGCAATCTTAGTTCTTCTGCGGATATCTTTATATCTGATTCGATTACGCAAGGAAACTCCGAGCATTGCCCTTCCCATTGTTCATTGGGTGACTTTGAGCGTTCTGATGAGGCAAAATTTGGAACAATGCTTTGTAAATTAACAATGATCGGTGAAAGGCGCTTCTGTTTTTTGCATATAAACTGCAAACCGTTATTTTAAAGAGTATCGTAAAATATATGACTATTTTACTGCGTTATCGCTCGCAAAATGGCATTTTATTAACTAACGAGGGTCCAACTAGCGGGCCGCGGTTGTTGTTTAACGAGTATTGTAATATCACAGCAACTAGTGGCGTAGGTAGCCCAAGAGGGGCCCTGTGTCAAACATTTTTAATGCTTTTTCGAGACTGGATAACTGGAAAAACACATTATTATAAGAATATTATATTTGCACCAAGTGCAACCTCTTTTTGTGTCCAGGTACCTAATCTCTGTCCATTCCAGGTTTATTTTATTATAAGGTTTAAATTTGTAATCTTGGTATGCAATAAAGTGTATTAAATAAATAAATAATATTAAAAAGAAAAATGTGATCTTATGTAGAAAATTCTAGAACGATAGGAGCGAGTTATAATATTGGACCGTTGTCAATTAAGTTTAGTCAATAGGTACTAATTAACTACAGGCCTCTTATTAAGAAGAGAATTTAAAGTTGTTGTGGATCACACGTTACGAATTATTGCACATTTTGGGGCCCTTGTAGCCCGGGGGCCCCATATCATTAATACGGTGGTAGCTACGCCCCTGACATCAATGCAACTAAATCGCACAAACATAGATAATCTTTCATATCAGTTAACCCGCAAACGCAGCGATGAACATTAAATTCACCTCGTTGTTATCAATGTGTTTGATTCAACCCTCTCCACATAATTTGCGAACGAATTGAATGAGGTAAAATAATAACGAAAATCTGAATACATCGGGCATGTTTCGTATACGGGCGGCGGTTTATTATGTAAATGCGACCCCTCATATGTTGTTGATAAAATTGCAGGCGCCTTGCGGACTACACGCTCTAAGTAGAGATAGTAAGCTATAATATATATATAGCAGAAGTTTATCCGTGCCTCCGTGCCTCCGAGCTGACCGGAGGAAGTGGGGTGGGCACCCGCGCAGACATTCAGGCGACAGACGTTGCACAAAACGGTTCGCGGACTCCTTGAGTGCTTGCTTATGATACGACTTGAAATTCCATAGGAAATGGCCCGGAACATTCTACTTTACACTTCCTTTTATACAAGATGTAGTTTTGAATCTACACAATTTTCGTAAATAATCATATAATAATACGATAATTGATCAATAATACTGATTATTTTAGTTCTGTTTAATTATGAGTGTTATTCAGAATAACTCTCTTAATAAACTTCTTTAAAAAAACAGAATCCATTGCGATTTATTGCGTGTCAAGTCACTATGTGCGTTAGTGCGACAGCCTATTCGAGGCTCTGCAAACTTACTCTACGAAACCGAAATAATAATAAAAAATACCTACCCATTTTATTGTTATTTCGAATCGAGAATCACTAACATAATAATGATTGCTTTCTGAATGTTTTTTGTAGATTCAAAACTACACCTTGTATACGTCGTGTATTAATATTGACCCAGCGGAAAACCATTTACTGGAATCCCGGAATCATTAATTAAATCGGTGTCCACGAGCAGTACCTACTGTCAGTTAGTCCGCGGCCGGCGATCTCATGTGTCCAGCGGTGCATCTAAAATTTCCCACATCGCGTAATCGAACCTGAATATGAGCGCATAATTGCTTATTTGCCTCATTTCGGATTCATTCGCGGCTGAAGTACGTGGTATGGGTAAATACGCTCGGATACAGACATAGGGTTACGAGTGAAATTCGCTTTTGTACCTGCTGGGGTAGGGTTACCCCTGTGTAGGATTACAGGGCTTATAACATAAAATACATCGGTAAAAGAGTTAGGAAGGGGACGGTTTTCTTTTATGTTCAAAGCGAAAAATACAGTTCGATTGTCGTAGTTGCCTGGTACTGGTACATACAACCTCTTAAGTATTGAGTGGCAAGTTAAAATCTGTGCCAAACAATCGGGAAATTCGCCGACTGACATTCTTAAATGATCTCCAATAGTTTTCTGTTCGTAAACGTTTATTTCCTTACTTTTCAACAGAATGTTAACCCATTTCTACTTTTTGTTCCAGGTAAGTGCACTGACAACTGGAATAAAGGATTTATTGGAGTATAAAATGCAATTAAGAGGTTGATACTCAACCCTATGGTGGCGAACGTGCAAGGTATGTCCAGCGTGTACTGTTCAGGCTACTGGGAACTTACTCAAATGAGAAATACGTTACAGGTGCTGTTTTTGCGGATTTCGGTTATGTTAATAAAGCCGACAGTGCAGTTTGCAATACTCCGTATACCCTTTGTTTGTGCTCTTAACGCTAACTTGCTCTGTGTTCACAATTTCAAAGCATTAGCGTTTTTTGCTGAGAGAGGTAATTACGCGTACGTCGGACTAACCATACTTTGCAATTCTCAACGTTAATACTTATTTTCGTAGACTATATTACTAAAACAAGCGCACTGGCCGCAAAAAGAAACATTTTAAAACTATATTTATAAAATTACGTAAATATTTGGCGAATATACGTTTTCTAGAATCGTTAAACTTTGCTCCGATATATTATTTTTGGTGAACACATTTTAATATATTAGTTTGTGAATACGTAGTGTTGCCAGGATTATCTAGTTATTGAATTACTGAATGACGAGTTTTTGTGAATCAGAAAATAGAGTTGTACCGATTCAGGGGCGTGGTGTGGATTAATTTATACGTGGGTGAAGGCACATCAGCGAGGCTGTTTTCTTTCATAAATTCTAAAACGAGACAGCGACTGTTGCGATCCAGTATTCGACTACATCGTCGCTTACCATCAGGTGAAATAGTGGTCAAACGCGAGCTTATTATTAAAAAAAACCCTCGTTCTTAAAGAGCCCTCGCTTGTGCGAGGCCCTTTTGGGTACGAGATCTTCTTCGCACACGTCTATCTACGCTACTGTACCGATTAGTCTCTCAGGTATTTTAGTGGTAAGAAATGGGTGATAACCGTCATGAGAAGAACTAGTGAGTACTAAATAACAAGAATGCAGCGTTTAAAGCAGCTCGACGATTTTTAGTCAGAATGTTTAGACAGTTTGAGTGAATTGATGGCGAATTGTGTGCGATTGTCATTGCTTTTATTCCGACTTGATTGCAAGACAATACGTTTTATGTTGGCAACGTCGCCAAACCGCTCCAAGGAGTTTGTTTCACAATGGATTGCCAAGTGTATCGCATTGGTTCTAAATGTTTTACTAAGGTTTTATTCTGTGTTTAGTTTTATACATGGTCACCTTACCGTAGGGGCCCAGCAGGGCCAATGCCAGCTAGGACCACAGGGGAATTCTGGAAGGGATACCGTGGTTCTGGAACAGCAACTGAAGGACACATGTAGGTTTTATTTATTTATTTATGTGGGTTTTAGTCGGTATTAGACTGATACACTCTCTCGCCCGCCCTAGAACGGGAGGAGTCATTCGATGATTTCCCATTTCATAAAAAGAAGTTACCATCTTATTGTTTTTGCTGGAATCAAACTATATTTGCACTTTACGGACAATAGAACATTAAATATTTGGACAGACAGACAGACGGACGCACAGCGGAGGTTTAGTAGTAAGGTTCCGTTGGCATCCTCCGGGTACGGATCCCTAAAAAATTATGGTGTATTTTTTTTAGGTGAGAAAATAGTCCAATGACAAACCTCGTTCATGGGCGGAGCGGGTGATAGTGCCAGACTTTTACTGACTGAAAACCCCCTCCTGTTCCTTCCTTGCCTATCGTACCAGGGTCGAATCTTCCTCTCAGAAACAGATCCTTGACCCCAGTAGTTTACAACTCTGCTGAGCGCCCACGGTTTGTTGACAACTCCTTGAGACGCCCGTGGAACAATACACGCTGTCGATGTGAGTTTCAAATTCAACACATCAACATTCTACTGGCCAGGGTTAGCTACAGGGGCCAGGCTCAGCCCCGGTACGAAAGGCATCGAAACAAGAGTGGGTTTTTAGTTAGTAAAAGTCTGACACTATCTCCTGCTCCGCCCAAGAGCGGGGATGTCATTAAAAAATTGGATAAAAAAACATCAACATTTAAAAGTATTGTGAATGTGAAGTCACTGCTGTCTACATTAAATTATGTCAGACGTCATAACTTTATTATGTGTACACGTTAATCAATGATTATGACACTCCATCTTCTGACCTGACAGACGACATGACATGACCGTTTTGTTAATCTGACATGTTTGTCTCATTCAGATCTTTGAGAAGTTGTTAATTGATTGTTTTTGTTTAGACTGCATTAACTAGTTCTGTTTTCGTTTGGCTTCGGTTCGAAACAATCCCTTTAGATTACAGGGTTAAGAAAAAACAAATAAAGTTAAGTAGAGTTAAGTAAATGACATTTCCCACCCTTGGTTCGAGGCAGACGGCATGTCAGACGTTTACTGACTATAAACCCACTCCTGTTCCTTCTTTGCCATTGTTCCAGGGTCCCGGGGGTCTCTTTAGCATCACCCATGGCCCCAGTAGGCTTCGACCCTACTGGGCCCCTACGGTTGCTGACAACTCATTGAGGCGCGCGTGGAACACTACGCGCCGTCGTCAACGACTTGGGCTCGGTCCGGACGATTACCGGACGGTCGGACGGCGAGCTTCCCATTGCTCGCCGTCCGCAAGCCCGCGCCTTCGGTGGCTATTTGAAAAATATTGTGGTCAAGTTGCTACAGATAACGGTGCTAGTGTCTACGAGTTTTCTGAATGCTAGATCAATTCCATAAGTGCGGAAGCTGCCTATTCTCACTGTATGTTAGCTGCAGTAAATGTTTGCCTACAATAACAAAGAGCGATCTAGCTGTTTGACAAGAGATTGCATTAAAAGCTTCCAGAAATAGGGAGCTGAAATTAGAAGGCTTATTTCATACGAAAATTTGAAGTTATTTGCTCGTATCAAATCTGTCTTGTTATGATTCTGTCATACAATCATAGCAGCTAACTTTAGATTTGACTGCAATTTTTAGGATTCCATAAAAATAGGAACTTGCATTTTTAATTGTCTTGCATTTTTCATTAAGGGCCAAGCGCCCAAAAAGTGCCATAAAACAGTGATTTTCTGAGGCCTACTCCTCCGTAACGGCTAGGTCAATTGGTTTAAAAAAAATATATGTTTATTATAGATTCATGAACAATAATATCAACATTTGATTTTTTCGTGCAATTAATACTTTTGTCAAAAAAAAAAAATTTAGCAATTTCGCAACTTTTCGCAACTTTTCTCTACTCCTTCGAAACGGCTTGGACCTTTAGAAACATTTTTACACATAAAAATTGGTGGTTAAATATTCTTCAAAGTGAACATTGCACATGTAAATCAATCAATATCTCGCAGAGAAAATGAATTTAAAGCGCTTTCCGGGCGCTGCTGGCCGCAAATAAATGCACAGATTTGCGTACTGCCGCCTAGGCGAGTGCGAGAGTTGCGTTCACATAATTTCGGTCAGATGGTTCAAGGGACTATACGCCTTAATGCATTTTTTTAAATTGTTTAAAACTATCTTTGCTTAATTGCCTTTCTAATCAAACCGGTTTGGAGCACATTTGTTGGATGGTTTCAAAGTCTATAATGGACATGGGTGGATGTGGTAGAAACGTGTTTTGTTGTATACATATATATTATTTGGCAGGGGTGGCCAACTTGATTAGACCCAAGATCTCCGGTTTACTATTGAAACCCTGTGCGATCTACCAATTACATACTTATTGAAAACTTAAATGAAACAGCATAGTTCAGTACACAATCATGTAGAATTTTTTTTATTTTATTATGAGAGGAAACATAAAATAAATGTGAAAATTATTTTTAGTATCTAGGTACTTATTTACCTTTATATTAGTGTGAGTATTGCGTCTGAGCATCTTCCACTAGTTTAGCATAATCAGCAGGCTTACTCTTGAGTTCAATTCCGATCTGTCGACATTGAGATTGTGACGTTTCGTACCCTTGAATTCAATGCTAGCGCCAAATTGGTTCAAAATTGCGTGACCATTTTGAGAACTAAGTGAAATCGTGACAATATTGTTTTCAAGAGTACCAAATCACGTAACGTCAAAATTGATATTGCGATCGGATTGACTTTAGATTGAAATTAATTTGGACAGTAACCCTGCAGGTTTGTAGTTGGAAATTGCCAACCTTAAAGAATCCAATGTATGAGCGTCTGTCAAACGAGAACGGCGTTTTGCCTTGCCACGATCAACTGGACTAACAGTCGCGATCGACCTGTTGGCCACCCCTGTTATATGGCATGGCTATGGCTTGTGCCAGTGGTTTTGCCCTCGTAAACGTAGAAAATGTAAAGCCACGTCACTCTGCAGTAAAATAGCATTCAGGTGAAAGAACTTTCTGTCTAGAAGTTTTGGAGTTAATTCAGCACAAATAAAAATGCAAGAGCAGAGAGAAGAGAGATTGAGAGCAATGGTGGCCGAGTGGTAACGGCCCCGACTTACGAGTTGTAGGTGGCAGGTTCAAACCCGGCTGGGTTTACTTTGTGTAATTTATTTCATCACCACTGCTCTCAAAAACGGTGAAGGAAAACATCGTGAGGAATCCGGCATGTTCTAGAATCAAAAATTCGAAGACATGTGACATTCACCAACCCGCACTGGGCCCGCGTGGTGGATACGGCCCATTCCCTCTCTTAGAGAGGAGGCCTGCGTCCCAGCAGTGGGCATATTAAAAAGGCTGATGATGAAAAATGCAAGTAGGTTAACGCGTTCAAATACGTATACAATTTCAATAAGGCTATAAATCTTCAGATCTTACTTGAAGTATACTGAGATAAAACATGAGGTATTTTTTTGAGAAAGCGAGTTTCTTAGAAATAATGCTCTCGTTTAATAAGTCCCCCCTTGTCTAAGAAGTGACTTCTGTCATGCGTTAAACATCAATTTCCGTTTTAATTATTATTTTCAATTACTTCTCAAACATTGGCAAACAAGTTTATAATTCATGGAACATCTAGGTTAATTAGATTTTATACAATAAATAAACGACAACGTATTCTTTACCACAATATATTCAAGGCTTGCAGTAAATAACTGTTGTTATAATATTCATGATGCTGAGACGATAAAATACCAGGGCAGCAGGTTTGTTCAGAAGTGTCAACACTGCCCTTGAACGCAAATGACAACTGAAGGAACATGGTTGTGTTTTAGTCAGTGAAAGTCTGATACTTTCTTTCACTCCACCTTGACCAGGAGAAGTTATTTGATGACTTTCCCACACGAAGAAAAAGACATCAAAATATCTAACATTAAATTAACATAGCATCACTTCTGTCTATATGTCTGTGTTACCTAAAGGATAAGGCCGATATTAGTTGTAGTCCCATATTTCGCTAGTCACGGTTAAGTCAAATTGGCATCATTCCTGTATTGTGGATTAAATCTTTCAGAACTCCATGATCAGTAGTCTTAGGGCTGCAGGATTATTCAGAAATGTCACCACGGCCCTAAAAAACACGGGTGAGATTTTGTCAGTGACAGTCTGATACACTGTTACTCTCCACTCAGAGCGAGAGAAGTTATTTGGAGATGTCCCAATCCAACAAAAAACGGTCATCAGTCTTTCTTGCGAATATTATCTGTGTCACACACTTAGTCCAAAAAGACAATCCAGTACAACCAATACAGAAATATGGAAATTATGTCTGTATCTATTAGTATCCAATACCACTGTCAGAATCAGCAAATACGCACATGTGTGTCTATGTCATGTTATACAAGTAGGGGATACACAAAGTTTTCTATGCGTGGCGTATAACTTGAAATATTGGGACATCGATGTCCCTTCCGGCGTCCCTTGCATACTAATGTCATTTGGAACCCCGATGTACCGAAACCTTGTGAATCTTCTTTCGGTATTGATTAGTTTGCTAACTATCGGAATGGGGATTTTGTACTGTGTAATAGTGACCGAGCGAAATATTATTTGCAGCCGAAGTCGAAAGCGTAACAGATTCGGTTCGGCTTTGCTCCTAGTTTCGACCGGTCGGCTAGTAACCGAAACTGTACTGACGTGATAACAGAAAAATTTACAAAAAAAAAAAAAATCGATACAGTTATTCCCAACTTCAGTTCGCTAAAGCTTGCTTATATGCTAAGGGTCGCTACACACGTACCACAGGCAACAGCCACAAAAGCCGCCATAATAAGCTACAAGCGGCCAAAAAGGAGGCTGAAGGGCGTGACAGCCACTTGTGGCCGGGGTCTGCTATTTTTAGATAGGTATGTGACAGTTATTACTGATATTCAGAAGGCAAAAAATCTGATGTATTCTAGATCTTTTTTTCGGACTGGTATACCAGTCTTTTTTTTTTATTAATGATAGGCTTGCGTTTGACCACTATCTCACCTGATGGTAAGCGATGATGTGGTCGACGATGAAGCACGCTTGCCTAGAAGAAACCTATTCACTCTCGACTTAAAGACTCCTAAGTTGTAGCTATCTGTCTTACCAAAAAATGTCGTGTTACCCAGTTACTGAAAGAAAGAAAACACGTTTATTTGGCACATAAAACACACAATGAAATAACTATTATAGAAACCACTTAATTTTAAAAATACGTCCACATTAGGTGTCTCACGGCTGCTGCAAATAGGTCCAGTTCAGCATAGTGTCAGGCCACTACGTAGTGCGCAGTTGCCTGACGCTGGTTATCCACTGAACCTCACTATGAGTCTACGGATGCTAATCAGTTTGTTAGGTGTGAGGTAAATAAATATATGTATTTTAATTAGTGTAGGTATAAATTAGTGTGTGGTAAATTATTACTGTGTAGTAATTACTAGGTTGTGGAGGCCAGATAAATACTGGTACTCAGCTGCCTTTAGCTAGAGTAGAAGTCGAGCCCACCTTACTTGAGAAAAAGTTAGCCAGATACCTAACCTAACCTACCTAATTGTATTTTGGTCTAAGATTAGCAAGTACGGAGGCGATGAATAATTTATAGCCTGACTAATATTGTGTATTCAAATCGATACCAACACTTGTATTTTTGGTATGACTCATCAGCATCACTCATCAACAGGTAATACTGTCTAGTGTGCGAGAAAGGAGCAAGCTATAATTTGCTGTCTACGTTTGGTTTGTGCCTCGTTATTGACAATAGACTTACCTACCTCTTGCCACCTCTTGCTGTTTAATGAACTAAAGATAATAATGTAGGTATATGTGTATATGTAGGTTTATATTAGGTATATTAAATATTATATTTATGTTTATTTTAAATACATACATTTGTTCCCTGGTTTTCTTATTAATATTTTTTATACCACCCTGCCACGTACCATGCCACATGCGATGTTTTCTTTTTACCGCCCTAAAGAAAATGTCTAATGCATTAAGTCCGCCTTTGTACCTTTGTGTCGCACAAAGTTTGAATAAATAAATAAACAAAGATTATATATTTACCGCGGAATATAATAAAGAGCGGACTAAAATATAAACTCAGTAATAACACAAAAGCATTAGTGTAGCTTTTTTAATAATAAGATAATAATAATGTTCGTAATTAAATCAGAACTTCCACAGCATCCCTACCTGCAAACAAACAATTATTTATATTTATAATCTTACCATAGAGTATACAGGGTGTCCCGTAAATAATGGTCCAAACGTAACGGGTCGGGAGCTTATCTGATTTCCAACAACTAATTTAAATAGTTAAAAAAAAACCTACAAACAACCAATAGCGTCGGAAGGAGAGTTACGTCAACGCATCCAATCTGCTGTATCAGAAATCAACCAAAGCCATTTCGTCCGTCGGATAAGAGCTTCCTTTATTAGGAGATGCAGACTTTGCATTCTCGTATGGGGAAGACAGTTCAAACATTTGCTGTAAAAACTAAATAAACGATTTATTTAAACAAATTGTTTTTTTTTTTCTTCTAATTCTTTTCATACGCTGATATCTCTAATTAAATCATTGCCTCTGAAATACTACAGTAAAACATTTTAAAGAAAAAAGTTTAATTGTGCACACTTTTTCATTTTATTTTAATTTGTTGATTCAGTACCTCTCTCAGATTCATAGCAATATCTTTGTAACGGCTAAGACTAGACGTAATTTTATACCAATATGCAAACCTTATTAAATGTACAAGTTTTTAAAATAATGGTGGTCGTCGGTGTCATACAATTTTTTTACAGCAGAATTTTTTCAAATTTGGTCTTTTCATCGTAAAGAAAAATCTTTTCAATTCAAGATTTTTTTTCTAAGGCACATAAAATGTTACTAAAAAATATGGTATCTTATAACATTAGTAAGCTATTCAGAAATGTTACACAAAAATTATAGCAAGAAATGTTATTATTTGCAGCGACAGCATTAAAAAAACTAAATTCTGGTAGAGAAAATGGTAAAATTCGAAAAAAAAAAATATCTTGGTTATCATAACGGTTTTTTTTAACTATTCAAATTAGTTGTTGGAAATCAGATAAACTACCTACCCGTTACGTTTGGACCATTATTTACGGGACACCCTGTAGACATATAGATTAAAAATAAAGTTAAAAAAATAACCATATCTATATCAATTCATCTTTTTGATATTATAATTTAGTTAAAACTGTTATACCTACTTATTATGTAGGTCTGTATTATACCTACACCTTAGGGTCTATACAGATGGACCGCATTTCAACTGCACGCTCCTCCCTTCCGTGTATGGTGCAGTTCGGATGCAGTCGGTGTGCAGTTCACACGACTGCAATCGGACTGAACGTTTGTTTTGCAGTTTTATTGCAGTCGTGTTTACAGTTCTATTGCAGTCGTGTCAACTGCATTCAAACTGCACTTAAACTGCAATTTGCGGTTGGATTTCAGTTGAAATGCGGTCCGTCTGTTTGGACCCTTAACCGGAGCAGGTTTGTAAGAATGAAAGTGTCAAAGACCTTCGAATGTAATCTAGAAATCGTTGCACTAAAGTCATGTCTACTTAAAATCGATTAGTTGACTTGCCAATTGTTTACCGAGTAAGCTTGTCTCCTTGAATAGCTTTACATAATCTGCATTGTGAGTTCGATTGATTTCTTGTCAACATTCAATAGGACTTGTCAACCAATTAGAAAATTGGAATAAAAAAAAAGTGGGCAATTGCGAATCGGACTAACGCACTAAGAGTTCCGTACAAACTTACCTACCTACCTCTGAAAACAGTTCAATTCCCGAATTAAGTCACGAAGATCTTTCGGAAGCGCAAAACAAGATTTTTTTTCACGTAATACTTTAATGTTTTCAGATTTCTTCTTATACTTATGCAATGTGACCTTGCTTCATGCCAAATTTCAGACCTGAGTACCTACCTAGATATATGGTTTAAATTTCAAATCGATATGTAGATACCTATCGATTTGAAATTTGTTTCCAAGATAAAGGTCTTGACAGACAGACGGACGGACAACAAAGTGATCCTATAAGGGTTCCATTTTTCCTTTTGGGAACTCTAAAAAAACATCATTGTATAGGTACTTCAAAAGTGATATTCCAATCAGCCTCCGTGTCTCCACCCAATGAACACGTAATCACGATCAAATAATCGCATTCTTTTACGAGAAAATCGTTTAAAAGTACCTACTGCCGTAATGTGTCGTTTACAAATTCTTCAGCGTATGACAATGCACAACTACAAACATACGGCAAGACGGACGTGTCTGCATGAATGTTTCGCAATCGCTGCGAATTCAGCAATATTGCTCAAGAAAACAACATTGTACTTGTAACAATGCTCTGGGAATCTCTACTAGTAAGTAACCGTGACATATTGCCAAGCTGTTCGGCAAGCGTGTTATAGAACAGGCATGGCATCCTGTTTGTTTTTTTTTTGAGGTGGTTAATAATCAGATGAGGAGAAGTCATCTCTAGTCATCTCTAGGTGGATTCAGAGGAAATTCAGATTTTCACAGACTAAAACCCACCTAACAATGACAAGTCACAATAATTTAAAACATCGTCTTTGCTTCTTGATGAATTATTCTAGATTTGACTTCGAACTGGCCTAAATCAAATGAGATCTATATACTTACTGATGATATTCTGTAAAAACCTCACCTTCACCACACTTCTGTGCAGTGAGCTTGAAGTGAACTGTCAATCCCCATCCCCATCTGATGATGGAAATAATGGCAGCTTACTTTAGGCTTTTTTTGGGTGAAAATATAACTGCTCTCGCTTGGGGTGGAGCGACAGGGAGTGTCATACTTAAAGTGACTAAAACCCACCTGTGTTCTTTCAGTTGCTTTTTGGGATCCCAGGACCTTTATAACTCTTTCAAACATTTCTGCAGTCTTAAAGTAGCGTCCTTACGTTTTAAAAATTAAATGTTATGTTCACTTGTACTCAGCTAGCTGCTAAAAAAGCTCGAATATGTTGCAATTACTGTGTGGTCTTTTTTGGATATATTTAACGTTGCTTAGTTATTTTTGTAGATAAGAATCTTAATGCCTGATCTCTAAAATGATTAATTACTTGCTCCTTGAACTTTTGATTTTACCTTACTCTATCGTATGCTGAGATAAATATTTAATCTATACATACAATAAATCTGTAGAATTTTTTAGTTGTGCGCGCACCACTTAAAATATACGAAATCGATCTAGATAACGTTTATACATTAAAATTGTGTGTTACTTGATAATTACTTAGGTTTGTTTCATCGCAAGCAGTTGATTATATCGAAAGATATACTACATTCATTGACTGTTAGGCGGCACGATGTTCGCCGGGTCAACTAATTAAAAAAAAAAAACAATTCATGAAAAAGATACAAAAATGACTTGATCCCACACTGTTATTTGATTATAGAAAAAAAAAAATGATATAAAGTAACTATAAAGACGGTCAGTTTCTGTTCGTTTCGATGAATGGTTTTCCAATTCGCAGAGCCGTGTGTAGCGTGTCAGTAAATCGCCTCGCTCCAATGAATGAATTGACACAATAGTGAGAAAAAAACACCAAGTTATTCAATTTAGATTTCTATCGGCTCCGACCTTAAGATATTTGAAGTGTTATTTTAGCAATTTGTAAAACAATGTTGTTACAACAAAAGATATAATTTATACCTATGTCGGTGCGCGTGAGACGTTTTGTTTAGCTCCTAGTTTTGATGTGATTTATGTATTATAACAGTTTTCGCATGGTTTTGTACAAGTCACGTCGTTGCTGAACAGTAAATTGCGCTTAATTATACTTTATGGCCAAGTTTTATTTAAAATACATACTCGTAGGATAAGTTAGAGGTTGTGTGTTTTTTGTTATTTCAAGGGAAGGTACTTTCGGATAAACGGTTTGCTATGTGCTATTTCAGGGCATGGTATACCCGTGTACCATATCTCAATTACATCTACAGTGTTATTTGTGAAACACTGGCAACCTCTCAGTAGCCTGATTCACGTAAAATCAAACAAGCCAAATATCGTTAAAGTTTTATAGTCGTTCGATCGAAGTCCTATCCAAAAACGGTATTCACGATCTATCGACTTCTTTCCAGTTACATTAATAAGTATTCTACTAGGATAATGTAATACAGATTTTTTTTTTTTTAAATCGACGAATTTCAAACGACTTTAAAATCGGTGTCGTTCAAACTCGATTGATGGATGTGAATACAGAAATGGTCTAAACGACTAAATCGCTACGATATCGTTACGGTTTTCATTACGTGAATTGGGCTACAGTACTATGTTACTAACATCATAAACAACAACTTTTGTTATTTGTGACTTTTAAAAATTACTATATTTTAGTTCAACAGATTTTCATACTAAAATAAAGATATTTTATTAATCATTCTAAATATTACGAAGTCAAACGATAATACAATAGGGAAGGGGAGCGAGGATTGGGTGGTGAAGGGGCTTGATGCGCTTGCATCGCGTCATACAGATGTAGGTATAACAAAATACAGAGTTGAAATGTGTTAGATAGGACCGCGAAATCTTGAAGGTTTGTTTTTGGTAAATGAATTATGTTTTATAAAAAGTCATAGAACAAAAGTTGTTGCTTATGATGTTAGTAATACAGTCTTGCAGGGTTGTTAGTGTTTTACAAATAACCCTGTATACATATATTAAATCTGTAGAAGTTTTTAATGGTGCGTGCGTGCATCACGTGAAATGTACAAAATCGACAGTGGCGTAACTATATCATCTGAGAAAATGAAATGAAATTCATTAGATGGGGCCCCCGATAAATCACGTTACGTTGTGATTTCATTTTAATATATTGCATAGCTTCTATCGCGGGCCTTGAGCGTGGAGACCGAATCCAGAAATTCCGTAACGAAAATAACCTAACACCCTTTGTTTTTTGAGCGTGGTGACCAATAAGAAAACAAATGAGTGAACAATCAATCAAAATTCAATTCAATGTGTGAAAGTGTAACTTCAATTAATATCAAAGAAAAAAACAACAAAGGAAAAAAAAAATACTGCATAAATAAAATAAATAAATAATTATAATTGCATAAGTTGATAAAAATGCTATGCAATAGCTTTACCGCGGCAGTCCCCGAGTGCCACACGTCTTTTTTTTTTAATATATTTTGGGTTACTTCTTCTGAGCTAGCGGCCTCTGAGACCGGGGGCCCCGTCGGGCCTGGGGCCCGTGGCATTTTGCCAGCCTTGCCACCCTATAGTTACGCCACTGAAAATCGATGTAGATAACTTTAATACATTAAAGTTGTGTGTAACTTGATATATTACTGAAGCTTTGTTCATCGCAATCGTTTGATTATATCCAAAGATAAAGTACATTCATTGACTGTTAGGCGGTACGAAGTTCGCCGGGTCAGCTGATCTACACTAATATTATAAAGAGGGAAAATTTGTATTTTTGTGTGTGTGTGTATGTATATTTGTAATGAATAACTCAAAAACTACTGCACCGATTTCAAAAATTTTTTCACCATAGGAAAGTTACATTCACCCTGATGTGCATAGGCTATATTTATTGCCCTTGCGAAGCCGGGACGGGCTGCTAGTGTAAAATAAAGCAAGAAAAACACAATTTAAAAAAATGATACCTACTTACTCATTTAAGTTATATGACCTGTTATATCGTCTTTCGCATCGTCTCGTGTATTTTTTTTTTTATCTGTTATAAACTAGTACTTGACTGCGATCCCGCCTGATGGTAAGCAGTGATGCAATCGTTGATGCTGAGGCGCACTAGTTTATTAAGAGCCTATTCACTCTAGCCTTGAAGACACCCAAATTATAATCAGACGGGAAGACCGCAGCAGGCAAACTGTTCCAGTTCTTAGATGTACGCGGTATAAATGTATTTCATTCAAATCCCTTGAAACTCCCTTTAGCAGTTTCAGCGTGAAGGAGTAACAAAAGCACTCACAAACTTTCGCTTGTATAATGTGACAATTTGTGATAATATCCAAAATCTACTCACATATCATAAACCCGCGTACAGTATAAACCTACATATTCATGAAATTAAATGATACGTGAAGGTCTCCTTAATCAACTTAATTAATTATAATGAAATCCTAAAATCGCGTTCTAATTAAAAATAAACTCATTAGTTGTACTATGAAATAACTATCAGCGTTATGGTAATATTAAAAGGTGCGGACACACAGCGGCGAACAGGCGAGCGCGCTGTAAGGGCGCGGCCACACGCAAACGCACCATTAGTCGCTCTAACAATATTTCATACGCGCTCATATAATATGTAAGTGACGTGTCCACATTTATGACACTTTGTTGGGCGACATAGAAAAAATATCATTTCGTGACAGAATTATTTAGTGTGAAACGTGTCGTAAAGAAACTGTTTGGAATATCTATTTTTTAGTTTGGGGAAAATTTACTGCTTCAGTTCATGTATTTATACTTTTTATGACGTCTTAAAATTTAATTTCAAAGAAATAAATAAATAAACAGTTAAAAATGTCCGTGTTCGATTCGAGAATTTCGATGTTTATGTCCTGTGTCGCATCAAAATTTGTAAATGGCACTTTAAAGTGTCGTTTGGGGTGTTATAAAATAGTTGATGACTATCAGAAGTCAATAATTTACCACCATAACATACTTTTTACGAGATAGAAATATCATCAATTAATTATTTATAAAAAAATTGTTAAAATAATCTTATAAAACTGTGATGAAAATGTAAATAAAGTCAAACTCAATATATGGAAAGAGATAAACAAGATTTATTCTAAACGTCAACTTTTTATACACTTCGACTAAATGGATATCCTACCCATACGTACAAACATTTGGGGACATATTCATAGTGCGTAGAGCTGAGGAGTGGGATTCCCTGACGAAGACTCCTCTTGTGTTTTCTGATAGTTATAACCTAAGGGTCTTGTCAAGAATGAATAGTTTACTCCTGGGCAATCGTCCTCTATCGTCGACCATATCATCGCTTACCATCAGGAAAGATAGTGGTCAAACGTGAGCATATAAATGTTACATATAAAAAAAAACCTTTGGGCGCTAGTTTTCTTGTAACACTGTCTACTAAAACATGGCACAAAATTTCATGTGTTTGTCCACCATTAAAATAATAACGTGTGAGGGTAAACAGATAACTTAATAAAAGGATAATGACATAGAAAGCAGGGCTTGCCAGAGGGTTCCCGGCTGGCCATACGAGATAATCGCTACTCGCTACACACCCTCGGACATTTTCCTCGTGCCTGAGGGCCCAATTAATTGGAAAAGTCGTTAAAAAATTTTGATTAAATTAACAGATAATTCATTAGTGATCTTCTTGAAATTGGAGATCAGAAAGCACATATTTTCTCAATTACAAAAAGATTTGTTCAATCGTTAGCTAGGACAGTTCAGTATGGGATTGCAGCCATGTTATGTCTGATAAGCGATTGACTGATGAATGTAGTAATGAATCAGGTGGACTTCAGTTCGACTGAGACATTCTACGTGTCCCTACTGACAATGATGGATCTGGGCCAACTCTTGTTGCAAAGTTTTGCTGTAATGCAAACATTAACGTGCATCAGTCATACATAAATAACCTCGGTATTTGTGAAATCTACACTAATATTATAAAAGTGATAGTAACTTCGTCTGTTTGTTACGCTTTTACGGTTAAACTATTGAACTGATTTGATAAAATTTGGTACGGAGTAAGCTAATGTAGCCAATGAAGGAGCTAGGCTGCTTTTATCTGGCCGCGAGTTCGCGTAAGCAATAACCGGCATTCATACGGTCAAAGTCGCGGTAAAAAGCTAGTCATTTATACGCCTTAATAATAATTGTAGCTTCAATGATTAAGTAACGTATTATTTCGTTAATTTGCAGTGTGCCTATCTCTTCCATCCTGTTCCAAGTTACACAACTCGTGCGCGGTTTCGACACTAAAATTATTATTTGCGTTTAGATGGCCAAGTACTTGTATTGTTTCGAAGCGAATAGAGGACTGTTACAAAAGTTACATTACGGTTTATTGATCCACTGATAACTTATCGCTCACATTTATCTCCACCCCGATAAGTATTGCATTGAAATTACTCTTTAGCATATTGCCTTTATATTATGTACAGTATGTGTTCATTTCCCATTGTTTTACAGAAACGTGTAAGCACAATCCACCTATTGTTAATCCAGTATCTCCTTACCATCGAAGCGATTGAAGAAAACTACTTAAAGTCGAATTTAATTAACATAAAAACTTTTTTAACTAAGTCTACGTAGTTGCTCCGAATGCTCTATGAACACGGAAACTGTGACGCGAAACTGGAACGAGGCAAAACGACAATGGCAACGACTAACTCAAAAGCCAATTTTTTTGAAATGCATGACGCGAACGGATGAAAAGTCACAACACCACTGTATATCAAACCGATGCGTATCTACCCCCCTTGAAAAAATCTAATACGAAAAAATATTAATGTCAACGTGTGAATGGGACAGTGGTACCTAACGCGTGGGTGTGAAAGAGACAACTAGTTATTGTTCTACACCTGCCAGTCGTCACCTGGTGCGGGGTCTCGTTCATATTTGATTAGGTTTTTTCGGGGTTGTAGTCCTAACTATGAATGCCGGTGGCGAATTGAATTGTTTCGAATTTCGAACGCGATATTTTTGATACAGCACGGCCGTGTTCACGATTCGAAAGTCGTGTGTTATGAAATTAAATAAATTCGTAACACGCTGACATATTTATATAAAGTTATATGTATGTTATGATACATAGTTTGCTGACGGCTAAATTAAAATATGACGTACATTACGCAGAAAAACGGATACACATGCCGTTATCTTACATGGACCATTCATTTAAAAAATTCACATAGTTGCAAACATTTTTTGAAAGCCAAAACACAGAAGAATTGTGCATATATTGCATATTTTACAGTGTTAGGTCTCTAACTTTCGTAGGCTAGAGAAATTACTGTTAATTGCCAGAGTCGAGGCAGACGATAAGGCTTAGAGTAATTGTTATGAATATGTTGAGCCCTAGGGCGACCCACCAGCTGAATGGGACCTTGCTTAGTTGCTCTAAACCGGTTTCATAGCTTACGGTGAAAATTCAAAGTATTATTGTTACATAGCGCAGGCCGCTCGCCTTTAAAGGTCGCATAATTTAAAGTAGCTTAGATATGCACTTGCCTTATTAAATATTTGTATTCTAGCAATCTACACTGATATAATAAAGAGGTAAAGTTTATTTTTTTGTTTGTCGGAGGTAATCTCTGAAATTACTGGTCCGATTGCTGAAATTATTTCACCGATAGAAAGCTGCTTTATTCCTGAGTGACATAGGTAATATTTTATGTACCTACGCGAGTAAAGCCGCGGGCAATAATAATAATTTCGATGAAGTGCACGTTACTATAAGAATTATGAGTATACATGTGGATGGATGGAGAGGGATGTCAAAGTAAAGATGGATATATTGTGTGAGGAGTGATATGAAAGAAAAGGGAGTTAGTGATAAAGTGACGGGTTGAAAGGAAGAAAGAACTTGTTGCGTCTAACGAAAATAACACGTGACAAAGGCAAGAATATGATGATGATTCTTATAATCTTTTTTGGGTTTGGAAATTGAATATAATATCTTTTCCCGCTCTGGGTGAACAGAGAGTGAGCCAAATTGACTGACTAAAACCCACCTGCCCTTGGGTCGCGGTGAATATTTCTAGTAACCCCTTAGCCTTGTGCAATCGATACTTAAAAGTAGAATTTTATTTAACGATTAATTTTCTGCCTTTTGAAGACTCTATTTACTTATTCTTTTGTTTAGATTTTTACGAGTTATTTATCTGATAAAACAAAGTAAGTAAACAACGCTTATTTTGTCTCCCCATAAAATAACCAGATATTGCACTACTAAATCGTCGTTATGCTTATTTCCCTTGCGGAGTAAGCAAAGCGAAAATGCATTCTGGCTGCGTCCGTAATTTTTGCTTGAAATAAGAGCGTATGAAAATGGTAGCTTCTGTACATCTCTTTTTATAAAAACAGTTTTTAAATTATTATTTTTTTATTATGCGAAGGCTCGCGTTTGACCACTAGATCACCTGATGGTAAGCGATAATGTAGCCGACGATGGAGTACGCTTGCCTATAAGTAACCTCACTAACCTTCACTCTTGACTTAGAGGAGTCTGGTTTTATTTATTTATTGTGTTAATATATATGTCATTAATATATTATGTCAGCGTGTTAATGTTTCCTGATAGCTTATAGCAGACTTCGGGTAGGAATTCCAGTCCTTAACTGTACGCATAATGAATATGTTCCCAAAACGCTTTGTACGCATGGGTGGGATGTCCACCATGTACCGGTGGCGCAACAACAGTGTTACAGAAATATTGTAAAGGTTGTAATTCGTTGTTTACACAATAAAGCGTGAATTACTCGGCTGTATTCATTTAGTCGTTTGAACGGGCCGTAATCCGCAGCAACTGAGGGGTCGTGGTTCACCGCAGGCGCTTGCCGACTCACAACTTTTCCCAGGAAGGACCACTGTCAGCTTGGAGCGCCGACAAATTATTGGTTTAAAGAGCTTACACAGAAATTAGCTTAAATACCTTTTGTTTTTACTTTGGCAAGCCGCACCTTGTACGTTCTATCTAAGGGTAACAGTGAACCACATTTCGGGTGACTGAAGATAAGCCGGTGAAATACGGGTGGCCTGTCTTGTCTCACAATTTATTCGTATCTAAATGTTTTTCTACATACGCTGTTTTGTGTGTGCATTTATTACCTTTTTCTTGGGTTGGATATTGTTGTTATATTTTGTAGCTGTACGGAAGTTTAACGTTAAGATTTTAAGCCTGTGATAATATCTAGTTTGGTATTTATTTAAACTTTATGTATAGTAATGGTTCGTAAGCGGACTTAATGCAACAAAGCATTCTCTGTCAGTCAACCTGTAGGTTAAAAAAGACTGTACTGGTAGGTGCACACTTATCAGTAGTATCAGCGACCAGAGACCTATTTAATATCTAATAGATATTTGAAATAAAAAGAAGTACATAATAACATTAGGTAGATATTGTGGAGGCGGAGACGTAAATGAAATGCTTCTAGTTCAGTTATTAGGTTTATATTGCACTATATTTTAAACATTTATAAAATATTTCATATGATTACTAATTTTTACTTATTTGACATCTTAAAACAATCAAAATTCCATCAAAAAATGAACACCTATGTTATTTAGTATCATTACTTTGCCAGTTTGCAAGTCAGCATGCGATTTCTTTAGACGCCACAGTATGTACGAGTACCATATATTTAGCGTAAGCAATTTTTACGATTTCAAAATAGTAGGTACATAATTCTTCTTTTTGATGAAATCTGCTTCTCTTAACAGTAAATAAATTATTAATTTTTAAGGTTGAACAGTCCATTACCCTGTTGAAAGTCAGCTTTGAGCTCTCATAAAAGATATCTAATTCATTATGGCGCCTGTTCCATTATAGCAGAAGTAATCTGAAACTGAATAAACTATCTCAGTTCATGAAATAATGGCCGGCGAGACATTCAAATATCCTTTGAAATAAGTCACTGAAATTATTCACTTAGTTGGTCGGTATGATGGCAATGATGCCTAGTTGGAAAAGTCTGGCTAAATGCGAGTCGGACTTGCGTATTCGGGGTTCTGTATTCTATTGTCACCCAGTATAACCGCCGCGGATGCGACTAAACCCCTGTTTTTTGTATGGAGTGGACCGCTTATCAGATCTCCACAACCCAGTTACTGGGCAACGTGCACCTATCAACAATAAAAAAAAATATCAACGGCTATGAGCACATTCCGAGGCACACCCCGTGCCTCACTAATGTCTTAGACAAACTTAGAAAAATACATATAAATTGTGAAATTCATATACTTGCCCGGTTTTGTATCATTACGTCTATAAAATGCACTTTGTTTAGTAGTTTTCTTTTTTATGGCCATGACTCTTGAATTTAAACTTTTTTGTTTGATTGTTTTGCGATGGTTGCGCAACATTATTCAGTTATTCGGTTAAAGGGACAAAAAGAGTAGCTTTAACAGTTTTAAAGTTACAGTATCGGGCAGACAGATAGACAGGTGGACATCTTACTTAAGTACCCGGGTATCGGGTACCCGGATCCCTAAAAAACCTACTCTTGCAGCATCACGAAGTTTCATTACCGTTTTTTTATGGTTCAATGTCACTGAACCAGTACCTTTTGTATTTTTTTCCTTTTTTCTACTCTGAATAGTCTCAGAGAGAGACAGTCAAATTTATTCTTGAAGACAGTTTAATGGCGCATATAATTTGTTAAACGTACTACTTCTGGCGGCAAGTTTGTGCTAGAGGAGTTATGATAAGCACAGTTAGGGACGTAATTGCTAACTGAATGTTGGACATAGGATCCTTATCTTGAACGCAAAATTATTTGAAAGAGTCACCGAAGCTCTGGAACGTTAATGAGCAACTGAAGCAAAGCAACACAGAGTTTTAGTCAGTATAAGTATGACATTTGCTTTCGTTGCACCCAGAGCGGGAGTTTTTTTTTAAGATTTTTGATCCAAAAAATGAACCTTATTTACCAGCTTTTATTTAGTTTCACCTGTCCCGATGTTTGTCTGGTCATTAAATCTTGCAAGTTAAATTTGATCCACTTCCCGGTTACCGATTGACCTGAAATTTTGCATACATGTGTAAATCGGATGACAATACAAAATTATTATGACATAGAGCTGATTTTATGATGGAAAAAAAGGTGGCCGTAGGAACTCGGTAGTTAAACGACACAACCCCATCGAGTTTGGACTCGTATGATTCGTCTTGACGAGTATTAATTATACAGGTATAGTGCACTATAAAAGCTTGCTATGAAAAAAATATTTTCATTAATAACTTGTTTTGTATGGTTACTACGGTTCGTTATAATCATCATCATTTCCCATTGGCCTCCCCCAAGTGCCACAATAAACGGTCCTGCACATCTCGCATCCATCGAATTCCCGCAATCTTTAGCAGGTCATCGGTCCGCCTTGTAGGGGGCCTTCCAACGCTGCGTTTTCCGGTACGCGGTCGCCACTCCAGAACCACATGGTTACTACGGTTACTCACAGCAATTTTGACTGATTATAAAAACAAATTATACTATAGACTGGAAATAAAATTCAAATCGATTGATTTTTACGATTTGTACTTATATAATTTTGAAATTCTAGTAAATATAACCGAACTTATCCGAAATAGCGGATAATCCGAAAGTAATTTTGTCAAGGGTTGAGTGAATAGGCTTTTAATAAACTAGTGCGCTTCACCATCAACGATTGCATCATTGCTTACCATCAGGTGGCATCGCAGTTAAGCACTAGTTTATGTCATTAAAAAAATATCCGTAACCGGTATTATATTATATCTGTATCCAGAACCGAAACATATGAATAACATCCCTGATCCAAACTCAGTCTTATATTAGATTAGAAGCTAAATAGAAGTATATACTGGTACGAGAAAGTACTGTAAGTGAATTCCTTATCTCCGTGCCAAGGTTAATTCCACAGACCTTGAGAGTACATAAGTATTCAGCGCTTGGCGAATTTCTCCTCATGATTGTGTCAGGCCTAATTTAAGAACCCTCGGGGCACATTCCCTCATAAACCAACCTCTTCATAGCTGAAGTACCGTATTTAATCCAAGCCAACTTCAGTATCTTTCTACATAAGTCCCATCTTTATGTATATCGACAAAATATACTATGTAATATTATTCGTTCCCGCACGTTATTTGTAAACTCCCGGCAGAGTTTCGTTGACCGGAAGTGCTTGCGGGTGGAAGCGCGGGATTTGACCGGAAGTTGTGCAACCCCCGGGTTGATGTGTTAAGCTTTAGTACAGCGGCTTAACTGAGTTATTAATTAATGACCGCGGGCATCCGGCTCCTATCAAATGTGCCAACTTTTCGTACCCTTTTTCATTCCTCATATTTTTATATTAAACCCGCTAAGAATTTTAATGAAAATACAGGTTATTTTCACAATGAATGCTCTAGGAATTTGCTCCTCGGTTTTACCTGCATTAAGCAACAAGTGCAGGCTTTTTAAATCCCAAGAGCACGTAGTTTTTGTACTTTTTTAGTTTAATGCAGATACGTTTAGTCATATTTTATTTTAATAACATTAAATTGTGAAGCTCTTCGCTAAAAATAACAAAAGCACAGCTTGATCTTCAACTTTAAGTTACGTTTATGGTCGACGAGGTCAGTCTTTGGATGGGTTACCATCTCAACACACCCAGATTGCTCCGTGCCTCGGAAAGCACATTAAGCCGTTGCCACGTTAGTCTCGGCTATTAAATGTTGATCTTTGACAGTCGTTACGGATAGTCACACAAGCCTTACCCAGTTACTGGGTAGCAGAGGCCAGATAGGCATTAGCTCCATTTAAATTACTGGTATTCGGTTGCATCTGGTTACACTGGAAGCAGATCCAATGAAGTTGACAAAAGCCTAGGCAGATTGATTGTAACGTTAATTTTATTTTGCGCTTTAGAGATTAAGCTAAAGTTTGACATAGTGTTGTCCAAAGTCGGTCTTAGAAGCTTGCAAGACTCATGCGTCTCGCTGTTAAATCAAACTGGGATTTGCGTCATAATAACAATACAGTTTTTATACCGATACTCAATTTAGGTGTCTTCAAGGCTAGAGTGAATAGGCTAAATTAGTGCGCTTCATCATCAACGATTGCATCACTGCTTACATCAGGTGGAATTGCAGTCAAGCACAAAAAAAATATCAAGACTTCTTCTTCTTCTTTGTGCGTCTCTGCTCCTGTTATTATCTGGGGTCGGTTCTCCTCACAATTCAGCGCCAGGACAGACTGTCCTCGGATTATAACAATAAAAAAAAATACACGTAAGTCTAAGTTTGATTTGACTGTGACGCAAGGATCTTGCAGGCTTGCAAGACCATTTCGGGCAACACTAGTTTGACGAGAATCCTTAACTCTAACTGGGCAGTAAAAAGCATCTATTAAGGTATTATAATATTTTAAACGATCAGCTGTTGCCGTAGCTATCAATAAAGCGAGTGTTTATGTAAAAGCGGGGTCATTGGCATTCAAGGGAGGCATATGCGGAGTCACCTGCCGGGGCTGCCGGTCGCAAACCCCTGTAACGATGCCCTCCCGACGTGGAAATATTAAATGTTACTTGTTTGCTAACTTATGTGGGTTCAGTCCACCTTTGCATACAGAAAATAGGAATGTCTGGCGTATTATTTTTTTGACATAAGATTATATCTTCGTAAGTAACGTTAGGTACTGTAATTGAGTTTCAAACAAGTCCGCCCGAAAGAGGTTAGAGATCGGAATAGATAATTTTCCGAGATAATTTTTATGAAGGATTTAACTGAAGGATTTTTGCGTCAGTTCACTGAATATCATAAAAGTTAGAACAGAAAGTGGCACAGTTTTTGGTAACTACGACGAGCCAGTGACATCACAGCTACATACAACATAAGTGCTGAACACACAAGATAACGCACGCTCGTAAATAAGGCTAATAATTTATTAGTATTGTGTAGGCTAACCATTAGAATATCAAATAACCAACTGCCAGCAAAATGCTGAAATGTTTACTGGCACTTTACTTAATCGTGCACAAAGTGGAAGTACCTATTTTGTGACCCATACTTAATTTAATCAGCATTTTTTTTATGGTTATTGACAGGCTTTCCCTCGACCACTGTCTCACTTAATGGTAAGCAATTTTAGTTGACGATGGGGCTCGCTTGCTTGGTAGTAACCTATTCCCTCTTGACTTAAAGACTCGCAAGGTTATAGCTGTCAGGAAACATAGACTGCGGCAGGCAATTCCACTCCATAGGTCTCCGCACTATGATTGTGTTCCTAAGTGTTCGGTCACACTGGAGGCACGGATGCGTCGCTCTCCATACCGCGCCGCCAGTGTGACCAAGCAAATCGTGCGCATTCCCGCACCCGCCCCGCTCCACGCACCGCGCTGCCAGTGTGACCAAGCAAATCGTGCGCGTTCCCGCACCCGCCCCGCTCCACGCACCGCGCTGCCAGTGTGACCAAGCAAATCGTGCGCGTTCCCGCACCCGCCCCGCTCCACGCACCACGCTGCCAGTGTGACCAAGCAAATCGTGCGCGTTTCCGCACCCGCCCCGCTCCACGCATCGCGCTGCCAGTGTGACCAAGCAAATCGTGCGCATTTCCGCACCCGCCCCGCTCCACGCACCGCGCTGCCAGTGTGGCCAAGCAAATCGTGCGCATTTCCGCACCCGCCCCGCTCCACGCACCGCGCTGCCAGTGTGACCGAGCACTAAAACATTTTGTGCCTTTGGTCCATCGTCTCCTTCGCAAATTCTGTTATTATCCTTGTGTTAATACTCCGTGAGGGTTGTTTGCTGAAGTAAATACTAATTTGGTCTGAATTCACATCTTGTTTGCAATTGTATACTGCAATTAGTGTTTCGAAGTATTCTAGCGCAAACACGATCTCCCTCGAGGTATAACATGGCTGTTGGTATTTTATGGAAATGATACAGATGGAACAGGGCCTTACCCATGACGTGCTAATATGTCAGTCGTGCAAACGAGAAAGAGATATAGAAAGAAGAGCTACACAACATTCGATTTAGTATATGCGAAACTTGAAACCACATGTTTCAAGTCTAGTATTTTTTTGTAAAGAATCTGTTTCATGAAAAATCACAAAGTTATAAGCTGTTACCTAGTAGTCCGCAAAAATACATGGTTACTGGGCCATCCGGGCGACTAAGGAATTGTTTTGCTCCGGCATCCAGTTGTACGCAGGCCCCTAATACCCGCTATGACCTGCCTTGACCTGTGCTTCACTTAGGGCATTATCACACTAGCGGTTTGCGAGCGGCTGCGGGGCGGGGCGGGCGTGCAGCGAATGCGTCGCGAACTCGCATGGAAATTCGCAACGTTTTCAACGCGTGTTTGTAGCAAGTTAACGACGTATAATACACTCAGTAACAAAAAGGACTCCGACGTGGAGACACTGCTGTTGGTTTTGTTACTACGAAGATGCCGGAGACCCGCATCTTGTTGCCGGATCTCGTTGCGCGTCCGCAACAAATTCGCTGCGCATGCGTGGCGTGTTCGTTGCGCGCCCGTAACGTACTCGTTGCGCACTTGCTTCGCTTTGAGTACGCTGGCAATCCGCTAGTATGATAAAGCTCTTAGTGTCGGTGGAGTCCAACTTGTGACCTTTTTTTAAATATTATTGGGAGAACATTTGATAACACGGTGTAGTTACTGATTCTGAAAAAACTATATTCAGGTTCCGCATATACTATAAATTATGTTGCATAGTTCATTTTAAGTCGTAAAATGAATAGCGCTTAGAGCTCATTGTAGAGCTTCAGTTTATTCCAGGGTTGATATCGTGAGAGGTAATAAGCGTAACACCTGGCATGTTCTGTTTTTAACAACTCCCCCAAATAGAGGAAGTTTGCAACAGACGGTGGACATTGGCTCGGCTGATTGAATAGATAAAAGTGATAAAACCCACAACCA
The DNA here is from genome assembly GCA_910589285.2 of Mythimna ferrago. Lineage (NCBI taxonomy): Eukaryota > Metazoa > Arthropoda > Insecta > Lepidoptera > Noctuidae > Mythimna > Mythimna ferrago. The sequence goes on along the minus strand of OU342684.1, from coordinate 15,872,399 downwards.
ATTTGGGGGACTACTAAAAGAAAAATTACAAACAAAGTAGGTACTGGCTCACCCCTATTTGGGGGAACGGTAAATACTTGATCGTTGTTAATGGTCCGCAAAGAATTGGAAAAAAGCAGCAAATCACTAAATGTTAATTTGAGCCGGTTCAGAAACGAGATTGATTTTTGGTCGAATAACAATTTGATTGATGTTTGTATTTGAATGGTGAATAAACAATAGTATGAAATGACTTGTAACACCTGAAATTACTTCTGTTAACGGCCAAGTAGCCAATTTTTTTTTAGTTTCATCACATCAAATTATTTCTACCGCTCTGAGTGGAGCGAGAGGGAGTATCAGCGTTTTACTGACTTACCAGCCGTGTTTCTTCAGTTACCCTTTGCGATTCAGGACCGTACTGACTCCTTCAGAAATTTTGACTCAATCTCGCAGCCCTAGCAAGCAATTACTGGGGCCAGGGTTAGTCAATTACTGGGGCCAAGGATAGAAGGAACGGGGTGGGTCTTTTAGTCAATAAGAGTCTGACACTATCTCCAATGACAACCCCCGCTCTTGAGCGGAGCGCGCCCAAGAGCGGGGGTTGTCATTGGATGATTTATTCCCACTATAAAAAAAAGCCTTAGCAGGCAATCAGATCTAAAAGCATATATTATTGTAGTTATAGCATCTGCCAGCGGTTTCACCCGCGTGAAAGTAGAAAATATATAGCCTATGTCACATAATAACCTGTTGAAGGTTGCGGGAATTCGATGGATGCGAGACGCACAGGATCGTTCATTGTGGCGACATTGGGGGAACCCTATGTCCAACAGTGGATGCCATCGGCTGAAATGATGATTAATGATTATGTCACTCAGTGATAAAGTAGCATTCCATAGGTGAAAGAAGTTAGCAGTAGTTTTTGAGTTAATTTACTACAAATAAAAATACGAATCGTTCCACTTATAACATTAGTATGGATAATATAGCCTAACACTTAACTATGGTCTAAATAAAAAAAAGCATCTTTCTGTGATACCAAGACTAACTTCATTACATTTTTGATGGTGTTTCATTTCAAAGAGATCTAATATCAGACATTCAAACATTTCCGTAATAGGAGAAGCTCTTAAAGCAAGTTAAACCGGTGTAATTCGTGATCACATAACGTGCAATTACGATACCGATCATACTATATTACGTTATACTATCCATCACGATCAGCTTTAGGCTATAATGAATCATAGTCTTGTAATAGAACTTGTAATCTTAATGACATAAAATGCAACAGTAAAACTTATTTGGTAACAAAAAATTGTTATGATGATATTAATAGAACTGGTATCAATATCAGCAACATGTTGGTCAATAGAACGCGATTTCCTGTTCAAATTAATGTTAACATTTTTGCTGTTATGATTAATTTTGGTAATCGTGTTGTTGTTAGATAGTGGCCTTTAGAGGAAATCATTTTTGTTATCGTTTTTGGTTGTCCTTGGAGCCGGATTTGCCTCTTTTTCCCGGCTGAATGAGTGCAACCTAAAAAATTCTAAATTCACAATTCCATTTTAGAAGTTGCACAATGAAAATGCGTGGTTCCTGTGATGTTGACCACAGGAACGAAGTTGTTATAAAAAGCAGATCATTTATAGAAGTTCCTTGACTTGGTTTTTCAAAGAGGAAACATATTTTTCTATAAGATATCGGTGCACGATGGTAAAGATTCACGCCTACTTACGCTTAAGTGACGTAGTCAAAGAAGAATCTTACCATTCGTGAAGATCGATACATGTTTCATAAGAGATGCGTGTCAAAGAATTTTATGCTAGCCCGAGTTACAATGTTACTTCTGATGCAAAATGATATGGGAACTAGACACGCTCGCGAACATTCGTACATTGTTGAATAATTATGTTCTGTACTGGCGATGAATGGGAGAAACAGAAGGTCAAAACAATTGCCGATCGTAAAGTAAATGATGCGAAAGTGTGTGAATGAACAGTGGACGATGGGATCGAGGTCATGCAAAGATACTTACAGCAGTTACCTTCGCGAAGCAGTATAGTGAGCGAAGGAGGTGGCTGAAACCGTTAGAGAGAGACAAATCCTCACGCCCCAGTTGACAGCCGCAGAAGATGCCCCGGGTGTCAGGAGTCGCAGGGCGGTTCCCGGCCACCGTGAGCGCGGACTTGCGGGCGGTTAGCAATGGATAGCCTGGCTGTCCGAATCTATATCTCAAAGAGAAATCAACAAAATAGACAGCTCAATAAGGCCGATGCTTTTTAGGGCTGCAGAAATGTTCGAAAAAGTTACCGTGACCCTAGAACGCCTCTCTCGGGTAAACACAATCATACTTTATTTTAGTTCACGCTAGGGGGGATTAAAAGCATAAGCATTGTAAACAGATATTAAAATATAGAGAGACACATACTTATTGCTAACAGTTCCAATGAACTGTAAAACTGAAATGGTAGCAGGTGCACGTTACAGTATGCTTTAAGTAGGTTAAGATTTGTATGTATTTTCAAGCTTTTCTAGTAGATGAAAAAGATATTATTATCAAGGTGCAATGATTTCATACTATGCACAAAGTAGACCTTCTGTTTCTATAACATTTTGTGACGGTGATTCACCGAGTGAGTTCACTTCAAGGTCGACAAGTATGAACACGACGGTACCTAGTTCAGGAGGTATATGTACTACCTATGTTTAAGCTTCACTCTTTGATCAAACACGTGAAGAAGATTACCAGATACCTCCCCATTGAGTAACAGAGAACGTTATTATGAAACATCTTAATTAGTAACTTTTACTAAAGGTAAATACTGTTACTAAGGAAAATAATGAGGTTCTTTTAATAAGCAGGTATGTGTAAGAACAGGAAAATAAAAATTATATAGGAGTGGGCGTTTGTTTCTTCACACACAAGTTATGGCTAGTGTTTTTTGACTGATTATAGGTTCGGTTTTAGTGAAGATGTTTGGCAATTGCCATTATTTATTTTTTAGACACTACACGTTCAAAATTGAGCCACCAAAAAGAATAGGAACTTAGAAAATGAAACCGACAAAATGTTAGTCTTGTTAGTTAGACCATCTTGCAGTTTTTAGTACCAAATAGCACTTTATGTAGCTCAAAAATATAACTACAAAAGTAATAGTGTTGCCGAGTTGTTCGTTTGTAGTTGACTACTAAAGAATTCCATTACAACACTGCATGCCACTCCAGTTCTTTGTAGAATAAAAATAAAGTAAGTTAATTAGAAATATAGTGTGAAAGGTAACGTCCATTGTTAGATAGCTCGTCATAATATTTATTTGCTATGTGCTAATAAAAACGTATGTCTTCTATATTTGGTCTATCTTATGAAGGCTTTCTTCCTTCTCTTATGAGGGTATTCGTGGTGTGCGTAGGTCACGTATACTTTTATTTATGTGTGTTACGAAGAACCTCGGAGCCCTAGCAGGCATCGCATCGGCCTTAGTAGACCCTGTCAATTTTAATATCAGATCTTCGAGGCGCGCGTAGAACACAACGCGTCATCGACTCGGCCTTGGTCCTTCCCGGACGGAGAGTTGCCTGTTGCTTGCCGTCAATAAGTCCGTGTTTGCGGTAGCGTACACATCCAAGACCAACCGGTTTTTATGAGATAGAACAACCATAACCTATAGTCTAATTATAACGTGTAATATAATTACGTATCTTGTTGAATGAAAATTATTTCTTTCTCCGGATTCATCCACCGTCATGAACAAGTTATGGTTTTTTTTCATATGACGTTTACGATCTGTTTAGTGGCGAATTAGAAGTAAAGCTTTTGTCCAATTACTTGTAATTTATTTGCAAACTTTTGTCTACAAATTTAGACGCGTGATTCACAAGATTTACAATTCTAGTTTTCGGAATCCTAAAGACTAATTCGATCAGTCATGATTTAGACACAAAAATGTCAAACTGTCCAATTTATAGATTTATATTGTCATTAATAACTGTGATTTGTCTGTCTCCCCCGATACTGAGTTAGTTCAGTCTCGAAAGCTCAGACTTCGAGCAATAGATTATGTATATCTAAAATTAAAATTAGTGACGCCGTCATATATTACAAGTCTGACGGTGACGATCGAGGTAACAAGCCGCGGGATGGAAAATATCTGAGAAATTTTCATAATGCTACATCATCCAGTTATCTAGCTAAAAGGCTATCGGATGAAACCGATGCTACTGCCGTCGATAGCGCGAAATCGCAAGCTGTCATCGTTGCATATTTGATGATCTTACCAATCGATCAGCCATGCATTTATATAATGAAACTCCAATTAAGACTTTATGCAAGTCACTCTCTTTTGTCTACTTAACATTTACCAATGACACTCAACATCAAGTAGACTTATCCGTTATTATAGAATTATTTTCAACGTAACAATGTCAGACGTTGAAACGAAAACCCATAAAATCAAATTTTGTTTTGTTTCGATGATTTGTCAAGACAAGTAATGCCATCGATATTGAGAATTTCGAAAATAAATAAGGCGAGCAGAAAGCTTTTGCTCCCAGTAATTGATGAAAGACGATTTTATTTTTTCGCTCTCTCCAACCCTCGAGGAGTAGCTGTCTAATATTGTGATTTATCGACTTAAAGTTATGAGGCGTGGGGTGCTCTCACAAATAGAAATTATTTACAATAAAATATTCTTTATTCTCAATATCCTCGGTATCTACCTACCCTTACTGACAGCTTTATATTTTCCAAAGAGAATCTTTTCAATTTTCACAACGATGTTGCCATCCCATTGCAATATTATATTACAGCGACTAGTTAAAACTTTCATGTAAGGTATAAAGTTCGTGAGGGACTTAAACTTTTATCTGCATGTTGTAGTTGTTAGGACGTCCTGAAAGAAAATCTTCTTAAAAAGCTTCTTTATGAACTCGTAAGCTTTCGAGAGGTCTACTACAGAATACCCAATTTTTAGTTTAAAATACACCGAACACGAGAAAATAATGGTGGAACGTTTGAATAGCGATCATGCACCAAGTTCGTTATCTTGTCGGAAATGTTCGTAGTTTTGGGCCTCGTTTCACGTTCAATGCCGCTCATTTGAAATTCGAACAATGGGTCACAGGCCAGTGTCGTAATCATAAGAGTATATGGAACGACAATGAAGTTTAAAATTAGATTCACGGGGACGGAATCTGGCGTGGATTATCTAAATTGGGAGCGATAGATTTATAAGTAAGTGTCTATAGCGTTGTAAATGGAGTGGCGAGGGGCTGGCTGAAAATGGACCGAGAGGATCGCTTCATTATTGTATTAGTTAAAGGTCCCCAACAGGTGATTTCAGACTCAGTTTTGTTAGAGGTTTTCCACTAGTACCTACCGACGATTTCTACTCTGTTATGTTTGAAGCAAACAATTTTTTTGCATCCAAATTAGTCAGTGCGAAATTCATTACTTAATTTTTTCATAACATAAAAGTTAAACATTGATTCGACGCGGTCGATGGCTGCATCGTGAATCATTTCGATCTGTTTGTGTAATTATAATACGCGTATAGGTACATATTTTATTATATTTAGCGAGCTTCATAAGCTACGCGGTTACTAGATGCGGCGCATGCGTGCCTGTTTGTTTGCTCACTCGCGGTTGTTTGTTTTAGTAAAAATTTATAGCGTTTCGTGGAGATTCGCCACGCTCGGGACGCTCCCGCCTTTGAACTGCTTTACGTGTTTGCACCGAATATGCAAGCGTCTTTTCTTTGTACTATTTCTTCATACTGCTTCGGTTATTGCGCAGCGTGTACATTAACTAGTTGGTAAACTTACTGTGTTGTATGTCTGTACTATTTTTTAATATTATTATTTTATGTTGTGGTATATTTTGTTGCTTGCGCCGAATAAATGCTATTCTGTTCTATTCTTACTAGCAGTAATTAAAGACGTCGAAGTTATTTCGTGCATATTATTTATTTTACCCGATAGTAAATTCGTTAGCTCATTCCGTTTCAGCAGCAGTCAAACCAGTCCTTATCTTAGCTGCAAGTCGTTTGTGTAAGTTCTGTGCGAATGTTTAACAAACAACATCAGGTTTAATAACGATCACAATGCAATGGCGTCGATACATCAACCACGTAATTGTGTAATAAATTACACACAGACAGCTAACCGAATGATCGTTAATTGCCAGATTATTGCCAGGGAAAACAATCAAATGGACTTTAATAGTTAAAATATTTTCATTAGACCGCCCATTTAAGCTGTTGGAATCACCGTTCATTCCGATTTATGCACTGTTATTTTTATGGCTGTCTTTGTGAGTCCATTTGTTTGTCGTGGTTTAGGGTTGCGTCCAATTAAAAGGCATTAATTAACAATTAGTACCAAGGAAACAGAGATCGTGCCAACGTGTTTTGTTATATATTTATTGCGGCACTTTTGGTATCCTTATTTTAAGAGGAAGAATAAATATATGAAAAGAAAATAAAGGTTACGTTTATCACAATACTTAATGTGAAAACGATATATCCCAAGTGTTTTCATCCTTCAAAGGTTCCATTCTCGCAAGCATTTAATTCAAAGGGCATTAATGGTCGTGACAACGCCTTGTGTGTTAAATATTATTATAATGAAAATGTTAATCATTAAAAATAATAATCATCCTCGAAATAATCCTCGCATTTGGTACAAATATGAATTTACATAAACATGTGGACGAAAAACCTCAATTATGTGCTATAATCCCTGAGATAAAGAGACATAAAATTAAAGTACGTTATTAAAAAGAGTATCACCAGCCAAATGGACTCGATAAAGTGAGGTTATGATGTCCAGCGTATGGCGGAATGGCAGCTTAAAATTAGTGTAGTCGCTAGGCCCACTCCCTTGAGTACTTAATGGGGCCAATTAGCATTTAGGCGACAGCTGTAATTTAAAAGAAGAGCAGGTTCTCGATAAAAGAATACGCGAGTTACGCTAGAATGTTTTATCGTTATCGAGTTAGGTTAAACACAATTTGCAATTTCGCGTCGTTCGTCGGGCTACAACCTCTGTCGATAAACGTACCTCGCCGTCGTCGAGCACCGCACTGTTTGATATCGTTGTGGCACTCAAACTAAGTTTTATTTCGATGGTTGTAATAACCATTTTCCAACGGCACTAACGCACTATCCACGTCACGCAGGTTACAGGTTGTCACCATACATTTGTCGTATTAGATAAAGCAGTTTGTGAATATAACTAGACTCGATGTTTTATGCAGGAACGATGAAAATAAGTTGGAATATAAATACTTCAGTACTTACTGAAGATCGTTGCGTTTTACTAGGGATTTATGTTAGGTAAAGCTTCAATCAATCATGCTCAGAATCGTCTAAGCCTGTTCGCACTACGTTCCTTGTTAGGGTGTTCCCAGTTCTCCATTATCTTCCAGCTGCCTTCTTCAGGTTCAAAGCCGCTTATTCGACTGATATGCAATATTCAAAGCCTGTTGTATCTAGACTGACGGTTCGTCAGAGGGGTTATAACATAGCCAGGAGCAAACACCCATGGGATATCTTAGCCCTAACATTAAACTCGCTAAGTATACGATAAATAAGCACAAATGAAGAAATGGTTTCGTATATTATCTTCCTAAAACGCCTGTAGGGATAAAAACACGGGTACATTAGACAGCGTAATGAATTTTGGGCAAAGAGCAAATAAATGTTATATTCTTTGTTTATTTTCTATCAACCTTCCACATTTGGGAGCCTGTTTCTTTCAATGGCGTGGGTCCCGGTAATAATTTTCATTTCACAATGACAACGCTGAGCGCTTTTGATGTTTATTTACGCCAAAAATTCCGCAGAAAAAGAGACACACGCGTCTTGACAGTTTTACGGACGAAAAATCCTTTACATAGCAATGAATACGTAACCGGGCCGTCCCCCGCTCCCCTTGTCTCATTCTCATCAATTGTTTCGCGTGTTTGTTTGTGTTTATTCTCCGTTGCTTGTTTTCATAACACACTGTCTGTCTTTGATGGCGTGTGTTTGTACAGCGGTTGGATTGCTCCGGGAACTTATGCTTGAGACACCGAATTTTCCGAGTGTTGGCTGAGGAACGATGTTTCTCTTTCTGCGTGTTCAGTTACAATATGTATTTTGTTGGTATTATTGTTACGAGTTATGACGGCCAATATTGTGGTTGGTGGTGAAGACTAATCTTAGACTTGAATGTTATTGTAGTGAAGATGAATGAATACAAAGCAGAAATAGAACAGACTGTACGTAAGCGTGTTAACAATAAACTATTAGCTAAGAAAATGAAATGTAAGGATGGTCTCGCACTATGATTAACGGAGCACATTAGAGCAAAAAGTCACCGTGGAGCTGGAATGCAAAAGGCAACTGAAGGAATACGTATAGGTATCAGTTAATAAAAGTGTGATACTCCTTCTCGCTTTATCTTAAGCGGGAGAAGTACTTTAATGATTTCCTTCCCAAAAAAGAAAAAGAAGATAATCTTGCAATGTTTTGGTTACGCTACCAACTTGGCATTCTCACTGTTATAATAATATAATAATTAACATTTTGCAAGCATCGTGTGCTGCTTCCTAAAGTGGTGCTACAGTGCGGTTGAGTTTGAAGTTCAGTGAGAAAGCTTTAGTTTTACAAGCCCGTCTTTTCGTTCCCGAACAATTCTCGACCGTGGCTTGAGAATTAAATTTTGGTTTTCAGCTTTAAACATTAGTGAATGGAGTTGTAATTGAGCTTTGGACTTGAAATAATGTAAGGAGCATACTAATATTCAGCATAATTGTTCTTGGCTAGAAATAAAGATAAAGATTGACTGTATGTTTGTTCAAACATAGGAAGATATAAAGCAAAAGAATAGTAGAAACGGAGCTATGAAACTTTTAAGTTAATAAAGAGAAGACCACTTTCAACCTGTGATTTCTTAGGAGTATCCTTGTCTCTATCTACACAAGACAAATTGTTCTAAATTGCTCTCCGTAAATTAGCTTTTACTAGACGACGCAGTATCCCAGCGTGGGTTGATGGAATCATTACTTGTACGTTTTTAAAGACCTGCCCACATAATGCAATACGTCGCTGTGCACCTACTACAGCAAGATTAAATTGATCACATTAATCATGAACAAGTATGACATCAATGTCTTCGTCACCTACTCAGCTTCAATCTGCACTATAGTTCATAATATATAATGTCTCATTAAATATCTGCCGCGAATTATCTGCTTACCAAATTGTTAATCCTCTGAGCATTATGCGCTCGGCTGGCGTTTGGCCGTCGTCCACCACATGAATCTTACTGACTCTTGTGTTCTTCGCTTTGTTAATCTATTGTTATTTATAGGCTTTGAAGTAGTAGTGTTAGCTCCCTTAGGTTGTATACTTGGCAAATTTATAGAATTATAATTGGTTTTGTTTTGCTACTTTTGTGTCGCTATTGTCTGCTGTTCTCGGCTTGCGCATTTCATCTAGGGTCTCGAGTATAAATATATTGTAAGCCTTCAAGCTTCTTGAATTTTGCGTTGTTGTCATCAAGAGAGGCTTTGAATCCCGTCCACAATGCTTGTCGAGTCACGAATGTAAAATTTGAATGATCAAAGAAATTCGTCTGTAACTGTCTATTGATCTCTATTACTACCGTATTCTGACCATGTCTACAGTATATCTCCTATGGTTTATCTATGAACATAAAAATACATGTCTAGACTTGTTCTAAAGGTCGGAAACTATAATTGATGTAATTATTAATTAGTGGAGCACTCTTAATTGTACAGGACGGGCGTCGCGTTTTATAATAAGAAGATATGCACAATTATCATCTCCGGTAAGGTGCCGCTATGCTGTTAATAATAGAGGGCGATGTATCGTGGGTAGGCGCAAATATACGATGAAAAAAATCAGAAGGCTCACTAAGTGAAGTAGTTAAGCAAGTAATATGTTGTATTATTGAAAATTTCTAAGGCGGCAGTATTAAGTCAGAAGTGTAAACTTCGATTCCTGATGATTGAACTATTAGAGTCTACATTCAAATAAGTTCTCACAGTCCTAGTACGTTTAAGCGTGGCTGTAAGAGACTCAGCTGTATCTTTATAAACGAGATCTGATGAATAACTACTATTTCTATTTCTTGGAGACGTTCATGTCTTGAAGTCAATTGCGAATGTATGAGTGCATATACTATATCGTTAGTTTCTTAAGCATCGATTGGAACTACGGAGTTTTCGCCATAGGTTGTTTGTAAATTGTAAGAACTGATCTTCTGTATTTTCTTATACCCTGGTACATACTGGTTGCATGGTTGCACGCTAGCTGCTCACTGAACTTGAAGCGGAACGTCTGCTCGCATGCTATAGCTTGCACAGTTAACTTTGTGCACACATAATAAAGTATAATAATCGTAATAGCGGTACACCGTTAGTGTTATGTTATAGCTTCACGTAGCAAGAGCAGTGAGTTTATGAAATGTGGCGATGAAGCTATTTGATAACGTGGCTGTTAGTGGCTTCTGAAAAACTGCAAAAGTTGACGGGTTTAATTCGCTAGAATCAAATTTATTTGTGAGAATCACTGTAATATTATAAAGGCGAAACTTCGTATGTTTGTTACTTCTTCAAGCTCGAAAAGGTTTGAATGAAGTTTGGCACATTAGTACATATGTCCTGATACAGCATATATAGAAAACATTGAATCCTGGGAGTATGTTCCCTAAGTATAATTTTCTACATTCACGCAGGCGAAGTCTCTGGTAACAGCTAGTAATCAAGGAAAGAAATAATAATATACTGTAGGTACATGTATCTACACAGTTGACTTACTCTAAACAAACCAGTAGAAATATAAATTTCATGCTATTTATAGAACGCTATTAATTTCCAGAAATATGATGGATGGGAGTTTATCAGATTCAGAGAAACTAAATATCAAACATTGAGAAATACTAAACAAACTAAAATAAAACCAATCCTAATGGAAAGTTATTTTATTCGGTAATCGTTTTTAAAGTGAATCGGTTGACCGTCCCGAGACTTGAAAAAGGTTTTGTAATCGTAAAAAATGTTACCGACATGATTTTCTTTAAGGTTGTAAGGCCTCGTAAGAGTGGCATTCGTGGTCGTGACGAGAAAAAAAATAACATCGATTTGTCTCGGATGACCAGCACTAGAGCAGCCGCGATACTCGTCGCGATTGGCTGCCCGTCCGGTCGTTGACTCGGCGGGAAACATTCCTATTGGTCAGAGATTCTCATTGAAATGACAGAAAACGTGGCTACAGCTCGCGCGTCCTGTTATTTACAGTTTATTTTAATTAATAAAGCCTTTTTCGGTGATTTATTCTTCATTTATGCATATAGTTTCTGTGGTTGTCTTTAAAGTTTCGATTAAAAAAGAAATTGTTTTGGAACAACAATTTGACAAGAAGGTAAAATTAATATCGTTAGTTTTAGAAAGTTGCTTTCATGTATCATGTGCAATAACAATAACAAAGATAATAGCATAGCCATTCAAAATAACGTCATCACGACTCTCCGAAATTGATGTAAACAATAATATTATAGTAATCGTTTTACATTCTCGTAACACTTCCACACGCGTCCTCTTTAGAAGTTTACACAAGCAATTCTTTCAAGATATGTTTTGTGGTATTTTCCTTGGCGGAGTGCACTTTCCAGTTTTCTTCTGTTTCTTTCGTGGCGTCTGCTGAGTAGAATCCATCAAAGGATTATGAGGCGAGGCGCAGGGAGGGCGCCTCGGAGTCCCGATCGGTCTTTCGTTATTTCCCTGTGGATGTGGAATAAATTATCCGCCACTTAACGCCACCTCGCAGATTTCGCATACCTACCCAACGACCTAAACGAGTTTAAAATTATGCCATTTGATGTTAATGCACAGTAAAAGCGGACTAAAGTAACTGTGTTGAATTTCATCAGTAAAAGTTCACGATAAAAGTGAAAATTCAATCTCAGTAATGTCTCTGAGCCAAAAATCTTGTTTCACATTACAAACAAAAACACTCAAGTTGTGAAATCTTACATCTCTTTCACATTTGGCCGGTCTGCAGGCTTAGACGAATATGTCATAGCCATACAAAATGTATGGCTATGACATTAGCAACAGCTGCGGAGAAGTCATTTGACAGGTAGGTAATGCCACTGCCATACATTAACGTAAGTACTTAGCGTTTGGCGAGAACGCTAATAAAATGGCATTATAACATTTTGATACAAGTCCAGAAAGTTGATCATTTCCAGCCGCAGGCGAGCGTGTTATGGAGCCGAGGGCTGCAGTGACAAATTTGCACGTGTATCAAACGACGTTTTTCAATACACTTACGAGTCGTGGTGGTTGAAGCGCACCCAGCCAGATACTATAAATGTAATAAAATTGTGGCGGGGGCGAGCTCGCGCACTTTTCTGCACTAGTGCGTAAACAATCAATTACGTGCCTAAAAGCGGTGGGATGGAGCGGGTTTCCGAGTAAGTGTATTGAAAAGTCATTTGTTTAAGCCAGCTACTGTGTTAAGTCATATTGTGAACATCACACAATTCATTGTTGCAATCACAATCATCGATGACGAGATAAACTGTGAAGAATGGAGACACGATTGTTGGGAGCAGTCATAACCGTTCACCGTTCGTCGTGTGGAAGCGAATCGCTCGGCAAGCAGCCGCGTTTCAATCAGTGCAGATTGAGGGCCGCACACAGTGCCAACGGGGGGATTATAGAATGCATGACGCGGCAACATTAGACAGAGCCCGTCATTTCATACAGATGGAAATTGGATGTGGCTTTAATGGGAACGAAGTCGGGACGTTTTTATAAGTAATTGGTGGCGGTGGCAATATTCAACCAAGTACATTTGAATTTTGAGAAGTTAATTGGTTTCTCTATCTCATCTGCAGTATCTTTTTAGCCATGTAGGATTGGAAAGCTTGGATTTTGCTTTACGTCGCTAAAATGCTCTTAGTTTTTATGCTTATCTAATGCGTTTTCTCAGCTAATGTTTTTGAAACTATGTTAAGGGTTGCGACAATAATTTTGAGTAGGTAGTGAGTTATGATGATCAGCTGCGATATACGTCATTACGCGCAAACTAAATTTATCCAACGAAATCGAGAAATGAGTAAGATCATAGGATTGTTATTACTGGAATATATACTAGTAACACTGACAAAATTCGAGGATAACGATCTCAGTCTTCAGAAAGCCAACTTGGTACTTAACACGATCTAATTTCCAATTTGCTTACAACTCAATGTTGGCGCAAGATCCTCTACGGATTTCGTGGTATTGCAAACGGGTGCATTAAGGAAATACGGAGAAATCTCCAACTAGTTTCTTATAAGAGATTCACGTTCCCAGTGTACAGTTTCTGAAGAGTTTGCATGAGAGTTTCCATGATTGTGTTTAATTTCCATAACGTTATTCCGAATCTGTGAATTAATTTCGATTCACCCCTTTGTTTTTCACTCAGTTTGTGTTAAATTGTTGACGTTATGATAGATAGTTACGATTATTTCTATTGTGTAATTATATATTTTAACTTTATGTACAGTAGCCAGCAACAATGCGTTATCTACCAGTCAACCTTTAGATTAAAAAAGACTACACTGTGATTGGAGCGCACAAGAAATAAATTATTAATTTATGTAAATTGAATGAAGTATAATATTAAATTATAGCTAAAATAGATATAATGCCAAATTAAAATATATTAAATACTGATCTAAGATAAATATCAACAAATTCACATTAAGAAAACTCAAAACATAATTATGACGAAGACCAAACTAAGGTTGAGACGACTTTAAGTAGTAGTTCCGAATTATAAGCTTCAAGGAAAATTAATATTACAGAATGTTATGGCATGACAGCGTAATAGTATTATTTATTTGATCTCAGAAAATAACTGATGTGTTGCCGGAACGAGTGGAAGTGATTAGTAGTCGGTTGATACGTCTGTGATATTCCGCAGAGCTCGAATCCTCGTCGACCGCGACGCTACCAAGCTGTCACAATCGTGCGCTGATTACGACCTTCCTCTGCTAGCAATTGTGTTCCGATCAAAGTGATTCCGATCACAAAGGGTTATAAAACGGCGGCGTCACCTCACTGGGGTTCCTTCGTACCGATTAATTGTACCTCCGATACGTTAGTGGCGCGATTGTTTGTGTCTAAATAATGTGAATCCGATCGCACGGATGACGGAACAATGGCACTCAATGTGTTGTCTGGCTTTAGTGATATTGAAATGTTTGTTTTGCTAAAATTTGGTTAATGATTATTAAATTCAGTGGACTTTCGTTTGGATGTAGAAATTATTTGGATATGAACTTTTCGTTTATGCGGAGTTCAGACTGTCTAATTAAAAAGTTTGTGGAGTTAGAAAGTTTCCGGTGAGCCGAAACGTTTGTTAAAACCGTCGAAAAATCATCGTGACGATGTAACGGAAAAAATTTACATGCATATTATTAACCGTGTAATAATAAAGTGTGTATAGGCGTTAATTAGTGACAGTTGTTCGTTTATAGGCCACGTATCGCCGGTTGCAGTTGACAGCAACAGTTTAACCCCGCATAGTTGCGCTGGCACCGTTGACGCGTAATTAAGTCAATGCAATTCGGTGCGCGCGCGCATGAAAGTGAGTGGCCACTATCGATATGGCACATGGAACGCGACTGCTATGTATTAGGCACAGGGTTGCTTATTGTTACCTAATTATACGAGTGTCTATTTCTTAATGGAAAGACGAGACAACCTACTTTTTTATGTATTTACTGGCGTTCTCAGCAGACGTGTTGACCGAAAGCTGGAATTTAGGCAAAAAAAAATAATTAAAAACCTGACTGCAGCGCCACCTACCATCCAGAGACCTATTCAAATATACATACAAATTACATCCAAATCGGTTAAGCCGTTTAGGAGGACTTAAGTGACAAACCCACGTACAGAAGTTGAGAAAATAATTATGACTTTGTTTGTCCATATCCATGTTTCCACCTTGTCAAGTCTCTATCTATACCTATGTATTCGTAACTTTTACTGTTTTATAATATTACTAAACAACAAGGAAGAAATCGACGAAATTCATTGGATTATAACCTAATTTCAAAAGATTTGTAAATTCTTCGTCAACTTTTTACCGAAATAATGAATTTTTCCTGTTTTAATTTTATGATTGGTTAGGTATATTATATATTACAAGATCCTGATTTGGCCAACCCTGGTGCTTAGACACGCTCGCCACGTCGCACGCGCATTCTCTTTTTGTAAAGTCTACTGCCAATGATGTACTAAGAATGCATCGATTAGTTGTTCTTTGTATGTCAATTTGCAATTAAATATACAAAGTTATTTGGCCCCCGTTTGAAGTAACCTAGCAAAAAGGACGGCTCTAAAAAGTATCGCATAATCTTTACTAATATTAAAAGTAAAGTTCGTTTCTTTGTTTGTAGGAGGTAATCTCTGAAAGTGCTGGTCCGATTGCTAAAGGATTTACACCGATAGATTGTTGCTTTATTCCTGAGTGACATGGCTATATTTTATGTACGCAGGCGAAGCCGCGGGCAAAAGCTGGTAATATATAAATTCCAATAATTATTTTATTATTCTAAAGAATGATCTAGCGAATCTCGCAGAAATAACAAAATAAACGAAGCCTATATTAAATATACGAAATATTGTATGTTAAATATGTATAGGTTATTTTCTTACAAAATATGCGAAAATTCTTGAAACCATATTATCGCAACAAAGATATTGTCAACAATCTGCTTACGGGCGTAAAATTCCGCGTAAGACGACAATAACAAATTCTTTTCGGTTCTTGTAAATGAAAGTGTAAAGAAGATGCTTCAAAACTCATGTCATCGTCTCTCTAGCTTCTTGCTAACTAGCTTAGGGTCGGTTTCCAGTCCAACTGGATACAGCTGGATACTTGTTTTCCATGGAGCGACTGCCAATCAGACAGCTACAACCTTGTGACTGGACAATACGATTCTCCTTAGATAGACTGATGGTCAGACTTCCTGACGTCTGACTACCTGTAATGACTGTCAAAGATCTACAAATAACAATCGAGAACAACGGCTTTACATGCTTTTTGAGGCACGGGTATTTAGCAATGTTCTAGATAAACTTAGAAAAGTATCTACATAAGCATAATCAGCCTTTTTTAATGTCCTCACTGCTGGGACTCAGACCTCCTCTCTCGGAGACATTACGTGCCGTAGAAAAGTACTTATGAAATGAAAAATTGACATTGGTCAGAAATTTAAATTGAAATTGACGTTGGTCACAACTTCGACATGCATGAGAGACAGGTGGTTTAACCACTGGACTTGACTGGATCATCACGACATGCTTCAAAAGTCATCTATATAGCATAGCATAACCAGTCTTTTAATGTTCCCACTGCTGGTACTCAGACTTCCTCTCTAGGAGAGAAAAGGGCAGTCCACAACGCGGGTCCAGGGCGGGTTCTTCGAATTTTTGTTTCTAGGATATGACGATGTTTTTCTTCACCGTTTTGAGAGCAGTGCTGATGAAATAAATCACACAAAGTGCGCCTGGTTGGGTTTACCCGCGACCTATAAACTCGAAGAAGTACACTCTCAAAAGGCATGTGGTATTACAAACTGCAGACGACTATTGATTAAGTTTAAAACGCACAAAGGTACAAGGAGTGATCAATCTGAATAGACAAATCTGTGTCAGTTCGGTCTGCACGAGTGCGTGCACATCAATACAATCTCATCAGTTTAAAACGTTCCGGCCGTCGTCGTCGACGATAGATCTTGATGTCGTAACTTACAGACTCTAGTCAGATGTGGAGATTTTGAAGAAATGACCATACATTCCTTTAAGATTCAAAGGCTTTTTTTTTGGTGGGTAAAATCATCCATCCGCCCTTGGGCGGAGCGGGTGATAGTGTCAGAATCTTACTGTCTGAAAAAAAAACACCCCGTTCCTTCTTGCCTTTCATACCGGGGCCGAGCTTTCCTTTCAGAAGCAGACCCTTGGCGGCAGTAGGCTTCGAACTTACTGGGCCCCTACGGTTGATGACAACTCCTTGAGGCGCGCGGGAACAGTGCGCGCCGCGCCGTTGACGACTTGGGCTAGGTCCAGACAGTTACCAGGCGGTCGGACAGTGAGCTACCCATTGCTCGCCGTCCGCAAGCACGCGCCTACGGTGGCCAAGAGTCAAAACCTTGACAACTGTGAGAGATAGTGCCATCTGGATGGACTAGTGATAGAAACTGCAGCCAAAGAGACTTATACGACTTATACTGACGATGTCGTTACAGTGATAAAGTATTCAGAGAAAACGGAGGCGTCTTCAAGGCTAGAGTGAATGAGGTCTTAATAAACTAGTGCGATTCACCTTCAACGATTGCATTGCATCACTGCTTACTATCAGGTGAGATCGCAATCAAGCACTAGTTTATATCATAAAAAAGTATTATCGACACGATGGTAAGGCGTTCTTTAATAGTCCAAGAGCTAGTGAACCCTGGGAGTAACGGTCTCCCTGTAAGGTTAGAAATTTGTATATTGACGATTTATGGCATGCTAAGAGCAATAGCCATGACCTGGCAGGCGTCAGCCCTGCACGTCATCAGCCCCTTTATTTTTCGAACTGTTAAGTAATAAGATACTAGAGAAATTTGTATGCCAAATGTATGGTTTGAAATCTTCAAAATTAAATAATGCACGATATGAAAAGTTCCTTGCTACGTACAACACAACTAATCCTAAAGTGTTTATGAAAAAAGTAGTAAGCTATGATTCATCGAATTTACCACCCTGCCAACGTGAACTACATCAACAATTGTTGAGAACTGCCTACATCACAAATATATGGCGAAATTGTCATTTAAAAGAACCAACAATTCTTACACCTGAAAATAACGGCTGGAACTTAATTGATAATCGTTACGATTTTAATTGGTTTGAGGGGAATACGGTTCCATCTTCTATATACGACATACTTTTACAAGGACCTGCTGATACTGCCACAGCACAATCGACTGAAACTGAGGAATGCATTTCAGGTAACATACAACTATTTTATTCTGTATCATTTAATATGCAGTCCTATGTATTGAGCTTGATATTTAATTCTCAACAACCTTATTGATTCATTAAAATATTTTTTTTACTATTTTCAGATTAGGAAAACATTGTTGCAGAATCAGATGATGATGAAAACAGTGATAGCGAAATTTCGGATGATGCTGAAGAAAATGAGTGTTAAAAATAATGTACATTGCATAAAACCCAATAAAATACATTACATTTACTGTATGCGTTCATGTAACATTTCTTATTTGCACGCCCTTAGCAGCTGTCCCCTCGCCTGTCAAGGTCTTATGCTGTTCAAAACCGCCTGGCATTGTACATACTTACTCTAAGACGTTTATTTGAAAACATATAAAAATTTCAAGTATACAGGACAAAGTTTATTTTACCTCATCAACTGTGCGTTTTCTAATTGATCTGTCGTATACTTCTGCTTGTTGTAATCGCCAAGCAATTTTTTTTTTAAATGTACAATAAATAAACTTTACTCTATTAAATTTTCAAACTTACAGAAACAAGTTTTGAAACCCCATTTACTTAACAGTTCGAAAAATAAAGGGGCTGATGACGTGCAGGGCTGACGCCTGCCAGGTCATGGCTATTGCTCTTAGCATGCCATAAATCGTCAATATACAAATTTCTAACCTTACAGGGAGACCGTTACTCCCAGGGTTCACTAGCTCTCCAGCTATAAAGGCTTTTGATTCTTCGAAACACTTTTTGTTATTGGGTTGAAAATCATCAAATATCTTCTGTTCAGAGTGTGTCCGACTTTAATTGACTAAAAACCACTTTTTTTTAGGTGTGAAATCATCTAATGACATCTCCCGCCCTTGGGCGGGTCGTGTCAGATTTTTACTGACAAAAAACCTACTCTTCCTTCTTTGCTTTCATTCTAGGACCCCGGGGTTTTCTTTCGCATCACCCATCATGGGCCCAGTAGGCTTCGACCCTGCTGGGCCTCTACGGTTTTGACAACTCCTTGAGGTACTCTGCTGGACTAATACCCATTGGTGTCCCTTCAGTTGCCCTTTGCGTTCCAGATTTAAAATATATTCTTATTAAAATTCAGTATTTCTTTCAAACAATACCGCAGTTCTTCGATACCCTGATTGCCTCCCCGAACAGTGATAACATGGAACATCTAACAAAGTTACCAAACTATGCTGCCTACGGTGAAAATTTGCCGGGCGGCGTCGGGAACTCATGTAAGTGCCGTTAACGAAACATATTAGAAATTAGTTGCGTTACTCACCCTAATCGACGTGTACGAAGTTACAGTATCACTTTGATGGTTACACAACTTGCGATTATGCGTGTTTGTTTAAGTGACGGAGTTTGAAGACAAACGACATTGTTTAGGACTTTCAGGTGCTGGTTTAGAGGAAAGCGAATCAATACTCGATGAACTTGGGTGAGGTGCTTTTAGCAAACAAAACTAAAGGTTATTTTTTGCTCTGCTAAAAATATTGAGTTTTAGGATCGTATTTTTACAAGCTTTTATTTAGTTTCACCTGTCCCAATGTTTGTCTGTCATCAAATCTTGCAAATTAAATTTGATCCACTTCCCGGCTACCGATTGAGCTGAAATTTTGCATGTATATGTAAATCAGATGACAATTCAAAATTATTATGACATGGAGCTGATCTGATGATGGAACAGGAAGGTGGCTATAGGAACTTGGTAGTTAAACGACATAATGGGGTTATGTCGTCGGGCTCATATGATTCGTCTTGACGAGTATTAATTACATAGGTATATTATACCGTGCTATAGAAGCTTAGTATGAAAAAAATATTTTCATTAAAACTTGTTGTGAAGTAATTCTATATCAGTTTCTTTTTTTAACTTAAAAAATTAGACACACAATGTTTTCGTAGCATCAGGGCCTTACCATGACGTACCCCGGGGCTCTGGAACGAAGGCAATAAAGGAACATGAGTGGGTTTTAGTCAGTAAAAGTCTGACACACCCTCCCGCTACGCCCAAGGGTGGGAGAAGTCAATGATTTCGCACCTAAAAAAAACCATGATGTGTTAAAATGTCAGTCGTGTGAGCGAGAAAGAGAGACAGAGCTATTCACTCTATATTAGCTCTATCACTGTAACAGTTCAGTTTAGGTCGTAAAATGGATCGCGTTAAGAGCTTGTGGTAGGATTTCAGGGTTTCGGGATTCTTTGAAAGATTTACCGCGGGTGGGCTTTAGTTATAAAAAGGTTCGACACTTCTTCTCGCTTCACTGAGCATACAGAGCTAGTCAGTAAAAAACATCAAAGTTCAGGTTTTTTAAAGTAAACTTTTTATACCTCCTATATGTCACAATTTGCCCTTATGAAGAGCAGGCATCACCTCTAAGCACATACAATATTAGTAACAATTAATTGAAAATTCGTGTTCAGTTTACTTTCACGACCGAATGAACAGCTCGATTCGACGCGGGCGCCAGCATTCAAATCAAGAACGTCATTTAAACTACACGAATGTTACTTTGACAGTTTGCAGACACCACCGAGGAGTTTGATTGAATTGAACTCCTTGTTTACGTGTTACGCGATATAGATTGAAGTGGTGTGACTGTTAGGGTGGGGGGAATGTGAGAACGAGACCAAACAAACTGGGTTTTTAATTAGTCCTCAATTCTTCATGTGCTGTTTGTTTTGTCAGTAAATTGAACGGGGACCACTAAGGTTGATTTGCCTGCTTAGGCTACGGGAATTTTGAGCGTTACGTCTCAACGTCTCATGTCGTTTGCCATGAACGACGTGAGAGAGAGAGATGCGCAGAGGCTATGTTCAGGCTCGCCAAGCTTTTATGTTGGCCGTATTGTACTGTGGTCCTTGAAGCAAAAGCCAACTGTAGGAATACAGATGGGTTTTAACCTGTAAGAGTCCCCGCATACGGGCCACAAAAAAAGGCCGCCACAAAAAAACGCCGCCACAAAAAGAAGCTAGAAGCGGCCACAACAAAATGCTGAAGCAAGCCACAAAAACAGGCCGCCTCAAAAGAAGCTTGAAGGGTCTTTTTTTTGTAGCCCGTGTGCGGGGGCACTAAAAGGCAGTCACCGACACCTAGGCACGCCCTCTCGTTGCACCCAGAGCGAAAAGAGTAGACAAATAATTTGATGATTTTCTCATCACAAAAAATAAATAAATACAAAATGTACCGTTTGTTTTGTTAATATCATCCTTTTTTGTGGTCTTAGGGATAACGGTAACTTTGTTTTATATTGTTATTTCTAACGAAGATTTAATTTTAGAGTCTGTCTTGATAGTCCAGGATACGGTTAAGAACGACCTTCACCGGTCTGTTTAATGGATGAAACCTATTTTATGATAAATTTAGCATATTAAATAATATAACGCGGTTGGGTTGCCTGAGAAATTCCTGGCCAAACAATTTTTTTTTTTTTTGTAAAATGCACCGGTGTGTTTAACGAATAAATTTAATACTAACCGAAAGAGTGCAGCCTTTAGAACATAAAAATGTTGGGTTGCCTATTTGTTTCCTGGCATAGATATGGGTTGCCAGGTATAAACAGGTATGCATAAACAAGTGTGTTTTTTTTTGTATACAACAAATTCTATATCAAAATAAACGCTGTTTCATTACGAATACGATGTAATAGTGTTGTCTGCAAAAAAATCTGGTATGGATAACGGTTGTGCATTTTTCTAAAAATAAAATAAATTTTCAATTTTTAATTAATAATAGTCTGGCCAGGAATTTCTTAGGCAACCCACCCGCGTTATGTTATTTAATACACTAAATTTATAATAAAATACGTTTCATCCATTAAACAGACCGGTGAAGGTCGTTCTTAATCGGATCTTAGACTATGAACTAAAAATGATGTGTAAAAGTTTCTCGGTACACGACCAGTTACTTGTCTATGTAGCTCTACAAGCTTACCGTTAAAAAGCATTTCAACTATGTAACGTAGTAACATAAAAGATGTTATCTCAGAAAAGATAGTCTGAAAGAAAAATTATGAACAGTTCATATTTTAATCGCGCGTGCATAAAAGCAGTCATCTACAGGAACGGAAAAGGCTATTACAAATAGAGGTGAATTAATGGCAAAGGCGAAAGATTGCGTGTGTCTCTTGCACGCCATTTTGTTCAGTAATCCAATAGTGGGGAAAAGATAAAAGCGAAAAAGATAAAAGGGGTGGTTTAATGGAATTAAACAACGTCGGGAGGGGGAGGGGCGGCGCGGCTCGGCCGGTGCCGTAAGCCGGACTTGTGGAATGTCTTTGTTGGGATTGCTTTATTATAATTTTGGCTCACGACTTAATTTTTTCTTTGTTTTTCTCGTGACGATTACAAGCGGCTTTCTTATTAAGCCGCGGTTTTATCTTTCTTAACATTGTTAATCGCGTTATGTAAGATTTCTTCAACAGAAACTATCATAGCAAGTCTTTGACCGCGGACAATAACAGTTGCAATAAAATATAATTGCAGGTTTTGCGACAGTTATCGATACTAAATTGCTAAGTAACAAGACAGGTGTTTAATCTATGATAGACTATAAATTCAATAAACCGTTGTTTAGTCTCTATCGAATAAAATATCGAATCTATTTTGAGTGACGTGTATTGTCTGGGTGCAATAAAGCGCGTAAGTTGGTATTTATTCGCAGTGGATGGTAGGCTAACTGAGGGACGGCGGCGATTAGTAGGTCGATTAGCAGGCGGCCAAGACGCGGCCGCGCTGTCGATATTCGATTTTATTTTATGTAGGGCTGACAAAAATATGCAGTTTTATGAATTAATAGGTTACTTTTAAATAAGCTTGCTCCATCGTCGACCATTTTGTCGCTTACCATCGAGTGACATACTCGTGCTCAAACGCAACCCTATCAATAATTATCACATCTTTATTTTCTCCAACTCACCTTTCGCAGGTATGCTGGATGAGATTTCTTTAGAAATAAGCTGATGCTTAAAAAAAGAATAGAATAGAAGGAATCAGAAGAATAGTACAAAGGTGACCCTTTGTACTATTCTTCTGATTCCTTCTTCTTTTATTATTGTGTGTACATAAAATCTATAACTAATATAATAAAGAGGTAAAATTTGTTTTTTGTTTGTAGGAGGTAATCTCTGGAAGTAATGATCTGATAGTTAACATTTTTTCATCGACGGAAAACTGCTTTAATTCTACAGATTAGAGCCTGTAGTAATCTTGTTTGTTCATTAAATTATAGGCATTGTAGAGATCATCAGACAATTATTTATTAAGAGGATTATAGATCAGCTCACGGCATTTGTTACTACCTAAATACGTAGGTATATACGAGTATGTGCTAGGTTTCGGGATTGTTAATTACAAAATCAATCAGTCCGAATTGTTCTCTCGATTCAAGGAGTAACAATCGATATCGTAATAATTGCGTGGATAGCTCATTAGTGAGAGAGCATCGTGTCGAGCCTGTGACGCATCATTTGCACAAATTGCTCGGGAACTATCGCGATTAGTGCAAATTGCTCGGTTTGCCAAATTGTTGGATCTATAGACCTCCAAATGGTAGGATGCTCCCTACCTTGTAATTAATCGATTACCTAAACAATCATTAATTTACACCCAACAGCGCCAAAATATATCTATTCATTCTCGACCTATACATATTTTAGCACGTACATAATTAAAATTAATTAATTTGTTCTACAGTTTAAACTGTTTAACACCTCCATTATGAAGTTATTGGCGGCGACGTGATTATGGGCTGTGAAATACGTCAACGAAAAACGTTATAATAATCATCGTATCGATAAACGTGTCGGTGGTGTTTTAGAATATAATTTTATCAAAACAATTATTGGTTGTAATGGTCTTAGGTCGCATTACGCTCCTAGTGCCAATGTCAACATGATTTCTGTGAACTATGACCTTGAAACGTAAAGGGTAACTGAACGCAAGTGGGTTTAGTCAGTAAAAATTTGTCACTCCCTTTCGCTTCATCTAGAGCGGGGCAAATCATTTGAAGATTTCCCATCTCAAAACCAAAACTTATTTTGTTGTGTCAGAGGAATACTGTAGCGTCCTCTGCAATTTGGCCGAAGATCACTCATGCAACATGCAACACAGAGAGATTTGATAGAAGGTAGAGGAGGCTTTTGCCCAGCACACACAAATCTACGGGTGCAGAATAAAAAAAGTTATCAGTAATTTTGCGATTTTCTGATAATTACAGTAATTTAAAAAAAAAATTGCATTAATTCTTTTTTACATATATCGCCATATTTTTTACACTTTTAACACGTGGTAAAAGTTTTAATATGTGTGTGAAAAAGCATATTGTTAGTTAATAATTGTACTTATGAGAAAAACTCAAAATTGTAGATAACATTTTTTTACTTTGCGCCTCAGAATTAGGTCGCCAAAAAAAAAATAGGTTGTGCGTTCGGGGCAGCCCTGTGTGATGCACCTGTCCTGATCGCTCAGCGCCAGTGCGCCAACATCTGTCGGGGCATGCACTTTTTATTTCTTTCCTTCTTGTTTTCTGTCCCTAATTGCATAGCAACAGCCGAACTCGAGTCATCGCATTACGATACTTAGCCATGTTTTACGACAACGAAATTATTTCGAGAACATTTGGCTGTCATAAGACGTTGTCTAATATTTTGATCAGATTAATTATGTTATTTGCGAATAAAAGGTTTTCGTTTGGAGTTCACTTTTACTGTACTTATTTACATTTTTTATGAGCATGTTATGTGTCACTGCAGGGTAAAGGACTCCATTCCTCTCTTCCATTTTACTCTGTTTTTTTCCTCCATCAAGTCAATTTATTTACGTATCATGTAACAGACTAGCTTGAGCCAGCAGCTTCGCTCGCATTAAAGTTGAAAATTATACCAATGGGAACATACTTCCGGGAAAAAAGGTGTCCTATGTGCTATTCCAGGACTCGGTCTACCCTTGTGCTAAGTATTATCCATATCTGTCCAGTCGTTCGGACGCAAAACAGTAACAGACATACACACAGATATAAAAAGTTTCGCTTTTATAATACTAGTTGCTGCTAGCAGCATAGCCAATTATCCCAAGGGAACTTACTAACGGGAAAAAAAAAATGTCCTATGTATACCATTGTACCCATATATTTAAGTTTCTGTGAAATTGTTACTATTAAGGTGTACAATAAATTTTATTTTATTCTATTCTATGTGCTGTTCTTGGTGGACATCGTCTACCCGTATTTTAAATTTTATCCAAATCCTTCCAGCCATTTAAACGTGAAAGTTTTCACCTTTATAATATTAAGTGTGATTAATGTTAATTATTTCTGGTAGTTAGGTAGCTAGTTTTGTAATAAGTACTTTCGAGACCAGTCTGAAGCAGGTAGTGCATTTATTATTGGAGTAACAAGTCCACCTGTCACACATTAGTAACGTAACGGCTCTGTAACTGGCGCCTCTTAAATGAAAGAGGTGTTACGATACTTATTATGAACGATCGAGTTATTTATTCTCTAACTAAAGTGGTCATGAAATATAAGGCCAGTTTTGACAGTTGTATTTTGACTATCTAGCGGCTTGTTCGGTGTAGTATAGCTATTACTAAAATAGCTAAAATATAGTCTGTCTAAAAAGTCAAATGACTTGGGAATTTTGTATAATATTTAATCATTTAAAAAATATTTACTTATATTCGATAGCTTTTTATAAGGTTCTTCTATTAGTAAACAATGATCAAGATCTCTTAATCAACCTTGATTATAATTATTGAACCAGTGTTGACTAAATCAGATTTCATTTTGCTGTAATAATTACCCAACTCGTTTGACTTTTTAGACAGACTCTAGCTACTAGTATACCAGACTCCTAATTATTATTTTATTGTTTTTATCAGTTACGTTACAAGCAGTGCCGTAACTGGCTTTTTACGCTCGGTGCGAGGCTCTGTAACTGCTCCCCTAAAAAAATGTACAATACAAACAAAAAGGACTAGAAATAATCTTTTTGCACCCCTTCGCGCTCTATGCCTGGGCACCGCTGGCACAGCCCTAGTTACGGCACTGGTTACAAGCTAGATTCTAAAGTCTTTCTGAAATGTCAAATCAGGCCTTTTATTTTTTAACGAGTCTAACTTCTACCATCAGCTTCGCCCACGTGACAGTAGGTTTCTTCATACAAACTTTAAACCCCCGTTTTAGGGGATGAATTTTTCGCCTTAGGGGATGAATTTAGTGATAGTCCACTCTTAGTCTTCGTCTACGTCATAAAAAGAAGCCACATGCAAAATTTCACGCTCCTAAGCCCTTAAGGGGCCGGCGACGGATGAATTTTCATACAAACGTAATACCACGCTCATTTGCAGTTGGAGCATATTTTCAACATATTATGATGATATTCGGTTATAGACAATATTTATCTAGGTTCCTACGTCGAGAATATTAGAAATATTGTTATTTTTAATACAGGAAAAGCCAAATGGCATATTTTGCCATTTACGCTATAAAAAAGTGCGAAATACAATTCGCTTAAATTTCTTTTTGTTTTTTAAAAAAAGAAAGAGTCTATATAGATAGTTCATTTTATTTCATAGTAAGAGGCAAAAGTTATCATTAAATTAGTTTAATTTAATATTTTTCTGATGTGAGAATTTTATTTTTAATAAAAACTTTTCTCTTTTCAGGTAAGAATCCAAGATTTATTTAAGCGGTAAAATCGACTTAAGGAAACCGTCATCGGAAAATGTAAGTTATATTCAAGGTGGTAAGTGATAAACATGTAAATGTTCACAATTTAAATGATGAATATTCTAAAATTATTAGCTGTAGGTACAAGAAACAACAACACAGTGTTCGCAAACGATACGCTTCGAAATTTATTGTTAGTTATTTCAATAATTACATTTATCGCCCACAGTGAAACACTTTTAGTCGAATTTATCCGAACAAAATTCACAATATTGCGAAATGTACTCGCTTTTTACTGATGAAGCAAATTTAATATTCGGCCGAGACGGCTGTTATGATGGCTGAGGGGCATCGAGGGGAATGGGGGAGGGGGGGGGGGGCAGCTTCCGAGGAAAATGGTTCTCTCCTTCTACGACCCTGTGTATCAATCATTGTCTTTTTCATTTTATCTCTCTACATCTCGTTTTGTTATATCTTACACCTGCTATTAAGTATTGTACTAAAACAGACGCTTAGCCCAAAATCCGCTTAACTTGTCCTACAAAACATTCCTATATAATATATCGCGGCCAGATTTTTCTTTTTTGTTATCGTTGGAAGGAGTGGAGGCCTTTGCCCAGCAGTGGGACAGTGTGGGCTAAGTAATAATAATAATTGTTGATAGGTTTGCCCTTGACCGCTATCTCACCTGATGGAAAGCGACGATGCGGTCGACGGTGAAGCGCGCTTACCTAAAAGTAACCTATTCACTCTTGACGTAAAGATTCTTGGGTTGTAGCCATCAAGAAACACGGCAAGGAATTCCTCTCTTTAGTTGTACGCACAATAAATGTGTTCCTAAAACGTTCTGTAAGCAAATCTGCGCCCAACCAGCAGTGCGAAGCATTCATCAAACGTTAACGTTTACAATGATTTGGCCAGTCTTAGCTGGCTTTATCATTAAATACAACCATTTCATGAAATGTTTGGTCACATCATGAAGTGATCCATTCTAAGATATGGCCACGACGTATTAGACGATAGCTAGTGTTCTTAATTGTGGTATTTTGGATCGCACGGATGTTATTGGATCTTAATTAGTCTGACAAGCAAAATTTCAATGTGTGTTACTTTCCATCGTCAACCTGTTGTGTTTGTATCCTCTTTGTTTCAATTCCCAATAGGAGCGTGAAGCCGATCGCGGTGTACTCGCCTCTCGACTCGTTTCTTGGAATCCCTGATACAAATTTATTTCCCTTAATTGCGTAATTCCCGTTAATCCTGGTGAGGAATTTAATTTACGAAGCTTAATACCTATTTATTTTCCCTTTATGTTTGCTAATTTATTTATATTTCACTTATCAAACATCATTAATTAAATTGAGATTACTTGTTATTGTACAACATAGATTTTTTTTATCGCGATTAATTAAAAAAGAAACAAAATAAATTTAAAATTGGAACGTGGAGTTGCCGAAATCGGAAATTGAATAAAGAACAAAGTGACGTTCGGAAATTAGCTCGAAGAGCAGTTGAATTCGGTTCGGGCAACTCGAGATCCATGACCGGAATTGCGTCAATCGGTCGAGTTTCTAAGAAGCTTGTGTAAACTGCACGTATTTAGGTTTAACATTCAGTGCAGGTAACTAGCGTACTTTGCGCGTAGGATCTATCTAAATATAACCAAGAGGTGGTGCATCTATTATTACGTGTCGTTTAGCGAAATTTTCTCGCGACATTTCAGCAAATAAATAAACAGAACGCACACATTTATGAAGTGTGAAATGCGAATGGATGTCATAATCGCAATAAAACTAAAATCGCGCGGCATACATTTGTTGGATATTGAATAAATCTATTTGATATCTGAATATACATGGCTGAATCTTTCGTCGGTGGCCTTTATTGCTTAGATGTGATCTATTTCTAGTATTATAGAGGCGCGGGTGACAGCGTCCAAGTATGTCGGAGGATCGGGGTCTGGGTGTAGTGTTGAATCGATATGCGGCGTGCACGCCCGATCGTTTTTCGTACAACATGTGAGCTGGATTACCCTCCATAACGTCTTGATGTCGGACATCTGCCGCGTGCCCGGGCACACCCGACCACATGTTTTTATCGGCAGTTTTTTAACTTACGATTTTCGAATTGACAGATTCGTTTCGACATTTTTATTTGGAATAGACCCTTCCGTTACTTCGGACTTGGGGAAGTTTTTTTTTTAAATTAACAGCTGACGTAATGTGGCGTGCCATTGTTTCTATTGGCTCTCTAAATTAAGGTATTGATTCAGATAGTGGTCTTTTGACACAGGTTTCGTAAAAAAGATTTTTGTTTCTGGCAACAAAATTCTCAATTTATTTAAGTTTTAGCTTTTACTGTCACTGAAACCACAACCAGCATAAAGTTTGTGAATGTCCCGAATCCCATTAAAACAAAACGGAATAAAACGCCAGTTATTGTTATTTTGATGAATAATAAACAGGTTATAAATAAATTTTACGAACTATTGTTCTAAAACGTATCCGTGCTAAACAGCGGGCGACACGCTGGGTCGTGAGATTATACTGCTATTATACACTAGTGTGTAAATGCAATTATGTCGAATGATATACGATTGAGAGTGGCACGAAACCGGTGCGTAGAAGTTCCGCATACACGCTACGACGCTGCGATGTACGATGCGTTTATAATGGGCAAATAGACCCGGTTTTGAATGGCCCGTTAACTGAACTGGTACTTTTTTTTGCTACAGTTTTGTATTAAACTGCTCTAAGGTTGGTACTCTGTTATAGAAGACGCATTTTTAACAAATTACTAGGGCTTGTGCTTACTTGCGAAAAGGTTCGGCAATGTCAACTTTTCTAAGTGTCGTTTGTATTCAAAATATTGGTTTAGCTAAATTATTTTTTATTTATATTTTTTTTTTCAAGTCAAAAAAAAGAACTATTTCCTTCAAACAGACTTAGGATTTTTATAAATACTTATATTTTAGTAAATTGTCCCCTCTCTACGGCTTCGTTTCTTAAAGAAATCATTAATGATGACATTAGTCATCGTATTATAAAAAACATCGTATGATTTAGTTTTCTTTTCATCTTCTTCCTAAATTCTCGCGCCTCGTATTTTTATCATTAATCAAACCTAATGTGCTTCTTTTATAGAAAGTTCTTGAATTTAGAATCAATTGTTGAAAACCGTACCTAAAGATATCAAAAAGAAGAAAATATAATTAATTTTCTAGAACAAAGACAACTTGCAAAATTCAATCGTTTTTAGCCATATATCCTTGTTTTCTCGACATTATACTCACATTCCGCAATTTTTTTTGGTTGATAGTCTAAAAAAGTTCACAATTTGTAGTTGAGTATTCTTACAATTTCTTCTCATATGCATTTTGCCACATAAAATATAAATAAAAAAAAAACATAGAATCTGTAGATTTCTTTTGCTAAATACTCTCACATCCACTCGTATCACTACTTTACGACTTTTACTTATTTTATGACAAAACATGAAATCACAACGATCCGCAAACGTTATAATAACGCGAAATATAACTGTTAACCGCAATAAAATATACTGTTCTTCAGCATACATTACCCGTTTTGTTAATACTTTATGTAATAGAAATATCATAAGCAGCATTGGTCAGCAAAACGCAACGCGCCGCCGAAATTTAACGATCAGAATCTGGACAACGTCCAACTATGTTCAGGTGTGAGAAAAAAAACATTTTATTAATATTTATTACACCTTTTAAAACAATTTCGAGTGAAATTTAGGATGATTTATGAAAGTTTTTGTATGTGAGATGCATATATTTTATTTTCTATGAAAACACGTAAACATTTGGTTTTGATTGGCACATACCAAGGGATTACTTGGTGCGTACCAACTGACACGATAATTTATATCTACATGTATAAACAATTTATCCCTTCACTCCGTCTTAGAATATCCACTAACACACTTGGGTACGTAGTTTTAATTTAGAACTTTAACCTACTTTTAGTGAATAACAAGGATCTGGCGGGGATTATTTCTTGTAAAACCTGCTGATAGTTTTAACGATTGCCCGTCACAGTGGTGCCAACCTCTGCATTCTGTAAGCTCTTCTTTCTTTCATTTTCAAATTCAGAACGTCCAATTTATAATCTGGTTCTGTAGTTGCGTTAGGTTGGCAGTTTTATTTTTTCTAACGCTTTATGGTGTTTTGTTAAATATCGAATCAGTTTTTTTTAATGCATAGCTAAAACGTTCTTTAAATATGAATGGGTTGTTAAAACACTGTTCCCGTTTCTCCATTTTAATTTACAAGATCCCTTTTATACCATAAAAACAATACTTCGTTTACCCTCCTGAATTTCCATTTCTATTTCCTTTGGAAGGGAATCTGGGCTTACAGCTCTTAATGGAAAGAAATTATTTAAGAGACAACAATATTTTAACACTCACGAAAAGAGAGATATCCGAGATATTTTCATGACGAAAAATATTGCCTGGTTCGGAACAGAGTCACTTCACGCGACCGACGGCCATAAAAGGTTACGATTTAAGTTAAACAAGATGAAATTTTCCTTGTAATGACACTTGTCAGGCTAATATAACTAGAGCCGTCCCAACTTGTTTTAAGAAAGACAGATTTTTAGATAAGGTTGGCAACTTTTTAATGGCTACTGAATTTGTCTTCTTTTTTTTGTATAAAAAAGTATTTTCGTGTTTTACCTTTAATTGGGATGGTTAAATTATGTGACTGGTCACTAATTTATAGGATTTTTTCTTTGAGGAAGTCGTTCGATGGTGTAGTTGCTACACCATCGATTCGATATTTATATTATACTGTTGTTATAAATATGTAATATCTACAAAACCATTTATTTACAAGTGAAAAAAAAATGTTCAATTTTAGTTAATAAAAAAAAAAAAATATTTTAATCAAAAAGTAACTTAGATTTAAAAATAGTGGAAAACGTAAAGTTAATTAACTTTTTGCATCCTACTTTGAGTGTAGCGAGACCATCTCAGACTTTTACTGACTAAAATTCAAATACCCTTTGCGTTCTACGACCACGGTAACTTTTTCAAATGTTTCTGCAGAAAATTGAAGGATACTAAGTGGAAATTATTGTCATAATAATGTCTACAGCTAGTTTGGGTTTGTTTGCAAAGTTTGAGGAACTCCAAAGCCGAGTTTGGTGGTATTAAACTATTTGAGAGCTTATTGTAGTAAGCACATGAGAGCGTCAAGACTAAACATGCTCTATCTGCAGTGTTTCAGAGAAGTCGGGTAGTGAGAATTTTTAAAGATTCTTTGAAATCGCTGCGAGCATATGTACGGCAGTTAGTTCATTGAATGTGTTCAGTTCCTATTCCATTTTTGGATTTATGTGATCTTTTGTGGAGCTATGGTACTGTTTCTTTTTTTTGGAATTGGCGACACTAGCCAGCTTAAATAAATTTAGTTTTTCGGCGAACTTTGATCGAATTCAAGCTATTTTTAATTTTCTTTGCTAGAAATAATCACGATTTTATTCATTACGAGTTGTGTTTTTTTTTTAGTTTTAGAAATTATCAAAGTAACTTTTCTCGCTCTGAGTGGATTGAAAGGGAATGTAAAATTTTCGCTGACTAAAATTTATCTGTATTTCTTTGAGCTGGGACTTCATCAAATGACTTTTGCTTTAGGGTGGATCGAGAGGGAGTGTTCAACTTTTACTGACTAAAACCTCCATGTTCTCCTTGCCCTTTGCGTTTTATGACCACGGTAACTCTGTCAGACGTTACCGCAGCCTGTTCTGTACCTTAGTGTGTGTATCTTTGCATAGGCTAACAGTATCCATAACACCGCTGTTAGTTACCATAACTCAACATTACGAGAAACAAGACAGTTAAATTGGTTAAGTAAATAATACTGTGAGCTGTTTGACAAATTATACATTGGCTCTGTTGGCCCTGGCCGTTGGGGCCAACATCCAATTGTTTGCAGCCAAAGCCCTTGTGCATACTGAACATAAGTTCGCTATTCTCACGTATGTTGAAACTGAAAGTTATATTCACATAGTGTTCGTATGTAGTCAGTCGTTCGCAGCCACCGTTGTTTGTAAACGCTGCGCTGCAAACTAACTAGTGCTTGCTGTTTGTCGAGGTTTTCTCGTAAACAATATCGATAAAATTGTTATCAACATCTGGATTCCTTATTAAGCATCAATATTACAAACAGTGTCATGAACTCATGACATATTTTAAAAGTATTTCCTTCGTCGAAAACTTTATGCGAATGTAGATTTTGTTTGACAGTTTCATAATAAAATTGTGCAAATTCTGCGTTCCAATTTAAATCTCCGATACTGTGTTTATTACACTGTCATGATTTCATGATCATAAAATTTATATTTCCATCGGTCGTCAATCATCGCTAGTCAAAACATTCCACGCAGTTCTTTATTACAGAATTAATTTCTAATTCAAAATAAAATGGGAAATGCGAAAGACGGAGAAAATTCTACCTTGAAGCTAATTTAATTAAATTTTTGTTTGTCCGTTTAGTGAAATATTATTCCAATATAAAACGTAATTAAAAGCGTCCATCATTCCTGTTATATAAATCCTAAAAGTATCTTTTGTCTCTAAAATAAAATTAAAGGTACTCAGTTTTAAGTTTTAGACGTTAAATTCTCTAACTTTCCTCAGTAGTGAAATAAAAAGCTCTCCTCTTTAAATAGATAAATGGATTCTTTAGCCTCGCGTAATTAATATTGGCTTTTTCTAGGTACCTACTTTCCAACTTAATTTTCTCTTTTACTCGCAGTGTTCTACACCCACATAATCTAATCAGTGGTTATGATAATTATCTTCTCGACTATGTTAATTTTTTCTGTTACAAACCAACATAATGTTATCGTACAAAATGCAAGTATCATATCAAGGTTTATTTTGAGTCCGTTATTACGCATTATTTTTTTATGATGTCCCTTAATTTTATGCAAAATGCTTTTATCGATGTTCTTCTTCGTATTTTAGGCATAATGTTTTTATCGATGTTATACTTCGCCGGCGCATACAGCACTAGTCGACCGGTGCTTCCCACGGCCCGGTTCTAATGAGCCGTGTTGTGTTGAGTAACAGAGGTGAGGGGGAGTGGGAGGGGAGGCAGGCTTTTTGAATAACTAACTATTCGCCAGCGACAAATAGATAATTAGGCGTGATTTCTTTTTGTCTTGCTGCGGTGTGGGGCTTTGGTCTTTGAAGACCGTTCAGTACCAAGATATATCTGTACGACTGTGTCGTTAAACTAAGTGCAGGCCATTTACGGTAAAAAGGTCTGTACTCTTTTTGGCTATGGTAACCTCGACATACTCACATAAGTAATTTATTTTAAGAGTACAAAAGAGTTTTGATGTAGGTAGCCAGTTTTAGTGAATGCCCAAACTTATGGTAAACCTAGATGCTACCAGCGGCTACGCCCGCGTTTAGGTGAAAAAATCTTTCAAGGAAACATATTCCCGAAATAAAAAGTGTGCTATGTGCTATTTTAGAATATGCTCTATCCGTGTCCCCAATTTTATCCACATTCGTTCAGCCGTTTGAGAGTGAAGAAGTAACAAACTGACACACAACTTTCGCCTTACAAAGGTTTTTCGAAGGGAAGAAAACTTCCCAACATATATTTATTATACACTTTATTGTACATAATTACACATACAAAAAGGAAACTAAAACTAAAACACATACATACAATGGGCGGCCTTATCGCATAGTATGTATTAATTTAACATGACATTAATTTCAAGCATCTAAGTCCCGTTCATTCACCGCCTCAACTTCGTCTGTACTGTACAGAACCCATCCCATTTAAGAGGCTCCGACCGTTACAAATTACATTGTTCAAGAAATACCTTAAAAATGTCAACCGGAAAAGCAGCCATAAAAGCACCACATTGCGAAATAAAGCAAAACAAGTGCGTCCTTTGTTTGTCCGGGGCATGTTGACTGTTCCTTATCCACTATCGCCTGAACTACAACTCTGCCGTACAACGACCTGACTTTACTATGGTAACTCGCTCCACTATCCGCTAAGTCAATGTTTCGAGCGATAGGTTTTTTTTTTTGAAAAATTTGTGTAAGAGACGCTCAGGACCGTTAGTTGTGGCGTTACTTGAGGAAGGCTTTTTTTTTATGGTGGGAAAAAATTCATGATTTTTTCCCACCATAAAAAAAAAGGTATATCCAACCGTGGACATAGGTATTTCGTCTGAAATGATGATGATGTTGAATGTAGTTTTTACTGAAAAAAAGCCTCCTGAGTTCTTCAGTTGTCCTATGAAATAAAAAAAGCCGCAAAAAAAATAGCCGAATAAAAGTTTTTTCTTTCTTTCTTTCTATGCGTTCAAGGCCCACGGTAATTTTTTCAAACCGTCTGCAGAAAAATGAGGACGTCCAGTCATCTTCAGTCACTCAGAACCAGGACCCCAGACCTCAAACCGTCCTCCGAGAAGCCGGATTACATGAAAAGCAAAACGTTTTGGGAACACATTCATTGTGCGGCTAGGGAGTGGAATTCCTTGCCGGAGTCTGTGTTTCCTGATAGCTACAACCCGGGAATCTTTAAGTCGAGAGTGAATAGGTTTCTTCTAGGTAAGCGCGTTCCATCGTCGACCGCATCGTCGCTTTCCATCAGGTGAAATAGCGGTCAAGCGCGAACCTATCAACAATAAAAAAAAAGCCACGCTCCCAGTCTCACGCTCTGTCGTCATCGTCTTGAGCGATACAGTAACAAAGATTTGAATTTATTGAATTATGGGATTACAATTTTTGACTAGTGTTTTTTTTTAAACGAACTAGTGTAGTCGAACTAGTGTGTGACTACAATCCCACCTAATGGTAAGCAGTGATGCGATTGTTGATGATGCAGAGCGCTAGTTTATTGCCTATTCACTCTAGCCTTGAAGACACCTAAATTATAATCGGGCGGGAAGACTGCAGCAGGCAAATTGCTTATAAAGATTTTTAATTTGTATTTATTTAATCTTTTAAATGTTATTGATATGGGTTTGTTCCTAATATATATTTTTTTTAATTTTTTCGTATGAAACCATAACACTTTAAAAGACAGTTTACTGCTGGCTCTTCGCCTAGCCTTTTCGAGTTAGTTCGGAATTTTATTTGCGAGTCTATTCATGGCGATCGTTAAATCAGTAATTATGCAGCGATCTTTAAATTTTGTGCCGTACTTAATTTTGATTGTTTTCAGTCTTTATTAAAATATTTAGGTAACCCGGATAGTTTTATGTGAGGTTTTATTGACATCTTCAATTATTCTTTATTGAATGATATAAGTAATTAAATTATTTCTTCATACTAATATTTATTTTATACTAATATTAATTTTAAAAAGAGGTAAAGTTTGTATGAAGAAAGTAATGTCTGAAATTACTAAACTGATTATGAAAGTGTATATGTAGCTGCCCTAATATGTAGCTGCACTATATCCCTGAGTATTCTAAGCTATAAATTATTTTTATATCATAGAATATAATAAAATAAACTTTTTTATTGTAAACAAAAGTGATACAATTTATAAATAAACTTAAATTTATGGAAACAATGGCGGTCTTATCGCTGTCAGCGATATCTAACTGACAACCAGAGAATGACACACACAGGGTGAGTTTTCCAAGCGAAGCTACTGGCAGAAACTAGTGCTCTAATAACTAGAAGACAATGAAAAGGTTCTTCAATTAAAATTCCTTCTACAGAAAACATTTGAGCAACGAATTGTGGGCAGTTTAGGGCTTGAAAATGTTAGTTCGAGTGGTAAATCAAAAGCAATACAATAGTAATGGTCATCGTAACTTTCTCGGCTATTGTTCGTTCTAGCCGAGGCTATGTCGTTGAAGTGATTACGCGCATCTTTTTTCTTTTTCTCAGCTCCATTTGATGCATTACGGCTGAAAAAGAAACTCTAAAAAGGGTATTTGATTTACCGTGACCGTTTTTAGCAGACCATGCTGTAAGAGATGAATTGCATGAAATTGGAAGAATTACAGTTTTTTAGGGTTCCGTACCCAAAGAACAAAACGGAACCCGTAATAGTAGTAATATTCTACTGTCCGTCCGTCTGTCTGTCTGTCCGTATTTCACCAGACTGTGTCTCATGAACTGTAATAGTTAGACAATTAAAATTTTCACATATGATGTGTTTCAACAAATACCAAAAACCAGAATGAAATTAATATTAAAAAGGGGTTCATACAACAAACGTGATTATTTGCCGTTTTTTGCTACGGACGGTACAGAATCTTTCGTACGCGAGTACGACTCGCGCTTGGCCGGTTTATTTTTCAAAGTTTAGAGAGGTCTTTAATATCGTTGAAGTATTGTAGTATAATTGCTAACAAGGCAGATCCAATAGCATTAATAGGCTAAATCTAGCGGTATATTGGTCAAGCACTCGGTAGCCGATACAATAAATGGACGTTGAACTGTTGCAACGTCAGTATAAAAGATTCAAACAACAATAAACAGTTTAGAAAGTGCTCTAATGATTGATGTGGTCTTCTTTTTTTTTGAGATGGCACGATGGGATGATGTTGAAACTTGTTCCTCAGTCGAGTGCCCCGGAGCATGACGATTACAGGCAGTTATTACTCTAGCTCGGTACTTGGCCGTAACACCGAGATACAATGATAGTAATGTCATGTAATTGTGACTGGTTCAACTGGTAATGGTAAATATTGTGGTACGCGTGACGTTGGAATGCTTGGTCGTCACAACACCAGCATATTTTTTCTTTTAATGAAGCATCGCCGCGTCGTCTGGTACTAGGAATTACTTCTTTAGCATAGCATAGCAGCATCATCATCATCATATCAGCCGAAAGACGTCCACTGTTGGACATAGGCCTCCCCCAAGCGTCGCCACAACGACCGGTCCTGTGCGTCACGCATCCATCGGATACAGCATAGCATAGTCGGCCTTATAATGTTCCCATTGGGACTCAGGCCTCTTCTCTAGGAGAGGGAATGGGCCGTAATCCACCACGCAGGCCCAGTGTGGGTTGGTAGATTTCTTCTCTAATAATAAATAATAATAAAAACCAGGACCCGAAACAACATCCTGTGAGGTGTTTTTAATATCGTGCGAATTTCTTCACGCATGCAAGTTTGCCCCGCATGCAGAAAATTTCAAAATGGAAATGTATGAAATGATGAGGAATTACTTGTATGAAATACACATGAGGGATTGTTCCGCACGCGTAACCTTCGCTGGGTTACGCATGCGGAGCAATCCCGCATGTGTGATCAAAACCGCACGATATTAATAATAATAATAAAAAAATAAAAAATTAAAGACACCCGTAGGCCATTCACAGTTAAAGTTTACATCAGACTAATGCTAAAATAATTTCCTATGTTCCAACTTCATACAGCCTCTATACCTGTGTCCCGAAATATGTAAATTCAGAAGGTAATGCCTTGGGTCTTAACATTATTAACTTACTAATATCTAGCAGATTAGGGACAGGCGTAGAACGGTAGTATTATGTATGAAACTGGTATGCAAATACACGATCCAGTTACTAAAATCATAGGCGACCATTACACGGCCATGCAAGCGTCAATCAATTCCATCAATCATGAATGATGGTTTTCGTCAATCAGTACTAAAAATTGCATTAGACGGCAGGTTTTTCGTCAATCAAAATTTTTACTGTGGCAAAACTGACAGCAAAACCTACCGTGTAATGTTCGCCTTATACACCGCAGCAGCTGATGTGGACTCTTGGACCGTGTCAGCAACGTTACTTCTACACTCTACACCTCCTACAGTCATTTTGCTCTAATGGTCTTGGCTGACGCATGTAATGCATAGAAAAGGTCTTAAATCCTCAACCACCACACACGCCATTCCCACCCTTATTACAACACACTAAAACATACACTGGCGTACAAATTTTTTAATAATTATACCCTTATGTGGTTGGACGTACGTGCAGGTACGCCAGTTTAGCCAAGTCAAGACTTGCGACGCACTGTTTGGCTTATTCAGATCTGAATATCTTTTAACTACGTCTTTTCAACTGCGCCGCTTTGAAATAAATCTTGATAAAACTAACTCAATCTTGTAAAAGGAAGTTGTTTATTTGAACGGTCGTTGTGAATTAATAATTTGTGTATTGATGATTGAAATACTATATCAATATACGTTTAGATCGTAATTAATATTGGCGATAAATAATTTATTATTGCTGTAGGACGGTTAACTTGTTATACAGGGTTATTAGCAAATCACCTCAGGACTACGTTTCTAAGATCATAAACAACAACTTTGGTTCTATGACTTTTAAAAATTTATCAAATTTTATTTCATCAGAATTTCATACAAAAATAAAAATATTTAAATTAAACGTTCTAAATATTACGAAGTCTATGCGAAGCAAGCGATAGTGCAATAGCGGAGGGGAGTGGGATCGGGCGGCGGGGGTGCTTGATGTTGCGTCGCGTCATACAGACGTAGGTAGATAAAGCAAAATACAGAGTTGAAATGTGTTAGATAGAACAACGAAATCTTGAAGGTTTGTTTTTGGTAAATTAACCTTTCGAATGTCTTAAGTTACACAGTCCGACATAAGGTAATTGTCTTTCTATTGTGTCTCTAATTACGACATTCAAAGAGTTAATTATGTTTTGTAAGAAGTCTTAGAACAAAAGTAGTTGTTTATCATGTTAGTAATACAGTCCTACAAGGTTTATTTATTGATTTATTTATTAAAATTTCGTGCAACACAAATGTACAAAGGCGGACTTAATGCCTTAGGCATTCTCTACCAGTCAACCAAGGGTGGTGAAGGGTAGAAAGGTTGTTAGTGTTTTACAAATACTCTGTATAATTAAGTTAGAATTGACATGCTCCGAGAAAATTCGAGATGAACATTTTCAATAGATTGCTTGCCTGTACAGGGCAGACTATTCATACGCCGTCTTCAAGATCTTGGCTTTTAGACTCGTTTTCTAAATCAGAGTTATGCTGCTCTCGAGCTCACCTTACCTACCCGTATTTCCAATAGCGAAAGAGGATTAGAATTCTGATACCATTTCTCTTATAACTAAAGCTCTTTGCAGAAATGTACGATAATCTGCTGATATTATGTGGTGGAGTTAAATTATTAAGTTAATGGATTAGTAGTAGGTACGTTTATTATTATTATCCGACAGCTCTAAGGGAGGGTTATGTTTTTTGACAGTATGTATGTAGATATGTAGATATCGGTCTGTAGTTTAAACGGCTCAATAGATTTAAAGGCCTCAGAAAATAAGGCATCATTAGATTAGGTTTGACTACCGAATAGTCGTCCGCTACATGAATTTTGAAAAATTAAAAAAAAAATGGCGGTCGGTATCAAGTTTGTAATGTCGTATTTTTTCATTTGGGATATCTAAATAAAAGACTAGAGGAGGCAATTTAAAAAATATAAATTAATGAAACGTATGTAGATAGTTAGACTAATTGAATATTAACAAAAAATCCGACCGATTCTTTTTACCAAGTATGCTCTGGATGACACATCATTATAGATTATGTCTACTGTGGTGTGTAGGCAAGATCATTTTATGTACATGTACGTGCAGTGCAACTATTAAGGCAAGCGTGTCCATCATCGACCACATTACCGCTTACCATCAGGTGAGATAGTGGTCAAGTGCGAGCCTATCAATAATAATAAAAAAATCCAATAAATTGAGATAAGAAATGAAGAATGAAGTTGATGGGCTGAATTCCAATAGAAATCTTAATCATAACGTTCTTAACAAAACCTAAAAGATAACGAGAATTTCGTAAAACCTAGAGCTCATTAAAAAAGGCTTGAAAACTAATTTTACGCCGCATCCAGACCAAGGTCTCCGAGCCCATTAGGTACATAAATCCAACATTTACTTAGTAGCTAATTTATTTAAATACCTAATTACTTGCGTCGTGAGAGGCAGCCGTGACTCTTCAGATTTGGCAACATTCCGTCAAACGCTAACCAAGTATTCAGGGTGGTTGGTGGCCTCTCACTTCCCTTATTGTAAGGTGAATTCCGTTAACGACCATGATTCGTCGTTTTATTGTTCTTTCTCCTGAATTCCTGATAATGACTGATGGCTTTCTCTCCATGTCTTTGTTCCCGGTTGACGCTGACGTGAAAATGTAATCATGGCGCGGTTGCCCAACCGCGGCGGATGTAAACAATGAAAAATGTATTGAATTTATAAAGGACGGGGCAATTAATATCGCGACAGATATTTATAACTTGCGGGAATGAATTTCGTGCTGTTGTGAAGGTCGTTCTTTTGTTCTAGCTAAAGCAAATATATGAAACTCGTTTAGTAATAGCTTCATTTTGTCAAGTAGTTGACTTTTTTAGTAGATCTAGCTTCTGCTAGTGGCTTCGTCCGCGTGGAAGTCGGAAAATGATCCCAAGGTAACGAACTCCCAAAATAAAAAGCCTATCCTATAGTACAGGATATAGTCTACCGATTTTGCCGAATTTCATCCAAATCCACTCAGCTGTTTAAGGGCCAAGCGCCCGAAAAGTGCCATAAAACAGTGATTTTCTGAGGCCTACTCCTCCGTAACGGCTAGGTCAATTGGTTTGAAAAAAATATATGCTTATTATAGATTCATGAACAATAATATCAACATTTGTTTTTTTCGTGCAATTAATACTTTTGTCAAAAAAAAATATTTAGCAATTTCGCAACTCTTCGCAACTTTTCCCTACTCCTTCGAAACGGCTTGGACCTTTAGAAACATTTTTACACATAAAAATTGGTGGTTAAATATTCTTCAAAGTGAACATTGCACATGTAAAGCAATCAATATCTCGCAGAGAAAATGGATTTAAAGCGCTTTCCGGGCGCTGCTGGCCGCAATTAAATGCACAGATTTGCGTACTGCCGCCTAGGCGAGTGCGAGAGTTGCGTTCACTTAATTTCGGTCAGATGGTTCAAGGGACTATACGCCTTAAGCATGAAGGAATAACAAACAAACACACAAATTTTTGTTGCCTTTAAAATGTTACTCAGCTTCGCATGGGTGTATACACATCTTAGTAATTTTTGGCTTTTCTTTACTAACTATGCATGTATACACCCAAACCTTCCTCATAAACCATTCTGTCTATGAATAAAAATGAAATCGCATGAAAATCCTCTTAGTAGTTTTTGGGATAATCGCAAACGAACAGGCTGACGCAGAGGAGAAATTTGTTCTAGTACATATCCATATTATACCTATGTATGTAACGATATAGGTATATGTTACAGTAAAAGCCTGAACTATGATAAAGCCAAAATTAAGCCAAATTATGATTGTTCAAGTGAATGTTCAAAATAAATGAAGATCACAAAACTTTTTGGACCATTTAACTATAACAATAACAAACCCGTTAACAGTTGTCAAATCGTCGAATTGACCAATAGGCGGCCGTTTCACGGCTGGTTAAGGTTTGGTTATCGTTATAGTTAAATGGTGCAACTCACCTTTAGTAAATCATAGGATTTACCGTAATTCGGGCTTTTAGAGTAACATATAAATGTATAGTATGAGTAGTAGTCCACTGATTGCGAGATATCGTGTAGTCCCAAATCATGTCATCTTTATCTCGTTTGAACTACGTATCTTGTTACGCCAGACAGTTAGTATGAAAAGTAGCAAAATTAAAGGAACGGTACTCCGTGATGCGTGCGCGTTTAATATGTGCGTATAACTGTTACGGCGCATTTCGCTTTATTTACGCTTCGCAGCTTGCGCAGGCGCCGTTGTGAGAATTCTGCTTACTTTACTCACACTACGAAATTATCATTTCCTAGATTTGATTAAAAACATGTTTTAGTTTTAACAAGAAACATGATTCGGTAACGCTAGCTGCTGCCAGTGGGTTCGCCTGCGTGAAAGTAGAAAATTGTCCCTAAAAGACATATACCTATAAAGATAAGAAGTAACCTATACGCTATTCCAGGATATGGTCTACCCGTGTGCCAAATTTCATCCAAATCTGTTCAGCCGTTCGAGCGCGAAGAAGTAAGAAATATACATACGCACCTATAAACACTCACAAACTTTCGCCTTTATAGAAATTTTCAAAGATTATGTATATCTGTTGCCTCTATAATAACAAATACTAAAAAACAGAATAAAATAAATATTTAAAGGGGCTCTCATACAACAAACGTGATTTTTTCTTTGCTGTTTTTATAGATTCCGACTCGCACTTGGCCGGTTTTTTTAATTACATGTGTCTGGAGTTTAGAACATGTTTATCCAGCGGGAGTGAAGGATTCAGTATTGTGTTAAATTTTTCTCCCAAAATATTGTGGATGGTCTAATTTACTACATGCTTCGCGTTTACAAGCCACTTTGATAACACTTTAAGTGACCACTTTGAAGATTCCCTTTGATATTCCCAGAGCTATGATTTATTATTCAACAGCTCTACAAAATATTAAATTTCTATGATCCCGTTTTATCTTTAAAATAGCTTATCAATTGGGGCTCGAATTCTCTTATCTATTTCTGTAACTATTGTTTTTGTCTTCCACCATACCTATTTAAGTTCTCTCAAACTTTCATCGATTTGAGTACCTCTTAACAGTAATTCTTTTCTTCGCTTTCCCTCACAAAAAGTTCTTCAATTACTTGATGTTACAAATCAATGAAACCTACTTAATTCAACAACTAAGTTCCGTCTCAAAATTAATTCCTGAGAAGCCAAATAATCAATTTAATCGACAAAGAACAAGTGAAAAGTCGAATGTTCCAATTTTTTTAGCAAGACTTTCGCAATTTCGCAGCTGAAGCCGTGTAAAAGTATCTAAAGACGTCTCGATTGAGGATAGAGAGATTAGTTGAAGGGGTAACGGGACTGCAATGACAAAAACAGTACCAATTAACTTTTTTTCTTTTTGAACTTCAGACACAAGTATTTCCAATCGCTGCGAGCATTCCGTCCGAGAGAGCGTCTTTAGCCATGCGATTTGCTCTCGATAGGATAGAGATCGATTCGCTTTGCTCGTTTTATTCCGATTTAAATTGTATCGATGCTAGAGGCGATTAAGGCTTCCGTGCTTGTAATACTGAATGCAGTGAGAAAAGAAAATTAGATGTTGGAGAAAATGAAACGACATTAGTGAGAGTAGCCACTACACATCGGATACAAGTA
Organism: Mythimna ferrago; assembly: GCA_910589285.2. Classification (NCBI taxonomy): domain Eukaryota; kingdom Metazoa; phylum Arthropoda; class Insecta; order Lepidoptera; family Noctuidae; genus Mythimna; species Mythimna ferrago. The sequence goes on along the minus strand of OU342684.1, from coordinate 15,828,500 downwards.
CCTATGCGTTGTTTAGTGGTTATTCAGTGGCATGTATTATTCTTTGCTACTCATCATCTCCCTAAACTTTTTCAAACAGGCTTGGAGTCGGCTTCTAGCCTAACCGCATGCTGCTGAATACCCGTGTTCTACATGAAGCGACTGCTTGCCAGATCTCTACAACCCACTTACTAGGCAATACTATACTCCTTGGGTAGAATGAGGATCAGACTTTCTGGTGTCTGACTGCCTGTAACGTCTGTCAAAGATCATTTAATGACAACAGAGGCTAATAGCTTTTCGTGTTTTCCGAAGCACGGGCTGTAATAGTTCGAATTTTTTGACCGATCAATTTTTTAATTATTTACTCGATTTATCGATTCCAGTCGATTACTTTCGTTTGCACACGAATTACAAAATAATCCTGTGTGTATTGGAATATCATTGCATTGGAAGCATGTCAATACGAAGTTGGACGCACAGAAAATGAATTCGGCTTTTGCGGGCGACAAATGAAAAATTTACAGCCGTTTATTCGGTGATATTGGGGATTTCATCGACTATCGATTGTACCTACGAAAGAAGAGGCTACGTAATTGGATTCCAGCTGGTACTGAATTGGTAAATCGACCACAATATGCAATATAGGTAATCCCTATTTAATACGCAAATATTTTAAGTTAAATAAAATAATTGCTACTTAACTGTAATTTAGACTAAACTACAGAGGAGAGATTATTGTTACCAACGTAACCTAAAGAATTGCTAATCATAAGTGGCAATGGGCTTAAGCACATTGCTCTCGGGTCATTTATTTTTTTTTTCCATTTGGTCGATAGGCCGAAATGCTCTGGAGACCTCCCCCAGAATGGACCGATGATTTGGTGAACGTTGTGGGAAAACACAGTACCACTCGTGTGGCGACACTTGTGGGAGCCCTATGTCCAGCTGTGAACGTTATTTGGATGAAATATTGATGATGATAGTGAAATGTATAAAGTAGTAAGTACCTACTATTTGAAAGCTTCATTATCTTCAAGAAATAATTACGCTAAAGAGACATTGTAATTTTGTAATACTCTCAAAATAGTTAATACTGTAAAACATTTTATTCTTAAACGTGGCAGTTTAACGCAAAGTCTAGCTGTTACAATAAACTTGGTTCAGTCGTTAACCTGATCGTAGTACAATATAAACAAAACTACTCAAATAAAACAACCACTAAGGATGCCTCACGTACAGAAAAAAACACGTTTTTTTCACGTGTTTCTCACACACCCCTTAAGATAAAGTCGTAGACTTCCGTTCAAAGTTAAACAATATGTCAATCTACGCTTAGTACGGTGAGGTGGTTTCTGAACGTCTTCCGAACGATTAAGGGGTTTTAAAATGACGCTTTCAGACGAACGGTTTGTGTTTTCTCACGGCTACTGTTTGTTTAGATATCGGATTGATGAAATAGCATTTTAGGCTCAAAGAATTTAAGATGAAATGAAATTGGTAGTCGGAAAGTTTTTAGTTATACAATCTGCTCCATTTACGTAAAAAAGTAGGTAGTTATTGATAGTCCTGTTTAATAATGCCGTAGTGATAAAATATTATCAACACATTGAAATTATTAACGACTTTGAGAAGTGAACCTACATTATAATAAAAACACATAAATCATTTTGACATAATTCACCCTCATTTGTCACGAATTTCTTTATAGAAAATGTTAATATCCAACGATTAAGCAATAAGCACGTTTCGAGCGCAATTTTAGCTTTCAAACCGCGAACAATGTAGTTTACAGTTCACGACGCAGATGTTTGAAAAGAATCAACAGTTAACAACATCGTAAAAAAGGTCCCGCGTAAACAGCTCCCGTTGAAATTTTACAGTCACTCTTGTTTCCTCTTTTTTTCCCTCTCTTCACACTTAACTGTAACAATAGTTGATGATTTTTAAGACAATTGTAACAATAGTTGATGATTTGTAAGACAACTGTAACAATAGTTGACGATTTGTAATTAACATGTTTCTGCTGCTGACTACTACTACTCAACATTTTTTTTTTTTTTTTTTTCCGATGGGAAAAATCATCTTATGACAACCCCCGCTCTTGGGCGGAGCGGGAGATAGTGTCAGACTCTTACTGACTAAAAAACCCATCCCGTTCCTTCAAGCCTTCATACCGGGGCTCGAGCGCCCTTTCGGATTACCCTGGCCCCAGTAGGCTTCGACCCGGCTGGGCCCCTGCTGTTGCTGACAACTCCTTGAGGCGCGCGGGAACAGCGCGCGCCGTCGACGACTTGGGCTTGGTCCGGACGGTTACCGGACGGCCGGACAGCGAGCTACCCATTGCTCTCTGTCCGCAAGCCCGCGCCTACGGTGGCTGGAAATCGGGATCGGAATCCCGGCGGCGGCGGCGAGAGCGCCGTTGCCTGATGCGGTCGGCCTCCTCCTTAGCGAGCATTACTGCTTCGCAGAAGTCGGCGACCGCCTGCCACTCCTCCTCGCTCCGGACCATGGCCTCGACCAAGGCCCGGCGCGAGAGGTCTCCGCCGCCGATCACCCCCACGAGGGCACGGCGATGCTCTACCCAAGCAGGGCACACCGCGAACTACTACTCAACATCATCATCATCATTTCGGCCGAAAGACGTCAACTGTTGGACATAGGCCTCCCCCAAGTGTCGCCATAATGACCGGTACTGTGCGTCTCGCATCCTTCGGATTCCCGCGACTCTCACCAGGTCATCACTACCACTACTACCGAAACATTATTTTTAATCAAGTCACTAAGTTTACCTAGCTTTCTATTGAACGGCTTATGATATATCATTATCAATATTTGATGACACATTTGGTGCAGCGGTAAAGCGATTGGCTACTGCGCTGCGTGTCACGGGTTGGTTTCCCGCACGTAAAATATAGAGACTTGTACCGGGTTTGGTTATCTTGTGTATGCGGACGCACCCACGATTCATGAGTATTTCCTAGTATGAGGTAAAATTTAAACTACAAAAAAATACTAATAATAAAATACAAAAAGCATAACTAAAACCATAAAGCCAAAGCAGTAAAAAATAGTAAATGCAGTACCCATAAATATTAATGAGGAGAACTTACAGATTTTCGCGTCATTACACCAAAATTTACATTTAAATTTGCATAAAAATAAATGGATAAAGACAGTAAGTCTGGTACGCGCTAACGTATCTCATTACTTTGTTTTGCTGGTGCAGCACGGTCGGGTAAAAATGAATCTAATCAGTTTGAGTGCACTGCATATAAAGTATATATCTGTGCACAACTGAATTCAGTGGCTGCAGCATTTTTGGATTCAATTTAACAATTGCGACAGACAACCATTTTTATAACCCTGAACTGAACTATAACTATAAAATATTTATACATAGAATAGGTAGTTATTTAGGGCGGATAGCAACCAAAAGATATTTTACATTCTACGATATAACGATAATATTGTGAAAAAGAATTTTTTATAGGATTGTTTGTTGGAACTAAATCAATTTAATTTTTTTTCTTAACGACATTTTTTTTTCTGCCAGCATTATATCTGTCGTTAGACAATAATTAATATAGTTTAATGTTTTATTTAATAGTTGTTTTAAAGCTAGTTTTTAATAAACATATTGTTAGGCGGTAACGTTGCTAACAAGTCATCTTAACATAAAATATGGGCACAAGGCGTAACAAAGCCATCAATAATAACGAGAGATTATGTAAAGATTAACAGGTAAGTCAATTTATCAAAATATATTCAAAATAAATGATCCGCGATGACAATAAACAAGACGTTATAAATTGCCAACATGTGTATTTGTGTAAGCTTCGAGCTCTTTTAGCTGTTTATCATTTGTAGTTTATTGAGCAAATATTACGTGTTTCGGGAAGTAATCTGACAGCAGTATGCATCGCAAATGCATTCCAACGATGAAAATGAGTTGGTACAAACACATTTGTTCCACATTGTAATAGTTCCAACCTTACATCTTGACATCCACGCTCTCAGCAATTTCATTAAATTACAAATGAGTAATTCTGTGTAGTTACGATTGCCAATATACGTTCTGTGCATTCTGTGTGTTAATGTAGCACCGTTCTGCGATCAAATCCATCACAGTGACACGACGCCATTACCTGTACTTGTGAACTAATTTTATTAATTATGTTGGCTTTCGGTAGTGGCAGCCACTGCTGAAACTACATTGACAATCTAATCGGTTTCTCGTTTATTACGAGAGAAACTATGAACACTACTGTATTCAATGTACCATACTATACCAGTGCGCAGACGGCGAGTATTGGGTAGCTCGCCGTCCGGCCGTCCGGTAACTGTCCGGACCGGGCCCAAGTCGTCGACGGCGCGTAGTGTTCCACGCGCGCCTCCATGAGATGTCAGCAAAACCGTAGGGGCCCAGAAGGGTCGAAGCCTTCTGTGGCCATGGGTTGTGTGAAATAGAACCCCGGGGCCCTGAAACGAAGGCAAAGAACGAAAATAAGAGTGGGTAGCAACCCACTGTTATACGCCAACTGTAAGGAGTGTTAAACAAAAAAAGGCATACTGCAATCTCGTGTCAGTCGCTATTGGCAAGCCGTCTAGATAGGTAGCTGGCAACGTTGCCACATCCGATAACTAAGTTAATTTTCTGGCAGAAGTGCCAACGTATTTTCACTAAGTGATTATCAACCAAACCGAGTTGCATTTAGTTTTAACATTATCAACCTTATTAAAGAACTTGCCTAAGCATGTGTTAGGTTTTAATATTGATTGTCTGTTTATCTGTTTAGCGGATTCTAAATTAAAATTCTTCATAGAAAAGGTAATAGGCCACCGTAGTATAAAAACTTAACCCACCGTGTATATAAATAAAATAGGGCAGAAAATATAGATAAATGTCTTTAGTTTACGATCGTATGAGTCGCATTACTGTGGGATATGGGAATATCTATAAAAAACATACATTCAGCCGAACATTGAACCTCCTCCTTTTTGAAGTCAGTTAAAAAAAAACTTACATTTTTATTTAGAAAACAATCCTTATTAAGGAAACAGGTAGCTTTTAGTCAGTAAAAGTATCTCGTTCCACAATAGAGCGAGAGAAGTTATTGGATGATTTTCTATCTGAGAAAAAAAAAGTTACTGTTTGTTGTAGTCCGATTGTCATATCCGCGTCGCCACGCCAGTACTGATCTTAACATATTGTTCTGTTATACGTCTGATTATCATCAAAGAGTACTTAAATAGATCCTATAATCAATTGGTTCGTAATAAAATTAAACGTCCCACTCCGACCCACATGTTTAAATAAATCTGTCACCGTTGGCGTAAGGTGCGCGTAATTTACGGCCTTTAGTGAACATGGTTATGTGCGCGGGTGTAATAGCAATTGGTTCTTATCAAATAAGATTTGTTTTAACTTTGTATCAATCGCATATCTTCCACCGATGCGCATCCAAAACAAATAGTCCGCAAGGCTGCTGACATTGCCGTTTGCCAAATAAATAAAGATGATCAAAGCGTTCAGTTTTCTTTTGTAATAAATTGGTATGTTTACTGGGAGCCAGTTGGCGCAATTAGTGTATCACCTTCAACAATGTTACGTTTGGTACTCTAACGACAGCTCATATTTTAGACGGACCTTGTTGACTCACGTGGGAAGACATTATGATTACAGTGATTTACGCCTGTCTGTATTTCCATGTCAAAAATGAGACCAACATTACAAATTGTAGGTAATTAACTATGTCTTTTTTCTGTTTCAGGTAATAAAACAATTTCATTTATGATATAGAGCAGTATGTGTGCCGAAGAGGTGAGTAATTTTTATCAAATTAATATTTACTAGGGCGCTGTCGCATGTCACGTAAATGACATAAGTGTCTGTTATAAAATATTTCTGAAATTCGATCCCTGGGGAGCGTAGGGTAGGATGTGCTCGCTGGCTCGGCCGCGGTGTGCTACGTAGTTGTTTATAACTTTGATAGGTTGCTTGCTATTGCATGGGGAGTTTCTCGACCTTGTTTTGACATTTCTATCCTATTGATTTTCCTGTTGCGACAATGCTGCAGGCCCTATATCATTTTTATTGCCCCCAGAGGAGTACGGCGTCGTGCGACTTTCTGTCCGTCCGCCGCCGGCACTTACTTATGTATTTTTTATTACGGTTTCATATGTCTACGACGATATTAATCTCTTTTCGTCAAATCTACTTTCGTTCACAATAAAAATATTCTTGTTTTTATTTTAACTATTATACTTTATCAAATATTTTCTTTTGATGTGATGCTATTTTATCTGAACTAAATTCGTCTTCGTTTATAAATCGTTTTACAAAAATATTATTATATCACGTAAAGTTTTCAGTTAAGCGAGGCATGAACACTTCGTGCTGTGTTTAAACAAAGTAATTTATTTTGTGGCGTTTGGCTACTCACAACAATATTATAATTAGCTATTCAGGTGCAAAATGCAAATAGGTAGCGGTTAAAATATTACACTAATTTTAGTTGGACTATGACCGCGCGCAGTGTTTGTTGCGCTCGAAATTAATGTTGGGAATGGTTAGGAAAGCATGTGGGACCTATGTAAAGTGGGTGTATCATGTGACGTTAATTGGAATATGACATAAGAGTGGGTCGGACGGACGCGCGACCGCAGCGGGCCCTCTGTGCGACAGTCATCGGATATCTGGCAACATAGTGTGGCCGGAAGTTGCGTAGTGTACAGTTTCACTTACTGTAACCATGGGCCGCGGTCTCGATTTCACCGCTGCGTGGATTGGACCGTGTCGGTTTTGTATGCTCGCTGATTGAGTTTCAGATTAAACTCTAGGACGGCAGTTGTGTCATTCTTTTGATCTTACTACAGATAACCAGCAATACAGCTGTGTCGAATTTTTAAAGTCTCAATCCAGTTATAGACTTGCAGTGTGTCTGCTTTATATTATCGATGTAAGTTTTCTAATGCTGAAATCGATATAAAGTTATATTTGATTTATAGAGAATATGTGAAATAAGTTTCAAAGAAAACAAATTTTTATAACAAACTTTTATCACTACTAACGTTATTGTACCATTCCAATTCTCAAACACGAGGGGGTTGTTTGCCCTCAGTAATTCCTATGGTCACTATCCGACTTGAATCATCACCAGACCTGCTCCATGATACAATATTTAAAGCATTGTCATCCAAGTTCGAACGACAATGACAAATGACAGCATACATACATAGGTATGGAATACATTATACAAGGTGTCGTTTTGAAGCTGCAAAATATTTCAGGAGGTAATTATGTTAGTGATTCTCGACCCGAATCAATAATAAAATAAGTAGGTAATTTTTTTTTTTTATAACCGCGCTTTTTTTCACACACACAAACACGGAACAATAAAGGTTGTTTTCACACACACTAACTCGCAACGATAGTTTCATAAATAATGTATCATCCAATCATCATCCCGCACGCCACACCCTAGCCACGCCCCCGCGGCCATCGATCAATCGATTTAGTTTAGAGTAATTAAAAAATTAAATAACAAGTATTACTGATTATTGACCAGGTATCGTTTTTTTATATGACTATTTATGAGTTTTACTACAACCTCCTGAAATATTGTGCAGTTTTAAAACTGCACCTTGTATAGGTATTCATTTTTACAAGTTAAATAAAACTTGTAAAAATGAAATGTAAGGTGACTTCATATTTCATCCTGGTGTTTATGCATGCATTACCTATTCAATTTGCATGTATTATATACGCGACACGTGTCTACCGATGATTGTTTTCGAATATTGGCCTGCCTGAGTCATCGTTGCTTAGTCTACAACTTAGCTAACCTATGTCTACACACTACTATAGTCTGTCTAAAAAGTTAAACGACTTGGAAATTTTGTATAATATTTAATCTTTTTTTTTTTTACCAGTTATTAACTAGTACTTGACTGCGATCCCGCCTGATGGTAAAATACTTATATTCGATTTTATAAGTAAACCATGAGCAAGATCTCATAATCAACCTTAATTATTGAACCAGTGTTGACTTCATCAGATTTCATATTTTGCCCAAATAATTACCTAAGTTGTTTGACTTTTTAGATAGATTCTACACACACTACACTACAGATTTTGACTGTATTCATAGTGTGTCGCCTTACACTATGAATATAGTGAATATCTTTTAAAGTGACATCGTAGTGTACTACTCATATTTGGTCATAAAAACCGATAACGTAACAACCGGTGATATTTTTGAGATACAATATCAAGTAATTTTAATTAACTAATGTTAGTACTTTAAAGCGCCAGTTACTGAAAAGATGAAGGAGAATCATTTGTCTTGGTATGGTCATGTAAAAAGAAGAGATGAAACGCATCTTACTGTAAACATGTGGATGGTTGGAGAGAGAGAGAGAGAGAGAGAGGGGGAGTAAAAAGAAAAGATGGATGGTGTGAAGAGTGATAGGAATAAAAATAGTTTAAAACACTAAAAAACACGCTTTTAGTACGCACTAAATTTAATACCCATATCATGGTGCATTTCAAATAGCCAATCTGCCATCTTGGACGTCCGCCATATTGGATTTGAGTCACGTGACTATTTTTTTTCGTATTCTTGACAGCAAACCCTTTCATTTGATACCCATATCATGGGGGTGGATTTCAAACAGCCAGTCCGTCATCTTGGGGAGGCCGCCATATTGGATTTGTAATGACGTTTCTTAGCTAGTCATGTATTGTCATCAGAACTCAGAGCGTGTGCAAAATTTTATCCTAATCGAACACCGGGAAGTGGGTCAAATTAAGATTCCAAGATTTTCTTACAAACATAGTTAGTAACAAGTGAAGCTAATAAAAGCTTGTTAATAAAGAAAGTTAGTGATAGCATGACAGGTGACAAGATCGAATAGAAGAAAAAAACGTGGTGCACCGACTCCAAACTAAACTGTACAAGGGTAGAAAGATGATATGTGTTAGTAGTTTAATATCACACAAACTGAAATAATTCGTGATTTTTGTTCGATATTATATAGATTTGTTTTCTTTTTGTCACGTTAAAATATTCACAATTAATACTCAATAATATGCTTTGGTGCGTCTTGTGTACAGATAAATATTTTAAATGAGTTGTCTCCATTACGTCACGTAATTTACGACTACTTGACAGGAAGTTAAAACTTTAAAGGATATACTAAGATCTGATTAACTCGGCAATATGTTGCTACAACCGGTGATTTGAATTGTAATTTATTCAATTGTCATACTTGTTTGAACATGGTTCGAAACTAGAATACTAAATACATAATTGTACCTAGTGCTAGCTCTGAGGTTCTCAACCTTTTTTTCACATGGGACCGCTTTTGTTTCTTTATTATTAGCATGACGTGTTAAAATATCAGGCGTATGAGCAAGAAAGAGGGATAGAGTCATACACCCTATATAGCTCGATCCCTTTAACAGTTCAGTTTAGGTCGTGAAATAGATCGCGTTACGAGCGGTCTGGTACGGCCTCAGAAGTCAGAAGCCCATTAGAAAAAAGGTATAATTTCAAATTAAGGCTAGGTAAATTAAAACTTTCAATTATAATAATAAATTCTTTATTGACATAATTAACATTTTACAAAAATAGTGAGGCCCTGACTCCTGCACTAGGCATAGTGCCTGTGTTACAGGAACTAGTGTCTTCTACCGATTACATGCGTCATTTTATGCAATAAAATCCAGGAGAATAAATAAAAAATTAAAATGTAATGAAATAATAAATAAAATACATTAAACTCAAAAGTTACAATTCTACTGGGATATTAAAACATAACATTTCTGATAGAAACGTAAAATCATTTCCATCATATTTATTTTTCTGGTGGAATGTTTTAAATTTTAAAACTTTCGCGGACCGAGCTTTTGTAGACCACAAGGTCATACTAACCACTGATCTAGCTAGATGTTGTCTATGACCAATGTTTGCACTTTTAACCTTAATCATTATCTTTTTTATGTAAAACATCGTCGTTATCTAAGATCGTGTCTTACCGCTAGATCTTAATGATAGTTGTTAAGATTAACCGGAGATTAATCTGTGAACTAGTTCAGTGGTTACAACGACGGTTAGCTCCTTGCTCAACAGCAACGTTGGTTCTCACGACATTGGATAAAATTACTGTTATTTGCTTCGCTCCCGCCTCGGCACACAAGATAACATGATCATAACAATATACACACGGCGACAATACGTTATAACGTTTGTCAAACTACTTACGCGCTCGTAAACGTTTACAGAGACGATAATACCTTTGGTACACGGTAACCCGTTTGAAGACAACAGTGATAGTAGTAAATTACATGGTAGTTTGGCGAGACAGGCGAAACTTTACATAGACAGATCCAGTAGAAGTTTGCGAATGTATCTGAAACACATTTATCAATTTCGATGAATCTACAGTAGAGCTACGAGAGGAGACAAACTTACTCTTCTATTCATAAATCGTTCACATTTGAGAGCTTGAAATATTGTTTTGATAACTCTTGAACATGTCTATTTCAATGTAAGTTCAAAAACAGTCATCTTAGTGTTGGTTGCACTTAAAAATGCTAGCCTTTTTACAAGCTTTTATTTAGTTTCACCTGTCCCGATGTTTGTCTGTAATCAAATCTTGCAAATTAAATTTGAGTCACTTCCCGGTTACCGATTGAGCTGAGATTTTGCATGCATGTGTAAATCAGATGACATTGCAAAATTATTGTGACATTGAGCTGATCTGATAATGGAACCGGAAGGTAGCCATGGGAACTCAGATAACCCTATTATGTTTGAGCTTTTTGAAATGGTCTTAATGAGATTAATTTTATAGGAATATACCACGCTATAAAAGCTTGCCATGAAAAAATGATTTTTATTGGAAATTTGTTAAGGTTTTAATTCGTTTAGTTCTTCTTTATTTATGTCTATAACTCTTAAAAGCACCTAATTATATTTTGCAAAGATAATTAAATAAAAGCAGCCATCTGTTATTTTAAAACAAATGCGAACGTAACAACAGTTAACGATATTACCATTGAGTTGTTTATACTAATTGAGACTAACAAGTTTATACATAATACTAGTTTTTACGAGCAGCTTCGCTTCTGAAGAACTTTTTTATATCTGCCTCTATTTACTTACATGTGGTATGTATTGCAGATGTTCTCTGTGAAAACGAAGTTTATTATCAACAATTAAAAAATTAACGAGAATTTGGACAAAAGACAATTGAGATAAATAAAATAAAAGTTTTATTTATTGACAGGTTTCATATTGAGGGATTCTGAGAAATGTTGGCAGATACTGTTTTTATTTTCATTTTGTTTTTCAGCGGAAGTTACTTATTTCCCTTGGCTTAAAATCTGTATATTGTGTATATATTTAAAAAGCAAAGTCTTGAAATTTTGCACAAAGGTTCTTTTTATTTTATTCACCCCTTCAGGGGATGAAACAAGGGTACAAAGTGTGTATAGTGAAGGTTACTTTTACGCGAGCAAAACCGCAGCTAGAAGCTAGTGTCTGACATTTGATATAACAATAACTTTGTATACTTAGTTTGCAATAAACGTTTTGACTTTGAAAATTTTCAGTGTAAGACTGTCATTAGACCACTCAAATAACTTTCTCAATTCAGTTGAGGTTGACGTACGCCTATATATTCTTTCAAGAGACAATATCACTGGGCTTTATATCGTTACAGCACAAGATCGGAGCACTCGCTCCACAAACTGGCTATCAAGCGCCCGAGGGCGAGACGGTGACCTCGGCCTAACAACGCCAGCCCGTCTTCTGCACACAAAGCCCAAAGACTGGCTTGTTGACGGACAAGGCAGATTGTACCACCTCGGAGCCTACTCAATTCTCTTTCGTTTACAAACTAATCGCCTCCAGAGGTTGTCACCCAACTATGGCCATGTTATGTCTTACTGACAAGGACAAACAAACCGGCCATCTACATAGATATCTGTAGCGCCGCCATTGTAGTCGGTAGTCCGAGACCAGTGATTACTGCGCCTCGCCCAAGGCCGGCCATTGTTCTAAGCTGAATTCTTGCACGTAATCCTTATGTTGTTGCTTTTTTTGCAATTGTTCATCATCTCGGGTCACTTGTGTTTGTTTTCGATTATGTTCATTCATTTGTTTTAAGAAAGTCGTGTTATAGATGTTATTTTATTTTCCACTTCTTTGGATGGTACTCCATTTTACTTACTGAATATTTACGATATTTTTGTTATTGATAGGCTCGCTTTTAATCTCTATTTCACCTGACGGTAAGCGATGATGTGGTAGACATGGAGCACGTTTACCTAGAAGTTACTTATTCACTCTTGACTTGAAAGATCCTTTGGTAGTAGGTAGGTACCAAGTAACATAGACATCCAAAGGTTGTCTGTAAGAGATCGCCCTGTGCGATAAGACCGCCCATTGTGCACTTATTCTTTTAAATGTTTGTCCTGTATTTTTGTTTATTTGGTGTACAATAAAGATTATAATAAATAAATAATAATAATAATAGACTCCGGCTGGGACTTCCACTTCTTAGCTGTACTGCGCAGGTACCTGCGCACAATGAATGTAAAATTAAATGACGAAGTAAACAAACCATCAATCTTCCCATTTCTTAACTAGGAATGTAAACTTAAAACTTGTTACATCATCATCATCATCATTTCAGCCGAAAGACTGTTTGACATAAGCCTCCACCAAGCGTCGCCACAGCGACCAATCCTGTGCGTAACTCTCAAAATTTGTAACGCTATAGTACATACGCTATAAAGATACAATCTATTCGATTTAAGAAAAAAAGATACCGGGTGAAAGTCTACAGTAGGTACATAGTTGAAAAGAAAGAAAATTGATGTTCTGGTTACCTAATTACCATAGAGGGAAACCATAACTTTGATGCCCACCAGAAAAAAACATGCTTAAACTCTATTTCCAAGGCGCACACAAACTATAAGGCTAGGCTATCTAAAGGTTTTTATTCCGGTCTCGGGAAAATATCGTGTCCAATAAATTGTGGTGGAATCACCCCCTTCACATGGGACCTAATACTGTCGTCGATGAGTTGTAGGCTTACAACGACGGTGCGTCTACCCTTATGGGGATTACAGCCTGACGGTTGTATTATATTAAAATAAATTATGAAGGTTATTACCCCGTGGTTTATAGCATCGTTCATAGCACAAAATGCGGCCTATAGCAGAATTATGATAGTAACATTCAAGCGCATGTAGGTAAACTTACGAAATGTAAAGGTTAGGCAATTTTCCAATGAGGATGACATTGTCACCGTTTGAACTCTTGTTTGGGTCGATTTTTTATTATCTTCAATGTAATTGATTTGAGCAAAAAAGTGTTACGTCCACTTTGTGAATTAAAATCTGGCGAATACGAGGGTTCCGTATAAACTTACCTATGTAAACAGTTTGGTTCCCGAACCAAGTTTCGCAGACTTTACGAATTGTAAAAAGTAATTATTTTATGGCTTAAAATAATTGTCATAAAATATTTACTTTTTTACGATCTTCGAAACTTGGTTCGGGAACCCAACTGTTTACATAGATAAAATGCAAAGCAATAAAATGTATAGAAAAAATGAAAAAAATATATACTAAGTATTATAATTATAAACATACACATAGTAAAATGAATATCACAAAAATACATATTTTATCGTTTGGTTCAAAAATTTCTAAATTCAGAGGTCAAGTAAGGCACACACAATTTAATCTTCACGATAACTAATTTAATATAAGTGTAAAAGCCAGCGCAACGGGCGCCACTCAGTTTCCTTTAAACTATAACTTATTTAATAATTTACAAACTTTCAAGATTCAATATTAAATCGTGTTTCGTATCTCTTTAATAACAAGGGATGATAAATTTAAGTCAATATTAAATTTTATTGAGTTTTCAGTTCTTGTTTTATAAAGTACTGCTTTCATCTTTGTGTTTAGGTAAGTGATGCGAAATTAAAATTAAGTCTGTAAAAAATATTTCAACGATACCTAAGAAATAGCTCTTTGCAAAAGCTGCTGCTTATCTAAAATTAAATAGATATTTAATTTAAAATTTTATTGAAACGTGAAATAAGAGTTGTTTTCTTGCTTTCATCTATAAAGCTATTTTGTCAGATTCCAATAAATTTAGCATTTAGCTTATGCCCGCGGCTTCGCCCACGTTCATAAAATATAGCCTATGTCCCTCAGGAATAAAGCAGGTTTCTGTCGGTGAAAAAAATTGAGCAATCGGAACAGTACTTTCAAAGATTACCTCCTACAAACAATAAAAACAAACTTTACCTCTTTATAATATTAGTGTAGATTATAAAATTTGAATTAAATATTTTATGAAAATCGTCATTCAAGTATCAAAGTTATTAACCCCATCAATTCCCGTTACGTCTCAACCATGTTCAGTCAAGTCCTAGATTCAAGCAGACCGGATAATCAGCTAGGGAATAATGGAGAATAAAAAATTCACAGCACCACTGGCCAACGGTACTGCAACAGTAGCGGTGCGGAAGTGGGTATCGTCACGGACTATCCACGTTCAGTTTATCCGGCACGAATATTTGATGGCATCCTAGTGTAATGTGCGGGTAAGACGGCGGGCGGCGCCGGCGTCACACTTACGGAATTGTATATGAGAATGGTGAACTCAGTATATGATGTATGGACGTTAATATTCGTCTTGTGTTGCGATTGTGTTAGTTAGATTAGCAGTTTGTGCTGAAATGGACGGAAATGTAATAGCAAATGTTGATTTATGGCTCCAGGATCGGTACTTAAAATCTTGGAAGAAGGTGTTGATTTGGGTGCAATTGACTTCCTATCATTTCCTCAGTACAAAAAAGTGTGAAGCGTATCTCGTTTACTCTGTCAAGCAAAAATAAAATGTAATGATTATTATTTACCCATGTTTCTCTCTTTTTCAATAATATGAAAAATCGGAAATCATGGAATAACTTCTTCCGCTCTACGATGGGGTGAGAGGGTATGTCAGACTTTTACTGACTAAAACCCACCTCTGACCATGTTAACTCTTGAAAGTTCCCGCGGTCTTAGCGGGCATCAGCACTACGAGCACTATAGATCTACAGACATCTTTTTGAGGTGCATGTGGAATATTACGCACCATCGACAACTCGGACTCGCTCCTTACCGGGCGGCCAGACGGTGAGGTGCTTATTATTCATCGTCCGCAAGCCCGACCCATATTTCCCCTTCAATAGTAGTATAAGTTTTACTCATACCCTTAAAAGTGGATTGAGAATACGATACTTACATTATTTTTCGAGGCACAGTCGATTATTTGTAAAAAAGAAGAACATTCCAGATTTATTGAAAACATACAAATCAACAAGCGCTAAAACCATTTTTGTAAGCATAAAAGAATAACTAAACTATTGTCATGTAAAGGGACACAAAAGGTCGCTAGAGAACAATATTTCCACGTAGATAAAGATAACGAAATAAATACAAAAGAGTAGCCATAAATATCACACAAACATATAGTATTCTATCTAATCCCAGTGTACGAAATGTCCAAACATGTGAGCACACATAGTGTTCATAAGCTCATAACTCAACACTTTGTTCTGTTGCTCTGGGCATTTGGGACATGACTGGGAATCCGAGAATTACACGGCCTACCTCCAGTATTTTGACTGGCCTGTTGGTCTAGTGGTTAGTGGACCTGACTACTATGCCGGAGGTGTGGTTTCGATTCCCACCCAGGACAAATAATAATAATATTGTATAATAATATTCTACAACTATCACACAACGCCGTCTAGTCTCAAGCTAAGCAAAGCTTGTGTTATGAGTACTAGACAACTGATAAACTTACTTATATATTTCTAAATACATACATATTATAGATAAATTGCACCCAGACACAGATCAAATGATCGTTCTCATCACACAAACATTTGTCCTGGGTGGGAATCGAACCCACGACCTCCGGTATAGCAGTCAGAGCTACTAACCACTAAACTAACAGGCCAGTCAAAAAAAATTAAAAAATGTTTGTATGATGAGCCCAATCATTTGTTCTGTGTCTGGATGTAATTTATCTATAATATTTATATATTTAGAAATATATAAGTATGTTTATCAGTTGTCTAGTACTCATAACACAAGCTCTGTTAAGCTTGAGACTAGACGTTGTTTTGGGATAGTTGCGGATTAAAAAAAAAAAATCTCATCCGTCTCAGTGTCACAGTTCTTCAGAGAAAGGATTTAGTCAATACGGGGTAATAGAGAATGTGACAATATTCTCGAGACTTGATGTAGGTAACCCACATTCCGAACTAATTTGATTGTACCAGAGCCAAGCCCAATGGACATTGATAAGTCTATTTTTGACTCTCTTGGAAGCTACGGCCATTCTGATTTCTGATACGTGCATGTGGTTTGAATTTCGATGTAGTAGTTAAAAATAAAAGTAAGAGTAAAAAAATAAAAAATGTTCAAGTTAACAAGTTTAACAAATTAGGTCGAAAGGTTAATTAATTGTGATATTTAAGTGTTGTAGCTTATCCCTAAGTTAGCTAAGTTGTCTTAGCTGTATACGCAACTTTATAAGCATATAGGGCGGGTTTCTTTGAATATTTTAAATTAAGAACGTCTCAAACCCTACTTAAATGTCAAATTTTGACAGGTTTTCAGGCTAGAGTTTGAGAAATACTCTACTTCAAATGTTTAAATTAGAAATCAGTGATAAGATTTTAGCCTCTTTTGGCTGCTCACGGTCTTTTTGGTAAACGAAAAAACTATTACATAAACTTGTACAAGGAGAATTAATTTACAAAACGCTTTTTGTGAAATTGTGTTCGAGTATTTAATAAACAATTGAAATGTCTTCAAAACCTTGTTTTGGCAAAACTATATAATACCTGCTAGGAACGCGACTTAAAATTATAAGCTGTAACATTTAATGGCAAAAATATTCTCTCTGCCTAGGCCTGTAAAAGGGATAAGGAAATATTTTGTTACTGCTACAATTTATTAAAGGTCCATGTGAAACAAAGGTACAAAAGTACACTACTTAATTTATTAATTAATACTTTAGGCATTTTCTACCTTTACCTTTCTGTCAATCAAGGGTGGTAAGGATATAACGTGGCAGGAAAATATAAAAAGGAAATATGAATGATTTGAAAAACAAGAGTTCAAAGTTAGTTAAGATAAACATACATAATCTATTTTATTTAATATATTAACACACACTTAAAAAAAATCGTTATTTCATTTTTCTGTCTTGTCAATCATAGGCATAAAAAAAAAACCAAACAAAAAAATCTCTGCCATAAAATTAGTTTGCTCAACAAAACTTCACACCAAAGCCATAAACAGACGACTACAGCTCCAAATACGAACAAATTCGTAACCTGACATGAATGTAATTAGGCCACACCTCAAGCTTCTACAATAATGTATCCATTCTTTCCGTACTTTCGTCACCTGTCTGCCGGACGGACGGCCGATCGGGCCGGACACCGACCGGCCGACTATTTGCATGCAACGACGCGCGACCACCGGAAACGGGGCGTGCCCCCAAACTGCTCGCTTCCGGTGCTACACGACCGTCGATCTACTGTCGTCAGGTGCTATACCCTACCTAAAGGTTATAATAACCTCCTTTACCTTGAAAGCTTCCATTTTGAAGGGAAAAATGGCGGAGTATTTGTGCATGAAACAAATTCTGCGATGGAACTTGTGGGCCTTAAAATTTTGTTTTGTTTTCTTTTATGTTAAAATTTTGGTGACATCGTCTTTCATATGCTAAATAGATATTTATTTCAGTGGCTGGAAATGAGCCATTACCCCTAAACTAAAGCATAGTTTTGTTGTAAAGCATTTTCATATTTATTTTATCAAAACCATTAAGATAAGAGTATATACTAAGCATAATAACCAATATTATCTTACTATAATAATATCTAGACTTTATTTAATCTCTCATTAGTATCAAACCAATCAGATATTCTTCGAAGACACTTCTTCTTCTTCCTGCCCTTGTCCCATCTTATTTGGGGTCGGCGCAATACGTTTTTTTCTTCCATTCTACCCTGTCACTCGTCATGCTATCACTAACTTCCTTTTCTTTCATATCATTCTTCACGCAATCCATCCATCTTTTCTTTGGCCTCCCTCTCCCTCTCCACCCATCCACATGTATACTCATAACTCTTTTGGTAACATGCATTTCATCCCTCCTCTTTACATGACCATACCAAGACAAACGATTCCCCTTCAGCTTGTCAGTCACTGGCGCCACTTTCAAACTTCCTCTAATTTACTACTATTCGAAGACACATACTTAAAAAACAAAGATATTGCTATGAATTTGAAATTATTTTAGTTACGTTTATGTCTTACTTGTCAGTTAAGTTTGTCGTTTCTCTTTCAATACTGAGGTAATTCTTTTAGATATAGTAGATCTCCGGGCTTAGAATCTTCAAGTACATAAATTCTCTTACACAACACACAAAATATGCTTCCTTCTACATTTACCCACGTCTATATACGTCGTGACTCGGGTGATTTGACGTTCGCTCGCGTCTTTTTACATCTCACATTTATAAACCTACAATTCCGACATTTTCAACATGATTTTTGTCACAGCACCGTGGTTTCGTAGAGACTATATATTCACATAATGACTGTAATTTGCCAGCTGCGTAATTTGCTTCGAAAAATGATCCTACAGTGTACTTAGGCTGATGACAGTGGTTAAGGCTGAGCCTCGAAGTGGGGCATTAGCTGAAGTTAAGCCGCGCATACACTCGCGCTCGCCGCTACTCGCCTGTTGCGCAAGATGACATCCGAGCCACAGATTAGCATAACGATAGTGCTGGGACACATTATCGATAGTTTACCTAATTATATCAGCTACTTATTTGTGGCAATGTACTATATCATTCAGATTTGGTTAGATTAGTAAGACAGTGAATTTAGATTAACATTCCGTGCTCTAGTAGTACCCATTAAGAAGAAAGTAAATGTCTTTAAATGTATTCACAGACGTCCATTGTAATTGAAACTTGCATTTAATTACGTCGAACAAGTACATCTCGCTCTAAACATTAGCAAAATTTCCCTACAACGTTGAACTTCACAAATAAATTGTCTGAAGGAAGTAATGCAATTGCAGCAATGTATTTAATAGCAAAGCACAATGCAAACGTTTCAACTAAGTACCGGGAACGCAATTTATTGACTCGGTATTTCCTAAACACACTTTGTTGTCCATGAATGTTCTCCTTCAAATTAACTGTTCAAGTATTATGTTGCGCTTGTACACACCTTTAAACTTAGCTTTTGAACCTACAAACATTCTGTTAGAAACTAAATTTTATACACTTATTTGAATAATGTTTTGTTTAAAGATAACTTTTGCATTAAAAATTCAGTTTGAAGCACATTTAATTCTACAAAGCAGCAAGAGTTTCAAAAACAAAATTATTGAAGTGTAAATTTTTTGTAATAAAACTAACAGAATTGTCTGTTTGTGTATAAATACGCATTAAGTCGTCAATTACAGACGGAGATATAAAAAATAAAGTTTATTGGCACTGAAAAGTGTCTATCGACATATAAAATGGTGGAGTGGAGCGTGTCACTAGTGTTAGATTCGAGGTCGTAATAACGTGACATGACGGAGTGCGCATGATTCACCGGCGCACGTCGGCATCGCGCGTGCTCCTGCACACCTCTACCTACTATGATGTAAATGTGGTTCACTGTACGCGATCATGTTTCTGGTATAGAGGGGATCTGGTGACTTGCGTGAGTTGGTATGCGTAACAGTATAGTATATTTCTTGGCTATTTTAGGGCAAAAACTTATGGCTACTTTCTTTATGGTATGGCACATTTCTTGACTTTTTGAGGCAAGCAATGTGGACTACTTTCTCAATTTATTATGGTGCTTAGAGTCTTTAAATGGATGGTCCTAAAACTAAACGTGTTTTGGATAGTACCAACATAACAAAATGTCACGTTGCATACATGTGTTTGTATCCATAATGTTTCTGAATGAATGTCATGGCAATAAATAATGTATTCGCAGTAATAGAAGTGGTGACAGGTTAACAATCGCCGCAGTTATTCAACTTTTTTAAATTGACCATTGTTACGAATGTTCCGCTCATTTGAAGCGTCAAGCGTCACTTCTCATTATCGTCACACACTTGACGGATATCCTTCTACCTTGTATGGAAAAAAGCTTTGAGTATTATTGTACATGGACTTAATTATACCTACCTGGAGTACCTACAATGCTTGTTACGATATAAGCAAGGTATATGTTTGCAAGTTTGAATATAGTCTCTTTTTATCACTTCCCGCTCTAGGTGAAGCGATACCCATGTCAGACTTTTACTGACTAAAACAGCCCTGTGTTCCTTCAGTTGCTCTTTGCATTCCAGGGCCACAGTAACTTTTTTTTTAATAATATAAACTAATTAAACTAGTTTGACTGTGATTCCACCTGATGGTAAGCAGTGATGTAAGCGTTGATGGTGACACCTAACTTGTAATCGGACGGAAAAACCACAAGCAAATTTTTTCTATCCCACGATGTACGCGGTATAGGTACTCTTTCGAATCTGACTATAAATTTTTAAATATTATTGACAGCTTTCAAACTAAGACTATAATATTTGGCATGATTAACCAGTCTTCGTCATTTTCCTTTATAAATACCTCCCAAACAATTATAATTGTAATAAAATCCCTGAAACTGAAAACAACTGTAGCAGTTAAAAGGTCTGACATTCGATGTCGGAATGTATTATTTTAATTCTTATGCCCAACCACCCATCCGAGATATTTTATAATCGCAACGGATATTTTTAAATTTTATTTCGGACAGTATTTTGATGTGTTTTCGGCACAATTTCGATCTGGGCGCGACGACACGGGAAGTCATAAAATGCGGGACCGCGCGTGTCGCGAGAATTAAAGTACGGTCTCACTGATGCGAATATTCTGTCTTGTTAAATCCCTAAGTGTTGTCATAAGTTCCGATTCAATTATTTCGTGAGATCCGTGAAATGTTTCCACGACATAACTGTCAAACAGAACGTCTTGATTGTTAGAGTGTTTGTTTTGGCATATTTGTGACGCAAATGGAAAACTTCCTCGCCTTGTTTTAAAATTAGAATAGGATGCATCTCCCTGGACTTAAACTTTAGACAGTAAGTTAACAGTATCTAAGCCAAAACTATTCAATTAATCTTGCTTTACGTTCCGTCTCCGCTCTTGTCTACGATTGTAACTTTTGTTATAGCCACAATAATTTCAGAACATTTTGTTGTTATGAGTTCACCGTTCTGTTCGGTTTGTAGAGTAAGAGGGCTCTTATCTGGTCTAATAGTGTCCCCGATGACAGAATTACGTCGATGGACTAAAATGTTGGTCTTACGTTGTGTCTTTTTAGATATTTTCAGGGTTTTACGTAACCACTATGAGTTTTCCTGCTTGTATTTTGACTTGAGAACAAACACCCAGAGAATTTATATCATAAAACCATATTATTAAATTCAAATTATTTTAACATTACTAAGTTTGCGGCGGGTTCACAACCGAGGTATATTAAGAAAAACAGAACAATCATCTTTATATAATAACAGTGTGCGAATCGGTTTCCAAAAATGTGGCCTCAATTAATATTTTATGCTAAGATGGAACATAATGCTATGTAAAATTCTAAGTTCAGTCGACCATAACAACCGTCTTTGGCGTGGAATATCAAAAACTTTGAAGTTTCTGGTAAAGAGACTTTTTTGCATTTTTTGTTGATGTTTAAAGTAATTTATGAAATAAAACAAATACAATATGATGATATAATTTATGCTAGAATATTCTGGATCATAACGTTCAAGCACGTGTTAATTTGCTGCTGAAATCTGTTACTTTGTATCTTTGTTTTGTCTGTGGATTTCTTGAGAATGTTGAATGCGGCGTCGTCGTCAGCTATAACGGCTAGACGGCCTACTTTTCAGGAAACACGTAGGTACCCTAATTATTCTGGCGTCGATTCCTCATTAACGGGTATCCTGACAGATATATTATCAACAAGGCATTTATCGAGCAAGACACGCCTACTGACTCCGTTCAAATAAAATTTAGGTACGTTCCATATGATTTATGAGCCGTTTGATGTAGCTTCCAAAATGTTATGAGCAATATAATATAATACGGAAAAATTGCTTTTTCCGTAACTTTACTAATCAACGATTGAAATTTCCGGCACCTAACTGTTTTTCTGATGTATTTTCTTTCTGACGTACGTATCTTATCTACTTGTTTTATTCATCTTATCTATAATACCTTTCCTTCTTGCAAATCAGTTAAAATGTAAACTAATTGAAGTTATTTACGCTGACATACTGACGAGAGATTGACTAGACAGTGACACATTTATGATGAAAAGTTGTGACAGATATAAGTCAAAACTTGGTTCTGATTTCCTCGGAGTTGGCCAATTTTCTCGAAAGCGTCTCAGTAGGCAATGATGTCAGGGATTTTACGGCCTGGATTTTACGATGTACCGATATTTTAAAATTATCCGTCAAACAAGCGGGAAATTGATTGGTTAATAATCTAGGCTGCTACGTAGAATATTGAACATCATTTGTCCCCTCCTGATTTCCATTGTTACTTGATTTAAAAATAAAACTAAGAGAGAAAGGCTTTGAATCATAAATCTATTTGACTGTTGTAGGTTTTTAATAAACATGTCAGTTAAGCTGACATCTCGACAGCGAGTTAAAACCCGGATAATTGCAATGATTCCAGCCGGACGGGTTGTTATGACATTATCAATCGCCGCTCGCTACTACACCGGAGCTATCCGAACGATGCATTGTTCATCTGGACCAGTGCTACGGACTGAAAATGTGCATACATAATACGGGAACACTGGAAGTGGTGAAAAGGGTATTCGGAATTCAAGTAACCTGCACTGTGGGGGTTAGGCGCGCCGGTCACAACTCGACAATGTGTAGAGTGATTTGCAAACACGCCCGCTGCATGTAATCGAAACGGATTTTATTACGAGCAACACGCGAATGTGACACACTTTCAAGTTTCTTAATAGATACGTACGTTATTTAGAACGTTCGTATAATATAGCAGCTTGAGTTTGCTAGCGGCCCGCCGATGTAAGAGGGCGGCGGCATTCTTTCCCCGTTTCTCAAGTCCATGATGTTTTGTCAAGATAAAATATATCTTTCTTTATCAGCCGGTTCGCAATACAATAATGAAAACCCCCATTTAGATTTATTCAGAGATTCTTGTTTGATGCGAACAACAAAAAATAAAAGGTAGAAACAGGTTAATTTCCTCTCTCATGGCTTGCCGGAGAATAAAAACGGAATACACTCATTTTGTTTCCTTTGGTGGAGTAATGAAGTAATTTTGGATAATTAATACGTGTGTGATGTGTGTTATCTGGTGAGCAATATAGCACTTTTGTATTATTTTTCCTCTGTGATATTTTCTTTTACGAAACCATACTTCTTAACAAAGAGTCATAATGTTTCTGAGTGACTTTTGGAAAGACAAACAAATACACGTCGTATTTTTGTGTGCTGAATTGCTTTCTGTACGTACTGGTCAAACTGCACGAGATACAACAAAAATTCGGTTCAATATTGCATTCAACATTTAGGTAGTATGTATGGTAGAATGGTAGATAGGTGTAACGCATATCGTGTGTAAACGCACAAGTGTCGACGCATCGGTGACACATTCTCGATGGGAAACGGCGACACAGCGACAAGCGGCACGGTCCTGCAGTTTTGTGCATTGCGCACTGATTTATTTGTGCCCGCATACCGATCGTTGCTTCTGCATAGACTAGTCTCATTTAAATATTTTATACCAATACCTATATTACAGCTTCCTTGATTTACAACTTCAAACAACGTTTTATAATACAATTGTGTTGGCATAACTTTGGAAATATTACCATAGATATTCCGCCTACTGGGGCCAGGGTTAGTTTCGAAAGAGTAGCTCAGCCCCGGTATGAAGGCACGAAGGAACGGGGTGGGTTTTTAGTCAGTAACAGTCTGACACTATCTCCTGCTCCGCCCAAGAGCGGGGGTTGTCATTAGATGATTTTTCCACCATAAAAAAAAAACCATAGATATTCCAGTAAATGTCATAGTATTTACTCTGACGGATGTTAACGCCGTCAAATATCATTTACGAATTGGTTTTAAAAGAGATTTAATAATTCGATGCTCGATTTTACCCAGTGGAACCTCATACAAATGAGTTAAAAATCCGGGCCGTTTTACTATCGAATAGCAAGGTTTTTCAACTCTGTTATTAGTCCATACCGGATGTTCAATACGACAGGTGGTTTGCCGATATCTATTCTTAAGTCATGACAGTATTATAGTTCTTTACCGTTTGTTATCTGGGTCATTTGCTAGATCTACTTTCCGATTGTCTTTTCCATTGCGTTAAGTAGCTATTGCGATCTAAGACGCTGCACACACATAGGAATTTTATATTTACGCAAATGTCAACTTTAACGAAGCATGTTGCAGTAACATATGTTTTACGCAGTCTTTATAAAAACTCGTTGTTTCAACTAGGTTTATTATTTTGTGATTTTTTAATGTATTCTATTTGGATCTTGTATGGTCTGAAATAAAGGTTTTATCTATATACCTACATAATAAAAGGAAGAACGAACAGCTGAAACTATTAGCACTAGAAGCGCGAAATTTTGCACAAGATTTCTTTTTATGATATAGGCGAGATTAAAACGCCCTAAGGGGTTGAAACGGTGGTCTAAAACTTGTATGGAAGTTGCGGAATCATTTTCTACACCAATAGCAGAATCGTCTCAAAACTTCTGTCCTTACTTTATATAAATATATATATGAAGTATATATATTATATTAAATATATATGTATGTGTATTTTATCTATAATTATGTATAATTTTTACTCTTGTTTCAATACCAAAATTTTCTTTTTGTGCGCCTACCATATTGTCTCTTCACCACCCTAGGTTGACTGGTAGAGAATGCTTAAGGCATTAAGTCCGCCTATGTACTTTGTGTTGCATGAAGAATAAATAAATAAATAAATATGGAAAACCTTTCTTACGCAGGCAAAGCCGCTTGCAGAAGCTAGTTATTATATAAATAATAAATGTTGGCTCTCATAATCTCATATCAGTGAGCATCAGGATCGACTCAAACCCGTGCATTTCTGGCTGTTTATCTAAAGTAATCTGTACCATCTGAGCGCATTTATACGGAGAAGCTTGCGTTAAATTTAAACACAAATAAACACTTACACCTGTAGTTATGCGCCGGTTGTGTAGCGATGATAATCAGGTTCACACCAGCGTTATGTAGACGGTTTAGCAGCGCAATTAGGATTATTAGCAATCATGAAGATGGTAAAGAGCAATGTTGGTTCAGTGACTAACTAGGCGTTTCTAGCTCTAGGTTGAAGACCCACTCCTATATGTTCCTTCGTTGGAATGAAATCCATGACCTTAGTAGGCTTCGACCCTGTTCGGCCCCTACGGTTTTGCTGACATTGCCGTGTGCGTGTAAGCGCTGTAGACTACTTGGGCCCATTCCGCATGGTTACCGGACGGTCGGACGGCAAGCTAGCCATTGCTCGTCGTCCGCAAGCGCGCGCCTACTGTCACTAAGATATACTTGAGAAATTATTAAAATATGATTTAAACATTTATTAAAATATTATCTAAACTTTATTTGTATTTTTTCCATATCATTTACATTTTTAAATATTAAAAAAAAAACATTTAAAAATATAAAAAATTGTTGTCCGCCGGTGTCGGGAGCAGGGTCCAAGCTACCGGTGGTTAGGGACCCAGAGACAGGAACCTCCTCACAATACGAGCCGTATCGAGGAGTACTGCCTTCTGTATCAGGCCCTTGATCCATCCGCAAATTTAAACTATTATTAAAATATTAATAAAAACTTATCTACTGAAACATTGTGGTAAAAACAAAAGACTGAAGTTAATTAAAAACTACACGTTGTCTTTCAAAATAAATACTCAATAACCCGCACGAATACTGCTAATTAGCGGCTCTGAAAGTTTTAACGAAGAACAATAAGTATTCCTGCCACCGCAAAATATAATAGACAGGGGTGTGTAATCAGTGCACACGTCAGCCTCACTTCAATACACATCCGACTGGCGAGGGACAACCCCAGATTGATTATATCATCCCCTTTTCCCTCTTCACCCCTTTCGCCTCTTTTTGCGTATCACCGTCAAGTAAAAAGGGCCCAGTCTCAATGGTAACGTCGAACGGCACATTTATCATGGTAGTAATGAATTATCGGGAGTTTTCCAATAAACCTCTGTGAGGAAAAAGTGTTGCTAAGTGAGATATCGCCTCGTTTCCTCAAATCCAATTTGGTTGGATATTTTTGATACAAATAATAGAATTAACGTACAAATGACTGTACTTCTCTGTAGCTTAGATTTCTATCGAATCTCCGCTAATATTACAAAGAGGTAGAGTTTGTTTTTTTTTTTGTATGTAGGATGTAATCTCTGGAAGTACTGGTCCGATTGCTAAAATTTTTTCACCGATAAAAAGCTTCGTTCTTCCTGAGTGGCATAGTTCATATTTTATGTACTCCCGTTTTAAAAGCGTTAAAAAAGCTAGTGATTAATATTTTCTTTTTTATCTATCTCATGTCAAGTTGATTTTTCAACATAGTATTAGTACATAGGGTCTCCAGCTAAAAGAAGTTTTTTTTAAGGGTTCTATACCCAAAGGTTAAAACGGGTCCCTATTACTAAGGCTCCGCTGTCTTTGATTGATTTATTTCATAAACAATTTTTACATTGTATCGAATGTCTGTCTGACACCAGGCTGAATCTCATGAAGCGTGAAAGCTAGACAATTAAAATTTTCACAGGTGATGTATTTCTGTTACCGATATAACAACAAATACTAAAAACTACTCTTACAAACAGTCTCACAGCCCAACTAATAGAATTGGTATGTCAATGAATCTCTTTTTCTCTCTAATCAATCAACAAAATAGATAATATCGTAGTTATAGATATTCCGTCTTTTAATCTAGTATGTACTGCATTCAGTTTCAAATATTCTTCTTGTTTAAGTTAGCCCATTCATCTTGTGACCCTACACGTGAAAGGCAATAGATACAAATTCTCGTCCCAAGTTGGTTTCTTAGCGAGACATTCTTGATCGCATACCTCAAGGTATATTAAAGTCTTATTGTGAAATGGATCACTCAGTGCTTAGGTACTGAATCCTGGAAACTTGAAAGATCGAAAGAAAAAAGTTAATTTATGTCTTGCAAAGGATAAACAACAAAATGAAACAAAGTATTTATTAACTAACCATACCACAAATCATAAGTATTTATATTATTATTGTTTTAGCTAGCTCGTATTGTCTCACTGCTGGGCAAAAGCCTCCCTCCATTATTTCCAACGATCACAGTTCATCGCTTTCTCATTCTAAAATCAAAATAAAATAAAAAAAAAAAACAAAAAGATCTATACACGGAGTATGTGCTGGGCTACGAGCCTTTTTAGTCTCTTAAAAGGTTCCTATTGCAGCACATACTGCGTCATTAAAAAAGTAGCGAAGCGCTAAGTATTCATTGTAAGAGAATCTATTAAAAGGAAACCTGTAGTCCTAGAACGCAAAAGGTAACTGAAGGACACAGGTGTAGTTTTAGCCAGTAAAAGTCTGACAAGGTCTTCTCAAACC
Source organism: Mythimna ferrago (assembly GCA_910589285.2). Classification (NCBI taxonomy): domain Eukaryota; kingdom Metazoa; phylum Arthropoda; class Insecta; order Lepidoptera; family Noctuidae; genus Mythimna; species Mythimna ferrago. Next base: position 15,800,712 of record OU342684.1, on the reverse strand, counting down.
ACGTAGAACGGGTGAAATTTTAGGATGACTTACAACCTTAAAAAAAAGAAATTTACTAAGTATAGTAAAATTCTATGTTTAGAGTACAAAACAATATCTTAAGAGAGATAGCTAATAGACGAGCAATAGGCGAGTTGCTTGCAGATCCCAAGTTAGTTGAAGTGGTTGTTATAAGTTAGAGATAGGAGAATACGGAACTCAAATAAGTAGGTAGGTACTATGGAATGAGAGATGGATTGTAGAATAGGGTAGGGTAGCAGTTTGGTTTCTTTGTTGTTAGCAGGTTTTTGTTTAATCATTTTTTCTACTGGACTTATAATAATAATAATAAATCATTTATTTTCAGGCATCTTGGCCCATAGATACATACCTTACATACTAACATAAATATAAAATAAATACAGTTTATTGTTAGTGAATAAGACTTATGATTAAGTTAGTAACACTTCCACTGCACTAAATCACTTTATACTGTTCTGTGACACCTGTCCGCGGAAGCGACGGAACACCAGTAGTTCGTCTTATCGCGCACGTACTTTACGATGTCTTCCACCCTTGTGGTGTGTGACTTACAGCCCAGTAATCTTAAACTAAAGTAAACAAGATTCAAGTTATAATTTTCCTGTCATATCATAAACAATATTTCTGATAGAAACTAAGAACGAGTAGAAATCATTGTTATCTTTCAGGAAAAACATTTCAAATTTGAAACCTTTCGCGGATCTTAATAAGTATTTAATTCTTACGCTGTTTCTACCATAAAAGCGTGAAATTTCAGTGCTTAAATTAAGATAGTAACTTAATTTTCTAATTGGGATCTATAAGCGTGTGCATTAAGCTAGAACTACACTGCGCACACGTATGCCACACACGCTGATCTGGGCAAGTCGGTCTCTATACATTCTATATGAAAACTAGACTTTTTTTTTTTTAAATCTTTATTTTTAAAGGGGTTTTTAGACTTGTGGATCTACACTTGATCCACGCCACGTGACGTCATTCTACGTACAAAACAGGCGACCAACACATTCGACCAACGCAAACGTGTAACAACACGTGTGCGTTAGTCTAATGTAGTACAATCTTTATTCCACTTACTTGTTGTAGAAATACTTATTTGGATTTTACCGCCCCTAGGTATAAAAAAAAACTTTCCCCTAATGAAATAAGAACATCCAATACGATTTGACATTTATAAAAGCTTGTAAATATAGGAACGTATGTCGACGTCAACATTGGCGTAGCGCATTAGTCGATTACAATTTGCTTTTTAACAAATTGGAATTTTATCAGTGTATTTGTGTATAGTAAATATTATAGGTTATATATGTGTTAATGTACATGTATCGAACATTTACGATACACAATAAAATCATTCACAGTTTTATAGTTCAAGAGCTTGTGAAAATTTATTATTACGGTACTCGCATTCACAGAAACATTTACAAAAAATAATTTTAATATTTTCGCAGCAAATTCTTCACTTGAAGGTGTGCACAGCACTTACAAAAATTGATTTTAGTATTATTATAACTGGCCCGTATTCTCCCACTGCTCATTCTTTCCAACGGTTTCTCGCTTTCTTATTCCAATTCTTAAGGCCCAAGCGCCCGAAAAGTGCCATAAAACAGTGACTTTCTGAAGCCTACTCCTCGGTAACGGCCAGGTTAATAGGTTTGAAAAAAATATATGTTTATTATAGATTCATGAACAACATTATCAACATTTGATTTTGTCGTACTATTAATACTTTTGTCTAAAAAAAATATTTAGAAATTCCGCAACTTTTCGCAACTTTTCCCTACTACTTCGAAACGGCTTGGATCTTTAGAAACATTTTTACACATAAAAATTGGTTGTTAAATATTCTTCTAAGTGAACATAGCATATGTAAATTAATCAATATTTCGTAAAGAAAATGGATTTAAAGGTCAGCCGCGCGCTTTCCGGGCGCTGCTGGCCGCGAATAAATGTACAGGTTTGCGTACTGCCGCCTAGGCGGGTGCGAGAGTTGCGTCCACATAATTTCGGCGAGATGGTTCAAGGGACTATAAGCCTTAAGGAAGACATCCAGGTCGTCCCGCTATCTCCTTCGTGGTCTGACGCGGCGACGCGTCACTGTGTGTCTATGTGTTTATTATGCCTACAATAAATAATAATAATGTGTAAATCAAATAAAATACAGAATAAAGAAAAACATAATTAATTAAATAGGTAAAAGTATTAATACATAACTTTTTTTTATTACTTTTAATACAATTTCATCGATCTGCCATTTGGTGCTAAAGATCCTTACGAAACTAAGTCTAGTTTTTACGAGTTATATGTATAGTACACGGAAATGTCGCAACAAAAGTGTGGTATCAAGCTATATGGCACGCATGTTTTTCCTTTACACCGGTACCTCATTAGTAGACGCGTAATTAGTGAGTACTATTTAAAGAGAAACCTAGTGAATAAGATATTTAAATGATGCCCGACGTATGTTGCCGCTTGGGTTGGTTTTCTTTCCTGGATGTACACACGGACAACATGTTCGTATTGTACATTCAGGCTGTATTTAGCAAGGTTCCCATCCTACTAAATACAGCCATAGTTCAAAAGAGGTACCGTGGTCCTGGAACCCAAAGATCAAATGATGGAACACGGTTGGGTTTTCGTCAGAGGTAAAGGGTCCCCTCCTATGTGCTGATGATGATCACTAGGGTGGATTTAGTGAGGTAAAACTTCCCACACTTCTCGGATTCATCCCCAAAGTTTGGACACCTTTTGAAGGTTTCCTTTTGAAAAAAGTAAATGTCCGGTACGCCCTCTCGCTCCAAATGTACGGTACGTTCTCGTTACACCCAAAACGAGAGTTTTTTGATGATTTCCTACCTCAAAATTAAAGGCTGTTTTTAACAGTCTTGACAATCACATTAAAATTACACAAATAAAGCTTAGGAAATAAATCACACGATACTACTTACAGTCTAATATCTTATTAAGTAATGGCGTAAAACTTTGTTTAGAAAATCATACCAATCCACGTTTTAACTTAACGACAAATTAAATTTAGAACCTAAGTCGTAAGTTACAAGAGCTGGAACATTTTCAGAAACAGTTTTACAAAAAATTCCACATTTAAACTCGCTTCAAGCAGCTTAAATCCACATTATCAGCTTCACGAAAATTGTTAGATTTATTATTTATAGCGCATACAGCGCTTTTTGTTGAAAACCGTGCAGTTGTTCAGGTGATAAACGGGACATAAAATGAAACGTAAATCATAAAGCGCTGTAAAATTAAAAGCTATTAAAGCGGCTGGAAGAACGTAACCAGTTCATAAGAGGTGACTATGGTTGACTGGTTGCTCATAGTAAATGGTTTAGACACGTTCTTATAGAAGTTGTTTGCTGTTTATTTATGTTATTAATTTCGAGACGTGTGCAGGTGTATGTTAAATTAATTTTAGTCACTCTGATATTATAAAGTTGAAAATTTGTGACGTATGTTTTTTACTTTTTCACGTTCAAACGGTTGACGGCAAACGGGTAGAACATGGCCTGGAATGCACATAGAATATTTTTTATCGTTCGGGTAACTTTCTACTATGACGCAGACAAAGCCGCTGGCAGCAGCTAGTTCTTCGATAATTCGGCTAATGAGCAGAATTAGTGTCTATGACTTCATTTTGGCAATAACTGACGCACTGCGATTTTTGAATTTTATTTCTTTCGAGTTCTATCTAACAATTCATAGCATCTGTCGTATTCTGAATTCAAAACATGTGAAGACTTCGATGAGTCTTGGGGCGTAGGCTCTTGGGATTTGGTGCTGATGAACATAAACGCAAGATACAATATCTCCTGCCAGGTTCTTAGCATTATTTGAAGGTGTTATCGCAGCCCTGGAACCCAATTGGCAATAGGAGGAACCCGCGTGGGCTTTAGTCATTAAAAACATGACACTCCCTCTCCCATTTCTCCAGGGTAGAAAACAGAGTGGGAGAAGATATTTAATGATTACCTCACCCATCAAAAGTGGTTTCTATTTTTGGCACTCCTACATTGTTTATCAAAACGGGCTCAAAAACAATCCAATTCTTTTCCAATCAAAATCAAATCCTATTTGAAATTTGCACAACCCTTTAAAAGTATATTTGTTTAGTCAATCCCCATGTTAATAAAGGTCGTTTCTCACTCAATCTCATTTGATATCACATGAGCTACACCCCTACTTGTCTATGTTAGGCAAACTGTAAGCTACGCAAAAGCAGCAAGCTAAAACGTTAAAACTATGTTTATTTATTAATGCTTTATGCACATTACACTGTACAAAGGCGGACTTAATGCCGGGTGGTGCAGAAACATCATGGCAGATCCAACTTAATAAATAAAGAAACAAAAGAGAGACAAATTCAATAGTAAATACATACATACAAATAAACAATGTTATTGTGAAAAAACAAACCCAATCAATCACTGCTGTGATGATTCTACGAACTTCTTGCGAATATACTCATATGCCTTCACTTCTTCTTCTTCCTGCCCTTATCCCATATTACTTGGGGTCGGCGCAACACGTTTTCTTCTTCCATTCTGTCCTGTCACCCGTCAAACTATCACTAACTTCCTTTTCTTTCATATCACTCATATGCCTTCACCTTAAAGGAAGATCGGCTGGTCGCCGAAAACTAGACAACTAATCATTAGAATTACTCATGAAAAAAGCTGGGCACAATCCTCATAATGCTTTTATTCCCGGCGCGTATTTTCAGTCTTGTAAAATCCGTTTTTTTGTGTCGCCACCAAATATTAGATATCAAGTCGTGCTACGTGATGCGACTGCCAAGTGCGACTGTCGTACGCGACAAAATCTGCGTTTATTCCGTGACTGAACTGCACACGATCGTTAGACCTGTACTCCTACTCTCTAAGGTCATATCGTGCAATACAACCCTCGCATAAATCAACATTTGTAATGTAACAATGATCTGAGTAATCCGATAACTTTGCCGAATCATTGCCCACTTTCATTTCATTTTGCTTCCATCGTTTTCACATTTGGCAACTTTTTAGCACACGTTACAATAATAACGTAAGCAGGTATAACAATTCATAACATCAATTTCCATTTCATTGAACTTTGTTTCCTCCGGTCCCGCGGTATTGTGCTGAAATATTGAGCACTTTCCAGTCATGAAATTATTGTAGACCGAAATCAATATCTAGGCCAACGCTACTTTGTATAACATTGCTCATGAAATTTTCCTTCGTTACCGTAAATCTGTGTTTTTATGTTGAAAGTCTTTCACGTCAAAGCCTGTGAACCGAGACAAATGTAATCTCGCAAGATTTCAACTTTACATCCAAGCAAAAACATCAAATAACAATTTTTTGAAGTTATGGATATTTTCGCTTGAACGCACTCAGAAGGACTGCAAAGAGGGGGCAAAGGTAAAGATTGACGTAACGCAGAACAGAACGTCGTGTCACTTTGGCCTTTCTTGTTTTACCAATAACGTAGAATATACCTAAAAATGAAACATTGCCGTCGGCAAAGTTACTTCTTTACAAAATTTCTCAAGTTAACAAGGAAAACATGAAACTTCTGTCATTTCCTTTTGGAATTTGTATTCAGTAAGCTTTTGAAATGATGGGCTTCATACCTTAATTTTTGTCTTGATTGTCTTCGTGCAATTTATATGAATTTCGTATATTGGCAATTACCGCGGGCTACAATCGATCAGCAGCTGTAATACTTTATTAATTACTTTTGGAAAGACAAAATTATTCAGTCTCATCACGACATCGATCGAGCCAATTAGCTCGACCCCGCTCGAAGTAGTAAAACATTTTAAATGGTGTTTTATTAATAAATCTTCACTATTGTATAGGTATGATCATCATGCTAACGATGTCCTATCGCGGTACTGCATTCGAAGTGCTATCACGTGATAGCGCACTTGAACTTGTGACCCCAAAGCTATTAATAGATACAGGTGTGCTCACTACTAAATGCAGTGTACTAGGGCTGTAGATATAGATAGAGGTGGAGCCGGCGTGTATACGAGATGACATCTCATCTGTGCCCGCGGCGACAAAGCATCAGGCAGGTCAAAGGGTGGGGGTGGCCGCATTGTTAACTTGCGACTCACGCTGAAGGGCTTTTGATGACGACACTTGCCTCGTACACGTCACAAGCTCTACTTCAAAAAAATGTATTTCAACAGGTTTTTTTGGAGTGTAATAGTGAAAACCCCGACGAAAGTGAAGAAAAATGACAACGAGATAAAATATTATTTTTGTTTCGTTTTCGTTGAGGTCGGTTGTGTTTTCATAGAATGGTCTTTGTCTACTTTATCAGGACGTACCTACGTTGACGACTATATTTCGCTGTATCTAATTTGGGTTGTGATAAAAGTGGGTTTATCATGAGTGTTGTTCGATTTTCTGTATTTTCCGTAGCAAGCTTACAAAGTTCTTATCGAGCTCCAAGTATTCTGTGTTCAATAAATTCTCAGAAGAAGATTAATGTTAAGAATCGAACCTTTACCAAAAAAATAATCCAAAACTGAAGATCTCCAAAGCCCTTCTTGCACAAAAGCCCATGTGCCCTCAGCTACGCACGCCCTCTAAAGGGTGAAACCAGGTTACATTCTAAAGGTGCTATTTTTCACTTTATCAAAGGAAGACGCCCTTCCTTCCTGTCCCCAATGAAAAGGTCGAAAAGGGAACATGCTATAAAACACTTTTTTTTTCTTGTAGGCTAACTGAACCGATGATTCGATGAAAAATGGTGGAATTATTCATATTATTCACAAACTTTAATGTTGTTCCAGTGGATAAATGTTTGGAAATATTCGGCGATACTTTCTCTTTGAAACTCTTTTTTAAGGTAAACGTCTATTCTTTTGTGTTGTGAATATTATTTTATGTTTTGGGCATGTTCCTTGACTTCATATTTAGTCTCACGTCTTCATATTTAGTTTTGAAGCTATGCTTTTTGATTATGGATTAAAAATAATTCTATGACTACTTTGTTCCCTTTACAGTTCAGAAGCTTAGATCGTATCTACTAGTATGTCTTTTTAAAAAAAATATTTTCCTTAATTTTCAATTCGTCCAAAAAAACTTCCATTGCTTCGTCTATTTCCGCAAGCGCTGTATAATTCCCGCCATAGTTTTAACACTCGAATGGAATCCAACCGCAAATCTCTCGTCAAACTGTATCCCATCTTAGGACTAGTTTCAATTCGAACTTAGACTGAACTAAAGTAGTATTCTCGTGAAGGCAGGATCCTGAAAGCGGGCGTGGCAGACGGATCTTGACTCGGTGAAATTAATCCATCTTCTCTCTCAATAGTAAAGGAAAATGTATTAATGTCGCCATCGGGAACAAGATGGGCTACTCCCGTACTTACTTACATGAGTTTGTATATAGAGTTTTCTACTGTGAACGAAACATCTTTATCGTATTATGGTATTAAAAGAAATATGAGTATGACTACCAGACTTCATAAAACTGTAAGATGTCACGTTATCGGATTAAATGTATTCAGATATATTTATGATTCGTAAAAGACATTAAAAAAATAGATGTTTCAAGAGGATTGCAGGAAATTTCAATCTTGAAACTTTTTGACTGTGGATTTCGTCTCGAAATCCTTTCAAATTTATCGAGGCAAAACTCCCCAATAGACCAAGAACGCTGGTTAGCAGTTTTGCATATTTAATAGAAGGTAAAGTTTTGCCTTTAAATACTCCACTACTGTAGATCTGAAAATTTGTATCTCTCAAACTTTCTCCAAGTATATTAAACGCAGTCTTAAAAGTAGGTAGGTACCGATAAAATATATTTATCAAACAGTCATTCATACGTAAGCCCCTGCAGCGGCAAGTTCGCTGCATACAAATGCAAACAAGTTGCTCAATAAAGTCGAGCAGGCGTTTAGACGACACCGCATCTTGTGTTCCAGCAATTTATATAGCAAAAGGGCAGTTTTAAATAAAATGTTTTATGAACGTCTATAAAATGCTTTTAGTGCAACATGTGTTTACTCTTACGTCGTTAATCCAAACTTTGTACAGCAACGTCGGTTTATGGGAGGAAAGTAAATATTTATGGCGCGGCCTCATCTGTCATCAAGTATTTAAGTAATTTTCCGGCTCACCCCCGCTTCTAATCAGCTAGTGCTTCGAGGCCGGGTGCTTTCCCTAATTTTCGCGACACCCTATTAACCAGGCGCAAGTTATTGCTCACTCCCGAGGGATCACAGCCTGGTTGCCATGGCAACGGGTACTTGTGTGCGTTAACACGCAGTTTTCTGTTTGTGAGGGTGTGAAAGTTGTAGTCTGCGGTTCTAGAACTTGTGGATTCTTATCTATTGGTTTTTCGTATACGGCGCTCAGTGTAGTTTGATAGTGAAGCCGGAGATTAACCGAGCTGCAGAAACTAGGTGAGCGTCGAGGGTGGTATCGTTGGCTCAAAGTATTCTATTTCATCGAGCATTATTATAAAGATTCTTGATCTTAGGAAGTTGAATATCCGTTCTACGTTCATTGTATCCAGCATTTTCAAGATTTATTTCTCTTTAAGCTTATCAACCATGTTTTTCCATCACCATCTCCGTTTTGCTCACCTCGAAAACTGGGTCACTATCCTTACCCAGTTACCTTTCTACTACTTTTGGAATATATGAAAAACCTATCGGCAATATCGTGGGTAATGGTTGAGACGATAAAATTCGCATTAACACTATTAGCAATCTTGATCTCGAAACACTCCGAAACTTCTCATAGCTTACGTAAAGCCTGTGTATCTAAAAAGCCGAAGCTTCAGCATTCAGTGATGGGATCAAGACGATTCGAGTTCGACACGAAGTAGGCAATATAACGCAATAGGGCGGTCCCCCGGGATTGGGGTGTATCGTAAGTGTTGATACGAACAGTTTTGTGTCCTCCCCGTGTTGTCGGATAATATGTGTTGCTGACGTTTGGGCCGCTCTAACCAGAATTTTTTCACCATTTTCTTTAACGAATACAAATAAAGATTCGCCTTTAGAGCTTAATTCTGTTGACAAAGGTTTGTGTCTATCTGAATACTTGTTAGATTCTTTAATTAACTCTTTTGTTGCTTTCAGAATTGTTTTCAAGTACTTGTCTATTAATAGCTACTCCTTTTGATTTTATTTTGAGCATAGTAGTAGTTTTGTTTGACTCAAAGGTCACAAAGTTTACAATTTAATGAAGCTTTCATTCGATCCATTATTACAACGACAGCAAATTATTTTGCAATAATTATAATTTATACGTTTTACTCGATCCTTTCGAAAGATGTTGTTGGCTTTAAATGTTCCTTTCATACCTTTTTTCGCCTGTTACCAGTTTGCTTATTTGCATGTTAATCTACATGGTTATGCATCGGCAGGTACCTATCGCATAACATTAATTGTAATTACTTAATGTTTGAAGAGAGTTCCGCAAGGTTAAACACTGGCACCGCCTTTACTTCAAGTTCAGGTTGTTAACATTATTAATTATTTATCTGAATAAAGCATTACAATATCTACAAAAAAAAAATCAGATAAGTAGGTATACATAACCATATTATCTGAATTTTATCCTCACCCTCACCATAACTTTAGCACTTTATGTTTCCCTAAAGTTTAACTTCTAAAAATTTAGCAATTACGAGTATTCCAAAATCAGTAAACACAGAGGGTCAGGTCAGGTCTCTAAATCACAGCAATTAACCCGGCAGACATACACATTTTAGGGTAAGGTCATACGACCATAATAAAAGACGGACCGTCGAATAGTTCGTAAAATACGCGACGTTCATTGGCTCAGATTTGAAAATTAGGGTTGGAAAACTCCGTTCGACGTTATCCATGTCCATTAGAACAACAGTCCTAAGCAAACAGCGGCGGTGTGGCCACGCAGATAAGTGTTGCTACACCATCTATGTTTTGTAATTAGAAAATCGTATGTGTGAGTAAAATTATGAATACTGCTCGCGCAATCTGGCGGTGTCCTGCTGATATTAAAGTGATGACGTACATATTGTTGGTATCGATATTTACATTCTGAACAATGTAAAAACTAAAATGCATTGAACTGAACGTGTTATAGGATTCTCCATAAAGACTAAACATGAGGTTGGAAAAACTATAGTAAATCAGCCTATGAAAGTTATCAGAGAGCTAGGTATTGGGAGTGCTCATACCTACTTTAGTAAATGGGATATGCTGAAACCTTGGAAAGCGAAGGGCAACTGAAAGAACACAGGTAAGTTTTAGTCAGTTAAGAGTAGGTTTTAACAGTGAGAATGTATGTCGAGATGCATCCCGCATCTCGACATATATTTTCACTATTTTTCATACAACCGCTCTTACGCGATTATGACGTTATTACACATTTTTCGTTAGATATTTTGGAAACACACTTTTTTCGCGTTGCCTTTTCGTCAAACATCGCGTTGGATTGCGTTAGATGAAGTAACAAGCTTTTAAACCATGCTCGATGTTGACGAAAGGCGAATGGAAAAGCAGCCTCTTAAAGTCTGACACGCCTTCTCACTCCTCCCGACCTAGGGAAGTTATTATTTCATAATTTTGCAACCCACTAATAAAGAGCATTGTACATGTACATGTTAAGGTAAAAGTAAAATTAAATAGAAAATTCCACTTTATCAATTTGCTTAGGTATATACGAAAACATCGGCACTTAGATAATTGAATAAGCTAATAATTATGAAAACTTGTGTATACACGTACTACTAAATAGTTTTCAAATAACAATAGAGATGCCTGGTTTGAAAAATAAAAACCACTTCGAATGTAACAAATATGAAAAAAAAAATATCTTTATCAACAACGAAGATAAAAAACTTTAAAGCTGCTATTATGAAAAAGAAGTTTGACATGGTCTATGTTACAGTACAACCCTCATAGAAAATGGCATCTATGGCGAGAGAAACAGATATATTTGTTTAAAATTGTTATGTCTTTTTTTGCTTTCCTATCAAACGTGAAAATGCTGTCAGTCTTCTGGGCATATTTTCGTTGTTTTCAGATGACATGAATTTGGAGAAGTAGGTACTGTGATACATAGGTAAATACCTACATTAACGCTAATTGTAACTTTATTTTTACAATTGGGGTGTATGTGGGTGTATATTAATCTAGTTACATGTCGTATACTTACTTACGTACAAAGTTGTAAATATTAGTAATTAGTTAGTTAATATTTAAGTCATAAAATACTTATTTTGTTTGTGTACGAGTAATATATTTTTTTAAAAGAACTGATTGAATAAAAAGAGTGTTGATAACCTTTGGATATGTCACATGCAAAGGATGTTGTGGCAGTCAAAGTACCGTATAGGTACGAGTATCTCTCGCAAGACATATCCATTAACCAATTTCCTCCCGGCATTTAAGCACATTACGACTGCGTTCACCTCTCTAACGAGCAGTCACCAACACGTTACCTTATGAGCAACATCACAAACGACAGGAAAGAAATGACGTCGAATAGCATTAGAAACGGCAACAATAAAATAAAGACTTAAAGACCGTCATATTTCAGTAAAGGGGAGCAAGATGGAGGGAGCGCATGACCTCCACATTTCCAATAAAATTTTCCGTCATATATGAAATTCACTGAAATCGTTTATACAGTAAGCTTCATTACTTCCGTGAGAGGCATAGACGCCTCTCACTTTTTGAATATTCCTTAAGAAAAATGTGGTGAGGAACGTGCCTTCGTCGAGCGTCGACGTGTAGTATCGGTCTTTCAAATGAGTTCAAAGGCACCGCTCCCGTCTACCGTGGTGACCAATTATTACGTCACTTATGGGACATGGTGTCGCTTTATTGATTTTTATTACGGTCGCTGAATGTAAGTCACTAATGTTACACACAATTTAACAAGAACTAGGACAGTTGAGCTGTCCACATTATTTAATTAACGTGGCTGCGCTAACGTAATTTGTTAGAGCACTATTTTAGTTTAATGGGTATGAAATCATCTTGTTTATTTTCAAAGAAATGACATCAGTATTTTCTGTCTCCACATTGTATTCATTTTCTTCAGCAGGTTCATATCTTATATCCTTAATTCCACCATCAAAAGGTGTGTGTTTAAACTGACGTAAAATACGACAAACTGCGTAAAAATAAACATAATACGGTATCTGGTTACCCTCCACGCAAGTTTGTCTGACAGCGCTCACAAAACGCTCGCTTTAGCGTTGACTCCGCAAATATTTCCCATAAAGCCGCCGACGGAACCCGGCAAGCGTGGCCCGAGTGAAATATGGACGTCCTAGTATTGCCATTCCGTAAAATGATTCGTGATTTACGCGCCGTGCTTTGATACATGAGCGAGATTTGCGTCGCAGGTGACGCGGGCGTCGGGCCTAACACCCCGCGCTCTCATCTCGAATTGAATTGTTGTTCTCATATTGAATGGCGCGTCTATATATAAATATTGGACTATTTCTCACATCTTTTCTATTGAAGTGTTCACTAAGGGATAAACGTAGCATAGTTTTGTAGCAACTCATATTACAAAAATGTGTTACCTACACGTTTTTTCACGGTAAGTTGTTAGTCCTAATTAAAATAAAAAATTTCAATTTGTACAAATATTTTCCGAGTAAGTCGAAGAATGATGTAATTAAAAAAAAATCCACCAGACACCAAACTGTCTTAAAATATTTCTTAAAAGCTGTTAAGCTACTCGTAAACATATATGAGTGTAAACTCTAATTTCCTCGGTGTTCCACTAGTGTCGTACCGTTAGCCGCCCCTAAGGAGGACAAACGCGGCGATGTAGCTAATGTACGCGCGACCGCAGCGGCCCGTGGTATCTCGACTACCCCGTATTACCCCGGCTGCATCATACTACCCCGGCTACCTCGTACTACCCCGTACATTGTAGGTACAATAACCTCCAGAGGGGATAACGAAGAACACACTCGTGCTCCATGTACCATGACTAATGTCAACTTGTACCTATTATGTTCTTTCCAAAAGGGTGAATAAATCTTCAGCCAGTATCAATAAAGGAGATCGCAGTCAAGTAGACCGCCAGGCAGTCGCCCTTATGGTCCATATTAACCCCAAACTCATTTTTAATATCTGACCCGCCTTGTGGTGAATATAAACTAATTTTTTTATTTGGATTCCATTTTAATCATTTTTATGTCGGACATTTTATGTTTTAGTTTGTATGTGATATAATCTAAAAAATAAGTCACGATTTTGTGAAATGAGAAATGCGTATTCCCCAATGCTTTTAATACAATGTGGCTAGGATAGCGAGAACTTTTAATAAAATTTATCAACTTTGTAAACTGTGTCGACTTCAAATATGAGATGGAGCATATTATATAACTCATCTCTATCTCTAGTCGCACAATGCTTCATATTATTCAATTCTAATCACCTCAGATTGAATAAACACTAACGAATTAACTGACTCGAATTAATGACTAGATATTTAATCAAAGCAAACTCACGTTGGCATACATTTGCCTAAACAGTTTGCGTTTGAATCCATGCCCCGATGTGTATCTAATATCAAGCTATCATTACAACCGCAAAGTTATGCCGTTGATTTTCTGGGAAATATCAAAGTGGGTCAATAAACGTGGTAGATAGTTTCTGTAATAACATTTGTCGCGGAATTTGTGGTGGGACTGGGGGGGGGGGGGTTGTGGGGAGGTTGGTAGCCGGAATCAATCCACTCACGTCAGCTACGTTGTCCAATCAACTGACACACACTGTTCGCTAGGGATCAGCGAGCGACGGGCGCGAGTGCCCACCATCCACCATGTACGGAAGATAAAGAAGGTTTTATTTTTCACGTGTCGACCACGGGACGTTGATAAATGTCGCCGCTTAATTACGTGTTGACGTCTTATCTAAATTATTTTAGACGTATGACTGTGGAAGGTGCAGTTTCTCTCGGAAAATGCGAGTAAGTTTTGTTGCAATTGAGTTTCGTTATTTTTTTCAAAGAACATTGCGTGTAGACTACTCTTGTAGTTCCCTGGGTATAAACTACTCTTGCAGTTCTCTGCGTGTAAACTTCTCTTTTAGTTCCCTGCATGTAAACTACTCTAGTAGTTCCCTGCGTGTAAACAACTCTAGTAGTTCCCTGCGTGTAAACTACTCTAGTAGTTCCCTACGTGTAAACAACTCTAGTAGTTCCCTGCATGTAAACTTCTCTTGTAGTTCCCTGTGTGTAAACTACTCTTGTAGTTCCCTGCGTGAAAACATCTCTTGTAGTTCCCTGCATGTAAACTACTCTCGTAGTTCCGAAGTTTGAATAAATATGTCAAAGCCTAATTGTGTTTTTTCTTTTTTTCAGGTAAGTTTCAAGTTTTAAAACGTCATCTCTTCAAGTCGTCCAATAGGCAACCTTCGCCCAGTCGGTAAGCAATTCAACAAATAACTCGTCCCGCTCCGGATGTAGTAAGAGAAAATGTCAGACTTTCACTGACTAAAAAGCCATTTGAGTTTTTTCAATTATCCTTTTTCCATCGACTCCGCAGTACTAACAATATCACCCTTAAAAATAAAAAATAAAGCTTGTGATACATCGAAAGCTTTAGTAGCTCGACGGTGTCCTCATATAGCGGGGTCGGAGCGACGCCACGTCGGAGCGTCGTTGTGACAGCGACTGAGTGTAGCTGTCTCCCGTGCGGCCGAGCGACCCCCGCAAACAATTAACTGACCCCCAACTACACAGGCTACACACTAATAGAGATTTTGAGGAACTAAATGCGGAAATAGACCTTTAGAAATACAAAGGATGCTGTCCTAATTTTAGAATTGGTTTTTTTTTGTTAAGTTTTTTGTTTTTAGGATCTTTGGTGTTGGGTCGTGGGAATCTGATGGATGCGAGACGCGCACGGTACCGGTCGTTTTTGCTACCCTTGGGGAAGGTCTATGTCCGACAGTGGACGTCTTTCAGCTGAAATGATTATGATGATGACTTTGGTGTTTAGTATACACCGCTAAATTTTAATCGTTTTAAACCCGTAGAGGGTCGGTCTACAGGTCATTGAACTCGCTCAGCTGACTTTTTCTTAAAGAAATTAATTTCGTACATGCGTAAATTAATACGAGTTTTGAAAAAGAGTTACTTTATTTTTTAATTTTATCTTTACAAATCGATAGTGTTTCATGTACCGGATCAACCCTCCACGGGATTAAAACGATTAAAATTTAACGGTGTATGAAATTGATTCATGTCTAAGATAATGTGTGATATTATGTGAATTCTAAAGAAGGTTCGCAAAAAAAAAACAGAAACTAAAACACCCATTGAATAAACAAGAGCCCGCAAACTTTTCCATTTAAAACATTAAACCCGACAGAGTACACGAAAATTTCCTCTCGACCCCAAAACCAATATTTTTCATCGATACCCGATCGCGACACGAAAATAAATTCAAGTACTGTTTATACACAATAAGGGGAGTAAACAATCCATGTCAGCCCTTACACAATTCTGTCAGTTGGCCGGATGACAGGTCATATCCGGGCCGGGCGGTCAACCGCCGCGTCTGTCGATTCTATTACAGTGTGCCCGACAGATTGAGGTGGCCGCGCCACGCGTAAACTGACGTCCATTCTATTGCCCACTAATAAATATTTTTTTTTCGCCATGAAATATTAAATTACCATGACATGTGGAAACTTTTGCCGACGTAGCACAAAGAATTGCCAAACTTAAGTGGCAATTCACTTTCCATCGTGCATAACGTGGCCTGTAACCTGTTCACGTGGGGGTCTAATGACAGCATCAGTGGACGGTATTGCCGTGGTCGAATACTGGGCCAGGGATGGAATTTAATAAGTTTTACCATTAACACGCTAAGAAGAAGAAGTGGCAATGGGCAGGGCACATTGCTCGCAGAACAGATGGCCGTTGGGGCCGAAATGTTCTGGTGTGGCGACCACGTACCGGAAGACGCAGCTTTGGAAGGACCAGTTGGAGTCCGCCTACAAGGTGGACCGATGACCTGGTGAAGGTTGCGGGAAACCGATGGATGCGAGACGCACAGGATCGTTCATTGTGGCGACACTTGGGGGAGGTCTATGTCCAACAGTGGACGTATATCGGCTGAAATGGTGATGTTGATGATGATGTAGAAACTTTACTGAGTTAGGACTGTTTTTAACTATAAAAGTGTTTTATTATAAGACCCTTCAATGCGGTGACTTTACATGGACGTTAAGAGTAGCAGAGCGATTCGCCGCCACAGTAACCGCGGTTTTGCGGACGGCGAGTAGTGGCTAGCTCGCCGTCCAGTAAGGACCAGGCCTGATACAGTGCGTTGCATTCCACGCGCGTCTCAAAGATATGTCATCAAAATGGACGGGACTTACGACAGCCGATGCCTTCTAGGGCTGCGGGATTGTTTGAAAGAGTTATTGGAGCTATTGTAGCCCTCGAACGCAAAGGGCAGCTGAAGGGACACAGGTAGGTTTTAGTCAATAAAGTCGGAAACTCTCTCCCACCATAACCAGAGCGTGAAGAGTCATTTTATTTCATCTCAAAAAAAAAACAGAAGATTTACGTATGGAAAAACAGGAAATCTTGTCATAAATAATAGGCCCGAATTTTTAGATATAAATCTAAATGTAGCTTTATACTAAATATCTATTGATAAGTATAGCTTTAACGATGAAATTAAACAAGTTTACAATAGCTGCGTCTTGATATTTTCTGTAGAAAAATACAATACAGTCGAATTGAATAAAAAAACAGTAAACTGTCGATTCACTAAAATTTATCTTTTATATATTAGAATTTCACTCAATTCATTATCATTTTATAAAGCAGGTCGATACAACCCGACTAACAAGGTGCAATACATTTGTAAGTTAACAAGGCGATGGTCATAAATTCTACAGGTTGCTACACTAACACCGAAGCGGAGGATAAGAAAAATAACAGAGTTAGTCTCAGAACGAACGACGCTTAAGTTTCAGCAAAATTGAATAAATCTGTTGTAAAAGTCTAACCTTTGGCTAATATATTGTTGTTCCACTGACTACTCACAAATTTTGGGAAACAAAATTTTCAGTATGGTTTTTTGTTATTACATTGGTGTTTAGGTTGTGAAGTTGACTCATGTGTAAAATAGGAAAATTCTAAACCAGCCCCCCTAGCCAAGTTACAAACGTTTCACTTGCATCGAACGCTTTGAGTTGACCTTGCCGCCAATTATTTTGTTCTGACCACGTGACTGAGCGTTGAGGCGACGTCATTCCCGTACATTTGAAGCTTTCTACAAGCGTTAACTATTGCAGATTAGCAACTTGGCTTGGGGTACAGGTTCGCAAAACAAAAACATAATCCGCGAGCCAATCCATTAAAAAAAAAAACAAATATTTATATCCTGCATATTTATTGCTAACTGGTGCTCGCCACTTTATCCGAGTCAAACTCATAAAACAGCACAATAGGTACTATTTGGTCACAATTTCAAGAAGTTTTTTTTTGCGCGGGGCCTTAATTCTTTTTCTTAAATAAAAGTACCTACCTAAAGCTATGATCTACCAATGAAAGTACTTTCAAAACACAGCTTCAAAGCTTCAGTTTAGCAGTTTTGGAGATAAACCGGAACAAACAGGCAGGCAGGCAGACAGAAACATACTTTCAATATGTATTTTTAATTAGTAAAAAAATATATAATATTACAAACAGACACTTCAATTTTATTTATATGTATGCATAGATAGATGTATAGACTACGTTCGACACCGCATCCGTCTGTCTGTCTGATCGCGTAAACATTTTTTATGCGATTTTCACCAATAGACAGAGTAATTCTTGAAGAAGGTTTAAATATATAACACATGAACATAACAAAAGAGAAAAGCCAAGAATTTGAAAGCTTTGCAACACTCGTCGTCTAGGGCGGGTCGCTTGTCATTAAATATACATAGGTATGGACTCATTTGCGACTCTTAAATTTTGATGACAAACCTATAAAACACGGTGATGCGATAGACTAACCACAAACTGAATTTTCCTACTATATACTTCTAGAACTTTGCTAGCGACTTCGTTTTGCGAGAATGAAAACAATAACACCTAAAATACTGTATTTTGATTAACTAATTTGGATTGTTTTTATTATTCATTTTTATTAGAATTTGTGTAAATTTTCAGGTAGATTAACCCAAAGAATAGGAATCCTTCATACAATCTTTAAAACCCCCTAAATTTTAGATACTATTAAGAGTAGTTCTGACAATATTTATTTGTGCAAACTTTCAAGTATATTGGCACATGCAATGGGATTTTTCATGCTAACGAAATTCCATCGTTTCACTCCCCAGTGTTTCCAAAAACCTCTTTTGTCTGCTCGCCTAGGTCATAAAAGAAAGTTTTATTCAAAATTCCATGTTTTTAGTACCTGTGGTTTCGGCTGTGAATTGATGTGCCAGTCGGTCAGTTTTTCCTTTTAAATATACTCCGCTAAATATTAATCGTTTTAATCCCTTGGAGGGTCGATCCGGTACATGAAACACTATCGATTTGTAAAGATAAAATTAAAAAATAAAGTACCTCTTTTTCAAAACTCGTATAAGAAAATGTCAGCTGAGCGAGTTCAATGGCCTGTAGGTAGTTTGTACGCAACGCCGACTATTACCTACAGGTCATTGAATTCGCTCAGCTGACGTTTTCTTAAAGAAATTAATTTCGTACATGCGTAAATTATTACGAGTTTGTTTGTTTTATAGACTATATATATATATATATATATAGACTTCTACCAGCGGCTTTCCCCGCGTGAATCTAGGTTTTTCCATCCAAATTTTCGTCCCCCATTTCACCTCGTTAGGGGCTGAATTTTGGAAAATCTTTTCTTGGTGCTTATCTATATCACAAAAAAGAAAGCTTTGTTCAAAATTTGAATCCCAGTAGTCTCGGCTGTACATTGATATATCAATTAGTCAGTTTCTCCTTTAATATATAAAATTTTATCACAAACTGACTGAACCGAAGGGTAATTAATCCATATAATAGATACTTTCGAGTAACGAGTAGCCGTTAATGTTTCACTTTACGCTCGCAAACCTAAAGGGAATAATAATAAAAACATGTGAAATAAGACGCCGAGGCAACATGGATGTAATAAAGAAATAGCTCGGAAGGTTCCCGCGAATAATTCCGAGTGTTCGACAGAATAGTCACCCACATGCCTTTCATATATTTATGCATATACCTACAAGGCGACATGAAATATTTTCTCACCTTTTCACGAGTCAGGTTAATACCCTTTTGTGTGATCGTAATACTGCTTTGGGATCGAATTCTCCATCGATTTATGCTCGCGCAGTTTACTCGATGTTTAAATCCATGATCCTGTACACACATCTAACTCAATTAAACTTTTCCTACGGATAACGGCCGCCATTGATACCAACAAACGTTTGCTTATACACATCGTTTTTGCTTTGTGGTGGTATTTTCTTTAATAGGATGAGTTTTATTCGCTGCTTTGTTTACGAGTTCAAATGGAGCTTTGTTTTGTTGTGATGAAACAGTTTAATCAGTCTATACTTTTCTTTTTGGTTGATAATTATCAAATCTATAGCTATAACCTAGGGGTCTTGGCTTAACCAAGAGTGAATAGACTGTCTTAAGAATTAGATACCAATAAGACTATCAATCCTATGGGCACATTTCCGGATGACAACTGTGTGAAGGAGTACTTACAGCTATAATTTAGATTTAATATAAATAGTTAAGTTATTTACTTTAAATAATATTGTTATTTGAGAACACATTTATTGTGTGTAAAGCCAAAGAGGTATTATTCCCTGCCGGAGTCTGTTTCCTGATAACTACAACCTAGGGATCTTTAAGTCAAGGGTGAATTGGTTACTTCTAGGCAAGCGTGTTCCTTCGTCGGCCACATCATCGCCTACCATCAGGTGAGATAGTGGTCAAACGCGAGCCTATCCCTTATAAAAAAAAACAAATTAAAAAATCCAATCTGAGTGTAACAAAATGGAGTGACAGACCTATAACTGGCTAAAACCTACCTGTAATTCTTCAGTCGTCACGTAATTTTTTCGAATAATTCCTAAGCATTGTCTAGCATTGTCCCTAATGGGCCCTGTGACGCGTCGTCAACTCGGTTCTAGTCTTTATCAACCGACGAGCTACCCATTTCTCACCGTCCGTAAGCCCGAGCCTACTTTGATATCGGTACGATACCGAGATAGTCGGTCTATACCCTACCGTTTCCTTTATTAGCAGTGTAATAACGTAGGTTTGGTTTCCATAATAAATTTCAATCACAATCAGTGTAAAGTGCTTGGCCCTCTTTACCTCAACCCTGGGTCACCCTTCCGAGTCGACTGATATTAATCATGACTTACTGTTCATATTTATCTTCAATATCGGTCAAAAATATAGCTCCTTTTTGTTCGAAAGTAATAAATCGTAGCCCTATCTCTTGCAATGCGTTTTTTCTACATTATATCTTTTATTTATCGTTTATTTTCGTAAAGGAAATAGGCAATATATTATTGAAGATTAATTCAACGAGGTACAATTTTGGTTAAATGAGTTTTATTTTTGATTTGTGAAAAGTATTTTTTTTATATATATAATATATATATATTATTGATAGGTTTGCGTTTGACCACCATCTCACCTGAATGTAAACGATGATGTGGTCGACGATGGAACACGCTTGCATAGAAGTAACCTATTCACTCTTGACTTAAAGACCCCTAAGTTGTATCAGGAAACATACTCCGGCAGGGAATTCCACTCCATGGCTGCTCGCACAAAAAATGTGTTTGCAAATAACAATATTATTTAAAGTAAATAACTTAACTATTTATATTAAATCCAAATTATAGCCGTAAGTACTCCTTCACACCGCTGTCATCCGGAAATGTGCCCACAGGATTGATAGTCTTATTGGTATCTAATTATAGTTTTGACCTGTTTGGGGTCGCAACATGGGGTCCGAATTCGCGTCTCTTCTTCAATGAAATTTCTCAGCGACTGAAGAACACTGCTTGACCAGGGGGCTGGCTCCTTTTTTGCCCAAAGAATTAGCATTACCAGGTAACAGAATAATAATAATATCTTCGTTTAATTTTAGCTCATTTTCAGGTTATGAATATGCCTAAGTACGAATTCAAGTAATTAAGAGATTTTTTTTTTAAATTTTGATTTGTATCATAGACTTGCATTTTCTTTCATTAACATCTTATAACAATTTCATCATATACCATCGTTTGACTCAATCAAACACAGTATAGTCCCAATTCAAAGTAAATTTTGTCATTGTATATGTATACTGTACTTATAAAACAACTACAAACAACTCTAAAACAAGGTTACATGCACAAATAAAAAGGTTGAATAGTTATCCCAACAACCCCTAAATCAAGTTTATGTGGGTTCCGACATACATATAGCTACTGGTCCCTTTCCACCGTGCCCAGATTTGACAGCTATATACGCAAATGACTTGTTGAGTGGCCCACTCTAGCCCTACGCTGTACTATATTTATCTACTGTGGCTGTACCTAGGCCGTTCACCAATAATATTTACGTAATTGAGCGTTAATTATTGATCAGAATGCCTGTCAATCTATGGTTGATTAATTTGAGGTTAGGCTGACGCTACGCCAGTCAAAATTTAGCCTGATGCGAAAATTCCGATATGTATTTAATTAACCGTAATGGAATTTAGTTTGGTATTTACATTAGTGGAATATAATGGAAAATTTATAAGCTGAACGGGACATAGATTCAAGCTTTTACCGTTAAGAATTGAGCACATCGTTGTTTTTTTTTACCTTGTAAATACTCCAGTAAAGTGATAGCGAACCTATATCACGCGTGTCAGTGAAGGCACTTATCAATAGAACTCAGGCACACCAATGTAAAATATTTAGCATCAAGCTAATTAGTGACCTCAGAATTTTTTTTCTTTTTATTTGAACTAAGTATTATAAGTATTGTAAGTATTTTGATTATCTATTCCCACATTCAATCACCAATTCAAGAATTTTTGACAACACGTCAGAAAATAGTTATGTAGCTAATTTGTTTTCTTTTTTAGATTATTTATTAGGTTTACCATCCCTGCCCTAGTACGTTTGTCATGAAAGTAACCAAAGAATAAGTTCACCGCAAGCTCTGTTGCTTAAGATCAACATTCCCAGCACCCTGTCGCTCTCACAGTTACAGATGCTCTTTTCACGGTTCCTCAAATAAAAATATTCACCTAAAGTTGTCTGGTTGATGAATGTAGGGGTCTCAGCAATGAATAATGGGTGTCGCTTAATAACGGCAGCGTAATTGCGTTATCTAGGCTCCTGGGGGCGGGGGAACCTCTGCTATCCATAACTGGGACTCATAATTGTCACCGGCAGACGGACGAGAGCCTTCGTCCGGAGTTATGGCCGACATGCCGATATGTCTCATCGTAATTAGGTGGTTGATGTTAATTAGACTTGACGGGATCAGCAGGAAATTTTGTTGTATGTGTTTTATTTATTTAATTCTAACTTTATGCTCTGATGAAACACTATACAAAGACTGACTTAATACTTTAGGTATTTTGTACCAGTCGACAGGTGGTACAAAGACATAACATGGCAGGTGCAACTTAACCTTTTGAATACCGTAATATGAGACACAATAGAAAGACAATGAGCGTACAAACGCCGGCGTTCGCTTGGGGTTTAATGAATAGAAGACCGAAAAGAAATAAAATATATACCTACTACTACATACAAATAAAGATATTGTAAAAGAAACGAAACCAACCAATCAAGAGTGTGATGATTTTATCACCTTCCTAAGAATGAGTTCACGTGCTTTCACTTTCAAGAACTTGTCTTGTCCTGTGACCCATGTTGTCTTCTGTGTAGTTATAGTTCTTGGCTCAAGAGCATTTATAAATCTACTTCTGTTTCCTGAAAGGTAGACAGTAATGGACACAATTTGAAGACCTATGTAAAATGTGACGAATATCTTGCTATCTGGAAGTAAGCAATATGAATTGCTACTGTGTAGGTACGTCCTATGTGGTGTTAATGCCATATTTTCATAAAACATGCAATCTTATTTCTAGTAAGATATACCGAGATTAATTTCTACTCATACGACATCGATACCACATAATTAATGTTACCTTCTGGCACTACTGTAGGCGACACACTAACAACTGTTACAGTTCCACTAAGCGTGTTATTAGAGATCTCGGAAACACACCTGCATGTTCCGCGGAATTTAATACGCCTTCGCTGTTTGAGGCTTCAGGCAATACCATCTAGTGTTGTCTGGGGGCCATTAGTATATATCACACTTAACGACGCACAAACATTTAATTAATATACAGTATCTTGACGTAACTCATAAAATTAATGAACACAGCTCACAAAACCACAGCGAGTTCCAAACTGTATTCAATAAAGTGAGGTCTCTCGAGGTGCGAATATCTAGTGATCTAGCTATTCGAACGTCTGCTTAATCCCGACATAAAAGATAGAATGCTTTGTCTCGTTTATCGCCCTAAGGAGTGAAAGAGATGTGAGTTAAGAAGTGCCGAAGAACGCAATTGATCACGCTAATTCTCGAAGCTTTGCGGAAAAAAATGTCCACAATTTGTCACGTTATAACGAGCAGTGGATTCTTAAGTAATGTTTTCTTTGAAGTGAAGACGGCGATTTTTCTTTATTACGGTATGCGTGCTAAATAATGGTTATGTTAAATGATACGGTATATATGTTCTGTCATAGACTTGGCAGAAATTATTTTACAAACAATAAGGTATGAAATCTGTAAAAGTTTTTTTGCCATGAACGCATTATATCTTCTGTTGTACACATGAAAACATATTGTTATTGCACGCGAAACTTTAATATTTTAACGTGTCCGATCGTAAACCATCGCTGAAGCTTTTAAATTCGCGTTTGGTCGGCCGGTTGTATTAAACAAGATGCATCTCGGCTTCCAACGGATCCGTTTATACTGAATTATCAGCACTGCTATCGCAGCACTTTGAACCGAATTTCCTAAAAGCAAATTTTGCTATGTGCAGTGACAGAACATTGTATTAGTTAGTCTGACATGCTGAGCAATTGAAATTGGACTCTATCCAGGTAAGCAAAGGACGATTTTAATGTTGTTGCGAATTCCAGTTCACGATCTAGGTGCGTTCGGGTTCCCTAGTAGGTGGATGAAATATGAAGGCACAAAGGAAGAATCTCATTCCGTTCGTGCTTCAGGCGTTGCTCTAGGAGCGGGAATGATGTTGGATATTGAATGTATGAATGAATGAAATTGTACAAAGCAAATGAAGTGTATAGTTAGGTAACTTGGGCACGGAGCATTGAGTTACCGAGTTTAATCCCCCGTTCATATATTTGTACAGTTACTATTGCTACCGTTGTGGAAATTGAGAAACGTTCAGGAGTTCAGTTTAGTGATGCTAGTTTTGTGAAGTTCTGTTTTGATAATAAGTTAGATTTGTAAGATAATTTTACATGTAAATCATGTCAAGATTTATGTTAGTAATTTTTACGACCGTATCAATAAAGAAACAACGGAAAGTAGAAGTCAATCGTAAAAACAGCACTAATCCGGATGTGTCCCCAAAAATCCGGTACCGAAAGTGCCACCCGGCGTTACACCGAAAATATTATCTGTTTTGATTTATGTGCCTTAAAAGCGGCCCTTGCTCTGTGCCTCGAGTTATTGTTTTTCCCTTTACGAAAATAGCGTATTTTTCCCACCCGCAGTCCACTGCCGAGCAAAGTTTCTTCGTGATTTATTCACCATTAAACTTTATGTAGCGAAAAGCCGAAATATTGTATTTTTGAGTTTTGATTTTGTTAATAATTCCAGCAGATGATTTAATTAGATGGCCAAGTAGATAATTTGAATTAACAATTTCAATAATTAGATTCAATGCCTTTTAAATAAATATGACGATTGCTTAGCCATCTTTTAATGTAAAAACATTGGAAACTAGAAATAACTGCCCAGTGCTATTAATTCACCCGTGACCAGTAAAAAATATGCATAGTTTATTTTCTAAAATGGTGCTTGGATTTTGGGCCTTTTTGACTGAGCTTGAAAGTATAGTTAGAACTGAAACTATTATATAATAAGCAACTTCAGTACTTTAAAACAACATGTGGCCGTTATTAAATCACGCACCATATTGCGGAAATTTCGTTGAAGTTTGTCGCCTATAAAATATTTTATAGCAGCAAAAAATATGTGTAGCGCACTATAATATGAATTTAATGGTACAGAGACACATTCATAGTCGTGTAAAACGTTTAATAGTGTAAGAGCTTTTTGATTTTAGTATGAATTAAATTATGTTTTATTTTTTTCACTACAGCAAAAATCATCGTTGTTAAATTTCCCTACTACCTGAAAAGATTATTTTAGAGTTGCTTGTCATTGTTTCAGTTACTATATTTTATTATTATTTTTATATATTATGTATATATTTATATATTTGCTCGCGTTTGACCACAATCTCATCAGATGTGCGACGATGTGGTCGACGATGTAGCACGCTTATCTGTAAGTAAACTGCTATATGTTGCGACGTACGGCGAATATCCACCCTTACGTTGTTAAAACCTCTACGGTCTGGACTAAGCGTTTCGCCTCGTCGTTTAAACCGCGCACATCGAAGGACTGGAACCATGTATCTGCTGCGGTCTTCCCGTCCGATTATAATTTGGGTGTCTTCAAGGCTAGAGTAAACAGGCTCCTAATAAACAAGGACGCCTCACCATCAACAATTGAATCACCGCTTACTATCAATTGGGATCGCAGTCAAGCACTAGTTTATTATATTTAAAAAAATCTTTTTAAGATGGTATTAGGAAATATTGCTATGCATCCATCGCATTCTCCAAAATTATCATGATCGACGACAGCACACCTTTAAACAATTTATCTTCTCTTTGATTTCTGAACAGAGACATACTGCGTCTTCTTGTTCAAAGGTGATAAATTTGACACGTGCCAGTCAATCGACGTCTTTTCACGTAATTTCAGTTGAATAATACTGTCACTCATCATTAGGACTCGTAATAAATGTTCTGTTTATGACGCTCAGTAAAACAGGTTATGTTTGAGATTTCGTTTTTTATCTTTCTTTGCTTTGCAACAATATTAATCTGTCTTGTTTAACGATACTGCTTTTTTTTAAATATTCTTTGACTATTTTTCTATGAAATTTGGTATTTGCCTGTGTTTATTTTTGTACATTTTATTCTAAATAACTAGCATTTCTAAAAAGTTTTTTTTTTTCTGAAAATCACATCAAAATTGGTTTTAAAATGAAGCAGCAATTAGCCTTTCAAATATTTGTATGAGGAAGATTGGTGGGAACAGGGCAGTCACGTCACATTGCAGTTTGAGTATCCTTCTTCTCTTATGTGAGAGTTTTCCCTTCCACAAGATTTATGAGTTTCTAATTTAATTCGATTTAAACGGATTTGAAAATTTAATCTATTTGTGATTTTGGATAAAGTTATTTTTTTATACAAATAATAAATTTAAAAAATAAATCAAGTGACAAATTCTGCCCTGAATTATCATTGCAAACTTAACAAAGCACATAATGCTCTGGCAATGAGGACTTATCCGTGGCAAGCGTACATTCGGAAAGTGAAACAGAGCACCCGACAAGTTGGTTTTCGTCCAACCCTTTTTTGGCTTCACACAGCAGAATAATTGGGTCTTTTGTGGTTTCCGGCAACGTGTCTCCCGTAATGGGCTTGGCTTTTTGTGCCTTTGAGCCGCTCCACTGTCTATTGGGCTCTTTGCATCCTACATTGGCTCCTTTACTTTCCACAAAATATTTGCCAACGTGCGGACGGGCTCTGCTTGTTGGCACACCAAACTTTTTTATATTTAACTTTACTTACCCAAAAATATTAACATTCATATTACAGAGACAAAGTTAAATGCGAATATAAAGTAGCGTCCTGCTAAGTGTTTAACTTCGTTAAAGTTAAATCTATATTAACGGTGCTGATGGTAATTTTTGATCTGCAAAAAGAGAACTTTAAATTGTCTTTTGAAATAGTGTTTACAGTTTTTGCACGTGAACACCTTGAAAGTCTGAGTACATCCATACCGCACGCTATGACATTTTACGAGAGCGATAACTTTTAATACCAGCGTGTTCGTACGCCGTCAATCATTTTCGTGGACACTAATGACCTCACTTTGGTGACAATAACATTTCCATCTAAATTACGTAATAAAAAACAAGTAGAGGAAAGTTCATTAATATCATAAACATTTTCGTTTCCCCCCTCTGTCGCGGCCTTGTTACATTAGCCTCCGTAGATAAGAGCGCACTGGCTTTCCGCTGCCGGGGGCTGCTATCTAATTCCCTCTTGTTATGATAAATGGTTTACGCATTTCCTAAACATTGATGTATTATTCCACGTTTAACATTCCGTCTAAATTACTTGACAGCTTTTGTTTAAATGTTAGACAGTTCTCGAAGCCGATGTTTATACTAATTGCTTCTTTGGAGGTTTGTAGCTCCCCGGATTTTGTTTTGTTAAAAAGGCAGCCAACTCAATCTAATTTGTTCTTTTTAGCTTGACATTTCGATGTCTTTTTTCTCTGGCACGTGGAAAGAGCCGTACCTATGGTTCTTTCAGAAGGCAGCACGACACATCGCGTGATGCGCGCCTCGCCGTAATTACGTTACATCAACCAAACAACAGGGAGCAATAACTGTAACCCATTACTCCGCGTTCTAGTGAAAACGCGCAAGTTTGCGTTAATACCGCTAAAGTCTCTTTACGTTGTAAAACGCTGATGGCTTTTATGCTGTTCGTAAGTAACATGATATTTTGACGCGGCGTATTAATAAATTGAGTAAGTGCTTACGCAGAAAGCACGCTCCGTTGCGATGGAATTTTGATCTAAGTGAGAAAATTAAGTCAAGGTGATAAGGTAGTTAAAGATTCTGGGGGTTTGTGAAAACGATACTCAAAAAGAAAGAAAAAATATTTTCTATAGACCGCACGGTTAACCAATCGCTCAACGGCAATGGTTACTGATTACTCTTTGGACCACGGAACAATGTTTTGTATTACCTACTGTATGTCTAGTTGTTTCGAACCTGGGTGTCATGTATATGACTTTACGTATCTATAAACGTACCCACGATACAGAAGTCATTTCTAGAGAGGAGTATCGATAAAAAAAATAATGACCGAAGTAAAAATTCCTGAAAAAATATTTCCTGTTACCAAAGTTCACGCCTACGGGGAGAGGTAAAGCCTGCTCACCTTACACGAAGGCGAGCCTATCTGATTGCGCTGAGCACAAACGCAAAGAAATAATGGGACAGTTGCGCCTTACCCCAATAATTTTTGGAGCGGGTTACGCTTAGTAGGCTCATTGTCGAGTACCATAAGCCCGAGGTGTTTCAGCAAAGATACCTATCCTATTATTATTTTTATTGCTATCTTGTTCAGTCCTATTGCTGGACAAAGGCCTTGCTTTCATCTTTAGCACGCTTTCTCCTTCAAGTTCATCCCATCTCCTTCGTGGTATGTTGCGACTTCGTCTCACTATCTCAGGGTACAGGCTCAAAGTACACGGCGTATACCTGCACTTTAGAGGACTTAAGAGGCCCTTTTCTACTCGCCTTTCGTCAGCTTGTTCCTTCATCTAACGCAATCCAACGCGATATTTGATGAAGAGGCAACCCGAAAAAAGAGAGAAAACGCCTGAAAACGGCTTTCGGTAATTCCGTGATTTACTCAAATATTTCACAAAAATTGTTCCAGGAAAAATCTGTTTTTTTTTTAAATGCTTAAAAGTTTTTGAGAAAAATTTTCGTCATTCAGAATCTGGTTTAAATATGTAAGGTTTCTGTAGTCTTTTTTTCTATATTTTTAATAAAAAAATTAAGTTTTGATTTATACAGAAGCCTAGATATTATCCACAAGATATCTGTGTATCCAAAATATCTGGAGAAGGATGTGTAATAACACCATAAACGAAGATGTCCCTCAAGTTGGCTGCTCTTAATAAGTGCCACCAATGCTGTAGTTAACGAGAACTACCTAGAGGACTCAAAGAATTTAAGGAGTTTGTCATCGACTAAAAAAAGAAAAAGAGCACTGTGACTCTGTATTTATTATTGATCCTGTATTTATTATTTCATCAAAATTAGAAGAAACGTTACTTTCTGCAAATTATTGTTACCAATTTGCCCCAAATGTCGTCTGTCTCGTATTGCCCGAGTACTGCATGCTGTTAACAGCTATCCTTGGGGATCGATAATGCTGTAATCACTATGCTTGGCAGGCAGATTGGTGGCCGGAGCGATGTTATTAGCACATAGATGAATGCTGCCCATCCTCACTTAATCCCCCACTCGTATATTACAACACGCACTTGAAGTCAGGCGAGGGCAGTGTCATAGATCTCTCTTATGTCAAGTATGTAATATAATAGCATAGAAAAATATGAAAAAGTAGGTGTATATTACAATTTCTCTGTAATTTCTCCTTAATTTTCTTCCAGAAGTCGGTATTTCTTAAAATAGCTATAACCTGGGGGTATTTAAGTCAAAAGTGAAAAAGTTACTTCTAGGCAAGTATGCTCCATTCACGACCACATCATCGTTTACTATCAGGTACGAGCCCATAACAATATTTTTTAAATAATATCTAAGGCTCGTACCTGATAGTAAGCGATGATGCGGTCCATAATACGATAATGTGATTCTTCGATGATGTGAACCATAATATTCTATCTGCTTATGGGGTCGATTTTTTTATGCAGCAAAACAAATGCCAAAAGAATAAAGAACTTGAGTGCCATAATTCCTCATCATCATCTTATACACCCACAGCTTGACTTCACCTAGGCGGTAGTCACTCTTTTCTAGTACCAATCCCTGCATTCCACATATCGCTTACGAATAAAAAAATATAGTCCACTGTTTCTAGCTGACTTTTAACGTTTATTAAACTAGTGACCTGCCCTGGCTTTACATGATACAAATATTTGAAATTCTCGGCTTTTATCTACTATAATACGCGTATATTATACCTATGTAGGTAAACTTTCGTCATGAATCACTCTGTCTATTGATGAAGACCGCAGAAAATCAGTAGTTTTTTAAATTTTCACAGACAAACAGGCAGACAGACAGGACGGGGCACTTGGTTTAATAAAATGTAAAGACCTAAATATTTAAAATCATATACATAATACAAGAAAATATGCACGCACATAAAACACATTTTAATTTCAACGACATAGTTCATATTATATTAGACATAAATAATACCTACGTATGTACGTCTTTGAGGCATTACCTACGTGGTTAATTCGTGAGGTTCTATATAGAGAGGTATATATAAGGTAGGATTTATAAAAGACGTATAATTTGAGTAGTCGCTGTGTTTGCCCCTGGTCGCTAGGTGACTGAACGACAGGTGGAATATGTCCCGTGCTATATCGATTTTACCGACGCCCGCAGCTATTTCTACGGTACTTTGTGTTTTATTATTTCATAAGCTCGATTTGTGGCTTTGTCGTGTACTGCTGTGTATTTTCGAAGTTGCTTAAGAATTCAAATTGGTTTTCAGAATGTGAAATAGGTTTGATGTTTGTTTATTTGGTCTGAAGTTTATTTAGCTGTTTGGCAAATATTCTTTTGTTAGTATAGTATTATGTGTATTCATATTACTTACTTAGCATTAATATTCCACTGTTACCCAGTATTATTTGAATAGGTAATCGATCTCCTTCACTAAACAATTGTGTTCTGGAACAAACACGTATTCCCTTTCATTCAAAGCCTCTTTAATCTTGAAAAGGCAAGAAAGGTACCCATATAAAACATACGTAGCATATAAAGCTGTAAAATGTACAAGACTCCCCATCTGTTATCCTCGAACTGTTAGCTCTACGGATAAAAACAATAGTTACAGTTCATTCGGCACGACAACGGCATTACTTCCACGCCGTACACTTGCGGACAAAAACATTTACTATTCTATTTTAGAGGTACAATATTTCTGAATTGGCAATTTGAATAAATATTGCTGTTTTATATTGGTGAGTATTACAATAGTGTGCGTAACGTATTTTTTTTTGTTTTGAAATCACGTGCACCAGATACCACTTAAATAGAAGTAAGCTCTTAATTTGAATAATGGGATGGGTATTAGTCATACTAATTGCTTAATTGCTATAGTATTTGGAGACATTTTATCAGTTCTTTTGTTATAAAAAAAACTTGGTTACTCTATATTTCATTCTGTATTGTTACAAAGCGATATAAGTCGAGGTTTGAGACTCGCATCGATCTCGGCAAGTCCCTCTAAGCCAGCCTTACAAGGGTCGAGGGAAATAACCTTCGAATATTTTGTAACGAGCGTTACAAATACGCTGTATCCATTTTTATGCTAGTAAGTATTGGAACGGAATAATACAGAGATGTACGGTTATTTTTAGCTAATATTATTTCTGTTTTTCCGGACCAATTTCGCGTTCGATGAAAGATAAACAGAGCCGAATATTTGTCTATCAGTTCGACTATTTTAAAATATGTCATT
Organism: Mythimna ferrago; assembly: GCA_910589285.2. Classification (NCBI taxonomy): domain Eukaryota; kingdom Metazoa; phylum Arthropoda; class Insecta; order Lepidoptera; family Noctuidae; genus Mythimna; species Mythimna ferrago. Next base: position 15,769,082 of record OU342684.1, on the reverse strand, counting down.
TTAGGGTACCTACAAACGGGATAAATACGAATGCAGGGTTAAATAGAAACAAAAATGATTAAGTTTTTTTTTACATTAACAATTCTTAAAAAAAAAAAATTGGAATAGCACTACTACTAAATATATTACATAGAATATTAAAAAACCGTTTAAAAAAAATCCTCAAAAGTTTATTTAAATTTTCCCCTGCAATTTTATTTTCCTCTTGTGACGGCTCTCAATCTACTCGTATTTGTTTATATATTTCTTTTTAATTGAAGCATCGTTTCAAAACAATGGGAATTATTGAAAGGTGCTTTAATTATTTTTTATCTTATTAAAACACCTTTCTGTCGTTTTATACATTTTGTACCTTTTTACAGCATAAAGGCTGCATCTGCAAAGTGGTATTCTGTAATAAGATACCTATTTCAATTACAAACTCATTATTCACTGTCACTAAAAAACAAACAAAACTCTGAAGCTACACTGAGGTAAAGCATGTTTCGCAATCCGCTGCAATATCTACAGTTTCACAATCATCGATCGCCAAATCCGACGTAAGCTGCCCTTGTGACTCCGAGGGGACGAAAGGTACGAGGGGCGAGAACAACAAGACTACACCACTCTTTATAACAAAGGGAATTCCAACATTATAAATACAGTTAATCACACACGCAAAGGAATGTAACGACACCCTTAAGGCGCTCCGGCAAGAAATTACCCCAAGTAGAGCAAATGAGGCTGAGATGAAGGGCCTGGCGCTGACAGAAACATACACATGAAAGCACCTGTGGCCACAAACTCGAATTAAACTTGCTACGCTTATAACAATTTATGTGTACTCACATATAACTGCATATTACTTAAACGCAGTTGAGCCTCGGGTATTCTCTCTTAACGTGTGTAGGTGTACCGCCAAAGTCAGACGTGTGATGCCGCCAAATGAAACACTTTACACTGTTGAGGCCCTTGGCGCCCTCCTAATGCTATTAAAATGAAACTTGATGCCCTTTTAATAGCAGATGCTTTATACGAAACTAATTTCAAGTGATGAAGGCACTCCAGTTTTCGGCGTACACTTTCGTGCAGTTAAATTGACTCACCTGAATATTGGTTTATTACATTTAAATAGAAATATTTGTAATGCTAAATTTATGTAGCATTAATTCATTTCAATAGAAAACTGATTAAATTATTGTATAATACAAAATAGTTTCACTTCCAACGTTATGAAAAATGGTGTATGTGCTTAGGTACCTACATTAAACAATTTAGGTACTATTGAACTAACGTTTCAGTAAAATACACAATACAATACAGTTCTGTATAATTATGGCAGCTAATTAAACATGAATACAACATAGGTAATTGAAACGAGAGCGGTAAATGAAATTAGATTAAACAACAGTCTCCACTACGAACTACCACAACAAAGGCTCGAGGAAATATATAAGGAGCACCCTTTAATCTGAACAGCAGTGTATAAGTATTTCGAAGAGCTCTTTTGTTTCCCGAAGTATTGTTGCTCGGCTGCCGATCTGTTGTGTGAAAAGTTGGAGCCAAGTCGGCCGATTGAGGCAAGTTTCTCTGAAATCAGACAAGTTACATCGTATTCCTGGCGGCTTTTCACTTCCAAGTTGGCTGTTGCGTGACGTTGATGCGACCCAAGTTTGTTCTTCTTTATCCATTGAGACTTTAATTATAGTCGGAGGAAATCAGAATGCCTTCCCCTAATGGATGTTGTGTGGTTATTTTGTAAAATAACGACTTTTGTTATATTTAATGTGGGAAATTGAATTTGTGTAAGAGTTTATGGAGGGATCGTTTTATGCTTGAATAATATTATTAGCTTAATAAGGCCCTTTTATTCAATGAAATATAATTCCTCTGTGTGAATCAGCCTAGATAATTCACGAAAATCGCTATGTTTTCAGGTTTATACTGCTTATGTATAAGCATAAGCAGTATTCAGCCTTCTAATATTCCCAGTGCTGGAACTCAGGTCTTTTCTTTAGGAGAGGTAATGAACCTTTTTACAAGACGCGGGCCTAGGTTTTGTAGGTGAATGTTACATATCTTCAAATGTTTGGTTCTAGGACATTCTGGTTTCCTCAAGATGTTATCCGTCACCGTCTTGAGAGCAGTGGTGGAGATTTAATTTACACAAATTAAACACCTACCTGGGTTTAAACCCACTCGAATCGTAAGTCGAGACCATTGCTCTAGGTACATTTAGGTTTAAAATACAAAAATAAGAGGTAATTTTTAACCCTACCTATGCTCTACATTTCTAATAATAAAATTTTCAAACAATATCGTGATATTCTGGTCGTGTTTTCGCGGCCAATCAGGAAAAGTGCCGCTTGCCATTTGCCCCACCTTAGCTACGCCCATACATTATGTGATGGCAAAAAGCCTTCTTCCGGTGTTTATATACCTACATGTATGTTAGGGCTTTTTGTAGCTCCCGAAAATGACATGAAATTCAGGCCTGTAACACATATTTGTTATTACATGACGTTAGCCTAGCCTTATTCTTCTGAAAAAGGTGAAAACTCAAAAAGAAAAGTTTACAGCAAATGGATCATAATGTTACTTATTTAAAAAAAAAAATGCTATAAAAACTGTACAAAGGTGGACTTAACTTATGGATCATTTGTTGTCTGTGAAATAAATAAATAATTATTATTAATGCCTTAGGTATTTTCCTACCAGCTGATGTTAGGTAGTTAGTAAGTTGGAAGGCTATAGGAGGCCTTCCAACTTACTAACTGGAGGTGGACCGATGACCTGGTGAAGGTTACGAGAATCTGATGGATGCGTATCGTTCATTGTGGCGTGTCTTGGGGAGGCATATGTCCAACAGTGGACGTCTATCGGCTGATATGATGATGGTGATATGATGACCTTAGGACGGTTTAGAGCAGGTGCAACGTATTAGAAGACAGACAGAAAATAAATAATGTTGTGTGGGACAAGGTATGAATTTTGAAATTGAGGCTGTTTAGTCAATATCTTTGAAATTTGCTTCGGTATACCAGAAACAAGTAGGTAATCCATTTTCAACATAGTAAAATAATCCAAATTAAGCAGGTCTGGTGAAAGTGACAAAAAATTCTTAACCTGATATTGTAATTCAACATTATGAGTTGTTTATTTGGGTTTTTAAGTCCGTTACGTGCTACGTACTGATTTCTTGCACAACACTTGCAAGTATTCTTCCATTGTTATGCTCATCAAAATATTCAATATTCGACAACCAATATTATTTACCAAACAATAAGGTAGGAACCGCCTACTGATTCATCACTATAAGCTGTACTTATATGATGCTCAATCTAAAATTTATATTGTCAGCCGATTGTTAGCTTATGATCTCCGCCGCCATTGTCCGGCCGTGTTCAGTAATAGCGGACTAAGCAAACAAAGTGTAATCAACATCATTTGCATACACATACAATATTGAATGTGTAACTAATCATTGCACGCTAATATATATAATATTGCAATTGATTGGCTAATTAATTTTGACGTTACTCTTTATCTATTTGTAAACCATTCTAGGCTTATTTTCCCTTGTAAGTTTTCTAAAATACAAAATGTAATTGCATTTGAATACAGTTTTCCCAAAAACACGCGCGTTGAAAATCATGTAGAACATAAACTAAATTGCAATTTAACCCCAATAGCAAATTAATAGGCTGCTGAGAATAGATGGTTCGATAATATTATAATTGTCGCAAAATTAACTATAAATCGCTTAGCAAACGTTAACCAGGACGCTTGACAATAAATAATCAGTGTCGCCCACTAAATTATTTTAGCCCATTAGCACGACAGAGCCGACACAAATTAATCACGAAAATGACAGTGAAGGCGTTCAACACTTTCCTGAGGCAAACAGCGCAGAAAAGCGACACGATGTAATGCCTATTACGGTGAAATAAGGTGCTAATAACTTGGCTAATGTTTTTCTCCGTGGACCTCTCACTCCGAAAATAAACGGCTCTACATTGATTCACATCTCCCTATATGTCCATATTTATATACGTACGAACTCCGAGGGGTTTCGTACGCTGCTTCTTTTTATTTTTAGAATATTTTGTGTCGACAATAATTTAGGACAGGGTTGTTCGCTTTATGATATAAACAGAAATTGATGTGTCTCGAAGTGACAATAACCTAGATAAAGTAGGCATCGTTGGGACATATCTCTCTTTGTAGATAAAAGTTAGCTTCTGAGAATGATCTGCACGGAGAGGAGAGCTATGAAAACAACTGTCTTTAGGTAAAGTTGAAGACAAATCACCCGTGCGATATGGCGTCTGCGTCATCTGTCACTATCGCAACTGTCAAACTGGCCTGCTAAATCGATCACGCGCGAACTAATATCGAAGTTGTGCCGACAAGTCGTGCGATTTTGGCGACCGGAGGCCCGACTAGTCGTACACGGGCAAACTTTTTACGTGCACCGGCGTACTATAGCACACTTCGTTTTATTGGATGTTTCCGTGCAAAGTTGGCTCTGTCGTCTTTTTACAATCCTTGAGGAATCGACGTGATCTTGAACAGTATTTTTGAAACTACAGTTTTATGAACGGCTATATTTGTCTCTGGTTTTCGTGTTGTTTATGTAAACTATGTTACCGTTATAACTAACTAATGTCTAATCACTTACCTAATTATTGCCCACTATGTGTTAGGCTAATAACCTTAAACGACGTGCAATAACGAATTAATAGACCGTAATGCGTTTGTATAATATATTACGATAGTCAATTGGTTGATAATGATCCCACATTACACCACTTACCTATGTTAAAGTGATTAGTTAAGGTGAAATTGCATCTTGATGTTTAACGTTAATCGCAAAGAGAGAAAAGAAGGTATCTTAAATACTCTGTTTCAATTTTCGAAGATGAGACACAGCCAATTAACTTGTACCGACAATCCAGCAACATCAAAACATAATTGTTTCGTCGTTATATCAATAATAGGAAACAAGAGTAAGAATTCTTGTAAGACAAAATAAAGCAAACGATGAGACGACAATATAGGATTATCCCGTGATGAAACAATAAATAATCTTCGCGTCCGATATAACACTAGCTCGAATATGGTGTGAGAAAAAAAAGACGTTTATATTTATATTTTTATATCCTCCAGCGACTCAACAAAGCACTTGTGTAAAGGTCTAGTGAATCTCGGGTTTCGTCGATGTTTGCCGAGGGATATCCCGGGACAAACGAGTCCGGGGCTGGCGATCCCGGGATCATGGCCGCGTTTAGGGACAACAATAGCGATGGAGGCACCCTGATACCACGATATATATTATCTTTGTTGACACCGCATCATGTAGGTCGTTTTTTGTTGCCAATTTTCTCATTGTTGTTGTAAAATAACTTTAGTCCTCGGAAATGGTGTTTCTTTTTGTAAAGTAAAAGGATTTAGGTACTGTTAGAAACGTTACATCGTCCCTTGAATCGTGTTCAAAACGTTCGTCCCTATAAAGAAAGGAAATTCTATCCAATTCTTGATCTTTGACCTTTGACGTTTTGCGGAAACATTTTGTGTCAGGTAAAAGAGATTAGGAAATTATTATGTTTGCCAATATAAGGCAATACCTCAGTGGTACTTATACCTATACTCCTACCCACCGCGTATCTCCATTACTAACAGCTATAAGAACAAGGTTACGTTGATCCGATCACTTAGTGTTTACTGTGAGAGATTTGCAAACATCCTTTGTATGCGAAGCCGAGGTGATAATACTCGCCACCATTTTTGGTCCCTTGCACACAATAGGGTATACGGGGTATCATTCAATCAAATGTCCGTTTTGTAGCTTGAATGCAGTACGATATCATCGAGATACGCGTGAAGGCAACAAGACTCCTTTTGTTATACCGAGAAAGGAAAATTGCCTTATTTTATGAATACCAGAAATTTGATACTTGAAAGTTAATTTTCTATTTTAATACGTTTATTTACCTCTCTTTGAATTACCTTGAAAAATAAATAAGAAACTAGTAGTAGCATTTGGATAAACCCAAAAGACAAGTCCATGTTCTTAGTCACCCCATATTACTCGAAAATTTAATACAAATGATAAAACTAATGTGTCGTAGTATGTACTGGTACATGAACAATAATGAGCATACAATTGAAGTACTTGACCCGGCCGCACGCGTGGCCCGTATGACGCCGGGTCAATGAAGATCGGGTCAAAATGTTTCAACCTCATGACTAGATAGCACGTTGATTCATTATTAAATTACGCATTAATTTTACTATATTGAAACTCCCTGGATATGTTTTTATACGAGAAAAAAAGGATATATTTTGATCGTAGCCTAATTATTTAAAAAAATCAGTAGCAAGATATCGTCGGTACGTTTTAGTATAAAATAAACTAAAATTAATAAATCAAACTTCAACAAATCCTAACCTAACATAATTTGAATCTGTCTGCCTTTGAAATCCTTTCATGCGAACGTTTATGTTTTTAAGAGATGTATATTTTCTTTCAACGGTCTATTTTATATTTACTTATTTTGATTTGGTTTTTTTTTTTGCTTTATTGTTCATTACATTTTTTTTTCTTACATTTGTTACAACAAAAACACTTGTCTGAAACCTTTTAAAGGTTTATGTGACAAAGTGGAGGTAGCAAGCTCGCTCGCAGCATGTTACATTACAATTTGTATAATAATAATTCGTTGTATATTAATGAGTCTCCTTTGTCTGTTTCAGGTACTGTTTATTATCTTAAGTCCGTAACGCGCGGGTGAGTTACAGAACATATTTCACCTCAACGCTCCACTGCCCCGCTGGCCCTTCTGGAGCACCCTCCGAAAATCTCATTCATAAAAGATTTTCATATTATTCAGCGACGTATTCACAAAGTTATGCCCCATAAAGAAATGAAGAAGAATATTCTATGTTTGTACTGAAAAAATGTGTATTTTGCGAGTTGTAGATCAAAACAGCGGTCGTCTCCCAAGAGTCTGAGAAATATTAAAATATCTGTACTAAGGGGACGAAAACACACGATGTAAGAAAAGATGAGGCGAGCTCAATTTTGTCGATTCGATGTCCCCAATTCGTTTGCTGAATTCTTAATAGCGCCTTGGGGTCGGTTTCGGTACGTAATCGCGACACTTTAGTATTTAATCCGCGTTTGCCACGCGCCCCACTGTGCATCCCGTATAACTTGAATTTAATTGAGAACCATTTTATTAATTCTATTTGAATTAATTTAGTTTTTTTGCTTTTTACCAAGTTAGAGACCTTCTTGTGACATTTGTACGTTTTCTTCAGAAGTTTGTGTTCTAATCTTTTAATTACTTTTTAGGGTTCCGTAGTCAACTAGGAACCCTTATAGTTTCGCCATGTCTGTCTGTCCGTCTGTCTGTCTGTCCGTCCTCGCTTAATCTCTGTGACCGTTAGCACTAGAAAGCTGAAATTTGGTACCAATATGTATATCAATCACGCCGACAAAGTGGTAAAATAAAAATTGGGAAAAAATGTTTTATTAGGGTAGCCCCCCCTATATGTAAAGTGGGAAGTGATTTTTTTTTAATTTCAACCCTAACGTGTGATATATTGTTGGATTGGTATTCAAAAATGAATAGGGGTTTACTAAAATCATTTTTTGATAATGTCAATAATTTCGGAATTAATCGCTCCAAAAGTAAAAAACAATGTGTCCCCCCCCCCTCTCTAACTTTTGAACCATAAGTTTAGAAAATATGAAAAAAATCTGAAAAGTAGAACTTTATAAGGACTTTCTAGGAAAATCATTTTGAACTTGATGGAAAGAAGTTTTTGTACAAAAAAGACAAAAAGGTTGTACAAAATAATTTCTGGACTAAGTTTGTAGTATAATCGTATATGCAAGCATTTTTTTAAACTCATAAGTCGGTACACTTATTGTGATGGACGGGAAACTACGGAACCCTACACTGAGCGTGGCCCGACACGCTTTTGGCCGGTTTTTTTCCAATAAGTTTGCCAGAGAAGTGACTATTAGAAGTTACTTTTTTCCGTATCATAGAACTTTACAAAAACTTATATTAAGTTTAAAAATCAGCATTGTGTGTTACAACAAATTTCCATATTAGGTATAAGGTAATATTAAATATCGCTCAATCGACATATTGCTCACAAAATAAATAAAATATCAGCAGATTCATCGTGTTTCTGTGATATATTCAAATCCCGGCTTACATATTTATGAAAATTATTTGTTTTGAAATAACGAAAGTGCTCGATACAGTTCAAATGAGCATAATCCAGTGCTTAATTGTGGATTACTATTGTTGATTAATGTCGTTTGTTTTGTGAGGATAACATTTTGTGAAAATATCACAAATATCTATGGATAAATAGCAATCTAACAATGGATAATTCCCTATGTTTTGTGATCATAGACTTTATTTATTATTATTACAATGTCTTTTTTTCGTGTTAATAAGTCAACTTCTGTATCTATGGCCAGTCCGTTTTCACCTGGTATGCTAAGTATAAACTCTATAACGAATACAGGCATGCCTACTTATTCAATTCTTAGTCAGAATATAGGAGAAATAATGTATTCTGACGAATATTTTTCTGGCTGTCTAAGTGCAATTCCGTATGTTAGCTTACCTGTCACCAACAATGCTTCTTTTACTTCCACAGACGTCGGCTCTGTGTAACTTTTATCTGAGAAAATGCAAATCGTTTTGATCCCGTTCGAAATCAGCTCAACCTGTACGGAAAAGCGTACGTATTTAAGCAAATTATAAATTCTGCCGTATAAATCTCCACCTACTCGCCGGTTTACCGTCCGTTCTAATTCCCGACGCCCCGTATAATTGATCTACATCGTCTCCACAAGATAATTTCGTTCCGACTCGATCCCGTCCTATCGCTTGTCACTGTTTTATTACCTACCCTCTGAACGCGGATTGCGGGAACTCGCGGAAATGTCATCGCATTACACACTTCAATCTGTTGAGTCTACTTAGAGACGCTTTGGAATAGATTAACTGTGTTAAATTGAGAGTTTTAAATTGCAAATAGATTGTCTACGGGATTTATATTTTTAAAGAGAGAAAAATTGCGAGATTATCCTTTTGATTCGAAATGAACCAGGAGTATATCGTCTGTCGTCCGATATGGGAAAATTGAAAATCCGCTTATCTTTTGATGGGTGCCGGAAAACAGCGACTGAAATATAAGTTTACTGTTATTTTCAAGACTTCACTATTTAGAGTAGATACAACCAACTATATACAATGCTTACATATACACGTCGTCTCAAACAGGGAATATTTAAACACCATATTATTGTAAGCATTAAATACACAGTCATCAACCGTAGTGTCTATTGACTCCCTTCACGGCACACAACAACATGTGGGTACCATTTAACATGTTCTGAGAATACAATTAGTATTTCATTTGGAGCTGCGCGAAGATTACAAGACGAGTGGGAGTACTTACTACAATATATTGCTTCTGTACGTGAAGATTTATATAGACACGCTCAAACATAACACTCAGTGTGTTGCGAACAAAATGGAGTCTTCGCGTGACTGTGTATTTAGCCGGCACTGTTATATTCACTATGATCGACGACTAGTTCAGAGACTAGATTTGTTCAATATAAAATACACAAAGAAGTTACGACTCTAGGTATTGAGTACATAAAAACTAAGGACGATAACGATGACAATGTACCAGTAATAAAGGCAGAGGTTGAGTCTTTAAGCGGGGAACGAAACGACAGTCGTTGAACAGCCTCCACTACGCCTAATTGGTCTTACGATTACTACCCTCGCACCAGGCATTTTAAACAAAAAGCAGTTTAAAATACGCAAGCGTAAGGTCTGCATTGCAAAAAAGCGTGTTAAAATAAAAGCCTCCTGGAGAGCGGCCGCCCTTTTTCCACGTGCTCGTTGTCAGTGTAATTGATCGTCTCTGGCGCTGCGAGATAATTCCGCTGTGACGTGATCCGCATTGTTGTGACCGTTTTATTACGCCCTCACTGCTTCCGAGATGCAAGGGAAATGCAAAACAAACAGACGTTAATTGGACCAGATATGACTCAATATACCACAACCGAGTCCCTTGCGACATTTTTTTTTTAGTGTGCGAGTATAAAGAAGAAATTTTCACGCGCTTGACAACTTTATATGCCACATGAAACCCACATTTACATAAATTATACCGAGATCACATGAATGATGGTGGGATTATCAGGGGGGTAGTCACATATTTATAGATAGGTTCTTACCGTTATGGCCGAGATACAAACTTTTTTGGCAAGTTTATGAATTTTATTTAAACTGGAAAGTTCAAAAGTAAGATAAATGTTGCACTGAGTGATTTACATTTTAAAGAGCTTTACAAACTCAACATGAAGAGAATTCATAATCTTTATTAAAATCTGGCGTTGTAATAACTATATAAGTGGTTAATACTTGTTGCTAGCTTGTAAGTTCCAATCAACCATATTAATCATTTCATGGATCATTGCCTAAACCCCTTGAGGCTTCCTTTATTTCAGTAACACGAGCAGAAACAATTGTCTTTGAGGCTGAATACAAAGTTCCTCCGATTGAATTAATTCAATTGCTCTGTTTCATCTCGCGCAACAAATGTTAAGTTGAACATTGTACACGATTCTCGTACTTCTTAGTTTGCCAACCTTGATCAACAATATCTTCAAACAAGTTTGTTATAGGCTTCGCTTTACGTGTTAGGGCTCCAATAATATTATTATTACTCACAAACTGAAATACAACAATGAGAACTTTATTTCTGTTAAAGATCAATCAAAAACCATTCTTTGTTTTCTTTGTCATCTTTTCCGAAAGCTAGGGTCGGCTTCCAGTTTAACCAGATGCGACAGAACAAAAAACACGGGTAGTGTTTTACATGGGGTTGCTGTCTAACAAACCTCCAGTTACTGGGTAACATGATACTCCTTAGATAGACTAGTGGTCAGATTTTTTGGCTACCTGTAACGATTGTCAAAGATCTACAAACGACAACCGGGATCAACAATTTTACGTGCTTTCCGAGGCATGGCGTGATGTCCCACATAAACATAGAAAAGTACTCGTATATATGAATTGAAGAATTCACATTGGTACTTGCCTAGTTTCAAACCCGCAACCTCATGCGTGAAAGGGCCATCACGACATTCAGGATAGAATCCTCATCAATAACCATTATTAAGCTTTTGCGCAGATATTTATTATACTTTCGTTTTAAATACTCTACACTGACTACGATCATCAACTGTTTCCAATAATTTGCCGGTGGTCTATAAAATATTAATTAAATATTTACTAGCTTCATCTGTGTGATGTAGCGTGCAACCATTTTTTGCAAATCTCGCTATTACAGGACGTGTTGGGGTCGCGCGGTGGTTTCCATAAATTATTACAGTGGAGGGTTTATCCCAGATAAAATTAAATTCACCAAACGCTCGTCCGTCGGAATTACACCCGCTAAATTACCGGTCATTGTGGCACCGACCCGTTGTTGTTCCCTCGATTATTCCCGATGACGATTGTCACGCCAAATATTGATATAGATTTGCACTTCATTTCACCCCCAATTCGTTTGTTTTTGTTTCATCACATTCTGAAAACAAACACTCCGCTGAAATATGAAATCTCTCCACTCTACATCACTGCAAAATATAATCAAAATATTTTGAATGCTAACATTTCACCGACTGCAGATTTATATATGGTAGATATTGTTATCAAAACTTTATTCTCTGTATATCCATATTTGAAAATGTAGCTTTGAATTTTGTCCCCCGGCTATGTGGCATGTTACGCACGATGCATATCTACCTTTTCTAAAGCTGACACTTGTCGAGATAATAAATTCACTGGAAATTGAGTTAAAACTGAAACCGAGTGTGCTTTTAGCTAAAGTTGAGCGCAATAAGTCGATCAAAAACATCTGACCGTAAAAATCCACTAAATTACATTAGGAAGAAAAGTAAAAGCTATTCCATAAGGCTGAACTTAAAGTCATTTCAACTTAAAAGAACAAACTTGAATATAATTTGTATTTGAGTCAGTTCGCCTCAGTTCACATCGCGTCGGCGTCGGCTTCCAACTTTGTAACTGTGTAGCAATTATAATAATGGGTTACACATAAAGTAAATTGGGTGGAAGTTCATTCGATTGTTAGTACAAATGTGTTCTACATCGGAACAGTAGAACAGTATGCGACCCACATAATTGCTTTAGAGGTGATCACACAAGATTGTGGAAGTTTTATATTGCATTTGTACCAGTTGGCGTCGATGGATGGGGCTTCGAAGTTAGATGCAAGTAACTATTTGGGGAATCCACTCTCTGCCTTCTAAAGTCCTCCACCGCGCCTATCTGTCTGTATGAACGCGATAAACTCAACGAATTTTTGTGCATTTTTCATCAATAGACAGAGTGATTCACGAGGAAGGTATAATGTATAATAATATGCATATTATAGTAGAAAAAAAATAAGTATTTTAAAGATTTCTAACTCCCATGCGAAACTGGGGCAGGTCGCTAGTAATAAGACTATGCTTTACTTTAAAGTAAATTCAGAAATTCAGTGAACAACAGTAATATTTTTGCAAATGAGTCGCACAGAAGCCTACATCACTAGTCTCTGTTTTGATTTATATATTTTCATCGGAACTTTGCAACGCTCGACGCACAAGGGAATTATTATTTATGACTACAACACCTGCGACAGGACGTGAAAAGTTTCCTTAAAAGTCTCACTCGGCTGGCCTGGGGTAATGGGGGGAATAAGTCTACGTTCCTCGCGCCTAATTTGGCAACCCGAGGCGCGGAATTTATAGGGGTGGGACCTCTACAGCTTGAAATATTCGAAGGCTCCACTCGACCGTGAGTTATGAATGAATCCCGTTAAAGAACCCGGAAAATTTCTAACGGCACGCGTAACGGCTTTGACATGGTACGGGATCACTCGACGTCTTACTACCGATATTGTCTTTATTTTATATTAAAAAATTGTTGTAAAATGTATTTTGCTTCCTTATGAATTCAAATTACCTCTATTTGCATGTCGAAGGTAATTGAGCTCATGAATGTTTAATTTAAACAGATGTTCATATTGGCGTGAACACAATATTAACGAAATAATGTGTTCGAGGGATGCTTGTTTACGTCACGAAGATTGTGGCATAACTGGAATATCCAGTAAGAAGGTGAAAGCAAACAATCAGCGCTGGAAATGGAATATAAAAATAAAAGGATGAGCTTTAATGGGCACTACATCGGTAACAGCCGCACGGCGCGGCGGTCCGCATTCAAATCTGTTTGATTTATGCGAAGTAATCGCTTCGGCGCTCCTGCCTGATGGGAAACTGGAGAAAATGGCAGACTATATTATTTATGAGGGCTAGACTGCGTTTAGTCCGTTGGTCAAACAACATGCAAGAATAATAAATGAGCACAGGAACACACAAACTGAATACAAGGTACTTGAATTACGAGTGAACCCGACATCGATTTTTGAACAGCAATTTTAGATCGGAGTTAAAAATGTATAAGATGGAGTGGTACTGCGGACACGGTCGACTGTGGCTACAAATTACCGGTGCCATTGTTGCAACAAATCGTTCGTCTGTGGGCTCTTATACTTGTGAAACAAGCTCGCTTCTTTCTTTAAGCTCTGATTCTACAACCATTACTTTTATTAATTGTGCCGGGGTCGTAAAGTTTAGAAGAAAGTTGACGAACGACCAACTTGCTCGCAGTTAGTGTCTACTTAATAACAGGAGTTGGTTAAAAATGTGTTCGACCGCAGCCTCGACGCCAATGTTATAATAACGGGGAAACACTAAACTACCTTAATACTTTTACGTGGAAACTTCAAATTGAATTTCCAGTTGTGTGAATATTTCAGAAGGCCGCTGTTGACTTTAAAACATTGTTCCCTCGGCCCGCACATAACATTTACAATGTAAACATGTGGTTTCACTTTTACATAAAGTTCCGAACAAATTAATTATAACGTAGATACGTTGGAATTTAATTGTTATTTGAACAGAGGATATTTTTGTGGTTTCTGTATTATCTGTTTTAATACTCGTAGATAGAAAGCCGAATTATTTCAATAGAGGCACAGTCACTAATTAGGTTTTTTGTAGAGTGCCTAATTAGTACACAATTACTTTTTATTCATATCTATACTCTTCGGCGTTGTCCTCCATTTGGATCTTTAGTAAAAAAAGCTTTTATACATGTTTACAAATTAATACCATGATAAAGTAACAGGTTAAGTAGGCAGAACATTGATATCGCTAGTAAATTGTAGGTGTTCGCGTAATGTACCCGATGTTATTCGTACATTATCCCTCTAAAACAACTTTACAAAGATTATCTACAGAAAATCGAGTCACGTATCGGCTTTGCAGGCGTGAAGGTACTTGTTCGCGATTGGGTGAAGATCCATCGACAAGATAAAGGAGACCATGCACTGAAAACAAAAATTGAAATAGATTAACTTTCATATATCACGTACGTGATCGTTTATTATCTTGGACCATTTTTCCAAATACAAAAGCGTTGTCACATAATTCTTTGCCATCTTTTTGTTCGTGGTTTCAAACGAAACCTATATCCATCTATATCCATTCATTTCCACTAGTAAAATTATACTTTTTTATTTAAAGTGAATTAAAAAATAAGCATCACCTTTATACTATTCTTCTGTTTCCTTCTGCTGTTCTTTTATTATTGTGTGTATATAAATTGTTAAATAAAAAATCTTTTTTTTGTTTGCAAATTACACATGTTGTGTTAGTTCAGTTTATTATACTTATTTACTACCATCTTTAAATGTAAAACTTACACACTATTAAATTACTTAATAATAAATTACTTATTATCTAATCTATTTATATTATCTACTATTTATTCCGAACTCACTGGCCATATATAAGTCATTAATTCTTTTGTGGTTTTTAGCATAAAACGTAATCTATTGGTACTGTGATTTTGAACTGAAAAAATAAGTCCGGAACATGGACTATTGATGCACCAAATTCCTTCTAATTTCATTTAGGCGTTTACCTGTCCTTGAAGTACAAACATACAAACATCTTTACGAACTTCCAATTTGTAATTGTAAGTGGAATGGGATTTGGAAATCCCGAGAGTTGTGACTTAATTTGGCCGAGGTCTATGTTCAGAAGACTTCTGGCTTAGTCAATTGATTGATTAATTATTTTTTGTCTAATGGAATAATGTTCACTGAGGGTTTTCAATCTGTTAAGTGACATCTCACTCAGGAGATTGAAATCCTTGTTAAGTCAATTGAGACAGTTTCTGTTGGTTTAATGAATAGATTAAGTTGCTTGATTGACAACCTAGCGCGGTAATTCTCTTCATGGTTGTACTAGCTTCTATTGCGGCTTCACTCACGTAAACGTGGAGAATTATCCCAAACATATTCCCGGGACAAAAAGTATTTTACGTGCTATTCCAATACATGCTGGTAGACCATGTCCTGGAATAGCACCAAATTCCATCGGAATCCGGTCAGTCATTTAAGCGTGAAGGAATAACAAACATACACACACATACGTAAAAACTTTCGCCTATATATTAGTCTAAATTCAAATAATTCAGGATATAGGATCCCTTCAATTCTGCTCATTCGTTCTACCATTCCGTTCAAAGTCGGGTTCCCACGAGCCATTCGGCAGTCGAGTTCAAAATTGGCAAAGGTAGCAGCTGAATCAGCCGTGAAGGTGAGCGTCGCATTAATTACCAAAGCTACCGATAGAGGTGTCTACAGCAACACCGTAGTTGCACCATCAATAAACCAAGCGACTGGCGTACAGGGTCGCCACAAGCCAGCTAATTTTCATACTAAACGAACGTGTGCATTATTAAAATGTGCCGTGACGTGACAGCCCTCTCGACCTGAGCGAGCATTTAAACTTGACTCGGTAACTGAGCTCTTAAGTATTTAAGGTGTTTGCTTCAGTGGGGTACTAGTTTATGGTAGCTTGCACCGCCACCAGAGCCGTAATGTCGCTGTGAATTGTGTACTATACAATCCCACTTGCAATTTAGATACTCAGTTCGTAGATGGTTACTTGTAATTAGTGACCGGCCGAATTGCAGATTTGTAGCCAAAGCCGAAATCGTAATCGGCTCCTCTACCAGTTTCGGCCGTAACCGATACCGAAATTTGCGTGGTAACAGAAGCCTCAAAGAGATGTCAGCAAAACCGTAGGATCCCAGCAGGGTCAAAGCCTTCTGGAGCCGTGGGTTAACTTCTGAAAGGGAAACCCGTAGTTCTGAATTTCAAAGGGTGGAAGGTGGGAAGGAACATAAGTGTGGTTTTAGTCGGTAATAGTCTGAAACTTCCTCCCGATTCACCTATAGTTGAAGAAAAAAAAAGAAAAAAATGGTGTATCTACCCATTTAATAGTAACGAAGATTACCATCATAGGGCACCCGGGCGAACTTTGAGAAACATTACTTTTATATTAAACAAAAACTTGACTAATATACTTTACCTTCAATTACCACACACAACATTGTCAAAAGAAGCTGTCTACATAGTATCTGCGAAAGTCCCCATCCATAATATTCCTAAACAACTAACAAACAACAATTTAATACTTAGTTAAAAGCTTTCGCAGTCCGACTTACGAGTGAGTGGAACAATACATTCTTCAGGCGACGCAACTTTGAAACAGCCTTTACTCTTGACATGTTTGCGCCATCCATCTAGCAACCGTATTTTCATACTAGCTGAGAGCAGGTGTCAAAACTAAGGGACGTTAGGCTAATGTATGCAGATTGCATCTTTCGCTACTCCAGGCAGGTTGGCGCTACTCTGTACACTACTTGCATTACCGCATTAGCTTACGGTACTATGTTTAATGCTCTATTGCGCTGCTTTTGTATTTTTTTTTTCTTCCTCTGCACCTGCCTAATTACTTGCTTTTAGGCTGTGCATAATTTAGGGAGGGAAATGGAGGGCGTTCATTTTGATTATCATCGCTGAAACGGAATTTAACATCACATTTGAGACTTCATCTCACCTTTTGTGTGGATTTAGAACCCATGAATCATTTTCTCTGTCGTGTTGTAGACTGGAATCTGGTTAATTTAAACTCAGTTCTAACTAATATGAAACAATAAGGTGAAACAATTTCCCAGCCGTCACTCAATGCTACCATATGCAACAAACTCTACAACAACTTGTCTTCAGTCAAAAATACAACAAGTTGGTAACTCGCAAACACGTTATGAATATTATAAAACATAACGCGTTCATGTAAATAGGGTACATAAGCTAGACACCACGACATTCAAAACAATGTTACAAAATTTAATTAATTGTATAATTTCTCGTTCAACATACGTTTGCATATAACCACCGTCTCACAAAGACATTGTATTAATTTAATTCAGGATTCGTACGCTGTGACAATAAAATTAGCGTTAATATTTTTGGTGTTGCTGTGGATTCTTTTAAACAACACTTGGTAATATGTGGACCCTTTTAGCACAATGAGATGACTGTGCAAGTTGATTCGAGTGACCCGAACTCAGATGAAAAAATAACAGCAGAAAGGTTCACCTTTGCCCCGATCATTATTGATCGAAGCCTCTGTCTTACCCCCAGTTACTCGTATTTTAATAAGACAAAACCTTTCGAAATGTGCTCTGAACGTAAACTTTCTAACGTCACCTTTGCTAAAAGCTCTCCTGCCCCTACAAAAATAATTATGCAAACAATAAAATGAATGTACAACAATGCGAGCAGCCAGACAGGAACTCTCGTGCATCCTGAATGTCTCATTATGGACTGACAATAAGACAACACATAACACCCCTACGATCATATGTTGCTACTTAATTACTTCGTTTGCTTTCAATTTGGAACTTAATTCTGTTGGGGCTTAGGTCGAGTTTTAATTATTAAGCCTATTTTCACTGATGTTCCCTACATTTAAAGGTCAGTTTCTGTTTTTGGTTTGGCGCTGTTGAAAGCAACTACTCGTACATGGTTTCACTATTTTTCTATTTATACTCGTATACCTTGTCAAAAATTTGTTTGCCACGCATTGGGCACTTCTACAAAATTGTAATTAGCGGTAAATGTTGTGAATGCAACTTTTGCAATTTAGAATCCATTAAAAAGGGAGGATCCTCCAACCAGACTGGTGTTTTGTATTGTTCAGGTAACTGCCTGTTAGTCGATTTTGGGCTGTTATATATTTCATATCAGTATTATGAATTTTAGTTCCTAGGTGCCGTCATAGATGTCGCTACTTACCACTTAATTCTTCCCCTTGATTGAATTTAACGACTGCTCCAAAATCAAAAGTAGCTTTTCATTTTAAACTTCGCCTCTCGCTCAACGTTTTAACCAAGCTAATTAAAACCCGAAATTAAGTAACACTATGGATATTACAGTTTTAATTTTAAAACCTCTCTTCATACAAACAAGCGGATTGCAAACATAATTTACATTGACACTGTCAGTAATCACAGCTTCTGATTTTAATTGACTGGATATCGATTAAATTGAGTTTTATCTTGTTCGTGTTTTAATATTACCTTTGCGTGTCATATTTAAATTGTGACGTCGTTTTTAAATGAGGTCATTATGAATATGAGTTTTATGAACATTTCTGTCACACGTTTCATGATCGATCATTACGTTCAATGTTACACTTACGTTTTTGTATTTGTCTCTACGCTCTACTGTCACTTCTAAGTCTTCTTGTGTATTATATTCCAGCCTCGTGAATAATCAATTTTAAACTCTTGATTTTAAATTTCCATTTAAAAATGGTAAATCTATGTTATATGGACGCTTACATTTTTCATTTGAATCATTTATTGGGCTAATACGGTAAATGGCTGTCTTTCTTATAATAAATATGCCACAACTAACACACAACGCCATCTAGGCCCAAACTAAGGAGACTGTACTAGACAACTGATAAACTTACTTATAAACCAAAATATAAAACAACCTCCGGTATAGCAGTCATGGCCACTAACCAAAAATCAATAGGCCCGTCTATGCTTGATAAATTTTTAAACACTACCTATATTGCTTATTGAATATTATAATCAACAAATCAGAAATCAGAAACGTTTATTCCAAATAGACCAATTGCAGGCACTTTTGAATTGTCAAAATGTCGGTCAGTCAAAAAAGTGAAGCTAAATTGTATACTTTATTACTTCTCATATTCTAGTTCTCAATTAGTAAATCTAACGTTCCCTATCCTTACAGGTAATTGCTCCAATATCTCTCTCACCTACACTTAAACCGTACTGTCGTAAAAAACGTATGAAAATAACATACGCTCCAAAGAAATTGCGTCTCGATTGGAGTTCCTTTCTTAAATATTAATAAAAGCGCTAGAGCACTTTTGAGACACTTTCGAGAGTAGAGACGGCGCGATGCATATTTAAAACAAAGGAGTTGAGGGGGACCAGCCCACAGTGCCCCTCAATACATATAAGGTGTAAATGGCGCAAAGCCTGTTCTTAAATTAACATTTGCCTTCATTGCTTACGAGGTAAAGTTGGTGTACCTTACAAACTGCTTTTTACATAGATATCTTTTGATAATCTATCCTTTCTTTTTTATTGTTGATAGGTTTGCGCTTGACCGCTATCTCACCTGATGGAAAGCGACGATGAAGATAAGAAGTAACCTATTCACTCTTGACATAAGGATTCCCGGGTTGTAGCCATCAGGAAACACAGGCTCCGGCAGGGAATTCCACTCTTTAGCTGTACGCACAATGAACTTGTTCCCAAAACATTTTGTGCATATAGGTGGTAGGTATCTATACACATAAAAGGAGTAACTGACTGACTGCCATATCAACGCACAGAAACTATCAGCACACGAAACTACGAGAACTTGGAGCGAGAAATTTACCTCAAATCCTAAATACCACGTTAGACAGAGTCACACAAACTAAACTAACACGATAACTTACAGATTTAAATCGTGGTGTAATCCTCGTGACGTGCGAGGTCCACATGATAGTAGAAAACAGAGCTCGTAGCAATTTATCTCAAGATAAATCCGACCACGCGTAAGACACCTGTCAGATGGCGGGACGGGCGCCGTCTTGTCTCGTCTCGCCGAACAGCTCGGGTATTAGCTCTCGGGGTAAATTAGAATATTTCCAACATAAATAAAACGATAATTAACGTTTAAACAAACCGAGTTGTTGGGATAAATATTGTCAAGTTGTCGTCTTGCGACTTTATACCTTGTTTGCAGCACAGCTTGTGGTTCTAATGTTTTATTAAGGAATGACGCTTTGATCAGGATATTGAAAACAAGTTGTTTGTTTTCAAGACATTGTTTATTTGTTGTGTTGTTTCCATTCAATTAAAAATCATGATTTATTCTTATTGTTTGTCCCGCGTCAAACAAACCTGTTATTTTCGGCTTATTCTTTTAGTCCACAGTCGCATTTAACCAGAACACTTTTACCTTCAAATCTTGGTGCAATTTTGCTTTTCTTTTGTATTTCTAAAAGGCGTTCATCGATAACAACTCACCTACATTCAAGTATTACGCACACGTATTCTCCCTTCGGGGACACGCGGTACTAAGAGGCAATAAATGAATCCTTGACGCTACTTACACGGAATAACGATTTGTTGATCAATTGTTGAACGTGCCAGCGGAGAAACATCAAAAGGTTTTACTTGAAACAGGTATATGAGTCAACGTAGTCACAATACGCGCGGTTCATGAATCTTGTCTCATTCCCTGACTCAGATCCAATTTTCAGAACTTAAGATAGTGCAAACATATTAATTTAGCGAAACCATTGCGCTGTTGTGTGTCTCATTTGTACAAAGGAAAGCAGTACGGCCGCGCCAGTGCGCCGACTCGAGCGTTGCAATTTGTCCCGAGATAAATTCAGCCGTAGACAGATGTCGTCTGTACCGACCTCTCGCTTTTTATTAATACCATGCTGTTGTTTCTTTTAATATTAAACGGGGTAAGATTTAAATACAATAATTTTGTTTTACTTTAATAAGACTGAAATGAAATATTTTCTTGAGGTGGTTTATCGAGCACTTCGCGTACATAATCAACTTCACACAAAATTAGCACTTTCATTGTCAGCCGTTTGCGGTTTGTTACTGAAACATTCATTTCAACACAAACACAGGCAGTAATCGCTATGTCGGTTTCCAAAATAGCTTTACGACCATTTTCTAACACTTCAAAGGAGGTCATTAAATGTCGAGGGACGTTCATATAAATTTCGATTTCCGAGACGTGCGCCGTTTGCGCCAGCCACCTGGCAACTGTCAACATGAACTGCCAATTTGAATTCGGAGTCGCCTAATTGGCCGACAGCTCGTTCCAAATATAAATATTAAAGGTCGAAAACGGATATCGCGTAACGAAGTGGACGAGGGATGCTGGAAAGGGTCGTAGCGAGAGTGCTCGATGACCGCGTGCGATTTTTGCACACCGAATTCACCCGTGCATTCGGTGTGCAAACAATCGCGGAATTTTAATGCTCTGATCTCTCTTTGAGTTTTATTCATAAACAAATTGAACTTCAATATATTTTTGTAGTTGCTATGATGACGACTTCGAGTTGTATGGCCTTAAGCCTATTATTAACACTGAAACTTTTAATAAATATGTTGCTACTTATTCTAAAATGTTTAAAAATACTTGTAAGGCAGCTAAGGCCTTATACATCAGCAACAAAGTTAAAACAGCAGATAATAAAATAAAAACGGTTTGGAATATAATAAATAATGAAACCAACAGAAACAAAAGAAATAATAATGATTACACATTGGAGACTCATCATGGTCTTATTAGCGATAACAAACTAGTTGCAGAAGAATTTGTAAATTTCTTTACCAGTATTCCAATTAAAACTACTGAAGCCCTAAATTCGTCGCCATCGCATGCTTTTGGTTTATTGCAGGCGAACGTTGCAGCCTGTTCGACTGAATTTAACTTTAAACATATAAACCCCATAACAGTAATAAAAGCTTTTAAAGAAATCAAGATTAAATTGACAGAAGATCTATGGGGTATGTCTATCAAAGTTTGTACCTCAATTATTGAGACTGTAGCGCCGTACTTAGCGTTAATATTTAATTTGTGTATAGATCAAGGGGTCTTTCCGGATCTAATGAAATATAGTAAAGTGATACCACTTTTTAAATCCGGAGACAGTAAAGACACTAATAATTATAGGCCGGTGTCCGTTTTGCCGGTTTTTAACAAGATATTTGAAAAGGTGATGTTAAATCAAATGCTTAATCATTTTAACACCAATAACATCTTACACGATAAACAGTATGGTTTCACCAAAGGACGTTGTACGACTGACGCTGGTGTCTCCTTACTAAAACACATTTTTAATGCGTGGGAGGAGGCACAAGATGCTATAGGCATCTTCTGCGACCTGTCTAAGGCGTTTGATTGTGTGGTTCATGAAACATTACTCCTGAAACTGGAGCATTACGGACTAGGCAAAACAGCGTTAAGCTTATTAAAATCGTATTTGAATGACAGACAGCAACTAGTTCAAATAAACGGTGTCAATTCGTCGGGATTAAATGTGAAAATGGGGGTACCCCAAGGTTCAATTTTAGGTCCTTTTTTATTTTTAGTATATATTAATGATTTACCCTATTTGTTGAAAAATAAACTTAATATGGTGTTGTTTGCTGACGACACTTCTTTGATTTTTAAGATAAATAGAAGGACTAATAATCTTGACGATGAAAATAACGCTTTATTGCAGGTCCAAAACTGGTTCACTGCTAATAATCTAGTTCTAAATGGGAAAAAAACTAAATGCATAAGATTTTCCTTACCAAATGTCATAAGTAGTGATTGCGACATAGTATTGAACAATGAGAAACTAGAATTTGTTGATAAAACAGTTTTCTTGGGGATTACGCTTGACTCTAGGCTACAATGGGGTCCTCACTTAACATCTCTTGCAGGACGGCTTAGCTCGGCTGCATATGCTGTTAGAAAAATCCGCCAATTTACGGATGTTGATACCGCTAGACTAGTCTATTTTAGTTATTTTCATAGTGTCATGTCGTACGGTATCTTACTATGGGGACGGGCTGCAGACATCGAGTCAATCTTTATATTACAGAAAAGAGCCATCAGAGCTATTTACAATCTCCGCCGGTGCGATTCTTTAAGGGAACTGTTTAAAGATATTAACATAATGACGGTACCTTGTCAATATATCTATGAAAACATCATGTATGTTAGAAAAAATCTTCATATTTTTAGCAAAAGAGGCGATAGACATAATTATGTTACAAGAAATAGGGATCAATTAGTTCAACCAGGTTTCAGACTGGCTAAAGTGGCCTCTTCTTTCATGGGGTACTGTTTGAAATGTTATAATAAAATACCACCCCAAATATTAGAACTCAATGAAACGAAATTTAAATCTTGTATTAAACGCACACTATGCAGGCAAGCATATTATAAGTTGGAGGATTATATTCAAGATAAAAATGCTTGGCTCAATGCTGGTCCAGCTCCACTACCACTAGGGCGTACTAATTAGTTGATTAGTTGGAAACTAATATTATTATTTTTTAATTTGAAAGACACAATTGCATTGTATAATGTAGAAGCACTTTTTCCAAGTTTGTGAATGTGAAGCACCATGGAGCATTTTTATTAGGTTACTTTTTTTTTTTTTTTTTGACATTACGAGCATGGCAGTAGAGAGTTTGTCATGCTCACTCAAATGTCTCGCTGTTGGTGGCACGTGTTATTGGGTCGTTCAGTTCCCTTCAAAATGGTTGAGCTGAGTGGGGCTGATGCACGCGTCATGCTCGTGAACGGGTGCCGTCAGATGGGACTGGTCATCTCTTAGCTGCCAGTGGCTTAATTCAGTTTCTATCTTTTAATTATTTTACATTTTTATTTCATTATCGACATTGTGCTCACATGATAGAAGCAACAAGTAATATGTAACCAAGCATTATATGTAACACATAATATGATTTAAAAGAGTGTCCATGGAGTTTCTTGCACGTTCTTCTCCATAGAGACCTACTCTTTGGAACGTGCAATTTAGCTTCACTTTTCTTGGACTGACCGACATTTGACTATTCAAAAGTGCCTGTAAATGGTCTATTTGAAATAAATGCTTTGATTCTTTGATTCTTTGATTCTTATGTCATCGCCTTTCCTATAGTAGGTCCTCTTGCATCTCTGTAAACTTTTTTATAAATATAAATATATATTTCATAAAAAAAACTCCGTCAAAAATATTCACATTCACTAGAAAACAATACATATTGTATTCAACTTCCTCTTTAACTTTATGTAGAACAATCGCGTCGACTTACGGACAAACCTTTCGTGGATCCCTCAAATTACGTAGCATATGCTAGCGTGATATTTCACATAGGCCGGGGTCCGAATAGGTAACCTTTCCGATTCACTGCGACCACCGCTCGTAAAATAGGGGGTGGTATTCTCCAAGTCATGAATACGTTAGTTCGTTGGGGCGGGCTGGTTTAATAGTTAAATAGGCGAGCTAGAGAGAAAGGGGTACGTATTTACGTATGCCTAAGTCGCCCCCTGTCGAGGGACGTTCGCGGAAAAACGAAAATAATCATCTTTTGTTGGTATCTTTCATTAGATACTAACTGTAACAACGGGTTTATGAGCTCAACGCACAACGTCGATAAATCAGCCGCGTCTTTAATGGACATATTTATGGCCACAATGTTGCAGGTTGTCCAAATATTTCTAAAATAACTCATCCCTAAACGCTACGAGCCAATATACATGAAATCTTATACATAATCAAAGTTTAGTCGATATGAACTAATTGTAAACAGTCGTAACCAAGAGATCGGAATGCGTGAGCGGCATCCGCAAACAAACCCTTTTGGGAGCAGTTCGCTATCGAAATTCTATTTGCGAGGGCAGAGCGGGCATACACACCCGCACCCGATGAAGATTCCCAACTCCTGCTCAAATATTGTATGCTAACGCAGCGATTTGAATGCCGCGAGTACTCCGAGCAGATCGCGTAGAACTTGCTATGGACATCTTGGGAAAACCCTCGCCAACTACCACTACGTACTCGTACTATTAACTTTTATACAAGGTGGGCGGATTTTCTCGCGTCTCTATCCTGGCGTTAATACTAAACGAGATTCCCTATAATATACACACGTTTTCTGCCGCAGTTTTTACGCTAAACCGCCCGTTACATACGTTTTACGAGTACATTACTGTTCACGTGTGAATAAATATAGTTCGTGTTGCGTATACTGTGTAGTATGCAGAAAACGAACATATATTTTTAAACTAAAGAAAATGCTTCAAATAAAAATTGTTTTTAAGGAAGATACGGACAATAATCAAAGTATCAACAATAAACTCTCACGGTTCACCGTCTCAGCGGCTCGACGAAGAATCTATTTCGCTGCAATGGACAAGACAAAAGTACATCGTAACAATAGAGACATCGAGACAGATAAAGTTCAAAGTGAAGTCGAGTTGAAAAGAGAGGAGCCTATCCTTAACACTAAAGCTGAAATGAGCGAGTAACAAGGAATGAGAGAGGCTTATAGAGGAGTTTAGAGTGTTGCAGAGTCGCAGAGAGCAGTGGAGTGCGCCGTACACGCGTTCGACACTCGCGCTCAGGCACTTGTACGGGTACCTAGTCAGCCGTTGTTATCGACGATTAATGAACTTCTGCTACCGGGTAATCTTCGTGTGTCTATCGGTGTTTTAGTTTTGTTCTGTTCCCGTGTTTTTTATTTGTAACATATAATATGGGCAAGAATGTCAATAAGATTTTAGTTGATAATGATAAATCTTAAATTAGGAAGATATGCTAAAAGAAAAAACATTGTTATAAGGTAAACAGAGAAGTAAAGTTACGTTAAAGAAAATAAATAAGCGTTAGGAGCTAAGGAAAACACCACAGAATCCAATAAAAACTCGTTGCCCAAGTGGACGCGTAATATACGCTTTTTATTAAAGTTTTTAAAGACTTCTCCCTTATGTGGGAAATTCAAATATGTACGTATCCTATGCACATAAGCACATCCAGAGATTTTCATTTGAGAGTTTTATAGCCTGGCTTTGACTGCAAATTCCGCAGTTTTATTTATATTTTCATCCCGCCAACTGAGTTTGAAATACCGTTCAACTAATTATTTTTTGATATGATGCTGCAAGCTGAAACTTGCTTGAATTATATCAGATATTATATAAAATAACATAGTTCACATAATTCTGAGAATATTGTTGTTTTCAGAAAGATATAATCACAATTCCAGAACATAAATCAACAACAATTTAATTATCGTTTACTGGAACTGTTAAACTGAAAAGTAGTTTATACTCACTGAACGAAAATGTCGTTGTACTCAGAAATATCTAACAAGCGTAATGGCATTTCCTTATTACGAGCAGTCGTGTACGCATTCAAATTCCTAAATGATGACAACAATATGCATCACGTGTCTTTGGGTAATGAATATATTAATAAATACTTAACATCATACATCATTTGAAGTCATTATATAAATAAAACCTGAGGCAGATTTTTACAACGCAATTTCCGGGAAACCGGTATGCAATAGGGAGTTTAGGACAAGCTTGTGCCATTTCTCGACTCTCATTCCAAAGTTTGGGCGTCTAATGAAAATTTTCTTTAGCACAAACACAATAAAACTGCTACTTGAGAATTGAACTGTGGACACTTCACCCGCTTGCGAGTACGATCATTAGATCATTGTGGATATATTCAAAGTTTCTGTCAAAATTGAATACTATTTAGTATCTACCCAAATATAGAACAAGACAATAAATGTAGTTTCAAGCTTTGTTAACACAGCCAGTGTTAATTACCCAGTGAGATTTAAAGCATTCGTGGAGGTTATGTATCTCCCGTTATCTGCTTAAATGCCTTACAAACTGTTTTAATGTAATTACGTGCTACAAATATTTGTCACTTCTGGCTAAAATAACACACAGTTTGTGTCATTATGAATTCATTGTTTGAACTCATTTAATTTCAACATTCCATTTGTTTTAGACCATATATTATAGATTGTACCCATATATGGAACGGTTGAATTCAAATAAAATATTATTATTACTGTTAATAATATAACTTGGAAAATAAAGGTAATGCAATGCAATCGATCAAATAATTTATAACAGTAGAAACAAACCAATTGCACCCCCGAGCGCCGTTTACATAAACAGCACCCAGTTGGAGCTGACACGTAAATGAATCGAGTGCCAACACTAAACACATTCGTTACCTGAAAACCCACTTAAAACAAATACAGTTACAGTTCCTTTAACGCGTGTGTAGGAGTGTAGGACACAAGAATCCCGCAAGGCAGAGCCTATCTCATGTGAATGATGCCGAGAGCTCGGCGCCGCGTTGTTAAAACTCAAGCCGTGTTGAGTCGCGCGCGCTAATTGTGCTTCTAGGTGGGGCAAAACCCTCCCCCCACTCTGCCTAGCGCTCTACACTTCTTGTTTCGGAGACTTATTGTACGGAGAGAAAAACTTTATAACTGTTGACATTGAGCTCATGCTCTGCTCCGTAAGATCCGTGTGTAGAAGGAACATTTTTTTAAATTGTGTTTTATTGTTAGTTCTCTTGTTGGCACCTCATTAGTGCTAGAAGTTTAACTGTGCTGTGCAAGTATCTGAATAATGGACAATTCTTATTTCTCAAACTAATCATAGAAATAGGCTTTACAAAAATTGTTCAAAGTTAGGTATTATTGGACATCATCGCGACCACTAAAAAAGTTCGATCAACTATACCTACGCATAATTTTGGGTAGGTACACTCAAGTCGCGTAGCTCAATTTACGTAATCTATCAAGAACTTTCTTAATGATTACAAATTGCTACTAATATCACTTTTTGCGATTCAAAATGTTGCCAGCAAAACTAATAAATGCCGGACAAGTATTGCTAGTTTAATCGCAGCTGCACGAAACGCGAGCGACAAAACCAACCTCGGATCCGAACCACAACAACCGTGCCGAAGTTTAATTCAATCGGTGTGCCCCAGTGAGTGTTGGGAGGGTGGCAAAGAGGCGCGGGGGTGCAGGGGTGCGTGCGGGGCAGGGAGGAGAGCTCGCGAGGCGGTGTTAATTACTACTCATGTGGCAGGCCACATATCGCGAACTTTGGCGCCCAACGTGGGGCCCCCGCCACCGTATTTATCTTTTAATGTCAGCTGAGGGGGCCTTGTTTAATCTTGTTTGTTAACAATGTGGGATCATAGAAAAAGTTTTATTTCATTACTAAATTAGTTTTGGCCATACTTGATTTGATTAAATTATTATAAATTTCACCTAAAAATAAAACATACACGGTCAACTCTTATTGCGATTTTATTGATACGATAAAAATAAAACCATGGACCTACTTAACAAAGTCACGTAGGCAACTTTTTTACATTTCTATGAATAGCTTTATTTACATTTAGACCCAAAAAAACATAATCAAGTAAAAATTTGATATTAAGCACGTTCACGATTTCAATCAAATATTCCAGTCGTATTCCGCGTGCTTACGTCGGATACCTCAAACATTCCCGTCCCTTGTTAGGAGGCAGCGCGTCCCGAGACATCTCTAGGAACGCAGACCTCTTTCCACGACGCTTTCTCATGTAAATTTTAGAGATTTCCTCCCCGAATTCGATATATAAGTTAAACGGTACCAGAGAGCTTACTTGCCCCTTATATGTCAACGCTAACGTTTGACAGAATTTACTTCGACGCGTCGTCTGGAGCTCGTAAAATATGACTTAATCGTTTTCCTACTTCCATTATACTTGAGAGGAGATAAGTACCCAACAAAATGGAACTAAACTTTTACGCGTGCAGCAGTTGTCTTTCTGTTGAAAGCTTTTTATTCGCTGAGAAGTTTCTCTGTCCCTAGGTCACGTTCATAAACAAATTAATTTGATCTGGAGACGACTTAAAATGAAATGCATAAAAATTACTCCAACGTAAACTAACCCATAAACGGCATAACATTATTTGGCGCCCAACTGGGACTGTCCCATGCTGGGCGCCAAAAATATAAATAAGATTTTTGTTCAGTATAATAAAATATATAATGGTTAACATAAAATGGGCGGTTTGAAAATTGAAACATTTATAGGCTCTAGGCGAATCGATATCGAGCAGAGCGCCTCCGTGGGTCCATCGACATAAATTCGTATTAGTGCCACCTCAGATCGACTTTACGACGCCTCAGGCGTACTTATTGCTTGGTCTAGTTATTTACCCGACACGTTAAATGTTTAAAGGAAATAAAAATAATGTTATTTAATGTGTTTGCCCGTAGTAGTTGTTTGAACAGAAATTTGAGATAAGAAATATTTAGGTAATATTTTTATGTTATCAACAGAATCCCAGTAACAATTTTGCTTTCAGAGTTCTCATAATCTACGAAATATAATAGAGCTATCAATATTCATGAATATAAAGTTTCAAATTCTACTTTAGAGAAAAGTTTTATTACCAAATTAATTTTCTTAAAAATACTGAACCTTTTAATTACTGAAAGCATACTTAGAGTGGTCGAGAAGTTCTTTGAAATTGATCAAGGCTAGACTATTGGAAAAGTAGTGTTGGTATCTGAGGAATCTAATTGAATATCGTAACAAAATTATTTAAGGTTCCAACTCTGCATTGACTTAAAATTATGCAAACAGCTTACAATAACGCTAAAAAAGAACAGTAATGGACGCATAAACAAGATTGTTATCCAAAAGAGGTTTTATCTGGAATCTAATTCTGCATTAAATAATAGACCTTGAGCGTTTTATATTCCTTTGTCTATAATTTAATACAAAACTGCATAATATTAAGGTCAGTGAGTGAATAGCATCCGTTTGTGACGTAAACAAACGCATGTTATTACAAGTGATGTTATTCAAGAATAAATTGTTTAGTTAATCTACTAACAGATGTAAGTGTTTTAAAATTTTAAACGAAAGTCCTTATTTTTTTTATAGCCTAGTGTGTCCCACTCTTTTTTCTTCCAAACTTCTTTGTCTAGGGCGATCTCTGACTAAGTTTGCCCTGCGAACATGATTAGATCGTCAAAACACTTTCGCCGCGGTCGACCTCCTTATAAATAATGTAAATTAAATAGTTTATAAATTATCAAGAAAGTAAATTAATTTACTACTATAATAATAATAATTACTACACAACAGTAACAGACTCTACGTACATAAAACCAGTCGCAAACATTAAAAAAAAAACTTTGTGACAGCTTACACAAAGCTATGAATAAAATTACGAACAGGCACACTATAACAAATTAATATCCCTTAATTCGCCTGTCAGATTTAGGCCGTCCACTATTCAACGTTTTGGACAACAAATATGCCAAGACATCGGTCGGTGCGAAATTAAGTGAGTTTGTTAAGTGTAAACAGGGATAATCCTTGGCTTGACTATGATTAGCATATCGCGGCAGTCGGCGTTCGTTCCCGAGGGGCATCTGCAATTTAAATCAGGGACTTGGCCGGGACGGGCCGCTCCTTAGCTGCGTACTCGGAATTTGAGATTTACTACGATTGGATGATTTGGGGTTCGATTTTCTGCTTGTTTGGACTGATTGAATTCGCTCTTTAAATTGACTCATATAACTGATGTGACACTCAATCTGTTATTGAGTTGACCGTGTTTCAAGAGGTTTGATCAATGTTTCACGATGATATTGATTGACTTCTTTCAATAAACATATCGTATAAACCACAATTTACTACGACTATCTATCTTCGTACGAATTCTATAGTTGTGGAGATTAGAGCCATCAATCAGATAGTCTGAAGCGGTTGCTGAGATACAGCTATCGGTGTGGTGCAAGTTATCAGCAGTGGTACTTCCGGCTACAGGTACTAAAAGTATCCTTGGAGAAAACCGTAACGTTGGCACGACACCATTTCGAAACTCGTACCATAAAGTACCAAAAGCCATCCAGTTTTTAGTACAGCTACATACTTCTTTTTTGTTAAGGCCTTGGCCTTTATTACGATATACTCTGTATTGCGTTTAGGTTTTGTAATAAAGATTTCACTCGCAGATATATCGGGAACATTTTCGTACAACAGCGATGCTTAATGAAGCCTGAAACAAAATACTTTCTTACAATTTTTCCAACTGATAACCGAATTACTCAATTTCTTGGCAAAAAATAAGAAATGTTTCGAATAAAATATGAAAGTATACGCCGTTATTTATCGATGTACATTAACTTAAATATTGTACCAGCACACAGTACCGTGCGTCCACAGACATACACTTGTGAAAAATTGCCCTGGATGTAGACGTCGAGTGGAGGAATTTCCTCTCCCCCTACCTCAGGAATAAAGAATTTAATAGTGGCCCTGATAGGAACTTACGGCTTTATTCGCTACAGCTACAAACTATACCTTGCTCGATAGATGATTTAATGTTGCGTCATTTGGAATGTTGTAATGAAAATCATATTTTATGACTGGTTCAGAAAGTAGAGGTCGTCGGCGTTATGGGTGAATTTATTGTTCTAATTTTAGGGTATGGAACAAAAACTTTGTCAATTTTTCTTGTCTTTATGGTATTTCTTGTCCTTGGTTTGGTAGATAATGTTCAAGTTTAACGTTAACCTTCATTAGACCTCTGAATCCCTTGTTCACCAAACCTTATCAAAAACAAACGACAATGTTACAAGATTATATTACCTTCCCATGCAAGTTAGTGAAAGCCGGTAAGACAAAAGGGATGCTATAATGCCCGCAGGCGATGGGCTACGAAGCCATTATTATTAATGTTATATTACCCGCTGTCGGCCCAAGACGACACCAAAGGTACGAAAATTCAATTGAAATTTTATTCCATGTAAATAACAAGCCATAATTAAAAACAATATCATAAATTTAAAAATGTTTTTTTAGCTGCCGCAACACAAAAGTATCCCCAAACCTTCAGATACAGTATCATAAGCTACTTTATCAAATAGATACACGGTGCAAGTTCCAACGCTAGATTCAATTGAGGCTGGTGAATCTAAACCGTACAGGAAGTTGCGCCCAATCGTATCCTCACCTGTATACGGATTTGAAATTCAAATAGGATGAGACAAACCCAGTTTCCTTGTAACCCTGTATGTTTATCGTTGCCAATAGTTTTCGTTAGAGACACCCCTCAGGTCTGCTCCGGGCTTTACAAAGGGATTATTTCGCTTTGATTGTATAAACAAATATAGAATACGAAATCAAAGAAATGTTAACTCTCGCTATATTGATCTTACCGCTCAACCATTTCTGGTTCAGATTATATCTAAATACGCATTTGTCAATAGAAAATATCGTTATATTTGCACAAGTAAAAGGCTGGGTGAAGTATCCACTTGACGTACTTACCTCTGCTCGTTAATTTAATAAAATGGAAAATTTTAATTGCTGGCGACCCTCTCTTTGGGGTTCCATTAAAATAATACTACCGCGTTCAAATATGTTTCTCTTGAGGATAAATCGCAAGAAAGTCGTAAAGTTCATGCAGTGCCAGGTGTCATAATTATTTTTTTAAATGCATGAATATTTAAATGGCTACATTTAATTTTCAGATTTTAGTTAGTTTTAATTAGTTAAGTGTGTCTATTATTATTATTATTATTTTTATTTATACATTATTGCCTTAATATAAAATTTTTCGCAATTTATTTTTTTCAGACTGAGTCTGAAAAAAATAAATTGCGAAAAATAAAAGCTATATATAATTTTACATCTAACTTGTGTAACATTATCATTTTGAAAAGTACTTAATGCCGCAAATAACAAGACCATAGTACTACTATATTTGAAATAGTAAACAAACCATTGTAGTCTTCATCATTTAGTACAGCTACACAAGTGGCCATTCCTGCGGAACAAACAAGAGACGCTTCACTGACAAAGGGCAAAACAAACAAAGTCCCCACCGTCCAGGTAATTTAAAAGGTCAACAGCGAAAAAATATCGCATCATTAGTCGTTTAAAGGTCGTTAAAATGATATTATCCGTGCAATATAGCTTTATAATGATCGATCTATCTCGATATAGAGGGCCATTGTTATTGAAGTGAACAGGGACGATTAATTATCCATTGAACATAATTTGGGCGGACCAGCGACCCAGTGCTGTAACCGACCGCTCCCTCCAATTTGAATTGATATCGGCTGTTGTCTCTTCATTATATGTATATTATCTTCGGCCATTATTTGATTACCCAAATTCTATCTTAAATCACGGTACAGCAGACAGAAATACTATGTTATCTAGGAATAGGCCTACCAAAAGTTAATGAAACAGAGCGAAAACGATGCACCCAAAAAGTTGACATTTAAATTCGCGAAAAGAAATAAGGAAAGTGCACAAACTATATTACAGCAAAACAAATACTCGCAACGAAGAATAATCGTGCATTGAGCATTTAAAATTAGCAAATTCTTTCGAGATTCTTAGCTATCAAAGGAAATAATAAATTGTTTTCCACCCACCTCCCAACAAGTTTTGTTCAAGGCGAAAGGCATCTTTATCGCTGCAAAACTTTTTCTTCCTTGTGTAGAGACGGAGAACCCCTTTTAATGAAACTTAAACCGGCCGTCTGCAATTTAGATAAGTATCCTACTTGCCTTTTAATTAAATATAGCTGTTCATCAACTATGATTGTACGGCTATTCTTTTCAAGGAGCTCTTTCTACCAAACACTACATTCAAGAATACTTTCACTCAGTACTTACGTTGTTTTATTATCATACAAAATTCTTTTTTTACGTCCTGTCCTAAATTAAGTTTACACGGTCCGTTCTCATCAAAAATGTTATTATCCTTGTACATATTTACTCGGCTAATTTGAATAAAAAATATACCCTGCAGATTAAAACTTCGGCACCAAGTTCGGTATTTACTTGATGTTTTCACTGTAAATCGTCTCCCCTGACTTGTTTTCCAAGATATTTATAATCAGCGACTTTCCCAACTTAGTGTCGGCGACGAAATATCCTTTTAATGGTCGGCGGAGTGTTGGGTCGTCTGCAATTTAGATTAGTCCTTTAATTAAATTAACATTATGATCCCTATCTCCGCGGAGCAGGTGGTCGGCAATATTGCTCTGTTGGAACTCTTTCTTTACTTTCTTTTCTACTTTTGCTCTTATACTGAATATTTTATTTAGATTTTGTTCATTTATCGATAGCTTGGAAACTGTTATTTGAACACTAGAATAAAATTGATACGAAAAGGATTACCGCCCACGTTATTGCAGATTCTTTTAGTGATTGAAATAATCGTGGATTTCTACGTTCAACTTTTATTTATTCGCGTGTTCACGCTAACAACAAGAACTAAACTTCGTATATAAATCTGAAGGCGCATGTGGTCTTGAAGATGATCCTTCTTCATGACTAGCCGTAAATTTTCTCTTTCCACATACATTTTCGAAGCGAGTATATTAACTAAAAGGTAACATATTGATACTTAATGTACTCATATATCTACCCATTGAAGTACAATATCCTCGATCGTATTTCTTGCAAGTAATCCCCGAAAAGAGGTCCAAGTTATTAATGATAGTGGTTAAATAGACGTTTTTGCGCCCCCCGGCGGGATTGC
The DNA here is from genome assembly GCA_910589285.2 of Mythimna ferrago. Taxonomy (NCBI): domain Eukaryota; kingdom Metazoa; phylum Arthropoda; class Insecta; order Lepidoptera; family Noctuidae; genus Mythimna; species Mythimna ferrago. Next base: position 15,734,386 of record OU342684.1, on the reverse strand, counting down.
TCAAGAAAACATTACTTTGAGAAGAGACAAAGGGTCGGATGAAGTCATTAATATTGTGATACCAGCGAATATTGTTTAAAGTCAAGAAATAGTAAAATGGAATTATGAAACGATAGTGTTTGTTTAAAGGAAAGTTGGAAAATTCAATCAAAGTTTGGTGAAATAATATCTAAAAGAGCTCGCTCAAGTTAAATATTAGAAGTATGTTCAATGATTTCAATTAGTCAATACAGTCCGCTTGTTCATCGGGCGGCTCGTTGGCTCTTTTTCTCTACTTTTCCGGTCTGTTTGCGTTCGTTTTGTCTATTTTCCTAGTGCCACAATCTTGGCGGCGCAGGTCAACCGAAAAATTAGAAATATCTCTATCTCACTCAATCGTTTAGTTTAAGGAAAATGTTTTTTTATTGAATGTTTATTGAAGGAAAAGGTATTATAACTTTTAATATTTTTTTATCTTTGCTCAACTTAAAGACTTTATATTATAAAAGCATATATCTCACTAGTCTTCGAACTAGAGTTATGGTAAACCAGGCATATATGCCTTATTCGGTAATGTGCCCCACTTGCAAAACTAAGATACATAGGCACATCTATTCGTTTTGTATCATATCTTGTATGTTTTGGTGTGTAGTTTCATATTATAAAAGCACTAGTCTTCAAGCTGAGCAGTAACATAGAAGTTACAATAATTAAGTAGGTACCAAGATACAGAATATCTAAATATTATTCAATGATAAGCCTCCAATCTGACATTGATTTCACATAAATACAAACTAAATAATAACTTGACTAACAATTTCCACACAAATTGGCTTAGTTGGTTTCCCAGAGAAGCGTCCACTGAGCATCCAGTCGGCCGGGGATTCCCCACGGCCATCGATATCTGCGCGGCGCTGTTAAACTCGTGAAATATTGCCTCTGACATTGACGGCGGGAAGAAAAATTGCCCTGAGAACTTTCAACACTTCATTTTCAAAAGTTTCACAGTTTGTTATCGGAACCGCTCAGTTATTGATTTAGGTTCTGTTTTTTGTAAGGTTTATTGCCTGTTTTGAAGTCGTGTGAGGGTTTTAAATGTTTGTGGTAATGGTCTGAAAATTCTAATCTTTCGATTCGATACTGCTATATGTACCTACCCATACTACCTATCAGCAACATAGCGGGGTTAAAATTTTTCTATTATAGATTTTATTGAGTGACATATGCTTAGAACTATAATTCAAGTGTTCAACTACTTTAGAAACAAGGTATTCCCTTATAAAAATATATCAGTTTGGTAGAAATAAAAAGAATAATCTATAATATGGCTATATTCCAATCGGTCGTATTGACTACGCAGAACGCTGGCTAATTCGGATTGCAACACAGAAATAGCCACCAGAAAACAACGCGTCAGCACTGGTTTACTTTTTCATTCGGCGGACCGTAAAAGGAGAAAACAAATGAATTGCCAAAGTTCTCGTTAGAGTGGATAAAACAAAAGTTAACCACCGATTTTCTATTCAGCGCACCCGCTGTTTCAATCAACTACGGGAACAAAATCGAAAAACACGAGTAGTACCTACTGTTGCTCTGTGCCATGCAACCAAGCGTAATGTGTTTTCATTATAAGGGCCACTACAAAAATTTTCATAATACTGTATCGTAAAAACAAAAACTCATATTTTTTACTGTTCATCGGGTCTTAAAGATCCATTTGAAAGAAAATCGTAAAAAATATCATGGAAATCCGAACAAAATTTTAATAGGTACGGTAATTTCAGAAGTTGGTTTATTGGTATTTCCGCCGCTTCCTAGCAGTACACCGGTTTCTTAGTTAACGAGGGCTTCGAATGGACTAAGGACCGATTCATACCGAAATGGCAGAGGCTAGAAGCAACGACTGTTTCAGAGTGAATTAATTTTAAACTTTATTTACATCCTTAAATTACCAGTATCGCTTGTAAGGTCCAGAAAGGGCGCAGGTGCCGCGAGTAGTCAAGCGGTCATGCACGTCTTGTCAGCGGTCCAGCCAGTGGACGACCGCGCCCGTGCGTGGCTGCTAGCGGCCGAACGCAACTGGCCTCTTTACGTTGCTGCGGTTCTGGTGAGAATCGGCTCTTTAACTGAACAACAAAGAGAAATTACCAATAAAGCGTACAAAATACAGGCAAAAGCACAAAAAAAAAATTGAAAATATGCCAAAAGTATAGATATTATATAGTATAGATATATAGAAGCAAGATTGCAACTAAGAAGAGCAATTAATTCTTTCGGACTCCAGTACCTAGCCTGCCTCCGGTAGCCGCAGCTGATGCCCCTGCCTTCTTAGGGTGCTTAGCCTCCAAGACATTCAGTTCATCCATCTGGACCCTATGCCGCATTCCATCTGGAGATCTGATCACAATAACGCCATCCTGAGTCCAGCAAGCCTGCATGCCATAGTATCAATCAACCTCTCTTTTCCCAATTATCGTGGAGTCCGTTTCCAGTCTAACCAGATACAGCTGAATGCCAGTATGTTACATGGAGCGACTGCTTGTCTGACTTCCACAAAAATTAATATTAAAATGATTAAAATTGGCGTAGTTTTGTATCTCAAGTGTCTGCGCAACTGGACAAAAAAAAAATATATATACATATATATACACCCCTACTTTTTAATTAGTACACAAAAAAATGGGGCTGTATCTGTACCCGTTACTGATCATATTTTTGTATTCAAAAGTAGAAAAAACCGAAATCCTAAAATTGGCCATGAAAAGGTAAATTCATCATAGATTCAATCATACATAACAATTGCTAGTAGAATATACTGCGGGAAGTGTTTTTCCATTTTAATCGTCATTTATTCATTCGTAATCAATAGCCTGCACAATATTTCCATAAATTGAGAGACATTTTGGGATAAACACAAACGCTAATAACTTTGCTGTTTATGAATATTATTTATTGAGACTTTACTTAAATAATAACAAGGGCTTTTCTAATAAGCCCTTTAAGTAGTTATTTGTACTAATTAAAAATTAATGGTGTATATGGAATCATTGAAACAGGCGCGATCGCGGTAAAATAGAGCTGAGAATTTGATTGTAGTGTTGACTGTCTCAGTAAAACTTGCCGAGGTTTGTGTCGGTATTCTACTCGTAAAAACATTAAAATGTGTACCTATATTCTAATAGTAAAAAAATTAACTATTCATACAAAGAAATTGCAAATAGGACTTCGTGTCCAAGGCAAAAACATGAACAAAAAAATAATAATAACTGACAGCTGAAACCAATGATTCAAATTACTCTCCTAAGCACGGAGGAGTGTCAGTAGATGGTCACCCATCCACAACTGACCTCGGCAAGCGTTGCTTAACCTTGGGGGTCGACCTGTGCGACTGTTATTTATTCTAACCACGTCAAAATAAATGGTAGATTTTCACTTGTTCTCTTTTTATAGATATCAGACGCCCTGACATTTAATTTCTGTTCCTCTTTGTGCCGTTGGATTTCCAAACGTGGACCCGTTTTTACGTTTTTTTCCCTTTTCTATGTACTTATCTTCTTTGTGTATTTTATGTGTGGGATGGAAAATGATTCGTCCTCTGTTAGCTGACAGAGGGCACACGTGTTCGATTTGATCAGCCGCTGCGTTTTTTGAAGGTAATATTTTTTGTTGTCCCTTATTTTAATTATCACAAAACATTTTTGAATATACCTACCCTTATATTATGAATCATCATATCCTATGATATCACCCGTTTTTGAGATTGAGAAATCATGAAACTCACTTGGCAAATCGAAAGAAAGTATCTCAACTAAAAGTAGAACTACATTGCGCACCCGTGGGCTGTGGTGTGAAATCACGTACATCAGCGCATCACGTATAGCACAGTTTGGTTCACAAACACCGATCTGGGCGCGTCAGTCTCCATACATTTTATATGGCAACTGGACTTGTAGATACACGCCACGCGACTTCGTTCTACGTACAAATCAGGCGTGTTACACGTGTGCGTCGGTCTACTGTAATTCCAGCTTTAAACTAATTAACTAAAATACTCCCGTGTTCCTTCAGATACTCTTAGCGTTCTAGAGCCACCGTTACTCTTTCTAATAATCTTGAAGATGTATCTCCTCTATATTTTACCATCCGTACGATATTTATAGCTAAGATACGAACAATCCAGCTTGTCGTAACAAGAGAGTTCTGTAGTTTTAACATAATTTTAACTCCAAATCGTAGTCTTAATTAGGTTAGGTACATATTCTAACCACACACTGCATTTGCAGTTGTATAGTTGGTATGTATATATAGCGACACCAAGCCGCTGCTGGCCTTTCTCGAGGAGCTGGGGTGGATCAAGTGACTCATTTGTCCCACCCGTACGCAAAATACGCGCTCTAATCGTGGAGTTGCAGACAACAGCCCGTTGTACCTATACCTATACCTAGTTGGTATGTATGATTTCAGTTTGTATCAATATCCCATTTATATATATTTCGATCGAGAGTCTGTTGACTCAGCTCACTGCGAGCGTTATATTCGGTATAGGTAATAGTTATTAATCACACTTGGTAAACACAGTACGTACCACGCGAGATTGCACGTTGAAAGTTAGGTATGTACACACTAACGTATGATAAATTCGCTGTGCAATGCCCCGGGCATTTCCGCTCCAATCGCTTCGGATGCATGCCCGTGCGATCGATCGTGTGAATACACCTTTATCCGTATTTTATTTTTATTTTCATTTATTTATAGGCGCTGTTTATTGAATGTCAACATAGCCCGCTTGCTTTCCAGGTTGCCGGGTAGATAAAATATGATGAAAATAAAAATCTCTAACCTACACATTTTCTACGTTGTTATTTTTTATATTCTCCGTTAAAACTGCAACCTATTTAACGGAGAGTGATTAAAAAGTTAACTATAGAATTTTCCTTTAACCATTCTGACATTAAAATCGAATAATACGAGTAATTATGATTCCTATGACTTCCCTTAATTAAAATGAATACAAAACAGCGACGCTAACAATTGAAAAGCAACGTTAAAAAGCTATAACTTGATAATATTTAACAATAAACGTCATTGAATATAATAATTTTATTTTGAAAATTGTCGATGCGTCGAATGCAATCGGCTTGCCAATTGGAACGCGCAATTACTATTATCACATCGGGCAACACTCGTAGGTATTAAATTAATATTCGGGCGCGCTGAAATCGGTGACGATTGTGTCACAACACCGACCCTTGCTTGTTCAATTAAGTGCCAAACTGTTGGGCAGATCAGCTTTCGTAGGTACAGTCAACAACAACGCTATGACAGATGAAGCATTTAACAAAGTTATCGAGATGTGTTGTATATTTAAAATACAAACAAAGAACACATTTGCTATTTGTGTTTTTTTTTTACTTTAAAAACCGGGCAAGCGCGAGTCGGACTCGCATACTGAGGGTTCTGTACAAACTTACCTATGAAACAGTTCCATTCCCGAATTGAGTTGTGATTTTTTTTTCGAATTGAGACTGCCTCATGCCAAATTGTAGGACAACAATGTGATCCGATAAGGGTTCCGTTTTTCTTTTGAGGTTAAACCCTAAAAAAAACAACAAAAACAATTTTATTTTGCTTTGCTACTACTGAATTATATTTCCTATTTTGTTTTCGTTTTAATCTTGAGTATTTAGTAGGTTCTGATTGTAGTTTTCAGTAACTGTCTCATCAGTGTCATTCATGACCAGACCCAGGAACTCTCGCTCGACAGTTGCACACTGTCCTGTATAGGGCAAAAATGCTATTGGGTTTTTCTGTTATGAATCACTATGTAGTAACCAGGAATTTGACATTTACTCCCCCGTACCTCCGAAAGCACGTAAAGCCAGAGATTCTACGATCTCCGGTCGCATCGGATTACCGTCCCATCGGACCGGGAGAGCAAAGGAATAGAGAGTGCACACACATGCACACACACTTGTACACTATAATATATCATATATATTTGGCTAATCCATATTGAGATTAGCCACCGTGATCGAATTTCGATCAGGAGGATTATTATTATCATATATGTTTACCTACTGTAAACAGTTTTTTTCGGCAAACGTGCATTTTTTCGGGAAAGAAGCCCATGATACTCAGCGACAGTAGTCCTCTATCAGTGAAGGAATTTTCGCAATTGGATCAGCGCCTATGAATACTTCTAATTACTTCTTCTCTCAAAATGGTGAAAAAAAACATCGAGGGAAAACCGGTATGTCTTATGAGTTTTTGGTTCACCTAGAACCAAAAACGCGAAGAAATGTAACATCCACCAACATGCACTGAGCCCGCATGGTATATTACGGTCCCACTCCTTTTCCCAGAGAAAAGACATCCAGCAGTAGGAAAATTGTAAGTAGTGACCGAAACACGATCTAGCATCCGAAACCGTAAACGAATGTTCGGCTCCTCTTCCAGTTTCGGCCGTAACCGAAACCGAAACTGCCGTGGTAACAGCAAGACTAACAAAACATAATATTTCAATACAGTTATTACTAACAATATTTAGTTATAGTTTTATAACTTTTATAAAGTACAAAAATAATCTAATAAATCGACGATTTCATAAAATATATAACATACATAGACAAATGAGTCAGTCAGTTTTTAAGTAGATACCTATGCATCATAACCGTCAGCTTAAAAACCGGATATTCTGTTCCTTTTTGGCCGAAACCGAAACTCCAGCCGAAACCAGTTTTTTGGACGATACTGGCAAAACCGAACCTTTAGTCGTTATCTAATTTTAATGTTTATTATATGCTATTTTTGAATCTTTTTGCGAAATCATCGTAATATCGCTACAATTTATATATTTCATTATATTTTTTTATCGTTTATTTTAAGTTTATACGCTTTAGGATAAAGTGACTGTCTGACACATCAACTCATAGCCGAAGTTACTGGGAGTAGAGGCGTGAAATTTTGCACAAGATTTAATTTTATGACGTAGACGAGCACCAAGAGAGAATTCTCCAAAATTCACGCCCTAAAAGGATGAGACAGAGGTCCAAATTTTGGATGGAGAAACCTACTTCCACGTGGTCGAAGCCACTGGCAGAAACAAGTATATATATAAACTAGCTTTTGCTCGCAGCTTCGCCCACGTAGGTACATAAAATATAGCCTATGTAATTCAGGAATAAATCAGCTTTTTATTGGTGAAAAAATTTTTGCAATCGGACCAGTACTTTCAGCGATTACCTCCTACAAACAAAAAACAAACTTCACCTCTTTATAATATTAGTGTAGATTGAGTTACAATAAAGCACAAGAGTCGCATAACTAAACTTTACATTTGCACCCACACTCACATGTAGGTATTGGCAATTCACACATGATTAGGCACCATAGCTTGCAACCACCCATTGCGGAGTGCACTGAAACGGTACACATTCCTCTTTGATTACTCATTCACGATTCTAAATTAATACTATCCACCATTATGTGTTATGTTCAACGCATTATCATATCAGACGATACAGGATCAGTGGGCATGAAGGATCTGTGTTCTATGATCATGGTGCTTTAAAAAAGGGTTAGAATTAAAACATATTATCTGCTACGTGTATTGCTTTTAATTTGGACTACAGAAGACTATAATCTGATTTTTCTTAGGGATAGGAAAGTTACTTATCCACAATTTATTAATATTTTTATACTACAAAATTCACCAACGCTTCTGAGTGGTTTATTTAACCCGTTGTATGGCCGGTACGCGGATCTACGCGGGATACAATAACTTTTTAATTGTGTCTCTAATTATGGCATACGAAAGGTTAAAAAAATAGCCACCTCTAATCTAGCCTGTCCGAGTAGGTTTGTCCCAAGTTCCTTCATAATGTTGTAGAAAGTCTATTAATATTTGATGTACAATTAGTATTTTTTTTTGTGAATAATAAAACTTTTGATGCACAGTTTTGATACAAAAATATCTTATAAGTTTCTCGCTCGCATGCGGGGACCGCAGCTGCCTTAGGATTGTTAGCGAAATACTTATAAACAAAATATAATTCTAACTGCTCGCGGGCACGAGAAAGTATATTACCGCACTTTAATATATCTTTATTATGTTAAGAGGAATATAATTTATTTTTTGCGGGCTGTCGTATTAACGTCAACTCAAGATGCTATCGCGCTCTCTGGACAGATCAAAATGTTCGTACCGCTTTCAGAACCGTAAAGGCGTAAAATTGAGATAAGCTCAAAATAGACCACTTATACGAAGCTGCCGTTTTCTTTGCGATAAAGACGAAGTTAACCCACGGAGATATTTGGATATTTTCACAGGGAAAATTAATTAAAAAGAAACGCACATATTTTTTTTTTTACAAAGAAATTATACAATCTTATTTTTAGTATATACGAAACCTAGAACACCTGTCTAGTATTTTTTTGTGAAGAATTTATGTACAAAGTTTCAAAACTGTATTATGAAAAATCACAAAGTTATATGCCGGTTATGGTGCCGGGTTGGCGATATAAATACATGGTCACCGGTCCACCCGGGTAACTGAGGGGTTATTGCTTCCGCACCCAGTTGTGCGCTGGCTCCTAATGCCCACTAAGACCTGCCGTTACCTGTTTTGTACTTACGTGGTGTCTAACTTGTGACCTTAAAATTATTGGAAACGATTCAGTTACTGATTCTGAACAATGTTGTAAAATAATACCTACCTAATATAAGCAAGCATTTGTAAATATAATAGCGGAAAAATATCCCAGCCTTATTCTAGATTTTTGAGTAATAGGATTTCAAAAATACATTTGCAAAAAAAGATTTCATTCATTCCAAGTTCACTATAATCCGAAATGTAACAGCACAAATTCATCCATAACACTTTTAACGTAATTACTTAAAATGGCGACATCTATTACATTAGCGCAATCCTTTCATTTTCAGCCAGTGCAGTGTTATAAAAAGAAAACTTGTTATCACAGCGCACAAACTTTTCAGTCTATGTGTTATTCGGTAAAATTCCCTTTCTCCCATCTCGGCCGAGTATGAAACATAACTCAATAGTGAGCGTAGGGATTCGGGGGCAACCGAGTGTAAAATGGTCGACATGGAGTGGAGGGGCATTTTCAAACTGACCGGACAGTCCACCCACCCTTCCCTCCCTGAAATATGTTAGGAGTGCGCGTATTTGACGGTCTTATATCTACACATTGCTCCGCCGTGCTTTTTACAAGTGTTGGATCGGAATTCATGTATTATAGATTGATTTCCTTTGACGGAATTCCATAAAACGTGTAGACGACCCTCTGAAGGAATGGAGATATTTTGTATAACACGTACACGGAACGAATCTAAAAAGGTTTTGACAGATATTTTGCTGTATCAACAGAAGTGTATATTTCGCGATATTTCTTGAACTTCAGACTCTTGAATTCCTCTCACTGAAGGAAGCAACAGCGTTTCCACGTGCGTGTAAAATACGTGATATTTGATATTACTTTTAGACATTCTATGTCGACATCCTTATTTACAAGTCCTTAAAAGGAAAAACTGACTGACTGATATTATCAACGCACAGCCAAAACTACTTTGAGTAGGAGCGTGTTTTATACAAATAAAAAAAAATTGAATTGAAAGAAATTGAAACGGGTGTCCCAAGTTTACATGAAAAAACCTATTTTCACGCGGACTAAGCCGCTGGCAGAAGCTAGTATATATATAAAAATGAATCCCTATTTCCCTTGGTCACGTATTTGTTGTTACCAGGAGAAGGTTCTTATGAAAGAAAAAATAAGACAGTTGAAAAAAAAACATACATTCAGCCAAACATATAACCTCCTCCTTTTCGAAGTCGGTTAAAAAACAGAAAACTACGATGACTATTTAATTTTCGCGCGTTTTAGTTCATAGCTAAGATAGAATAAAATCTGTCGGGTCAGCTAGTAAACCAATAAAAAAAATGACGTAGGTAAGTCAAGAAGGCCCTTTAAAAACTCATTTATGGTCCTCACTCATTGGTGGTGATGAGCCTCGTATCCTACTAGAGCAAGCCTAACTGTTACAAATTGCGAGTTCCCAAACAGCGTTTAGAAGCTCGTTCTCTCTCAATTGACTTTTACAACTTCCGAATCAAGTTAAGAAACTGATACAATCTACGGTCTACAAACTCTATAAAATAATTCTTCAAAGACAAAGTTCTGCCATTATTTCAGCACTAACATATTTCTCCTTTATCCCTTAAATTGATTTAACTCTATCCGAGTTATCCCTCATGCTAGGAAATCCAAAGTGACTGCATATAGCAGAAACAGATATTTATTACTCTCTCGGGATCCAAACTCACGACTCCCGTGATAGCTTCACCGAGGATACTGTACCTACCTATCTAGCATAACCTATACTCATACATTTTATATTTCCAACTAAAACTCTTCCAACATTGCTGGTTTTGCTTCGAGAAAAATGTTCGATAAAATGAAATCGACCTCTAAAATTTTCCAACGCTTGACATTTTCTTATAAAATTTGAAACTTAGATAACATAATAATAATTAGTTTGGTTATACATAATAAGGCAATTTCATGACTCATAAGTTCCTTTTCGGTTAATAAACCTATTCTATTTATTAGAAGTTGTTTCGATAAACATCTGGTTGAAAGCGTCCAAATGCCAAACACGCAAACGGTAACTGAAATCAGTATCGAATTAATTATAAAATATGTACTTATGTTTCTGTGATAAACATTCCAAGCTAAACTTTTCTTCTCGCTCCTGACAGTAAACATCAACACACCGACGCCTTATCAACCCCTCATTAGTATACACAAGTACCAGCACTTATTTATGTAATAATTTCCTTCGGTATGCCGCAATATTAAAATATGACGCTGTAAAAATATCGCGTTTCGCCGAAACGGGGAATTCCCGTGCATTCGACCGGAAAATAGCCGACATAAAGGTCCGACACTCTGCCACTGACCGGGGCACGGATGCCGATAAAATATATACGAGGACGGAGGTCCTCCCTCGCCGCAAGTGTCCTAATGTTGATAAAACCTGATAAATCAACACTGTCGACCAAATATTGTGCCCTCAAATCTTTATTTGTTAACGCTGCGTCACGTTTCGATAACTTTTTTTTATGGCATGGCAACATTTTTTTATGTCTAAGTATGCTAGTTGTTTATGGAATATAACGTCTAGGATATTAATAGTACCTAAGAGTGTTAATCCAGAAACTGCTCAGTGAAATATTTTAATTGATTAACGTATTCTGGTATTTGTGCCTAATACTCGTACAGTTATTATGTACGTTAGCTTCCATTATTGTAACAACAATAATTTAATATTCCTTCAACTAAAAGCATTGGCTATGATTGTGTAGGCGTGGATAAACCGCAGTCTACAATAGTTCAGAGGTTGCCCCTTTGAACTTTGTAACGGTCTGGATTTAGGCGTCCTTTCGACCCAAAATGCCCGCCATTGTGTTATTGTCACCTAATTATGTTTTAAAAAGTGTAAGGTAGGAAGCGCACTCAAACGCATAAATAAAGTGCGAAACAAGATGGCGTCAGCGACGGCGGCGGTCGGTGTTGCCAGCAATTAATCTCCATTTCCTGCACGCGCCAAATCGCGCCGCCATTACTGGCTCTGTTTTATTTCATTAAATGGACCCGTCGAATTAATGCGCTGCACCGTTTACAAAACCGATGAAAGAATCGGAAAAAAAGCGGCATTGAAAGTTTTCTATGCCTCCTTTGTGGCTGTTTGTGGAAATTGTCCGACATTTTCTTTGTTTATTGAGGAAAAATAGCCTGTTAAGTCTTCCAGCGACTCTTTTGATATCTTTTCGCGTTGTTTTCTGAATCTATTTGAACCTATAAAGTTTGACGTGAATATTCCATCTTATTTTTTTTTGTTCTGCTAACAAAACAGTTGGTTGTAAATATTGTGGTTATACTTTTAGCGCTTTCACTCAAAGTACGCTCTGTTTAACAAATAATTGAATCGCCAATCATTGAGCTCGTAGAAAACTGTACTGTGCTTAATGGTGTAAATCGATTTTCCGGTATTTCTCTTTGTGTAGTTTACTTTCATAGTAAAGAACAAAAAAAGAGAACGTCAGTGTGCTCACGTGGACATTACATATGCGAAGTCATTAGATGTTCGTAAGCCAAGTTTTATTCATACATTTTACGATAGATGGAAATGCTTTTCATTTTCATAATTAACCATAGCTCAGAATCTGAAAACGATACTTATCAAAAAGTCATTATCAAATGTCAAACTATCGGACTTATACGACAGTTTTATACAAGTTCGTAAAACGTTTACACGAAGCTATTAAGCCGAATGAGCTACATGTAACCAATTCCCCTTCAATAGAGAGGGAATTCAATAAAGTAAAACATTTCAATGGGCTTTGTATTGTTACAGGTGCGGACACTGTTCGTCAGTGGGCTGCCGATGGACGCGAAGCCGCGAGAGCTCTATCTACTGTTTCGAGCGTACGAGGTATGTTACCAATTAATTACTTTATTTGTTACAACTACGAACATATTTACTTAGCTATATTGTGAAGTTAATTGGCTGAAGTCGTCTATTTTGAAGTATATCGAGTAGCTGTCTAGACATGAATCTATTTTAGGAAGGAACTAAAAAACAACTTCAGAAAAAAGTCATACAGTACATATTTAGTCCTTCACTTAATTGCCCCAAAAATATGTATATTTGATTGCTTATACATCTATCTCAAAACAAATGTCGACCAGTGTGAAACTTTCCATATGAAATATCAGAAACTTATAGAAATGTCAAAATATTTATCGAGAGAAAATAAAAATGGGAAGCACCATCGTCGCGGTCGTCACGCGGCTAGATCTCGATTCGGATTACTGTTCCGTAAATATCAAATGTCATGCTCCGATTCGTAATATTCGGATTGAATCGATTCTGTTTACCGATAAGGGGGATTACACTCGATCCTCGGCTGGCACGGATGGCACCACAGGCATAAAGGTGCGCAAAGTTAAACCGGGGGTTAGCTTAGTGAGGGGATAGCGTGACGACGCCGCGCCTGGCACTACCAACCACCACTTTTTTCGGTAGTTTTCAACATTATTACGTCTGCATAGAATTTTACTACGACATGAATGACACCGACGATTCCAGCAATTTGATAATGTAGTCCCATCTAGAAGTTTCACCAAACATTAGACTCGTGGGGGAACTTTTGATAACAAAGTTAGAATAATCATTGTAATTTTGTTTGTACAGGGTTATGAGGGTTCTCTGCTAAAGGTTACCAGCAAGAATGGGAAAACAGCTTCGGTGAGTTTATACAAATAACATACGCATACTAATTGTACAGTTAAGTATATGTAACACAAAGCTCCGTCGTGTGTTCAACCCTTCCTGAACGCTTTACTTTGTGTAATTTATTTCATCACCACTGCTCTCGAAACGGTGAAGAAAAACATTGTGAGGAAAACGGAATGACCTAGAATTAAAACTTCGAAGACACGTGATATCCATCAACGCACACCAGGCCGGCGTGGTGGTTATTAAGGTCCTTTTCCTCTCCTAGAGATGAGGCTTAAGTCCTAGCAGTGGAACATTATAAAGACTGATTAATTAGGTTTGATAATATAAAACTTTCGTTGTGAAATGTTTGTGTAAAATTTTTTTTTTTTTTAAATGTATATATAAGAAAGACGGAAGCTTCGAGCATGTTACGCCACTAAATGCGCCACTTTCGCATTGAACTAATAGCATGTGATGTGGTATTTGTGGTATCTCTGTAATGCCATAAAATATGATATCCATTTCTGTGTTAAATAAAAAATAATATGTTACGCTACACGGTACATTTCGTTGCAGCCGGTCGGTTTCGTCACGTTCCACACGCGCGCCGGCGCAGAGGCAGCTAAGCAAGATCTTCAGGTTGGTATTGTCACAAAGTCTCATAGCTCTAGAACTTATCCTAAACCGCTACTACTAAGCATTGAGTTTGACCCAATATCTCAATGAAATCCCTTCAAACAATATTTGCCTCAGCATATTGGAGCGAACTCAATAAAATATTTTTATCCGTAGATAACTGACAAATAGAATCTCAATCAAAACTTACTAAAAATAACTTTATGTTTCCTATAATGCGGAAAATCACTCAATAACAAGATATGTCCACGTACACTACAACGCCTAATCAGTTTGAATGGCTTCAGAACACAGTAAGATAGGTGACACGAGGGCCCAGTATCTCAATGAAACTGAGATATGTCCTAGGTATCCGAAGCTCAATATGCTATTGTAAATACTAAAACATGTATAACGCACGGTGTTACTAAACTTCTTCTCATCACATGCCTCAAACACAGCCAATGAGCACTATAGTTAATATTCTCATTGTAGACTTGGAATAACATTTTCCTGACTCGAGTAACCGCATAGTAAGTTATGCTAAACCCATGCACATACAGAATAGACCACGTCGGGTCATCAAGTCGGTGTCATTGAGCTTTGAGGATCGCCGCGCGACCCCGGCAGTCGTGACCGACCGAGCGACCATGTTACGTGTAAATACGAACGCAATGCATGTCACTGTTTGACAGGTTTGATGTCACATCCCGAGCACTGTGTTCCTCACCTTAGCAGGCGCAGGCGCGGACCTCTCGATGAACATCGATCGATCCTATGTAGAGACTAAATTGACGAATCAATTGTTACGTCCGAACCCTTACACAAACATGAACTGTCCTGTTTAGGTTACTTTAATGAAAATTTATTTTGGGATTTATGGTTAAAGAAGATGATAGTTAAAAGATTTCGATACATTCTTATAATGTGTTATACCGACGCCCTCCCGTCCCGCACTATCGGTCGCGCCCAGCGGTGAGTCGCACCTCTGGGCCCGCGGCGCCGCCTTCCATCGTCATTATATCGGAGCGCCGCACCGCTCGCGGCTGTTCACAGCAGGGCGTCCGGTTCGACCCCGACATGCCGCAAACGATTCGGCTGGAGTTCGCTAAAAGCAACACGAAGGTCAGCAAGCCGAAGCCGGCAGTTGCCACCGCCGCGCCAGCCGCACACCCCGCATTGATGCACCCACTCACTGGACGTAAGTACCGCCGAACGCACACACCGCCCGGCGCTCGCTCGAAGCCCCCACACCCATACCGTACCTCTACACACTAATAATATCGCACGACCTGTGTCTGTGCCGATCCTCACACTATAATGCTCGTATCCTCACTGTTGCTGCCCGAACGCTAGTCTGTAAGAGCGTATAGTAGCCACGTAATGGGTACGGGGAGTCGAGCAATCGCGAAGGGCAAGTATCTGTGACCGCTTACACGTACCACGCAAGGCCTAGCTCCGCGAAGCTATTGATTGATCTGTCGGGTTCTTACCACTGTTGTCAACTTTTACATGTTTTCATGATACCTAACACATTCATGATATTTTCATATTTGCTATCACTTACAACGAGATTATACCAGAACAGGTATTGGAAGAACTAATATGGTATCAAAACCTTTATTATTTCTTTGTTTTCTTTGGAACTTGCTCTCAAAATTTCAATATCGTGTAACCTCGATCAAGAACCGTGAAAACATGTTTAAAGCACATTGTAAATAATAATTTTCTATAGCAGTATTCTAATATCACAGTCATAGTTACGTCGTGAACATTACATTTGTTAAGAGACTGACACAGCTTGTTTGATTGTACTGTACGCTTGTTGACGTTGTTGTTATGGTGGACAGACCTAGCGAGTCCGTTCTTCCCGGGCGGCGGCGAGCTGTGGCACCACCCGCTGGCGTACGGCGGCGAGCTGCCGGCGCTGTCGCACGGCCTGGTGCACCCTGCCATCCACCCGCAGATGGCGCCCGTTCGGTCCTACCTCTGACTAGCTGCCGCCGATAGGCCACACCACGTACGTTAACTTTTACTTTCAGAATTGCTCACTTGAAGCTCTCAGCACATGATCAACATGTGATCAAATATTGTTTCGTCATATCTTACCCCTTTGTGCTGACATCTATATGCTGATTTTGCCGAAGCTTATGTAATAACTGCACAATGCTTTCGAATATTGCTTGCTGTTGTTTTAAACTTTAGTCAGTTTAGATATAAGTTTGCCAAAATGCTGATCACTTCCATAATTTTATGCCCATGGCTACGAGTTTAAGTTTTACTAATTTTAACTGTGTAAAGAGCAGCCAAGCATTTTGCGTTCTACGTAATGCAGGATTTTCGACACAGCACCGTAAAAGAACTTTGCACAATGCACTCGTTACAGAAACGCGTAGAACGCAGAATGCTAGGCCGCTCGCTGTTTGTGCGGTTTCTTATGTAATTCAAACTTTACTAGGAGTTTGGACCTTATTATCATGGTAATAATGTCCAGACCCCCCTGACGCTGGGAGCTTGCGTGCTGCCGGCGCCCGCGCTGGGCTCGCCGGGCGCGGCCGGGCCGCACAGCGGGCCCGGCTCGCACCCCGCGCACCCCGCCCACCCTGCGCCTCCCTGCTCGACACTCTTCGTCGCTAACCTCGGACAGTTCGTCTCAGAACATGAACTTAAGGAAATTTTTAGCAGGTACGTTTACATTAAACCTCATGCAATCGTATATGTGCAAAACGCTTCAAGTTTTCGACTGAAAATAGTTCAACGCAAATCATACAGCCAAATATCGAAATTCTACCGAATTTCAAATGAAACATTAAACTAATATTTCCAGTCGAAAAATAACACGATGTTATGTGCATGATCACGCAACACATAAGGTAATAAAACATATGAAAGCATTCGAAAATATATATGAAGTTAATAAAATATAACTTTCCACAGTGCATGTTGCACCGAATATCACAATGTCGTCCACGTTAAACATTATTGGGTTTATAATTTTATGTTATAATTTTGGCTCTACTACGTCTCACACAAACTATATGATTTACAAAGAACATTCTAAAGGAAATTATATGGTTGAGCCACATCGTTTGTGTGAGATCTTCAGCCTGCACCGTACCACCCTAAGCATGACGAACGTCACTATATCTCCACAGTTGTCACAACTAGTCGTACGTTAGCACTATAACACCACACTATACGAGAGCCGTGAATATTACTTTTTATGTCATATCGTGCCGCACACACCGACTGCGATATTTATATCCGGAGCATTAAAGAGGATGACAAATGTCGCACTGTTTAGTTTATATCTCTTAGAATTTAGAAGCACCATACGATCAACATTGCTTTCTGAATAAGAATCACTATTCTAAAACTGACAAACATTGTTCACAAATGTGGCATTCTCTGTATTTAGCTACAAGAATCCACCACAGTAGGTCAGTCTCAAAGACACACGTCAGTCATACTGAGGGGGTACGAGTGGGCACAATAGAGTATGATGGTACAGCTGCCCGGGGTTCTCTCGCCTGCGGCTGCTGAGCGGCGGCAGCGGCGGCGGCAGCTCGGGCCCGGTGGCCTTCGTCGACTTCGCTAGCGCGTCGGACGCGGCCGCCGCGCTGGCTCGCCTGCAAGGCGCTCTGCTTCTCAGCTCTGAAGGCGCCATCCACCTCGAATATGCGAGGCATAAGATGGCACACAACGGCTGGATTCTCGCACATGAAGTATGCACGCGCACTTTGTTTAGTTCTCATTAATCCGTCTGACTGATATTCTCTAAATGTCTCGTAGAATCTGTCATTATATGCAACTGTCAATTTGATATTGCATCCACATTTAACCGATGGCCACAATATCAAATAGCATCAGGCAAAATCGCTCCTTCCATAATACAGTTGGTCACTTACAAATCTACGAAGTAATAAAATGATTATGCACTGATAATGACAGATTCGTATCAAACAAAAAGAAAGAATACTAAAAAGTATATTCTTCTCAAGTGCTATGTGTTAAATTCGATAACGCTTTGGCTCTCATACACAAGAAATCCAAGAGTGATGTGAGCGTCGAAGCCGTCGACCCTACTAATGTTTCACCATGCACCTCGCACTATATAGAGTTACCTAATGCCTGCCTAACTCGTAAGCCTTAGAGAACATCACACGCTATACATGTTTGATGATCACTAACGTGTGTTGCATTACGCAGGGAGCCAAAGGCGGAGAAGAGGGCGAACAGCATTAGTTCGTTCGTGGCTCTCGGCACTTGACAACCAGCTCACTGAGGGAGGCGCTGTCGAGATCCTCTGCATCGCATCGGGCCCGCGCAGGAGACTGCCCCCAGTCCTCGCCAGGCGCTAGGCGCTCTGTCTCCTCTTCTGTTATGTTCCCTGACTCCCAGCGTCAGAGGTGTGGTGTTATTTCGTTTATACCAAAATTAGCAAGTGTTAATTGTATTATTATTAACATTCCAGGTTTATTGTTTACTGTTCATGATAAAATATTATTATTTAAATCTATTAATTTCCTATAAATGTAGCCTGTTTATTTAATATTATTATTCAATTTATCGTGTAACATAAGATTTATTTACAACTAACTTATTGTATGGTAAAGTTTGTATATTTGTTTTTACAAGGCCGATGTATACAACTGAGAGGATTTGTTATAGTGTATTACCAGAAATTAAACATTTTAGGATATATCTCATTCGAGTAAGCTAAAAACCAAAGGTGCCCTTCATAGAAAGATTACGTTTTGTTAAATAATATTTCAAGTTGAATGATTTAAATGAATTTGTATTAATAATACGATACTTTTGTTTTAGCCTCGATAATGTTAGCGTATTTAAATGAATTTCATGACTATTTCAAATTATATTTACCTAATACTTTCTTAGTAATGTTTATAATGTTCAATCACTCGTTGTCGCGCTGGCACTCTAGTGTTGGTCTTACGATCCTTTCTATCTGTAAATGAATTATTGCAATAATTATAATGTTTGAGTAGGATTGTGCGATAGGACGGGGAAGCCCTCGGAGCCGCTTGTCGAGTGCGACAGACGCTGAACTAGTGACGTGCGCTCGCTGCTCTCCACTCATCACGTCCACGTCTACAACTGGCCCGTTCACTTTGTTTGTGCCCTTCTCTACTTAGATGACTACCAAAATTTCTTGTGCCTTGCGAAAAAGAATCCTAAAATCATATTTCTTATTCCTTCTAAGCTCTGTGGTTCCCACGTCGGAGCGTTTGTTCTGCATTGTACGGGTTCGGGTCCCCTCACTGTTCGCGTGGTATGCGATGCGACACAATCGAGATCAGTTCAGTCTTGTCTCTTGTTGCGAGAATTTAGCCTTGGCCTTATGAGAGTTAAATAATTAAATGTAATCATTATATTAATTAATATATAGTTGTAATTAGCCGGCGACGTGCGCGCCGACGCTGAATAGTGAAACATTATTCTACTATCTGCATGCTTTGACGAGCTTTTTGGTAATAATCTAATTTAAAATTTAGTAGTTACTTTTATTGTGTAATCGTTAGGTGAATAATATAATATTAGATAAGGGTATTTATTGTAGACAATCAGCATAGTTACATTACTATTTAATGAAAGTTATTCATACATAATAATGAAACAATGTAATGAAATTTAAATTTACTGAAATGTTAGGATTAATCAAAATGAAGATTAATATATTTTTTATTTTTAGCTAGTTGACTATCGCATACAGAATGAATACTGAGTTACCTACACGTCGATGACGGTGACGGCATAAGTACACAACAGTGCGAGATAGCAATAAACCAAAAATGAAATATTAATGTTATTATAGGTATTTAGTGACGTATTCTGCTGATGTAAACATGTAAAATTTACAAAAAAAAAAGTAAAAAAAAAATCCCTGCTTAGGCTATATAAATAAGGTTTTGGATATTTGGGTTACAATGTTGACGCGACAGAAATCTATTGAGGTACTCACGCGACTGTGGTCGGTCGCTAGCCAGAGATACCGCATGTGAATTCTTATGAAATCTCTTAGTCAATATTTAATAGAAATTTCGTCAATTTTTGACTTAGCAAAATTTTATACATTGTTTATAGTAACTGTAACTTCACAATGTACCGAACGTCGTGGCGTATAGACCAAAGATAAAGGATTATACATAATTTTAATACTAACCTCAGACCGTACCAAACTTGTATTTTGTAGGAGCATTGTGCTGCGATGTGTAGTGGACACGACAAGTTAATTATTTGAAGCCACAGCAGTGTTTGCAGATCATTTGTTA
Organism: Mythimna ferrago; assembly: GCA_910589285.2. Classification (NCBI taxonomy): domain Eukaryota; kingdom Metazoa; phylum Arthropoda; class Insecta; order Lepidoptera; family Noctuidae; genus Mythimna; species Mythimna ferrago. Next base: position 15,714,199 of record OU342684.1, on the reverse strand, counting down.
CGGACCCAAGGAAGGCTGATGCCGCGGTGGTGCGCGAGGACACCTAGGATAGCCATCTTATTGTACTGTCTCATTGTTACCTCTTTTGCTAATGGTAGAGACGAAAACGATTTATTAAATTAAATATACACTTAGATTCAGTTTTATACCCAAGACATTATTATCAAATGTAAATCAATCATTATTATGTATTACAATGTTTTGTGTCACATGAAAACTCCTGACAATTCAGATTCTCTTATATATTATTAATTATTCATTGTCGGTTATAATAATTAAGCTAAGTCAATGTTCACTTATTTAATTCGATATATAATGCTAATTCGTGTGTAAGTAATTGTGTAATAAAGTAGTAGTGATCTCCCATACCTTCGGCGAGCGGCGTCCTCAGGCGCATACTGAAATACAACGAAAAGTTTGTTTGTTCTTTTCAGTTGTTCTGCGAGTGTGTCGATGGCTTTACGGCGTCGATGACGATCAATGTTAAGCTCTCTTCAGACATATGTGTATCAATCTTTGAAATTTCTATCATAGTTATAATGTACTGTAGAGCCATCGACAGACCTGACGTTTTGGTTAGCGTGGGCTGCCTGCCTGCCGCGCCGTGCACGCGCCGTACGATGCGGCTGGTGGCGTGGCACGCGCGGCGAGTGCGCGCAGGACGCCGTCGCCGCCATGATTCCGTCCAACAACCTTAGATAGCGAGTAAGAGACGTCCAGTGGCTGCGGACACGGCTACGTCACCTATTGCGGGACTACTCGATACATATCATCAAGTAATATTTAATGTGTAATTAGGAATAAAAAAGCGGTTTCATAGAGACGTTTATTCTGTATTCTCGTCTACTACTTATAATGCAATCGGCTATATGTCACGCTACCCCACTCTTGCGTTTCCGACGTACTACATAGTTCGCTTCGCTGTCGTCTTATCCTTTCAATCGGATTTATCTCCACTTCTGATCAATTTAATTTTTAAGGGATTTATTAAACACAAAATGTTGATGTAAACCATAGAAAGATATTTTCTTAACGTTTACTGTGAAATCGAGTAGCTAGTTCGGATCGGATCGGAGCTCGTTGTTTATGTAAAGACGCGTGACATTGGCATGTGATAGGGTAGGTAGGTGATAGGGGTGTAGCGTCGCCTTGCAAGTTAGGTTAAGTGAAGCGGTATCACACAAACGCCGTGCATCGGAAACATATCAATTCTGTGCCCCTTAATAAATTTAGTTAAATACTATTCTAAGAGATACAATATGAATAGAATAAAGAAGACAAAATAATCGGAGTATCAAATACCTGCTAAGTGTTGTTTTCGTACGTTATTGATAATATCGATTAGATTGTGTTTGACGCGAGTCGTACGCATAGTCCCCGAGTAGTGTCGCGCAAGTTCCGTTTGCGTCGCCGTATACTTTGAACGTTACTTTATTGTTACTTTAGAATATATTAACATGGCTTAATTACCAAATTACTTTAACAGTTCGCTTCGTATTCAGTATTAAATGACATTTTATTTTAATTTCGGTGACAAGAGTTAGTGCGTTGCTGAAAGTTATTTGTATATCGAGCAAAGTAAACCATACAAACTAAATAGTTAGTAATTAATTGTTAGATTTGTGTGACTTGGATTATTTAAATGCTTTTAGAGCAGAGGTAACGTGTTATTGTGGTTTAAGAAAAACATAATGACATTGTAAAAATAGTGATAAAATTAGCTTAATTATCATTATTACAACTTTTATAGATGTTCATTACTTTTCTTTTCTTACTTCATGGAGTATTGTGGCATTGGAGACGTCATTGTTAATTCAAATAAATTTGAGCTCATCCTCAATCGAAGTTTTTATTCATCTGAAACCCTGTCTGCGTCAGCCCTACTGAGCCACGAGCCACGAGCCACGAGCCACTGAGCCACTGAGCCACTGAGCTCCTGACTGTCTCCAAGCACGAGTCGAGAACAACCGTAACAAGTAACGTACTCACACGTTACGTAGGAAAATGTTTTATAAATTAGCCTCTAGGTAACAGATCTTTTATTAACGATATAATATAATCATTGTTTTCTCGAACGAACTTATGTTCAATATTATGTGTCTAATAGTAAATAAAAATAGTACTTTTATAGGTGTCTAGTTTAGGATAACTGAAATTAGATATTAAATTGACAGTTGAGCTTTGAAACCGTTGCTTTGTAGTCATGTCTGCTTCAGTGCGTCGTTCTGTCAACTGAATTCGAGAAATATATCAAAAACAATGTGTTCTCCAGTTTAGTTCACAGGAACGATGCAGATACGATAAAATATAAAATCTCTTTATTTCGATAATAATTATTGCAATGTTGTATTTATGTTATTATTAGTTTTAAAGCATTATAGGGTCCAAAGATTGGGAATAAACATTATGTGACAATTAACGTTCTTGTTTCTTTTACTACGGAGTTGTGACCTCAAGAGAATCTCTTTCAAAGAATACGAAAGATTTTAAATCTAACAAGACCTACGAATTTGTATGCTCAAAGCTTCGACGGGCAGTTTCAAATATTAATATATAATGAAAAGCAATGAAATAGTTATAAAGTCTACATAAAAATGTAGGATCATAAATTCTAAATGTAACGTGTAGCCTCAAAATTGCGGCATTAAAGTAGTTTTTAATGTCAACTAACTTGTTTAATCTAGTAACAAAGTAGGTGCGCAGAGCGTCATAGGGGAGTTAGTAATTATTTAGACAGTCGAAACTTGGCATGGCCTCGTTCTGCGGCCCCGGCCAAATTAGTATGAATATCATTAATATCACATTAGCTACGACCGACGTACATATGCCGGTTGAAATTGCGTTACCAGTTAATTTCAGGATGGATTTAGACCGGATTTCCCGTTTAACTAGATATGTTTTGCAAGAATCAAGTGGACCAACAATTTGGCAAGAACAATAAACACGCACATGCCAACCCAACCAATTCGACTTTGTTTTACAACTCAGTTTTAAGTCGTAGCATAAAAATTTAATAAAGCAGTAAAAATGAAATCTCGTAGCACTTTCGTAGCCTTCGTAGCGCACTGCTACGAAACTCAATATCGATAATATGCTACGAACACAGGAGGCTGCTCACTGTTCACGTAGGAATTCATTCAATGTTCCTAATATAATTATAATACAGATTTTGTTTACGAATACCGAACTTTGGACTTCAAGACATACTTTAGTATGCTGATATTTTTGATATTTGATACGCAAACAAGGCTAGTGAATATAATATATCTCAATAGTTTCAAAAGATAATATTTCCAAATTCAATATTACCATTACGGTTCTTTGGATACTGCTACTGCTGTCATCGGAGGAGGAGTATAATGCTGCAAAGCTGAGATGGTGAGACCTGATGAATGTGAAGATCGTAAGTATTACAGAGAACAACGTAAGTAAAGCTATGACAATTTAAAAGCCACATTCCGAAACACGTCACAATGATAAACCGAATACGTGGAATTTCAATATTACGTGGGCCTGGTAAGCTAATGAAATAGAGCACACACACAGCCTTAGGACATGGACAGAGGCGTAGCGTGGACTAGTTTAAACGTGGGCGCAGGATCGATCGTTGTGGCGACACTTGGGGGAGGCCTATGTCCAACTGTGGACATCTATCGGCTGAAATTATGATAATGATGAAGGTGCATCAGCGAGGCGTTTTTCTTTCATAAATTCGAAAACGAGACAGCCACTGTCACTACCAAACGTTCGATCACATCGTCGTTTTTCAGGTAAAAAAGTGGTCAAAAGAGAGTCTATCTTTTAAAAAAAATCCTCGTTTTTAAAGAAGTGAGAGCTTGTGCGAGGCCCCTTTGGATGCAAAGCCGTGGGCCCATATCGCTCACGTCTAACTCCGCTACTGGATATAGAAATTCTATATTATTACCACAAAATAGGTAGGTACAGAAGTCAACCTCATGTCTTCACTACACTTTTTATACTTAGCTAGGCGATCGCGCTAGGGTCAGTACGTTGCGCCGAACTGTGCGAGTGCGACCGAACGATTAAGCCGAGATATCGTGTCCGTGAGCGGTGTCTATGTGTGCGTTGCTCGAGCGCGCCTGGTATGTAGATTGTCTTCTGTACCTATCTATTTTGTGTTACTACTCTAAGCTATACTAAATAAGACAATGGGACAATAAGGCCTTATCACAGTCGGCTGGACATGGCATCCCAGTGTCTGATACAATGAACAGGTTAAACCACTTACTAAGATTGTTTGGTACCAATTGTGCGCTAGGGATTGTTCGAATCACTTACCTGGAACGCAAATGGCAACTGAAGGAATACTGGTAGATTTTAATCAACAAAAGCTCCCTCTCGCTCCACCAAAAGTAAGAGAAGTTATATGATAACTTCCTATCTAATGTAAAAATGCTCGGGAAACCGAAAGAGTCGCGCGAATGTGATAAATGCTACCCGCAGGACAGTTCGTTGTGACGACATTTGGGGGAGGTTTATGTCCAGCAGTGGACATCTATCGGCTAAAATGATGATGACCTACTTAAGTGATAAATAAGAATTTGGGAATCGTAGAATACCTTTTTTTTGGTTTAGTTGGGAAATCATCCAATGACTTCTCCCGCTCGCGCTCTAAGAAGCTAGAGGGTGTGTGTCACGGACGGTGTTTTACAGGATGCACTTTGGAGAGTGTGCGCAGGAATTACATGACTTGATTCCACCATCTCACTTCTACCATCGGACAAGCCGACGAACGGCGAGTATCCACCCCTAATGTTGTTTAAACCTCTACGGTCCGGACCAAGCGTTTCGCCTCGTCGTTTATACCGCGTACATCGAGGGACTGGAACAATTTGCCTTCTGCGGTCTTTCCGTCTGATTATAATTTAGGTGTCTTAAGGGCAAGAGTGAATAGGCTCTTAATAAACTAGTGCGCCTCACCATCAACGATTGCATCACTGCTTACCATCAGGTGGGATCGCAGTCAAGCACTAGTTTATACAAATAAAAAAAAGAAGGTGAGTCACACTTTTACTGACTAAAACCCACTCCTATGTTCTTTCTTTGCCTTCATTCCAGGAACTTGGGTTTCTCTTTCGCATAACCCACGACCCTAGTAGGTTTCAACCTAGCCCCTACGGTTTTGCGAGCATCTCATTGAGGCGCGCGTGGAACACTACGCGATGTCGACGACTCGGGCTACTCATTGCTCGCAGTCCGCAAGCCCACGCATACGGTGATCGTAGTTATCCTTCGATTCTTTTTACAGAATCCAGCATTCAGTTGACCCTTAAGGCAGGTAGCGTAAGTAAAACCCTTTTCTGTTAAACTCAGCAAGCCCCATAATCAAATTGGTATCCTGCCCCGTTTTATAAGGCATTTGTAAGCATGAGAGGCACCCAATTAATAAAGGTGTCTGAACATAACACGCCTCTGGTCAAATACTAGGAACAGACTTAAGCTAGAGGTACACTGCGCACACGAGTGACACACACGCCGGTCTGGGTGCGTCGGTCTCTGTACATTTTATATGGAAACTAGACTTATAGAGCTATACTACTTATACTACATAAATTAGTTAAGTATGTAGTTTATTAATTTGAGTATATATTGTATAATTGCATTATACACCGCTAACCTTTTTTTTAAAACTCATCGGTCAAAGGTCATCGGACTCGCTCAGCTGGCGTTTTCTTAAAGAAATTAATTTCGTACATGCATAAATTAATACGAGTTTTGAAAAAAAGGTTCTTTATTTTTTAATTTTATCTTTACAAATCGATAGTGTTTTATGTACCGGATCTACCCTCCACGGGATTAAAACGATCAAAATTTAACGGTGTATATATATATATATATGGTTTATTAGTACGTATGACTATTCTTGTATTCGTCTTCTCTCTCTTATTTATTGCAGCTACCTCTATTTTCTCTGCATCACACAAAGATTGACTGGCAGAAAATGCCTAAGGCATTAAGTCCGCCTCTGTACTTACATATGTGTGCATAAAGCATTAAATAAATAAATAAATATACTAGATCCACGCCACGCGACGTCGTTCTACGTACAAATCAGGCGTGTTACACGTGTCGGTCGGTCTAATGTAAGTTCTGGCTAAAGGATGAGTTGCACCATTTAACTATAACGATAACCAAACCTTAACCAGCCGTGAATCGGCCGCCTATTGGTCAATTCGACGATTTGACAACTGTTAACGGCTTTATTATCGTTATAGTTAAATGGACCAGTGGCAGTGGGCCGTCAATTGGCACAACACGAAGAAAAAGAAAGGAAAAAAAGAGAAGCAGCTGAACGCAGACACGCAGCATTGAGATACCGTCGGGAAAACATCTCGTACGTGAACATAGCCTCCACTTCACAATTTCCACCGTTGCTCAAACAAAGGCCTCAATCACAATCACAACACCAGCCTCCATTGCAACTACATGAGCACGCAACAAACAAAGAACACAGCGCGGAGCCCCTAGGGCAAGAGCTACAAACAACTTTGAAACAAATATTACACCAACTACAGCTACAACACGAAATCCTTATTAAAATTCTCAACAAATAACCCAAGAAATCAATTTCATAAGTTGCGCATACTGCACCTCAATGCGCAAGGATTAAAAGGTAAATTTCTCGAGCTAAAATCCTTAGCCGACCGTTACAAACCGCAAATAATCGTAGTCAACGAATGCCGCGTGGACTTTTCCAAAATCCGCATGAATCTCATGAACTACGACAAAATCACGCACTCGATCGCGTCGCATCTAACCACAGTCATGTATGTGATGCGAGGAATACGTTGGAGTCAAACCGACGTAACACCAGGTACTGAGGAAAGAGACCGCATCATCGAAGGCGTCGCTATCAACCTTACTTATGATCATCTGACAGGAGATTCCCTAAAAATTAAGGGGATATACATACCACACAGATCAGGGCACTTCGACACCACAGCGCTTAACGATGAGTTAGAAGACATTTTAACCGAAGCCCCAAACATCACCATTGGGGACCTTAACCTTAAAATGACAGCGCTCAATCAGACAAGAGACGAAGGGGCTGGAATACTTGTACGCGACCTCTGTAACTCGGACGTCTGCACCTTACACCACACGGGTCTACCCTCACGACCTAATAGTGCAGGCTATGGCATCCTCGATGCCGCCATCTTCTCGCATGATGCGCAAGCTTTCGACACCATAATATGCCGACAAATAACATCTGTTGGCTCTGATCATATGCCCTGGCTACTAGACCTAAGCATAGTGGTGGACAGAGAGAAAATGCTGGTAAGGAATACCCGCGCTATTACAAACAACAATGAAATCAGACAACAATACCAACAAACCTTATGGGATAAAACCATGCACTTACCAAAGGAAGTCACAACTGACGCAGAATGCGAAGAATATATACTACAACTAGAAAAAGCCTGTACAGAAACCTTGGATAAGTACGCGCCACTACATGAACACAACAGAAGAGATCAACTCCCACAAGAGATTAATGAATTGATTGACAAAAGAAATCAAGCAAAAAGTACTGCATGGCGGCTACGTTTCAATGAGGACAGAATAATGGAACAAAGGAGAACTTACAATCGTCTGAAACGCCAGGTCCAACAACTCGTGGAATATAGCAGCGAAAAATGGACCCGAATAATAAACGATCCACAAAACAATAGAGCGCAGATGTGGAGAATCCAACGCAACTTGAAGGCGCCAGTACAGAGACTCCCCCACATCGAGGGTTGTAATACTGAAAAAGAAACCATCGATGCCCTGGTTGACGCGGCGATAGTCACAGAAGCCGAGATAAACGACGAAGATAAAAGCTCAGAGAAGACTACACCGTTCCAGCCTCTTGCCCCACCTCAATAGAGGAAATCAAACTATCGCTGAGACGCTTTAAAAACAAAAAGGCGCCAGGCCCGGACAAAATTAAAGCAGACGCTCTCAAACTTGGAGGCGACCCCTTTCTCATCAGGTACAAAGTGATAGCTGACTATTTGTTACTGACAGGTTATTATCCCAAGAGATGGAAAATCGGAGAGTGCATCTTCCTGCATAAAGCTGGTAAGAATTACAAGGACCCTAAATCCTACCGACCCATCACGCTCCTAAACATCATGGGCAAACTACACGAACGCCTGCTCTTGTCACGCTTGCGACAAACGGCCGACAGACTCCAACCGCCGTTCCAACATGGATTTACTAAGAACAGAGGAACAGGTACACAGATCCTTCGCACCGGCAAGTTCATCACGGATGCGCTGGAAGCAAAAGAAAGTGTCGCCATGGTCCTGACAGACTTATCGAAGGCCTTCGACTCAATAAACCATGAAGGTCTGACGAAGAAACTCCAAACAGCTAACGTCTCAAACAACATCATAAAACTACTAGAGAATTACCTGAGTGGTCGTAAAACCTACGGACGCTTCAGAACCACCAACGGCGATGAAAAACCGGTGCCGCACGGGGTGCCCCAAGGTTCTATCCTGGGTCCGGTTATATTCAATCTGTACGTACACGACGTTTGGGACCAACGGGATCATATCCGAGGACTCAAGCTCTCCCAATATGCCGATGACCTGTGCATCCTTAACAGATCCCCTGACCCTAACTGTGCGACACACCGAGCGGGCTGGGCTGCCGATACCGTCATCGACTACTATCATCGCTGGGGGCTAAAATGCAACGTAGACAAAACAGAGTGTGCTATGTTTACTCACAAGAGAAACTACCGCAGAACCATCTGTATCAAAAATGAAGTAATTGAATATAAAGATAGCATAAAATATCTGGGCGTACATTTAGACAAGACTATGACTATGGGTAAACAGACGGATTACGTCGTGCAGAAAGTGCGAAAAGCACGAGGCGCGCTTGCCCCCATCATAGGATGGCACGCCAAGACTGATATAACAGTGAAACTAGCCGTCATTCAGGCCTGCCTACTACCTATATTAGATTATGGCGTGGTACAACTACTGTCACGTTTCAGTAAGAGCAACCTGCTAAAAATTGAACGCCAATATCGAATGGCTCTCAAGACCAGCGGACAATTCCCAAGACGCTTAGAAACGTCATTACTCTGGGATATGTTAGATTGGGATCCATGGCACCTCCGAGTACAAGACCTAAACGAGGACATGCTGCGCCGCCTCCGTGAAATGCACATCGAGGATTTAGAGACCCCTGGTGACGCCTACCTCGGATACGGACAGCACAACCCACTCTTAACTAATATTAGACTAGGTGAAATTGATTATGTACCAAGAAAAGATAGGAATCGGCTGCTCAGTAAGAGAACGACCGCTCCACGTCCCCATAGATTGTAATTAGCTGTAAATAGGATAGGGCAATATAGAACAACTTCATAAATTTATATAAATTTATTACTGTACACACTAACAAGCACACAGCACACACTACACGACACTTATACAGATCTCTTTTAGACAAACATAGGTAGACTGTAAGTAGCTGACACACCCACAGACCGAATACACCACCGGCCTGTGGACATATTGTTGTAACATATGAACTAGGGAAATAAACATCTTTCTATTCTATTCTATTCTAGTTAAATGGTGCAACTCATCCTTAGTCTTACTACAAATAAAATGTGTTGTCCAGGTTGCCTGGAAGAAATCATCCAAAATTTCAAGCTCCTAGTAGTTTTGGCTATGTATTGATATTTCAGTCAGTTAGTTTTACCTTTTATATAATATATAGATGTAGTAATTAACAAAAATACACAGTCATAGGAAAGTAAAGGTACTTATATCGAAATCTGGCAATGCTCATGAAGTTTTAAATAAGGTTTTAACTGGAGTGTGGTAATGTGAATAAAACAAGTTGTGTAAGCCATTCTCTAGCGGTTATGTGCCCCCGGAGAATCAACTTTAAAAGGACTCGGTGTTCTCAGCAAATTGCCTAGGTTCTATTCGGGTACACTCGTTAAAACTCTTCCACGGTATTTAAGAACTTAAATTATGGTATTTACTAGGTTCTTTGTGTACCAAAATGTGCTTAGATGATTAAAAATGTTGTTTGAATTAATTATGTGTCTGTGTTAATTAAATAAAGACCAGTAATTAAACATTTTGTGAACCATTTATCAAATGGAATGAGCGTAGGTAATAAGCAGGTGGGTACTTAAAATTATTATGCTTTTTATAGACTATAGGGTGATCTGTTCAAAAAGTTTTTTTTTATGAGGTAGGAAATTATCAAATGACTTCTTCCGTTCTAGGGTCTGAGAGGGTGTTTCAGACTTTTACTGTGTCAAAACTTCCCGCGGCTCTAGCGAGCATCGACCCTACTTTGCAGTTTTGCAGACATCACTTTAAGGTAGAACTACATTGCGCACACGTGTGCCACACGCCGATCTGAGCGCGTCGGTCTCCATACATTTTATAAGGAAGTAGACTTGTAGAGCTACACTTGATCCACGCCACGCGACGTCATTCTACGTACAAATCAGAAGTGTTACACGTGTGCGTCAGTCTAATGCAGTTCTAGATTTACAGCGAGCGTGGAATACTAAGCGCTGTCGACGACTCAGGCTCGGTTCTTACCGAACAGCCAGACGGCGAACTAACCTTTGCTCGTCGTCAAACACACATATCCACACTAGGAACGTGACTATGAAACCTTGAAGTTAAGAAGATCTACATAATGATCATTTCATTAAACCATAAGCTAAAGATTATTTGAATTTAACGACACGGGTGGTGCAGTGGTTGAGCGATTGGCTACCTCGCTGCGTCTCGCGGGTTTGATTCACACACGGAACCAATATTTGTATGACTTACAGATAAGTATTATAGTTATAGTTCCGGGAACGCACCCACGACACGGGAGTTATTCCTAGTGTGGGGCAAAGTATGGGAAAAATTGCTCACAAATATAAGTCAGGTAAATATCGAAACCAAAAATCTTAAGATAGGCTAGGCATATAAGCGCATGGCAGATATAGAATATTTATTTACATTTTCTGTCGTCCTAATCTATACATAAAATAAATCTGTAAAAGATTTCAGTTGTGCGCGCATCACTTAAAAGGTACGAAATTGATGTAGATAACTTTTTTAAATTAAAATTATGTGTAACTTAAGATATTATTTAGGCTTTGTTTCATCGCAATCAGTTGTCTATATCGAAAGATATACTACACTACCTTTTGCCCGCAGCTTCGCCCGCGTACATAAAATATAGCCTACGTCACTCAGGAATAAAGCAGCTTTCTATCAGTGAAAAAATTCTGTCAATCGGGTCAGTACTCTCATAGATTACCTCCTACAAACAAAAAAAAACAAACTACCTCTTTGTAATGTGTAGATTCATTGACTGTTAGGCGTTACGAAGTTCGCTGGGTCAGCTAATTTTTAGATATAAATATCGGTATACCTAGACAGTAGATCAAACAGTACATTACTATGACACAAACTACATGAGCGTCTGGTTTGGCTCACGCGAACCATCCCGCACTGGTGATCACACTCACGGGATGCTGCGGTAATGACTAATAGCTCTCAATTATACAATACACGCCAGCTTGCTGCATATCCACTCACATTTGATGGATTGATTGTTATTTTTGATAGTTCTGTTCTATTTCTTTGTGTTACACGTGAATACATATTTACAAGGCCCCGCAAATCTAATAATATTGTTTTTAAATCGCAGCTTAGTATAAATGGTTGGTTAAAATTGAATTAAAGTGCGTTTCATCATCATTATTTCAGCCGATATACGTCTACTGTTGGACATAGGCCTCCCCAAGCGTCGCCAAAACGAACGTTCCTGCGCGTCTCACATCCATCGGCTTCCCGCAACCTTCACCAGTTCATCGGTCCACCTTGTAGGAAGCCCTAAACGCTTCGTCTTCCGGTACGCGGTCGCCACTCCAGAACCTTTCGGCCCCAACGGCTATCCGTTCTGCGAGCAATGTGCCCTCCCCATTGCCACTTAAGTTTGGCAATTCTTCGTGCTATGTCGGCAACCTTAGTTCTCTTGCGGATATCTTCATTTTTGATTCGATCACGCAAAAAAACCCCGAGCATAGCCCTTTCCATTGCTCTTTGGGTGACTTTAAGCCTTCTGATGAGGCCCATTGTTTGCGACTACGTTTCGGAGCCATATGTCATTACTGGCAATACGCACTGGTCATAGACTTTCGAAAGTGCGTTTGAATGAATATTAACCACCACTAATTTTTAATTAGTACAAATACTTAAAGGGCTATTAGAAAAGGTCCTGTTATTGTTTATGTAAAGTTTCAATAAATAATATTCTTAGACAGCAAAGTTATTAGCGTTTGTTTTTATCCCAAATTGTCACTCAATTTATGGAAATGTTGTACAGACTAATTATGAATGAATAAATGACGATCAAATGAAAATAAAAAACTGCGTCGTATTTTATAGTAACAATTATTATGAATAATTGTTTCAATTATAATTTACCAATTATGAAAATGTCTTGGACAATTTTGGGATTTAGTTTTTTTTTACTTTTGACTAAAAAATGTGATCAAAAACGGCTACGTATACGGGATTGTTTTTCTGCACTAAATAAAAAATAGAGGTGTATACCTACTTGGCTTATTGAGAATGTATACAGCAACATATCAATTTAATTTAGAGATTGTAGCAAAGAAGAAAGGCAAGGCAAGCAAAGACACGGCGTCCTTACCTTCCGCATGACGCAGGTACTCACCGGACATGGTTCGTTCGGGAGTTTCCTGCACGGGATTCATGCGGAGGTGACGCCCGGGTGTCGCCACTGTGCGGAACGCCCGGAGGACACGGTGGAGCACACAGTCGAGGTGTGCCCTGCTTGGGCGGAGCATCGCCGTGCCCTCGTGGGGGCGATCGGTGGCGGAGACCTCTCGCGCCGGGCCTTGGTTGAGGCCATGGTCCGAAGCGAGGAGGAGTGGCAGGCGGTCGCCGACTTCTGCGAAGCAGTAATGCTCGCAAAGGAGGAGGCCGAACGCATCAGGCAACGGCGTTATCGCCGCCGCCGTCGCCGGGATTCTGATCCCGAATTCCGGCCAACGTAGACGCGGGCTTGCGGACAGTGAGCAATGGGTAGCTCACTGTCTGGCCGTCCGGTAACTGTCCGGACCAAGCCCAAGTCGTCGACGGCGCGCACTGTTCCCGCGCGCCTCAAGGAGTTGTCAGCAACAGCAGGGACCCAGCCGGGTCGAAGCCTACTGGGGCCAGGGTTATCCGAAAGGGCGCTCGAGCCCCGGTATGAAGGCTAGAAGGAACGGGGTGGGTCTTTTAGTCAGTAAGAGTCTGACACTATCTCCCGCTCCGCCCAAGGGCGGGGGATGTCAATGCATGATTTTTTCCCACCATAAAAAAAAAAAAAAAAAGGCAAGCAAAGAAAAAAACCAGGCAAGACCAAATCGGCCTCACGCGGTGTGAGTTCCGTACAAACTTACCTATATACATAAATAGTTCAATTCCCGAATTGGGTTTCGAAGATTTTTCCTGAATCGCAATTTTCTGTTTTGTCACTTAACAATTTTACAGATTTTAGAGTTTTTCCTATGCTTGTTCATAATAAAACTTGCTTCAGGATTCTAGATCAACGGAAAGTTCCTTACTGGTTTTGATGGTTTAGGCGCATTAGGGCTAATTCTCATTTTGGCAACCGACTCCCAAATGGACCACTTCTCATTATGGCCACTTCTCATTTTGGCTACTTCTAATTAGGGCTACTTCTCACATGGGCTACTTCTCACTTGGGCTACTTCTCACTTGGGCTACTTCTCATTAGGGCTATTACTCATTAGGGCTACTTCTCAAAATTTGGGAATGTTTATTGAAATAAGTACTGTCTTTATGTATATAAATATGTTTATTCATTCATAAGAGATCAATTGCATTATTTTAAAAATAAATCAACACTAATTGAACCAATGTAATAGGTAAGTATACAATATTATAAGTATTATTTCTTGTCTTCTCTCAACTTTAGTCTGGTTTAAAATAACATTTATTAATTTATAATTTGAAAATTGTGCAACAGAGCGTCGTTACCTCTTTGATTTTTCATAAACCCAAGTTCTTCTTCCATCTTTTCGAAAAATAAACAACAATAATTAAGACAATTCACCGTTTTACAATCGATTAAAAAATAAAATTAAGGCACCCACATTTTCGATAACTTAAATTACTTAGTAACAACATTTTAATCTTAGTCAAGAATGTAACTTTTATTTTTTAATAATGCATTAATAATGACAATTATTACTCTCGTGTATCTAGAACTAATGAATTATCAAATACAATGATTTCCTGGCGTATATTCTTTATTATCTACAACTTATATTTATTGTGGACGTATAAGATAGATGGCAGTATTGTGCCTTTACTAGAAAATCGGGTAGAAAATAACAGATGGCGCTACGTGTACTACGCGCCGTCATACTGATTTGTGTATGTTATAAAAAAATTAATGTTATTTTAAACCAGACTAAAATAATTACAAGAAGTAATAATTATAATATTGTATACTTACCTATTACATTGGTTCAATTCAGGGACTTAAAAACACCTTCATAAAGGTTACAGAATTATAAGTGTTACATGTTGAATTGGTAACAGAATCAAATATGTAACACTTATTAATGTGTTTTTCATTGTGTTAACCCAAAACACTTACAAAAGTGTAACCCTAACATATCTGTAACAGATATAAAAGTGTTAACAGTGTTAATAAGTGTAACAGGTAAACGCAGCACTTTATTACGGTTACAGTTTGAGTCCCTGGTTCAATTAATGTTGATTTATTCTTAAAGAGGAGGCATCAATGCCCAGCCTAAGAAGCTGCTGTTCAGCTCGTGTTTATGTACCTAACACGAAAATCTTAAAATTAGATACCATGAAGATCAATTAGCTACATTGTAGGAACGCATGAACTTACTACTTTACTATCATTTTCCAAGAAATGATATTGGCGCGAACACAAGGTACTTTGTTTATAATTATCGTAAACAACTGATACTCAACATACATATGTTCATGTGTAATTGAGTGTAACAGATATATTTGAAGGTTATATTTACCTTACGGTGTTTATGCCCTTTTTTTACATCGAAAATCATCAAATGACTCCTCCCGCTCTGGATGGAGCAAGAGAGTGTCAGACTTTTACTGACTAAAACACACCACTACCACTGTTCCTTCAGTTCAGCTTTACGGTCTATGACACGGTAATTGTTTCGGACAATCCCGAAGCCTTGGCAGGTATCGGCCCTAACGGACTTTGTCTATCATGCTGACATCTCTTTGAGTCACATACGGAACACAACACGCCGTCGACCTGAGCTTAGTGGGTCCTTTCTGAACGGCGAGTATCCCATGGCTCGCCATAAGCAAGTCCGTGTTTATAATGATCTGAAATCGACCGATCTAGAAGAAGGTGTTTCTTTCTACCACATTGACAAAAAGTTACAGTTGCCATCGCGGATCTTGAGCAGTTGCGCAGAAGTCAAATATTCGGTCTCTTTAGTGGTGCGCCGCGCCATCACGTCATAGACGTCACTCTTAATTCGTTCCCTGCGTTGCTGCATGTATCTAACAACGAAGACGATTGGCTCGCCAATGTATGGAATGCGCAAAGCGATCCCCACTCTGACGCCGAGCGCTCAAGATCCGTGATGGCAACTGTAGGACGCCATGACGCCTCTGTAAGCTTCAAAGAGGGGACTTACCACCACAATTGTGGCATGCTCAAACAGTGAATACACCCTGATTAAACGTGCTTAGAAGTGGAGTTGATGTCATCTGAAAAGTTCGTGGTATGTATCGGTATTTATAAGAATTAGAAATTGTCTAAAGTGTTAAATTTGCCTTTATACTTTTATGATATGTATAAAGTTTATATATATAATACAACATGTAACTGGAATAATGCACATCACATCCCAATTAGAAAATTCTGTTATAAATCATAATTCAAATACAGTACTTAATTTTTAAATGCCTATTTTAAAAATAGCCAAAATTTATTCAGTAGCCGATTTTGAACATAATAGTAACATAAGTGCATAGGAGATGAGCGAGAAGTGTATGCACAAGCACAGGATCCTTACCTCTCATAGTACCATGGGATAACAATCGACATTACCCGGGAGCTTTCTCCGATTGTCTCGTGTAAGGCGCAGGACCAATGGCTTTACGTGCTTTCCAAGCAACCGGTATCACACCATCAACAACCACACTCCGTCTTGCTGCAGTGGAAAAAACCAATAGCTCTTTTTATTCGGCCCTGGAATCGAATTCACGACCCCACGCTCAGCAGTCGCGATTGCTACCCAACCAACGAGGCAGTTTCTACAAAACGCGAATGCAATGCGATAAGGCCACCTATTGTATGTATGTGTTTTAGTTTCCTTTTTGTATGTGTCATGGTGTACAATAAAGTGTTTAATAAAGAATAATAATAAATAAAAATACCACTCTTCACAAATACTAACCTACACAGATTCTTACATTTTTACCTAAGAAAAACTAGATTAAACTGTCCAAAGAATTTTTAGGAGTACTTTTGAACGTGTCCGGTGTGGGAAGAGTTTCATCTAATTAGTCTTATCAGCTTCATTTACAACGTCGACGCAGCCAGACAGTTTGTTCCAAATAAACTTTTTACTAACTTGAAAGCTGAGAATTTCTGAAGAATCCTTACCAGAGACGGTTCCATTGCTAAGTGGTAGAAGAATGTGGGCTGGAATGGTTCTACCTGCATTCGGAGTTAGTTCTATTGTAATACCTTCTAGTGGAAAATTATTTGTTCATGTTTTATCTTGTCTTGAAGACTGGTTATATTTATAGCACGAATAAATAAGAAATACCTAAGCGTAATGTCTTGTTTTTGGGTGTGGTTTTGCCAGGTTTTTTTTCAGACGACATGTTACAGTTTAGGTATGCCTGGAAGCCTTACTTTATTTGTTTTTGGTCCTTCTTGCGTTCTTATTAAACCACATTTCAAAGAAGAATTTGAATCTTGTTTTTTTGTGTAAGTCGGGACATGACTTCACTGACCACCAGACGTACCCCCGATACCTATATGTGGACATTTTCCACTTATACGTACAAAACGTTTTGGGAACACATTCATTTGAGCGTACAGGTAAGGAGTAGAATTCCATACTGGAGTTTATTGATAGCTACAACCTGGGAGTTATTCAGTCAAGAGCGAATAGATTATTTTTAGGTAAGCATGGTCAATTGCCGACCACAGTATCTTTTTTCTTCAGGTAAGATAGTGGTAAAGCGGGAACCTCTCTATAGTAAAAAATCGACCCCATATACAAAGTTTTTTAGCAATGTAACGCGTCTAGCTAAACATATTCTTGTTAATCTGATCTCACTCTACTTGCACTCGTAGGCTCATCATTCTTCTAACCACGATCACCCTATCTTTTAAGCACAAGTGCTAAAAAAAACCGAGCATTAGTACGTACATAGAGCGTATAACATATTTATAGGCAGCTATACGTGCTGAATATTTTCACAAGAGCAACTGTAAACAGAGCGCTGATCCGATAAATCGCGTATCATTTCGGTCTCTTCGACATGTGAGCGACGGATCCCAGATGTTCACATGTTTCTGTGAATGCTGCCACATGAAAGGAGTGCCCTCTTTTCGTTTGGCTCATCTCTCGGAAAATTTGACGTTTCAATTTTATTAATACAAACGTCTTTTGAAGGAGTGGACGTGTACTTGTTTCTTTGGTTTAAGAGATTTTATTTAAGAGGTCATTTCATATTACAAAAATATACACGACGTGTCAAGGAAATCTATTGCAGGCAAATAAACTTAAATTTGAATAATCTGTAGCACGACATGATGATCACATGTATGCTATAAAACAACAAGCTTAGGTTTTTTTGAGGTCTGAAATTATCAAATAACTGCTTCCGCTCTGGATGGAGCAAGGGCAAGTGACAGACTACAATATACTGACTAAAATCCACCCTTTTTCTTTCAGTTGCCTATTGCATTCCACGACCACAGTGACTCTTAGAAAAAAACCCACAGACAACCATTTTATGTGACAGTTTAATAATTCTAACCCAATTGAAATTAATAGACAATTAATTCCACATTATGGGCGTGTTAAGCAATGGAAACTATCGTGTACTACCTACAGATATGTCAACGAAAACTTATAAACTCCGTATGAATATAACAAATCTTTATTAGATTATAATTGCTTGATATTCATATCAAGAAAAAATCGTTTTGTATATGTCGCAGTAAGATAGATGAAGCCGTAATATAGTTATATACCTAGGGATATAATTATATACCGTAACATAGTTATACGAAAGCGATTCATTACTATCTCACTAGGAATATAGTTATAAAACGGTCCAATTTTAGTGATATACTTATATTACTAGATTAAGTTTAGTGAAATAGCTTTCGGAGTGTGCGGCGCAGGCGGCGCGGTTTATATTACTTTGAATGATTCTATACCAAATGAAAACTTGTCACTGAGAGAAATATGCCAAAAATTGTCGCGCTTTGGTGGCCAAGGTTATTTAAAATGTTCCTGTAAAAAATCGAATATACAGTGTTCTACTAAAAGATGTGCCTGTAAGAAGCATTCAGTGCAATGTAATTCTAGATGTCATGATTCCTCTTCTTGTCTGAACAAAAATTAAAAAATACTTTTAAAGAAACCAAGATCTCAACTTGTTGATAAGAAATAAAGATATCTCAAAACTGTTTGGCTTTAAAAGATTTTTAATGTTTGATTAGTTTTAATTGTATTGTTAATGTTTAAATTCCAAAAAATATGATCGTTTTAATTATAATTACTTTAATACGTGTTAATGTCACAAAGTATTGTAACTAACTGCAGGATACATAAAGTTTATTTATTTATTTATTTATTTATTTAAACTTCATGTACAATAGTGGTACATAGGCGGACTTAATGCCACAAGGCATTCTCTACCAGTCAACCTTTGGGTTAAAAAAGACAACACTGTGGTAGGTTTGCACAATAAACAAATACATAATAACAAATAGTTCAAATGGAACAATATAAAATAAGTTATTTATAATAATAAAATAATAATAAAATACATATATATGCTAAAATAATAAACTAATAAATACTATGAAAAATATGAAATCACTATGAGAACTTAATAACAATACTGAACGAAAAGTTAAAGTTGATTTATTAATAAAGATAAAACCAATAAAATTTTGTTTTATTTAAGAATATATGGTGGATTTCTATTTCATTAAGCTAAATCAAGTAATGGGTCTGTCTCAAAAAAGTGGCACTTTTTTGAAATTTTTAAAATTTTTCAGAAATGTTTGAGAATAAATAACCTTAAATATACTACAATATGATGACAATATGATACAATATGACAAACCCTAATATATTTATAACACTGAACTTAATCTAGTAATATAAGTATATCACGGGTCTACCTTTTATAGCAGAACTTTTTACGTCATAATATTGTTTTGCTTAACAACGGATAGCATAAACTTCATTTCGCAGAAAATCATTTCGCATACACTCAGTTGTCATACATTCAAAATTCATAATTTTGTTAGTCAGAATCATTTTTAGGCATAATGTTTATATCCATAATAATTAAAAAGCAGAACCATCATATCGCAGAAAATTCACAGTCAGAATCGTCTTTTGGCATACATTTTATATCGATAGTCATGAAAAGGCAGAACTGATTTTGACTACTAATATCAAAACGCTAACCTAAATGCTAATTACAAAAATATTGTCGGCTTGGATGCATGTAGCATGCAAACAGGCATACAACATGCAGCATGCATGCAGCATGCAAGCAGGCATACAACATGCAGCATGCATGCAACATGCAGCATGCATGCAGCATGCATGTAGCATGCAAGCAGGCATGCAACATGCAGCAGGCATGCAGCATGCAAGCAGGCATGCAACATGCAGCAAGCATTGTTTCTGTCACGGCTCCGGCGCTGCGGGGTTTGGGCGGCGCCACGCGAGCTTATCGTCTCAGATGGTTTTAACGCTCACCACCGCAGCTTCGGCTTGCTGGCCGGCTTCGCCGGCCAGACTCAGCCGCGGTGGCGGGCCTTCAAACCACCTGCTCCTCAGCTCGCGGGCCGCCCTACCCCTCCGCGCCTACGCGGGTTTAAATTACACTCTAGGGGTAGGGCAGACAAGACTGCGTAAAGTCGGTTTCGCAGCGATTCGTTTCTGTCACAAAATTTTGCAGCACAACGTATTGACTTTTAATGACACAAATTTAATTTAATATTGAAAATGCTACCAATACATGCTATATTTAGAACATTCTATGTCACTTTTGCAGACCATTCGATTTTAAATACATTGCAAGTAGGTTATCTAACCATTCGACAGCATAAATTTACTTTATTTAAATTATCAGTTTTATTCCATATATTATAAGTTTTTGATGTTTTGAACACTAATTTTTATAAGAAGATACATCTATTTTAATTTTTGATGTTCAAATATGCACCCATACCAATTAATCGTATCACTAAATAATTGTTATGCTAAACAAAATTATGCATAATATTAATTATGGCAAAGGTAATTATGCGAAACAAAATTCTGCCAAGATAAAAGTATGCCATTGTAAATTCGGACACGTAAATATTCTGCCAAACAAAAGTTATGCTAAATAATTTTTATGCCTTAAAAATATTCGATTAAATAAGATTATGCCATGTGAGTTATGCCAAATAAAAATCGGAGTATCAAGATTCTGCCAAATAGAAGGAACCCGTATATCACTAAACTTCGACGGTTTTATAACTATATTCCAAGTGAGATAGTAAAGAATCGCTTTCGTATAACTATGTTACGGTATATAATTATATCCCTAGGGATATAACTATATTACAGCTTTATCTATCTTACTGCGACATATACATTTATACAAGGAGAAACGGACTAACTGACATCAACACAAAACCGTAAAGTAGTGTGATTTTGCACAGTTTCCTTCTATGGCGTAGACTATCACTAATGCCGGCCATACGCGCTCAAACCGATCGTCCAAACGGTATGACGCTACCGATTGGATCAAACAGATTTGACCGTGTGTGGCAGTGGATTGGTATGACAACATGTTGGTCATATCACACACGGTCAAATCTGTTGGACCATCGGTTTGAGCGTGTATGACCGGCGTAAGAGAGAATTTTCCAAAATTTACCCCATTTAAGGGGATGAAAGAGGTCCAAAGTTTATATGGAGAAACCTACTTTTACGCAGATGAAACCGCTGGCGGAAGCTATCAACAATAAAAAAAAACGTTTTTTATTTTTTATTTATTTCTATAAAATTGTGCTTGACTACGATCCCTGGTGGTGATGCAATCGTTAATGGTTTGGCGCACTAGTTTATTAAGAGCCTAATCGGACGGGAAGACCGCAGCAGGCAAATTGTTCTAGTCCCTCGATGTACCTACGTGGTATTTACAATTTCGCGCAATATTTTACAATCTTTCGTTTGCAATGTTCCGGTGACAGATCTACAAGTAAGATACTTGAAAGCAATGACTACAATGAACCAACTTTAAAACTCAAAACCTCCGAGGAAGACGCCTACACTGAAGTTGATTCAACATCAATAAACCAACTGCTCTTTCGACTTGGGAAACTCTAACGCATACTTTATAATACTTTCTTACCGTGTAGAATATTATACAAAAACTTCAACAAGCAAACAACAAGTTAACTAAACAGATAAAAAGTTGCTCTCAAGAAGTATTCCTGTGCACTTCCCAACTACTTTTATTAGTTTCGGATCAAAGCTTACAGAACACACACATTCCCACTGCTGCGGTTTTATTTTTATAGCTCTACGAGACCGTTTATGGGAAATAAAGAGCTCTGCAATTATGTTTATAGGATAAACAGATAGGAAATTATACGATTTATCGATAGTGTAGTGCCGAAAGACCTCCACTGCTGAACATAGGCTTCCCCCAAGAGTTGGCACGACAGCAGGTTCTGTGCATCTCGCATCCATTGGATTCCCACGACTCTCATCAGTTCATCAGTCTACATTTAGGACGTCTTCCAACGCTGCGTCTTCCAGTACGCGGTCGCTAAAACCAGAATCCTTTTGCTTCATCTACCGTCTATGCTTTGAACAATGTGTTTTGCCTACTTAGTTTTGCACTTGTTCGTGTTCTCGAAACTCTGACCGTAACTCTCTCCATTGCCCTTTGAGACACACAATATGTAATATTCTATACATATTTGCTGTCGGTCTAGCAATTAGTAGCTAATTGAAAAGCTTGGGCCTAAGTAATAACAGGCTGGATCCTAAAGTCCACTTAAAGTCTCTTGTAAATTTAAAGTCTCAAAGCTATGCTAGCCGAGGTTGCACTGCGCATGAGTAACCGTTTTAACATACCGAAATTCCATCATTCTTCAGAAAGCACGTTAAGCCGTTGGTCACGGATGTCATTTGTACAAAACAGAAAATCTGACAGTCTTCATCGTTTCGTTTTCGTTTTCGTTTAGTTTTCGTTTGGTATCGTTTTGCAAGTAGCGTAGCTAGGCGTGGGCAACGTGGGCCCTCGGCCACGGCCTCGCAACCAAAGTGGCCTCGCTTGTGCGAGGACTCTTTAACACAGAGAGTTTTGTTTTATAATTTACTAGCTTTTTCCCGCGGCTTCGCAAGCATACATAAAATATAGCCTATGTCACTCAGGAATAAAGCAGCTTTCTAACAGTGAAAAAATTTTCGCAATCGGACCAGTAGTTCCAGAGATTACCCCCTACATACAAACTTACAAATTTTACCTCTTTATAATATTAATATAGATAGGCTCGCGTTTGACCACTATTTCACGTGATGGTAAGCGACGATGTGGTCGAACACTAGGTTGCGACAGTCGCTGTCAGGGACTCAAACTGTAACCGTAATAATGTGTTTTAACGCTGTTTTTTAAAACAGTTTTAACAGAAAAACAGATACAATAATGTTACCGAATCAAACTGTAACATTTTATATGTGTTAGGGAGTGCTACCGAATCAAACTGTAACCTGTTATATGAGTTAATAAGTGTTAATATGTTTAACTGAAATAATCAGTTTTAGTATAGCTTTATGTAAATTGTAACTTTGGCAAAGCTGCGTTTACCTGTTACACTTATTAACACTGTTAACACTTTTATATCTGTTACAGATATGTTAGAGTTACAGTTTCGTAAGTGTTTTGGGTTAACACATTGAAAACACATAAATAAGTGTTACATATTTGATTCTGTTACCAATTCAACATGTAACACTTATAATTCTGTAACCTTTATGAAGGTGTTTTTAAGTCCCTGGTCGCTGTCTCGTTTTCGAATTTATGAAAGAAAAAACCGGCCAAGAGCGTGTCGGGCCACGCTCAGTGTAGGGTTCCGTAGTTTCCCGTCCGTCACAATAAGTGTACCCACTTATGAGTTTAAAAAAATGCTTGCATACGATTATACTACAAACTTAGTCCAGAAATTATTTTGTACAAATTTTTTGTCTTTTTGTACAAAAACTGTTCTTTTCATCAAGTTCAAAATAATTTTCCTAGAAAGTCCTTATAAAGTTCTACTTTTCAGATTTTTTTCATATTTTCTAAACTTATGGTTCAACAGTTAGAGGGGGGGGGACACATTGTTTTTTACTTTTGGAGCGATTATTTCCGAAACTATTGACATTATCAAAAAATGATTTTAGTAAACCCCTATTCATTTTTAAATACCTATCTAACGATATATCACACGTAAGGGTTGAAATTAAAAAAAAATCACTTCCCACTTTACATATAGGGGGGCTACCCTAATAAAACATTTTTTTCCAATTTTTGTTTTACTACTTTGTCGGCGTGATTGATGTACATATTGGTACCAAATTTCAGCTTTCTAGTGCTAACGGTCACAGAGATTAAGCGAGGACGGACAGACAGACAGACGGACAGACAGACATGGCGAAACTATAAGGGTTCCTAGTTGATTACGGAACCCTAAAAACATAACCCTTCTTGCAGTCGGGTAAAAAGGCCTCGCTGATGCGCCTTTACCCACGTCTAAATTAGTCCACGTTACACCTCTGAGTTTTACCCAATTACTGGATTGTGTAGGTCAGATAGGCAGTTGTGCCAAGTAAAATATTGATGTCCAGTCTCACTAGTTAGTCTGGAAGAAGAAAGAAACTTATTTGGGAAAAGACTAGGCAGATTAATTTATTGGTGCTAATTTGAACCATATGTACCTAATGTAGTTTCCCAAAATTAGCTCAATGTATCGATTTTTATCAAGAAGAACCTAATTATAACCGACAGTATATGCTTTTTGTATCTAGGTACAATATGAATAAAAAAAGATAAATAAGAAATTTAAAAGAAAATCCCCCCTTCCTGCAAAAATTTCGAGCTGTCGCTAACAGTGTTTTCTGAAAAGCCGCGATATAGACGGCTGAACACACCAGATCCCAGAGAAGATGCTGGGACTAGCTATAGGTACATACACATTTGAGCAAAGGCGGACGGAGAAAGTGTCGTCTTTCCTTCCACAAAATAAGATGGTATCTAAGAAATGCGTTCGCATTTACTACGCACTATTGACTTCAATGCCAACATTATGAATATTTACTTCTCAAAAGAAAACCATAGACAAAGCTAACACATAAAACGCAAACATAAAAAGTTATGTCGAGATTAAAAACCTAGTATATATCCATACAAGAATATTTTTGATATAAAAACGGCACGCATGGCAAGAAGCTGCTTTCGGGTGTAATTCACAAAGTTTATGCATAAAAGTTTGAAAGCAAGCATGTTTGGTGCATGGCATTCGTAGGAACGGAGCTAAGTTGTATTCGTCGCGACGAGCCATAGACCACAGAATATTTACTGCTACGAGTACATACAGTGTAGACCAACCTTTCCACACAAATTAGCATGTTACTGAGTGTTACTCATTGCGTGTAGATAACGATGGTCCATGGCCTTTTTTTAGGAAAGAAATCGTCAAAAAGTCTCAGGGTGGGACAAAACCCACCCTTTCTCCTTCGCATTCCAAAGCCGCGGTAACTCTTTTGAACAATCCCGCAACCCTGGTAATGTAGCGGGACCTATTAATTTTGCTGACAGCTCGTGGCGCGAGCGTAGCATAACGCGCTGTCGACCAGTGTTTGGTCCACAAGCCATCAACTCTAGGAATCGCACCGCGCCTCTTAACGCCCGGTACGTCTCTTGCGGTGACTGAGGTTAGTGGATGTCCTCACCCTCACGCTTTGCGCCATCCTTTTGCTTGGGATCAGAGGTTCTAGTATGCGATTTTGAGGTACTCGATCGTGTTAACGTAGGTAAACGTTTGCTTAAGTACAATAATATTAAATCTAATGAAAAAAAGGTTTACCTTTACTGTCACCAAGCGGCACCTATTCAGTTTTAGTAGAATTTGATGTTTACGTTATGTTAAAAATCTCGTACTTAGACCACTGACTATGAATACGACAGCCAGAGCTTGTGCTCAGCTTACAATGCGCACGAATAAGTATAAGTAGATAGATAGATATACTCTTTAGGGTACAACTTAAACAAAATGAGAGTATGAACTTAAAATGAGCGGTCTTATCGCGAAAAGCGATTTTTTACAGACAACCTTAGGATTTATTTTTGAATAAAAAGATAGGTATGCCACAATATAAGTTGTATTGGCGTTCGTCACTGGCACAGGGATTCTGAGGTCTGTGAGACGAACTAGGTATAAGAAACTCGCTCATGTGTCGCTGGATAGCTGCTTATAAAAAAAAATACCGCTGTAATAGTCGACGTGTCGTAAAAAAGGTCAGGGTGATACTGAAAAACGGAATCGAGAGCGTGTTGAATTTTTTATCGCGGCTTCTATCTTGTAAAGCGCCTGTTATAGCGATGTCTCGACTTTTACATAACGAATCGCACGCGAGGGAGATTGCTCCTACTAAATTTAGAGGCGTTTAACTTGTTCAGTTTCGACTCCGTAAATCTTTATTTGCATGCTGAGACAATAACAATCCAGCCCTTCGAGCTGATTTAGGAACTGTCTATCGTTCAGTAAGTATTTTAGTTTATCGGATTTGTTGGAAGTTTTGTCTCTTGTAAACGGCCGTAAAGATAGGTACGAATATATTAAGTACGGCACCTAGGACAGGATATATACGTCCTTTTTTTTTTCTTGGCAATAGGCCTTGTTTTAAAACTATAGACATATAGACAGATATGTCTAGATAAATATCAGTCTCTCCTAGGAGACTGAGAAGTCTCTCCTAAGAGTGCAGTGGTGAACCAGCGGTAACTACCCTGGTTTACGAGGTGTACGTCGTGGGTTCGAACCAAGGCGGGCGCTTTGCTTTGTGTGATTCATGTCATCACTATCGCTTTCAAACGTTGAAAGAAAACATCGTGAAGTAACCGGCTTATCCTAGAACTAAAACTATGAAGACATTTGACAACCACCAACCCGGCCCATTCCTGTCTACCCATTCCTCTCCTAGAGAGGAGGCTTCAGTGCTAGCAGAGGGAACACTACAAGGCTTATTATGGTTATAGGCAGGGACTTAAAAACACCTTCATAAAGATTACAGAATTATAAGTGTTACATGTTGAATTGGTAACAGAATCAAATATGTAACACTTATTTATGTGTTAACCCAAAACACTTATAAAAGTGTAACCGTAACATATCTGTAACAGATATAATGTTAACAGTATTAATAAGTGTAACAGGTAAACGCAGAGTTGCCGAATTTGCAATTTGCTTATTTAAGGTACTGTGCAATTACTTATACCTAAAGCTATACTAAAACTGATTATTTCAGTTACACATAGTAACACATATAACAGGTTACAGTTTGATTCGGCAAAACTTATTAACACATATAAAAGGTTACAGTTTCATTCGGTAACATTATTGTATCTGTTACATTTAAAAGTGTTTTTCTGTTAAAACTGTTTTAAAAAACAGTGTTAAAACACATTATTACGGTTACAGTTTGAGTCCCTGGTTATAGGTATGTTCTCCTCTTACCAATTTTGATATTATTAAGTGAGTTAAGATTTTCCCCACATGTGATTTCCTCTTAATGGATAAATCATTATGTGTTTTGTGTCCTCAATTTCCCAAACATTGCTTGCCCGACGTCCCAGCCAGCGCGCACAACTTTCTACTCCGCTTTAAACTCTAACGAGCTTTTTGCAAATAACATTGTCATTTACCATTTGACGGGCGAAAATATTTTCGCTACATCATAATTCACAGGCAACCTAAATAGTTTGGGTTGTCGGAATAAATAAGGGTTACGAGACGGGTCGGTAACGAGTAATAAATTACCGCGGTTATGGAGACTACATCAAAAGGGAACTGTTCCAAAAGAATCTGTCGACACCTCATAAAGTTAAGTGGAAGTGACACGACCTAATAACATTTTGCTAATTACACTAACTTGGTCAACGAAGCTGCTGACTTGTATTTTTGATATTACTAAAGTTATTTCCTTTCATGAAAAGTATGATACTACAAGTTTTCGCAAAATTTTCCACGTATTCAAAAAATTTCGAACGTTAGAACGAAACGAATTAAAAAAAGACTTTGCTTCACATTAATACTGGTTCTCAATAACAGATTAATTTTAAAACAAAATATGGAAAATACTCCTTCCATTTTCGAATTTTTAAATATTCAAGGAAAACGCGGCTCACGATAATATGTGAAATTTTATTTTAAATTCCGAATAACGTTGGGGTTACCAAGCAACAACTACACAAATCAACTTGAAACTAAAAAAAAACAAAACGCGAGGATGCGATGCGGTCGGCGAAATCGGGGTTAACGGGAACGGGTTGTTTACATGTTTGGTCGGTTTTCAAACTGGAGAATTGCGGACCACTGCATCGGGATGTTTTAATTACCGACGTTTGTTTTACAATTCATTAACCGTGTGGATATCTGTTTTTGTAATGGAAGTATTTTGACGTTTATTCCGTATTCATATTTAAATTTTGTAGACCGCAAACAGCGGTGTTTATATATTTTTCATTATCATCCTTTAATTGTTGAAATAAACAG
Source organism: Mythimna ferrago (assembly GCA_910589285.2). Taxonomy (NCBI): domain Eukaryota; kingdom Metazoa; phylum Arthropoda; class Insecta; order Lepidoptera; family Noctuidae; genus Mythimna; species Mythimna ferrago. The sequence goes on along the minus strand of OU342684.1, from coordinate 15,686,065 downwards.
CATTTTTATAATGATAACATAGTCGTAATCTGCTCTGTTGTGGTTGTTATTATATACTTTGATGAAAATCCTAACGTGGGAAATCAATATCATAGCTGAGCGATCCTCATAATGCATCCATTCCCCAACTCGTGGTCGGATTCCAGTCCAATGCTACATTGAGATATCAATATTCCGCAACCAAATACACATGTATCGAAATAGTATCGGATATTACTAATAATGACCGATCGCGGAAAATTACAGTTCTACTGCATAGCCAAGGAATGTTGCCAACGAAAAAAAAAGGTTAAATAACAAAGTTCAGGATCCTAAGAGCAGCCGGTGCCGGGGTGAAATGTGGTGGGGTGCGCGCACGAATATCAAGTAGCGTGCGGCATTACGCGCGCACAGCACTACAGCGCCGCACGTGTAATGGCGGGCGTGACGTCACGTCCGGATACGGCACAACGCGGTCTCAGTCTGTATCATGAATTACATTACCCACCTACGGCATGCAAGAGTAGAACATTGCTATTGCCCCCTCATTTCTTGAAAAAAAAACGAAAGATGAATTAAGTACCTTGGAAAAATTCTTTAAAATCATCGGTAAACTAACTAGTAGGTGCCAGGTGACTGTGGAATGATGGTCATTCCCTCCAACATTTCTTGACATTCTTAATTTCAAAAACAGAAATAAAGACATAAAGCTGTCTTGAATCGACATGTATCGTGATCCTTTACATGGTCTAGTAATGAAAAACAATTCTTTGTTTAATTTCCCGAAAATTAAACAAACCACCTACCTACGCAGGGATATTAAGGAACGGTCAATGTACTTTATTCCACGGTTATCTGGCGCCTTCTTTAGAAAAATCCTATCACCCACTAGTCTATCGAGATCTTTTCAAAACACACTGGCTACCTACAAAAAACTGCACTCAAATTCAAATTCAAATATCGAATACAAATGAAAAAGTGACGTGACGGTCAATGCCTCATTTTTTCGGTCTAACTGTCATTGGTCAAATGTCTGGAATGAATTTAACGTGGAATAAGAATGTTCGTTAAATCATTATAAATCACATAGGTATTCCAACCTAATTTCAGTAACGTTTTACCGTCCTTCCGTCGTAAACCCATTGTTAAGAATTTTGGAAGCACGTGCGTCAAAGGGCTGTAAAACATCTGAGAGTTGAGCCCGCTGTGCGATGCAACAAACTTCTTGAAATATTTCTTTGTTTGCCAGCGAACATCACTAGTACGAATTACTTGCTTCATAAGTTTCATATTGAACAACTTTCAGTCCTTGTAAGAAGCTTCTAAGTTTAATTTATACCTACAACCAACGACGCTAAGGAAAATTAGAAGAAAAATGCACGTTTAAAAAGTTATACTTTGTAAAATAACGGATGTTCTGCCTTGAATTGTAAACCGTCTTGTAATTAACACGTCAAAAGTTTCTTAAGAGACAACGTTACAACTAGAATTTATTCTAGTTCATTGAAGAAAAAACTTCCAATATAACTCTTTCAAGTGTTGCAGTAAAACTCCAGAAAAGAAAACCTCTAAGAAAAACAGATAACAGAGCTTCTCCTCGTAAATTAAGAAATTGTTCTTTTACTTCATAATACTAAACATGTTAACATACACCGCGAAAATCGGGCTTCCCAATCATAACATTAAGAATTTATTCGACTAAATCTAGGATAAACTTCTATTAAAATACTCTAGTTCTAAATAAGGAACACTAGTCTCATAAAATACAAAAACGAATACCAATCGGAACGAAAACCCGCACTTTGGAACACTATAAAACTACATCGATGATAATATTAGCGTATCATTAAAAACAACAGTCTAATCAATCCGCACTGTCTGTTTGTGCTCCACAGTAAATTGTTCGCGAACAGCACAGAACAATAAATACACTAGCAATTGGTGGAATCTCGAATAACAACGTTTACTTTTTCGTTTTGTAAAAATTGCAGCGGCCGCACTCGCTTCAACAATTTATTGACACTGACTGAGCTTCGGAAAATAGAGGCTGTCTGGACTCGAACCGTTTAATTTTAAATAAGTATTTAGATACAGTGATTTTAATATAAGTTAATAAAGCTATTGGGGATTAGCTGGGTATTATACATCAAAGAGAATGTTTAATCTGACAAGGATATATAAAATTATGATTCATTCATGCGCCCTCGGATCGGAGCTGACGTGGCTCTAATTAGGAATCACCCCATTCACTCCGGTCTCTTCAGGCACTTTAAGATTCTGTTTCAGCGGCAAACAATGTTCTGTGCCACTTTCCCTTCATCCCCCCATTTAGCACTTTTCATTTGTGGGAAATGAAGATCTATCTTGCAATTTTATGTTATTTGCATTTTGCATAGTCAGCAATTTGTCAAATGCAAAAGTTTTGAAAATTTGAAGTAAAATTCGGATAATATTGTTCAATTCAGAATTTTGGTAGGTAGCTAAATACAGCAACAAAAACCGGCCAAGAGCGTGTCGGGCCACGCTCAGTGTAGGGTTCCGTAGTTTCCCGCCCGTCACAATAAGTGTACCCACTTATGAGATTAAAAAAATGCTTGCATATACGATTATACTACAAACTTGGTCCAGAAATTATTTTGTAGAACCTTTTTGTCTTTTTTGTACAAAAACTGTTCTTTCCATCAAGTTCAAAATAATTTTCCTAGAAAGTCCTTATAAAGTTCTACTTTTCAGATTTTTTTAATATTTTCTAAACTTATGGTTCAAAAGTTAGAGGGGGGGGACATTGTTTTTTACTTTTGGAGCGATTATTTCCGAAATTATTGACATTATCAAAAAATGATTTTAGTAAACCCCTATTCATTTTTAAATACCTATCCAACAATATATCACACGTTAGGGTTGAAATTAAAAAATAAATCACTTCCCACTTAACTTATAGGAGGGCTACCCTAATAAAACATTTTTTTCCAATTTTTATTTTACCACTTTGTCGGCGTGATTGATATACATAATGGTACCAAATTTCAGCTTTCTAGTGCTAACGGTCACAGAGATTAAGCGAGGACGGACAGACAGACAGACAGACAGAGGGACAGACAGACATGGCGAAATTATAATGGTTCCTAGTTGACTACGGAACCCTAAAAATCTTAAAGCTATACAAGGTGTCGTTTTGAAGCTGCAAAATATTTCAGGAGGTAATTATGTTAGTGATTCTCGACCCGAATCAATAATAAAATAAGTAGGTAATTTTTTTTGTTTTTATAACCGCGCTTTTTTTCACACACACAAACACGGAACAATAAAGGGCGTTTTCACACACACTAACTCGCAACGATAGTTTCATAAATAATGTATCATCCAATCATCATCCCGCACGCCACACCCTAGCCACGCCCCCGCGGCCATCGATCAATCGATTTAGTTTAGTGTAATTAAAAAATTAAATAACAAGTATTATTGATTATTGACCAGGTATCGTATTTTTACATGATTATTTATGAGTTTTATTACAACCTCCTGAAATATTGTGCAGTTTTAAAACTGCACCTTGTTATAGTCTGTCTAAAAAGTCGATCGAGTTGGGTAGTTCGTACAAAGTTATAGATGTTTTATCTCACGAGCGCGGGTGCGCCATACTTGTGTGGGTAAATGTACATGCACATTGTCTTTGTTTGCGTACGCTCGGGAGCGCTCAGTTTCGGCCGAGTCGCCGGCTGAGTCAGTAGTGTTACACAGTTCGCGCCAAAATTATTTGACTAATACCGTCAGCATGGAAGGTACGAGTAAACGAAGAAAAGTTGTTCGCAGTGAGGTAAGGCAAATTAATGTTTATGTTTGGTGTGTATTTACGTTGTGTTTTGAGTTAGTTAAATAAACGTGATTTTAATAATCTATTGTTTATTTTAGGGTCGTCAAATAATTGCAAATGTTTATCATTTTCTCAAAGAAGAATATGAATTCACTGAATTGCATCGAGAACCAAATTGTGATGTATCACATTTGCGTAATATTAGGTACAAAGCGCACTGCATCAGCGACGGGAGTTAGTGGACGAACATTGCAGAAAATATTAAAAGAAGAACGAGACATGTCTAATGAAAGAGATGTAGCTAGCACATCTTTGAAATTCATTTCACCAATGAAAAACCGAAGAAAGAGAGAAATGTGGAACAAAATATAGGTAACCAGTACAGAAAAACTTATCGAAGAAAGTATTGAAAATATAACGAGAGACACATGGCGTAATACATGCAATAGTGTAATTAAGAAAGAAACTGAATATATGAAATATTTTAACACTGATTTTGAATTAATAATCAATTTACAAGATGACAGTGACGACAAAACTGACTCTGAAGAAGAGTCAAGTTATGATTCTGATTGAAATAATATTTTATTAAAAATTAGTGTCAAAATAAATATGTAATTAAAAAATAAAAAATAAACATTTATGAGTATAAGCTTTTATTTTATTATTAATTTTCATTTTGCGATTACCAGTTTTGGTATCAAGAAGTAATTTAAAACCACACTATATAATATCTTTATTATTTTGTTCATAAACAATGAATGAGCTTGCTAACGCTACTTGTAGTTACGCACACAAGCGCGCGTGTCTATACGCACTACAACTACAACTATGGCTCACCCGCGCTCGTGAGATAAAAGAACTGTAAGAATTATAATCTTTCAATTCATCAGATTTGTTTACTATAAACGGAATACGCTAGACAATTGACGTCATTTATTATCCCTGAGAAATGTTGATAAAAATAAAGTACCTCTACTAAAATTATAAAAACTATTAAAATAGCTAAATACAGCAATAAAAATCTTAAAGCTGTATAGTCTGTCTAAAAAGTCGAACGGGTTGGGTAGTTCATACAAAGTTAATAATTATAATCTTTCGCTTCATCAGATTTGTTTCCTATAAACGGAATACGCTAGACAATTGACGTCATATATTATCCCTGAGAAATGTTGATAAAAATAAAGTACCTCTACTAAAATTATAAAACTATTAAAATTCCATAGACTCTAGGAACAATAAATCATGCCTGTGTATGTTTTTTCAAAATAATTTCCACCGACAAATCGCACTGTTTATAGTCTGTCTAATAAGTCAACCGACTTGGGAATTTTGTATAATATTTAATCATTTAAAAAAAAGACGTGTGGCACTCGGGGACTGACGCATTTTTATTTTTATCAACTTATGCAATTATAATTATTTATTTATTTTATTTAAGCAGTATTTTTTTTCCTTTGTTTTTTTTTTCTTTGATAGTAATTGAAGTTACACTTTCACACATTGAATTGAATTTTGATTGGTTGTTCACTCATTTGTTTTCTTATCGGTCACCACGCTCAAAAAACAAATGAGTGGGGTGTTAGGTTATTTTCGTTACGGAATTTCTGGATCCTGTCTCCACGCTCAAGACCCGCGATAGAAGCTATGCAATAGCTTAAAAATACAAATATTCGGTACTTTTTATAAGGTTTTTCTGTTAGTAAACAATGATCTTTATCTCTTATTTAACCTTGAACCCGTGTTGACTACATAAGATTTCATTAAATCCTAATAATTACCCAAGTCGTTTAACTTATTAGATAGACTCTACCAACAACACCGCTCTGACAATGTCACCCGAACGCCCAAAAAGACCTTGTAGCATTGTATCTGTAGAATTATAACTAAATCCTCGTTTTTTTTTGGGTATTTCCCGGATTAGGTCCGCTACACTGGTAAACCTACGTGCCCGGTCGGAGGTTAAGGGGTCCGGTGGAGGTCAACAGCAGGCGTTGCGTATAAAACATAAGGAATTATTTAAAAGAACGGTCGTACGCTTGCTAATGGGAATAATTGCGAGATCTGATTGTCTTAGCGTGATTTATTGCCTATTTTGCATATCTATGGTTTATCTTCTTTTAGGTGAGGTAGTCACTTGTGAATAAATTGGCTGACTGTCTTATTAGGGTATACCTATGCTTGACGCACAGTCGGTTATAAAATAGTCAAAAATGTTTGTTTTGTTAAAACAATAGTACATTGTGATAGAAGTGTGTAATGATTTTATTTCCACTGAGACGGTATTTAGGTAGGTAGGCGGTTTATTCTTAAGAAAACCGAGGACGGTAATTACCAATATTCACGTGTGTCATACGACGGCGACGTTTTTCAATACACAAGTGAAGAAAAATATATTAATGATGATCAATACATGAATAAATTTATGCGCTTCAATAACTTCCCAAATAATTTCTATTTTATCGTATATTAAACCAAGGTAGGCAACTATTGAAACCAATTGATTGCACGTATAAACCACAAAATTCAAACCTCAAAATAATAATTGTCATAATGTTTTATGCCTGGTCCGTCAATTAACTATCATGTATTTTGTGAATTGATTATAATATTATAATAAAGAGGTAAAGTTTTTATTTTTTTTGTTTGTAGGTAAAGTTTTTAATTGTTTTGTTTGTAGGTAAAGTTTTAATTTTTTTGTTTTCCAATTGCTAAAATTTTTCACCGATAGAGAGCTGCTTTAATCCTGAGTGACATAGGCTATGATTTATTTACGTGGGCGGAGCCGCGAGCAAAAGCTAGTTTAAAAATAAAAGCCTATTATAGCCCATCATGTTAACATAACATTAATGCGATTGTAATCTAAAAACAACACCTATTGAAATATTCAGCTTTTTCATTAGGATCAATTAGCAAGGCTCGATAAGTAAGCAAATGACATGCTGGAATATAGCGCGTTCCATTTAAACTCCTACATTTCGGGCATCGAGCCGATATCGATTTGCGTCGATAAACCAATATATGCCTTCGATAACAAAAATAAGGTGCAATTTCCAATGCAAATGTAGTTTGCTCCCCGGTACAACGAGCTCTTGCTAATTCCAATTCGCATGTGGCGATGACGGCAACTTTTATTTTTTGGTACTTTCCTACTGGAAAAGTAGAACTATGAACGCTCTTAGAGTCGTCAAGTTAGCTTCTTCCAAACTTTTGTCGCTAACGGATTTATAAGTTCCAAGATCTTGGCTTCAAATAGGTATTTTATTCTAGCTTCCGGATGCTGGATTTCTAAAATATCGAATTGTTTTTGCTCAAAAATATGGCCGTTTGTTTGGGAATGTTTGTAACATGTCTTGTACTTGTAACTGAAAATAACTCTTCCTCTTTTGGGTGGAGCAAGAGGGAGTGTATTAAAAGGGCGCAGTAACTCTTTCGTACTAACTCGTAGCCATGACAAGTTGAAGTAGAAATAGTAGGTAAAGGATGCAATATACAGCTTCCCAAAGTTTTCATGGATGGCAGAAATAACACCAATTTAGATGACATGTCTACAGAAGTATGTAGATATGGAATTAGAAGGTATGTTGCGCCGACCTTTTACGCATTCGTATACGTTGGAATTAGAGGAACATAGCGATGATATCTTTTTTTTTTTAATTGACATAAACTAGTGCTTGACTGCGATCCTACCTGATGGTAAGTAGCGATGCAATCTTTGATGGTGAGGTGCACTACTTTATTAAGAGCCTATTCAATCTAGCCTTGAAGACACCCAAATTATAATCGGACGGGAAGACCGCAGCAGGCAAACTGTTCCAGTCCTTCGACGTACGCGGTATAAATGACGAGCCGAAACGCTTAGTCTGGACCGTAGGGGTTTCAACAACGTAAGGATGAATATTCGCCGTACGTCGGGTTCTAGTTTAAGGCTTACCGATGTAAGACAATAAAGAAGAATCATTTATATCATCACCAGCCTTTTTAATGTTCCCACTGTTGGGACTCAAGCCTCCTCTCTAGGGGAGGGAATGGGCCGTTATCCACCACGCGGGCCCAGTGCGGGTTGGTGGATGTCACATGTCTTCGAATTTTTGGTTCTAGGACATGCCGGTTTCCTCACGATGTTTTCCTTCACCGTTTTGAGAGCAGTGGTGATGAAATAAATTACACAATGTAATGCGCCTGGCTGGGTTCGAACCCGCGACCTACAACTCGTAAGTCGGGGCAGTTCATCATTTATATATTTATACTAAATTACGAAGGCTTGGTAGCTACTTCGGATACTCAGTGACTTGGGAATATTGGACGACACGGTTGGTGCAGTAGTTGAGTGATTGGCTTTTGCACTACGTGGCATATGTCCGATTCTTCCACGGATCAAATATTTGCATAGTCTACGAATTGTTGTTACGGCTCTGAGTGTCCAGCATATGTAAGTTTAATTGTTTGTGAACGCAGTTACGATACAGGAGTAATTCCTAGTATACAGACCAGCAGGCTTAGCCAAGTTATGGCCGTTTCGTTTTGAATCTCTTTCTACAATAGGTAACGCCTCCGATTCCTTTGTTCTGACCAAGTGACTTAACATTGAAATGATGTCATTCCCATACATTTGAACTGTCGTTAACGATTGTAGATTATCAATTTGGCTAAGCTCTCTGTTGCGTGGCTATGCATCTGCAACGGCAATTCGACCGGCTCAAATATTGAAATGTTCGCTAATGACAGTAGCGTCCAGCTCTAAACCTTCCAAAGCCGCACAGTGGTCGCGCACAGGCACGGAGTTGTGCGCAATCGGCCCTCCCTAATTACCGCCAGTAAAAACTAATTGCAAACGACGCCGCCCCGCCACTCTGCCGGGTAACGTATTCACAAATATTGTGATTAATGCACTGTTTGTTCCAACTACGAGAATTAGTCGGGTTAAACTTCAAAGAGATTGCTCTAAAATTGATGCGATAATGAATGCAAGGATAGTTGCGTGAAATGATTTGGTTAGAGACCGTGTTGGACGATTATAACTGATTAAATAATAATAATAATAAAATTTATTTCAGAATTACTTCCATATATTGTTAGTAACAATGTTCTTAGCCTAGTGTTAGAAAAGCATAATAAATTAATAATAATAATAGTGACAATATATTAGGCGCTTGCTCGCGCGTGTAGGCCTATCAAGTGCGCCATCAGTACAGAGTCTATTGATTGAACACACTTTTTGACCCACCGTACAATGCCCTAGGGAGTTACCATGACGTTTTAAAATTACAGTCGCGCGAGAAACAGGGATGGAGTTATGTTAAAACACCCTATATAGCTCTATCTCTATAAAAGTCCAGATAAGGTCGTAAAATGGATCACGTTAATAGCTCGTGATAGCACTGCTGTACCTGTATATTTTAAACATTTTCATAAACGAAGATTTTAGATTTTTATATTTTTGGAGTACCTACAGTTGGAGTACGCATGTACGAAATTAATTTCTTTAAGAAAACGTCAGCTGCGAGTTCAATGACCTGTAGGTAGTTTGTACGTAACGCCGACTATTAACTACAGGTCATTCAACTCGCTCAGCTGACGTTTTCTTAAAGAAATTAATTTCGTACATGCGTAAATTAATAGGAGTTTTGAAAAAAAACGTACTTTATTTTTTAATTTTATCTTTACAAATCGATAGTGTTTCATGTACCGAATGGACCCTCCACGGGATTAAAACGATTAAAATTTAACGGTGTATATAGCTATATATGTAGGTAGAGAAGAGGCTTATTCAGGTATTGCTGTAGAATTTGTTCCTAAAAATTGGTCTTTTACATTTCCTGTCAAGTATAAAAAATCACTTGCCTATCGGCCTGACAACCGTTCTAATTCCCCATCTGGCTATCGGTATTGTTTTTTGAAAACTCTTATTTATTTATCATGGTTTATTTATATTATGCCGCGAGTTCTAGGTCATCTATAGTGGTACTAAACTCCTGATGAAATAATTCCTATTGTACCAAAATATTATTTTAGTTTCTTCTCAGCTTGTCCAAAATGTTGAAAGGCCATCCTTAGTAACCATATTCGGAAATGGTTACTAAGTAACCTTAGTAGTAATCCTAGTAACCATATCCAAATATGGTTACTAAGGATAGCCTAGTACTAGGCTTGAATAAAACGAAATCACTTTTCGAACACGTTGAGAAGAACGGCATTTCTTAGCAGGACCTAAAATCGCAGAGAGGTTTCAATCAGCTGTGAAACCGCAAAGCTTGTAAAATCGTTGTCTACTGAGCTTGCAACTAGGTAACCTACCGCTTCTAAGTATACAAGCTCATTCAATCCTTTCACGTAGATTCCTTAAAGTGCAGACTATACATAACATACACTCGAGGGGTTAAATAAACCACAAATACTCAGTTAATTCTAACGGCTTAATGCATTAGCGTAATTTATACGAAGTTCTTTTAGTACAGTTAGTTCTTTTTACACCTGAGTGCTCCCCGGAACGTTTTGTTAAACATCAACAAAACACGAGCAGTTCTTGTATTTTCTTTGCTCACCTAAGGTTTCCGATCTGTGTAAGGAAAATCCCACGCACTGTGAATGCTTTGAGAAGGAACATCAAAGAACGTTACCACATAAAAACAGATTTTCTCAAATGAATACTTATAAATGTTTATATAAAGAAGCTTACGATGTTTTCTTTTAAAAGATAAAGACGGCTCAGATTAGATAGATTCCGACTATAATTTGTTTTAACAGAGAATGTGATGTTTTATAAATACCATATATATATACAAAGCGCGCTCGAGCAACGCACACATAGACACCGCTCACGGACACGATATCTCGGCTCAATCGCCCGGTCGCACTCGTACAGTTCGGTACAACGCGCTGACGTGTGTGCGATCGCCTAGTGTAGGTATAAAAAGTGAAGCACGTACACGAGATTGACTTCTGTACCTATCTATTTTGTGTAAATACTAAGAATACGTTGAAAGAGTTCGTTGGGCGCCTCCGACCGCCGATTGAATCCCCCAATCGTGTAAATCTAGTGATAATCGGAAAAGGTTTTAAAAGGATCCGGCCCCTTCCTTATCTACAGGAGGCTAGAAAAGCCGGGAAATAAAGGAAACATACGTTTTGTAAGTAACATCCCACGAACCCATTAAGACCAGGGATACAAATGGCAAATCGTGATAAATTAAGTGAGTACGTGCACATGCCTATTGGGTTCCTTGTGTTAACATAATTATTATATAGCTTATTACGCAGCTTACATACTCGTACTTACAGTCATTTTTGTGTATATACTTTATAGGTACTAATATAATATAGGTATATGTTACTGTAAAAGCTCGAACTACGGTAAATCTTAAGATTTTCCAGTAAAACCTAAGATTTACCAATTATTAATGGTAAATGTCCATAAAAGTTTGCTATTCGAACTTTTACCACCATTTACTTGGTAAATCTTAGGATTTACCAAGTAAGTGATGGTGGTGGTGTCACAACATGTAAAGCGCATCGACTCGTACTCGTGGGCAGTCAGCCGCCCCCGCTACCCGCGCACCGTCTCTTTTATTTGTTAAAAACCATACAGTAAGAAGAGTAATGATTCAATAAGACTAGCTAATATAAGCGTTAAGTTTGTATTTATTTGTTACATACTAAATAATAAGAAAAATTCAGTCAGATTAATCAACATAAGCGTTATGTTTGTCAGAAGATAATTTTACTTGTGTTATTTTTTACTGCTTAGGAAGTATTACAAATATAAAAAAAAAACCTTCTTCCCAATTTTATTAATACAACTCCGTAATGAAATTAATTCAAATAGATTAGGATTATACCTAAGTTTTTAACTAATAGTTACTTGAAATAAATGACGAAGAATTAAGTAAACATTGTTTTATTTCTAATACCAACATTTATCAGTCCACGTTGGTAAAACCTAGCATGTACTGAATTGGAATGGTAAAAGCTCGAATAAATCGTCCCATTATAATAAATACTTTCATTTACCAACTCATGTCGGTAAATCTTAGGTTTTACTAAAAAATCTTAAGATTTACCGTAGTTCGAGCTTTAACTGTAACATATATAAATAAAAATTTACGAATTATATATACATATATATATATATATATATGTAATGAAATGACCTCCTTGGAAATGACATTTCATTTTTTAATTTTTAAGCTGTGGATACGGGGTGACGTATCATTCAATGACAGATGATGTTTAGATTATATGTGCATTTTTTATTGTTATAAAAACTTGTAGAGAGATAATTAAAGGGATATAATTGAGGAGGCGATATTAGTGAACTTTAATGTCGTTTCTTTGTTTTCAGGTGAGATAAAAGTGTAACTTTAGTTAAACGATAATTTATTACATAATACTGTAAAAGCATGTTGAATAAACAAATCTTTGTTTTCAGAGAAACAATTTGTGGTTTATTTCGAAAATCCTCAATAATATACCTTATATATATATATATTCTATCTCTTCTTTGTTCATTCTTTTTTGATAGACTATTATTATATAACATCCGTAAATATGTTCGTAACATCACAGCAGGCCCTAACAGAATATCAGCGCTGCGTTATTTATCGTTTTAAATAACGTAGCATATATGCTGAGTTAGGTGCCTTTTTGGCCTCGCACTGATTATATGTTTCTTTTTTCTTTTCATTGTGTATTTTTAGTTTATATTGTTTTACTTTCTTTCTTTTTTTCTTTCTTTATATATGTATTATGTAATGTATATGTGTAAGTTAACAAATGTAAAGAAAATAAAAAATCAATGAATGAACGTTTTATAAAAGCTGAAGAATTTGTTTGTTTAAACGCGCTATTCTCAGAAACTATTGGTTCGAGTTGAAACAAGTACCATTTTATTTCTTTGAGTAACCATTATTGACCATTGAATGTTATCATCTCTGGAACAACCATATAAAATGTTAAAGATTGGTCGAAAAACATCATTAATTTTGATGTGTCTTACACGTAATTAAAGCTCTTTTTTTTTTAAAAGGAAAAACGTCCAATGACTTCTGCCGCTCTAGGATGGAACAAAAGGTCATTTTTACGGACTAAAACTCACCTGCAACCTTCGGTTGCCTTTGCGTTTTAGCACCAGGTTTCCAGAAATTTTGAGCGATTAGTGTTATCATTATTTGCAACGTCATTTGCTAAATTAGTGTAACGCGTGTTAGTTATTTTTACAGATTTTCAAAGCAAGGTATAGTTTGAGAAATACTCAACTTCAAATGCTTAAATTAGAAATCGAGGAATAGACAAGAAAATAAGTGACAACTAAATTAAATACATAATCATGAAAAGACGATCACAGTGACAATGTTCCTTTACAAATCTTTTTAACACTACCCCACACACATTGTACATTGCTACTACAAACCTGACCCAACATTACAAACAGTATTCGGCCTTCTAAATCATTTAATTAAACAGAACAGAACTTATTATTCGTATCATGACTATACAAATTTGACACCCAATGTTGAGTTAATTTCATTCGAGCCGGTAATCCGTAGGCCAGCAATAGGTATGACCAGGCTGGTCGTAATTAAAAACAGGTGGTACTGCATGTACCTACGAGTAGCGTTGCCAAGCGTCCGGTTATAGCCGGACAGGTTCAGGCTTTTTAGTTGCGTGTCCGGTACAATTAGGCGGACTCCGGCCCGTTTGGCCTTTGTTAGGCTTTTTAAATTGGACCATTTTGCTTAGGATGGTACTTTATATAAGTATGTTAATCAGTTGTCTTGTACTCATAACACAAGCTCTGCTTAGCTTGGGACTTGAAGACTTTGTGTGATAGTTGTGGAATATTATATCTAACGACACTAATATTATAAAGAGGGAAAAGTATTTTTGTGCGTATGTTTGCAATGAACAAACTCAAAAACTACTGTACCGATTTCAAAAATTCTTTCACCGTTGAAAAGCTGCATTCACCCTGAGTAACATAGGCTATATTTATTGCCCGTGCGAAGCCGGGACTGACCGCTAGTTATACCTATATATATTTGAATTCTGCCTTACCTTGTCTCGCTAGCACAAGCAGAGCGGACATGTAATTAGTCTAGCAATTGTATCACTTAATTTTATAGTTTTTCCAATAGAATTTAAAAAGACTTTAAAAAAAAAATTCTGCCTTTTTGACCAAATGCCCGGCTAAATATGATAAGTCTGTCCGGCTTTCGGTTTCAAGACCTGGCAACCCTAGTCCCGCATGTACTACGAGGCTCCGAATGATTAAACGGTGTCCACAATTTTGTAGACGATTCGCTTTGACAGTCAAATTGTTGGTCACATAAAATAAGCTTTCAAGCTTCGGTAGGTTTCAATTACGTTAATTTATGTTTGTATCCTATATTATTATTTTGGGGACGATTGCATTAATGGGTAACCCTCCTTCTGAGGTGTTTTAAGGGGTTATGTGGGTCACCCCTGTTATTGTAAGCAGCTCAACCTACATGTGCAAAAATAAGGTGATTTTAAATTGTTTATTAATAGTAGGTAACGTGTATAGTGGACTAACTTCTGCCAGCGGCATCGCCCGCGTGAAAGTAGGTCTATCTTATCTACATACAAATACTAGCTTTTGCCAGCGGCTTCGACCGCGTACATAAAATATAGCCTATGTCACTCAGGAATAAAGCAGCTTTCTATTAGTGAAAAAATTTTAGCAATCGGACCAATACTTCCAGAGATTACCTCCTACAAACAAAAAAACAAACTTTACCTCTTTATTATATTACTAGCTGTGCCCGCGACTTCATTCGCGTGGACTACAGGATTTTGAATTTATTTTTTCTAAAATAAAAGTAGCCTATGTTACTCCTTATTACATCAGCTACCTGCCAAAAAAAGTCCCGTTAAAATCGGTCCAGCCATTTCAGAGATTAGCCCGGACAAACAGACAGACAGACAAAAATTGTAAAAAATGTTATTTTGGTGTATGTACCGTATATATATTCATATGCAATTATGCATGTAGTAAAAAGCAGATATTTCAATATTACAAACAGACACTCCAATTTTATTTATTTGTGAAGATGTATAGATAAGTGTAGATTGGAACTCCATTTCATTCCCTTGGGTAGTGAATTTTGGATCATTCCCTCTTAGTGCTCGCCTACGTTATAAAAGAAAACGTAATGCAAACTTTCACGCTCGTGAGGCCCTGTAGTTACGGCTGTGAGTTAATAATATATATCAGTCAGTCAGTCTCTCCTATTATTTTATACATATACACTCGAGAGCAAAAAAATCGCACAACATAACTCTTTTTGTTCAGGCAGTTTTTCTCATGAATGTGTACAGATATTGAAAATATTTTCTACACTAAGTGAAAGCCTATTTAATTACCTTTCTAATGATATATGAAATACAGTGTAAAAAAATATCCTTGAAAGGGTTTAGAGCACAAAATCCAACAAATGGGAAAAATTACCAAAGAAGAATGACCAATTTTCACCTGGCTTTGTATAGTAATGAAAAAAATGTTAAAATTTAGCCAATTATATTATGTGTATAATACGCTAAAAACAATTTTAAAAGAAACGCAGGAAAAAAAGATTTTTAAGTTTTTCTGTAAACTTATTTTACGTTTAGCGTTACATATTACCATGTTTTGAACGCATCTCTATTACCTTTTGCCATAGATTATATATTAATACTGAGACCTTTTGCTACAACGTTCCATTTTACGCACTACTACTTGAATTTATTAATCTCTGTTTCTGAGTTTTATACATTATTTTACATTTTATTCAATCGATATAATATTCTTTATTAGTCTTTGTATAATATAGATTAATTGAAAATAAAATATTGATTAAATAAATTAATCATTCAGTGTGTAATTGAGTTCGGATGACTGAAATGGACTTTTTTTACATTTGACAGTTCTACGATTGAAATTGGCGCAGCCCATCGTTGGTGCGTGTGCGTCTCGTTATGTACTGTGCTATTTTGTATGTAAACTGATACCTCTATTTACGACCTTATTGCTGCCCCCTGGACCTCGATATCTTCCTCATCTGACGACCTTTGCTTTCCATATTGTTGTAAATCCGCCCTCTTGATAATGCCATCGTCAACAAAAAGCCGACGTATACTTTGCATAAACTGCAATACGTTTCGACGTTATCTTGTTTAAGAGCTAAACACAAGAGTTATTTCGCTTCTTAGTGAGTGGATATCACCAGTAATCGTAAGTATTTATTTTTATAATGTTTAACTTAAAACTATATATGATGTCCATATGTATGACAACATACACACAAATGGCCGAAAGATGAATTAAAACTAATAGTGTTGTCTTGTTATTTCGTGTTTCGTTTTGAACTGTTAAACTATAACCTATATCAATTGTAAATAAAAGAAGTTTATATTGTCTTTCCTATTTCAGATTACTTACAGAGGAAGATTACGTTTGTGAACCTTGTAATGAACTCCTCACGACAAGCAGTGATGGTGCTCAAGCTTCAGGGTTATCTCGACCGGTCAAAGACAAGTGTGCAGTCTCTGTGGACGGTCAACACTTAATCGTCAGAGCCATTCTATTGTTTTTGACAATCCTTCAAGATCCTTCAAGAACTAAGATAAATTCCAAACAGATAAACAAACAAGGATTGCACCATGTCAGGTATTTATGTTTCTTTAATGTTAATTATTTGCCAGTATATTACTTCATACCGTTACGGTCTTGGTGATTCTGATATTAACTCAATATTTTCTTCCATAGATGTTATCATCTGATAGAATATGCCATTCATGCTAGATGAGTTGTAAGCGTGCTGCCATACGTACTGGGCAAGCTGATGGAGCTTGTGGTGCATCTACTACTGAAAAAGTTAAAACAGGTGACTCTGGGCCAATCACTGCTGAACCAGATGACTCTAGGTCAATCACTGCTGAAACAGGTGGCTCTGGGTCAATCACTGTTGAAATAGGTGACTCTGAGAGAATTACTGCTAAACCAGTTAATGAAAGTCTAGAAGTACATTTTGAAGTTGTATCTAGCAACATAACATTAGTAAATTATAGGCGAGCAGCAAATACTGCTTCACACTGCCTTTTTCCTCAATATACCAATATGAATCTGCACAATGTGGCAGATTCATTTAGAGCCACGATACTCAGTACATATAAATATTATATCCCTGTACATAGCCGTGTCTGCACAGAACATAGACTGAGTAATGAGTGGGGTAATCTGTATGATTCTAGTAATAGTATGAGTTCATTTACTTCACAACATGTAGAACACATTTTTTCATTTGTTAACAATTATGACATTAGTGTGGTATCTTGGGTGGGCTAGGTATCAAGAAAATATCTCTGCTCCAGCAGAATTTCTGGAAAAGAGAATTAGATGATAATAATGATAATTAATAAACCATTTCACTAAAACATATTGTATAATTTTGTTTTTCCCTTTTTGTTTATTATATGCACTGTATACATACCGTAAGCCAATAAAATGTGTCGGGTAGATAAGTGATCAAGCGATGAACAGGTAAGAGATACTTTTTAGAGGTAGATACCTATACAAACTAGCATTTTTCTTTACTAAAACTGTATTTACTAGATAGTAAGTACTAGTTATTTGTGATGTAAAAACAGAAATTATTATGCTCAACACTCGATTTTTTCCAATCATCGAGAGTCTAAGCAGCTACGTAAGTTAAGGAATACATAAAATAAAAAGGACTTTACGACCACAGCTAAGTATTCCTATTTTAGATTACAATTCGAGAGTTAATAAATATTTTTCTAACATCTTTCGGCAAATTCTAACCTAAAAAGAAACATTAATATTTTTTGGACTTCGTGGCGTTTAAATCGTAAAAATGACTATGAGACATTATTTTCTAGACTTACAGGTAGTCTGTCTACTATACATTATAACTATACATTCACTTTTATTATCAGGTTTTGAAATGTATGGAAAGTGGTCATTATTCTTTCACTTAAGAAAGAATGAGAGCCAAACATAAAATTCTTGGTCATCCTGTTTGTCAATAAAGTGTATAATTCCCTCCCTTAGCCTTATTTACGATTTTTCAGCAACTGTATTAATTTTACCATGAAATCTTAGGGTATAAAGTCCCACTCCTCGTCAATGACAAATTGAAGCTCTTGGAGGCGTGGAGCGCCAGAATTTTTGCACTAAGTCTACTTTCAAGGTCATTCCAGATATGCTCAATTGGATTAAGATCATAACTACCAGCTGGCCTCTCTATCGCAATGATTCCAACGTCTTACATGTGGTCGCAAACTGTTCTAGCGACATGCGATCTGGTGTTGTTCTTCATTGAGGAAAAAAAAATCTACCATAAGCCACACAAGTAGCTTCACATATTCTTCGAGCACTTTTTTGATGTATCATAAAGGCCCTCTTGATATCAAGCCGGTAATGGCCCAGTGATGAATACAATGTCAGTTTTAGTGTCAACATTATGCCACCCCAAAACGCCTCCAAAACCTACTTGTTCGCTTATGCAGCATTGTTAAAATTGCTCTAATGACCTTCTGTAGACCCTTCAGCATCCATCATGGTCATCTAAGTCATTTTGCATTTATCAGAAAACACAACAGCCTGCCATTAAGCATACATCGAATTTAAGTGTTTCGTGGCAAATTATTGCCGGACTTGTGGGTGAGCTGTGGTCAATTTGGTACCATTTGCTGAGTGATGTGTAGTCAGGCCTGCTTTACCCAGTCTTTTCCTAATCGTCTACTGATTTATACTGACATTGCAAACTTCTTGAAGATTTTGTGTCAGTTCAATCGTGTTCAGTAACCGATTTCTCAAAGTACTTGTTACAGGAAAGCGATAATCACGCCCTACACACATTATATTATTGATAGGCTAGGAATTTGACCACTATCTCACGCATATCTAGAAGTAAACTATTCACTTTTGAATTAAAGACTCCAAGGTTGTATTTAACAGGAAACACAGATTCCGGTGGGAAATAATATAATAATAATAATATAATAATAATAATATTCCACAACTATCACACAACGCCATCTAGTCCCAAGCTAAGCAGAGCTTGTGTTATGAGTACTAGACAACTGATAAACATACTTATATATTTCTAAATACATACATAATATAGATAAATTACACCCAGACACAGAACAAATGGTCATGCTCATCACACAAACATTTGTCCTGGGTGGGAATCGAACCCACGACCTCCGGCATAGCAGTCAGGGTCACTAACCACTAGACCAACAGGCCTGTCAATAAATAATAGATTTCTAACAATTATCCATAACTATAGACACGTGCCTTTTAGGCCACCGTGCTTTTTAACCCTTTACCGAGGGTGCGTTTACAAACAATAAACTCAAATAGACAAACACTTAAAACTGAAACTATATGTAGGCCGTTCAAATATTTGTTGTCCCATCCGGGAATCAAACCAGCCAACCGCTCAGCAGAGCAGCTGCGTCAACCGTGAATGGCTATTTCATGAAAAAGTTACAACTTGCAACGGTTGCAACTGACATAGTATTAAGGAGATGCAATTCGATATACATTTTCACTGTTTTTCTTACAACCGCTCTTACGCCATTATGACGTTATTACACATTTTTCATTAGATATTTCGAAAACACAGTATCTTGTAGATACTATGTAGGCATCTATTGAAATCAATTTATAAATTTGTGCAAAACTAACCCAGTATAGACCTCTGAAAATCTTCTATTTTACATAAACTTTTGACACTTCATAATTTACTCAAAAATTATAAAAGTCAACAAAATATGACAATAGAAGCCTTTCAATTTTAATCAAGATTTTGAATGATTTAAAGAAAAAAACCTGGAACAAGTTTTGTAAAATATTCGAGTAAATCATGGAATTACCGGATGCTAACCGAGTTTTAAGGCTTTTTTCACGTTGCCTCTTCTTCAAACATCGCGTTAGATTGCGTTAGATGAAGAAACAAGCTTTTAAACCATGCTCGATAGGCGAGTCGAAAAGGAGTTACCCTGGAGCATGCCCCTTAACTTATACAACGTAACCTACACTACACCATAGACAACTTTTAGCGCGTGAACCTCAACTTGGTATTAGGTAAACGTACAACATAAACAAGGCTTGTTTACAACTGCTTAGCATATTTACCTAGATACATAGCCAGGTCTACTTTAGACAGATTTGCCAGACATAACTGAACTATACATAGCCAAGTCTACTTTAGATACATTTGCCAGACATAACTGAACTTTTACCTAAGCATTGAGAGGAATAATAATGAAAATCTTTGTGATTTCTATCTATTTAAATTTCAGATCAGGAACTGTTTCGGCTTTTACATTTTTTTTAAATATTTAATTTAAATTGTGTGCTAAATAATCATGTTTCTTTCTTTCTCTTCCTTTTTTTTCTTTTTCTTTGTTTTTTTCCTTTTATTATCTATTTATAAAAAGATTATTATTATTTTGGAAAAACTTCGATTGATGCTTAGCTCTTTGGCTAGTTTTTATTAATTTTGTGGTGTATAAAGAATATATCTATCTGTCTAGTTTTTAGCTACATTAATGGGCCGAGCCAAGTCAAAGTAGCGTGGAATTTTCGTTAAAGGCAATTTCAATCAATCAGATGTCCATCACTCTCTATAATTAAGCACCTACTGTGACCCTTTAATCAAAAGAACACGTGTAACAGTAATTAAGGTCAACAAACCTACATACATAAGTTTAACGAAAGTATTGTAATATATTTTTCAATACCTACACTTGCTCAGAAAGTGACTCTTATTGCACTGCACTTAGGTACGTAAAGGCGCTTGTTACCAAACTGCGACATTTTGATTAACATTATGCACTCATGCTATAATGTAGTTAAAACCTTATTGTTCAACCTCTCCCCCGCCATAATTATATTACATGTATCATATCAGGATTGGCGCAGGTCGTCCCCCACGAGTCGCCGGTCAACCCCCGTTTACTCATTTCAGTGAGTGTATTGAATGGTAAATAAAAAAAAATGGGCGCGCATATGAAAACAGATTTTTACCGCCACAAAAGTTTACTAGTTTTATAGTTATTTTCTTCACAAGTGTATTGATAAACATCATATGATACGCGTGAGTAATTAATGATTACCGTTCTCGGCTCTCTTAAGACCCTCGCCACAGCTCGGGTCTAAATACCGCCTCGTCGGTAATCATTAACATTACACACTTATATCATAATGTACTATTTAAGGGTTACTCGTAAATTATAAGGGGTAGGGCTAGGTGTCCAAGTCTGAAATGTCGATATACAATCTCGTCTTTCATATATTAACAGATATTTCTTTAAAACTATTGATCTATTAAACACTTGTTTTATTTAAATAATAATATTACGATTACAAAAATATCTTGGGTTCATTAAAAATTAGTTTTGACACAATATATCGTAAATGGCATCTCAGCTTGGTTACATAGTAAACCTATGATAAATATACCAATTCCATTCCCCACATTTGCTATAATGACATAATTTAACTAATCTACACTTCTAGAGTCTGTCTAAAAAGTCAAACGACTTGGTTAATTATTAGGGCAAAATTAAATCTGATGTAGTCAATACTGGTTCAATAATCAAGGTTGATTAAGGGTGAGTTGCACCATTTAACTATAACGATAACCAAACCATAACCAACCGTGAAACGGCCGCCTATTGGTCAATTCGACGATTTGACAACTGTTAACGGCTTTGTTATCGTTGTCGTTAAATGGTGCAACTCACCCTAAGAGATCTTGATCAGAGCTTACTAATAGAAGAACCTTATAAAAAGTATCGAATTTAATTATTTTTAAATGATTAAATATTATACAAAATTCCCAAGTCGTTTAACTTTTTAGACAGACTATACACTAATATATATTATTAATATTATATAATAAAGAAGTGAAGTTTGTTTTTTTTGGTTTTTATGTTATTTTGTTTGTAGGAGGTAATCTCTGAAAGTCCTGGTCCGCTTGCTAAAATTTTTTCACCGATAGAAAGCTGCTTTATTCCTGAGAGACATAGGTTAAATTTTATGTACGCGGGCGAAGTCGCGGGCAAATGCTATTATAATTAATTTGGTTTAAGTTAATTAACATAAACTTGGGATATTTAGGTTTGAATAACATCAACTAGAATATAATAGAATAAACTTCTACGTTCTGAGTTTCTTGCAATTTCTTCTCCACACGCTTCGGAATGTACAATTTTTCTGACTGAATTACTTCTTGATAATTAAAATGTGATCCTTCCTTTTCAACGGAGGTTTACGGGATTTTACGCCCTGCTCCGCATACCTCTAAATTGTGATTGTTGATCTATATAGTTACCTATAGCTATTGTAGTGTGTTGTTTGTCAAGCAAAAAGGACTAGTGGATTTTTCCATTAAGAATTTCTCTGTAGCAGCCCGGACTTTAGAAGTTGGTGTGATACACGTAAAGCCTTTGATCCTGGACTTATACCTCGGCCAGAGATTAAGCATTGCCATACAACATGGCAATGCTTAATTCTTAATTTTTTAACGTTATTAATTTTATGAGTTTTTGTTCTAAGTGTATTGTAGTTTAGAAATATGCTGCGGAACAGAGTGTATAGTCCCGTAAACATTGAAAAGGGAAGATCATCTGACCAGGTGGGATTTAGGTCTGATCCGGGCAATTGCCAAATAGATGTTTTCTGGCTGATGATAGATATGTTCGAAACGCCCGAAGAACTCTAATTTCGCACTTAAGTGGCGCAATAGGTGTTGCTAAAATAGTTTTAGCGTGTGTTTAAATTAGTTTGTGTGTGTTTAATGTAGTGTTTAGTTGTTTAGAAGTATATTGTAGTATTAGACTGTTGTAAATTGGTGACAAACGGTAGATTTAAGACGTCATAATGCCTAAGTGTGAAACACAAAGCAAAGGATTTCGTACAAAAGTACCGCAGAAAATTTACCCCATCACCTTTTACAAGCGTTAAGATAAATTACCCTGGCACAAAATAAAACTCCACATCATGTGGACCCGTAAAATAAAATGGCCGGATTTTTATAACATATTGTGTGGACGTAAATCCTGACACCTGGTTATGAGTTACAGTCGTGTCCACGTTTTACAATGTGCCAGGGAATTAAATTACCCGGGTATAGGCGTTGTGTCCATTTTGAGCATTCCTCGCGAAATTAAATAGGTTTTGTATCTGTCGGAATGTTACTATATCAACTTAGTACACAGCTAAAAAGATAAGAAAAACACAGAATGGTAAAAGGAAAATTTTCTTTTATTTTGTTATTAATTTTCTTATGTACATGAATATCACAGATAGCCCTCTGTGTAGAGGATGTATGAAATCAGAAGAAACTATCACGCATGTGCTCCTCGAGTGCACAGCCATCAGCGAGATAAGAACTCGAACCTTGGGAGCACCGAATTCACTGATGGACGCCCTGAGCAAACTGAAGAGACTCATCTGTTTCTGGAATGAGGTGGGCTGGTTGGAGTAAAGGCCGCTATGGCTCACGCACAATGGTCCGATAAGGACTAAGTGCAGAAACCAGACCACGAAGAAGACGAAGCCTTGTATCTAAATACAATGCTCAAAACATGGAAACATATTGTACATCTAGGCAATATAATACCTAAATACATTTTCCTTATATATACTACTCTGTCAAGAAAGTACCAGGAAAAGATCAATAATACACAAAATTTTTATTATTCATCCAAATACAAAATTTTTCTTATTCATCCAAATTTATTTTATCACCTTCAAAGTATGCCCCTTCAGAAACGATACACTTACGCCAACGAATAATCCAATCATAATCATCAAAACATTTTTAAACGCTGTTTCCGAAATGGAGTTCAGTTCTCGCCGCGAATTCTCCTTTATGTTTTCTACAGATTGAAAACGGATACCACGAAGTGGTAATTTGAGTTTAGGAAAAAGATAGAAGTCGGCTGGAGCCATATCTGGCAGTCGCCACTCCGAAGCTTGTTGACTTGTTTGCATGTCAAACTCATAAACCCACGTCTCGTCGCCAGTAACAATGCCATAAATTCCCACCCGAGGGCATTTATCTGGGCATTTATTTTTTGATCCAAAATTAATTTACGAAACTGATGTTAGCTTTAAAAACTGGTCTATCTTGTTGAGTTTAGTTATAGTTAATTCTGTATAGGTGTATGTGTACATTTTATTTCATTTTTTTTTTACAAAACCATGTTAAAGTACATAAATACCATGCAAACCGCCAACGAAAATTGGTTTGAACGAAATCTGATAAGTAGTTTTTTTTAATACGTCATAAATCTAAAAAAATACACTATTATTTTAAAACATCGATCAAAGTTACAATGAACTATAAGAACTTTATATTATGTTACTTGCTGCTACGGAACCCTTCATGGGTGAGTCCGACTCGCACTTGGCCGCTTTTTTTTAGTAAAAAATCATCTAATAGAACTTCTTCCGTTACAAATTCTTATAACAAAACTCATCTAATCTATTTATTAGTGAGAATCCCGTCAAAATCTATTTATCTATTTCGAAAATTTGATCGTCTGCGTCCGTCCGTCCCCCGGGAATTAAATGCCGTTCCCGCGGGAAAATAAAAAAGCCTAAGTTTCTCATTATAACATTACATATATCTCAGTGAAACTCCCGTCAATTTTGTTCAACCATTTCAAAAACGTTATCGTAGTTTCAAATTCCGTGTTGCCCGTTGAAAAGTAGCCTAAATTACACTTTGTAAAATTAGCTATCCGTGAGAAAAAGTTCTGTCAACCATTTCGAAAACGTTATCGTAGTTTCAAATTCCGGTTGTCCATTGAAAAGTAGCCTAAATTACACTTTGTAAAATTAGCTATCCGTGAGAAAAAGTAAAGTAGTAAAGTTTTTAAGATTAGCAGAAGAAAACCAAAAACCAGACCAAAAAAATAATTGAATATCGAATATATTATTTTATATTTTAAAATTTGCAATTTGTAAAAAAAAAAAATACGAGTATTCAGAGATATTACAAACCGACACATCATTTATTTTTTTCAATAACGGAGTTATTGATAAATACCAATCTTTCCATTTAAATATAACCTGCCAATGAAATAAGCTTTCAGAAAAATATTAACGTTTTAATAAAAACCACAATATAAATAAGTCCGCCATATTTTAAGCCTCGTCCTACATCCGCACATCAATTGGACTTCAATACGACATCAATGTTGATTGCGGCCGGCAAGTTTTTATTACAATTTTAAAAATTTATATGTCAATACAGTGGCTTTTTTTATTTTTTTCTATCCTTTGTTCTGATTCTCTCTCAGTTATTACGATAAGATGAGCTTATAAATGACTAGCTTTTGCCAGCGGCTTCGCCCGCGTACATAATATTTTGTTTATATTTTGTTTATTGTGCAAACCTACCACAGTGATCTCTTTTTTAACCCAAAGGTTGACTGGGAGAGAATGCCTTGTTGCATTAAGTCCGCCTATGTACCACTACTGTACATGAAGTTTAAATAAATAAATAAATAAATAAATATTTAGCTTATGTCACTAAGGAATAAAGCAGCTTTCAATCGGTGACATTTTTTTTGCATTCGGAACAGTATTTTTAGAGATTACCTCCTACAAACAAAAAAAAAACAAACTTTACCTCTTTATTATATAAGTGTAGATTAATTTAATTTCCTCTCGCGCCGGGCCTTGGTTGAGGCCATGGTCCGGAACGAGGAGGAGTGGCAGGCGGTCGCCGACTTCTGCGAAGCAGTAATGCTCGCAAAGGAGGAGGCCGAACGCATCAGACAACGGTGTCCTCGCCGCCGCCGCCGGGATTCTGATCCCGATTTCCGGCCACCGTAGGCGCGGGTTTGCGGACAGTGAGCAATGGGTAGCTCGCTGTCCGGCCGTCCGGTAACTGTCCGGACCAAGCCCAAGTCGTCGACGGCGCGCACTGTTCCCGCGCGCCTCAAGGAATTGTCAGCAACAGCAGGGACCCAGCCGGGTCGAAGACTACTGAAGCCAGGGTTATCCGAAAGGGCGCTCAAGCCCCGGTATGAAGGCTAGAAGGAACGGGGTGGGTCTTTTAGTCAGTAAGAGTCTGACACTATCTCCCGCTCCGCCCAAGAGCCACCGCCCACCATAAAAAAAAAAACAATTATGTGAAGACAGGAGATGCTTGCTCCAGGATGGTGCTTGTGTGATCTGCAGGCCTTGCCAAGCTACGACCGTTCCATTTCGAATCTCTTTCTACAGCCAGTAACGTCTCCGATTCCTTTGTTCTGACCACGTGAGTTAACGTTGAGATGATGTCATTCCCATACATTTGAAGTTTTCTAATGATTGTAGTGTAATTTATCAACTTGGCTAAGCTCTCTGGTGTGTAAGAAAGAGAAACTCGGGACTCAATATTTTTAACCGACTTCATGAAAGAGGAGGTTAATACGTTCGGCTGTATGTATTTTTTCTTAATTCTTTATTGTACACTAGCTTTTGCCCGCGGATTCACCCGTGTACTTAAAATATAGCCTATGTCACTTAGAAATAAAGCAGCTGTCTATCGATGAAAAAAATTTTAGCAACGGACCAGTACTTCCAGAGATTACCTCCTACAAACAAAAAAAAAAACAAACTTTACCTCTTTATTATATTAGTGTTGAAGTGTAAACAAAGACATAACATAACATATGGAGATCCAGACAGTTATCGTACAAAGGCGAGTTTAACTTAGCAATGAGTTTTCTCCCAGCAAACCTTTAAACTTTTTTTTCATGAATGTTCACCGATATCTCGGTTAACAGCTTTGAATAATTTTTTTATCTTTATAGCGACTCGCGCCAGCTTGGCATGGGTGTTTCAAATCTTTGAAATATCTTGATTTTTCTGTACTATAATTTATACCTACGTATCTGTTATACACACAAATCTTCCTTATGAATCACTCTGTCTATTGGTAAAATCTGTTCTGTAGATTTTGAGCTTATAGAGAACAGACAAACAGACGCGACCACTTTGTTTCATAATATATAAAAGGATAAGGAAATTTTCATAAATTTATTATTATTATTGGTCTTTAAAAAACTGCCTAACATAAACAATTCAATTATTTTCCTATCAAATTCAAATTTTACTGAACATCCCTTTTAAAGTATATTCGATAGACCAGCCTGCACGCTGACAAGGTACCTTGATTTTAATGCGATGTCTTGAAATAATATGATTATACTAAGAGGTAAAATTGCTTTTTTGTTGCTTGAGAAAGGTAAACACAGGAAGTATTGATCAGATTACTTCACTGATAGGAAGCTGCACCATCGCTGACAGTCACAGGATTTTTATCTCGGAAAAATTGGATAGACCCGAGAAACGATGCCATGAGAAAAAACTGTTTATTGATAAAGTTGTGGTAATAAGCGATAACTAGTTACGTTAGAAAAGAAAAAAGATTGATGAGGACAGGTCAACGCGCGTAGTCTCTCAACGACTTAAACTCTAGGAGATAGAAATATTGTGGGCTGATGCTAACTTGACTGCCCAAACCTTGCCTTGCCTAGTAATCCAGTATCCATGATCCATTTTTGCACTTGATTACCATCAAGCAAATTTCCCGTGAGCAGCTTCATTTTGATGAGATGCCCAACAATTTCGTATACGAAACTCTCGATTGTGGTAGCTAACAGAAGTTGCAAGAATAGAATATGTCGAATTGATGATTCTCAAAAATTTATTACTAACTAGATTTTTTTTGTTAAATCTCAAGATCTATCTAAATTATTCGAAAAAGTATTTGTCCTACAAAATGTATGATTTCACCAAAGAGCATCAACATCCTTCCAACATGTATCGATAAAGAGTCCCATCCTTCCAACATGTATCGATAACGAGGTTATCATAAATGATTACTAACCAGATGATTTTTTTTTACTTACTTTATATTTATATAATTTAACAGTCATGTTGTCCTACAAATTGCGTGGTACGTTATCCTATATATAGAGATCAATCTTCCACTAGTCTTTGAAAGTATCTATAGGTCTATTAATTTTGTAACATATTCCATTCAAAAACAACTCTTTCAGAAAGTACAGTCAACAGCAAGAAAACTAGTCAAAACGAATGAGTAACACGAGGAACTTACCTTCATTTGTCAACATTACTTCCGTATTACTGAAGCCTGCAGTCTTCATTGCTTCGACATAACTGAAAGTCAGAGCACCAGAACACGACTAAGTGCCAAACTACTTATTCACAATGAATCTCGTAAAAGAAGTTCTGCCATATATTCTGGCAAAGCGTGCGTCAACTCCTTTGGCCATAGAGAAATGTAAACTAAACATGTTTCAATGAAACCACTAAAGATGATATTTGCATTATCCCCGCTGTACTGATAGCGCAATTGAATTTTGTGTATAAGTTAATTATGCAAATTGTGTGAATAAATTGTTATGGAAATATTTACTTTGTATTTATTTTAAACTAGGTTTTGCCTGCGGATTCGCTTGCGAGAAAGTAGAAAATTATCCCAAGGGAACATACCCACCGGATAAATGGGACATTTGTTCTAGGATATGGTCTATTAGTGTGCCACATCCAAAACCGTTCGGTTATTTGAGTGTGAAGAAGCCACAAACACACCTCATATACTCACAATGACATACAGTACATAAATAGATACTTACTTGCAAACTTTTTTCGTTTTTATTACCATTTTGTTTTATATGTCCTGTAGCGATCTACGGCAAACTTTGAAAGAGTCCGGCCTCATCTAGCACAAACTGACGAAAAAAAATTGACGTGTAAAAGTGTTTTTTAAACCTATTTACAAAATAAATATCATTTATCAGTTTCCGCGGCCTTGGAAGGCAAAGAGCAAATGAAGGAACATGCGTGGGCTATAGTCAGTAAAAGCACGTAAAAGCGTCACACGCCCTCTAGATCCACCATAGAATCCGTTCTATCCGTTTTAGTGTTTATTTAAAATGTGCCATGAGTTCTAAACTATCATAGGAGATACCTAACAAAGAGTCTCTATAGTACTATCAATCATAACAAAAATCAGCTAGCATAAATAAATGTATCGAACAGCAGATTATGATCAATTATATCGAAGTATTTTACTTCTAAAAAGATAAAGATGAAAGTTATTTCATCTATTCAGCAGGTTACCACCCGCGCACGGCCAGGTTTAGATCGGAGACCTCTAAACGCCCTTAATTAACCTTCCCACATACAATATAATGATAGATCTCATTAGTTTCAGGTTTTTGTGATATAATTATAGCAACGACATTGATGTCTGTGTGGAGACAGACATTTGCCCTTTGTACGATAATTACAGACTATCCTTGATTTACTTGTAGACAAAACAAAAAAATATTTTTCAATTTTAGAATAATAAATTCAGTGTCACTAACTGATGTGGTGGTAATACTAGTATTTCGAAGCTTGCCAGTGAACTATTTATTTCTTTTGCTAGATTTCCTTTTATAACCGACTTCGAAAAGGAGGAGGTTCTATGTTCGGCTGAATGTATGTTTTTTTTTTATGTATGTTCACCGATATCTCGGTCAATTGTGGACCGATTTTGAAAATTCTTTTTTTGATTGAAAGGTTATGCTTCCAAGTTGGTCCCATTGAAATATTGAACTTCGAAAATATGGCACAGAATTCCTCATAGGATCACAGCAGAAATGTCGTAACAAGTAAAATTGTTTTGTTTATACGTGTAGTCGATGACGAGCTGAAGGAAAAGAGGACACATCCCCTGATGTATCGGACTGATCCGATGACGAAGCCAGAAGGTAAATTAATGTAATCTAACCGTGTTTGGGGTTATTAGAATCGTTATGAGATGCTCTCTGGCTATAAGGTATTTAAGTTTGGCTGAGAGGTGCTTTTTAGTGGTGGTAGGTACCATAACTAAAAAGTGTAAAATAAAAAAAAAAATTACGAAGAGCCAAAACTATTATAGAAATACCGACTTCCGAAATTAAAGTTATTTTGTACTTTTCAGTGTTTATTTAACATTGAAGTCGGTTGTATTTTTTTTTTGTAAAAAGTTTTTTTTCTTAAATAAAATTAGTAGCCCAAGTTACTCCGTATAATACCTGCTATCTATCATTGAAAGTCCTATCAAAATCAGTCCAGCCGATTTTGAGATTAACCGGGACAAACAGTCAGACAAAAATCTAAGATTCATTTGTATTCCCGTGACCGTCATCAGGTCATCGGTACACTTTGTGGGAAGGCCTCCTACAATGCTGTGTTCTGATGCGCGGTTGCCACTTCAGGACTCTTGAGCACCGTCGTCAATCTATCTGATTTTCCAGCAATGTGCCCTGCTAACTGCCGCAAGTTTGACGATTCTACAGGTTTTTATTATGATTTTTTGTATTCTGATTCTATCACGCTCAGAAACTCCGAGCAATGCTCTCTCTATTGCACTATTGCCATCAACCGATTACAAATCGACTCTGCCGCTGCTGATAACCTCAGAAGGAAAAACCCAATAACACTCAGTCCAGCGTTAGAAACGAACCTAGCATTTCATACTTAGCTGTAGCACCAGGGAAAACTAAACCAACGACGCTCTTATATTAAGCCATAAATAATCCAGGGTCGAAGCCTACAGGGGCCAGGGTTAATTCGAAAGATAGCTCAAGCCCCGCGGTATGAAGGCAACGAAGGAACGAGGTGGGCTTTTAGTCAGTAAAAGTCTGACACTATCTCCCGCACCGCCCAAGAGCGGGGGTTGTCATTGGATGATTTTTCCCACCATAAAAAAGCCATAAATAATAAGTTAAATATTTTCATATTCATTTAACACCCTTTGGGGATCGTCAGTCGTCACACTTGAGTTATGGGGTTCGAGTGCACCTTTTTCAAGAAATGTATGTAGAAATGTAACTGATTAGTCAGAGGGGTTGGTTCGTTTCTTTTTTCCAAAGACTATGATAAAGACAATGCCATTCAACGTGGCAATGCTACGAGTGTTCAGGGCGCATTTCTTGATGACAGCGATGTGGTATTTGTTTGATGATATTTCAATCTTCAATTGGCCTACTTTCTTTATACCTTTTATTATCATTGAAATCCTACATCAATGATTTGGCCAAACGAGGATTGACATATTATCAAATGTTAACGTTTAAACGATCTGGCCAGTTTTTGTTTGGACATATTATAAAGCGATCACTTCTAAAATCTGGCCACGACATACATATAGTATAATGTTAGTATAATTTACAATTTCTAACACACTATATGACTCAAACCTCACTCCCGCCCGAGTTCTTGTATCAGGGCGTTATAAATCACAAGAGCCAGAATATTGCGTTGTATATTTTTTCTTCCATCCTCTATCTATTTATTACCATCCCCCCGTATACCCTGGTACGTAATTATGAGCATGGCCCATCACTTCCCATGTAAGTGGAGCGCCAACATTCACCACACGTAATCCCTTAAGCTGACTGAAGTGCATTACGTAATTAAACGATATGAATGCGGTAAAAACCAGGAGTATATTCAAAGTACACGAGATTATGAAAATGTGAAGTCAATAATTATAATTATGTTCTTTTACTTCATTCAAATTAAGAGTCGACGTCGTTTCAGAGAATCAGGGACTTGTTATAAGAGTATGTTTTCAAATAGAAAGAGAAAAACTTTGAATTGGTCTGAAAATAAGTTAAATGAAAAATTCGTGTTAAATGCATGATATTCTTTCGAACAGTCCAACACGACATGGCGTCAGTATTTCTACGAACTCATTCGATAGTAACATACAGCTGACATTAACATTCCTTTCATGGAAAACGCGAACAAAAAACCTGGAATATTACCTGCCTCATACCAGGAATCATTAAGACTCCTCATGGCTGCCGCCGACTGTGGTGACCTAGATTCAGCAGCTACTTTTTAGCGTTACAGCTCTAACAAGGCGATTACTTCACACTTATCCACTGAAACTGATTTCGAGTTAGGAACAAAGTTCTTGGAGAACATTGGAGCCAGACAGGTGCAAAACTTGCTGTAACCGTAGGTACTCAATCAAAGATCAATCTAACGTTACGAACACGTCCGTTCTCGTTACTGGAGGAAAAACTTTTTAATTAGACACTCTGTTTACTCACTAACTACGTTCCGGACTTCTTAATGTACTCAACTAATTGGTGTAATGCGTAAAGTGGAATCGAGGTCCGGAGATCGATAGCCAAACTTACAGATATCTCTTTTTGTTTGCTCTCCTAACGCGCGCTAACGTTTACTTGTACGTTTGCCAGCATGTAACTAGGGACTCGGCTCGCTTCACTGAACTTGATTCAATTGAAGACATCATGTAACGTTGCCGGCATGAAACAATTTTTCTGCGCGAGTAATGTTGACGTTTGCGTATTTACGTGTGTTTCGCAAAATGACAGTCATGGTCGAAAAGTTGGCCCTTAAAGCCGACACGTTTTACGGGAATGGAGCTGAGGCATTTATTAAAACTCGCGTCCGACATTCCTGCTCGAATATTGTAACAACGTGTGTTCTGTATTAGCCGGCAATGTGTCGAGTTCATAATAACTTTCCAAATCCCGCGTTAACGGCACGCGCTCTCGGCTTACTTAACTTGTACATAACATCAAAATTGTCGTTTAACTATGAACCAATAAACGCGTTATTTCATGAAATGGTACACGTGGTGCTGCTAGCTTGTAGTTTAGAAACTACGTCGGTAGACTCATCAACTCTCTAAGACTATGTCTAGTCTTATTCATGTTATTAGCATGCATCACAAAACAGGGTCTGAATGTAGATTGAAGGTTAATTATGTAAGTAGTCGTGGCACAGTTCTGAAGATTCTTGTGCATTAACTTCGCGCTCTTTGAACCCTGGCAGCAGTAGAGTAGCTAGGTGTGAGAGAAGAAGTCTCTCCCCCACGCCCTGGTAACTTTTTAGGGATCCAGACCTCAAAAGGAAAAAACGGAATCCTTATAGGATCACTTTGTTGTCCGTCCGTCCGTCTGTCCGTCTGTTAAGACCCTTTATCTCGGGAACGCGTGGAGGTATCAAGTCGAAATTAAAACCATACAAGGTGTAAGGGACAGCCCTCCACAAACTTTAAGGGCTTGCTCAGTAGACGAAACTGAACAACCTACCACACCTACCTCTTAAAGTTTGTGGAGGGCTGTCCCTTACACCTTTTATACTCAAGTCTGCGGATTCTTGAAGCTGTAAAAAAATCAAACTCATAAATTAACGAGAAAAAAAGATACTTCGGTTTATGCGGCAAAAAAACTTACATTTCGATACTCTCGATGAAATCAAAATTCATACGGTTGACCCAGAATCCTGAAATCTGGTATAACACAAATATAGAAATAAATCTGAAAACTATAAATTTATTGTTACGTCACAATTTTTTTGCGATTCGGAAAAATCTTCCGAGACTCCATTCCTTAATTGAACTATTTACCTACATGGTAAGTTTGTACGGAACCCTCAGGGAGCGAGTCCGAATCGCACTCACTACACTTACACGATAGGCTCTGGCATCAGCTGAAACAGTGGTCAAACATCACTATTTCAGCTGATGGAAAGAGACGAAGTGGTCGAACACTGGATTGCCACAGTCGTTGTCTAATTTAAAAAAAAGCCTTGATGCGTCTTCGCCGACTTCTAAATTTGTCCACGCTACGCCTCTGGCAGCACATATATAAACCTGGGTTCGTACTTAGATAAAGGAATTATTCAGCAAGTATTCCTATTTCATACGGATATAAAAAAATCCTGCACAGCACATGTGATGAGTAGGTATACATTACACACACAAAGCCGACTCAGTTGCTGAATTTTATACAGCAAATATTGCCGGAACGTGACTTCTGCAGTGCTCACACACACATGCGGCCACATTACCTATGTACCTATATCTACACACTTGTTTTTTTTTCACCGATATATTCAAAGCTTCGCTGTTAAAACCATTTTTCCATACATCAATTGGTAGGTCCGGAACAGTGAGACACGTATTTTTGTACTGTTTTTTCAACAGCCACCAAAATAAGGTTTTATTCATGAAGCCGGTGACCGACGCGGGATCGTTTTACGATCGTCGATTTGCAAGTGTCTGGTTCGATTCCCGATGCAAATTCTTCCGTTTTACTGCCACACAATAAAACCGCTCGCTTTCATAATACATTTTCTTATAACCCAGGCGCCTCTGCCAAGAAATTTATATTGGTTTTGCAATTGTTATCAGATGTCATGCCACCACATCATGTGAGGTTACGAACTGACATATTTTTGTTGTTTCGAAGAATTATTAGTATTGTTCTGAATAACAACATAATCAGCCTTTTAATGTTCCCACTGCTGGGCCTCAGGCCTCCTCTCTAGGATGTCTGAATATTAATATTGAAATATGAAACAGATATCTACAAGCAAAGATAATTCAGAGCGTTTTCGTTTAGTGTCTTAGAAACAGTAATATTACACAATAAGCGGCCACCACAGACTATGATTATGCTCCACAAAAGATGAAGTGGATGAGTATTCAAGTCTGGCCACATGTGGTGTCGGCGGATAATGCACGCTACGAGAACGCAATTTAGGCGGCCACAGTCGGCCCCATGTTGGGCGCCATTCGTTCCCCTGCATGCTAATAAACCTGAAACTTTGTAATGCCAGCTTAACTCAGGTAAAACGTTGTTTATAGAATATTTTGGGCAAGTTAACGATGTACTTTCAGATTGTCACATAAAAACCATTTTGTTATAGAACCAAAATATGAACTCACTCTAGTCACTGTAGCTTAGAACGATAAAGCGAAAATTACCATAAACGACAATAGCAATGGCGCACGAATGAAATAGCGAAATGAAAAAGCTAGACAGAAATAGCATGTATTTTATTCACGAGCCGCCAGTAAAGCTATCAGACATGTCCAAACTTCGCTGAGTGCAGCTTGCTTTATTTCCGTTTGACCTGTCCCGTTCGACGCTATTCCTGGAGCAGCAGTAGAGCGGCTGCATGCCCAGACATGTTCATTCCGCCGACAAGCCGAATGCAAGTCCTGACAGCCAGGCTGCAGCGACACGTCTCTGCACTACCCAATTTGAATATTTAATTGCGATTATTTTAGCGCAACTCTACGACTAATTTATAAAGCAAATTGACAGCTCTAGTGTAGCCCGCACGCCACTAATGGGAAAGGTTTATTCCTGGACATTTCCGTTTCGAAATGAATCAATTGAATTTTAAATTCGCCACATTTGCATATACGTTGGCGACCGGCTACTTTACGATTGCCGACCAGTTTCGTATTCTTTGTTTGGTGTTTTATTTTGTGCATTTCCGAGCGAGAAAGGTACGTGATACGGCCGCGCCCAGCTCGCTCTTGTCTCTTTTCATGAAATATTTTCAACTTGACATTCTAAAATTTCAATTCAATATCTCTTCGAGGTAACAGTGTTTGTCAGGGCAACGTTTTATTCCACTATTTTTTCTTTTGAACTAAAATTTTCAATTTTCTGCCTCTAAAAGCGTAGTTTAGCGCGATGCGGTAATATGTTGACCAAAAATTTGCTGTTGAATGTGTCTCTCGTGACACATATACTGCGACTGAGCCGTCTCTAACTTAAACTTAACTTAGATGTAGAGCCTCCAGGGGCCCCGCATTTGAAAACCCTGGGTTGACATTATATGCTTTGGGAAAACAAATTCATTGCAAGGAAAATATATTGAATCATTTCGTTAACCTTCTAGCAATCTAGAAAATCTAGTTAATCTAGGCAATGCAGCGTTAAGCTTATTAAAATCTTATTTGAATAATAGACAGCAATTAGTGCAAATAAACGGTGTCAATTCGTCGGGATTGAATGTTGAAATGGGGGTGCCCCAAGGTTCAATTTTGGGTCCTTTTTTATTTTTAGTCTATATTAATGATTTGCCCAATTTGTTGCAAAATAAACTTAATATGGTGTTGTTTGCTGACGACACTTCTTTGATTTTTAAGATAAATAGAAAGACTAACAATCTTGACAACGAAAATAGCGCCCTATTGCAGGTTCAAAACTGGTTCACTGCTAATAATCTGGTTCTAAATGGGAAAAAAACTAAATGCATAAGATTTTCCTTACCGAATGTCAAAAGTAGTGATTGTGACATTGTATTGAATAATGAAAAACTAGAATTTGTTGATAAAACGATTTTCCTGGGGATTACGCTTGACTCAAGGCTACAATGGGGTCCTCACTTAACATCTCTTGCAGGGCGGCTTAGCTCAGCTGCATATGCTGTTAGAAAAATCCGCCAATTTACGGATGTTGATACCGCTAGACTAGTCTATTTTAGTTATTTTCATAGTGTCATGTCGTACGGTATCTTACTATGGGGACGGGCTGCAGACATCGAGTCAATCTTTATATTACAGAAAAGAGCCATCAGAGCTATTTACAATCTCCGCCGGTGCGATTCTTTAAGGGAACTGTTTAAAGATATTAACATAATGACGGTACCTTGTCAATATATCTATGAAAACATCATGTATGTTAGAAAAAATCTTCATCTTTTTAGCAAAAGAGGCGATAGACATAATTATGTTACAAGAAATAGGGATCAATTAGTTCAACCAGGTTTCAGACTGGCTAAAGTGGCCTCTTCTTTCATGGGGTACTGTTTGAAATGTTATAATAAAATACCTCCCCAAATATTAGAACTCAATGAAACGAAATTTAAATCTTGTATTAAACGCACACTATGCAGGCAAGCATATTATAAGTTGGAGGATTATATTCAAGATAAAAATGCTTGGCTCAATGCTGGTCCAGCTCCACTACCACTAGGGCGTACTAATTGGTTGATTAGTTGGAAACTAATATTATTATTTTTTTAATTTGAAAGACACAATTGCATTGTATAATGTAGAAGCACTTTTTCCAAGTTTGTGAATGTGAAGCACCATGGAGCATTTTTATTAGGTTACAACTTTTTTTTTTTTTTTGACATTACGAACATGGCAGTTGAGAGTTTGTCATGCTCACTCAAATGTCTCGCTGTTGGTGGCACGTGTTATTGGGTCGTTCAGTTCCCTTCAAAATGGTTGAGCTGAGTGGGGCTGATGCACGCGTCATGCTCGTGAACGGGTGCCGTCAGATGGGACTGGTCATCTCTTAGCTGCCAGTGGCTTAATTCAGTTTCTATCTTTTAATTATTTTACATTTTTATTTCATTATCGACATTGTGCTCACATGATAGAAGCAACAAGTAATATGTAACCAAGCATTATATGTAACACATAACATGATTTAACACGTTCATTGCATTACGAGATCTATCAGGTCTCTTGCAGGACTTTTGTATTGTGCGTTGAAAATAATCGTGTTGTTTCACTCCTTGCGGGAGGGTCTAACGTGTGAAGTTCTTTAAATATGAGTAGGACAAATATACATATTTGCTTCCTACTTAGAGCTGAATTCAAGGATATCAAAAAATAAATTAGAGATGGATTAGGTCCCTAACGCACAGTACTGTAATTATTTTCATTCCTTGCGTTAGGAGATATGTCGGTACTCGTGGAATCGTACGCCTCGTAGACGCAAGAGAGTGAGGGTGAGCGGCGCGGGCGCTGCGTGACTCGTTTTAGTGTTGTCCTAGCATCGACGTGGAGGTTGATCGCACGTTTTGGAAATAACACTCGCGTATATACCTACGTGTTCATTATTTTTGATAAATAATGAGTGCTTTTAAAAGAAAAAAGTTGGAGCTCACGCAGCTAAGTAATGAAAATATATATCAGGACATGTACTGGAAAACGATTTAGTGTGTTTCAGAATACGATATCCAGTCCAAAAAATAGTAACAATAATACCATATTATTGATGACGTATACTGGTATACTATTTATAATCTAATAATAGTTATATTAAAATGCATTATAATTATAATGCATTTTATTATAGAATTCCCCGAAGGAAGATGTACGGATCATATTTTCCAAAGTGGCGACAAAAAAGACGTTCTGTGGGTTGTTACGAAAGATTACGACGCACATTAAACAGCACTGACGCTTCTAAAAAAACTAAACGAATTGTTACCATTTACGCGTAATGCAAGCAATCAATGTGCTTAACATGTTTTAATGAAAAACACTTTGCATAGTTAATAAAACTTTTTCAATCGACAACTGAGATATTATTTTATTCCCATCACTACTTACTACACAATTTGAACTATCTTCGGTTGCGTTACGAGATACAATCGATTTCAAATTTTTTTTTGGTATTTGTAGTTTATTCAAATGTCATAACATCGTGCGAACCTAGCAAAATATAAAGCAGTAGGTTATCTTTCACCCACAACAACTTCAAAATATATGTCATTATTTTTTAGAAGATATAAATTATTTTCAAAACTGTATCTTTAGGAGACTGATTAGGTCTCAAACGCAACAAAGGGTAGGTTAGTTTCGAGATCTTTTAGGTCTCTAAAGCATCAGCTGAAAGTTCTTTGAAAATGATGGCGCAGTGAACGTGTTAAAAGATTGTCCATGGAGTTTCTTGCACGTTCTTCTCCATAGAGACCTACTCTTTGGAACGTGCAATTTAGCTTCACTTTTCTTGGACTGACCGACATTTGACTATTCAAAAGTGCCTGTAAATGGTCTATTTGAAATAAATGTTTTGAATTTTGAATTGAATTTTTTTGAATTTTTTTGCCGTCGCTTTATTTTACGACTTTTAAATAAGACACATAATTACGAGTAAGCAGTTGGTACATTGCGAATTCAACAAACCTTGTTAGAACTAATTTAGAGTACATAAAGACATATCTTTTTATATAGGTAGACATTAAACAAGTTAATTCAAGAGCCCTTGAAGAAAGTCACAATTGGTCATTAAATATTCAAGGAACAGTCGCTTGAACGCATAAATATTTGATGATCAAGTTTTAAGTATACTTATATCTTCGTCTTGAACAATCGAGTGAAGTTCGCGCGTACCGCTTGTCAAGATAAAATCGACGCACTTTGCCGTTTGAACGACAGATAGATTAAACTTTCACGTTCCCTCACTTCGATATTATCAAGACGTAAATAGAATACCCGGTAAAGTTATCACATAATAAAATATCGTAAACGTTTTTAGGAAAACTCATGTCTTGGATAACTGCGGTCTTTGTATCCACTTCACATGTGGCAATACATTGGTATTTTTATTTTCTTCGGAACTGAATCTGTTCTGACAATAGCTGGTTCGGCGGCTAACCTTATTTATTATGCTGATCCATTGAGAAGCAACGAGTCCTCGATTTCAAAGGCCATGTAGGTAGTATCTATTTTGAGAACTGGAATAAAATTAAATAAAGGATAAAGCCTTGTGATCCATGCTTTGGATCTTTACCTTTAAAATAAATACTAAGAATATCGCGACATTTTATCCGGCCGATTGGTTTACGCAGGCGGAAAATCGGGTGTATCGTGCGTGAATTAGAAGAGGCTATCACCGGCCGGGCTAATGTGGCTAAATTGGGTTCTTATAATTACTTTAGTTAAGTGTCATGGCGACTAGGTAGGCAGAAGATATTGTTGCCATCTTGGGTAGAATTACAGCGCGCACACGTGTGACACACACGCCGATCTGGGCGCGTCGATGTCCATACATTTTATACATATGGAAACTAGACTTGTAGAGCTACACTAGAGCCACGCCACACGACGTTGTTCTACGTAGAAATCGGGCGTGCTATACGTGTGCGTCGGTCTAGCTTAAGGTTCGCACAGGATATTTAAGATTGGCACAACGAACTTATGTTGTTGTTTTCCTATCTCTTTTCTTCTCCACCATTTTTTATAATTTATGTTATAGACACTTAGTTGTTGTTGAATATTTTTATTGAACAATTTGATATTTGATAAAATAACTTTCAACACGAGTATTTACTTCGATACTTTACTTCAGCGGAGTTTGTTCCGGTGTTTCTTCTCAGGGTAGAGTAATTTGTTGAAAAAATTGACTTGTAAAAATGTTATTTACAACCAATTTGCCTTATATCGTTTATGATTGACAGAACCGACACGGAGTCGCCCGCGTACATAAAATATAACCTATGTCACTCAGGAATAAAGCAGCTTTCTATCGATGAAAGAATTTTAGCAATCGGACCAGTACCCTTAGCCAAGTTGACAATCTGCAATTGTTAACGCTAGTACAAAACTTCAAATGTACGGAATTGACGTCATCTCAACGCTCAGTCACATGATCACAACAAAGATTCGGGGGCTTGGCCAATACGAGGCGTTCGACGCAAGCGAAACGGTTGTAACTCGGCTAGGGGGGCTGTACCTACTTTCAGAGACTACCTCCTACAAATAAAAAAAACATAAAAACGAACTTTACTCTTTATAATATTAGTGTACATAGATGATGATGAAACGACATAAATAGAATCTACAAAAAAAAAACATATCCCTCCTTCAAATCTAGAACAATCGGTTAAAAATGTTTACTTTTTCCAAGATGCGGTATCTGTTAGATCCCTACACTTGGGCACACATATCTCTAAGTACATTTTCTTTTATAAACGATCTCGTTTAAATCAATGACGACACGATTGATGCAGTGGTTGAGCGATTGACTGCTACGTGTTCGATTCCTACACAGAAAAAAATATTTGTATGGTCTACAGTTGTTCCGGGTCTGGGTGTCTTGTGTATGTGATGACTTTATACAGGGTTATTTGTAAAACAGTAACAATTTTGCAGAACTATATTACTAACATCATAAACAACAACATTTGTTCTATGACTTTTTACAAAATATAACACATTTACCAAAAACAAACCTTCAAGATTTCGTTGTTCTATCTAACACATTTCAACTCTGTATTTTGCTGTATCTACTTACGGCTTCTTCGCACTGTTCTCGTCATAATAGTAAGCAGGCTTCCGAAACATTGTAATTACACCTAGCAAGCATTCGCACCGTTTCCGTGGAGCGACATTACACCATCATGTGAAGTTAATTATTATTTTTTTTATTTTTTATTTAATTATGTCCACACTGACGAATTTCACTAGAAGAACACGTATGACGCGATGCAAGCGCATTGACCGACCGGCTCATGAGGGTCGCCCGTAAATATAAATATATAATAAACTTGACCTAAGTTTAAGTTCAGCTACCCTACGCTAATGTACCATCGCTTGCTTCACATAGACTATGTAAGATTTTGAACGTTCAATTTAAATATTTTTATTTTTGTATGAAAATCTGATGAACTAAATTATCATACATTTTTAAAAGTCATAGAACAAAAGTGGTTTATGATGTTCTTAACATAGGCCTAGAAGGTTGCTAATGTTTTACAAATAACAATGTATATTTTTTCATTTCTCATACTTGGAAAGTAGGTCTGAAGTTCCCTGAGGAGCGAGCTGAATGTAATACTTTTAGCCCTAGGGAGAATCGCTTTCAACTTACAGCTGTCAAATTATTGCAAAAAAAAACTAGATCTATTTTCACATTTCTATTGAACTATGTCTCAACTTTCTATACAGCCTATTATACAATATGTTTTTTAGAGTCTGTCTAAAAAGTCAAACAACTTGGCTAATTATTAGGGCAAAATCTGATGTAGTCAACACTGATTCAATAACCAAGGTTGATTTAGGTAGATCTTGATCATTGTTTACTAACAGAAGAAACTTATAAAAAGTATAGAATATAATTATTTTTTAAATGATTAAATATTATACAAAATTCCCAAGTCGTTTGACTTTTTAGACAGACTATAAATGACATTATTGTAATTTACTTTTATTTCACCTATTTCTTATACCTACATAGATTTGAGAAAAATGTTTACCATTTTTTCAAATATTAAAATGAAAAATAATGGCTGGCCAGCCACAGATATTGGGGTTAAAGACTTGAATAAGTTACTTACACCCCTTTTTTTTCGATGGGAAAAATCCGCTCGAGATATTTTTAGACGGTGTAGCCAGATGTAGTGATTAAAGCAGAAAATGCTTATGATAGCCTGTTGCCATTTAAATCAAAACTAAATTGTATGGCAACTTTAGAAAATTTTCATTAGTGGAAAAAGATTAAAAATGCGTCGTCATTTTCAGAAAAAGTATTTCTCGGTTACATAAAATCCTTGCATGCAGCTCGGGTGAATTTCGCCAAAGTTGATCCACTTGTATCAAAATGCACTATTTTTCTGCTACCATGTCAGTTTCGGTTTCAGATTATAGTTACGCCCAAAACTGGAAGAGAAGCCGAACATTTGGTAACGGTTTCGGCTTCGTCACTATCAAAAATAGTGTACCAAACAAATTTTTCTACCATTTTTCCTCCAATCCCAATACATTCATTAAATCAACAATAATTAAAAGTGTACATTGGTAACCTACGTTATAGGCAGGCTCTAATATCCCGACCGCAGTTCATTCATCGGGGACCAGCCGTGCGCGAAAAAGAGCTGAATGTGTGCCCCGGTCGAATAGACACCGCGAATGAAAACCCTCTCAATTGAAATGTTTATTCAAACACAATGGATATAGGTTCGTACCTACGTGTGTGTTGGACTGTGCCGTGTACCTGTATAAGAGAACAGCCGGATTTAGAACTGGTTAGGAAGTTACGTTCGAAGTTATTGATTTTATTTAGAATTATATTACTTTCCCACATATTTTGAATAGCTTATTTTAATTAATGTACACTAATATAATTAAGAAGTAAAATTTGTTTTTTTTTTTGTTTTTAAGTTTTTTTGGGGAGTAGATAATCTCTGAAAGTACTGGTCCGATTGCTAAAATTTTTTCACCAAACGAAAGCTTTATTCCTGAGTGACATAGTGACATAGAGTGACTAGTTTATTTATATTGTTCTAACATGATTGAAGTAACAAAAAAAATGTGTAACCAAATTTTATTAAATACATAAAATGATTTGTAAATAACGGAAAGTCCATGAAGTTTCTTGCACGTTCTACTGCATAAAAATCGACTTCTTGACCATTTAAATTGCCTGTAAATGAATTATTTGAAATAAATGCTTTTATTGATTGATTGATATGTGTATACTATCATGTATTTTACTGATTGCATTTAATTGAATATAGAAAAGAATAACATTGAATAATAATATTTGAATATCAGTAATTGAAAAGAATAATAATTGAATATCAATAACGAAAAGATTTTACTGATGTACCTTTTTTCTTGATATATTTCATCATCACGTAATTTTAACATATTGAACAAAGGCCAAAGCTTTTGCTCATAAAAATCTCTAGACTATTAAGTACTTGGCAAGCAGAATCTAAATTAAAATTACAATGAAACTCATAAGTATTTCCCATTTTAAATTTATTTTCGTTTTGTTTTTTTTTTGTCCTTCCTTTTCACTTTGAGGTCGAGTATCATCAGAGTCGGGAAATCATCAAATAACTTCTCCCGCTCGCTCCTGACAGACTTTTACAGACCAAAACCCACCTGTGTTCCTACAATCCTACAAGTTTTGC
This sequence comes from Mythimna ferrago, assembly GCA_910589285.2. Classification (NCBI taxonomy): domain Eukaryota; kingdom Metazoa; phylum Arthropoda; class Insecta; order Lepidoptera; family Noctuidae; genus Mythimna; species Mythimna ferrago. The sequence continues at coordinate 15,642,737 of OU342684.1, read as the reverse complement.
ATTCCACGGCTACGCTAACTCTTTCAAACAATCCCGCAGCCCCAGCAGGGTTTGCGTCATATCTAACTCAAATAAATAATTTTTCCTTCTTTTTCAATATTCGATAGAAAAAACGCTAACATTGGCTTATCAAGTGCGAATAGTAGAACATTTTACATCGCCTTCTTCAAAGTCACTTTTCATTATAAAATCACAAGGAAATTGATTACAAAATCATGCAATTCGTTAAATCAAAACAATATCCATCAAGAAGCTAATAAGAGTCGACTCGGCTGACCAATTAGTCGAGTGAATTTGAATTAAGAACTCCACCGACGCCGCGCCGACCAATCGGCCGCGTAATTTGACAAGTCTTTAGATTCGGATCAAGAATTTCTTTAATAAAGTTTAAAAGTAAAAGTAACTTCTCACTTTTCTTGTGTTTCGTTAAAAACTTCACTTTTAACACAAGTTTATAAACGTCGCCATTAAATAAAGGACTTCTTTTTTGTTGTTTGTTTCACACAAATACGACGAAGTTCTCGTGTTTTCTTCGGCGTACTTTAAATATTGAAACGCTGTAAATAGTTTACAGCTCGACTAGTTTTTTGTGCGGTTTCGTTTGCCGCGTGTAATTTTAATTCACATAAAATTTTTATTGCTCAGTTTTCTGTTTTTTTTTTTATATAATATATTTTATTTGGACAGTATAGCCGAGCAACTACTGTATAATTTCCTTCAAGAAAAGCGTTATTAAGAAAACCTATCAAAATACACGTTTTACCTAAAAAAAATAATGAGCTCATTAAAAATATTGCCCGTTAAGGCAAAAATTGTTAAGTTTACTATTAAATATTGTCTATATTTACAGATTCAAAGTGCCGAGCCTATAAAATGTAAGCAGTGCCTACGGCGCGGCAGACGGGCGTGGCGTCTTCCGTATATATTTTAATTACGAGGCTGCTAAGATTTAAGCGCTGATCGCTTAAAATTTACCGCTCTAATTAAAACTATAAGCTTGGGAAGCCGATACGATGTGATACCTTGTTATAACATTTAGCCATCATGCGTTAACTTGGGGTAACGTGTACGGTTATTGATTTCCGGTTTTTTTTTTTAGTAAAAACTTATTTAGGCGCGCTGAGCACAAAACAGAGAGTCAATGAGACTGTGCTGTTACGCTGTGCTGTTTTTTTTTGCTGCACTGGACCTATTTGGCACAGCCGTGAGACACACATTATTAGTTGTCTCTTTTTTATAATCATTAGTGTCTACATGTTGTTACTACATTGTGTGTATCTAAGAGTGTGTAAGCCAAATGAAATCGTTTTCTTTATTTCTTTCTTTCTTCTTTTACAAGTGTCATTGATACACGCATGCGAGACTTAGGATCCCTGAACTCTCTTACAGACGCTCTGAAAAACCTAATCTGGATGCCTAATCTGTTTGCAGAAAAGAGTTTGGAATAAGACCACTAAAGGTTAGCCGCCATGACATATACACACATGAATTGTCCGCATAGGAGTAAATGTAGAAACCAAAAGAAGAAGATATGGGTAGAGACGTCACGCTCGGCTATGAAACGTTCTTTCGGGTAAGGTCGGCCGACTCAAGCCGAACGATTACGACTTCGTATTATAAAGAGCATCCAACCCATGTTATTTCCCATACAACGATTGACGTTGACGATATACGATTGGAGAAGGGCCCTCTTAACCTCGGTTTGATGAAGTTTTCACTTCTGTAATCTTAATACTTTCCGTTTTTTTTTATTTTTTAACTAAGTACAAAAGCTCGTCGCCATTTCCCACAGTTGTTTGATTGTTATAATATACGGTCTTCGAGAGAAACAGGAAATTGTGCTAATCATTATTCGGTGGGTAGTTCAGCAATCGCACTCACGTACTTTATTTTGTTACAGCTGCGTCAAGATTTACGATTACTTTATGTGATTTCAATACAAAAACATTATTAATAGCTACTTCCGGCTTAGCCCAAAGAATCTGCAAACTTTAGTGGCAATGGGCCAAGCATATTCTTCGCAGAAAAGATGGGGCCGAAAAGTTCTAGAGAGGCGACCACGTCGAGACTCAGCGTTGGATGGCCTCCCACCAGGTGGACCGATGACAAGGTGAGGGTCACGGGAATCCGATGGATGCATGACACAAAAGACCGGACAATGTGGCGGCACTTGGGGGAAGCCTATTTCCAGCAGTGAACGTCTTTCCGCATGACGCAGGTCCTCACCGGACATGGTTCGTTCGGGAGTTTCCTGCACCGGATTCGTGCGGAAGTGACGCCTGGGTGTCGCCACTGTGTGGAATGCCCGGAGGGCACGGTGGAGCACACAGTCGAGGTGTGCCCTGCTTGGGCGGAGCATCGCCGTGCCCTCGTGGGGGTGATCGGCGACGGAGACTTTTCGCGCCGGGCCTTGGTTGAGGCCATGGTCCGGAGCGAGTGGAGTGGAGTGGCAGGCGGTCGCCGACTTCTGCGAAGCAGTAATGCTCGCAAAGGAGGAGGCCGAACGCATCAGGCAACGGCGTTGTCATCGCCGCCGCCGCCGCCGCCGGGATTCTGATCCTGATTTCCGGCCACCGTAGGCGCGGGCTTGCGGACAGTGAGCAATGGGTAGCTCGCTGTCCGGCCGTCCGGTAACTGTCCGGACCAAGCCCAAGTCGTCAACGGCGCGCACTGTTCCCGCGCGCCTCAAGGAGTTGTCAGCAACAGCAGGGACCCAGCCGGGTCGAAGCCTACAGAGGCCAGGGTTATCCGAAAGGGCGCTCGAGCCCCGGTATGAAGGCTAGAAGGAACGGGGTGGGTCTTTTAGTCAGTAAGACTCTGACACTATCTCCCGCTCCTCCCAAGAGCGGGGGATGTCAATGCACGATTTTTTCCCACCATAAAAAAAAAAAGCAGTGAACGTCTATTGTCTGAAATGATGATACTCTAAAAGTGAATAAGGTATCTCATAAATAGTCTAGATTAAAGCTATTATTTTTCTTGTGAACAGAAAAGAGCCAATCACAACCGCAACCATCTTACAAAAACGGAGAAACCCTGACTAGCGTTTAATTAATTCATTTAATTTGACAAAATTAAACGGAGAAAATAAAATGAAAAAAAGTGAAAATCGTCGACAACGGCTCTTAATGAAAAGTAAAGATAGATTTGTTCAAAGGTTCCGGTCATCGCACAATTCAGCCGCCAGATGGCTCTCCCGTTCACCTAATTTCCTCACTTTTCCTCCTCACGACTTCTTTGGTAATTAAGTAACTAGCTCCTGATGGTTTAATAAAAGGAGGACTGTAAAAACGATACTTTTTTCACCTCTAAGTATCGTTGAATAATTAGTTGACTCTGTCAATTGCACGAAACGGATGCGGCAAGCTATTGGATTTATTTTTTCATAATTACCACCTTCTGCTACCGGACTTTCCCGCCTCGAATCAGTTCTTCCTTCCATTATACTGACTGATTATGTTGACTGGTAGAAAATGCCTAAGGCTATAAGACCGCCTCTGTACTTTTCTGGGCATAAAGCATTTAATAAGTACATAAATTATTATTTGTAGCCTATGTGTTAGGCCAGGATATAAGATACCGTGGTACCAAATTTCATTCTAATACGTACTGCCGTTGTAGCGTGAATTACTAACATACACATAAAATGCATCGGGTATTCAGCATTTCAGTGGAATAATTCACACCCACACCCCAATTAGAAAAAAGTTACTATCATAATTCAAACACTGAAATTTTACTTAATAAACTTTGGTAGTGTAAATAAAAAAAATACAGTTTTTCGTTAACTGTATGTTTTTTTCTTGTGGTCCCAAAGACTAGACTAAAAAAAAAATTTTTAATGGTGGAATTTGGGATCGCAGTCCAAAGGGCCTCACGACTAGTGCTGCCAGGCGTCCCGATTTGCGCGGGATGTCCCGATTTTTAGGGGTCTGGGGACGCGTCCCGATTTGCACCTCATCGGGACGCTAAATGTCCCGATAAATCAAAATCCCTGAAACTCAAATAGCGACTGAAGAAGTCTGGGTTTTACTCAGTAAAAATTTCACACGCCCTCTCATTTCACCCCAGAGGGGAAGAAGTCAACGGATGATTTCCCATCTAAAAAAATCTTTATTAAAAAAATATATTTGTCCCGATCTAAAACCCTAAATCCCGATTTGTTTTACCATCTATCCCGATTTTTATCCAAACAGACCTGGCAACACTACTCACGAACCAGCCTCGCACACATAAATACGCTAATGACGCAATCAAGATTTATCAAGAATTTTAACAAATTAGATAATTTCTCATACTAAAATAATATAATTAATTACCTTTTGTTTCATGCAGTTTTCACCAAAAGACAGAGTACTTAATTAATTATGAAGGATTAGGTTCCTAAACCCTTCAAAAATATCAAAGACGTAAATTATAATTTCAACACAAAATATAAGCGTCATAGCCCGTCTTGGTAAAAAATAATTCTGTTTATGTCGCAACAGCCATTCTTGCCAGCCTCGCGAGTATGCGTAATATAAATACATAAGCGACAGAGGGGAGGGGTGGATATTCAACAGAAAGAAAAAGTTACTTGAAATGGCCTAAAGCAGCGATCCGTAAAATAGTCCTGTGTCCGTTTCAAGGGGTATCCACAAAAACAGACATATTTCATGTGAAGGGATAATACCGTATAACACATGTTTTGTACTCGACACGAATTGAGGACAAATCTATTTGATTTGTTTCTTTTTATGCTAGATTATTTCGTGTGCCACAGCTGGGTAAAGGCTTTCTCCTTCCAAATCTTCTCTTCGTTGATCTTTGGCCAAGGTTTTTTAATCATCAAATGGGTGGAGCGATGTCAGCCTTTTTCTGACTAAAACCCACCTGTGTCCTTTCTTTCCCCTTTGCTTTCCAGGGCTACACGCACTCATTCAAATATTACCGTAATCTCTAGCTATTTTTAGCATGTAAACATGATGAGACTGGTTAAGTCCAATCTACAAAGCCTTCAACTCAGACGTAGGGTAGCCAGCCTTTCGGTGTTTTACGGGTTGCATTTTGGAGAGTATGCGCGGGAATTGTATGACTTGATTCCGCGATCTCATTCCTACCATCGGACAACCCGAAGAACGGTTTTCCACCCTTACGTTGTTGAAACCTCTACGGTACGGACCAAGCGTTTTTCCTCGTCGTTTATATCGCATACATCGAAGGACTGGAACAATTTGCCTGCTGCGGTCTTCCCGTCGGATTATAATTTAGGTGTCTTCAAGGCTAGAGTGAATAGGCTCTTTAAAACTAGTGCGCCTTACCATCAACGATTGCATCACTTCTCACCATCAGGTGGGATCGCAGTCAAGTTTATATCAATTTAAAAAAGAAGACCGTCACACCACCCTCGCCGCGGTCGACCTTAACGGATTATCTTCCGTTTGGCGTCCAAATAGTGTAGTACCTACTAGTTCTCTTGTTCGATTTTATACAATCCATTCATAGTTTACAGTTTTGAGAGGTTCATTTATAAGTAGAGCCTTTTTGAAGATGGGAAATCATCAAATATTTTCTCCCGCTCTGGTTGCAGCTAGGCTTTTACTAGATAAATCTAACTGTGTTTCATTAGTAGCCCTTTGCACTCCAGGGCCACAGTAAAGGTACAATTGCCGTCACGGATCTTGAGCGCTGGCTTCAAGTTGCGCAGAAGTCAAATATTCGGTCTCTTTAGTGGTGCGAAGTGAGACGTGGGGGCAGGGAGTTTCAGTGATTAGCTCGCCACGCCATCGCATCATAGACGTCACTCCTGATTCGTTCCCTGCGTTGCTGTGTGTATCTAATAAGGAAGACGATTGGCTCGCCAGTGTATGGAATGCGCAAAGAGATCCCCACTCTGATGCCGAGCGCTCAAGATCCGTTTTGGCAATTGTAAACTACACTCCTTAAGGCGCGCGGGAACAGTGCGCGCCGTCGACGACTTGGGCTTGATCCGGACAGTTACCGGACGGCCAGACAGCGAGCTACCCATTGCTCACCGTCCGCAAGCCCGCGCCTACGGTGACCGGAAATCAGGATCAGAATCCCGGCGGCGGCGGCGGCGGCGATGATAACGCCGTTGCCTGATGCGTTCGGCCTCCTCCTTTGCGAGCATTACTGCTTCGCAGAAGTCGGCGACCGCCTGCCACTCCTCCTCGCTCCGGACCATGGCCTCAACCAAGGCCCGGCGCGAGAGGTCTCCGCCGCCGATCGCCCCCACGAGGGCACGGCGATGTTCCGCCCAAGCAGGGCACACCTCGACTGTGTGCTCCACCGTGTCCTCCGGGCATTCCGCACAGTGGCGACACCCGGGCGTCACTTCCGCACGAATCCGGTGCAGGAAACTCCCGAACGAACCATGTCCGGTGAGGACCTGCGTCATGCGGAAGGTAAGGACGCCGTGAGGTCTTTCCAGCCACGCCTCAAAGAGGGGACTTACCGCCATGATTGTGGCGTGCCCAGCACCGGGTTGCGATAGTCGTTGACGCCATTTCACCATGAGATCCCGCCGGAGCTCTGTCCGCCATGCCGTGACCTGTCGCGGCGGCGGACTTTCACCCCGGCGTTGCATCTCCACGCGCATATCGTGCATGTGTGCAAGGACTGTTGCCTCCAGATCCCACGGTGGTAGGCCAGCCAGAAGGCTCGCCGCTTCGCGGGAGACCGTGCAGTATCCCCGCACCATCCTTATCGCCATGACCCTCTGGCAGGCGTTCAGTATGGCCGCCGGTTGCTTTTTCAGCGACGGCGCCCACACCGGCGCCCCGTAGAGGGCCATGGACCGAACGATCCCCGCGTAGAGCCTCCGGCAGGAGGCGTCTGGACCCCCAAGGTTGGGCAGGAGCCGCTTGAGCGCAGCCCCAGCCCGGTTGAGTTTGGGAGCCAGACGTCGGAAGTGCTCCACGAAATTCCACCGGCTGTCGAGGACGAGTCCCAGGTACTTCATCGTCGACCCGACACCGATGTGAACTCCTCCTACCGTTAGTTGGGAACTCAATGGCGGCGCGTTCCGAGACTGGCGACCGTGGAAACACATCGCCTCGGATTTGTGAAGCGCCACCTCGAGTCCCAACTCCTGGATCCTATCAACGACCATCGCAACCCCGCGTGTCGCTAGAGCGACCGCCGCCTGGTACGACTCTCCCTGCGCTAGAACCAGCGTGTCGTCTGCGTAGCAAACCACGCTGACCCCATCAGGGAAGTCGCCGCGCAGCACGTAGTCGTACCCGATGTTCCACAAGGGTGGCCCTAGTACCGACCCCTGCGGAACACCGCACGACATCTCTCGACGTTTCCAGAAATAACATGTCCTCATGAGTTGGCACTTCATGTTATCAAAGTTTATCAATTATCGTGGTGCTTGTAAAATGACATGTGTACATGTAACCTAATATTTCAAGTAAATTAATCACCAACTTATAAAGTTATTTATAGTTGTATAGAATATAAATAACTTTATTGTTCATGCACGTAGGCCTCTTCGAGTGTGCAGAAAATATTCTAAAATTACCGTCACGGATATTGAGCGCTCGGCGTCAGAGTGGGGATCGCTTTGCGCATTGCAAACATTGGCGAGCCAATCGTCGTCGTTGTTAGATACATGCAGCAAAGCAGGGAACGAATCATGAGTGACGCCTATGACGCGATGGCGCGGCGAGCCAATCACTGACACTCCCCGCCCCCGCGTCTCACTTCGCACCACCAAAGAGACGCACGAATATTTGACTTCTGCCCAACTAGAAGCCAGCGCTCAAGATCCGTGCCGGCAATTGTACTAGCTTGAACCTTTTTATTTAAGTGGGGAATCATCCAATAACTTCTACCGCTCTAAGGCAGTGCGAGAGGGCGTGTCAGACTTTTACTGACTAAAACCCACTTATAACTTCCTTCCTTGCCTTCGTTTCAGGGCTTCGGGGTTCTCTTTCACACAGCCCATGGCCCCAGTAGGCTTCTACCCTGCTGGGCCCCTACGGTTTCGCTGGCATATCCTTACGCACGTGTAACACTTCGCGCCGTCGACGACTCGAACTCGGTCCGGACGGTTACCAGATGGCCAACGGTGAGCTACCCATTGCTCGCTTATGGAGGCTGGAAGTCGGAGTCAGGATCCGCAAGGCGAGCTGGGGCGTGAGGGCCGTTTGCTTACGCTTGCGGCCGCCTCATGCGCTAGCATTACTGCTTCGCAGAAGGAAGCGACCACCTGTTATACCTCCTCACTCTGGACCTTGGCCTGTACCTAGCTCCTGCTTGCGACTTCGTACGCGTGAAAGTAGAAAATCATTTCAAAGGATATTAAATGGGAGTTAACTGACTAAAACCTCTGTTCGTTTTGAAATTACAATCGTATTTTGATGAACCGTCTAATTATCAGAGTTCTAAGCTTCTTTGGATGCCTAATGTCTCAACTGGAACTTCTCAATAAATAACATAATAGTACCTGTTATAATTTTATTTATTTTTATTACCCTAGTATACAATTTTTACCTGAAGCAACATCGTTTCAATATGTGAAAATTGTATCTCCTCAACTGGAAATCCTCAATGAACAACACAAAATAAAACCCATACTATTTATTGGCAAACATTTACTTTATTGTTTTACTACATTAGATAGTTGGAAAAATACCGCACAAATTAATGGGTAGGTATAATCAAAGCATAGTGCATGAATTAGTTTTTAATGATGCGGTGGTGCCCGTCCGCCGTGCGGTGGGTGATGGGGTTCATGGGGTGGATGGTGCGGCGGATGGTGCGGTGGGTGATGCGGCTGCGGCCCGTGTCCTGGGGGATGGTCCCCTGGGTGGTGCGGTGGATGGCCCGGGTGCGGCTGCGGTAGTGGCATTCCTGAAATAAAACTTAGGGTTTTATCCATTCTATTTCTATTTCATGTGAACTGACTTATGAATATAAGTGCACATTGATTAAAAGGAAGAGGTAGTCTAAGCCCCGCGCGAGGCTGCTGTCCGGGATCACGCCTGTCCTGCGTACTTATTCCATTACAATAAATATTTGAATGAAAAGGACGTTTGAGTTACAAGTCCGGAGCAAGACCGCATGCGTGATCAAAATCGCACGATTTTAAAAACACCCTTACTGACTAAAACCCACCCGTGTTCCTTTAGTTACTGTTTGCCTTCCAGGGCCGCGGTAACTCTTTCGAACAATCTCGAAGTTCTGGCAGGACTAAGTTTCTAGTATGGTTATTTAAAGAAATTATGCAAATCCGACAAATAATTCTACATTAAATAAGGTCCCTCGTTAGAGGCAGCATATTATCCGCAGTTTATCGGGCTCAGTTCCAATTCTAGGCAATAAACCTCTAAGTTTGGTAGCTTGTGGCTTGGCGGGACATTCCGTGAACATAAGTAAATTAGAATTAGAGCGTGTACTAATATGAGAGCTAAGCACCGCCATGGGTGTGTGATCATTGCAGCGAGAACCAGACGCAGCAACAATTCCAAAACTAAGGCAACAATAATAATAATATTAAAAAAAGCGTTAATTTTTCTACACCACATAGTGCAATTATAACAATTCACAAAAACAGTACCTACATTGTTTACAGTAAGAACATTTACATTGATGTTGTGAGCCTGACTAAATCCTGTGTCACAGAGCTTCAGGCCTCCAAACTACCCAGACTTGTTACAAGCTATATAAATATTTACAAAGAGCGATATCTTTGACTAGATGGAAAATAAATAAAACACATAAAATAGTTTAAAGACATAACTAATTAAATACAAACTAAGGTGTGAAAATGAGTGTAAGTGTGTGTATAGTGTGTAATTATTAATGGTAAGATGGTGTAGGTGTGGGAAGTAATGTGATTTTCTATGAGGTCACTTGTAAAAGTTTCTCAGTTTCTTCATAATCGAGAGATTAAAACCAGCTTTGGACCTTCGTTTTACACTGGAATTTTGATGAAGCGTAGATGGAGATGGCAATGACAGTAATGGGATTCATACTGTGGGAGACTGGTACCTAAGCTAGGCTTTTGGCCTGTATTTCACCAGGTCTTCCCCTCTTTTTGACAACCTAAATGGAGCTAAATAAGGTGTCCAGTCCATCCCTCTTCCTCGCTCGCACGCCTGACATTTTAATACGTCATCATTGGGCCCCAGAAAAAAGTGACAGTCACAAAATGATGAAACCGTAGTACATCGTTGTACCTAAACGCCGTTTATATATTTCTATATTCTATATTATTTTATAATCATTTATATACAAAGAAACTTAAAAACCAGCCAAGTGTGATTCGGATCCAGGATCCACACACGAAGGATTCCATACCACGCGTAGCAAAAAAAAAACAGCAAATGCTTTACGTTTGTTGTATGTAAGCCCTAATTAAATATTCATTTTATTGTGTTTTTAGTATTTGTTGTTATAGCAGAAAAAGCTATCACTGTTCAAATACAGCCTGGTGACAGACAGACAGACAGTGGAGCATAATTATTAGGGTCCCGTGTTTACCCTTTGGATACAGAACCCCTGTAGAAAAACTACAGAGCATAAAGGTGCCGCTTATTTTAAAAGAATAGAATCAATAATCCGGGAAAGCTGACCCCAATATAACACATTTCTGTTTAATAGGATTAACATAATCCTCTTGCTCAGTCCGAAAAAATTGCTTTAAAATTTAACATACAACAGCGCATAATGAATGTGTTCCAAAAAGGAACGCATTCATTATGCGTACATTAAGCCATAGCGCGCACTGGTGACTTTGTCACCTTGACATTTGACAAAAAAGTCACTAACCTTATGAACCCAACATGTAATGCGCGCACTTGGTGACGTGACAGTTACAAAAAATGGGTAGAAAAATTATTGTCACGATGACAAAAGTTACCAGCGCGCGCTGTCTTAAGGAATGGAATTCCCTGCCGGAGTCTGTGTTTCCTAATATCCTATAACCTCTTATAATCAAGAGTAAGTAAATTGCTTCTCAGCAAGCGTGTTCCGTGCTCTTCTTCCATCGCTTACCATCAAGTGAGATATATCAAACACGAGCCTATAAATATTTAAAAAAAAAAATACTCACTTGTGAAATGAAACTGAAGTTTTGCAATATCCAGTGCGTCTGTTAGTGTAGAAATCGATTGTTGAATATATACTGACAGTCCTTATCTACACCATCGCGCGGAGTAGTTGAAGTCTTTATCTTTAACAACCGATGGCCAATACATTCAGACATAAAGCCTTTCAGGTTTTTCCATTCCGGGTAGGAAGATATGGTTAATATTTATTTAATACGTTGATAATGACACTCATTTTTGTATTAGTTCTTTTCCTGCGATTCGGGGTCTTTAAGACCTCGTTTGGAAACTGTCATTATGACGGTAAAGGGTTTATTAGACATCGTAAGACATAACGTTTAAGAAACTATAAGCTTTTTGCCTAAATGCGTTACAAGGTTGAAGTGACCCTGTATTTAAGTAGGTATAACGGCTGACTGCCGATTCGGACGCAATATGTTATATGTATCCGAATTGGCATAATCAAAACATTTTTTCGATAAATTTGTCAGAAAAATAAATTTGTCATTTTTGCGTCCATGCTGTCTATGTGATACGCCACTGCATTCTGTTTCAACATTTCTATATGTTATGTATATTTTCATCTCTTTTCTAAACTAAACCAAATTAAAATTATGGCCTCAGCGCAGCAGTGAGGTTTATGTTTTTGTTAGCCGCACCACAAGGAAGACACGTACGAGGCCTATTAGACCTCGTTCCGTACCAGTCCATACAAACTGGAATCACAACACTCTTCAATTCAGTAAAGCCCCAACCTGCCTAGTCTTTTCTCAACAATATTAGCGTCGGCTTACAATCTAATCCGTATGCAGCTGGATACCACTATTTTAATTGGTGCGACTGCCTGTCAGGCCTCCACAGACCACAACACAATAACTGCGTAACACATTTTTTATAAGTGGGATATCATCAAATAACTCAAAAAGGAAAGGAATGTCAGACTTTTACTGACTAAAACCAATCAGTGCTTCTTCAGTTGCCCTTTACATTTCTGAGCCGCGGTAAGTCTTTCAAACAATCACACTTTACTAACACAATACGCCTAAATAACAAGACAAAGTATAACTGAGTTATTAAAAACCACAAAACAAGACCAAATGAAATGGACCAAAAGCCTCAAAAAGAACAAACTGTAAACAAAAACGGAATAGCTATTACAAAACGTCCTTTTTGAAAATCGATTGGGAATTCCGCCCCTTCTATATCCCAACAGGAAAATTCCATTTTCGAAATACAAAACTGGGAACAGAGGACACAAACCTAAATACCTTGTAAGTAAACGAGGCGCAATAAGTAAATAGCATTTTCTGCTTTGAGGGAATTTCAAAACAAACGGGCTATGAAAAACTCCAAACAACTCTTAACGGATTGCCATTTCACTGACGAAGTAAAATTATTATTTAGTGGCCTACCGCTTTCAATGAACCTTGATATAGTTTGTGCTTAGTTAACTCACTCAAACGTTTGCGGTCTCTTTTTCTAAAAACGTTATTTACATTGGTTTTTGTGTATGTTTTTAGCTCTAGCTTTTACCAGTATTGCTTAAGTCATTAATTTGTTTACTTACCTGCTTAGTTTCTTCGGGAGAGTAGTTTGGAACAGTAGGTAATAGAACAATAGAAATATGGTAGAAAATTTAACAAAAAATCATGTAGGTACACTTTTCGCCATATTATATCTTTAATTTATTTTGTGGCTTACGCTAATGGGCCTACCTCACGCACAAGCCTCATCACATTTTTTTGCCTGTGCGGTTGTACAAGAAACACCAACTTACGAGTTGTAGGTCGCGGGTTCAAGCCCAGTCAGGCGCATCACTTTGTGTAATTTATTTCATCACCAGTGCCCTCAAAACGGTGAAGGAAAACATCGTGAGGAAACCGACATGTCTTAGAACCAAAACTTCAAAGACATGTGCCATTCACCAACACGCATTGGACCCACGTGGTGGATTACGGCCCATTCCCTCTCCTAGAGAGGTGGCCTGAGTCCCAGCAGTGGGAACATCAAAAGGCTGATTATGCTATGCTTGTGCTACATAGTGTTCCGCGTACAAACTGGCCTGCACAGTGCACAGGTAAAACTTGTGCATGTAGTAGGATAGGCTAATAGTCTAACCAGCTGCAACTGATTGATAGCATACGTTCTGTTTGTCTCGTTAAAAATCGTTTCTCTGTCTTTTATTCCACTTTTTCAGGAAAAAGTACCGTAAACCACCTTCGGAAAAGATCGCAGTGTGGTCTGAATCATTTACGTACGTTACGCCTATCAAAACCTGCCTTGGGGGCATCGGGTTGATCCTTTCAAGTTTATAAATCATGATCTACTTTGTTGTATTGACATTAAAAGCTAATAAATATCATTAATTTTCGTCATTTAAGCTAAAACTGACTTCTTAACAAGAATTCACCTATAACAGGTTTTTTTTTATATGGGAAAATCATCCAATGACATCTCCCGCTCTTGGGCGGAGCAGAAGATAATGTCAGACTTTTACTGACTAAAAATCTACTCCTGATCCTTCGTTGTCTTTCGTACCGTCGCCAAATCATCCTTTCAGAAACAGATTCTTGGTCACAGTAGGCTTCGACCCTGCTGTGCCCCTACGGTTTGCTGACAACTCCTTGAGGCGCACGTGGAACAATACGCGCCGTAGACATCTTGGGCTCGGTCCAGACGATTACCGGACGGTCGGACCGCGAGCTACCTATTGTTCGCCATCCGCAAGCCCGCGCTTACGGTGGACATAGGTCCGCCGTAGGCGCCACAAAAATCTACCTGTATTAGTACAGGTGGACTTTGATAAAAAGTCCACCTGTACTAATACAGGTAGATTTTTGTGGCGCCTACGGCGGACCTATGTCTATATTGACCACGATTCAAATTATTATGACCAGCAAACTGGACCAACTTCGCACAGGTATTTCACACAGGTTTTTATTTGTATTTGTACAGGTACCTGTCACAAATCATTTCACGGCTTTCTCTACTTTATTATGCATGTGTTATACACCTTAACCTTCATTTGCATCTATCCCTCTATTGGTGAAAACTACATGAAAACGCGTTCAATATTTTTTGAGTTTATCGCGAACAGGCAGACAGACACGATGGGGTAATTTGTTTTATATATTACTAGCTGTGCCCACGACTTCGTTGGCGTGGACTACAGGATTTTTACATTTATTTTTTCTAAAATAAAAGTAGCCTATGTTACTCCTTATTACATCAGCTACCTGCCAAAAAAAGTCCCGTCACAATCGGTCCAACCATTTCAAAGATTAGCCCGGACAAACAAACAGACAGCCAGACAAAAATTGTAAAAAATGTTATTTTGGTGTATGTTCCGTATATATATTGATTAGCATGAAGTAAAAAGCAGTTATTTCAATATTACAAACAGACACTCCAATTTTATTTATATGTATATGTAGAAGATGTATAGATTATAAAGATATTTTGTCATTAATTTATTGCTTTTCATTTATTTTTATTGATCAAACCGTTTTTTATTTTTTTTTGCAAGTAGGTATATTCAATCAATTTAAGCTAGAGTTGCCCACGAACATTTTCATTAATGATCTATATAAATGCCATTGATATAATTTGTTTTGGCTTTCAATAAAGCTGAATATAGCGCTCAGCGCACAGGCGTAAACGGAACTGATTAAATAAAATACCACTTATTAAATATTCCTGTCCATATAATAAATGTGGGATGTATTAAATATTGTGTTAACGGAAATGAGGACAGATTATTAATAAATCGATTACCGCTAATTAAAAATAACCAGGTACACTTAATTTACCTTATTAGGTATTACGTAGTTAAAATATACAATCAGTTCGTCCATCATCGGACCACTAGGCATACGGCAATGCGCCACCGGTATTATTAAAGACACTTCCGCCTGACCACTACTAAGTTCATTTTTGCTTGAATTCGAAACGAAAACTTTAAAGGATTTGCTTTGACGTCGCACCGCAGGATTCAAGCAATTTTTTTTTTATGTGATCAGGGAGAAATGACCGCGATAGTACATAGTGACCATCCCCACACGTACAAAACGTTTTGGAATCACATTCATTGTGCGTACAGCTAAGAAGTGGAAGTCCCTGCTGGAGTCTGTGTTTCCTGATAGCTGCAACCTAAGGGCCTTTAAGTCAAAAGTGAATAGTACTTCTAGGCAAGCGTGCTTCATCATCGACCACATCCATGCTTACCACCAGGTGACATAGTGGTCAAGCGCGACTCTATCGTACACTCGGGGGAGGCCTATGTCTAACAGTGCACGTTTTTTAGCTGAAATTATGATAATGGTGATGATAATATGTCAGAGTCCTAGAATAGGTTTTTTTTTTTTGGTGGGAAATCCAATGACTTCTGCGCGCGGAGCGGGAAGGTGCGTCAAACTTTTTTTTTGGTGTGCGTTTTTCTTTTCTTTTTTTTCTATTTTTCTCAGCAGGCCTCCACCCTGCTGGACCACATGAGGCGCGCGTGGAACAATACGCGCTGTCGACAACTAGGACTCGATCCGGACGGTTACCGGATGGCTGGACGGCGAGCTACTCGCTGTTCGCAAGCCCACAGAATCCTAACATATTTATGTAGTTCAAGATAATTTTAACGTAGCATTAACAACATGTGACTACGTGACATTTATGCGTCAATATGTTTGAAGTGTGTAGCCTTCATTATCTCATTAAATTGTTTTGTTTTCTGGTATAACCCAGTGCTCAAGTACCTGTACTTGGTGTTACTTACGTGTGTGTACTTGTATTATCAGCCCCACCCACCTACTTTGCTATATGAACTTTCTTGGAAAATCTATTTCGAACGTACCTATAATATGTACTTGAATTTAAATACCTAGCCTAGATACACTGGTTATTGTGAAAATATTATTAGACTAGAATATAGAAACGTAGCTTCAGGACTTCAGGTGACGGGATTTTTCGAAGGTGTAACCGTGGTACTGAGACGCAAAGGGGAAACGGAAGAATCACGGGTGGGTTTTAGTCAGTAAAAGTCTGACACTCCCTCTTGCTAGCTCCAGAGCGAGAGAAGTCTTTCAGTCGTGTCAGACATTTACTGAATAAAACCCCATCTGTGTCCTTCAGTTGCCCTTTACGTTTTAGGACCACAGGTTTTCTTTTTAGAAATTTGCCGTGGCCCTAGCGGCCCTACTGGGCCCCTACAGTAGCTGCAGGAAAAAAAAGCGCAAAAGGAAAAGTCATGAAAAGTCATTGGATGATAATCCCACCTCAAAAAAAAAATATTAAGTAGCGAATTACATCATTTATATTATATTTTTTTATCATATAATAAAAAGAAAACAAAAAGATGAGCAGTTTTTCACAGTATATTTTAAAAATCCATCAGTATAATCACCATCTGGGCACCTCCTAATAACATTAATAGTTGAATCTTTACTGGCATTTCATTAAATTACCCAGGGCAACAGTTCCCAGTTTAATTTAAAAACAACATTAACATTTTATCTTTATTCCTGGGATTTTAATTCACTGTGAAGTCAGCGATTAAGTTACGTAATTAAAAAGAAAATTTTCATAATAAGGACCTTAGTTTTAAAGAATGTTTTAATGAAGTCAGCAGATAAGGATGCTCACAACTCATGAGTTATGGAAATCTATCTCCAAGTGGGTGGTGGTGGTCCATGATGGTGTGGGCCGCAATGGGGTCCGCAATGGGGTCCACAATGAGGGGGTCCGTGATGGTGATGCGGTGGTCCATGATGCGGTCCGTGATGTGGAGGGCCGTGATGAGGTGGTCCGAAGTGAGGCGGTCCATGGTGCGGTGGTGGTGGGCCATGGTGGTGCGGTGGCCCGTGATGGTGCGGAGGCCCGTGATGATGCGGCGGTGGCTCGTGATGATGCGGCGGCGGTGGCATATTATTGTCTGAAAACAAAAAAAACCACTTATACCAAAAATTACGTTGCTAGATAAACGTTTGGGACTTTTGTAATTAACAATTCCAATTATTTTGGATTTTTAAAGATTACTGCTATTTCCTTCATAATGTGATATTGGTGTCTTTAATAAAAAAAAAACAATGATATTTTATTAACATAGTTTGTGTAGGTTACCACCACAAGTCGCGCTTGCCACCACGAAACTAACGAGGCAGATTTATATCATTACTAGTAAACTGACCACTATAATACTTCTGGAACACTAACAACACATGTATGAGATATAAATACGCACTAAAATATGCTGCTACCCAACTTATTCACACTTTATCGTCCTTTAATGACGTCACGGAAAGAGACAAATAAGTTTTCGGCACGACACACAACAATACAACAACATAAACACATTTTTGTTGTGTGTGAAATCGTCAAATAACTCCTCCAGCTCTGGGTGGAGTAGGAAGGAATCTCAGAATTTTACTGACTAAAACGCAGCGTGTTCCTTCAATTGCCCTTTTTGTCTCAGCCCTTTTTTTGAACATGCGTTAGATGGGAAGCGAGGACGCCGTGGCATTTCTGTAGCTACTCCTCACAACCCAAATCTACATACAAAAATGGTTATACGTACTGAGATATTACAGAAAATAGAAAACACAAAGAAACCAATAAATAAATAACCTATCTTCGAAAAAAGAATGAAGTACCTTTAATATAAAGTTCATTTTTAAACTTATAATTCTAAGTCAATCCAAAGATCACTTCAAAGCAACCCGTTCTAAAACAAACAGCAATTTCACAGGTAGATATACTAAGACTCAGTTTTGTGCAACTTACGTGAGTTACCCATTCAAAAAGCCAGTTGCTGACCAGTCGTTATATTAGCTTGATTTATAATAACATTTATGAACAGAAATCTTTACGAAAATTTAGAAAAAATTATGAAAAACTCACTTTTAATAAATATTCTTCAAACTGTATAAAAACAACTTGTCGGTAATGTTTCAGCGCTTGAACTAATAAATAATCTTACATATAGGTATTTAAGTACCGGACGCTTATCTTGGTATATTGTTGTTTTATCGTGTCTCATCGATATTCGAATATAGAATATGAGTATTTCTGGGTTTCATCATTTTAATGTTTTTGTTTACAGATATATTAAAAGGCATGGTCGGATTGAGTCAGGTGCATTGAAAAAGCTCCTTTTAAGAGTTTTATAATTTGTTTTATTATCTGAAAAAAACAAACAACAAAAGTTGAGACAGCCTCTTTGGTGACAGCTGTCTTCTTGACTGGCTTCATGATAAGTGACAACACGCCTCAGAGGACCAAAAGCACGCACTTTATGCTAAATTAGGCTATTATATATAATTCATACTATTATAAATGTGGATGGTCTCTGTATGTCTGTTGATGAAATCGATTTTGCTAATAAAATTTGGTACGACGAAGTAAGCTTGAACCCCAGGAAAACATTTGGGCTACTTTTTATCAGGTTTATCCTTTCACGATTGCTTTCATGTCATTGATATTGATACCTAAAGCTTATGCCAACATGTAAATTTCGGTCAAAGAGAAGGATCCAAGCCTCTGGAGGTGTTGGGCACGCCATAATTATGGCGATAAGTTTCCTCTTTGGGGAGTGCCTAGAAAGACGTCACGGCGTCCTCACCTTCCGCATGTTGCGCACCTGTGCCATAAGGTGCCTGTTCGTTGCCCCTCCGATACATACTCTAACGGCTCGATATGCCTCTACAGCCCAGGCCCTCCATCTGCTGAATGCCCTGATTGCTCAGGAACCGAAATTCAACATATTTTTTATACAAATGTATCAATTTTTTTAGTTCATAGATTGTTGGTTTGTTGGCTTGTTATACACTTTGGTGCATACTGTAAATAAAGCAAGCAATTGATAAATTATAATATAAATAAATAACTGACACAGGCTCTCACCGGACATGTTAAGTTCGGGAGGTTCCTGCACCGGATTCGTGCGGGTTCATTCATTAGGTACTTATTAATAAATGATGATAAACGTGTGGATTCTTCTTTAAAGTGGATTGAAAGCAAATAAATCTCATTTTCTGTGGCTTACACTCACTATGTAAAATATTGCAACAAGAATTCGCATAGTTTTTTTTTTTTTCAGTTTCGACCGAATTTTCTGGCCCCCTAAAATATTTTTTAAGCTAAATGTTTCGTAGGTACTGATTGATTCATTTATTAATAAAGAATGGAGTTGTAATATCATAATCATTATCTTTCTGCCTCTAGTCCAATGAAGTAACATTGGACTAGAGGCAGTAACACTATTTCGCAACACTATGTCGGCGTAGAACAATTCTTGCAGTTAAAAATGCACACAGCAAAACATATTTATTGTCGTTAGCACATTGTTGCCTAAACAGTAGGCATTGTATAGAATGCCTAAGCAAAATATAGAATACATAATATTTCATACATTCCCTGAACAATTTAGGCATTCTGTAGAATGCCGGTAACATATCTAATGTGTTCTAAGACTTCACCCAAGTCAAAACAGTGTACTGTGTCGTTATGTACATAACAGACACGTGCGTAGACATGAACACAACGACATATGAACAACGTCGTACAATAGTCGTGAACACAACTAAAACGCGTTGTGTAGTACCTACACAGCGACACAATAGGCCCCTTCGAATAGGTGTCGCTGATTGGACAGCAGGATTATAGCAGACATAATCTGGTAGATTGACAATATTGTCTGCGACTAGCTTCGTCATGATGGTATTGTCTTCTGTATATAATGCCTAAGCCTTCCAATAAACCTATATCGCAGAAAACCAATCAATCTGCCAACAAACGGTCTTTGGAAGGTCAACGTTAACTGTGCCAGTCACGATGACAGCTTTTTAAAGATATTATGTGCTAATCACATCCATTTAATAATATGATAAAATTAAAAACTTTAGAAACCACCGACTCAAAAAAAATAATTAAAAAATGTATCTAAGAACCATCTTGATATCATCAGCTTTCAAATAAAATAAAACTGTATCAAAATCGGTCCTTTCGCTTAGGAGCTACGATGCCACGGAAAGACGGACACGTTAAACTTATAACACCCCTCTTTTTCGTCGAGGGCTAAAGAAGGGAAAATCTGGTGACCTGAAATACAGGCCAAAGGCCTAGCTTAGACACCAGTCTTCCACAGTATGAACCCAATTATCATCTTAGTTTTTGTAGTTGCTGTGATATTGTGGTGAGAAAATAAACAAATTATTATTTTTTTATTTTAGGAATTATTTTAAAAAATCGCAATCCTTTTCTCGTTACCTTGTTACGCTTGTTTGGCTATATGCTATCGGCACTATGGTGACACTCGCGCTTTTCTTCCCGTTTTTTCCGACACAGATCCTGCTAGGACTGCGGGTTTGGTCAAAAGAATTACCGTGGCTCTACTGAACTAAAGGGCAACTGTAGGAGCACAGGTGGGTTTTTGTCAGTAAAAGTCTGACACTCCCTCTTGCGCCACCCAGAGGACATGGAGTCATTTAACGATTACCCATGTAAAAAAATCCTCGACAGGCAATCAGTCCGCGAATGAGTTATAATATCACGGTACGTAAATCTATAATGACCCGTTCACGACCTTGCTGCTGAGAGCGGAAGCTAAGCGCGGGAAGGCGAGCGGTAAAATTAAAAGTATTCATGAAAATGTTTGAAGCCACGTGACGCTGCTCATAGCGCTTCACGGCCTACCGGTGCCGCCCCGCTCACCGCTAAGGCCTAAGGCGTGACCAGGCCGTAACTCTTATTATAAGAGACTAACACTTTGCCAGCTACTGCGTTCGCAAGGAAGTTTCCCTCAAACCGTAATTTGAGTGTAGTTTTGAAAAACTAACACTGACCGTCTTTATTATTCATTTTGATTACCAAGATCTAAGTTTTTCTCCCAAGAAATATGATTCTCCCATACAAACTTTAAGACCCTAAATCGTTTTAAAGGGGTAGTTTTAACAAACGAATAATGAAACTTATGCTAAGTTTCAAATATCCAAGGTATATTGCATAAATACGAATTTCTCTCTTTACACCCCCATAAAAGTTGAATTTTCAAAAACCCTATATCATAAAAGGAAATTTTGGCCGGGCAGTCAGTTTCTTCTTTTATAAAGATGACTCACAATTAAAGGGTGTCGCTAAAAATAATACCCGTATAGGTGTTTACACGTAAAAATTTTCATCAAAAAAGAGTCGGGATCATTAACTTATTAGTCACCAACGTCACGTTGTCGATATCGCGTTATCAGTCCGACTGATAAGAACCTGCGCAGCTTAAAAACAATAAATAGGTGGAGCGATGTTGCCCTAATCATTCACTGTAGATTTCACCAGCAGTAAATACGTTTTTTAACAAAATTATAATTAATTTGTGAACAAAAGGGCTTAACAGTTCAAGGTAAGGATATATTTTTGTTGTTTTTTGTTTTCTTCAGAGATAATGGGCACAGGAAACTAAAGTTCAATTTAGAAAATAAAAGTTTTATTAAAAGTACATAAGTGTTCCATATTTTTTAAATGATCTTGTTAATTTAATTGAGTCCAAACAATATTTAAAAAAACTACGATACTGTTGCTTAGACCAAGCAACAGTACATTCAACAGTACAGTCATTGGGCATTTTTGTTCGGACATTTGACCCACAGCGTACACAAACGAAATAGGGCAAGGTATATAAATAAATGTATGTGCAACCCAGTGGTTTGGGTCGCATTCTTGTAGAACATGGGAGAATTGAGAAAAAAATATATTTTATTTATTATTATAAACGCCCAATGACCTTTCGCACAAGCGTTAAGTTACGGAACGACGCTGACTAGCAATTAAAATTAATCAAAAATATTTATTTCATATCAAACAAATAATTTACACACACTGTTAAATAGTCAAAATGTCGGTCAGTCAAAATAGTGAGGCTAAATAACACGTTTTACTTGAAACTTCATTATTATTTGCTTTGCGATTACCCCAAATTTTGGTGACATGGCGTCATATTGAGTTTTATATATGTACTTATCGGAAATTATCATTGAACATTCGCTACATGATAATTTTCCGACTTTTAGTCAAACAGACATAATGAGTGCAAGTGGGCGCAGTAATTTGACTCCTAGTTTAGGCACCTTTCTAAGGAAGGTCTAATGAATCTATATAAGCCCTTGACACTATCCAGTAAACACAAAACAATATTAAAATTTACCATCTGTTTTCTTCCAGTTATGCCTCCTCCACACGCTCTTCCGTGCGGCCCACAATGCGGAACTTACTGCACTCCAACCTGCTATCACAATAATCGGGAAATTAACCAATATTACCCGCAGCAGCCGCCACCACAACACTACCCACCCCCGCCGCATCAATACCCGCATCACCCACCACCGCCGCATCATCACCCGCATTACCCACCACCGCCGCAACATCACCCGCATCAGCCACCACCCCCACATTATTCAGAATATGGAGTCCAACCCTTCAACGCTAGAAGCCAACCAAAAGAATAAAGTGTCAAGTTATTTTATTTGAAAATGACAAAATGTATGTATCAAAATACATAAATGACTTAAATATATACTAACTACAAGTATTTATAACCTAATTTCGTACATAATGTTTAAGAAAAAACAATAACACTTAGGCAGAAACGTGCCGAGAAGACTGGCAGCATTACCACGTTGAATGACAGTGATAATTATTTGAGCAAAGAACGAGCCAGCTCCCTAGTCACGCAAAGCGTCGATCAGTCGGCGAGAAATATTTTTGAAAAGATGACGTGCACTCGGACCCCATGACCCAAGCCTTTCGACCTCAAACGACTGAAAACAGTAATAACCAGTAAGGTTACATAAGTTTCAAGAAAAGTGTGATAAGTATTTTGACGAGTCAACAAACAACTACAAAATTCAAACCAATTTGTGGATAACTGCTACCTATACCATAGCGTATCTACAGAAAATTCTAGAAATAAATAATTCTTGAGATCTGCATACTTAGCCTTTTTATCTTTCCGACTTAATAAATTAATATTTGTCTTATCTTAAACGATAACATTTTAATTATATACCTAATTGACGTACAAATTCATAGATATTTATTGGCAAAATGTATCGATATAAAAACTTGTATACAAAAATTAAGATAATAAAACATCTTTCTCTATAATCATCGTCTTTTATTTTCACAACATACGAGTATTACAACAAAATGAAAAGCTTGAAAGCCATAAAGCATAGTCTGATAAATGTGTATTCGATAACTATAACTGTTGTATGTGAATACGTACAACTTTAGTTCAGTCTACTTATAAGACCTATCCTTTTAGAATGTTGTTACAAAATACTGTTAATCCTATCCTCACGTTTCAAGTTCCTTCATGAAACACATACTAGATATCTTAGGTCATCGGAAAACTTGAATGGCAAGCCAGTCCTCTAATTTTTGGACAAGTCGTTTGCAGTTCAAGCAGCTGGGTGTGGAATGCTTTGCCCGTGTCAGTAAGGCAAGCTCAAACACTCACAATTTTTAAAGATAAAGTTAAAAATCACTACCTTTCCTCCTGAACATCGTCATTAAGTAGAGTATTTCTCTGCTTTCATAATTGTATATATTGTCTGTGTGTGTATTATATGTAATTTATTAGTTTATGTAATGTATATCCCACCAAAAACATACCTGTTAAAAAGGAGGCCAAGTTCCTATCGGCTAATTGTTCGCCTAAAAAAGGGTTGAAAACAAGTTTAGATGCACTTTAAAATCGATCATAATCATCTTCATCAACAGTCTGATCCACTGGTAAACATTTGCCATTCCCAAGACTCGCCACCACACCCAGTCCTCCGCCTTCCGTGACACCCTGTTAATTTTAAGTTCCAGATGTAATTTTTATTTTTGGTGTACAATAAAGAATACATCTATCTATCTATCCCTTATGGCACAGAATAACCTAGCTTGGGATAGAATTTAATTTATTGTGAACAGATTCCTGCAGCATCTAAATGTTTTAAGTATGTAATTTTTCCTATACCTTCTTCTTCCTGCCCTTATCCCATATTACTTGGGGTCGGTGCCAAACATGTTGCTAGGAATTTGGCAAATAATTTTACAGTCGGTCGCCTGCTTGACACTAACCCTCCTTGGGAATGCTATTGCTGGTGGTTAACTCGCCACCACGCGGAGACCTCAGGTGCTTAACAGTGCGCACGGTTTCAAAAGTGTCCCTTAGTCGCCTCTTACGACACCCACGGGAAGAAATGAGATGGTGTTATTCTTTACGTCCGGACGCCATACGGAACACGTCCGTCTAATTTTTCCTATACTGTAAAGTTATAAAAATTTAAACTTAAGATTCAATTATCTGTATGTTTTGGGAAATAAATATATCTATATTTTTATTATTATTTACAAAGAGCGTCCTTTTCGAGGTACATTTTCATACAACCGCTCTTAGGTGATTATAATGTTTTGGATACACAACTATTTTGTAGATATTATCTAGGCTTCTATAAAAATCAAGTGCTTGTAAGGGCACGAATGGATATGAATGGGTATCAAAGCTGTAGCATAAGGATTATCAGCCTTATAATGCCTCCACATGCTGCTCAATGCAAGCTAAGACTCAGGTCCCCTATCTAGGAGAGAGAATGAGCCGTAATCTACCACGGGGGACCTGTGCGGATTGTGTTTGAAGAGCAAACTTTTTTTTAAATAACAGAAACCGGTGCTTGACTGTGATACCACGTGACGGTAAACAGTGATGCAATCGTTGATAGTGAAACGCACTAATTTATTAAGATCCTGTTCACTCTAGCTTTGAAGACACCTAAATTAAAACCGGACGGGAAGACCGCAGCAGGCAAATTGTTCCAGTCCTTTGATGTACGCAGCATAAACGACGAGGCGAATCGTTTAGTCTGGACCATAGAGTTGTCAACAATGGGTGGACATTCACCGTACGTCGGGTTGTTCGATGGTAGAATTGTGATGGCGGATTCAAGTCATGCAATTCCTGCGCACAATCTCCTAAATGCTTTTTATAAAATACCGAAAGGCTGGTTACTACGTAGGCGACAGTTCGAGTATCTTTGTATTTAATTCCAGCCAGCTGCGACCGTATAGAGCACCGCTGACTTTTAAACCCATTTTCTTTGAAAAATATTGATTGATTTACATTTGCTCTGTAAATTCTGAAGAACACATACATAACCAGCAATTTTTTTCTGTAAACATATTTCTAAGAATCAAAACGGGATAATTGGAAAGATAAGGGCAATTTTAAAACAAAAAAAAAAATTACAGTAATTACAAAGAAATGTAATCTAAAAGGTATTTTGAGGGTTCCGTTTTTTCCTTGAATCGGATCCGGAACCGTAAAAGTTATAGGATCACTTTGTTGTCCGTCCGTCTGTCTGTCTGTCTGTCTGTCAAGACCCTTTATCTCGAAAACGCGTAAAGGTATCGAGTTGAAATTAAACTAAATTAAACCATATACTCAGATCTGCGGTCCCTTCAAGCTGTGAAAAAATCAAACTTCTAAGTTAACGAATAAAAAAGATACGGCCGTTTATGACGCAAAAAAAAACGTATCTATATTTTGATACTCTCAAAGATCGAAATTCATAGAATACTTCCCGTTGACCAAGAATCCTGAAATGTGGCACAGAGCAAGGTCTTATAGCCTCCTCCTTGCGTCGTATTCCTCAATGCTGAGGGTCGTGACCCCCCTGTTTCATCACTCTATCCCTTATGATATTCCTCCATCTGTTCCTGTCTCTGGCGGTGTGAAGGGCATTGTACATCGTGGAGTCAAGAGCGGTGCGGATCTGGTCGGACCAACGTATTGGGCTGCGCCCGCGAGGCCTTTTCCCGTCCACTTTACCGGTCACAGTTAGCCTTTCGAGGTTGCCACCGTCTTTCCTTGCAATGTGACCGAAGTATTGCAGAACCTTGCGAAGACACTCGGAAGACAGCCGTGAGGAGATTTTGAGTTCTTGCAAAATGGATACGTTGGTCCGGAATGCTGTCCAAGGAATACGGAGCATCCTTCTCCAACACCACATCTCAAAGGCGTCAATGCGTTTGCGGTCTGCAGCCTTTAGCGACCAAGTCTCAGCGCCATACGAAAAGATCAAAAAAACTAGTGTCCGTCTAGGTCTTATAGCACAGATATAGGAAAAAATCTGAAAAAAATAAATTTGTTGTTACCTACGTCACAAAAAAAAAACTTGCAATTCGGAAAAATCTTCGAGACTCCATTTGGGAATTATAGTTTGCACGGAACCCTCAGTGCGCGAGTCCGACTCGCACTTGCATAGTTTTTTTTTATAAAACGAATGTTCAGTAGGTACCTAGGCGTTTCGAACCGACATACTATCGAACTAATAAATTACCCAACTAATGAGCCTATCGCTGTAGGACTTTCGCAACAAATTTTTCGCACAAACGTTGTAACGCTACAAATATAATGCTGTGATGTATCACACCAATAAAGCATCGATGGAATAAAACGTCGTACAACAGTGCTCGATATTATAAAAACCGAATCATCAAGTTTCAAAATCAAGAACGGAACCCGTTTCCTCACGATGTTTTCCCTCACCATTTTCAAGCAGTGCATTTGTGATGAAACTTACACAAAGTTAAGCACCTGCCTGGGTTCTAACTCGAACGTACGTCTCATGAGGGGCCATTAGCGGGGCCAGCAGTGCTCTAATTAATACAGCGCTCTGTACAATAGCTTTTTGTTGTGGCAGGAAACCATCTCTAGACTTCTTCTGCTCTAGGGTTGAGTGGGAGAGCGTGCTAGACGTTATCTAACTAGAACTAGACCTGTATCCTTGAGCTGTCCTTTGCGCTCTAATAATTTCGGAAGTCGGTGTTTCTATAATAGATAGTTTTGTCTCTTCGTTGTTTAACACCGACTTCCGAAATAAAGTTATTTTGTACTTTTCAGTGTTTTTTTACATTGAAATTGGTTTAATTTTTTTTGTAAAAGTTTTTATTTTTCACTTTTTAGTTATGGTACCAAAACTAAAAAGTAAGTACCCCTCAGTCAAACTTAAATACCTTATAGCCAGAGTGCATCTCATAACGATTCTAATAATCCCAAACACGGATAGATTACATTAATTTAATTTTTTTCCTTCTGGCTTCATCATCAGATCAGTTGAATACATCCCCCCCTTTTCTGACAGTTAGTCATCGACTACACATATATACAAAGCAACTTTACTTGTAACCACAGTTCTGCTGTGATTCTATGAGGAGTTCTGTTCCATATCTTCGAAGTTCATGATCAGATCATAACAATATTTGGTTTGTTAACATGAGACAACTTTTTGAGGCGCTCGTGGAACACTACGCGCCGTCAACGATTCGGGCTCAGTCCGGACAATTACAGGACGGGCGGACGGCAAGCTACCCACTGCTCATCTTCCGCAAGCCAGCGTTCTCAATATCATAATAATATGTTTTTAAGAGATGACTCAGACTAAGCGTGTGTCATTCATTACACATCCATGCACTGCATTCCGTTTTCATAAAAAAAAAATCCCTATTACTTATTAACAAATCGATTAGTCACCGACCTCCGTCAATATCGCTTTATCAGTCCGTCTGATAAGAGCCTGCGCAGTTTAAGTAAAATACGATAAATAGGTACAGCGATATGACCCTTATCATTCACCGTTGATTTCACGTACAGTAAACAAGCTGTTTATTTTATAAAATAATTGTTTTCTTTGTGTACAAAAGGAAGGAACTGTACATAGAAGGTATGATTGTTTTTGTTATTCTTACTTCAATGTTTTGCTCAGTGATAATTTGTAGTTGTATAGAAAGTTGCCAATGAAGTAAAGAGAAGGTTATATTATTATGTGATCAATAGATAAGGTTTTCGTTGGTTTTAAAAGTGCACATGATCAACCGTTTAAGATAACCATACACGATAGTGTGTACCTAACAAGTTTGCCTGCACAGGTATACCTGTCAGGTAAGCTTGTGTAGGTACCTGCACAGTTGTGCAACATACACGCTCCAGTATAAAAAATACTCAACTATACAGGCGAACCTGTCAGGTATACCCTAGCGTGTAAAATGACATCTTCAATTTCCAATTCTTGCTTAGCCAATCATAGGTCGTATTTATTTCCCCCTTTTTTTTTTTTATTGCTGACAACTCCTTGAGGCGCGCGGGAACAGTGCGCGCCGTCGACGACTTGGGCTTGGTCCGGACAGTTACCGGACGGCTGGACCGTGAGCTACCCATTGCTCACTGTCCGCAAGCCCGCGTCTACGTTGGCCGTATTTATTTCCCCCATTTTGTTATTTTCGTTCAAAAAATATGTGAGGTGCACATATTTTGATAACGTGGCGCCATATTGTATGTTGTTATCTTGTTTAGCGATGGTCTTCATTGCGCAATCCGAATTAAACTTTTCCCATTTTCAAGTATCGAAATAGATACAGTGAGAAATGAATGGGTAGTGTTCAGATACCTTTGTTTTACGTGAAAATTCGTCAAATTCCTCCTCTTGCTATGGGTGGAGCGAGAGGAAGTTTCAGGTTTTTACCGATTAAAACCCAACTGTGTTTCTTCAGTTATCTTTTGCAATCCGGGGCCGCGGTAACTCTTTGGAATATTCCCACAGAACATGTATTTGTATGGCCTATACAGGGTTATTTGTAAAGCACTAACAACCTTGCAGAACTGTATTGCTAACATCATAAACAACAACTTTTGTTCTATGACTTTTTACAAAACATAATACATTTACTAAAAAAGAAACATTCAACATTTCATTGTAGTATCTAACACATTTCAACTCTGTATTGGTGTAGGTACCTATCTACGCCACCCGCGCACTGTTCTCGTATTGCCCGCTCCCCTCCACTGTTGTACTATCGCTTGCCTCGTATAGACCTCATAACATTTAGAACGTTCAATTTCAATATTTTTATTTTTTTATGAAAATATGATGAACAAAAATATGATAAATTTTAAAAAGTCATAGAACAAAAGTTGTTGTTAATAATGTTAGTAATATAGTCTTGAGAAGTTGCCAGTGTTTTACAAATAACCGTGTATATTAGTAGAAGTGATAATTTTTACAAACTAGTGTGTTGTGTACGCGAGTTTAAATGTTTTCGAATGCATCAATCAGTCAGTTCAACCCAAATGATTACTTATTAGCAAACAGCGTCACTTTAAAATTGTCCGTTTTATTTTAGTAAACAGCGTAGTTTTAAAATTGTGTGTGATTTTATTACAGTTATGCCGCCTCCTCACGCTCGTCCATGCGGGCTGCTGTGCGGAACATTCTGCACTCCAGGCTGCTACTACAACCGTCCTCGAGTGGTAGAAATACACTACCATCACCCTCCGCCGCCGCCGCCGCCACCGCCGCCACCGCCGCACTACCCGCACCACCCACCGCATCATCACCATCACTACTACCCGCCACCGCCGCCGCCGCCCCCGCATCACTACCCGCATTACCCACCACCGCCACCGCCACCGCCTCCACATTTGTACCACGGAGTTCAACCTTGGATGCTGCGCTAGTTCTTAGATATGTCATCTGATCTGGGGCGCGTAACAGGACGTTTTACATAGCTACGCACTTAAGAACAGACGTCAAAACAATGCGTGTTCGCTTAGGATTGTATGAACCTAAACCAGAGTATGTTTCAATGCGGAATCTATCAGGAATAGGTAATATAATTTCGATACAAGCTTCGTGATCCCGACGTTTGTCATGTTCTCTATCGCCATACTATGAACAATTAGAATTAGGTTGATTTTAAGGCAATGATTTGGCTAAGTTTAAAGGAGTAGAATGTCCGCCTTAATATGCTTCCACTAAAGACAAAATAAATTAAAAATGTTCAGGGCCATCTAGTGAACATGAACATGGTCTTGCTTGGGCCCGTAGCTTTCTTCTTAACGTGCCTTATTGCCAGACAGAAAAGCTCATAGATATACGACGGTATTAAAACGCTAACGGCACTAGTATATACCCGTTTTAACTCAAAGTAGATGCAGCAGTAACTGCTATATCAATAAATTGCTCTTTGATAGTATTTTACTAAATTTCTTTGAACAACAATTTTTTGGAATATTGTGATCTGTGTTCTGTTGACTTTTTATGTCGCCGCACACGAGCCACATGCTACAACCATAAATGCCGCCAAGCAAAGCTAAAAGCGACCACAAAGGAAGCTGAAGCGAGCGACAGCCACGTGTTGCCGGTGGCTCAGTGGCTACTACTAAAAGTAGTATACAAGGTGTAAGGGACAGCCCTCCACAAACTTTAAGGGCTTGCTCAGTAGACGAAACTGAACAACCTTCCACAAAAAATTTTTTCAGGAAACGAAAAAAAAAATCCGCCTCACCATAGAAAATTATAAACTCGATTGGAAAGTTTGTATGGAGAGGCCGAATTTTTTTTTCATTTCCTGAAAAAAATTTTTGTGGAAGGTTGTTCAGTTTCGTCTACTGAGCAAGCCCTTAAAGTTTGTGGAGGGCTGTCCCTTACACCTTGTATAGTAGTTAACCTATACGCACAGTATCATAATGGGCT
Organism: Mythimna ferrago; assembly: GCA_910589285.2. Classification (NCBI taxonomy): domain Eukaryota; kingdom Metazoa; phylum Arthropoda; class Insecta; order Lepidoptera; family Noctuidae; genus Mythimna; species Mythimna ferrago. The sequence continues at coordinate 15,612,127 of OU342684.1, read as the reverse complement.
CTAACGAAGAAGGTTTAAATGCGCGAGTGCCCTCTGACGGCGTTTTGTATCAGCGTTTAGTGACCGGTTCGAGCAACGGCGATTTGCAGCGTGTAGCGGCCACCGGCGTCAACCGATGCGGCGAATCCATATAAAATGTATGAAACCTACAGGAAATATGGCGGCCCGCGTGCGGCAACCCTTTATCTTATTAAATTCATAAATTATTGTTATTTAGTTATTTATCTTATCGTGAACGAAGATATTCAAATTATGTACTTTATTGATGTACGTACAAATAAAATTGTTTAAGAAAATAAAACATGATTGTCTTTTTAACCGACTTCGAAAAGGAGGAGGTTCTATGTTCGGCTGAATGTATGTTTTTTTTTTCGGTGTTAAATATCGAAGAGACAAAACTGTTATACAAACACCGACTTCCGAAATTAAAGTTATTTTATACTTCTCCATGTTTTTTATCATTGAAGTCAGTTATATTTTTTTTTTGTAAAAATTTTTTTTACAACATTAAACGACTAAATTAAATGTGGCGAGCGAACAATATTACTGCACTCGATTATTTCCCGAACACGCGGCTCACAAATAAAATCAATTAGAACGCAACAGACAGAAACACAAGTAATTATTTCATCGTTTCCTCTTCAAGGCTACGAAGGGAAAGCAAACCAAATAGCGCTCTTATTAAGAAAGTTTTTCTTCATAACAAGATTACGATCGCCAGATGTGTTGGATTGTGTTCGTATAATGTTACGAAGACAGCGATACTATCTAGCTTTATTACTTACTTTGTAATCTAAGGGTGTTAGGACTAAAATCTAGACCTTTATAATAATAATAATATCGTTTATATGCGTAAAATGTGGTAGGTACAAAAGATGTTACTTATAAGAGACAAGTGCAAAGACACACTCCGCCATTTAATGATGGCATGCAAATATTTAGTCGATAGTGTTTTAGTAACATAAAGTAATTCGCAACTATCTAGAGTTATATGTTCTTTCTATATAATATTTCTGGGAATGATATAAATGAAAGGCTTATACGCATTGCCACCTTTGCGCCCTCCGCTTGGCTTATGTGTTTGTGGGCTTGTGGACTGCGAGCAATAGGCAGCTCCCGTCTGCGCTTGCTCAAATAGATGACGGCAAAGTGGACGGGCTGACGCTTGTTAGGACTGCGGGATGGTTCGAAAAATTTACCGTGGTCCTTTAGGTAAGTGAAGAGATACAGGTGGATTTTGGTCAGTAAGAGTCAGTATTTGATCATTTCCTTCCTCGAGAGCGTTAAATTAAGGATAATCTTCTTTGACCTAACTTTAACTACGCAGTCGTAAGTCTATGTGCTGCGGGAATGATCGAAAGAGATGTTGTGACCATGACCTTGGAATACAAAAGACCACTTGTTTTTTAACATATATATAAACTAGTGCTTGACTGCAAACCTACCTGATGGTAAGCAATGATACAAAGCGTTGATGGTGAAGCGCACTAGTTTATTAAAAACCTATTCACTCTAGCCTTCATGACACCTAAATTATAATCTGACAAATAGACTGCAGCAGGCAAATTGTTCCAGTCCTTCGATGTACGCGGTACAAACGACGAGGTGTTAATGCTTAGTTCGGACCGTGTGTTAACAATGTATGGGTGGACTCTCTAAAGAGGTGATGGCATAATCAGGTTATGTTATTCCCACGCGCACTGTCCAGAATGCGTCCTAAATCCCGAAAAGCTGGCTACCTTTCACTCCAGGCTTTTTTAGATTGGACTTAACCATATCTACTTCTAAAGGAACACAAGTGGATGTCAGTAGCAGGGACCCAGCTGGGTCAAAGCCTGGGGCCAGGGTTATCCGAAAGGGAACTCGAGCCCCGGTATGAAGGCTAGAAGGAACAGGGTGGGTCGTTTAGTCAGTAAGAGTCTGACACTATCTCCCGCTCCGCTCCGCTCCAACAGCGGGGGTTGTCATTGGATGATTTTTCCCACCGTAAAAAAAGGTGGATGTGGAAAGGTTGGCACGCCCTCTTGTTCCACACAGAGCGGGTAACGTTATTTGATGACTTCGAAGATCAATTCAAACCTCGAAAAAAAATCTCTTCAGTTAGTATTATACACTCATCATACATAGGTAAATAAATCAACCTTTTTCTCTTAGAGGTAAGTAAAAACAAAATAACACTGCCTACTGCAATCTTTACATACTAATAAGGAGTGATAATTAGTCATAATGTTTACTATAGGTACTTTATAGTTGGTATAAGTAGCCTATATAGCTTAGTGTGTAATTTATTAGAAGTGTTTTTGTATTACGACTTTACGAGTGACATTATCACTAAGTGATAAAACTCCTTATGATTGCTTCTTTGGTAAATTTAAGAGTATCACGAAATACCAGTCAATTCATCATGAAAAAAATAAAGTACACATGAAATCTCAAAATAATTCAATTTGCTCAAATAATCGCACGCAATCTGTTTGACATAAAATATCTTCGTGACCTTTCCCTACGCCCACAAGCAGGGCTTCGTTCCCAGACAATTTCTGTACATACACGAATTGATATAAACTGTTGTCTATAATCTCTATTCCACGTACCCTAGCAAAGGTGTTTCTGAAGTAAAACTCGTGTGGGCGCACAAGCCTTTGAACTACGAAGATCATACACATACGCAGAATCGTTGATTAGGTTTGTATTTGTTATTAATTATGTCTAAAGCAGCGTGGTATGTGGGTGATTCAACGCGACGCGACAGCTCTGTACTACGTGCGCGCGAAGTTGCCGCTTGAGCCGCCATTTATATAAAACAAATCTCCGCACCGCAAGAGTTCCCGCGAAAATATCAATACAACGGATCGCGTACGTTCCGCTTCATTTATCGCTGCACCGCATCCACGTACGATTAGCCGGAGCCGCACCGCACCGTGTGGTCTGGCCCTCACGTAGGCCACTGCAATAAAGTATCAATTATTTGTTTAATTCGCGCCGCGCTGCTTCACGATCATGATCGCGTTGAATCGTCTACGTAACACACCGTATAGGCATTCGATAAAGCTTTAGTGGTAGCTTACTGCTAGTAATCCCAACTTACGAGTTGTAGGTCGTGGGTTCGAACCCATCCAGGCACTTCGTGTACTTTATCTCAACACCTTCAAAACGGTGATGGAACTACAATATGAAGAAACCGGCATATCCTAGAACCAAAAATTTGAAGACATGTTATCCACCAACACGCACTGGGCCAGCGTGGTGGGTTAAGACCTGATTCCTTTGCAATTTGCGTTCCAAGGCCTCGACAGTTCTTTCGACAACTCCGCAATGATCAAACCCTTACATTTATTTTAATTTATGTCTTACTAGCATCTGTCAGCGGCTTCGCCCATTTGAAATTAGAACATTGGCCCAAGGAGAATACTCCTGCGATAAAAAGTATAAAGTAAATTATAAAGAGGTAAAGTTTTTTTTTTGTTTTTAAGAAAGAAAGAAAGAAAGAAAAACTTTTATTCGTACCTCACACATACAGCAGAATTTGATAATAAAATAAAAATAAAAAAAACTTTAAAATCTGTGCAAGGCCAAAAGGGCGCCTAACTCAGCATAATATGCTGCGATATTTAAAAAGATAAATAACGCAGCGCTGGTATTCTGTTTAATCTCTGAAAATACTCGTAGGTATTAGTCCGATTGCGAAAATTTTTTCACCGATAGAAAATTGCTTTATTCCTAAGTGACATAGGCATATATTTTATGTATGCGGGTGAAACCGCGGGCAATAGCTAGTCATTGATAAAAATGTACTCTATCAGGACATGAAAACTTTCGCAAGCAAATTAATATGGTTTAGCAGATTTTTTTCATTCTTGTAAACGCTAAAATATGAACGATCGTCACCGCTAACGTTACCCGAGCACACTTACTATGCAATATATTTTATCAGCCACAATTTAACCTCTCGAGTAAAGTCTCGGGAAGCTAACTTCGTGCAAATGTTATTATGTTCTTACTGTATAAATACGTGGCACGCAACATTTGGCCGCGTGTGCAGCTGTTACATTACGAATAGTTTTTTATTAACGTATTCTCATAATAATAATAATATAAATAGGTGCTGGTAGGGATCTTGACCGTACTTCCGGGATTGTGCTGATACCTGTGGTATACCTCTCCACTCCTCAAGCACCACAGAATAAGTTGCCCCTCTGTTTCTACGTCACTTCGTGCTAGCGGCCATTTTTGGGGGCCCATTTATTGAGTATGCAAGTCACCCCCTGCCTTTTTATCGATGGATATTAATGACATTGTTCAGCAGGGGCCATAGTCTTAACATAGTTCCTGGTAACCAGTCCACTTAATAAAATCCATACCAAAAACCATCTCTTAGTTTTCTATATGTCGCACTAGTTTCCTACCAACCGAGGATTGTCCTTGGATGCACTAAAATAGCGCGTACCAAATAAGCCTCTAAGGGGCCCCTGCGAGTTCGTTTCGACTCCTCGTACGTCTTCCAAAGATCCAGGACCACAGGGTTCTGAGATAAATTAACCCATAATAATAATTTAGGTGTAGGTTGTCTTTAAGCAGAATCAAAGGCTTAATTCAGAAAGTAATACTTCTTATGTCAGGTTTTTTTCTCTGGAGAACGCCACTAGTTTGGACCCCGTTCACGATAGGTGCCAGTCAGATACTGTTTATTATTATATTTTTAAATGTCTTTTTATTTTTATTTGAAATACTAGCTGACCTGGCCAACTTTATACCGCTAATTAACTCTTTGAATGCCGTAATTAGAGACACAATAGAAAGACAATTGCTTATGTCGAACTGTGTAACTTAAGACATTCAAAAGGTTAATCAATAAATGTAGTATATATTTCGATATAGTCAACCGATTGCGATAAAACAAAGTCTAAGTAATAAAACAAGTACACAATTTTAATGTATAAAAGTTATCCAAGTCGATTTCGTGATGCGCGCACAACTAAAAACTTCTACCGATTTATTATATATCTATAGATTTAAAAATATAATAAAGCTCATCAAACCGTTGGTCAGTCTTTACTGTTATTTAGAAGCTTGGAAATCTGATGACAGTCTTGCCAAGGGGTATCGTGCCAAGGGATCTCCACAATTACTGATTGTGGAGATCAAATAGGTAGTTGCTCAATATACTTGTACTTATATGCATCCAGCTATATTGTAAGCCGACGCCAAGATATTAGGGGAAAGGCTAGGCGTCTTGATAATATGTAGCACAGACAATTTAAGTAGTGACTTTAATATTGTCTGTGTATTGGTAACCTACATACAAGTATACCAACAACCACACAATTATGCCTAGTGTAATATAGAGCTAGAATGATCAAATATAACAAAATTTTCCCCAAAACTGCGCAAAATATACGAAGCAATTGTCTTTGTACCCTACAAAGTACCTAGGTACAGCAGAGTAATAAAAACAAAATAGCAGAGCAGCACGTAATCATAACATAAAATAGTCACAAGGTCATCGGTAGGTCATCGGCTACTTTTTACTTTAATACCGATTTTGTTATACGACCAAAGCCAAGGTCGAACCTAATAACAAAGGTACAGGGCACATTAAAAAATAATACGTCGTATATAATTTGTAAGGATTACGTATGACCCTGAGTTACACCAGTAAAACTGTTTATTATAGCTATGTATAGCTTTACTCCTCTCCAAGCAATAACGTTCTCGGAAAAAGTGAGAACGAAAAAGTCCATAAATATCACATTCGCACACAGTTCGTTACACGGCCAAGGAAACGGAAGAAAAGTCTTAACTCGCGGAAATTTCGCCGTCGGCTTATTCAGCCAATGTTTTTTTTATCAATACGTTTAAGAAGGAAACTGGTTTGAATCTTACTAAGATATGAATTTATTATCTGTGTAAGAAGAATATTTTTTAACGATTTTAATTGTAGACGGAAAAGAAAACGCTCATAAAGGAAGTAATGCGCAAACAAAGCCAATATGAATTTCGGCGACAGCAAAATTCGATGAAGCCATATAGTCATCAATTAGCAAACAGGTTAATAGTCCCGCTGGAATTGTATGTAACACAGGTGCAGGCTTCTGCCTTTACTCCTGGCATAATTCCGGAGCTATGCCTTACGAGACCCAAGGGCGAAAAGGGCACTTTCGTGACTGGGAACCCGTGCCACTAATATCATTCTTTATTGTTAATCGATAAACAGTACACCCCAATAGGTACATTTATTGAAGGTAGGATGAGCTGAAACGATTCCCGGTTGGCACATTTATTTCGGACAATATTGGAGACAATTTTTCTGTGAATCTAATGACCAATAATTTCAGGGAATTCTGGTAAATGGTAGATTTTATTTGTATTAGCTTGCCTTGCAACAATGAGAATCCATGAAGAAACCTTTATGTATTCATAGAGCAACATGCGTCTTGTAGAACTGTGCAAACATAATAATAACAGGTATTTTATAATAATAAAAAGTGCTTTGTATCAATAATAAAAAGTGGACATTTGGGAACACTACAATTTTTGCCAATATTTGATGCCCAACTAATTATTTTTAGACGTTTGTACAAACTATTATTTTAAGTTTGTATACAGATATACCTCTTAAATTATTTATTAGTTCAGTTGTCTATAATAAGTATATAAAAATTAGTTAATTATTTTAAAAGTATATATAGTTAGAAACTACAATAAAAATACTAAGAAATTCTAATTCAACTTCGTTCAAACAGCTCAATATCAAAACGTAAAATTAGAAAATTAATTTCCACGCATGAATACTTCAATTGACCCAAACCTGTAGTTAATAATTGACAGCCTATCACCTAAACACAATTTAATTGGCCAATAAATTGTCAGTTGTGACCTGAATACGTTTAATCCGAATCTACCCAAAGTTAATCGCCATCAATCGGGCGGAGGTAGTGGGGTACATAAATAGGGTGCACATGTAACATCACTTTTGAGCGCAGTCGGATGCTGGAAGCTGAGTTACGGTTATGGCGGTCCCGGCTCAGTTCCGGTGGCGCTCGCCCTCGACTATCCGCTGCGATTGAAACTCGCCCCTTAAATTTTTATAGGTCTTTAATAAGAAATGAGCAACGTTTGCAGAAGGTATGCCTGCTTTGTAAACAGGTTGAGTTTGCGTTCAAATTGGATGTGTGTTGACTTTATTAAGAGATTTTGAAATAATTGGGTATCGTCCTGTGTTTATTTCACAAGCTTTTTTTTACTTTCACCTGTCCCGATGTTTGTCTGTAATTAAATCTTGCAAATTAAAGATCTACTTCCCGGTTACCGATTGAACTGAAATTTTGCATGCATGTGTAAATCAGGTGACAATGCAAAATGATAATGACATGGAGCTGATCTGATGATGAAACCAGAAGGTGGGCATAGGAACTCAGATAACCCTATCATGTTTGAGCTTTTGGAATGGTCTTGATGAGTATTAGTTATACAGATATATACCTACCACGCTATAAAAGCTTGTTATGAAAAAATAATTTTCATTGAAAAGTTCTTTGTACAATATCTTATACCTACTACATTGCTCGACGTCATAGAAGCGTCAGCAGTTTGATAAATTTAATTCATTAAACCCCAACCGGCATTCGCTCTCTCATTGTCTTTCTATTGTGTCTCGAATTGCAGTATTCGAAATGTTAAATATAGGTACAACGTGCGCGAACAACAATCCACGACCTTGCATGTCATCATAGATGCATCAACAGTTTGATATGCAGTAGTTATGAGCAACATCAGCACCTCATAGAATTTCAGGCGGAAGAGACGCCCGGGTGTCGCCTCTGTGCAGAAAACCCGGAGGACACGGTGGAGCACACAGTCGAGGTGTGCCCTGCTTGGGCGGGGCATAGCCGTGCCCTCGTGGGGGCGATCGGCGGCGGAGACCTCTCGCGCCGGGCCCTGGTAGAGGCCATGGTCCGGAGCGAGGAGGAGTGGCAGGCGGTTGCCGACTTCTGCGAAGCAGTAATGCTCGCAAAGGAGGAGGCCAAACGCATCAGGCAACGACGTTCTCGCCGCCGCCGCCACCGCCGGGATTCTGATCCCGATTGCCGGCCACCGTTGGGGGGGGTTGCGGACAGTGAGCAATGGGTAGCTCGCTGCCCGGCCGTCCGGTAACTGTCCGGACCAAGCCCAAGTCGTCGACGGCGCGCACTGTTCCCGCGCGCCTCAAGGAGTTGTCAGCAACAGCAGGGACCCAACCGGGTCGAAGCCTACTGGGACCAGGGTTATACGAAGGGGAACTCGAGCCCCGGTATGAAGGCTAGAAGGAACAGGATGGGTCGTTTAGTCAGTAAGAGTTTGACACTATCTCCCGCTCCGCCCAAGAGCGGGGGTTGTCATTGAATGATTTTTCCCACCGTAAAAAAAGCACCTTATAGAATAACACTAATTATGTAATTTACCAAATAACACTAAAAATAGAATCTTTTTCTGAAATCAGCATCAGAATTGGTCACTAAATGACAGCAATTAGCATTACAAATATTGGTATGAGGAAGAGTGAGGGCGTGGTTGGAATACTTTGTAACAAAAATTGAATTAAATTAAATTGAATTGAATTAAATTGAATTAAATTGAATTAAATTGAATTAAATTGAATTAAATTGAATTAAATTGAATTAAATTGAATTAATATGTATGACATTGAATTAAATATAATTATATTGTATTAAATTGAATTGAAGTGAATTGAATATGATATTTGTGTGTAATGACAATGTTTGCAATATAAATAATTTAATAACGCGGGAGCTACGTCTGCCAACAAACTGCTATGCAGTTTGGCAGGAGTATAATAATTGTAAAAAATTGTCTAAAATACAAATAAAGCATTTTATTATTATTATTATTATTATTATTATTTCGCTATCTCTTTTGTACACCCGTAACCTAATGGCGATGACGTCATGTTTCAGTTTGTGAATCTTTAAGCTTCAGTTTCTTATTCCACGAGATTTGAAAGGTTCCAACTTATTTATTTTTGAACAGATTTGAAAAATTCGGTCTGGTTGCGATTTTTGATAAAGTTATTTTTGGTAAATAGAAACTACCCAATATTATACAAACAAATGAAAATAACTGTACAAAATTAAGTTAAGCACACATATAAAAAGTCTTCTCTGTCGCAATAACTACAATTTATGAAAAAAAGTTAAGATAAATACGTTCTTATGTTGTGTTCTTTCATTTAACCTTACCCGCGAGATAACGCGTATGTATACTGACATGAAACGTCGAGTAAGATGTAAGACATTCAAAAAGGTTCAATCCGACCCCACCCAATGAGGCGTAAATCCACCTCACATCGTGGGGGTTAATAGTAATACACCAGCATAGCACTTCGTTCCAATTCCTTCTCAGTATAACACTTGTTATGATTACATTCATAAAAATAACAATCTCGCAAATATGAACAATACCCCGCTGGGCCGTAAAGTAATCTCGACATAAGAAATTAGAACATTACTCGCTATTGTCGCGAGACGTATCAAAATGAGTTCCCTCACGTTCCTATTCAAGTAAATTAAATTTTGATGAAATCGCCGTAATGACTGGGGACGTTATAAATTTAATATTTCCTCGGCTTGTCGACGTGAAAAAATATGGGAAACGTCTTATTGCTCCGTTAAATTAACATTTAATATTAATGAAAAGATTTGAATGGGAAGCCGTAAACTTGTGTTATGCTTGTATTGTTTGACGTCTGTAAAGCCTGTTTATATTTGCTTTTACGGACCTTCTTTGCGCGCTACGTTTTGCGTAGACGCTAATAAAATATTGCATCCATAAAAATTGCTACGCCGTAGACGGTGGTGTAAGTGCTACGAAGCTCTACGAATGGCTCTAAGAAAATCTACGAAACTCTAGGAAGCGCTACGAAAGTAGGTAATCGACGTGTTACCAGTGATTATATCTTCAACTTAAACAGTATTAAAACGAGAATACTTTTAGCTGTATTTTCCTCTTACTTTCTTTGTGAAGTGATCTCGATCTAGAGTTTTTCCGGCCGATTTGCAATTTCACGGGATCTCACACCTCTATTCTTTAAAAATATTTTTCGCCGCAGAATAACCGGATTTTTCTTTGCTTCAAACTGCATAGTGAAAGTAATTGCGCCCGAAAAATGCCAATACCGTCGCCGTGCATATGACACCTAATAGCGTCATCGGGGAGACGAGAATTGGCAAATAAGACTTGAGTAACTGTCGTGTCTATGAACACACCGTGTATAAGAATAAATGTAGTTTGATTAGAATTTATACTAAACAAACTTTTCGGACTTTCTAAATTGATTATAAACATTTCAATATTTACGTACTTTTTCATAAATATAAGTAAGTCATTATGAGGCTTTTTAGGCGAGAAATCATCTAATGACATCTACCGCCCTTGGGCGGGGCGGGAGTGACAGTTGTCACTGTCACTCCCGCTCCGCCCAAGGGCGGTAGATGAACAGAGGTACAAAGGTAGAGGAACAGGAGTGTCACTCCTGTTCCTTTTTTGCCTTCGTTCCAGGGCTTCGGGGCTCACTTTCGAACAACAGGCTTCGACCCTGCTTGGCAAGTCCTTATGACAGGAGTTTAGAAATATTTCCCTAAAAAGCTATTGTTCTTTTTCATATCAGGTAATTAGGAATGCCACGCCTCAAAGAGGGGATTTACCGCCACAATCATGGCGGTAAGTCCCCTCTTTGACGCGTGGCTGGAAAGACCTCACGGCGTCCTTACCTTCCGTATGACGCAGGTCCTCACCGGACATGGTTCGTTCGGGAGGTTCCTGCACCGGATTCGTGCGGAAGTGACGCCCGGGCATCGCCACTTGCGGAACGCCCGGAGAACACGGTGGAGCACACAGTCGAGGTGTGCCCTGCTTGGGCAAAGCATCGCCGTGCCCTCGTGGGGGCGATCGGCGGCGGAGACCTCTCGCTCCGGGCCTTGGTTGAGGCCATGCTCCGGAGCGAGAAGAAGTGGCAGGCGGTCGCCGACTTCTGCGAAGCAAAAATGCTCGCACAGGAGCAGGCCGAACGCATCAGACAACGGCGTTATCGCCGCCGCCGCCGCCGCCGGGATTCTGATCCCGATTTCCGGCCACCGTAGGCGCGGGCTTGCGGATAGTGAGCAATGGGTAGCTCGCTGTCCGGCCGTCCGGTAACTGTCCGGACCAAGCCCAAGTCGTCGACGGCGCGCACTGTTCCCGCGCGCCTCAAGGAGTTGTCAGCAACAGCAGGGACCCAGCCGGGTCGAAGCCTACTGGGGCCAGGGTTATCCGAAAGGGCGCTCGAAACCCGGTGTGAAGGCTAGAAGGAACGGGGTGGGTGTTTTAGTCAGTAAGAGTCTACACTATCTCCCACTCCGCCCAAGAGCGGGGGATGTCATTGGATGACTTTTTCCCACCATAAAAAAAAGGTAATTAGGAAAAACTAAAAAAAAAATCTGAAAGCAAGATTGAATACTTTTATAAGGAAAATATTTCTAAGTCTTACAGCTAAGCAATGAAGTACCTTTGCAGTTAGGCCACCATGTTACACTACACTATAGTTACATAAAATAATTGTTGTAGTATAATTTTATAGCACAATATTTTAATTGACAAGCATGACTAAAACACATTTTCTACGCCTATTCTAAACAATTCGTATTATAAAATCTTAGCTTCGGCTAACTGTTTTGCCCGTATAAAAGTAGAAAACTATTCCAAGAGAACATACTCTTAAAGTTTCCTATGTCCTTCAGGTCCTGTTGCGGTACTTAGACTATCTATTTAATTAGCGTGATTTGATAATACTTAGTAAATCATTTCGCAAGTATATATCACGGTGATATATGTAGACAATAATTTCATCAACAATTCATTTATAATGTTAGTCTCATTACATTACGATACCCCTATTATATAATCTGATAACTGTGTATGTAGATAACTAGATAGGTACATTACGTACATATGTACCTATATACACACAAAGTTACGTTCTGTTTGTATTGATGTACTGCAACCATACCGCTTCCTTTATACGTATGGAGTTGCCAAGTAACAGGCAACAAATATACTTAACATAATTATGTAATCAATTGATAGAAGCTGCCATAGAGTACGGAATGCTACACGACGGCGACTAGAGAAGCCATTGCTAACTACATTCAATCTGTCTATGTAATATACAACATTATTTTTAGTATATATGTATAAAACCTGAATATGGTTTGTTCAGAATCAGTAACTGAATCGATTCCAATCATTTTTACAACCTGTTATATTTTTTCCAAAAAATATTTAAAAAAGGTCAGTGTTTGACATCACCGACACTAAGTACAAAACAGGTCACGGCAGATCATAGCTGGCATTAGAAGCCAGTGCACAGTTGGGTGCAGAAGGAAAACAACTCCTCAGTTACCAGGGTGGCCCGGTGATCGTCTATTTATGTCGTCAACCAGGTACCATAACTAGCTTATAACTTTGTGATTTTTCATAATACAGTTTTATATGCACAAGATTCTTTAAATAAAAATACTACAGAATTGTTTCAGTTTTTGTATATACCAAAAATATGGTCATATAAAATTCAAAAAAATATTTGCCCAGCAGGGTTGATGCCCGCTAGAGCCACGGGGAATTTCTGAAAAGGAAACCCGTGGTCCAAGAAAGCAAAGGGCAACTGAAAGACATAGTCAAACATTGACTGACTAAAACCGCACAGTCAGTAAAAGCCTAACAGGACCTCCCGCTCCACCCTAAAGCGGGTGAAAACATCGGATGTGCAAGCAAATCGAGTTCTTTCAGGAGGAACATCATCATTTGCTTTTTGCAGGAACGGCAGGAGCTCTTAAAAAAAAGGAAATAATTATGTTAATAGCAACTAATCTGTTAGATTATTTTAAGTTATATGAATATTATATTTTTTTAGAATGAATGCTAGAACTACACTGCGCACGCGTGTGCCACGATACGCCAATTTTGGCGCATCGGTCTCCATACCTACATTTTATATGGAAACTAGATTTTCAGCTAGCAGGCATCCAACAGTCCACGCGGCGACAGTTAGCAGACAGCCAGCTGTCCACCCGCTGACCGCTCTCGCTTTTGTGTAGATACTGACCGAATGAGCGGCGACGCCGCGGCGACTGATAGCAGTGAGCGCCGGACACCGCGCCGACCGCTCGTCTACAACGTGCAGCCAGCGAGGCGTCAACTACCGAGCAGTCTGACGGCGGTAAGCTCGCTGACAGGGAACTGTCTGCTAATTTATGATGCCAATGTAAAATATGTCTTTAGAGCAATATTTAAAGCCCATATTTGAATGATGTTCTTTTTGCCGGATGGGAGCAGAGTCGTGTAAGTGATCTATGACCTTTACACGTGAGTGTCGGTCTAATGTAGTTCTAGCTTAAACTCATTTTTGCAAAAAACATAATCTGTCGCATTGTAAGCGATAGTTTGTATCTTGTCGACGCATCATTCGTTTCTGCTGTCATGGGCATAGTCACAATTGTTAGGGGTTGACGATCCCTTACTCGTAGGGCCGTATCAACAGTGACACGCACTGACATACTGGGTTTCTATGAAAAGTTTAGACAATGCTGCCAAACTTTGGTCGACGAAACGTCTTTGTAGTCTGTGGCAAGTACTTCGGAACCGCCGAAAGTCGGTCACGGCATTTGGTTCGTAAACTATCGAGACAGCTTATTGGTTAGTAAATAATATATTGTTCTAGTAGGTAATTAACGAACAAGGCTGTTGATATTTTATTCAACAGTTTAGATACGATTGTAGGACAATAATTATTATACACAGTACTTGTTTGTTGTTGTGTTCTGTAGAATGTCTTTCATAATTAATGCGGTCTAATCTATTTTAGCGCATAATAATTAATTCTAGTATAATGAGTTATAATTTTCTGTAAATCACACTAATATCATAAAGGTGAAAGATGGTGAGTATGTGTGTGTATGTATTGTTACTACTTCATGCTCGACCGGCTAAACGGATTACGATCAAACGCACATATACCATTCGTACCAAGGAATAGCACATAGGATACTTTTTATGCTGAGAGATATGTTCCCTTGGGATAATTGTCCACTATCCCTGGGGCAAAACCGCTGACACCAGTTAAATTCTAAGATCATTCACACAATGAACCGCGGTATCTAGTTAAGCATGACGTTTTGTACAATAGGTCCTTATATTACAATTACCGGAACGGATCTTGAGCGCTCGGCGTCACAGTGGGGATCGCTTTGCGCATTCCATACATAGGCGAGACAATCGTCTTCGTTGTTAGATACATGCAGCAACGCAGGGAACGAATCAGGAGTGACGTCTATGACACGATGGCGCGGTGAGCCAATCACTGACACTCCGCGCCCCCGCGTCTCACTTCGCACCACTATAGAAACCGAATATTTGAATTCTGCGCAACTTGAAGCCAGCGCTCAAGATCCGTGCCGGTAATTGTATTCAGGTGAGCACAAAAAAAATATTTGATAGAAATTCTTTCCTAAGGTAATAAAATAGACGATAAAAGTGTTATGGAAATATTATCAACTTGTACTTTCTATACTTTTTCACAAAGACATTTTCTTTCAAACTCTTCTGCCTACTACTGTACGTTTTTTTCAATCTCCAAGAAAGAGCACACGCACGAAGATTCTCAGCCCCATGTTACTTTTAAGTCTCGACTTGTGTGTAAGAAATACCATCATTTATCAACTACTTACGAAGATAACTACATTATTATGTGCATCTTAATAGTAGTTGCATTTTATGCGCTCTTTATGAAACCACATATAGCTTTATTTTAGAATATCCTGGAACCCACTCAACTGTCCCTACCTCGCTTGTAGAACTGTTAGACGATTGTAGTATTTATGCGCCCTGAAAAATCAACCAAATCTTTTATCTAATCAACATTAGGTAGTTAAAATTAAACCTTAAACTAATTAATGCCAAGTTTTGTTTATTTTGCAAAAAGGTTATAAATAACACTTGTACACGTTTTTTCGTTGATTTAAACTAGATCAGGCAGATATTTCCTAACTGGCTACCCTGAGGAAAAACCGAAACAAACTCACAGATCAAAGCCCTTTCTAAAGTCTATAAAGTAAACATGCAATGATCAAAATTGACATTCTATTTCTTAAAGATAAAACGTATTACCTTTAACATGTACAAAAGATGTCATAACCAAGAACGCGTTCAAGTAATCGACCACCTCATTTTCCCTTGCGGCCTTTCTTTGTTCCACAAAACTTCTCCCAGCACAAGTCGCAATAAACAAACAGGATATGAAAAGTAGCCTCATTTCGCTATAAAATGCATGTAAGAACCAGTAATTTCAGCTACGGGAAGAAGCAAAAAGGATCACGGAGCTGCGCGACCCCACACTTAATTAAAAACTTCACAACAGGTTGCTTCCCGCTGTGTTCAAAGAAAAACGAACGCTATTGCAACCCTCCTTGTTAATATAACTGTATATCAATCCATAACATAGGTACTCGCATCCATTGTGCCAAACCTCGCACAATCAGTTTGATCAGTTACTTCAAATATTTAGACAAAGGGACGTTGACAATCAAAAACATCCGGAATGGAATCTCTACTTTAGTCGGCGTTACAGTGAAAACCTTTGTGTCGGTAAACTACTGGAAATCGTGGTTGGTAATCTAACTATTGACGCTATAAATAACTATTTGAAATGGTAATATGCTTGACAGAATTTTCAAATTCATCAGACGTACATATATTGGAATTCGATGATTGAATACGTGAAGTTAATAGATTAATTTGAACGCTTCTTGAACGAACAAAGTAAAATAAGTCTAAAAATAACGTACACTTACGTTCGAAATAATGCGTAGACGGCGTAGGCGCTCGTGTAGCGCCTTCGTAGCAGCGTAGCACCCCGACGTCTACGGAAGTGATTGCTACCACGAACGTTTGCTACTTAAATATGTATGTAGACATAGTACTCCACAAGACAAACCATACTACAAATATGAGCATAAACATATGAAATTAAAATAACGGGAACCATACAGTTGAATTTATTAAGCTTGTAAGGAACAACAAAGCGAATCCGGTATGTTATTGCGGCCCGTTTCGATGCAAAATGCCGCGTGGTTGAAATATGCGACACCAAATGAAATCATAAATTCCGGTAAATACGAAAGCAACGCGAGATGTGCATCACAATGTTGTCCTGCCTCCTTGTAATACGCGTGCTCTTAGGTATTGCTTTTTTTATTAAATCTGACGACATACTTGTACGATAAAAATAGATAGACAAAACTGTGTTGGAGACCATGTTTTTTAGAAAATTCCTTGCTTTTACTGTAGCGTTGTTAAGCTATGATAAAACACATACACAATTTTTAATACCTCTTTTTATGACGAAAAGGGGCAAAATATTTCCTGAACAAAAAGAGCGGCTCTTAAATAGCCTTTGAAAAGAATCGGCAAGGAAGTTAGAAACATTAATTAAATCAGTAAAAAATTAAGAGAGTTTTAAAGCTCTTAAACTTTCAGTCGAGAACATGACCTTTTTCACGAAATGGAGTGGGATTGATAATGATCAGGCTTTTAAACAATATTATTAAATGTGACTTCTGCGTTTTATCATGATAAGAGTTATATTGCAATAAACTTTATTTTTTTTACTGTACACAAAACATCTGAATCTATATACCTATATAAAAGACAAACATGGTTTCTACCTATATCCAACTGTGTTTGTTATAGGTTATAGACTTTGACAATCAATGTGCCACAAACCGGTTTCATTAGAAAGTCAATACTGCGAAGTTGGTTTTAGAACATGAAAAAAAATGCAAAATACCTTTTTCCTACAAATAAAGAAAATATTAAATATTTTTAACATTGTGGCACACGCCACGTATCTGCTAATAGATTTTTTTTGGTTCTCATTGGCATTAATCCTGTATCGTGGGTGCGTTCACAAATATGTAATCTCACATACACAAGACACTCAGACCTGGAAAAAGTATCTGAAGGCAAGTTAACCCAGAATTTAGGTTTTCTTACATCAACCCTCCGTGTGATAGACAGACTTGCACAACAACTCAACGAACTTTATAGTTTCATGTTTGATAGACCTTTTTTAATCCTTCTTAAATTCATGACATGGTGATTATTTTCTCAGAAGGCTAAGACTGTGATTTGTAGTATACATTCTTCACTACACTTACTTTGCTTCCAACTATTGTTCTTGTTCTTCTTCTTCCTTCCCTGGTCCCATTCAATGGGGTCGGGTCTCCTCACTTTCCTGCGCCAAATGGCTCTATCACGGGTAGCCAATTTTGGCAACCAGGCTTTCTTGAAGTCCGTCTCTATATATGTACTGGTAAGCGTAAAACGATTTGAACCACGTGGTCGTCACTACGTCTTTGGACCATCTCATCATCTGTTGTTAGTATCAAAGTTTTCTAGAGATCTACTACTTTTAGCTAGGTAGTAACAAATACTTTAGGAGAAATTCCTGTAGATAAAAAATTCAATAACACTTAGTTTAGTATAATTAAAAACTAGGACTAGTAAGTAGTTAGGTACGCTGACAAACAAAGCCTACAAAATCTAGAAAATCCAGTTAAATTAATTTCCCAATTTCTAAAATTAATTACCTTGCAAATCAGTTCTGACGAAACCATTTTCATATTCCCGAGATTATAATGTTCAATATCGCTTGCGGTCAATGCCCTCCTTTGAAGCTTACGTAGCGAAATGGATGTGGTCACAGTGACGGACATAATTGTCCCGTGGAGCAGTGATATGCGATGGCAGACCGCAATGTAGTGGTCGCAAACGCCGCCTCGCTTGCGACTTCGGCATGCCGCCGAACTAAATCTTGGAACTTGAAATATGTTTTAATTAAATGGTACGCGTATTTTGGGAGTGATGGAAATAAGATTCTAATTTTACCTTATATGTTTTATAACAACACAGGACTTCACACCGAGCATGCGAGCATGCCTCGCTTGGCCGGAGCACCTGCGTATCCTCCTGGAGCCTATCGGCGGGAGCGACCTCTCACGTCCGGCCCTGGTCTAAGCCATGATACGTAAGGAGAGGAGAAGACAATACTCTCGCTCCAGCCTCCACGGAAGGCGCTCCGGGCGCGCCGTCGGGAATCGCAGGACGATTCCTAGCCATCTTAAATATGGCGACGGTAGCTGGGGAGTAATAAGTACCTAACTAGAAACCGACCTGGGTTGTGAAACTGTCGTACTGTCTGTACGAGGTCCAGGTGCCAGGGCTGCGAATTTGTTCGAAAGAGTAACCGTGGCCCAGGAATACAAAAGAGAACTGATAACACAGATGCGTTTTAGTCAGTAAAAATTTGACACTCCCTCTCGCCCCCAACCCAGCAACAATAGCAATGCGGAAAGGGTTATTTGGTAATTTCTTTGCAACAAGGGGGTAACATATCTCAAGGTGCTTGAGGAGTGGACAGGTTATACCGCGGCTCTCAGAACAATACCGGAAGTACGATCAAGATCAACATCTTACTTGATCCTACATACTTCTCCCTAGTACTTTTGTCTTGGCGATTATGCACTCAAGCCAGCTAGAAAATAGAGGCAGGCTATGTTTCTCGCCAGTATTCACTACGGCCGACCAATAAAGGTAAGCTAGAGATGAATAAGAAATCTCCTGGGAGATCGGATCCGAGGGGTTGCTACTGCCTAACAGACGCCACAAAACTGCCCTGCGAATAATATCTCTCTCTTAGTCTGGCCCCTCACCCTGGGCATGTAGCGGCAAAGTTAAATCTACCGATTCACACCTACGGTTCAACAAACACCGCCACGTATGACAACGTAGAGAAAATCGGGAAAAATTACTCACTAATATTAAAAAGGCGAAAGTATTATTTATTTATTTATTTATATATACTTTATTGCACATCAAGATTATGAATTAACAAAAGGAAACCATATAATCAAAAACACACAATTGGCGGCCTTATCGCACTAGGCGATTTCTTCCAGGCAACCTTGAATGGACAGGGATTGCCTGGACACAAAATGGGGTTGCACTTAGTGCAAATATAAAAGTAAGAAAACTTAATAAATACTTAATACTAAAATAGATACACAAATACATACATACAAAATATATATAAGCAAGAGAGTTAGTGAAGAACGAAGACAAGATCACAGAGTCAAGTAATGATCCTTCACAAGCCCTTTAAATGCAGGCAGTGTTTGTGCACGCTTTATTTCCACAGGCAATGCATTCCATAGACGAGCGGCCTGAACAGTGAATGACTTGTCCAGGAAAGTACTTGAATGCATTGGCATTTTAAGTTTCAAGTTATCCGAAAAAAAAAAAAGGTAAAGTATGTAAGTATGTAAACGCAAAATTTCATTTTAAATCACATGGTTTGCTGTAAGAAAACCCAGTTGTGGGTTAAGCTCGCCTATGTACTCATATCTAATGTCCTGTTTGTTTTGTTTGTAATTTTTTTTTTTGTGTACAATAAAGAATAAGAATAAGAATAAGTTGATGGTGATGGTGTGTGTGTTTGTAACTCTTTCATGCCTAAACGACTGAATGAATTTAAATGAAATTTGGCATGAGTAGACCATGTCCTCGAATACTTTTTAACTCGGGAGTATGATATCTTGGGTTAATTTCCAACTTTCACACTTAATATTATTAAGTTAATTGATGATTTTAATCAGTGATTGTTGTCTTATTTATAGAAGTCCACACAATTAACAAATTAAGTTCAAAGTCAATGTATATACCTTTCAATCGTGGAAATTACAGACACAATAGAAAGACAATAGGTGCTCGAATGCCGGCGTTCGCTTGGGGTTTAATGAATTAAAACATGAAACAGACGATTATATCACCACCATTTTTAGGGTTCCGTACCTCAAAAGGAAAAAACGGAACCCTTATAGGATCACTTTGTTGTCCGTCCGTCTGTCTGTCTGTCTGTCTGTCTGTCAAGACCCTTTATCTCAAGAACTCGTTGAGGTATCGAGTTGAAATTTAAACCATATACTGCCTGCGGTCCCTTCCGTCTGTGTAAAAATCAAACTTCTAAGTTCACGAATACAAAATATACGGGCGGCTATGTCGCAAAAAAACATATTTTGATACCCGCAAAGATCGAAATTCATAGGCCCGTTGACTCAGAATCCTGAAATTTCGCACAAAGCAAGCTCTTATAGCACAGGTATAGGAATAAATCTGAAAACAGTAAACTTGTTGATACCTACGTCACAAAAAAAAAATTTTGCTTTTCGGAAAAATCTTCGAGACTCAATTCAGGAAAATTGTAGTTTGCACGGAACCCTCAGTGCGCGAGTCCGACTCTCACTTGCCCAGGTTTTTTAAGTATATGTCGATGGATAGTCCGGTAGAACGTAGTTAAAGTTTAAATGAATAATGAGTCCAAAATAAGTTTATTCTTATTTTAATGTAATAGAGTCTAATGTCAAAGTATGAACTGAACAAAGTATGACTGTTCAATCACAAGAAAACGCTTTAAGTAAGCATGATTTTAAACATATTTTATTTAACAGAAACATAAAACATTAGCTTCTCAAAATTCACCTACCAACTTAAGTATGATTCAAAATAATGCATTTCAAAACTACCCGCCTCCTAGTTTAGCAATATTTAAGTCTTTAATATACACAAGTTAGTACAGTTTGAATTTCAGTACTACAAAATCTCATAAAGATTTATTAAATTCCTTGCTCGAAAGAGCTGTGGTTTCCACTTTAAATTTTAATAAAATCATTTTTCACACCTTGCCTTCGTAATGCTCGTAACGAGCAGCTAACGTTTCATGAAGTCTAATGGCTGTTTCTAGACTTTTACTAATATGTGAAACAGTAAAACAAGCTTTTTGTGTTAGGTTAGTTAGCTAACTGCCCAAATGAGAATAGTCTCACGATGGTCCATTATAACAATCATGAAAGGAATATGGCTCTCAAGAGACAAAATCATTGTCAACAATAATACAATATGAACGGTAGAAACATTTGGAAAGTAGGAAGCAAGTAGGCACAATTTCAGTAAGTAGTCTATCGCATTAATATTATGCAAGAGGGCAACGTTCAACACGTCCGTAGCCGGGGCTGTGCTGCGCTACAAATGCGAATCTAATGCCACTATAAATCGTGCCCCCTCTCCTGCGCATACCCCCACCCTCGCCCCACTCCCGGAGCTCCAATAAGTAGGAAAATGTAGCGTGAATTAGTATCGATTAGGAACCGAGCATTTCAATCTCAGCCAATTCGATAAACTACAATTTCCATGTGAATATATTTTTATCGAAGGCGCTTAGTTCGTTACAGGTGTCGGGAATGAGATCCTTTTTTATACACAGACTTTAAAAAATACTTCGCCAAGTTGGGTAAATATAATTTGTCACTCCAGAATAGAAAGAATGGGAAAGGAGGGCCTCTAGATTTTTAGGAATTTATTAAAGGGCCAGAAGCTTATGTAGGTATCGTACGAAAAAGGTTGTTCAAATGGTTAAATTCGAGACTTGATATATGTTTTTTAAACCCATTTGAGCTTTGACAAATGCCTTACATAAAATGAAAGCTCAAATGATTTTCAATAAATATAGGCCTCACCGGTCCGTACGCTCCTAAGCAAAAAGAAACGCAATGTTTCAAATAAAGACGTAACTCAACACACCTGTACTCTCTACATGAATAATAAATTGAATTTATCAAGCATCTGAGGAAGAGTATCCGTTACTTAAACAGGTAAAATATTGAAATAAGGTGAGTACCTAAATTATTTTATTTAAATTTCCGTCACAGAGTTCCTGGCTTGCTAAATAAGAAGTGTAGGAGATGTGCCGGTCTCGTCGCTGCTCAAGCCGACCAACTAGAAGCCCGCGCATTCCGCATACATTACTGGGAGAGTGCGCTTTCTACTAAATTAAATTTTGATGTCTGGCCGGATAACGCTGAATAAGCAACTCATTTTTTCATAACAGTCTTCCTGAAATTGGATCTTAACATTATATTTGTCAGTATAATAAATTATAAAGACGTACCTATTGCGTAATTTAAAATGTATGATGAAAAGAATGGGTGGTTGGAAATTATCAAATAACTTCTCCCGTTCTGGTTGGACGGACAGGAAGCGTTAGACTTTTACTGACTAAAATTTATCCGTGTTGCTTCAGTTACCTACTCTTTGCGTTCTAAAGCCGCGGTAATTCTTTTTTACAATCCCGCAACCCTGACAGCCAACAAAATTTTTGGCTTTGTAGTTTCGGATATAAAAAGAGTAGTCCACTTTCCACTAGGTTCTTAAATAACTACCAAGTTCTACTTACTACTCATATCATCCAAGATTCAAAGTAAATTGCCAGTGACAGGTAACAGACGCACAGACAGACATACGAATAATAATCAAATAAGGAGTCCAATTTTTCATGCAGACCTCCGAACGTCAAGAAGTCAAAATGTACTATTTTAGATTTTAGAGTTTCGGAACTAATAAAATAATATCTACCCAGTAGTTTATATTTTGACTTTAAGAAATGGAAGCCCAAAATTCCGAAGGCTCGGTGGTATACAAAATTGGATGGCCTCGCACAGTACTTTATAATGGGGAATTATAAAACGAGCGACTAAAAAAAAACTTAGCGACTGATGATGAGATACTGTTTTAATAACTTGAGCGGTATGAATTTAAGTAAGCGACACATTAACTAAACTAACAACAAATATTGATTAACAATAAAATCCAGAACGAGCTTACTAAAAGTGGGTTATTGAAATCCTAGTTAAACGATTAAATTAGTATGTGAGCGACTAAAATAATAAGTGAGCGACTAGAAATAAAAATGAGGTTTTAAATAAGGAATTTATGCTAGCAAATGTTTTCATCATTCTCTAGTTATCTAGTCGCAGGTAGATTCATCATTTGAACTGGGTGAAATAGGTTAGGTTAGGTTAGAACTGTGACCTACCGCGCGTGAGCCGAGTGAGCGAAGCGAGCGGTGCCGCGGCAGCGGCCGGCGAACGCTACGACCAAGTTGCTCGCAGATTTTATTTCACCATTTTTTAATTATTCGGGTTTTCGCAATATCCGGATTATCAAATTACCTTGTGACATACATAATACATAAATATCGGTATTTAGGACATTCGATACTGTGTACATTCATATTTAGGACATTCGAAACACTTCATTTAAGATAAAATGCCGCTCAGTATAAATAAATCATTGGCCAAATCTGGAAAAAAATGCAGGACAAAACATTGACACTCAAACAAATATTAGGTCACTCAAATATTATGAAGCTTCTCATTTTGTATTTTAAGTAACTCAAATTAAAGTTTGTAAGTCGCTGTTCTATTGATTTCTCGTCACTCGCAGTCAGTCGCTCACTTATTATTTCTATAACCCAAAATAATTATTTTTGTCACTTAAAATTTTAATTTACAGTCACTCGTTTAAATACTACCCCTTTATAATGTTTATTTGAAATTTAACCGTCGAGGATGCAGCCGGGATGCTGCGTCGAGACAGAACTAACAAGTTCCCAGGAATTAATGCGCCGCCTTCAGCTAAGTGTCGTCGTCCACTGTCTGTTTAGAAACGATGGCGCAAACTCATTCACATTTTACTGGATCTTTTGTTAGATTCTTCTAAACCTAGAAAAAAATAAAGCAATCTTTAAAAAATTTTCAAAATTGTTTTCTTTTTGTTAGCCTGCGGTTATTATATATCGGGACACAATTGTCCCGTCTATATTCCGTCTCTATCTTTGAGTCTGAGGCTATTTCAAGAGGTCGTACAGCCCATAAGTAAAGTAAAACAAAGGGCTGTCAGTTCTTGTTAGCAAAGACACAATTGTCCCGATATATAATAGCGGGACACAATTCACACTATTGGGAAAAAACCTCTCCCTTCCAAACCTCTCTAAATTAGGCCATCTCTGACTAAGTTTGCCCTGCGAACATGATCAGATCGTAACATTTTCTTTAAAGTAATAGTAGCTAGGAGCCAAATCGAGACTAAATGGTGAAACGACATTACTTGTTGACAACCTTGGAAACCCCCGATTGTTGCTTTTTGCTTTCCATGGCCTTAACTGTTTCGAACGATCCCGCAACCATGGCAGGAAGGTACGTATAGAAAGGTGGAGCCCGTCCAACCTTATCATACCAACCGCAAAATATTACATTAGCCCTGAGGTATAAGTTTGACCCGAATTCATTAACCAATAGAAACACTGTAAACACAGTTTCTCATGTTCCTATTGGTTAATGCTTGTGCCAAAGTTTTACCCTAGAGCCAAAGTTACCCCACTTTACACGGTACCTAGAGCATCATATCACCTGCGTGACAGTCTCCTTTTTAATCTCGAAGTACCAAATATCTGTTACCTTGGTCTGTATTTGTATTTATGAAATACAAAACAAAAAATTTGCCCTCAAAATTACTGGACAGGAATGTGGAAATTGCCGCGATGAATATTTAATGATTTTAGAACTGTGACGGTAACATTTTACTTGAACATTTTGAATGGCATCTTAGATTATTTAAGTATTTTACTGACGTAATTGTATATAATACCAGCAAATACTTACTCAAGATTTTTATTCAAATAGACTATGTCGGATAGTAGTACCCAATCAATAAAATTCTAATTGAAATACCTATTACTATCTCAATATCTTATTAGATACTTCGAAACATAAATTAGTACAGTTACTCGAAAAATAAAATTATGAGTCCTTCGACGATATAATCTACTAATCAATAAAAGTGTTCTTGAATGTTGCAAGGAAGTAACTAGTATTGCCCAATAGAATACGTGAAATAATATGGAAACGGTGAAGTAGTCGTTTCCATCTATACTAATATTATAAAGAGGTAAAATTTGTAAGTTTGTGTGTAGGGGGTAATCTCTGGAACTAATGATCCAATTCTAAAAATTTTTGCACTGGTAGAATGCTACATTATTCCTGAGTGCTATAGGCTATATATTATGTACGCGGGCGAAACCGCTGGCAGAAGCTAGTTACAAATATAGCAACATTTGAAAGAGAACAAATATTCAATGTGAAAAAAATCCAACGCAAAAAAAGTTAGTAAGTAGTATTTATAGGATACTATAAATACGGTAATATTTATTTTTAAACTTCTGCGAATGATATCTCCTGTATCTGATAAATTATATGCAGAGAAAACGCGACATTTTCTCGGAAAACTCTCAGCTTGTCGTTTCAGTTTTCTCAGCCATCCGACGTCAGTGGAGAACGGGCCGGAAGGCGCAAATGTCCCGGCCGTCGGCACTCGGCGCCACAGCCTAATCTTTATCCTCGAACAGTATGGCAGTATTCAGTTAGCACTTCTGCTGCACCCGCTTATTATAACTGCTTATTGCCACTCTGTGCCTAGACTATGTCATAATTGCGGAACTAAATGTGTGGGGAAAGTTCATGCGCATATTGAAACTTATTAGGCTTAGTAGTTGCAAAGCGACCAACTCTATTAGACTCACAGACATAAACGCAAATCTTCATATCTGCTTATTGAACTTTCACTGATGAAAATAGTTTTGTTCCTAGAACTAAGACTACTCAATGTTATTTTTATACCCACGAATCAATGGTACACTACACATGAAATAAGGAAATAACAATATACCAATACAAATAACGAAACCAGTATATTAAAGAACTTGGGAGACTCCGTTAATTTCCTGTCTTTATTCCCGAGCTGAGCGCGAGAAAGGCCAATTTAAATTAGTTGTTTCTTTGACTGTTAAGATTGATGAAACTGTCGCGGGCACCGAGTTCAACACTTGAAATGATTTCCTCCCAAACTTTTGCCAAAGGTTGCTTCATTATTAGAAACCAAAAATAAACTTGTTCTGGTTTAAACAATCTTAAATAAGATTCCGGTTGAGAGTGAATTTCTCTGATAAAAAAACGTACCTTGTTGAACATTACTGAAACAGACTTAAAACCATTCCATACTGTAGGTAAAGTGAGAAATTACTCAGTAAATAAATTGCTGGATTTTTGAAGGCTTTACGCGTTACCGTGATCAATGGGGAGGCTTTGCAGTTTGTAATGGGAGGATTTACGGTCTCATTCTATCGCAGTGGTATTGCTATATTCCGTCTCTATCTTTGAGTCTGAGGCTATTTCAAGAGGTCGTACAGCCCATAAGTAAAGTAAAACAAAGGGCTGTCAGTTCTTGTTAGCAAAGATTTCGGTTGTTTTTACTCTCTGGTTCCCTGTCTAATTTGATTGATTTCTGAGTTCTTTACTAAAGTTAAACAAAGATACAAATGTTTTTATAAGGATTTAGTGAAACATTTAGGTACAACATCTATTTAGGTATATGTGTAAATATTAAATGCGAATGACACTCCATTAGCCAGTAAGTGACAAAATGAGATCCGAAACAGTGCATACGATTTAACTAAAAGCGTTGAAAAGCGTAACGACCCGAGCACATATCAAAACGTTGACAAAAATTTTGCATTCGTTAACTTTGTAACATGCAATATCACTTTACAGAAGCGTAGAATAACAATGGCTGCATTTTTAAATGGTTCGAATGGAGCGATACATTTAAGTTAATTAGTGACTTCGGGTGGAAATAACCTGGGCTATTAAAGATTCAGATGGCAAAGTGCAAATCGGTGTCGTCGCAGTCGCCGCTGCATTTAGCCTGCCGCCGGACAGGTCGGGCTGCACACTTACACATGCCGTCTGCTCCTCAAATAGAAGCCGCCGCGCCGCCAGCACGGGAGCTGATGCCGATGCGAATGCATATTAGATGAGTTCCGTGTTAATGTCTTGTGTACCTACGTTGTCTCGTTAGGATTGGTACGTCACTTTGTATAGTGTAGATTTAGTGTGACGGGCATAGGAATTTCGGAATAGCATATACTTTTAGGAGATTTGAGAGTCGTTTTAGGATATATTTGTTATGTGACACTGTTTTAAAAAAAACATCACCTAGAGCAGCAGAGAGTGTCAGACTTTACTGACTAAAACCCACCTGTGTTGATTCATTTGCCTTTTGGCCACAGTATCTCAAGATTATTACTGGTATCATAATAAGTTGCAAACACATAGTCATATGGACCAAAAAACGCTACATAGAAACGACACTTGGAAAGTATTCATAGTAAACACGATCACACTAAAGATCCACGCTCCCGAACTATAAAGAACCCAGACTACACTGAAAATAGCGACCTGTAAACGTGAAAATTGATTTTGACACATAGCTCTATATCTGAACTGAAACTCGGAAAGCCTCTTGTATAATGCAAAACCTATTTCCGGAATTTACCTGTCTGCCCTCAGAATATGACAATTGAAATATTGCTTCTCCATTACCTGGCAAAACGAGCAATGCTGGCAACACTACTTTTAGATTGGCTGTAGAACTTCAATTTAAGACATAATTGGAAGGTAGACATTTAGACAAGTTTATTTTTGTGCTAGCTCGCGTCTGGATCGGAACTGGCTTCTGTTTAAAGTTGGAGAGGTAATTTTAAAGCCAGCGATGTTCTACGAGTATTTTCATGTTTCATTTTCACATCAATACTCGTATCAGTACTCGTCAGATTATATTACGACTTGTGATTTCTAAAATCAAAGACGTAATTCTCTCTCTTCTTTCTATAATAAATGATGATATTTGAAGGCGAGCGAGACTTTTTGTTTTCTTTGTTTAGGAGAAAAACTCTGAGCGAACTTTTACGAAGTTTCCAGCTGGGGATATTTATTTAATGACCCTGCTTCCATTTTGCCGAAAATTTTGAAATGAATGGCCACTCGAAAAAAGTGAAATAACCAATTCATACTCGAGTCGATTTCTGAATATAAAGATTTTTTACAAGTTTCTTAAATATATATCCACCACATATTTTCCTCGTTTACATAACTACGCAAAATGTTTACTCTGTGCGTAGGTTAAACAAATAACGTTATGTATTTACGTAACATTATTTTTATATTATCTACCTATAGAATATTTTATAAACTCAGACCTACATACTCGTATAAATAATAAAGTACCCTCAAAATAAAAACTTCTCAAACCCCAAAACCGAAATTTAAGCAGACATACTTCACGTCACATAAGTAGAGACAGATCCGTCGACAAAGTTTGTACTCGGTAAAGATGCAATGACAAAATATTTAGGCGGGGAGGCTGGGGAAAGGCGGACGCGGTCGGGAATCATTGAATGTTTCCTGCTGGCACAACTTCACCAGCGAGCGATCTTCCGACGAACAAGTCTTGTTTTCATTGGTTTGTTGTACTTCACCGCGGCTGACGTGCCTTTCCAAACTTCCCCGGTGGCCCCGACTCGACTGAATACTCCATACATTGTACAATTTGTGTCTTGTGCTCGCCACTTTTGTATTCTTCCGTATGGCTAAACTCGGGCCAAGATTTCTGTTCATGTTTCAATCGGTGATCTAATATACATAGAATTAATTTTATTGTACACCAAAATAGTATCTAACAATTAAAAAGAAACTAAATCTATGGGTAGGTACAATAGCAGTCTTATTATTATTCTAACAACCTAAGGATGGATTATAAGAAAAAGGAAACTAAAAAAAAGGTAGCCTGCATTGTATATTGCTACTTTCCTAGTAAATATTAATCAAACAACATTTTTTAATGTAAAATATACGATACAAAACAAAAATATATGTAAGTAGTTAGGTCACGAATTACGAAGACGACAACTTTTATCCTGTCTAAACAAACCTATGTTAACATTAAACCCGTCTACAAAACTTGATAGATCTGTAGTCTGACGTTGAATTGGATACAAACTAAGATTGTGATAATAATACTAACTAAGTCTAGTGTAAATAGCCCATGTATCTTCTGTTAATTGACATTTAGGGCACTAAGTTATTTCATACATATTGCTATGTTTGAAAACTTGACTAGCCATAAATTAATATCTAATCCACCATTAGTCCATTAACAAGGCAACTGGTTCGGAATCTATTGTCCGAAAGCTGGAAGCGATCAATGTGAGCTTTGCTTGGGGGTCTGTGAAGTTAGATAATTAATTACGGCACCATAAAGCCTTGGTTCGGATCGTAATAGTGCCCAGGAGCGTCGTAACCAAACTCTGGCCATACAATACCCTATTGAATCTAGGTAACACGTTTTTGAATTACTAGCAAAATGGATTAGCGGCTGTGGAGGGGACGTGTGCAGGAAATTTGAAGAGCGCCGCTAACACAAGTTGGATTACCGAACGATTGATTTATAGGATGCTAGTGCCTCATTCAATAGACTGCTTGAGGTGAATTTGGTTTAGGGGATCAGAAACCGTATTTTGTAAATGTGAATGTGAGGTAAACGTAATTTACGTCACGGTCACGTATTGTTATAGAATATTAAAATGCAACTCACATTAACGCAGAGTCGAACGTGTGAAGACGCGAGTCGACGCCCGACGACACTCGCATTATCGAATTAATGAAGATAGAATGGCGCTCATGTTCGACAGCTTAGGCGTTACTGCACCCGAGTAACGCACAGCAACGCGAGGCGCCTCGCGTTGCCACCTGATTGCCACCTGATTCTAAGCCTGATCGACACGCAAACGCACGCTTGCATAGCACAAAGTTTAGGTACTTTGTGTAATGAGAAAATACAGATAAATTTACTATAGACGAAAAACATGACACGTCGCGACGCTTCGAGTCTGCACCAGTGTGAGTTGAGCCTAAGTGAACTTACTAAATGGTACAAATGTTTCAAGTAGATAAATTCGTGTCTGTTCCATTGTAAGCACCTTAGTGCTTCTCTTAGGTGAAATAAAAGGCGACTAATCACTTCAGAGTGGCAAATATCTTAAAATGTTCATTGTAGGTATAGAGGAGCTCATAGCTTAGTACTTAGTAACAGCCGCGCAGGTCAAACTTCAAGGTTCAAACTTGCCGAGGTCGGTCACTAGATGTGTGACCATCTTAACATACTGAGATTACAAGTAAAGAAAAGCAAGTGAAGCATTCTTTTCAGAAAGGTCTGACGTGCCTACAATGGATAGGTTTATCAAGCTACATGTCAGACATGCGGCTTGATAAATCTTCCTCAAATTGAATCCTTTGTTTGTTTTTTTGTACTTTTGTGTGCCTAAGTTTTACTACTACCATATTTTTTAAGTGTTTTTGGTGATACTAACACCCTATGAGCCTACGATGCCTAAGAATAAAACATTTTTATAATTTATTTAATCATTTTTATTGGTCTCGGCTGTCATTTACGATCTTTAATAGGCGTAATAGATATTAGAAACCAGAACATCTGACAGCAGTATTGCCAAGGGGAGAGGGGGGTATGTTACCCAGTTACTGGGTTATGCAGGCAAGTTGGCAATTACTTCATGTACCCTGGTTTAACTGGAAGCCAACTAACCCAACAAAGTTAGGAAAAGGGTTGGATAAGGTACTCACCTATTCCTATTAGGTATACTTATACGAACACGCATCATACCTTTACATTCTACAGTGCTGTTTTATACACTCTTTTACAAGCTTTTATAAAAAGTTTCCCCTATCCCGATGTTTGTCTGTAATCAAATCTTGCAAATTAAATTTGATCCACTTCCTGGTTACCGATTGAGCTAAAATTTTGCATGCATGTGTAAATCAGATGACAATGCAAAATTATTATGACATGGAGTTGATATAATGATGGAACCGGAAGGTGACCAAGGGAACTCAGATAACCCTATTGTTTTTGAGCTTTCTGGAATGATCTTGATGAGTATTAGTTAAGTATATAGGTATATATCGCTATAAAAGCTTGCTATGAAAAAAACGTTTTATGGAAAATTTATTCTCTCTAATAATAAAATTTGTATGTGTACATTTAATACGACGTTCTTCTTCTTTCGTATCGATCTGACTCAACTTTGGTCCATCCTACATTTAGCCACATGGACCGTTCTGTCGTTGGCCTTGCATAAGTCGTGGAAGCTGCAAGTAGCAGTATCCTGGGAAGGGGCTCAACACTGGCACTGTATTTGCGATGGGTCAAGGATACCCCATTTGGCCAGATTATCTTTGCAACGGCCAACCTGAGCCCGTATTAAACTATTAGAAAACCTTTTAAGAAAATATTTCTTCGCGAACATGCATACATACTCAGCCTTATAATTTTCCCACTGGCCTCCTCTCTAGAAGAGGCTGTGGGCCGTAATTCCCCTCGCAGACCTAGTGAGGGTTGGTGGATGTCACATGTCTAAGAGTTTTTGGTTCTAGGATATGCCGGTTTCCTCACGATGTTTTCCCTTAGCATTTTGAGAACAGTGGTGATGAAATAAATTACACAAAGTAAATGCACCTGGCTGGGTTTGAACCCGCGACCTACAGCTCGTAAGTCGGGGCCGTTACCATTTGGGCACCACTGCTCTCTTTCGCGAACGCAATAAAGTAAAATAGAACTGGGATATACTTAAAAAAATATTCAATAATTGTCTTAAAAAGAGCTGCAGAGCTCAAGTCTTCTTAAGAATATTACCGAGAATCAATTCATCAATCATCGGAGCGTAATAATGCAGGGAATATTTTAATTTAATTCAGGTGGGAGTGTAATAAGTGAAGATTATAGAACGATTGATCAATCTTAGCTAATCTGCAGTCAAGTGCCGGTGACTGAGCGTTCAGCGCCGAGAAGTGTCAATAACGTAGAAAAACGTTCCACAGTACTGTCGGGGACAGAACGTTACAACTTTTTTGTTTTATTATTAAGTTGGTAATGGTTTTTGTTTCGATATTTTTACGATGTTGAAAGAAGGATGTTTTTTTTAAGCTATTGCATGGCTTCTATCGCGGGCCTTGAGCGTGGAGACCGAATCCAGAAATTCCGTAACGAAAATAACCTAACACCCCCCACTCATTTGTTTTTTGAGCGTGGTGACCGATAAGAAAACAAATGAGTGAACAATCAATCAAAATTCAATTCAATGTGTGAAAGTTTAACTTCAATTAATATCAAAGAAAAAAAAACAAAGGAAAAAAAATACTGCATAAATAAAATAAATAAATAATTATAATTGCATAAGTTGATAAAAATGCTATGCAATAGCTTTACCGCGGCAGTCCCCGAGTGCCACACGTCTTTTTTTTACTTACTGACGATTAGGACACAGTATATTCGGACACTGTCCGAATTGAAAGATTTTTATTGCAACATTTTTTTTACTGACGATCCGGACACATACTACTGAATAGTATGTGTCCGGATCGTCAGTAAAAGTACAGTCAGATATTTTTTTTAAAGTATAATATGTGGGGAAAAAGGCGTTATCAAAACAATTTAAGGTAAGGCAGTAAATTACTTAATAATAACGGTAATAAATTACTTTATATTATATTTGAAGACTTTTTTATCTGACTGTACTAAATAGCTTCAATAAATTTGGTGGTGTCCGAATCGTCGGTGAAAAATATTGAAAATAAAATGTGTCGATTCGGACACAGTGTCCGAATCATCAGTAAGTTGTTTTTCTTTATAGTAGTTAGTATAATTTTATAGTTAGCGATTGCTGTCGAGTGCCGATGACAGCTTAGCGTCAGGAATTACCAATAACGTGGAAAAGAGTACTGTGGAGAGTTTTCCATTTCTATTCATAAATATTTAATGTTTTAAAGTTTCTAATTAATCGGACTAAAATAGGTAGGTAATTAAGTTAATTGTCTTGTCTATTATCTTCCAATAATTGTTAGGTAACGCAGGTACACGAGTAGTATATACGAAAATAGCTCGAGCCCCGGTATGAAGGCTCGAAGGAACGGGGTGGGTTTTTAGTCAGTAAGAGTCTGACACTATCTCCCACTCCGCCCAAGAGCTGGGGTTGTCATTAGATGATTTTTCCACCATAAAAAAAAATATATACCTATCTCACTCAATATACTAAAAGCAAATAAACTGTATACACACTTATACACATAAGGATAATAACTTCAAAGTTAACTACTTTTAAAGAAAAGCACAACTTCGTCTTGTTTACGAAGGGAAGCTTTTTAAAATTTTCAAACTCCATCTTTAACTTGTAGGTACAAAGTTAAAATTAATTATGGAAAAATGGACTTTAAGGTCGTTCGAAGAAAATGTTGTTATATTTAGTCAGTGAACATATTTAAACAGAAATTAAAAGGTGGCAAGAGGAAACGGGCCCGAGGCAAATGGCACCGTGCTCTATCTACATCGCGGCGGAATTAACTGGGTACTGCCATCTAACCTCTGTGCCACCCGCCCGTGGTACTTAATGCTATAACCGATTTTCATAACAATGTAAACTCTATTTATTTCAACCAGGCATGCTCAAGCAGCTCTGTGTATTTTTAAGATGTCTACTAAAACCTCAGCCTTATTTACAAATTCTAATTCATATGCCTTTTTTATGGTGGGGAAAATCATCCAATGACAACCCTTGCTCTTGGACCGAGCGGAAGATAGTGTCAGACTGTTACTGCCTAAAAAACCCACCCCGTTCCTTTGTGCCTTTCGTACCGGGACCGAGCTTCCCTTTCGGAAAATCATATGCCTGGTCTTTTTTTTGTTTTTTTTTTTTATGGTGGGAAAAAAACATCCAATGACAACCTCCGCTCTTAGGCGGAACGGGAGATAGTGTCAGACTCTTACTGACTAAAAGACCTACCCCGTTCCTTCTAGCCTTCATACCGGGGCTCGAGCTGTCTTTCGAAACTAACCCTGGCCCCAGTAGGCTTCGACTGGGTCCCTACTGTTGCTGACAACTCCTTGAGGCGCGCGGGAACAGTGCGCGCCGTCGGCGACTTCGGCTTGGTCCGGACAGTTACAGGACGGCCGGACAGCGAGCTACCCATTGCTCACTGTCCGAATTGTCACGTTTTATTTGGGATCGGCTCAACACGTTTTATTTCCGCTATCACTTCACCGTTTTCTTTCATATCACTTCTCACACAGTCCATCCATCTTTACTTTGACCTCCCTCTATGTGTTCTCATAACTTTTTTAATAACATTTTAAACTCGAGCCACTCATTACTTCTCAAACCAATTAAACTCGTCGTCGCTTTTTTATTAGTCTACCTTTCAGTCCAATCGTTTCCACTTAACTCGTCTTTAAAATCCCTAATAGACAGTCCATTAGCAATTACAAGTATTTGCAATTAGATAAAAAAAAAATCTTTGTAAATCTTTTTAAACGAACCATTCTTCGAAGCTCACCGAAGCTTCACGCTTGTCTCTCTTCATAAATAACGCTCGTTTAATTAATGTCCCATTGTTTTGATTAAATAATTAGTATCTATTCATACTTTATAATACCTTAAACGTGCCTCAAGTCTTAGCGAAGCTGGGCTGCGAGATTTTTTGAAAGAATTACTGTAGTACTGGAACGCAAGAGCAACTGAATTAAGACTTATAGTTGAAAATCTGTCCGGAATTAAATAGACACAACACTTGTAACCGCCTAGGCGGCAGTAAGAGTATCTGTGTATTAAATTGCGGCCAGCTGCGCCTGGATAGAGCCCCGCTGACCTTTAAATCCATTTTCTTTGCGAAATATTGATTGCTTTACATATGCTGTGTTCACTTTGAAGAATATTTAACCACCAATTTTTATGTGTAAAAATGTTTCTAAAGATCAAAGTCGTTTCCGAGAAGGGAAAAGTTTCGAAATAGCTAAATATTATTTTAGATAAGAGTTTTAATCGCACGAAAAAATCAATAGTTGATAATGTTGTTCATGAATCTATAATAATTATTTTTTTCAAACCTATTAACCTGGCCTTTACCAAGAAGTAAGCTTCAGAAAGTCACTAGGTAGGCTATGGTCAGTTAAAGTCGGTCACTTCCTCTCGCTTCGCTCTGAGCAGGAAGAGTTATTTGTTGTAAAGATTCTTAGCAGTAGCTAAGAACCGTTGCTTACAAATATAAATGAATTAAATATCATTCATGTACGCGTCTACCTTTAGAGCAGTGGTGGCCGAGTGGTAACGACCCCGACTTACGAGCAATAAGTCACAGGTTCAAGCGCCGCATTACTTTGTGTAATTTATTTCATCACTAACTACTGCTTTCAAAACGGTGAAGGAAAACATCGTGAGGAAACCGGCATGTCCTAGAACTACAAAATTCGAAAACATGCGACATCCACCAACCCGCACTGGGCCTGCGTGTTGGATTACGGCCCATTCCCTCTCCTAGAGAGGCCTGAGACCTAACACAGTGAGAACATTATAAGGCCGACTGTGCTATACGCGTCTACTTTTACCAGCCTTTATGGCCATCTGAAAATATTAATGAACGCTTCATCATAACAAGCTTCAAAGCTGAACCAACGTATGTTCATTTTTTTTTTGCACCGCATCAGCATCAACTTTAAAAAAAACAGCTTTAATTAACCGAGTTCCACCTATATGATTATTGCAAGCTGAAAAGTCTGAAAACACATTAATTTTTAATCAAGTGGAGTGCAGCTAGTGGTATTTTAGCTCGAAGGAATTGACAGGGCCGTGGGGAAATCAGCGCCGTAGCGACGTGCGAGCCAAGCCTAATTCAACTTTGTACCTACGTCTAAACGATCTCAACGTCACCTCATTTTAATTGGTTTAAATACGCAATGCATTGCCAACTATGTATGGGTCGTTAAGCGCGTACGTAAATGAGCCAGCCAGAATTCCTGGCGATATTATTAACGATAAACTTAGTATTGCTACTGCCATGGAACGGTGACATTGTAACATTGAAACATTCTTATTTCAAACTTAACGACAAAAAACCTATTTTAAAAAAAACGTAATGCAACTTTATTAACGGTTTTTTTTAAGGCGGAAAATCATCTAATGTCTTCTCCCGCCCTATACCAGAACGTAAGGGCTGTCAGACTTTTACTGACAAAAAGCACTAAAACTTCATTGTTGATTCGGTAAGTGCAGTGCGATTGGCGTGTATCGTGGATTCGATTACCACACAAAACAAATATTTATAAGGTCTAGTTAGTTGTTCTCGGTCTGGGTGACTTGTGTAAATGTGTATGTGAGTTAACATGGTAGTGCACGCACCCACGATTCAGGACTAATTCCGAGTGAGTGAAAAAATTTTTTTTTTACACCAGGTACTTTCAAAAAGTAAATATTGACAATGAAAAACTCTCCCCTTCCCCCGACTAGCAAAGTCTGTGAGAGGACTTATATTTTTTTTTGTATTAAACTATCTTCATTGTCATTTCAGCTGAAAGACGTCCACTGTTGCATATGCTTTTCCCCAAGTGTAGCCACAACAGGTCCTGTGCATGTGGCATACATCAGATTCCCGTGACCCTCACTACGTCATGAGGGGCTACAGACTGTGGGAGGCCTTTCATCGCTGTCTTCTGATACGCTGTAACTAGGTTAATGTATAGAGCCTAAAATATTTAATACCGTGAAAGTTTTAATATAATTGGGTAAAGTTTTCTATGTTAAACTCCAACACGAAAACTTACTAACCATTTTCCTTTTAACCGTCTTTTCAAAACAACGTATAATTTTCTTGATCCATTAATAATAAATGCGTCTATCAAAAGAACTTTGAAACTCACCTAGTTCCGTGTTCCCCGAACGTATTGATTTGAATTTCAAAGAATTAGGTATTATCCTGTTTTCATTTCCGTACAATATTTTACTCTGAACAACAAATATCTAACAATAAAAAGGAAATCTGTTTTTCTGAAAACAGTATCAAAATTGGTTATTAAATGAAATAGAAATTGATAGAAATATTTCTCTATCTCTTTTGTACAAATGTAACCTAATGACGATGACGTCACATTTCAGTGTGTTTATTTTATTTGGGAAATCAAGCGAACCCATGGCCCCAGTAGCCTTCGGCCCTGCTGGGCCCCTACGTTTTTGCATCTCTTTGAGGCGCACGTGGAACACTACGCGCCGTCGTCGACGACGGACGGTGAGCTAGCCACTGCACATCGTCCGCAACCCTACGCATACAATGGCTGGAAGTCAGAATCGGGATCCCGACGGCTGTGGCATGACGAAGTCTCTTCCCTCTCGCTTGCGGCCGCCTCCTTCGCTAGCATTATTCCTTCGCAGAAGGAAGCGTTTCTTCTCGCTCCGAACCATAGCCTATACCAGGGCCCGGCGCGAGAGGTTGCTGCCGCCGAACATTTCAGAGTGTGCATCCTTATTCTCACAAAACGCAGGAATCATAATATTCTGTTCTGTGCTTGTTCTGTTATTTAAAAGTTTCCCTTTCTATTGGATTCTAAAAACTATTTCTAATTGGGATTTTGGAAAAATATACTTTTTTTTAAACAATAAAAAAAATAGTTGACTATCCATATAAAATAAAAGTTTACGTTGTGACGCGTAACACTCAACACCGCTCTCTTTTCCCAAGACAGTTGGTTTAAAAGCATCGGAAACATGATGCTTGCGAGTACTTACATTATTTACTCTCTTCTTTCTTTCTTTCTTTCTTACTTCTGGTTATCACTGTCGAACACACAAATATTACAGATATGGTTTTTAGTTCTTGGCGACTGGTACAGCAATCAAAATTACTCTTCTCCGTTTTGGCACTATCGATAAAATATGACATTAACCTAAAAAAAAATACCTTGGTATACAACAATTTCTTCTAGTTAAATTAGATAACCAAATTATACGGTTAAATTGGCTACGCTTCCCACAAGGTGGACCGATGACCTGGTGCCTGTCTTGGGAATCCGATGGACGCAGATGCACCGGTCATTGTGGCGACACTTGGGGGAGGCCTATATCCAGCAGTAGATATCTTTCGGTTGAAATGATGATGATCATGGAGTTGACTATATTTAAGTTTTTCATCCTGTTTCCGTGGTCAAATTGTCATGATATTCCAATCTTGGGCACGCTACGATTGCGGTGGTAAGTCGCCTCTTTGAGGAGTGGCTGGAAAGGCGCTATGGCGTCCTCACCATCCGCATGACACAGGTCCTCACTGAACATGGTAAGTTCGGTAGGTTCCTGTTCCGGATTCAGGTGGAAGTAACGCCCGAGTGTCACCATTGCGCTTACCACCCTGAGGACACGGCGAAGCATATGTGGGAGGCGTGTCCTGCTTGGGTGGAGTACCGCCATGTCTTATTGGAGGTGATTGGTGGCGGCGACATCTCCCGCCGGACCCTGGTTCAGGCCATGGTCCAGAGCGAGATTGATGATTTCCCAACCCAAAACGAAAAAAAGAACATATTCCGATCTCTTTGACTTTTCCGTTCGTTGCTTGTGATGATTTCATTCTTCAAGCTGCCAAGCATTAATTCAATCCTAAGCTCTAAGCTATTCTATATTGGTTGTGGTTGCTAATCTGACGTGCAACGACGTCCTGTAAGCATATTGGCTGTCTGGAGCATTATCTAGGTATATTAACCCTTCAAATGGATGTTGATGTAATTGAAATTATCGGCTACCGAGTTACTGTTGTCACACAAGCTTGTTTCATGACTTACCTCTGAATATTGGCATATTGGCTTTGACTAGCAATTAATTGAAGCCTTCATTGGGTATGTAACCGGCTATGGACGTTGGAAGATCAATTATGAAAAAATAGAAAACCAGTTACTTGTATCATTATCATTATAATTGCTTTATCTGTAAACACCCAAACTTAAAGTTTCACGTGGAGTTTGGAGTGGAGGGTTTTGATAGAACAGTTTTCATACACAGGGTTAGCTAATTTGCATTCTAAATTCGTGGTTGTTCTCACGTTTAAACGCATCGTAAACATAATGTTATATATGACCTACATAAAAATATTAAGGTAACCAATTTTCAAACACTATTTTTTTATTACACGATTGCCCCAAAAAAGGAGTGTTATGTTTTCAGAGTTCATGTATGTTTGTAAGTGAGTTTCTTTATTCCACCATAACTTCTAAATGACTAAACCGATTTACATGTATGGGGTATCGTTAGAATCCTTGCATTGCCCCGAGTAACATAGATTATTGAAAAAACTTGAATTACAATGTGGTGAGTATGATAAATAAATGAACACCCAACCAATTTTTTTTCTTTCAATGTATGTCTAGGATTTAACGAGTGGTATCCAAAAATATAAATATGTTACACTGCTAATCGCGACTGTTGATTAATAAAAA
Source organism: Mythimna ferrago (assembly GCA_910589285.2). Lineage (NCBI taxonomy): Eukaryota > Metazoa > Arthropoda > Insecta > Lepidoptera > Noctuidae > Mythimna > Mythimna ferrago. The sequence goes on along the minus strand of OU342684.1, from coordinate 15,572,944 downwards.
AAAAACCGGCAATTGATTTCTTGACAACAAAACAAGGCACGCCATCTAGTAGCAACTAAAAGAACTAGAGTTGGCGCATTTTGTTTTATTTTTTATAATACTTATGTCCATGTTAGGGTCCCAAAAAGTCATTATGTGCGCCAAATTAAAACATAATCGGCTCAATAGGTAGGTTCGAAGCAGATAAACAGTTATATTGGGCCGTGACAGTCCACAAATTACAAGGGACAACACTGGACAGAGCCGTCGTAGACCTAGGCCCTAAATTTTTTGCAAAAGGACAAGCTTATGTTGCGCTTAGTGGGTGGCGGGAGGCAACTAGATGGTTTTTTTTTTTTTTTTTTTTATGGTGGGAAAAAATCATGCATTGACATCCCCCGCCCTTGGGCGGAGCGGGAGATAGTGTCAGACTCTTACTGACTAAAAGACCCACCCCGTTCCTTCCAGCCTTCATACCGGGGCTCGAGCGCCCTTTCGGATAACCCTGGCCCCAGTAGGCTTCGACCCGGCTGGGTCCCTACTGTTGCTGACAACTCCTTGAGGCGCGCGGGAACAGTGCGCGCCGTCCACGGCTTGGGCTTGGTCCGGACAGTTACCGGACGGCCGGACAGCGAGCTACCCATTGCTCACTGTCCACAAGCCCGCGCCTACGTTGGCCGGAAATCGGGATCAGAATCCCGGCGGCGGCGGCGGCGATGACGGCGATAACGCCGTTGCCTGATGCGTTCGGCCTCCTCCTTTGCGAGCATTACTGCTTCGCAGAAATCGGCGACCGCCTGCCACTCCTCCTCGCTCCGGACCATGGCCTCTACCAAGGCCCGGCGCGAGAGGTCTCCGCCGCCGATCGCCCCCACGAGGGCACGGCGATGCTCCGCCCAAGCAGGGCACACCTCAACTGTGTGCTCCACCGTGTCCTCCGGGCGTTTCGCACAGTGGCGACACCCGGGCGTCACTTCCGCATGAATCCGGTGCAGGAAACTCCCGAACGAACCATGTCCGGTGAGTACCTGCGTCATGCGGAAGGTGAGGACGCCGTGAGGTCTTTCCAGCCACGCCTCAAAGAGGGGACTTACCGCCATGATTGTGGCGTACCCAAACTAGATGGTTTGGCAATCAGCGTTTTAAATCCACGTAAACTGATTCACGAGCCACACGACAAGAAGTCTCTGCCTCCAAAATCTTTAAGAATTCTCTATGAGGCGATTAATCTTAATCTCTTTTTGTGTTCGCATAAACAAACTACAAATAAACCAACTATATTGTGTTGCATGACATATTTTTAAACGAAACTTATCACTATAAAAGGTTTAAAATAAAAATAAATAATTTAAAAAGTTAAAAATCACGACTGCCATGTCAAAAAAATAAAACTCATTTTTTATATATACTGTTTATCTAACATCTCATTTTTAAGCTATTCCATAGCTTCCTTATTAACCTATCACCCCCCACTCATTTGTTTTTTGAGCGTCGTGACCGATAAGAAAACAAATGAGTGAACAATCAATCAAAATTCAATTCAATGTGTGAAAGTGTAACTTCAATTAATATCAACGAAAAAAAAAACAAAGGAAAAAAAAAAGACGTGTGGCACTCGGGGACTGCCGTGGTAAAGCATAGCATTTTTATCAACTTATGCAATAATAATTATTTATTTTATTTATGCAGTATTTTTTTTCCTTTGTTTTTTTTTCTTTGATATTAATTGAAGTTACACTTTCACACATTGAATTGTTTCACACATTGTTTTCTTATCGGTCACCACGCTCAAAAAACAAATGAGTGGGGGGTGTTAGGTTATTTTCGTTACGGAATTTCTGGATTCGGTCTCCACGCTCAAGGCCCGCGATAGAAGCTATGCAATAGCTTAAAAAATACTGCATAAATAAAATAAATAAATAATTATAATTGCATAAGTTAATAAAAATGCTATGCAATAGCTTTACCGCGGCAGTCCCCGAGTGCCACACGTCTTTTTTTGCTTTATATTTTATCTTTTTGACATGGCAGTCCTGTTTTCAAAATTTTTTAATTATTTATTTTTAATAATTAATTACATGTAGAAGCTAGGTGTTGCTAACACTCAGCATCCACTTGAGGAAGTCTTCTCCCTGGCGGTTTCAGCTACCTCCTTCGCTCGCATTACTGCTTCGCTGAAGGATGTGAAAGCCACATCATCGGGACCATCAGGACTGGATGCAAGAAATCGTCGCCACCGACCACCACGACGAAGACACGGCGGAGCACTCCGCCCAGGCATGGCAGACTTCCACCGTACACTCCACCAATCTAAAAAGGTCGCTGGTCACTTTTCTACACTATAATCTACACTAATATAATAAAGAGATAAAGTTTGTTTTCTTATTTTTTTGTTTGTAGGAAAGTACTGGTCCGATTGCTATTTCTGCTAAAATCACTGATAGAAAGCTGCTTTATTCCTGAGTGACATAGACTATATTTTATATACGCGGGCGAAGCTACGGGCAAAAGCTAGTTTATAATATTAGTATGGATTTATTGGTCTTTTATTATTGACAAGTTATCGAATTATTCAAAGCTGCACTATTCTTGAGTACCACTTTTTATCCTCATTTAAATCATGGAGGTGGAACAAATCTTTATACTTCCCATTTCATCATTTTACCATATCAATAAAACGATAAAAGCAGTTCAATCACTGGAAACGTTCTGATACAAAGCCCTTAAAGTCGAAATTAAACAATCGTAGTCGGGAATGCGGGCCCTTTGCGGAATGTTGCGGTCGCGCTTTGAGCCGCGCCTTCCCGGTTCAATGGCAGGACCATTTAAAATATTCCACTTTCATTTAAAACGTTATATGGAAGATACGTTTTTCTGCTCAAATGTGTCATCAAATTAAAGATCATGGACTTTATGTTTACTTTAAATAATATATAATTACGTGTCTGAACTTGGCTTACTCTGATTCGGCTTGATGTAAGTAACATCAAGGGGCTTATACGTAGCTGTATAAAAATTGGACTTCATGGCCCTGGATCTTAAAGACAATTAAAGGAATATAGGTGTCGTTTCAGTCAGTAAAAGTCTGACATCCGCTCCGCCCTAGAGTGGGAAAAATCATGGATTGTTGTCCACCTCAAAGAAAGGTGTATATAAAATTCTGTCTAGCAAACTAAAATAATATCTTTCAGCTTACAAATTGTAAAGATGGAAATTGTAACGGAGCCCAAGTCGCCGACGGCGCGTAGTGTTCCACACGCGCCTCAACAAAACCGTAGGATAAAAGTTGTCAGCAAATCCGTAGGGGCCCAGCAGAGATAAAGCCTACTGTGGCCATGGGTTAACTTCCGAAAGAGAAACCCGGAGTACTGGAACGCAATGTAAAGAAGGAACATAGGGATGGGTTTAGTCAGTAAAAGTCTGATCCGCCCGCCCGCTCCGCCCTACATTGAGAGAAGTCAATGGATGATTTACCAGCTCACAAAAAAAATAACGTAACTATAGTTTGGGGACCTAACTAGCTACCTAATCAGAATCAGAAACGTTTATTTCAAATAGACCAGTTACAGGCACTTTTGAATTGTCAAAATGTCGGTCAGTCAAAAAAGTGAAGCTAAATTGCACGTTCCAAAGCGTAGATCTCTATGGAGAAGAACGTGCAAGAAACTCCATGGACACTAATGAGCCACTCACTTCCATCTACATATAGGTGTCTGCTTACATCCTACACATTTACATTTTATTAATTAACACAAGCTAAACCAATCCATTAGCGACCAACAAAGCTGCTTCTGATTGAGATTTCCTTTTGTTTGAAACTGTGCGTGTGGGCAACAATAAATTGTGGTAGCAAATCAAAGCGGCCCAGAGAATTGGCCAAGAATCACTTTAGTACCCTGCGGTCGCAGTGACAAGCCCGGGTTGCGTAATACCATTGTTATAACTCCACCCTAATGAGACCCTTTATGTGAACTGTTTGGACACAGTTGCGAATCAACTTTGATTCAATGAAATACTGTTGTTTTCAGATTCTGAACACGATCTAGCAGACTGTAATTTATTTATTTAGGTTAACCAACAATCGTTTACATTATATTAAATACATTTCTGATTTTCACATAGTGTAACATTTACAAGTGCAAAAATTAATTACAAGTTAACATAACATTGTGCAAAAACGGCATTATATAACATACTTATATTTTATTGAAATTAGAAATAGTATAATAGAATTGAAAAAAATAATTTAAACGATATTTATGTAAGTATGTAATTGTTAGGAAGATTTTGAATACACATTTAAGTTTGGCGGTCGATCTCATTTTGTAAGCACTTTGTTTGCAAACAAAACTTTAATTAGTGATAGGTTAATTTAACTAGTTATTTCCCATAGCAATACCGTAGTTCTGGAACTCAAAGGGGTTTGAGGTTTGAAGGACACAGGTCCTAGTCAAGGTTATAGTCAGTAAAAGACTGGCACGCCCTCTCGTTCTACCCTAGGGTAGACTATGACTATGACTTCTCCAAAGCGAGAAAAGTCATTGGAGCACCACAAAAAAATCTCAAGTTTAGTATTTAGGAAAAAGTAACACTATATTAATAAATAATTTTTCAATACACTCACTCGAAAACCCGCTCTTATCCGACCGCTTACAGGCACGCAATAGGCTATTTCCCGCACTAGTGCAAAAAAGTACTCGCGCTCTCCCCTATTATTGTATCAGGCTTGGCGCGCGTCGTCCCCCACGAGGCGCCGGTCAACCCCCGTTTATTTATTTCAGTTAGTGTATTAAAAAAAATCGTTTGATACACGTGCAAATTTGTCACTGCAGCCCTCGGCTCCATAACACACTCGCCTACGGTTCGTGCAGATTCCGCCTCGGTCGCAATCACAAACTTTTTGCACTTGTATCAAAATGTACTATTTATTATGATATACATTTTATCTCCGATAAAAGTTAGGTAGATTTATAAATAAAAAAAATTGTTTCTTTTTAGCAACAACTAGCTTCTGCCCGCGGCTTCGCCCCCGTATATAAAATATAGCCTACGTCACTTAGGAATAAAGCAGCTTTCTATCGGTAATAAAAAAATAGCAATCGGGTTACTCGTAGTACTTTCAGAGATTACCTGCTACAAACAAAAAAACGTATAAAACAAAAAAGCAAACTTTACTTTTTTATAATATTAGTGTAGATTTAATACGTGAATCCTTTGACGTATAAATGTGGTTCAAATACCTAATTTATATTTACAGAATTCAATATTATACGAGGAATCTAACAGTATTCAGCTGTCAAAGTTTCTACGTAAACGCGCCTACCTTCAACCAGGCATTCCTTTGATACATAACTATTTAAACTGAAATATCCAACATTAGTTTTTAGTATATGCGAAACCCAAAACAGGTGTCTAGTATTTTTATGTAAAGAATCTATGATATAATTTCATAACTCTATCATGAAAAATCACAAAGTTATAAGCACTCAGCGGTTTGCGAGCTAGTAATGCCCGCTATGACCTGCCGTGACCTGTGTTGTACTTATTGTCGGTGGTGTCCAACTTGAGGCTTTTTTAAATATTTTTCGGAAAAAATATAGCATGTTGTAAAAACTATTGGAATCAATGCAGTTACGAGTATATTCAGGTTTCGCATAAACTAAAAAACTGGGCAAGTGCGAGTCGGACTCGCGCACTGAGAGTCCCGTGCAAACTATAATTCCCGAATGGAGTTTCGAACATTTTTCCGAATTGCAAATTTTGATTTTTTTCGTGACCTAGGTAACAACAAATTTTCTGTTTTCAGATTTTTGCCTATACCTGTGCTATAAGACCTTGCTTTGTGCCAAATTTCAGGGTTCTGGGTCAACGGAAAGTACTACCTAGGGTACCCTATGAATTTCAATCTTTGAGAGTATCAAAATATACGTTTTTTTGCGACATAAACGGCCGTATCTTTTTTATTCGTTAACTTAGAAGTTTGATTTTTTCACAGCTTAAAAGGACCGCAGACTTGGGTATATGGTTTTAATTTCAACTCGATACGTCTACGCGTTCTTAAGATAACGGGTCTTGACAGACAAACCGACAGACAGACAGACAGACGGACGGACAACAAAGTGATCCTATAAGGGTTCCATTTTTTTCCTTTTGAGGTACGGAACCCTAAAATATGTATTATGTTGTATACAGTGACAGTAAAGGTACTCATGTCAGGTAAAATAGTTACCCATCACGAGCTCTTAAGGATCCATCTGACGACCTAAAGTGAACTGTTAAAGAGATGGAGCTATATAGCATGTAGCTCCATCCCTCTTTTAGTTCTCACGCCTAACATTTTATTTACTTTGCAGGACCATGGAAACTCTTAGTAGCAATCCCGCTGCCAGGCAAAGATAGGTATATACAACGTTAAATTTTAATCGTTTTAATCCCGTGGAGGGTCGATCCGGTACATGAACCACTATCGATTTGTAAAGATAAAATTAAAATAATAAAGTACCTCTTTTTCAAAACTCGTATTAATTTACGCATGTACGAAATTAAATTCTATAAAGAAAAAGTCAGCTGAGCCGGATCGACCCTCCACGGGATTAAAACGATTAAAATTTAGCGGTGTATAGCCTTACTTACTGGCCAAATAAGTAGTATTCTATTACATACTAGACTGAAATATATTTGTATAGTGGGTCTATAACAAAGTGTCCGCCATCAACGATTGTGTCACTGCTTACCATCAGGTGGGATCGCAATCAAGCACTGCTTTATATCAATTTAAATAAAAATCTATAAGTATTTTTAACACGCTTATATTAGCTTCACCTGTATGTTTGTAACTAGGGAATGCAAACCGGTTAACCCGAAAACCGAAATACCGGTTTTTTGGCATATTTTTAATGATTAAAAAAACCGTTTTTTTTTTTCAAGTAACCGGTTTTTTCGAGTTTTTTTTTATTACTCTCAAATGACACTATTTTTTAGCAAACATTGTTTTAAAACGCTGTTGAGGCTTGATATCAGTCGTCGGTTTGTTTATAAATATTTTTGTACCATGTGGTAGCTACACCAATTGTACAGTTCTTCTATTTACGATCATTAAAAATCCAGGCCGGCTGCGTGTTGTGAGAACAGGCAGTGAATGCTGTCAGGGCCAGAATTAAAATCTCGTAAGGACACCAAAATTCTTATTCTCAGATAGAATACCCACCGTTGTTAATCATCATAACATCATCAGCTTAAACGAATCGCTTTTATAGAAGAGAGAGTGAAAAGAACAAAATCTTTGCTTGTTCGTTACACTGATGAAAAACTCAGGGATATTCTTGCTACCGATGAGAAAATTTTCACAATCAAGGAATATTGCAACAAGCAAAATTATCGGATGTAAGCTTCTAACTCCAAAGAACACTTTCAACAGGTTATCAGAGTCCTGAATGATCATCATGCGGCATCAGTAATGGTTTGGTGAGGGTATCACGGAATGACCAAGGTTCATTTTCGTGAAAATGGGCTACTCTAATTTCAGCTAAAGAGTATCAAGATACTATCCTAAACGCCATAGCAAAGCCTCTTAAAGCCTCTCTCTTTTTGATAACATACTGGGGTTTTTCAGCAAGACTCAGCTTCCGGTCACAAGGCACGCACTACCCAGGCTTGCCTTGCAGCGAGTGTTTCGGGCTTCATTAAGGCTGATGATTGGCCTTTGGCTAACCTAAACCTCAACCCGTGAACTACAAATTGAGATCTATATTAGAGAGCATGGGCTGCATGTAACAATAATTCAAAATCCTTAAAAAATCTTAATTAATCTCCTCCGGGTGAATAATGTGTCGGCCCAGATGGACAGTCCGTTTGCGGATAAGGGGGACCCTTATCCGCAAACGGCATTCACACAAAAGGTGATTAGGCGTCTCCCTCTCCTGATTACAGCACCGGCAAACATCAGTGTCACTCAGTTTCATGTGAAATTGGTGCCTGTTTAGTTTGCAGTGGCCGGTTAAGGCGCGGGCTATCGCACAGATGTTCGTCCTGCTAAGCTCAAGAAGCTCGCCAGTTCGTTTTTGTGAGTAGTGAGTAGTAGATTTGGCGTGTAGCAGTAATGATTGTACCAACCAGTGCTTTTTTGAATCGCCAAATAGGTTGCCCTTAAGGGTCTGCATGGCCTGGTTCTTTGAGATACCACAAAAGGGTTCTGGTCCTATCTGATGACCTAGAGCCCCAGTCCTTGCAAGTTCATCGGCTTTTTCGTTGCCATTGCTTCCAGAATGACCTGGTACTCATCTCAGAATAACTTTATTCCTTTGCCCCAGGTCATTCAGTTTGTTAACGCAACTTTTACCAGTTTCGAATTTAAAGTATTCGAGCTCAGGGCGTTAAAAGCTGCCTGGCTATCTGAGTAAATCAGAATTATATAAGAAGTATATATTAACTTCTAGCTTAGATTCTCTATGTATGACATCATTCTGAGACATTCGTTTTTATGAAGATGAGATTTTTTTATTTTTAACAGGATTCATATTAGGTATACAATAGGGTGACTGTCAATTAGTGTACGACACTTAAACACGTGATTGTGCTCATGATAACAAATAATTTTAATTATGGGATTTCGGCTTTGCGAAATCGGTAAAAAAATATCAGCTCTTCAGTACATTAGGCAAACATAAATGTACTGAACAGCTGATTTTTTTTCGCGATTTCAGGTTTGTTCCTATAGTAAAAGTTGTTGGTTATCATGAGCACAATCACGTGTTTAAGTAACGTACCCTAATTACCAGTCACCTTATATTTTTTAATAGATAAGTTCCAAAATAAGATTAAAAATATTTCAATTGAATTTTACAAGCAAAAAAAATTAAAAATTTTCACTTAAAAATAAATTTCAAAAAATCTAATTTTAAAACCGGTTACGCGGTTAACCGGTTTTTTTTTAGAAAAACCGAAAAAAAAACCGGTTTGTAATTTTGGCGGTTTTTGCATTCCCTATTTGTAACCAACGCCTTTGAGTTCGATTTTGACCTACTTTGGGCGATCAGATTTTCTTCAAACTTTGCACACATATCAAAGGCTGATGACAATACAATCCGTTTTGTTTTTTAGTGAAAAATAAAAATATAGTTTAAAAAAACTAAAAAAATACACGCTTTCATAGCATTTCAAACTAAAAAGTGTAAAATAATTTTCAATATAGGTAGAAAATAATAATAATGAACGAAAAATATTAATTTCATTGTGAAAAAAGCGTGGGGCGCTTTGTGCCATATTTTTCGTAAATCGAGCGCCCCACGCTTTTTTCACAATGATATTAATATTTTTCGTTCATTATTATTATTTTCTACCTATATTGAAAATTTTTTACACTTTTTAGTTTGAAATGCTATGAAAGCGTGTTTTTTTTTTTGTTTTTTTAAACTATATTTTTATTAAGTATTGTTATGAGCTTGCCAGTGATATTGTAATTTTGATGAACTTTTTGGTGAAATTTTATGTGAATTTAGAAACAATTGTTTGGAAGTTCTTATTTGATATTTATGTCGAATAGAGAATCGATTGTAACATTTAAAGAAAGGCATACCGAATATAGTGCTGATTTACCTTGTTATCAATTATTTTGATCAATTTGATCCCTAATTCCACAAACCCTCTACATATTTTTCATTTATACACTAGGAAATATTATCAAAGCCCAGAACCCACTTTCTTGGCCGAAGGTACCTTTAACTAGCACGTCAAATGTCAGAGGTCAATTTAAATTGGGTACATGTTGATATTGCTGGGTCGTGGGGTCGTGGAGGTCATTAACACCGACATCACTTCCACCGCAACCATTTCAAATGAGCTGGCCCACAGGCCACAGATAAATGAGGAACCTACTCGACGAACATTTATTTCAATTAATTTGGTGAATTCAGGGGCCATATCATGACGTCTTAAAATCATTATATTAAGTCCTTTGTGTGAAAGAGACGCAGCTATAGGTACAACATTTAATACTCATATCTGACATTAGTATGTTCATAATCGGCTACAGAATCGATTACAGCCGTTTTTTTTTTTTTTAATATATTTTTTTTTATTCTAAAATAAATTAAATATTAATTCTTCATTATTTTAACCTTTCGATTACCGTAATTAGAGACACAATAGAAAGACATTAAGAGAGCGAACGCGTTCGCTTGTGGTTTAATGAATTAAAATAAAAAATATGTCACCAATACCGATGCACTACCGATGTAGATCGTTGATGGCAATATTATTTCTCTACGATTAGGATAACTAAATTCTTAAAGAACCACAACCTGAGTGGACAGTCACTCAGGTTGTGGTTCTTTCTCAAACCAAATTCATGATGATTTTAGACGTTATTATGGTATTTCCCAGGTAAAAAGGTAATAAGCTAGTTGCCGTAAAAAATTTAATTAGTCCGTCTTTTAGATTATAAAAAAAATATTGGACACGTATTTTTTCTTTTTCTGATTAAACAAAAAATAACAAAGATATAGCCCATTAAAGTTACGTGTGACGTCACCCCGTGCGAAAAAATGCAGCACGGCGTGACGCGTGCTGCATTTTTTAACATTTTTTGAAACGAACTTTTACGGACTAATTCTCTGGCTATTTTGCTTCATGTTCCTACAACTTTTACCATGGAAGAAAGAAAGAAAGAAAACATGTTTATTTGGCACACAATGAACATAAAAAGTATTAAAACATTGATATAAATTAATAGCTTAAATAAAACTTAAAAAAAGAAATAAAAAATATGGCATGGCGTCTCCATCTCTAATGTGGTCCGCCTTGTCTGAGCTTTCTATCCGTAAGTTCCAGGTCGTGATGATTTTCATCCACTTTTTGCTTGATACTCGTTGGATATATCCGGATGGGATCATTACCTAATTTTAATGATTAGTTGCCTCCTACAAAACAAACGAATCTACTTATTAATACCAAAGTTTAGTACCAAATTCCCTAATCACGAAAATGTTTAGAATATCACTCTCACAGTCCCCATCGACCGCCGTGTGCCCTTTCAAAGTCCTATTAATATAGAATTCGTTCATTATGAAGCAACTCTAAATTACTCATCTGCTTTGAATCGTAATATATCACATTCATTTCGAATCAGAACTTCATAATGCCAGCTGATTAAATGGCAGGAATCTAGCGTCAAATTCACATAACCCATTCATTATAAGTTCCCGCGTTTTATTAACTTAGACGCCATTACGTAGCTTATAGTGAATCAAAATGGCAACATTAAAAAGTTTAATTAAGGTACTCAGACTTCTCAATGGTATTTTAAAGATGCTGCATTAAACTTAAACAAACCATGTGGCTTTATTAAAGTTGGAACCTGAACAAATCCTCATAGCACCGTGAACGAAGAGATTCCCAATAACAGTTTATTTGGAGTTGGCACAATGAGTCATCAGTCACACAAAGCCGGTAATTCAACCAGGACGTCGCCATGTTATCCGGATATAACGTAGAGCTAGGCTAGCTAGTGCTGCCAGTCTAGCGAACGGCAAGCACTAATTGCACCTCGTCAATAAACGGTAAGCTTTGAAACTGTCTGATGACCGAATACCAGTGATTAGCCGTCACTTTATTATCTACCCAGTGACAGTTCTGCATATCTTAACTTTCCCTTCCACCCGACGTTTTGATCGGATCACTGGGCTACAGTTTGTTCAATTAATAGCTAACAATCATACTAGGATTGTCAATTAAATCAGTAGAAAGCGCTTTAATCCCGGTCGGATACTGGACACAATTATTCATCAGTAGAACAAAGCCGGGTAATCCGGCCATATTGACCGGTTTGGTGGCGTCGCCGCACCCCTTTCGTTGTGTATTCTCGCCCTTATTTGCTATTCAATAATGATAATGACAGTAGGTGTTCACCGGACGTAGCCGACCATCGTCGTTAAATTTACTATTATCCAAATATTTTCTATACCTATATAGGTATACCTACACACCGTGTCGACGCAATTTCATTATAGGTACGTGCCTACCTGTGTTCGTCAATAATGTACGAAAAGACTTTAATACATTATTGATTTCAAGGCGCTCTCTTTTCCCCGACAAGACTTTTCAGTTTGGCTATGTAAACTTTTAAAGCAATTAAGTCAGATTATATCCTCATTTATCCAGGGATTTCGTAGAATATTTTCCTTGACGGATTATACGATTGGTATAGACAGCGATTGGGCCTGACATTTTGTAGGCGGATAATATTGGATAGGGAAACAGAGTTGATAAAATGCCGACCAATCTGTACCACACTTTACTTAAGCCGATTACTGGCAGGTAGGTGTTGGGGGCTCTGAAAGCTGTTTACATGTGCTACCACCTCTTACTGAAAAGCTAAATAAACGTGGAGTTTTGAAAAACACTGGCAGTTTAATAGTTAGACACCACTAGGCCATTTACTCCTATTAAAATAGTGCATAGTATGCACATTCATAAGTGCCTAATTTTTTTTTTAGTTGTAAGTAAACTGGAAATCTGCATATTTACGCCTATAATCGTATAAAAGAGAAAGCCTGACTCACTGACTAATCAATGCTCAGCCTAAACCCTCATCATTTCAGCCCATAGACTTTCACAATAGGACATAAGCCTCCCCCAAGTGTCGCCACAACGAACGTTCCTGTACATCCCGATGGTTTTTTTTTTAACTTAAACACATAAAAAGATTTTTTTTGTTCATCCCTTATGGGAGTGATATTTTCTGTAATATGTCAATACTCAATACGTTAATAATGTGGAACCAAGTTTCTCGACTAAAAGACCCTTATGCGTTATAAAGAAATTGCAGTCATTACGTTTCTCAGTCTGTTACACATCTGGAACTCCGCTGGATTAACTGACTTGTACTACAGCCCACTAACGTTTTACTACAATATCAAAGTACTGAACACTACCAACACAAAAAGTTCGTAAAACCATCCCAACAAAGAAAGCACGAGTGTAAAAATATTGTATTTCTATACGAGTGTATTATACGAGACATATCTTCACACAGCAGATAAATAAAAAATAACTTCAGTGTTACTCTAGGTGGAAGGCTTTCTAGCAAATGGCTTTAAAAATATTTCATTTCTGGAATTGTTTCGAGTCAGAAATAGCGCCAAGTGACAGTTAAACTGATGTGTTCTGCTCGGAAACTGGGAACGGCACATTTATTAAATGTCCCGACTTAAAAACGAAACAACTAGACTAGACAAAGTCATCCGAGAAAGTGATAAGCCCGAGTTTTGGGTAATCACTTTAGATAATTTGTATTTTCACAATAAGGCATTTTTAATTGATTGGATTTAACAAAATTATTCACAGGCGTGTATTATACAAGATAACTAGCAACCCGCCTGAGTTACACGACATGGCATTCCCACGGGTAACTTTAAAAATCTCGGCTTTTCTGTACCACAATGTTAATGTATTAGGTATACATTCAAACTTTTCTCATGAATCACTTCATCTGTTGGTGTAAACCCCATGAAAGTAGTAGTAGTAGTTTTTGAGTTTATCGCGAACAATTAGACAGACAGATGCAGTGGAAGATTTTGTTTTATAATTTGTAAGGATAGCGGAGATGAAACCTTTCTATCTCTACACAATCCTTACTGCTGGTAGTCCTCATCATTTTAGAAAACTGTTAGTCTGTCTCTGTAGTTACTTGAAGTAAAAATTACGTACTTACTTCAAGAAAAATAAATCAATTTTCTCGTATTTCGAAAATATTTCTTTCATCATTCAGCTCTTCAATCTTATGCCGTACAAAATGGTAGAGTAATTCCCAACACATGTAATAGATATATTATAACTATGTCCCGCCATATGTAGCGGGCAGGACCTGGGGAGCAAGACGTGACTAGACTTGGAAGAAATTCGATTGCTCGCGCGGTTACCCCGCACCATCATCCCGAATCAATTTGAGATTAGATCTAAATTTCATATGAAATCGATACTACGTTTAAGTTTAAAACGAACATGTGCTAAGGTTTTAGTTATAAATTAGTAAAGAGTTGTTTTCAGCCCTTTTAATTTACTGGCAATCTATCAAGTAGTGAAAGTATTCATGAAAATTCAAAAGGAATACTGTGGAAATAGCTTAGAATTATAAGAAAACACCAATGTAGGTACATTTATGTTCGCACTAGTGATCCACCACGGTTTTCGCGTTTTGGGAGGAGTTAGAGGATAAACAGACAGACTCAGAAAGAGGCTTTGTTTTTTGCAATGTAAAGATACAGACAACTCGACCAAGTAACAGTAGATTTCATTCGTGATTTCTGGAATAGGACGTCCCAATATTAAACTTTGGTCATAATTAGTTAATTATTTAGTACGTTCAGCCTTTGAAAGATTTCCTACAATAATTATGTCGATTTTATAAATAATCAAGTTGATTTAATGACCAGATACTGTGAATCCATTTTTTTTTATTTAAGCATCAAAAAAATTTTTTTTTTAATATTCATATCAATCAAACGGTTTCCATGAAAACTTAAACTATATCTGACGACCCTGGTCACTTACCTCCTTTGTTGACTGTACCTAACAATGTTTTATGTCAGGGTGCCAAGATAGTAATTTTTCATGGACATAATAAATAAACGTATGGGTGCCAAGACGCGACTAAACCACGTCTGGATTTTGGACTATTTTCAATTATAAGGTACTTCAGATTCGTATTTCCGAGGCCCTCACCAGTAGCCCGATTCACGTAATCAAAACCGTAACGATATCGTAGCGATTTAGTCGTTTAGACTATTTCCGTATTCACATCCATCAATCGAGTTTGAATGACACCGATTTTAAAGTCGTTTGGTCGAAGCACAGAACACAGGAATCATACTACATTCTTCTGTTCTGTGGGTCGAAGAGTCGATTTAAAAAAAAATCTGTATTACATTATCCTGGTAGAATACTAATTAATATAACTGGAAATAAGTCGTCGATATATCGTTTAATTTCGAGCCAGTTGTGTTGTCGTTATATCCAATCCCGATTAAGGTACACGTGAACACCGCTTTTGGATAGGACTTCGATCGAACGACTTAAAACTTCAACGATATTTGGTTTATTTGATTTTACGTGAATCAGGCTACTGGTCATCAGTCTATCTTGTGGGAGGCCTTCCAACGCTGTCGCCACTCCAGAACCTTTCGGCCCCATCGACCATTTGTCCTCCGAGCAATGTGCCCCTGCCCTGCTTTCTGCTACTTAAGTTTTGGCGATTCTTCGGGCTAGGTTGGCGACCTCGGTTTTGTCGATTTTCGAAATATTCTGTAAAAATGCCGCGTTCCTTTATATTCTTTCATTTTTTTGTTTATTTCGAGAATCCACATTACCTGCCCTATAGCATAGGTACAAGAAAGATCTGCTAGTAGTAAATATCCAATCAAATAGTCACAGTAAGAATTTGTTATTTAATTTCCGCTTCAGTACTATATCAACAAATTGTACCCCTATTCATTATAGAGACTTGCTTGCGTTTAACAATAAATATTGAGACAAATTCCGCTTCAGTTTGTCATTCCTAATTGTAATTAAAATAATCCTACAGTTTGTTTGACATGAAGACGGTTGGTTGGTCGCCGCCGTGTCGACACTTCAGCATCAACTTAATAAGAACAGAGGGTTCCAATATCCATTATAATATCTGAACCAGCTGTTTCAAATTAACCCCATAACTGTTTAATTAATTTTCATCTCGCTAGACCCAAGGGAGGTATAGTGCCATGTCAACTGTGCCTATGTTTATAATAGTAGCTAGGTATGTTTAATTCAGCTACGCAAAATGTCAATATATTTTGCGTAGCTGAATCAAACATAGAGATGAACTGTACAGTCGGGAAATTGTATTTCAATGAAACCTGCTACGCACGTTACAGCTTATTTGTCAGATATATCTTATAAACCGTTAAATTTTAATCGTTTTAATCTCGTGGAGGGTCGATCCGGTACATGAAACACTATCGATTTGTAAAGATAAAATAAAAAAATAAAGTACCTTTTTTTCAAAACTCGTATTAATTTACGCATGTACGAAATTAATTTCATTAGGAAAACGTAAGCTGAGCGAGTTCAATGACCTATAGGTAATAATCAGCATTGCGTACAAACTACCTACAGGTCATTGTACTCGCTCAGCTAACGTCAAAATTTAGCGGTGTATAGGTATAATAACCTAGGCAAGTTGACTCGGAATACGTTTTTCATCATCATCATTTCAGCCGAAAAACGTCCACCGTTGGACATAGGCTTCACCCAAGTGTCGTCATAATGACCAGTCCCGTACGTCTCACATCTATCTGATTCCCGCGACCCTCACCAGGTCATCAGTCCACCTTGTGAGGGGCCTTCCTGCGTCATCCAGTACGTGGTCGCCACTCCAGAACCTTCTGTTCATCTATTTTGCGAGAAATGTGTCCTGCTCACTTTCACACAAGTTTGGCGATTCTTTAGGCTATGTCGGTAACCTTGGTTCCTGCGGATATCTTCATTTTTAATGTGATCACGGTAGTAAACTCCGAGCATAGCCCTTTCCTTTACCCTTTGGGTGACTTTAAGCCTGCTGATCAGGCCCATTTTAAGCGACCACGAGTCATATGTCATCACCGGCAACACGCATGAGACACTGTGGTATATTATTGGATGAGAAAATACCAAGCAGCTTCCCCAACGCTGCGCTGCCCAGCCGAGTCGGTTTTTTAGATTTGATGATGAAAAGGGCTCGAGGTCAGACGAAAAAATTAACCACGTCTACAATCCTTCATGGAAAAACAGGTGCTCGTGAGCTGCATGCGGAGCTGTCTCAATTTTGTGCTCCAGTTAAACATAGCCGCATCAGGAGACATAGCTTGTTCACTTGCCTGTGAGATACACTGTTGCGCAAGTCCAATCTCCAATCCTTCGTACTCTCTCTGCGCTCAACGCTCTTTTGGACACAAATCCTAATCATAATGTGTTCGTGGAATGAAAGACGATCATGAAAAATTCACATACTCAAAACTCGAAAAGTTTCAGAACTTCACACACTACTACTATACCTAAAGAATGAAATTATTTTATTTGGTACCTCCACAAGATAGACACACTGTAGAAACTGGTAGAAACAAAATTTTGTGTAAGTAACTAATGCAATTGGCGGATAGCCGTAATAAATCAATTGGAGTCGTCAAAATATTTTGCCAGTTATATTTTAATTTCGTTCGATCTGGTTATCGAACTCAGAAGACATAAATCTTAATCTAATTGAAATGCCATTAAAATTAAAAATAGATATCTGTAGAACGTGTTTCCTTCTTGTATCATGTTTAATTGCGTCAGCATGCTCATGATATTATTGCTCGTGCCCCTTATCTTGGTCAAAAACTATTGGGCTAATGAGTATAAAGATTGACACTAGAGTCTAACCTAACGACCTATTAATGGTCAGAATCATTCGAAGATCACGCTTTCCTATATTTATACCTATATGTGATCACGCGACTGTAAACATCTTTTTATCAGTATGCTGCATCTTGTGTATGGTATGTAATCATTTTAGGTCTTTCCATATCTTCACGCGATGCATCAATCATTGATATCATCTAAATATTGACGTCAGAATCAAAACAAAATTTGTAGGTACTAAATATTGTTTATGTAGATATGTATTTAATCATCATCACATCATCATAAATGTACTTCTCCTGTTCTTTAATAATGGCTAAGTTTGCGCCCTCTCGTTATCTGGTATTTGGGAAACATTTCAGGGTACCCGTAACAAAAAATAAGACCCGTTTTGACATTTGAGAAAGACCCTAGAATGTAACTTGGAGCAAAACTGAAAGAAACAATAAAATAATTACCTACATAGTGTTTACATAGTGTTTATTATTACCTTGTATAGTTTTCTTCCATAGTTCCTTACATAGTGTTTATTATTACCTACATACATAGTTTCCTAAACTTAGGTAATAAAAAAAGTGCAATGTTATCTTCTAGATTTTGTAAATATGTGTGACACATTCATACACCGCTAAATTTTAATCGTTTTAATCCCGTGGAGGGTCGATCCGGTACATGAAACACTATTGATATGTAAAGATAAAATTAAAAAATAAAGTACCTCTTTTTCGAAACTCGTATTAATTCACGCAACGTGTGTACCTACTTAGTTAATATTGTTCAGTAGGAGCAAAAATACTTATTTTATTAATTATAAATACTTATTGTATGCCACTTACTGTGGCAGGACACACGGATACCTAGGTATAAAATTATGTAACAACTCAAATATACCTGTGTGCACAAATAAACGTTTTGTATTTGTATTTTAAAATGTCGAGCGTGCGATCGAAAATGAGGGATGGAGCTATACACCCTATATAGGTCCATCCCTTTAACAGTTCAGTTTACGTTGTCAAATGGATCCGTGGTAGGGCCTCAGATGATGGCAGGAATGGAGACAGAACCATCGTTATTTATTTTACAATTTATGTACACACAAATATATACTGAGGAGGATAACATTATTAGAAAACTTTGTACAAAGGTACTGCTTATTTCAAATAGAAATTTCTTCCAGCAGACCTGCGAAAGGAGAAATTACAAGAGATGTAGACAGTAGTGTGCAGAAATGAGTAAAGAAGAGTTAGTGAAATCTTAAATTAAACCAATAAATACTTTATAACTATATATACCTTATACTAAAAATAAATACATAAAATTTATATAAATATATCTATATATATATATATGATTATCACGCAAGAGAGGAAAGATAGTGCTCTTTTACTTTAGTCTTAAAGAGTGAGATCGTTTTTAAATCACGAATGCTAGGCGGAAGTGAGTTCCACAACCTTACTGCGTGGACAAAAAAAGAGTAGGAATAGTAGCTGGATTTATGAGGAGGGGATTTAAGGAGGGATCTTAGGTGTGACCTGCACGGTGCGTCGCGAGGGCGTGCGTATGAAAAACGGTCACGCAGGTAGGAGGGATAAGAAGGGTTATGTAGGATGTTGAAAAGGAGACATAAAATCCGAGTGTTCCTTCGAAGACGGATAGGGAGCCACTTGAGTTCCTTGCGAAGATGAGAGACATGATCATAATTTCGTAGACCAAAAACAAACCGAATGCATAAGTTTTGCAATCGCTCAAGCTTGTTTAATAGCTCCTCAGTAGCTTCCAGGTAGCAGGCGTCGGCATAATCTATAATCGGCTGAATAAGTGTTTGGGCCAAAGAGATTTTCGTTTTCAAAGGCAAGAGACCCTGAAGGCATTTGAGTGAACGGAAGGTGAAATATACCTTCCGACTGACTTCATTGACCTGCGCAAGCCACGAAAGATTGAAGGCAATGATGTTATCTGAGTTCCATAAACCCAACTCATCAACCTGACCAGGGACAGAACCCAAACTCAAGATTGGCAGCATCGTTTTTGAGCCACATACCAATTAAACGTTCAAAGCGTTTAATCCTGTGGTAACTCGTATAAATCTTTGTAACACGTAGGTAGATGAAATAAGCCCTGGCTCCAGCTAAAATCCAATCGGATTTTCCAGCAGCATTCAAAAAATCTCAGCTGTATGTCGGGGTCGGAATTGCACACTACGTTAAAACTGCGGGCCTAAATTGAAAAGCATCATCGGGTTTACATACGGACAGCGAACTACGTACCGTGCGGGGAGCCGAGCCTGATTCCAGTATAGTAGCTAGGCGAAGGCGAAGTGGGCTCTCACCCACGACCACGCACCCAAAGGGGCGTCGCAAAAGCGATGGTTCTCTAAGAAAGAGGGTTTTTTTTTTGCTTTGACCACTATTTTACCTGATGGTAAGCGACGATGTGGTCGAACACTGGATTGCAAAAGTCGCTGTCTCGTTTTCGAATTTATTAAAGAATAATGCCTCGCCGACGTGCCTTTGCCCACGTCTAAATTTGTCCACGTTACGCCTCTGCCTGATTCCAATAGGAATAGTCACGAATAGTGCTTGTCATTGTCAATCGGTAACAAAGTATCAGCGTATCAGCCTGTCGGTGTCAGTAGGCTTGGTTTTTCAGAGAATCAGTAACTGTTTAGGTATCTTTATGGTATCCGGGGTCAACAATGATCCTAACCGTCCGGACCAAGCCAAAGACGTCAACAGCGCGTATTGTTCCATGCGCGCCTCAAGGAGTTGTCAGCAAACCGTAGGGGCCCAACAGGGTCGGAGCCTACTGGGGCCAGCCAAGGGTCTGCTTCTGAAAGGAAGATTCGGCTTCGGTACGAAAGGCAATGAAAGAACAGGAGTAGGTTTTTAGTCGGTAAAAGTCTGACACTATCTAACGCTCCGCCCGAAGGCGCAAAGATATCATTGGATGATTTTCTCATTAACAAAAATAAATGGACTTTGACCCGGTGACCGTAACGTAAGCTTTTGTTAGGTGGAATCATTGGGTGGAATAGATCACGAAAAATTTTTTAATCACAAATGTGTGGTGTGGATTGTACCCTCTCTTTATAGTGAAATTGTAGATTTAGTACAGTCTATGGACTGTACTAAATCTACAATTTCATAAAAAAGTCCCTTACCATTGCAAAATGTGAACCTATTTTGGTCCTAAAACATCATGTTAACGTTAATAAAAGTTTCCTTTATTCCGAAATACTAAAGAATGTATGTAATTAGAACTGACATCCAACTTGCAAATGACACAAAAAGACTTTTATTTTTCTTACCTCAAAATATTTCTTTTTTAGACGACAAAATTAGGCGTCCCTTAAAAGCCACGGGCGCGAACGCCAATCCGATTTGAGTAATGAAACGAGACTAATTAAAAAGTCGGAAGAAAAATTATATAAAAACAAGGCTTTATCTGGGAAGCTATTTGTTTTTCACAACTTCTAATGCCAAGGTGTTATGAGTCCAGATTTTCGTACTCACTCAGACCTTTGTCCATTAAATAAAAATGTCACGTCTTTATATTTCTGTTTGTGAGATATTATCTAACAATAAAAGTTTTCTCATTATACAAATACGAGCAAATTTGAGCTTTAAAAATTATAGTAAAGATTATGAAAAAGACTAGTCTTAGGTACGTCTGTTCGTTTCTTTATTCATCTTTCATTTTTGAAATCAACAAATACACCTGGATGTACCTAGTTGGTCGTCGTTTGTCACAGTCGAGGTGGATTAGACGCCTGAACCGAAACCGATGCTGTTATGGAACCAACTGAGAGACTCCGAAGAGAAAAACGGATTTCTAACAACGTTTTTCAACACATCTACTCGAAAAAAAACTTTCAATTTTTTAATCCAGTATAAATATATCAGGAAACAAAAATCTAAACGGCCTTTTTTAATGATTCTGTGAGACATCAAATCAATCGATATTTTAATCTGTTTAGAACCACACTAAACTATTTGAGATGTAGAAATTATGTCTCATAGTTACTTATTGCTCCCCTAAAATATGATAAACGTGTATCTATGTAGAATGATATTTTTTTATCTTGTTCAATCTTTCTAAATTACTTTTTGTCGAATTAAAATTTAATGGAGGCCCCCTGCGGGGACCTCCTATTTCTGTTTGCGGGATTTTAAGTAACCTAACACGAAAGGGATGACGGGGCTAATTCTGACTTATTATTATTTTTGTGTAGGTACCAAATATCAATTAAGTGTAGCATAGCATAACATAGCATAATTAGCTTTTTAATGTTCCCACTGCTAGTACTCAGGTCTCCTCTCTAGAAGAGGGAATGGGCCGAAATCCATCACGCGCGCCAAGTCGACTGTCCGGTAACTGTCCGGACCGAGCCTAAGTCGTCGACGACGCGCACTGTTCCCGCGCGCATCAAGGCGTTATCAGCAACAGCAGGGGCCCAGCTGGGTCGAAGCCTACTGGGGCCAAGGGTCTGCTTCTGAAAGGAAAGTTCGGCCCGGGTACGAAAGGCAAGAAGGAACGGGGTGGGTTTTTTAGTCAGTAAGAGTCTGACACTACCTCCTGCTAGGAGATGACATTTGGATGATTTTTATCCAACAAAAACAAAAAAAAAAACATGTCTTCGATTTTTTTTATATTCTAGGATATGCTGGTTTCCACACGATGTTTTCCTTAGCCGTTTTGAGAGCAGTGGTGGTGAAATAAATTCCACAAAGTAATGCGCCAGGCTGGGTTTGAACCCGCGACATACAGCTCGTAAGTTGGAGCCGTTACCACTCGGCCACCACTGTTCTCCATACCGTACCTGTGTTTGAACTTAGTTATTTTCAACCAATATATTTTATGATTCAACCAATATAAATAAATATATTTTAATTTTCATTACCCATGTAAAAAATTATATTCGTTATTTTTCAGTAAGCGTTCTATAAAAATAAATAAATAAAAATAGACGCTCTAATTAGGTAATATAAAAACTTAACTTATATCATTTATTCTACAAAGAACTCATTTATAAATGGATTTAGAAAATCAAACAATGTCCTTTTAAATATTCACAAAACTGAAATAAAAAAAAAGCTGCAGTTAGTGAAACGACAAAACTGCTCGTTGTTCAGTGTATCTTTCATCCAAATATGTTCACGGTAGTAACTGAAAGTACCTATGTCCGCTATAGTAAATGAAAGCGCCTGGCGGGATTTTTAGAATTAAGTTGTAGTTCATTGCTGTTTTAATTATTCACAAATTTCCTAGTAGACAATGTGATGTAATAAAAATTGTGTTGTTTTGTTTCTCAACTGTCTACACAACTGGATAATAATAGGACTGTTTTACACTAAAATAAAACAGTCATTATGTGCCGAAAGAAAGACACAGCGTTAGTATGAAGAAGCAGTCTATGATTCTGGTTTCTAGGAGCATAGATATTGTAAAACTTACCTGATTCTCTTTGGATTTATGTTGTTACCTCTCATTTCCGGCAGGGGTCGCCATCTCTGGTTCCGGCGGCCGGCCGTTTAGGTTTCATAGTGTCTTCATACCAGCAAGGACCTTGAGCTAACGCTGTGTCTTTCTTTCGGCACATAATGACTGTTTTATTTTAGTGTAAAACAGTCCTATTATATGCCTACCAGAAAGACACAGCGTTAGTATGAAGACTTGTTTGATATCTGCTGGTGAAGGTAACATAATAAACGCTATGTGAAATAAGTAAATGTGTTAAAGAATGAAAGAAATTCATTTCAGATTAAACATTTATTATTAATTACCATAATCAGTAAAGTAATATTACTGATAAATAATTATAATCATTTAAAAATAGTACTTCAACTTAAACAATCAACTTTGGCACATAAACTTAACAAATCTAATTAAAACTTGAGAAATTTAATCTTAACAAATCTTCCGCTTCATTATTTGTATTTTTAATAATTTCTCTACAGTAAAACTTTCTGAAAGTCTTATCACTCTTCCAGTTCCCTCTAGCCAATATATCATCTACAGGAACATTCTCCCACCAGCCTTTGGAAGCTACAGCTGCTCTGACGCTTCCTGGAGTAGCTTCTAAATTTAAATCTTTAAATATAGACTTAATCCAACCTGCTATGATAGTCCTTGTAGCTGGTTTTATTTGGCCTTTTAATGAAACAAATAGACTTGTCACATTACTATTAAGTCGTCTTTCCTGTGAAATCTGAATCAATTGTGAAATATGTCTCAAGGGACATATATTTGCATCTGGGTGTTTTAATAAAGACCAGCCAGACTGTCTATATTTGCTTGAGTCTGTTTTTGATCCGAATTTTGGCCATAATATAATTTTTTTTTCTTGTTCTATGAAGTTGTTTTGAGAAATATCCAACAAGGTAAGGTCATGTATCCTTCTGCCTGATGCTAACAATAAAATAATTGCAGTTCTTCTTGAGATATCAAAAAGTGAATTTGTGCTTGAAACTGTTTTCAACCAATTGAAAATTAATTTTGTGTCCCATATAGGGGATTTTGTAGGTGGAGGCTTTGCTAATGCTATGGCTTTTAAAACTTGTTGAACAAAGAAATTTTTAGATAGATTGTCTGCATTTGAAGCACAAAAGGTAGAGATAGCTGATTTATGTAATAAAATTGTGTTCACTGAAAAATTTCTTTTTAAATGTAGATCTGCTAAAAATCTTGCAACGTCTTTGCCATCTGGATTTCTTTTATTAATATTATGTGTGGCACAAAATGATAGCCACCTTTTTATAGGGGCTTTGTAAGTATTTAAAGTGCTTTTGCGCCAACTATTACTTAGTAATTCAATTTCCTCCCTATTCCAGTTTGCTACTTGATCTGACCACCCCCAATTTTCCAAGCCTGGAGGGACAATTTGTCCACTTGTGGGGGACAGAGCCCCGTCGATCGATCTATCAGGTTCTTCCGCAGATCTGTTATCGATATTGGGTCTGACAGGGCCCTGGCTTGTAGATCGGTCAGCCAAAAGCACTGATCCCACTGTGGTGCTATGACTATGTACGTCCCTATGGCTCTGTTTAGATGATGGAGCACCCGAGGGATCAAGTTGGGTGGAGGGAACACCCAGCCCAACTGAAAGTCCCAATCCTGACTGAAGGCGTCGCAAAAAATTGCTGACCCATCTGTTGAGTCCCAAGTTACGTATTGGGGGACCACTGCTGTTTCTTTTGAAGCAAACAGGTCTACGTCTGGGACGCCCCATTTTTGGAATATTACATTCCTGGCTTGGGGTTGTAGTTGCCATTCGGGGACCGGTTTTCCTCTTGAGAGGCGGTCTGCAATCCCGTTTAACCTCCCCGGGAGGTATGATGCCGACAGCGTTATGTTGTGCTGCTCGGTTAGGTGAAGGAGTTTGCTCGTTAGGCCCAACAGGGCTAAGGACCGGGTTCCCCCCTCGTTCCTTAAGTAGGCTATGAGGGTTCGATTGTCCGACTGCACTAGAACATGTGCGTCTTTCATGTGTGCACCTTGTCTTACTAAGGCTGCATACACAGCAAACATTTCCTTCACGTTGGAATGCCACTTTTGCTGGCGGCGATTCCATTTGCCCGACAACATGGTGTTGTTCAGGTGTGCTCCCCAGCCCGCGTCCGCCGCGTCTGTGGTGAGAAAGTGAGTAATCTTGGGGGTGTGCATTGGTCTTGCACTTTTCCCTACGTTTCTTACCCACCATTGTAACTCTTGAGTCACTAGAGGTGGTAGCTCCCTCTTTTGCCTTGGTCTGGCTCCTCTGAACGATTTTAGAAATATCTGAGAACGGCGACAATGGAGGCGACCGTTTGGGGTTGCTAAGTTTGCAAAATTTAACATACCCAGTAATTTTTGCATCACTGGGAGACACGACTCTTTCTTCTGTAATAAGTTTGTTGCTAGTTCTAGAATTTTTTCTACTTTTTTTACAGGAAGTGAAATTAGTTTTGTTTTTGTATTCCATATTATGCCTAAATATTCTATTTCTTGGGTTGGGGTGAGAAGTGATTTTTGAAAGTTTACATGCCAACCCAACTTTTCCAGAGTCTGTATGGTTATTTTGGTGTGTTCTATGAGTTGTGTCTGATTTTGACTGGCTATTAAAAAATCGTCCAAGTAAACTACTATTCTTATGCCTTGTTTCCGAAGGATTTCCGTAATCCAATTGGTCACTGAGGCGAAGGAGTGAGGAGCTGATGAGAGACCGAAAGGTAAGGCCGTTAACTGTAATATTTCGCCTCCATATATTATGCGCAGAAAACGCCTGTGAGTTTCCTTTATGTTTAGGTGAAAATATGCCTGATGGAGGTCTATTTTTGTCATCCAGTCCTTGTCCTGTAGGAACTGAATTACATCCTGTCGAGAAATTAATTGGAAATGTCGAGTCGAGACATGTGAATTTAGGCTTTTTAAATTGAAAATAGGGCGTATCCCCCCATCTGGTTTTTGGACTAAAAACATTTTGGAGTGAAAGCCGGGTGTTTTGTTTTTTGGTTTTTCTAAAATGTTTGCATCTTTTAACTGTTGTATGATTTCTGTCATCTTCTTGGAAGACTTTGTTGCAAACTTGTTTACTATTCTTTTGTAAGGGTACTGTAAAGGAGGTTTTGTTGAAAATGGTATGCGACTCTCTGATATTATTTTTTGAATATATTGACTGGCCCCCAATTGTTTCCATGCCTGAACATGGGATTTTAGGCAACCGCCTTTGAATACTCTGCTTTGATTGTCACTTATCTTTAACGTTGGAGGTATCTTGGGTGCCTGTACGGCGAAAGGAATGCTTTTTATAATTATTACTTTTAGATTTTTTGTCCGAGTTAAACTTATTTTTCTTATTGAATTTAGTTTGATAAGATGGCTTGAAACTTTTATTGTTAACCTGATTGTTATTATTGACTTTCTTTTTATCTTTTAAATAACTTGGCATATTAAGCCATACCTGCGAGCCTCCTAAAGAATCTACCAGTGGGATGAGCGCTTCTCTGTTGAAGAGATACTCAGCGCTAGGTGGAATATTTTGTAAAGCTAATTTAAGATTAACATTATTAACTTCTTTTAGAATGCGGTCACGTCTAACCTCAATACATTCAGCTCGCTTGCCACATATGACTTGCATACAAGTTTCCATATTTTTATATGAAGGAGACGCTGGACCAAATTTTTCAGACAATTTATCATAGAGAGTGCTTGCATTGAGCTCTGTGTCAGAACTAGCAGCCCAATTTACAACCTCTTGCAAACCATTTTTCAAAAGTTGCCTATTTTCCAAAACAGCATTCGACAATCCCGCTAACAATTGCTCCGTACTAGCCAAATAATCTGTTCCTTTATTAAGGTGACATAATTCCTCGTTCAATTTTAAGCCCATAAAACCTGGTGCTGCCATAAGTGCCTGCAAGTCCTTTTTATACCGAATGCCCTTCCAGGCCTGTGAGTTAAATTGTTGAAGACTATTTAACTCTGCTAGTTTAACGGGATCGGCAACAGGTACAATCTTAGATTCGTCATAACTTATTTTCAACTCTCCCAAACACATATTATTATTATTAGTTGCTTTATTTAAAACTTGTGGTTTGTTTATAAACTGATTATTATTTGTATTCTTAGAATTCACGGAATTAAAATGGCTGTCGACATTTTCTTTATTATTGTTAAAATTCGTACTAATAGCAGTGAAAATCTGCGGCATATGAGCTACACAGTTTGATAAATATGTAACTTGATTAATTAGAGTGTCCATACGAGGATCCGAACAAGTTCCAACTTGTTTGAACCTGCGCCGCTTAGACCTTTTATTAGGTGGCGGCGAGGCAAAACCCTCTTCGTCTTCCGAAGACGAAGAACTGCTTTGCGATGAGCTTGAGCTCACAGCTCTTCGCTCTCCATCCGAAGCAGCGACTTGAGCTACAGGTTCAGGGACGGAATCCTCCGAGTTCATAATGGTAGGGTACTTACCGAATCGCCGTCAATGACGCAACACTGAACACTGTATAAAACACTGAATACGTGTTTATTTTTAGTATACACACACTCTAACACTATTTTCAGACCGAAAACAATGAATTATTGGAGTCTAATAAGATTTTTGTCAGTTTTTTGAACTTTGAAAAACTTTTGCTCCTAACACGACAAAAATCATAAACGCTATGAAACCTAAACGGCCGGCCGCCGGAACCAGAGATGGCGACCCCTGCCGGAAATGAGAGGTAACAACATAAATCCAAAGAGAATCAGGTAAGTTTTACAATATCTATGCTCCTAGAAACCAGAATCATAGACTGCTTCTTCATACTAACGCTGTGTCTTTCTGGTAGGCATATAATGTGGAATTTTGGACTTACACATTTTTAAAAGAGTTACCATGGCGTTTCTTGCCGTATCTTTTCCATAGGAAACGACCAATTTGGAACCGTGCACTAGCTTCTGACGTTTTATAAGTGCCCATGTAGGCCTATGTGAAATAAAAATATTTGAATTTTGAATCATTGAAACAAGTGCGAGCTCAGTAATATGGAGCTGAGAATTTTATTGTAGTATTGACTACCTCAGCGAAGCTTGCCGAGATGGCTGACTTCATAATTTTGCTGCCAAATATTGCAAGCATATTAGAATGTGTTAAGTACATCCGCATTCTAATGGGAACTAAGTTACTGTATTCTATATCAAAAACTAGAATAAATACTATGACACTGGCTGAATGCAAAAACCGTGCAGTGTCAAAAGAAAAAAAAACATTGCCCAAGTGCGAGCCGAACTCGCACACTTACGGTTCCGTATTACCTACAAAATTAAAACGAGCAAAAGTCGCCGACACAAAAACTTTCTTGTATGGGAACCCTTTTAATTTTTAACTTTAATTTAATTTTATTATTTGCTGATGTAGCGGTAAAATTCCAACTCTAGTCTATAGGTTGTTGTTGTGGTTACATCTCACGATTTATGAGATACAGCCTGCTGACAGCCGGACCGACGGATGGGCTACGGAGGTACCTATCTCGAAGGTCCGAGAGACCTTTCGGGGAGAACCTTCGGGGACCTCTAACAAGAGTAATCTGTACCTACGCTGCTACGGTCTTCCGCCGCCTCCGATGTTTCACGACAGCAGACGAAGAAAGCCGAGTGGCAGAGGGCGCCCGAGCAGTCAGCTATAGGTACCTTCCTTACACACCAAAGTACCTACATGGCTAACAAGGCATGTTACGTGTACAAGCTACATTTTAAATAAGAGCTTAAGAGCACGGCGACAGATGAATTTTTCATACAAACGTAATACCACGCTCATTTGCAATTGGAGTATATTTCCAACATATTATGATGTTATTCGGTTATAGACGATATTTATCTAGGTTCCTACATCTTTCTTTAAAAAAAAAACTTGCCTAAAACGAAATTAAAGCGAATTATAATTCGCACTTTTTTACAACGTAAATGGCATGTTTTCATTTGGCTTTTCCTGTATTAAAAATAACAATATGTCCAATATTCTCAATGTAGGAACACAGATTATATTATCAATTTACAAATGATAGAAAACAAATTGGAAAAACATTAAGTTTTCATTCATCATTTTTGGTATTACGAAACACGTCCAATTTATCGCAAATTTCCAAGAGTTACTAGTGCTATCGCGGCAAGCGGGATGTCAGTGTCATTGTGTGCGTGCTGTCATTACTTCAGTTGCGTTCATAGGTCGAGTTATAAATTTTATTGTAATATTTTTGACACTATTGACTTAAATAAAATAGTACGTAAGCATTTAAAGTTTAATAAAAGGAATACAGAACTCTTGAGGACATGTCAGACTTTAGCTGACTAAAAGCGCCGTCAAAAACCCCTTAAAAAAAAGAGTAAAAAAAAGCGCCGTTGACGATTTGGGTTCGGTCCAGATGGTTACCGGATGGCTGGACGGCGATTCCAAGCCCAGGGTGGCTAGAAATCTGGGTCGAGATCCTGGCTGCTGGGGCGTCAGGGTATTCCCTCGTCCATGCGGCCGCCTTCTTCGCTAGCATTACTGTTTCGCAGAAAGAGGGCTCGGCGCGAGAGGTCGTTGCCACCGATGGCCCCCACGAGAACGCGGCGGTGTTCCGCCTAAACGGGGCACATATGTACATCTCTACCGTATGCTCCACCGTATCCTTCAGACCGTCCACACAATGGTGATAACCAGGCGTTTCTTCCGCCTAAATCCGACGCAGGAGCCTCCCGTACTTGCCATGTCCGGTGAGTATTTGCGTTACGACAGTCGCTGAGATCCTGCCGGAACTGTCTGCCTTACAGCGACTTGTCGTGGCAGCGGAATTTCGCCCCAGGGTTGCATCTCCACGTGTAAATCATGCTTATGCGTGCAAAGGACTGTTGCCTCCACATTCCATGGTAGCAAGCTTGCAGGAAACCATGCAGGTATATTGCAGGAAACCGTGCTTTGTCTTTGTACCATTAGGATGGCTATAACTCCCTGGCATGCGTTCAGCTTGGCAACTGATCACTTTCGCAGCGACGGCGCTCCATAAAGGGCCATGGACCGAACGATGCCTTCGTAGAGCCTCCAGCAGGAGGCGTCTGAAAACCCCAGGTTGGACAGGAGCCTCTTGAGTACTTCAGTCTAATCCAGTTTGAAAGAAAGAAAGAAAGAAAAATAATTTATTTGGTACAGCACAAGGCGCAACACAAAATAAACAATAACTAACACGTTTGGGAACCAGACGTCGGAAGTGCTCCTCAAAATACCATCGACTGTCGAGGACGAGTCCCAGATATTTGTAAACTTTTATTGTAATTTGGGAAACCGGCGGTGGCTTGTTCCGAGGGCCATGAAAACACATGCTCTCGGACTTGTGCAGTGCCACCTCGAGTCCCAACTGCTGGATCCTCTTCACGACTGTTGCAACTCTGCGTTGCGGTTCAGGACAGGGAGCAGGGTTCTTGCAAGTGAGCCTGTGGCTAATTGGCAGCGGAGATGGGAGCAGGAAGAGAAGGCGATGGAACTTCATCGATTCCTCCCTGACGTGGCGGTTAGGCTCAAGGCAACTTGGGTCGAGCCGGACTACAAAGTCTTGCAGATCCTGACTGGACATGGATATTTCTGGAAGAAACTGTATGATATGCGGTTATGTGAGGTTAGCGTGTGCTATTGCGGTGATGAGGACGAAAATTTTGATCACGTTCTGTGGCGATGCCCCCCTTATGACGAACAGCGACGAAATGTGATGGACGGGATCACTCGCTTGGATGAGAGACCGGCTTACTACTGCAATCTCATGGCCTCAAAAGAGTTCGAACACGAATGGCACAGACCAAGGAGTAAGCAAGCAGCGAACCCGTACTGTGTGTTTGTCTTACCCACGTGAGGGGGGACCGTTAGTATGCCGCCCCAGGATGGGGAGAAAGGCAACATGGGGACAAGACGAAGAAATTTGTAAAGGAGTCAAGAAGCGGCTGCGGTGATAGCGCGCTCATATTTATATGGGTGGGCTGTGTCCGCAGCCGTCTCATTTCGATTCGGCCCATATGACATGATGTCGGTGGGGCCAAGGCTGGTTGGAGGTTGTTGCAACCCTGCGTTCCGCTAGTTCGACCGCCGCCTGTTACGACTCTCCCTTCGTTAGGATCAGCGTGTCGTCTGTATAATAGACCACGCTGACCCCGTTGGGGAGATCACATAGCACATAGTATGCAAATATGGCTACAAGAAACGGTGACATAAAAATATAAACTACACTACAACTAGTGGCGGAGCCATGGGCGGATGAGGATGCTCCCCTTTTGACGGGAATAGAGCGTTCATCACACCCTTCATAAACAGGGGCCGGTACTCTGTGTCAGCGGGGGAGCCCAGGTACGGAGCTTGTTGTACGCACCATTTCGTAGGGTCGTCCCCACGGGTCTCTGTTCAGAGTCCCCAGCTACACGTCGCGGGCCTCCAGTTTGGCCAGCCGTATCTCCGCTCTGAGGGTGCGCTTCGCTGTTCTTTATTCCTCGTACGCACCTGGTACGGGTGGAGCCGGATCTTGCGGATGGCCAGTTTGGCTTTTGCAGGGAGAGCTCTATTTGGACCCCGGTATCACCAGGTGCCGGTCTACCTCATTCGTGTGATCGAGGCCTACCTGAAGGACAGGTTCATTATCTGCCCCGCTCACCGTGGAGAATGGAAACGCCGAGAGATGTCGTGCGGTGCTCCCCAAGGATCGGTACCAAGATATGGTTCGGACTGTTTTTGGTACTTGTCCTCGACAGTCGTTGGAATTTCGAAGAACACTTCGGACGTCTGGCTCCCAAACTGGACCGGACTGGGGCTGCTCTGAAGCGGCTCCTACCCAACATAGAGGTCCTTAGCCCTTTGCCGGAGGCTCCACGCAGCATTGTTTGGTCCATGGCTCATTACGGAGCGCCGGTGTTGGCCCCATTGCTGTGAAAGCGACCGGGGGCAAAGCTGAACGCATCCCAGAGGATCATGGCCATCCAAATGGTGCGGGGATATCGCACGTTCTCCAGCGAAGCGACGAGCCTCCTTGCTGGTCTGCCACCATGGGATCTAGAGGCAACAGTCCTTGCACGCATGCACAATTTGCGCATGGAGTTGCAACGCCGGGGTAAAAAACCACTGACGAAGGTGGTCAAAGTACCGGCGGGATCTCGGGGCAAGCCATAATTATGGCGATAAATCCAATCTTTGATGAGTGGGTGAATAGACGTGGAAACATCCTCACCTTCCGCATGACGACACCTCACCTCGTGGTAAGTTCGGAAGAAACGCCTGGCTGTCATCATTGTGTAGACCGCCCGGAGGACAGGGTGGAGCATACGGCGATGGTATGCTCCACTCAGGCGGAGCACTGCCGCCGCGCTGTGTACTCGTGGGAGTGACCCTGGTACAAGCCATGGTCCGGAATGTGTAGGAATGGCAGGTGGTCGGCTCCTTCTACGAAGCAGTTATGCTAGCAAAGGAGACAGTCGTACACGTGAGGGAACATCATTCCTCACGCCCCAGCCACCGGGATCCTGATCCCTTTTTCCAGTCACCGTAGGCGCAGGGTTGCGGACGGCGAGCAATTTGTATCTCTCCGTCCGGCCGTCCGGTAAGCGTCCGTACCGAGCTCGAGAGGTCGATGTTGCATAGTGTTCCACTCGCATCTCGAGGACATGTCAGCAAAACCGTAGGGGCCCAGCAGGTTCGAAGTCTACTGAGGCCAAGGGTTGAGCGAAAGAGAAAATCGGGGCCTTGAAACGAAAGAACAGTTTTCATTTCCCTAAAAGTCTGACACTAAAAGAGCGGCAGAAGTCATTGAATAATTTCCCACCTATGAAAAAAGCTCTCGCCTCCATAACATTTTCTGATTTGACCACAAGAAGACCACCTTGGGCACGCCACAATTATGGCAGTAAGTCCCCTCTTGGAGGCATGGCTGGAAAGACCTCACGGCGCGGGCGTCCTCACCTTCCGCATGACGCAGGTTCTCACCGGACACGTAAGTTCGGTAGGTTCGGGCTGTACCGGATTCGTACGGAAGTGACGCCCGAGTGTCGCCACTGTGCGGAACGCCCGGAGGACACGGTGGAGCACGCAGTGGAGGTGTGCCGCTTAGGCAGAGCATCGCCTTGCCCTCGTGGAGGTGATCGGCGGCGGCGATCTCTCGTGCCAGACTGGTACAGGCCATGGTTCGGAGCGAGGAGGATCAGTGGCAGGCAGTCGCCTCCTTCTGCAAAGCAGTAATGCTAGCAAAGGAGGAGGCCGACCGTATCAGGCAACGGCGCTCACAGCCGCTGCCGGGATTCCGATCCCAATTTCCGGCCATCGTAGGCGCGGGCTTGCGGACGGCGAGCAATCGGTAGCTCGCTGTCCGACCGTCCGGTAACTGTCCGGATCGAGCCCAAGTCATCGACTGCGCGAACTGTTCCCGTGCGCCTCAAGGAGTTGTCAGCAACAGAAGGGATCCAAAAGGGTCGAAGCCTACTGGGGCCAGGGTTAGCTCCGAAAGGTAGCTCAGCCCCGGTACGAAAGGCAACGAAGGAACAGGAGTGGGTTTTTAGTCAGTAAAAGTCTGACACTATCTCCCGCTCCACCCAAGAGCGGGGAATGTCATTAGATGATTTTCCCACCGTAAAAAAAGACCACCTTTGTATGACATATCTGCTATTGTTATCATAATATGTTGAGATATTGGCGCGGTAATAAAATTTCCAAAAAACGCATTACTAGTTCGTACATTCACAAACAATTCCCGAAGTATTCGGCAAAAATAAAGCAAATAATGAATATACCTCATTTTACTAACAATAAATTGTAAGACGCTCACATACACACACAGCTGCACTCCGTCACTTGTTTTTGTCAAACAGAGATAGCTATATTCCACGAACGAATTTTGAATACGCGTCAACTTGCAGTTGCGAGTGACATTCGCCGGCCTCTTAACTATTTATAGCATGCAAGACCTTCTACGTAATTCTATTCCACAACACACGCAGTTAGAATTGCCTGTTATTTCCGCATAGAAGTCTTATCACCCGGCAAGGAAACTAGCGTGCTAACACAGGCACATAAACTAACATAGCAGCTTTGAGCCTGTGCGTGATTTGATGTCGTGACCTTACTGAATCGACGGGCCGTCGACGAATTACAGTTGAACAAGGAACTATAAACGCGGCTGGCGGAGCCTTTCAAAGCCGTCGTTTCAAAGGTGCGTGTGTTAGATCGCGTGAGGCCCCGCCTTTACCTAAATGCCGTCTATAACAATATAACTTGTTCACCTTGTTTTGATCTCGGGGAGTAACTTTCGATCAAAAACCCCAAACTCATATATCTGTTTCTAGTTCTTGTTTAGAAATATGATCCGTGCTTGAAATAAAAGTTGGTTCATAATGGTATGAAGTAGATCGATCCACGGAGCAAGTACTCCGTGGATCGAACACATAACTGTGTTTTGTTTTTCAGCTGAACTTTGGCCTCCTTTAAGTGGTAATGTTTGAAAGCTCCCCATAGTTAGTGTTGCCAGTTCCGATTGGATTAAAATCGGAGTCTGATGTGAAAGCAAATCGGGATTTGGGTAAGGTTTTAGATGGGAACAAATAAAAAATAATTTTTGTATATATAATGACTTCTTCCGCTCTAGGGTGGAACGAGGACTAGGGCGGATCAGACATTTACTGACTAAAACTAACCTATCCTTAAGTTGCCCTTTTCATTCCAGGGTCATGGTCACTCTTTCAAATGTTCCCGCAGCCCTAACCATGGCATCGACCTTAGTGTGATTTTGAAATAAGTCTATTGATGCGAATGTGATTGCAATGATTTAGTAGGTACATTTTTATGTTAATTTAAATAAATGTATTGATTTATTTGGACATATAGCGTCCCGATCCAGTGCAAATCAGAACGTATCCCTAGATCCCTGGAAATCGGGACGTCCCGTGAATATCGGAACACCAGGAAACACTACCCATGGCCCCATGACTTTGCCGTCGCGGAATAACTGTGCTACCACACCTATGTATGCCGCTGGATGATGAATGGTTAAGCTGTAGTTTAATTCCAATCACGACTTCTCTATATCTTTTTTCGAGGTGAGAAATCATATTTTCTTTCTTTCTTTCGAACAATCCTGCAACCGACTTCTCTACCTAAAGGTGGGTCTATGGTAGAGGAACCGAGCACGAGCGACACTACACGAATTTGAGCTCGGCTCCTCTAGCGTAGATCCACCTTAACAAACATAGGCTTAGGTAGGTATATAGGGGGGAACCCGAGTGGGTCGTAGCCACCCCTGCATGGTATAGCATCCACATCAGGATGTTATGCTGCCGAGTCGAAGTTCTGTGAAGGACGCCACAATAATGACAACTTCACACAAAAATCAGGCATGTCAGGGGCCAGGCCCCCTGAAAAATAAACAAGTGACACAAACTAAACGGTATTATAAGTAAGTACCTACCTATCTAAACGGGGCTGGAACCAATTTATTTTTACATCGTAAATAAATACACGTTCCATGATTTATTTCCCTAATTACTCGAACATTACCTATTATCATAAAAGTTCGTTTACATCTATTATTCACTACCTACCCTGTATAAACGAACGCAACGGGTATAAAATTACTGCCACATAATTTCAGAAAAAATAGGAAAAGCTTTAAAAAAAAACAAAATGGTCGGTAATCTCGGTAATGTACACGAAGGCTTGTCACGCAACAGAAACTTTTATGTAACGACTCATGATTTATTTTATAAAAATGAAATAACAATTTCTGGCTTACCTAGCGCCACAATTGAAAGTAATAAAATCCATTATAGCGGAAATGATTGATGATCGCCGCGCTATATTGAGTGATTGATAAGACTTCGATTACAGCAGCTACAATATTTTTATATTTTTAGTCTCAGCCTCAGCACATGCTCTCAACGTGTTGAATGTTACTATTTATTGAGTAGACTCAAAACATAAAAAAATAAAAATAAAAATGCATGGTTTTGGAAAATTTATAAATAGCTGTACCTACCTAACGATAGTATGACGTGATTTTTAATCACGTCAAACTTATCCGTTTCTTGATGTAATTTTGATATACCTATAGCACAACGTCCTAGGTGCGTTTCCATTGAACTGGAGCGAGGCGGGATGTCCTGTTTTGAACTGACTAACGCGGTTCTGACAAGTCTTTGCTACCGCCGCGCACCGACCACTTTGTACTGAAAAGGCGCACGAAGAGGATAGCGCTCTTCGTGTCCTCCTTTAGTAATTACAAAATGCCCTCCGCTCAACATGAGCATCACAACCTGCTCGACTTAGCTCAGTCCAGCGCGGGGCCGCATGTTCATATAGTACGAGATCCGTAGAAGAAATCTCTCCCCTCATCTGTTATTCGATTATGATAAATATTAGGTATGTGCTAGATGATATTCCGAATAGGGTGCCTAGCTAAATCTGGTGACAATAATGTTAAACCATAAATTTTGTTTGAGATCACGATCATTTAATATATTCGACTTTATTCATTTAATATATTCGACTTTATTCAAATTTTTACAAATTAAATTCTATCGTTCTTAGTAGTTTCATTAGTTAACATGAAAAAAATCGATTAAATAAGAGATGAGGGTAAATTATGGCCATTTACTCACATTGTTATGGGAGGCAACCCTCCTATTTGCACCAAAAAAGGGAGGCAACCTATAGTTTTTCAGTTCCATGGGGCAAATTCTTTCAGCTGATGCTCGACTTTCCCAAATAACAAATGAGGAGTAATTAATGTCACAAATGTAACGACAAATTCATTGGCACCAGATTTAGCTAGGCAACCTATTCGGAATGTCTTAAACGAATTATCTAGCTCATAATATTTATCATAATCGAATAAGAGATAAGGGAAGAGATTCCTCTTTAATAAAAATTTAAGACGGATCTTAGATCAATACATTTAATGTGAACGCTCAGCTCCACGTAAACTGTTTCCACTGATTTCACTGACAATTCCCGTTCCGATCTTCTCCACTCCGCTGAACTCCTCTAAGGGTCAGCGCAGACAGAGAGGAATTGCGCGCGCGGAGGGCTCGCGCGGTCTCAGGCATTTTCTGATGGATCGAGTATGCTCGAGCATGCGCGCGACTTCGCGAGACTGCGCGAAAAAACCGTTCAGTGTTATCAATCTCTCGTAAAATGCCAATCAAAAAAGTTTTTCGCAATTCGTCTACAACGGTGGTCTGGGATTTGTTCTAGTACTTCGGATAAAAATCTAAAAAACCACGTTCTCACTCTTTGAACTGTGACAACACTGCGCGTAGACCGCGGGCGCCGACTCGCCGCAACGCGCGCTGGGCGCTCGCGTCTTCCCGCGTACCATCGAGGACGCGTGAGCATTTTACGTCCGGTTCAAGCATATATGCACTTTAAATTATTAATTTTAAAGTTTATTTTCGAGTGCCTTAATAAAATCCTCGTCGATGCACTCCTGTCTGCGCTGACCCTAAAGCGGAATCACAACTTTAATCCGCCTTCCATTCGTATTAGATGAGAAAATTTTGTAAAAAATAAAAGCAACATATATTTTTGTTTTTGCAGGTCAGGATTTAGGTAAACGAAAAAGAATATGAAACAACGATTCGGGTGTAGATCAACAATATTTATTAATTAAATATTATTTTCGTGGTAAAACTGTGCTTAGAACTATTATCAATAAATGGATTTAAAGAATATTGTTACATCTAAATACAATCTTAAAAGTTCTGCTCAAATATCATAGGTATTATTATGCGTTTGACAAAATAGCTGTGTATTTTTTTAAATTTTGTTTGCTTTTTTACAAAAATATTTTAGTAAGTCCTAATAGTAATACTTCCACAATGATACAGATACATATTCCGATTTGAATTAAACACGCTTTATAATAAATAATATCACATATTTCATATCAGAAAGTGTCATACATACAGGCATATGCACTCGTAGAAGTCATTCAAAGACAAAATAATAATATCTACTAGTACTATGTATAAGTCACAAAATACGTTAGTAAATGTTATTACTTAAGGATAATACAAAATGTGTTTACTTAATATCAATTTCGCTATTTATGTATTTCTTTTGTTACATTATAATTATCCCTACGCAAAAAGAATGAAGACTTTGACACAAACTAGAACAGCTACTAACCTTATGTATGATTAATTCTTAAAATATACCAAAGAATAATCTTAAAAATACATAATCGAGCTACGCACAACACGCCTAATAATAATGGAATACAGCACAAAATATTCAAGATGTTCATTATTAGAAAACGTGTTACAAAATTTGGGTAACCTGGTCAAATCCATAGAACAAATATACCACCCGTAAGAAATAGTGGTTAAATATTAAACGCTGCGTCTTACAGCACTTCCATAGCGATACTGGCAATCGCGAAACTTACTTAACTACATGAACATAACCCTGTAGTAAGAAAACTTAAGTTACAAGAACATACGGTTTTCAGAAATTGTTCTTCGTAACCCCGCAGGGCCCGTACGCTTTGTGCGTCTAAAACACGTGAAAATAAACGTGTATAATGTACTCCTTGAAAGCTTAGAGCTACGCAATTAATGTGGTCATAGCATAATATAGCGTAACCCTTGCGAGAAGCCTCACATAGAAGTTGGCGACCAAAAATTCATTTCGCGTAGCTCTGAAGGTTTGGGTCGGTAGGCTTGGGGTTTAGCGGCCTTGGCTGGCTGCGTGGCTGGCTCGTGGGACATGCTGTTGACCGTATCTTTCCTCCTGGGCGATGGACCTAAGCTTTCTACTGATTCCGCGAGACGACCTGTAGAAGAGAAAACAATATTAGCTTTATGAAAAAGAAATACTTTTATTTAATTTGCGACACAATCGATTTGGTCATTTAGATTCTTCAAGACATGTGATTACAATACCAGCAGTTTTTTTGGTATATTAGTTCGGAAATACCAAATTCGCGATGGTTTCGTAAGGTAAGTGTGTCCTAAATGGCTGAGACCTTAACAGGTTTTGTAAATGTTAAAGATCCTTGTAAGTTAAAAATAAAAGGATATTTAATTCCAGCCATTTCACATTTAAACCAAATAAAAACTACATACCGTGACCAAACGTTTGAACTTCAAGACTGCCTTCTTCAGCGAGTGTGGAAGTTGATGTGGTGAGGTCTTTCTTCAAACCAAGCAGTGCCATAGACAACCACGAGCGAGGCGCACTAGCGTCCTCTACTGGTTCGTACGGCGATGTGAAGAAACTATAACAAATAAATTATACTTAATTAGATCTTTGTTATTTTTAGACAGCAGAGAATGGGAGGTTAATATGATATTAATAGGGCAACATTTAAAGTATTTACTTATTGTAAATACTTAAATTGAAACTATTACGGTTGTGGTTATGCTAGTAATCAGATTTACTATGTTTACTGAAAAAGTGTTAGGCTTATTGGTTGGCCTCATCTGTTTGCTGGGTATTCAAGAACCCCAGAGTGCAGTGGTCAGATGGCAACCACTTGCACCTATAAATGCATAAATCTGATATTGTTTTTTATTAATCTTTGCCCCACGCTAGGAATTACTCTTGTATCGTGGGTGCGTTACATAAACATGTAAACTCACATAAAACACCCATACGCGGGACAATTATCCATAGACCATACAAATATTCATCCGTGCGGGAATAGAACTCGTGACATTAAGCGCAGCGGCCAATTGCCCAAACACTGCATCAACCAAATCCATATCAAATCAGCATCATAGTCAAATCCGGAGACAAAGGTATTAATCAGAATGACGATTATATTTACTTCCTCACTACAAATTATTAGAGGTTTTCTGCTCTGAAACTATACTGTGTGTGTGTGTGACCGTCCTACTTATTTGATGTTCACGATATCCGCGGAATGATTGGCAGCCTCAATAAACATTGTTTTTCAGCGATTTAGATCAGTTGATATCAGAAATCGAGATATTTACGGAAATTTTCCACAAAACGAATACCACACGTGTCGAAATATTCCAAAAACGAATACCAATTGATTTAATGTATTTGCGATATAAAATGAGTTTTTTGTTGCTCCGACATTTATTTATGTTTCGTAATAATCTTATCATTAAGTATTCCACGAATTTGCCAGAATGTGTTATTCAACATAACCTTGACATTAATCAAAAAATAAACAATTGGAAGTCGATAAAATTTGCTATAAAATATCATACGGCGTCTACTCGGTCAAAACAAAACAAATACATAGGAATCGATTTCCTTTAACCGTATTGGACTGACAAGAACCAGCTCCACCTAGACTTGTACAGAATCAAATTAACATAACCAGAACAACTGTAGTTACTTATGAATAACATTTGGAGACTCGAAATAACATCCTGTACAAAAAATTGCTGTGTTTTTCCATTTACATATTTCAAAGAAGTCGCGATCAAAACAAAAACTTGGGCGAACGAACTCGGCGTTTATTTTATTTCCCGCTCATTCATTTATTTAAAGACACTTGCACGCCAAGCCTATTAAATGTCTTGTGTCCACGTGATTATTATGAATCAATTCTAGGCCACACTGAATAAAAAGTGGCGTAAAAATAGCAGAGTATTCATTTAATTTTATTAGTATCTACCCTACTAGAGCAGTAGCGGCCAAGAGAGCTCACTTACGTTATTTGGGATATAACGTTTTTATCATTACCAAGTACCATGAGCTAGGTAAATACCTAGAAAAACAAACAAATGTTTGGTAGAACTAGTATGAGGTTAAATCTAATTTGGTTACGAATCCAAATTAATGTATCGCGTTCTATCTGAATTGGAAATGTTTTGAATTTGTACAGACGCAGGATCTAGTCCGCAACCCATCGTCACAAGTGCTTACGGTTACTTTTGAGCGATATTTCTCGGAATGGGATCGCAATAATTATGCCAGTTAGGGGCCTACCAGGGTCAAAGCCAAAACCAGCCCGGTACCCTGGAACGAAGGCAACGAAGGAACATAGGAGTGGATTTTAGTCAGTAAAAGTCTGACACACCCTCGCGCTCCGCCCTAGAGCGGGGAGAAATCATTGGATGATTTAACACCTAAAAAAAAGACTAATTATGGCAGTACGTACCGGTTGCCGTGCATTTTCCTGCGGCTCGTAGGGCTCCCGGGGGGCGTGTGTGCGGGCGTGACGGGCAGGCTCTTGCTGCCGCGCCGGTGCATCAAGTTGTACTGGTGCAGCTCGGGAGCCACTGCGTGCTGGTCTTCTTCTGGGGATGCCACAGTGAAGCCTCGAGATGACTTTGAGGATATTATTTGATTTGCAACCTGTAATGAAAAAAAAAATGTATTAATTTCTACTGACTTTAAACAGCAATAAAGAGATCATTTTGCCTACTACGTATATTGAAGCATTGTCTATCTATCGTCACTACGGAATAGGAATAGTACCCACATTCAAAACAACAAACTACTCGTCATAATATTTGTGTCCACATTATGTTTAGTGAAGATTCCCCTGATAACACTATATTTGCAAAATAAACAGTTAATTGTTTACTTGCCTTTTCAATACTAACTAGTCTATAAACTAATAAAACGTTTAAAACCAACCGATCACCTACAAAATGATGTAATCGCCGCGAATATGACTAAAGACTAAAAACAAGTAGGTTGTTGATAAGAGCTAATTAAAAACATATTCATCGGTAATCGTTAAAACGAGTTATCAATCGTGTGATATGGCGAGGGACACAGACCCCTCTATTAGATTAAAATTCGACGAGTTTTCATTATATTTTTCTATAAGAACATCAAAGTGATTTCTTTTATGTTCTACTGTACCCTATTCGCGTTAAGATTAGACACTTAAAAGAACCTTTTTTTACTGTTTGTTCAACCGATTTTAACTTCTATTTCTTACGCATTAAAAGCAAAAAAGTGGTTACAATACCAACTATTTACTGCAGCCCCCATTTGTCATGCCACCAACGTAATAAAAGTCAAAATCGATTGAACGGACAGCAATAAAAGGTTTTCATAAATATCTAATAATATTTTGAATTGAGTACCGTGAAACGGGGTGAGTAGGGATGCAGAGGTGAGTTGAAACAAAACTCTGAAGAGAACTTATACTTATTTAAATTAGTTAACAGCATTTAATTACTCCTATTCGCAATGAATTATATTTTTTTTAAATCGATGCATTGTTAGAAATGTTAATAAAATGGTATCAAACCGAACAATCCAATCAAAGTTTTGTTTCTATCCCTGCTCAAAACCAACGAATACATTAGTCGTAACTATGACGTATTTTCTTTCTAATAAAAAACGTGTTGAAGCACATGCCATATGCAAACTTACAAACTGCTAATCACGAAAATCAACAAAAGATAACAGCATGTGATTCGAAAATCCCAGTTGCCATCTGTAGATATTATATTTTAGGTCTTAAAAATGTAGTCATAGTAGGTATCTATAATGACTATACTTTTAGTCATGTAATATGACTGAGTACTTACATCTTTTATCGACGCCTACTTTACTTAGACTAACACTAACAAAGGCTTAAAATGGCATTTGGAGTTTTAGAAAAAAAAAATCCAGACATTTTTGAGAGACAGAAGACTCTAACTGAACAGTCGCGTAGGTACGGTTAGCGCCAAAAGTCGATTAAGGTAAATGCTCCAAAATGGCCGTATTATATTCAAACAGTCATCATACCAAACTCTCTAACTTAGAGATGACGTAAAACGTTAAGTATTTATTAAAATGACAGAGTGATGTTGAAAATCGTCAACATAACTCCCTCATTTCTCAACATAATGAGTATAATTATCATTATGTTAATAACAAATGACAGTTATTTCACAATAAAATTGATTCTATAATTTACTTTACTAGTATTGAGTAATAATTAAGTTCTTTATATTTGACTCCTGTTTTTATTATTAAACGCTTTGGTCAACAGCTAAGATTTAAAAAATGAACTGTTAATCGACTTCTGTTGCTAACTGTAGGTATGCTCTGTCGCTCAAGCATTGGCTACCAACCTTAACAATAGAGTTGCCGCAAGCCGCGCCTTCGCCTTTGAATCCGTCGTCCGTACCCGCTGGCTTCGGCTTAATAGACACCGGGTTCACTGGAAATAAACAAATGCGATTAAACCACGATGCAATATGCAATCAAACTGCAACAGCCACGATGCCGTTACGTCATTTTATATGTATGTATGCCGTGGCGTCATATTTACAAAATGGAGTCTGCTTGTATGAAATAGAAAGTTATACAATCACAATTTCTTGAAACAATATGTTTTTACTGCCATAAGTACTGGGCTTAATATCAAGATCACAATAATACAAACATCTACTGAACGTTTATTTTAATTATTATTTTTAATCTTGCAGATAAAACACCTTTAAAAACTTTTTTTTTTAAATACCGTGTAGGTACGTACC
The DNA here is from genome assembly GCA_910589285.2 of Mythimna ferrago. Taxonomy (NCBI): domain Eukaryota; kingdom Metazoa; phylum Arthropoda; class Insecta; order Lepidoptera; family Noctuidae; genus Mythimna; species Mythimna ferrago. Next base: position 15,529,630 of record OU342684.1, on the reverse strand, counting down.
GGCCAATGTCAATGTCATTCGATAACCTTTTGAAATACAAGTACAAAGTGGTCTTACCTGCTGTGTTGATTGGCGCAATGCTGTGGAGCACGTCTTGGCACGGTTTCGTGTGCTTCGACCAGTCCTTCTCCTTCACTATGTTATACGCCGAGGGAGCTTTGACTTCGTTGGACTGCTCAGCAAATACTTTCGGTACTTCTTGTTCGACTCTCGGCTTCCCGAAAAACGCGTCAGTTCTGGGGTAGCGGATGTAGAAGAATGAATCCTCTGGAGCCGGCGGCGATCCCGCGAACTGGTCGAACTCCCTGCAGATCAATCAGAACAATTATGAATTAGTAACAATAATAATAACACAAAGCACTTATTGGATAAGAATTGTACCATAACAGACATGTTATAGGTAGGTAAGTAATACAACAATGGACAACTATTGTTTAAGATTATTGTCGGTCAATCTGAACACTCTCACGATAACACGTTGTTGAACTGAGCTACCATATTTCTCTTTCTATACATTGTTGCAAGTAGTTACTTTCAAATTGGTCAGTTATTATTTATTTAGATTACACTTCACAGCACTTAGTCCAATATCACAGTATAATGCCGAGATAAAAGATAAATTCTCGAAAAAATCCGTGAATAATAAATTTTGCAAGAGATACAATACGCTATCCGCTCTGTGCAAAATGACTAAAACGTTTTGCTAAAGTTTTCCTTTTTATATAGATACGCTAGAGATAGGCGCACGAGTTCACGATAAGAGTACACAATGATACGTCACTTTGAAAAATAAATGTAATAACAAGCCGACGTGACGTCACGTTAATTTTAACCAATGAGAGCGCGTGATTAGCGCACTCCCTCTTATACAAGAATACATCACGAGGAATGGCACGCGTTGTTGAGGTTAAACCAGAATCTTAGAATAGCAGTAACTAGCTACGTACCTATAGATTCATCTTGGCACATTATAAAATGTTGAATCTGCGTCGATTTTCACGAAATGAGATTTCGAAACGATGTCATTAACATGTTGCAACGCAATTGTTACGAACAAACTGGTTAGACTCAACTTAAAATAGAAATGGGCACGACACCTCAGAAACGCTAGCCAATATCCGGCGAACCCAGACGACATTAGCTAAACTATATTCATGTTAGAATGAATCTTTTTAAAGACAACCATCTTCTACAAATGAAGTAGGTGGGTAAGGAATATTCGCCGTAGAACTTCCAATCGGTATATACCATTAGATTTTTTACACGAAGTTCAAATAAAAATGTCAATGAACCTTCGACTAAAAACTTTTGCCAAAGAACGCAGGGCCACTCGCCAATAAAGGCTAAAATACAATGCGAAATATACATAATACGCTACAGACTCAGAATATAGCCGTTGTGAATCTAAACAGCTACATAAAATTTCATCATCAGCCTTTTTGATGTTCCCACTGTTGGGACTCAAGCCTCCTCTCTAGGAGAGGGAATGGGCTGTAATCTACCACGCGGGCCCAGTGCGTGTTAGTGAATGTCACATGTCTTCGAATTTTTGGTTCTGGGACATGCCGGTTTCCTCACGATGTTTTCCTTCACAGTTTTGAGAGCAGTGGTGATGAAATAAATTACACAAAGTAATGCGCCTGGCTGGGTTCGAACCCGCGACCTACAACTCGTAAGTCGGGGCCGTTACCACTCGGCCACCGCTGCTCTCATATATAAGTTAGTTTAACTAAATAATAGCAACGTTTACGAATACGTTTATCATTTAGATAACAACAAATATTACATAGTGACAGAAAATTTTGTGTAAAATCTTCTGAGTATAGAACAAGTAATAGCTAGGCTATTATCATAACAAAGTTAATACACAAAGATAACACTTTCCTAAACGCTATCCGTGTGGGCGAGATTACAAGAACAAGTACATAAGACTAATAACATTGACATTATGATTAAAGAATCGGAGATAAATTACTTAGGGTTCGCACTTTAAAGTTACCAGAATTATTAGGTCCGCCCGATAAAACGGACCTAATAATTCCGCTAGAAAAAGGTCATCTCTCACTCAGTTTCGGTATAAAAAAATATTAGGCCTTATTCAGCCTTATTAGGATTATTTAGACCCTAAATAATCTACACTAATAATAAAGAGATAAAGATTGTTTTTACGTATTTTTGTTTTTAGGAGGTAAAGAAAGTACTGACCCGATTGCGAAAATTGTTTCACCGATAGAAAGCTGCTTTATTCCTACCCGCGGACAAACCCGCGGTTTTAAACCGCGGGCAAAAACTAGTCCTAAATATATGACAAAGAATTGTCGCGGCCCTCGCAAAGAACTACTGCAGGAACACAGGTAGTTTTTGTCATAATAAAGTCAACACTGAAAAGTCTAAACTGTCTAAATTCATGACCCTACCTTGCTTTACCTAAAATAGGAATAGATATTTAATGATATCCCACTTGAAAAAGGTAATATTTGAAAATGATTACTTTTTTTTAGTCCCTAAAAGTAATCTTTGTAATATAAAGAGGTGTGAAAAAGACTCGAAAATTTGGGTTTTTCAAGCATTTCGATATTATCTAAGCTGACACTGATTGATTAATACTGACTGATCAAAATAAATTTCATTAACGTGGATGAAATATTTATCAACCATTCAGCCAGCACAAGAATTTAGTATCAGAGAATTTCAATTAAGAATTTGCTTTACAGAACATGCTAAACATTTCAGATATCTTTTATGATTTAGATTTAGACCACTGATAAAGTCAATATTAAAAGTAAATTCAATCAATCTTTTAAAAATATATATATTTACCAGCAGCCAGCTAGAATGGAAACTGAGCCCAATATAGTTTTAGAAAAGCTACGCATAGGATGATAATGAAATGCACAATCATTAAAGATATGAACTCCTTAAAATATACTTGCATGTTTTTTTATATCTGTTATGATTTTGGAATCTTTTTTGGTAACAATGACACTGACACAGGTGTTTTCTTTTCCAATAAATCATTGTACCCGACAAAGCCTGATAAGAGCCAATATATTGATATTGCCATGGACAAAGCAGTCTTATATCATCAAGTACTATGAAATGCAGAAGTGTAAAAAATTTTGGACATTATCAACAAAGTAGCAACATTTGTGTGTATGTTTAAGATGATTTGTTAAAAAACAATTGGAAATTATCCACTCTAAAGAATTGTCACCTTAGCACGTAAATATTTTCCCATCATAATGCATTCCAAGTTTGATACTGTGTACAAACAACACTACCAACTGGCTTATGGAATGATCGTGATATATTTCCGATATGGACACAAACAAATTAATTATTTATTCGTTTTGATTATTGAAGATAATATTTTATATTATACTGATTATACCCTACACAATAATTGCAACAATAACAAGATATGTCTAAACACAACAGTCAACACTTAAACGATACCTGCTTAAATATCAACTTGAATATTCATATCATTCAATGTTTATTTGCCAAAGTAGTTTAAATGTTATAAAATCATCGACCATAGCTTTCTAAAATAAAAAAGAAATTATACAATAGAAAGGAATTCTACAACAGACTGCTACACCTGAATGTACCTGTATCAGGTGACATTATCGAATAGATTGATGATACTACGTCATCACAAAACAAAATTTTAGCATGAAGTCAAAAATAACCATTTCCAACGCCGTATCAATTTATGTCAATACCAAAAGAAACATTCAAATGTTTTGCAATAACAATTACTTTATCATTACCAGTATCAGTTAGTAAAACGAGCTGAGAAACATTTCGAAATATGCGAGTTATAATGTAGATACGTCATAATGCCTATGCCTACGTATTTCTTTAGAAATGTCGTAGAAATACGTCTTTATGTTGTTGACCACACGTTGACCTTCCAAGTATTAACTTCAGTGTTTGTAAAACAAATGCCTACGTCTTATCATGAACTACTGCAGATATTATATTCGAAGTGGTCCAAACAACGTCAATACAAAGTTAAAATACGTAATATCAGTTTAAAATAGTTTGTTATTTTAAACTGAAATTACCTCAAATAAATTCATTTATTTGATTTACAGAACTGAAGGAGATCCCTTACTTATTAAAAAATAAAATATCTATAAACACTCCTTTTTTAGGGCAGTCGTGTAAAAATACAAATTATGCAAGCGTATTATTTATTATAAACACTATTGAAGAATTATTTTTAATTAAATAATAAAAAATCACCTTTTTTATAAGTTCAGGTTATAGGTACTTGTTTGTTTTATGGAATTACTGTCTTATAAACAATGTTTTGTGAAAAACTTAACTTCCCGCTGAACTGAACTGGACTGCACTCTAGTCAGTCAAGAAAATATTATGAATTTCTCAAATTTTTCATTGGAGCCTTCATGTTTCTAGTATCTACACAAAGACGTGCTCACGGCATATTATTGTAGAAGGTTCTCTAGCGTCAAGGCAATAAAGTGAATGCCACTTTCATGGTACTGCTATAAAATAATGCCGTCATGCGTTGCGTAACTTGACTAATGACAGAACGTTTAGCTAGCGCTAGAAAACAAAAACTTTACTCGATGTTGTTTATTTGAAAAGTAACATTTAATTCAGCTAGCTACAAATATTTTGTCTTTTGTGATTAGAAATTTAGAATTGCATAAATCTACGAGATTCATAATCATAATATGACTATGCTAATGATCTTTGAACCAATTTAGAATGTGGCCTTATGGCCAGTCTACCTTATGCCACGGTAATATATTACCGTGCTTATGCCATCATGCTATGACATGCCTATGGCGTTAAGTCCGCCTTTGTACATTGTTATGTGCATAAAGCATTAACAAATAAATAAACAGTCATCTTATTATACCTTATCTACTAGTCTTACCTGGTACCTTTTAACAAAAGAACAAAGGATTAGCTGCTACGCCGCGTGTCATGTATATTTGCATGCCCTACAGATAGCTGCTCCGGAACTAGGTGCCTTGGGTATGTGAGTCTGAGTTTGCATGATTGTGAAAGCATTCACGACACAGGAGTAATCCAAACGTCAAAGTTAAAAAACGCTGCCTACCGTATTATTCGAAAAGTATTATACATATTTCCATTCCACTGCGGTAGGAATTCAGGATTAGGTACATGATTCAAAGAAATTCATAGTCATAATAGGCAATGTTTTAAGTACCAATATGTGAATATGCCTACAGATATCATCAGTCATTCTGTATAACTGTAAGTCACGTACCATCGTATTGGTTAATGAATAATATTGAATTCATTACAATCATACTAATTGGACTGTTGCTTGAATGAAAACGATCTCTCTAAATGCATTTTAATGTTTTCTGTCATTGTCAAATGAACGGAGAACGAATAAGTAATAATTAGGTAGATGACTATGTACATAAGTATTATTTTTAACAATAGCAGTAATCATTAAATGTTTTTATCACGTATATAGTCGAGTATTCATTGTTCATAATTTATTTTAAATTATTATTGATAGGCTCGTGCTTGACCACTATCCCACCTGATAGTAAGCGGTGATGTGATAGACGATAAAGTGCGGTTGTTACCTAAAAGTAACCTATTCACTCCTAACTTTCCAATAGAGAATTCCACTACTTACCTGTACGTACAATAAATGAGTTCCCAAAAGGTTTTATGCATAGCCGTACGTCTAGTAGTTCGATGACGGAACACGGGCTTGGCGGAATGAAGTTAAGCACTTAAATGATATAGGGATTTATGTCGAGCGGGCAAATAAACAAAGACCTTCGTATGTTTCAGGTCACCAGACCAATGTCAGAAAGAATAAAACGAAGACAAAATAAAACGAAACGTGTAAGTCAGGCGACGATTATAATAAAAACAAACAGGTATTTCTGTGACGTCGGGACAAGCCTCCAAGCCAAGTATTATTAAGAAATCAAAACAAGTTGTTGATCCTATAAGTAGAAGTGTTAACAAATATGCAAATAATCGTGTCTCAGACATATGCAATGATGAAGACTAAAAATTAGATAAGATTATCTTGGGATTTTCAACAACCGCCATTATTTTGAACTAACTAAAACGTGACATCTGACATCTACTATAATACTTTACATGCGAAAGTAACTCTGTCTGTTTCCTCAAGGATTTGATGATGAAACTCGGCACATTGGAGGATCATGTCTGTAAATAGAATACAGGTACCACTATTTTTAATTCCGGGATTATGTTCCCTTGGGATAATTTTCGATTTTCATACGGGCAAAAAACGGAGACTTAACGATATTGAGTAAGTGGCAATCAAGGGGCCAATGCTGCCTGTGAACAATTGAAATATTCGAAGCAGAGCAGAGATAAAGTTGAAGTGTCTCAAGTGCATTCAATTGCAATGATCCGTACTCTACTGGCCGTATCGAATCGCTTGCGCCTTCTTTTTTCTGTTTGCTTTGCTTGTATGCTTTTATCCTTTTCTGTCACTTAAAACAGTCACTTTGAACAGTTATTTACTTGAGTGAGATGAGTGATAGATGGAGTATCGAGAGTATCGTTTAATTGAAACTTCAAAGTTTTGTGCATCGATGCCAAGTTGCTAGCCTGTCGGTTTTCTACCAGTTGCTTTTCGGGGAGTGTGCGTAGGAACTGCATAATTAATTCTCGCCAAGCTAGTTCGCTATCGGACCACCAAACGTACGGTGCTGTGCCATCGGTACAAGGTTGACATCTTAGCCACAAAACGTATTGAGAACACATTCATTGTGCGTACTGGTAAGGAGTGGGATTCTTTGCCGGAGTCTTAACCTGGGGGGTCTTAAAGTGAAGAGTGGATAGGTTACTCCTAGGCAAGTGTGTTCCATCGTCGCTTTCCATCAAGTGAGATATTTAGTGGTCAAGGTCAAGCCTATCAACAAAAAAAAGGAAAAGACATCGGGAATACAATCGCACACAGCGGAATCGACAAGGCGGTCGGCAACGCGCTCTCTTCACGCCGATTCAGTGCTGAAAGTGTAGCTCAACCCTAATACAGCTTGTGACAGATCCACTGAACATAAATAAAAAAGCCATTTAAATTCCTTGATTACAATTTAGTGTTGGTTGGGTTGGGACACCTCTTTGGATTTAAGCTTGCTGCCAGCCAGTGCCAACTTTCTAGATCCTTTGCCACTTGCAGCTAACTCTGGTCGGCCACTTTAATAACCTTATCGTGCCGTCTTTTTTAGTCTTCATTGTCTGCGTTTGCCTTTCGGTCCCTTCCATTTTGCTATTTGCTTGGACCATCCACAGAATTAACAGCACTTAATAAATATTTATCTATTACATATTATGTTACTGCTGTATTGTCCCCGTGGGTAAACTGAGCGATTGCCGTTTTGTGCGGATGTGACACATTTATCCTCATCTGTATTCATCATTATTTTTTACTCTATGAGTCATATCTGGCGCGAATGAACTAAGTAGTTTTAATTCTTCTACCATTTCAGAGGCTACGACGAGCTCATAACGCGATCCATTTGACAACATAAACTGAACTGTTAAAGGGATAGGGTATGTGTATAACTCCATTCCACTGTCATGCTCAAGCGATAGGGTATACCTATGTATAACTCCATACCTCTTTCATGCTCAAGGGATTGGGTATGTGCATAACTCCATCCCTCTTTCAAGCTCAAGGGATAGGGTATATGTATAACTCCATCCCTCTTTCATGCTCAAGGGATAGGGTATATGTATAACTCCATCCCTCTTTCATGCTCAAGGGATAGGGTATATGTATAACTCCATCCCTCTTTCATGCTCAAGGGATAGGGTATATGTATAACTCCATCCCTCTTTCATGCTCAAGGGATAGGGTATATGTATAACTCCATCCCTCTTTCATGCTCAAGGGATAGGGTATATGTATAACTCCATCCCTCTTTCATACTCAAGGGATAGGGTATATGTATAACTCCATCCCTCTTTCATGCTCGCTCGACTGACATTTTGTCACGTCATGGTGAGGCCCGTATGTATTCAGTCAGGTGCTTCAACGTTACGCAAACTTTTTGGCAATTACTAAGCACGTTATCAAGTTCTCCTTATCAGGGTTACGTCTAGCTATTGTGTCCGCATCAAGTGTACCTATCAACCATCTATTAATTGATTTTTTACAGTCGGTAACAGAAATAGATTATTTTTTGTAATTATTTATAGAATTGACTGTGGCGATAACAAACAACGTGAACAAGGAATTTCCTGGTAGGCAACTGGTATAACTAATGTTGTTTTTGAGTTGTAGAATTAATTGTTACTAATGTTTATGACACTCGTTACAAATTAAGTCGTCGGGGCATGAATCATTGCTATAGTTCGTCTCGCTCGCACTTATGGAGTTTAAAGCAGGAGCAGGTAATAAACAAACCATCAATTACCTACTTCAGAATACCGCATTATGTAGGTATTAGCTTCGAGGAATTCACATTTGGACATTCCGCGAATTGAAATGGTTTGCGACACTGAACAAATATTATGTTTATGAACCTGTTAGTGGGTTTTACAAAAAAAAAAATCGTTTTATGAAACAGCACACCACACTGTGAACTGATATACCACGATATACTATCTTCAGACTTATTTACTTTAAAGTTGTTTTTAAATAGGTACAAATGGTTAGGTACCTAATTTTAAAAATGGGAATGTGGTTCCCATTTTTAAAATCAATAATTATAGGTAATGTTTATTTGAACTTATAATTCTTTTTTTTTTATTATGGATAGACTCGCGTTTGACCACAATCTCTGATGGTAAGCGATGATGTGGCCGACGATTCCAAGTCAATCTGAAGATATCAAGCTACAGTACAAAGTGTGCAGTTTTATAAAACGAAAATTTCATAGTTATGTAAACACCTATTATGTATTTCGAATATAAACACTTATGATGATATTTTTAACTAAGTCAAAAGATGCGATGCTGTAGATTTTAAATCTGACAAAATTATTTAATTCAAGTCTATGAATAGTATTTTAACCCTGAACTAAGTTTCAACAGCTGAATAAACAATTGGCTATTTGCCAAGCCCAGTTTTAAACCTACACCCGTCTAATTCCTCAATAGTATTAATGAATTTGAATAAGTCGAATTCCTTAAACTTATTCCAAAAATGACTGAATGAATAATTTAGTACTAGATACTGTATGGAAGTAGATACGCTTGTTTCTTTTATGACAAATCAAGTTTAAAAATTATGATACCTACAACTTTTAATAACGTGACCAGTCATGGGTACAAAGATAATAAAATTTACAAGATACGATAAACGTGTCCCACCATTACCTAACAATAATATATTTGAAAATTATTGTATTCAATCTTGGATCTTACTACATCAATCTTATTACAAATAATAATATTATTATTACAGTGACGTCAGTCTTATCATCCGCAACTTTCATGCATGGAAACAGATAGTCCTTTAAGAAATGGCAAAACAACACATATGAAAATCTTATCTCTGACAAGCAGGGATTTTATTAACAGATTATTGTTTATGCTATTTACATTTTATTTCACTATCACTTTATGCTAATTATGCACCTGCTAATAAAAAGTATTTGTATAAATTATTGAGGTGAATGCTCCAAGTTAGCCCGCGAAATTAAAATTTTCTTAGGTTATTTACATTTTTCAGGTTAGTGTCTTTGTATCAGAAAGTAATTTTATCCAATATCGCAAATAGAAAGTGAAAATTTTCAAATTCATTCAATATTTATCAAGTTAGAAACCTTATAAATTTAATGGAAGGGGAAACTGTCAAATATATAAGGATGCACATACTGAAATGTGACGTCACAGCCATATGGTTATGTGTGCTCAAGAGAAAGCGAGATATTATCACCACGCCCCCACTCTTAAACTCTTAATCAAACCAATATTTGAAAAGTTAATTGCTGCTTGATTTAACAACCAATTTTGATGCTGTTTTCAGAAAAAGGTTTATTTTTAGTGTTATTTATCGTTTAGTATACAATATTGTACAAAAATAAGCACAAGCAAATACCCAATTGATAATTGTAATGATAATTATAATTCCGTAAACAAAATGAGTGTTACAGTCGCAAGTCATATTTTAATGAACATAGATAAATAATAATACTCTTTATCTTACACCTTAAAAAATTACAGTAGAAGCTTAAAATTAATCTATAATATAAAAATGAATCACAAAATGTGTTGGTAAGCGCATAACTCAACAGCGCCTGGACCGATTTCGCTAATTTTTTTTTTGTTGTGTTCGTTATTATGAGGAGAAGGTTCTTATGGAAAAAAAAAATGAAAATTAGGGTAGTGTAGGGTAGAGTAGGGTAGTGTAGGGTAGTGTAGGGTAGAGTAAGGTAGAGGAGGGTAGAGTAGGGTAGAGTAGAGTAGGGTAGGGTAGAGTAGGGTAGAGTAGGGTAGAGTAGGGTAGAGTAGGGTAGAGTAGGGTAGAGTAAGGTAGAGGAGGGTAGAGTAGGGTAGAGTAGAGTAGAGTAGGGTAGGGTAGAGTAGGGTAGAGTAGGGTAGAGTAGGGTAGAGTAGGGTATAGTAGGCTGAAGAAGGGAAGAGCGGGAGCGAAGCCGCGCGGGTACAGCTAGTATAGTATAAAAATGGAAAGTCCTAACGTTAAAAGACATTTTTTACAGAAAACCTTTTTAAAGAACCTGACACTGACCTGCAAAATGTAAAAAAGTTAAGATAATTTGGATTGTGCGAGCTACCCTCTTGCTTTCAAAATGTCAAAATCTATAACTTATTAATGAATCGCTAAATGTGTTGCAAAGCGCAAATTTCGAGAAAAGCTGAACCGATTGCGCTAATTCTTTTAAATTATTATTTCTAATTATTTTATTCTTGTTGTTTTTGTAATTGTGAGAAGGTTCTTAAGGAAAAAAAAATAAAAGTAGGGTACGGGAGAGTAAGGTAGAGTAAGGTAAAGTAGGGTAGAGTGAGGTAGAATAGGGTAGAGTGAGGTAGAATAGGGTAGAATAGGGTAGAATAGGGTAGAGTGAGGTAGAATAGGGTAGAGTGAGGTAGAATAGGGTAGAGTAAGGTAGAATAGGGTAGAGTAAGGTAGAATAGGGTAGAGTAAAATGGTCACCTAACATACTACAAAATTTCTCCTAGTTCAGTCAATCAATATTATAAATGTAAAAGTAACTCTGCATCACACTTTGTTAGTTAAATTGCTGAACAAATTTTGATGAAGTTTGGTACAGAGCAAGCATGAACTCCAAGGATGAACATAGGTAGTGTTGCCAGATCCGATTGGAGTAAAATCGGGACAGATGGTAAAACAAATCGGGATTTAGGGTTTGAAATCGGGACAAATAAAAAATCTTTTTTTTTGAGGTGTAAAGTCATTCAATGACTTTTCTCGCTCTAGGGTGGGACTATGTTCTTCAGTTGCCCTTTGCGTTCCAGGGGTAATCACTCTTTCAATCGTTCCCGCGCAGCCCTATCTGGCATTGGTCTTACTGGGCCCCTTCAGTTTTGCTGATATATCTTAGAGGAACGCATACACGACGCGTCATCGACTTGAGCCTGGTCCTTAATGGACGGACGAACGTCGTGGTTTTCATTGCTCGTCGTCCGCAAGCTCGAGCTTGTTATGGCTGGAAATCGCTCTGCGACTCTCGACGTAGACCTACTAATAATTATGTGGATTAAGTGAAGCAGAAGACGTGATGACATATGGTCGCGCTTGAGGGACGAAGACGACGCGGCTCTAAGCGAGAGAGAGACAAGCCAGTGATGTGTCTGTGTCATTTTAAACACACTTAATATGTGTGACAATGACGCGACCGCGACTGATATTTATGTTACTTTATAGTATGTAATTATAATGGGTTTTAATTAATTTGTTGATTTATCAGGACATTTAGCGTCCCGATCAGGTGCAAATCGGGACGCGTCCCTAGACCCCTCAAAATCGGGACATCCCGCCTAAATCGGGATACCTGGCAACACTAAACATAGGCTACTTTTTATCCGTCTTCGCGTCCGAAATATCTAACATTCATGCAGACGAAGTAGCTAGCAGAAGCTATTAAAAAATGTATAAATGTGAACCAAAGTAAAAACATCTCAAGTCTGAAATCTTATCATACCATGTAGGTAGGTTCATACATTAATTAGTATAATAATTCTAGTTAATTAATATCATGTAAGTACAGCAATGTAGGTACACATGACACATGCATGTAGGTTACATAAAACAAGTTCAAGAAATTGTGATCTTATTCTTATGGCATGAGACAAGGGCATGAACATTCTTTCAATTACCCAAGCACACTATTCAATGCTTGCCAAGAACGTAGTTAATAATGCATTCTATTTTAGTACATTTATTGCTCGGATGCATACTGCACTTCAAACAATGCATTTGAATCTTTAACTTCTTTACTTGAATTCTTGGTAATTCAAATATTTACAGCTCTATATATTTATACCTATAAATAATTAAGCTGATCATAACTTACTGTACAACTTCTATGAACTATCACTTCCTGATTACTACCTACAGTGCTAACGTAAATCATATTCTTTGTTGTAATGGTCTATAGAGACATAATTCACTAGAGATACCTTGATGTTTCTATTTCATTTCGACGGGTGCAAAGTAAAAAAAGCCATCGACAATTTTACAATTTTAAGACATGGCAAATGGTCTTTCAAGTCTCAACAATGAAGAAATATTAGTTAGTAGAAAAAAAGAAAAAGACTAAATAATTGCTTATTGGTCACTAATTATTACTTACAATCGAAAAATTGGAGATAACTTTTTTTACTTTGCACCCGTTGATTTGTCAATGTATAAATATAAAAATATACTCACTTGACAGGCTTGCTTTTCATCCAACCAGAAAGAGAGAATCCATCCTTAATTTCCGGATCACTTGAAGCCATTATAATCTCTTTGTAATAAGTGTAGAATAAAAAACAATACTTTTATAATAAAAAAACACTAGTCTACTGATAATAATAAGACAACTGTCTTGAAAGTACACTAAAAACTGAATGCTGGTATTATCTTGAGCAGAAATGATAAGATTGTTTCAGTTGGCAATATTGTGTGACAACATCATGAAACAAGAAAAAAGTAAAAGGCAAAATATTAACAACAAGAAATTATTTAAACTAAATATATTAACTAAGGTAGTGCTCAAGACACGCTTTGGGCTTCAATAGACTTCATTGAAAGAGATGTTGAAGTCATCTGAAACAAAATATTCAACAAAGATTTATACAACAGTCATGAGAGAAACGTATGAGCTATTTTGTTACATAGTCCCTAGTGATATACTGTAACTTTCACGTCCACTTCTCAGTATATTTTATTGATTTGTTAAGACTAGATTATGTGAGCTGCGGGAACGTTTGACAGGATTACAGTGGCCCTAGAACGCAAATGGAAACTGATGGAACACAGGTGCCTTTTTGGCAAAAGTCTGACAAACCCTCTTGCTCTACACGAGTGGTACAAGTGAATTAAATGATTTTCTACCTCAAAAAAAAGTCTAGAATAAATACATATAGATTTAAACTTCTGGTAGAGGCTATTTTTAATGTTTTAATTTATTACCCTGATGTCCATTTTCATTAACACTGAATTAGTAGGTACATAAAAGTGCATTGTTGATTTTCTAGCAATGTATTTAGATATTGTAGTAAAATCATCCCAACATAGAACCTGACAAAACTAACATTAATTCATTAAACCCCAAGCGAACACCGCCATTCGCACTGCTATTGTCTTACTATTGTGTCTCAAATTGACGATATCTGAAAGGTTAAACATTCAACACCTAAACATGTCTTCCAAGGGCGGATCCAGGGGGGGTGGTCATGGGGGTCATGACTATAGTTGCAAAACTTCTGAAATATTCGGAATAATTCCGGAATACTTCTGGGAAAGTTTCTTTAAATCGGAATTATTCAAAATGAATTTAATTAAGATTTTTTTTTTTTTTTTTTGCTGAAAAATTGTATTTTGCATCGATCGTCGATCGTCGCCGCCGCTGCTGCAGCGCTGACCACAGAGTACTTTGTACGCTGGCGCTGCGACGCGCGCGCGGGCCCGACTGCCACGCAGCCACGAGTCGTGCGTGCAGGCGATGGCGGTGCGGGGTGCGGTAAGAGGGGATATGCTCCCGGAGAAGTTTTCCCCCCCCCGCGAGAAAGATTCGTACCCCGCAATCGAATGTTTCCGAATGTTTCCGAATATTTCGCCGGATTGCCGGAATAATTCAATCGGAATAAACGTGTTTGTAAGTTAATAATTGTTTAGTGGCACATACGTAAGTAAAATATAAATGTTTATTTTAATATAAATGGGATTGATTAATGTTAGCCTGCGATTAACAGGATTTTTATTCTTTTGTTTTTAGGTAGGTACCTACTTATTTCGAAATCGAATGCTATTTTTATAAATGTCAGTTGTGAATTAAAAAACCAGGTCTAGCATTATTTGATTTGTTTTTTGAAAAAGGGTTAGAGTCTGTCTAATAAGTTAAACGACTTGGGTAATTATTAGGATATAGTGAAATCTGATGTAGTCAACACGGATTCAATAATCAAGGTTGATTAAGAGATAGAGATCATTGTTTAATAACAGAAGAACCCAATGATAGAAGAACCTTATAAAAAGTACTGAATGTTTGTATTTTTTAAATGATTAAATATTATACAAAATTCCCAAGTCGGTTGAGAGAGATCTCTGATTCGCGAGTCGCATAGCCCACCAAGTCAATAAAAACATTACGCGTAAATAGCCCAGTCAATAAATACATTGAATTTGTTGTTTGTTTTTGTTGTTGTTTGTTCTATGTTTGTTTTGTTTGTGTGTTTGAACGAAAAATATTAATATTATATTGTAAAAAGGGTGGGGCGCTTTGTGCCATATGTTTCGTAAGAGTCGAATCGAGCACCCCACGCTTTTCCTAAAGTCAATGACCATGACCCCTAAGTATTTGACCTAAAATGTTATCGAAAAAAAATTGATCTGTGTTATTTAGAGAAGTAGCGCTCGCCGGCGCGGTCAAAGCAGCCCTTTGGTGTCCCGGGCGTTTCCCAACATTTTTGCATTTGACCTTGAGTTCAAGGTGATTGACTTTGGTGTTTTCCAACTTTTTATACATTTGACCTAGGGGTCAAAGTCATTGACCTTGAGGTCAAGGTCTGGCCCTTGGGGTCAAAGTCATTGCCTTTGGGTGTCACAGGTGATTCCCAACATTTTAATGAAGTAAAGGTTTAAGTAAAGGTCATTGCCCTTGAGATCAAGGTCATAGAATAAAGGATCATTGTGTTGTCATCAGTCTTTGATGGGTGTGCAAAGTTTTAAAAAAATCTGATCGCCCTAAGCTGGTCAAAATCGAGCTCAAAGGCGTTGATTAGCAACAAATATATAGGTGAAGCTAATAAAAGCGTGTTAAAAAAGGAGGTTATGAGTTTGAACCGTATGCATGTATGTTTGTCCGCGATCATCTCGCATTTGGCTGAACCGAATTTGATGCAGTTTTCAGAACAGTATTATTAGTCACTATATGTATATACGTGACATAAAAAAATGTTGAAACAAAAATGTTTAAGTAAAAAGATAGAACTGACTTCAATGAAGCCGGAGCACTTCAAACCACCACCAAGCGAAGACTTTATTGAAGAGGTGCACTCACAAATATAAACTTAATATATTCCTACCACTCACAATACAACTAAAGATAATATTTTACAACTTCCAAGCGCGAAATAGGTAGTAAGGTCGATTTTCTTGGTTTTTTTTGACAGTTGAAATATTCCGAAAGTTTCGGAATATTTCGGAATACTTCCGAAGTATTCGACGGGAATGATTCGGAATTTTTCCCGCCAGCATCTATAGTCATGACCCCCCCCTGAGCTAGGTCCAGGATGTAGGTGGACCACTAATTAAAATTGTTAAAAATAATGTTTTTACATATTTTTTTGGTCCCACTTTTTACCTGTATTTATTATTATCTATAATATAAAAATGAATCGCAAAATGTGTTGGTAAGCGCATAACTCAACAACGCCTAGACCGATTTCGCTAATTTTTTTTTTGTTGTGTTCGTTATTATGAGGAGAAGGTTCTTACGGAAAAAAAAAAATGAAAATTAGGGTAGTGTAGGGTAGAGTAGGGTAGTGTAGGGTAGTGTAGGGTAGAGTAAGGTAGAGGAGGGTAGAGTAGGGTAGAGTAGAGTAGGGTAGGGTAGAGTAGGGTAGAGTAGGGTAGAGTAAGGTAGAGGAGGGTAGAGTAGGGTAGAGTAGAATAGGGTAGGGTAGAGTAGGGTAGAGTAGGGTAGAGTAGGGTAGAGTAGGGTAGAGTAGGGTAGAGTAGGGTAGAGTAGGGTAGAGTAGAGTAGAGTAGAGTAGGGTAGAGTAGGGTAGAGTAGGGTAGAGTAGGGTAGAGTAGGGTAGAGTAGGGCAGGGTAGGGTAGAGTAGGGCAGGGTAGAGTAGGGTAGAGTAGGGTAGAGTAGGGCAGGGTAGAGTAGGGTAGAGTAGGGTATAGTAGCGTAGAGTAGGGTATAGTAGCGTAGAGTAGGGTATAGTAGGCTGAAGTAGGGAAGAGCGGGAGCGAAGCCGCGCGGGTACAGCTAGTAATATAAAAATGAATCGCAAAATGTGTTGGTAAGCGCATAACTCAACAACGCCTGGACCGATTTCGCTAATTTTTTTTTTGTTGTGTTCGTTATTATGAGGAGAAGGTTCTTATGGAAAAAAAAATGAAAATTAGGGTAGTGTAGGGTAGAGTAGGGTAGAGTAAGGTAGAGGAGGGTAGAGTAGGGTAGAGTAGAGTAAAGTAGGGTAGAGTAGGGTAGAGTAGGGTAGAGTAAGGTAGAGGAGGGTAGAGTAGGGTAGAGTAGAGTAGGGTAGGGTAGAGTAGGGTAGGGTAGAGTAGGGTAGAGTAGGGTAGAGTAGGGTAGAGTAGGGTAGAGTAGGGTAGAGTAGGGTAGAGTAGGGTAGAGTAGGGTAGAGTAGAGTAGAGTAGGGTAGGGTAGAGTAGGGTAGAGTAGGGTAGAGTAGGGTAGAGTAGGGTAGAGTAGGATAGAGTAAGGTAGAGTAGGGTATAGTAGGCTGAAGTAGGGAAGAGCGGGAGCGAAGCCGCGCGGGTACAGCTAGTAAAAAATAAATAATAACTTCGTGTGACTTGACCACGACTATGTGACGGGGCTGCTCTCAAGCGGCTCCTGCCCAACTTTGGGGGACCAGACGCCTCTAGCTGGAAGCTCTACGCGGTAATCGTTCGGTCCATGGCCCTTTATGGGGCGCCAGTGTGGGCGCTGTCGCTGCGTCAGCAACCGAAGGCCCAGCTGAACGCATGCCAGAGGGTCATGGCAAAACGGATGGTGTGGGGATACCGCACGATTTCCTACGAAGCGGCGAGCCTCCTTGCTGGTCTGCTACCATGGGATCTGGAGGCAACAGTCCTTGCACACATGCACGATTTGCGCGTGGAGATGCAACGCCGCGGTGAAAGACCGCTGCGGACATAGCTCCGGCGGGATCTCATGGTGAAATGGCGTCAGCGCTATAATTATGGCGGTAAGTCCCTTCTTTGAGGCGTGGCTGGAAAGACCTCACGGCGTCCCCACCTTCCGCATGACGCAGGTTCTCACCGGACATGGTAAGTTTGGGAGATTCCTGCACCGGATTCGTGCGGGTTTGACGCCCAGGTGTCGCCACTGTACGGAACGCCGTGAGGACGCGGTGGAGTACGCAGTGGAGGTGTGCCGCGCTTGGGCAGAGCATCGCCGTGCCCTCGTAGGGGCGATCGGCGGCGGCGATCTCTCGCGCCGGGTCTTAGTACAGACCATGGTCCGGAGCGAGAAGGAGTGGCAGGCTATCGCCTCCTGCGATGCAGTAATGCTAGCAAAGGAGGAGGCCGACAGCATCAGGCAACAGCGCTCACAGCGTCCCAGCCGCCGCCGGGATTCTGATCCCGATTTCCGGCCACCGTAGGCGCGGACTTGTGGACTGCGAGCAATGGGTAACTCGCTGTCCGACCGTCCGGTAACTGTCTGGACCGAGCCCAAATCGTCGACGGCGCGCTCTATTCTTGGGCGGAGCGGGAGATAGTGTCAGACTCTTACTGACTAAAAAACCCATCCCGTTCCTTCAAGCCTTCATACCGGGGCTCGAACGCCCTTTCGGATAACCCTGGCCCCGGTAGGCTACCCAGCGGTGCCCCTGCTGTTGCTGACAACTCCTTGAGGCGGGAACAGCGCGCGCCGTCGACGACTTGGGCTTGGTCCGGACAGTTACCGGACGGCCGGACAGCGAGCTACCCATTGCTCACTGTCCGCAAGCCCGCGCCTACGGTGGCTGGAAATCGGGATCGGAATCCCGGCGGCAGCGAGAGCGCCGTTGCCTGATGCGGTCGGCCTCCTCCATAGCGAGCATTACTGCTTCGCAGAAGTCGGGGACCGCCTGCCACTCCTCCTCGCTCCGGACCATGGCCTCAATCAAGGCCCGGCGCGAGAAGTCTCCGCCGCCGATCACCCCCACGAGGGCACGGTGATGCTCCGCCCAAGCAGGGCACACCGCGACTGTGTGCTCCACCGTGTGCGTTCTGCACAGTGGCGAAACCCGGGCGTCACTTCCGCTTTAATTCGGAACAGGAATCTCCCAAACTTGCCATTTCCGGTGAGGACCTGTGTCATGCGGAAGGTAAGGACGCCGTGAGGTCTTTCCAGCACCGCCTCAAAGAGGGGACTTATCGCTATAATTGTGGCGTGCCCAGCACTGGGTTGCGATAGTCGCTGACGCCATTCCACCGTGAGATCCCGCCGGAGCTCTGTCCGCCATGCTGTGACCTGTCGCGGCAGAGGACTTTCACCCTGGCGTTGCATCTCCTCACGCATGTCGTGCATGTGTGCAAGGACTGTTGCCTCCAGATCCCACGGTGGTAGGCCAGCCAGAAGGCTCGCCGCTTCGCGGAAATTCTCGCGCGCCAGCAACAGCAGGGGCCCAGCCGGGTCGAAGCCTACTGGAACCAGGGTTATCCGAAAGGGAAGCTCGGCCCAGGTACGAAAGGCAAGAAGGAACGGGGTGGGTTTTTTAGTCAGTAAGAGTCTGACACTGTCTCCCGCTCCGCCCAAGGGTGGGGGATGTCATTTGGATGATTTTATCCACCAAAACAAAAAAAAAACACGACCATGTGACCCCCCCTGGCGCCAAAGCTGGATCCGCCCTTGATGTCTTCCTTCTTCACTTACTCTCTTGCTTATATGTATGTAATGAAATGACCTCCTTGGAAATGACATTTCATTTTTTTAATTTTTAAGCTGTTGATACGGGGTGACGTATCATTCAATGACAGATGAGGTTTAGATTATTTTTTGCATTTTATTGTTATAAAAACTTGTAGAGAGATAATTAAAGGGATATAATTGAGGAGGCGATATTATTAAACTTTAAGTGTCGTTTCTTTGTTTTCAGGTGAGATAAAAGTGTAATTTTAGTTCAACGATAATTGTTATACCTACTGTAAAAGCATGATGAATAAAACAAATCTTTGTTTTCAGAGAAACAATTTGTGGTTTATTTCGAAAATCCTCAATAATATACCTTATAAAACGACATTTTTGTTAACTAAAAGAAGATGGACCGGCTGCAATTTGAGTTTACGATGATAGCTTCAAATGATGGCAAATCAAATGTATTAGCCATAACCTCAATATCTACAGAAGAAGGAAAATGTTATGTTTTACCTGATGAGCTGAAGCCGGTGATTCATCATACATATTTTGTCAAAATGAATACTTTCTCAAAAATAAAAAATAGTATAAAGAAAAGGTATCAAAGTAGAAAAATATGGATAAAATTGGATGAAGATCTTAAGAAAACATATAGAGATGAGGAAGGTAATATGCAATTTTTAGATCAATAATTAGAAGAAATAAGCACAAAACAACCAATAGACAAAAACGACAATTTGCAACATATCTTGGAAAAATTAATAGAAACTACTACAAAGAAAGAAAATCAACATAACCTAAAACATATTTCAGAGAAATTTATTATTGAAAAATTCACAAGCAAGAACCCTAATGCAATGCAATGGATTGAGAATTTTGAAAAGGAGTGTGAGCGCTTTAATATATCAAAAGATGAAACAAAAATAGATATATTGAGATTATTTTTAGAAAAATCTTGTTTGGATTGGTATAGCTCGATGGCCATAAAACTAACAATAAAGGCTGAATGGAATGAATGGAAAGACAAATTTTTAGAAACTTTTAAAAACCGAGGATGGGACATAGTTACATATGCTCTCGCATTTAGATATAAAGAAGGACTACTAATTGATTACGCTATTAGAAAAGAAAGGCTTATGCTAGACATAAACAAATCGATAGACTCCAAAACAATGATAGATCTTATTGCAACAGGTTTACCTGGGTTTATCTTAAATAGGTTAAACAGAGATGAACTCAATGACACTACTGATTTGTTCAATGAGATAAGAAAATATGAAGGTATGATGTACAAGAAAAACTCAAGTACAATAAAGAGTTGTACATTCCTTTATAAAAATAAAACTAATGAGAAGAAGCCATGTAACACTTGTGAATCTTTGAACAAAGGAATAAGATATCATCCGGAAGAGTCATGTTGGTTCAAGAAAAATAAAAAAGAATCTGAAAAAGTTTTTAAACCCAGAAATGTAAATAACAACTCCATTATTGAAGTAGATATAAATACTGAGAAAAAAAACGAGTAAGTACACCATTAATCAAAATCAAGCTCTTATTAGAAAATAAACTAGAAGTGAGCGGCATTTATGATTCAGGCTCACAGATCTCTTTAATAAATTCAAGACTGATTAAAATAAAAGAAAAAAAGGACAATGAGAATATAGCATATATGAAAACGGTTAATGGTGTGAAAAAAACAGATGGCTTGATAACAATAAAAATAAAAATATTTGATTTAGAAGAAGAAGTGGATGTATACATAGTAGAAAATGAATATTTTGATGATTTTATAATCGGATTGGATATGATAAAGAAATTCAAACTAACCCAAAACGAGGACTTGCGGATAGAACAAAAGATAAGAACAAATAAAATAGATGAAATGTCTAAAGAAAACAGAAATGAAGAAAAGAATATAAAAACATTAGCAATAAATTTTAATGAACATATAGAAACAGAAGAGTTTGTAAGTATGACAGACCATTTAGATAATGAAAAGAAAATTGAGATCGAGAAAATAATAAAGGAATATAAAACAATTTTTGCAAAGGACAAGTATGATATAGGAACAGTTAGAGATTATGAAGCTCACATAGATTTACTAGTAAATAGATACTGTAGTAAAAGACCATACAGATGTACAATAGAAGATAAATTAGAAATTGAAAAGCAAATATCCATGTTACTAAAGAATAATTTAATAGAAGAATCCTACAGTCCTTTCGCTGCTCCAGTGACATTGGCATTTAAAAAGGGTGAAAATAGGAAATCTCGCTTGTGTATAGATTTCAGGGAACTAAATAAAATTGTTGTTCCACAAGCTCAACCTTTTCCGTTAATAGATGATTTGATTGTTAAAACTAGAAATTGTAAGTATTTTACTACACTGGATATAAATTCAGCATTCTGGGCGATACCATTACGGGTGGAAGATAGATATAAAACAGGATTTGTCACACAAGATGGCCACTTCCAGTGGACCTGCCTTCCCTTTGGCTTGAAAACATCACCAGCAATTTTCCAGAGCATTTTAAGCAATATTCTAAGAAAACACAATCTCACAGGATACTCCGTAAACTATATTGATGATATTCTGATATACTCGAACACCTTTGAAGAACATATAAAACACATAAGAAATGTATTAGAGGCAATAATACAAGAAGGCTTTAGATTGAAGTTTACGAAATGTAACTTTGCTTCAGACTCAGTAAAGTACCTCGGCCATGTAATTCAGAACAATTCGGTAAGACCACTAAAAGACAATTTGATCTCGATAAGACATTTTCCAACTCCTAAGACACAAAAGAATATCAGACAATTTTTGGGAAAAATTAACTTCTACCATGAATACATACCAAGAAGTGCAATTATTTTAGACCCATTACATAATTTATTAAGAAAAAATGAAAAGTTTGTGTGGTCAGAGAAGTGTGAAGAATCATTTAATCAAATAAAAAGATATTTATGTTCTCAACCTGTGTTGGAAATATTCGACAAAGACTTACCAATAAAAATCTTTACAGATGCGTCTTTAGAGGGTATCGGGGCAATATTAAAACAGACTCAACTAGACGGTAAAGACAAACCGGTGGCATATTTTTCAAAAAAACTAAACGAATCTCAAAAACGAAAAAAGGCCATATATTTGGAATGTATTGCTATGAAAGAAGCAGTTAAATACTGGCAACACTGGCTAATTGGAAAACATTTCACTATTTACTCAGATCATAAACCTCTAGAGAACATGAATATTAAATGCAGGACAGATGAAGAATTGGGTGACCTCACATATTACCTATCTCAATATGACTTTACAGTAAAATATATACCTGGTAAAGAAAATATAGAAGCAGACTGTTTGAGCCGAAACCCTGTATTAGAATCAGAAGATAACAAGGAGGAACTATTAAAAATAGTTAATTTAATACAAATAAAAGATATAGTTGAAGACCAAGAAAAAAATGAAACAATAAAAGAAAAGAAACAAAATCAACTACATAAAAATAAAATCTATTATAAAAAAATAAAGAAACTTGAAAAGATTATACTCTCAGAAGAATTTAGTAAAAAAATTATAAAAAAGGTGCATGAAGATTTATGCCATATTGGAATCAGACAATTACAGAAAAAAATAAGTCCACTATATACAGCAAAAAACCTAACAAAAAATATCATAAATATTTGTAAAACATGCGAAATATGCATAAAAAATAAATCAAGATGTCAAGGAAAATTTGGGTTAATGTCACAACTGGGACCAGCAACAAAACCATTTGAGATAATGTCAATGGATACTATAGGTGGCTTTGGAGGATCTAGGTCAACAAAAAAATACTTACACCTTTTAGTAGACCACTACACAAGATATGCGTTTATTGTGACTTCAAAAACACAGAACGCAAGTGACTTTATAAAACTAACAAAGAAAGTACTCGAGACAGATAAGATTGGAATAATTCTAACAGACCAATATCCAGGCATCAATTCAAAAGAATTTAAACAGTATTTGCAGGAGAATAACATCAAACTAATATTTACAGCTGTGAATACGCCATTTTCGAACGGCTTGAACGAAAGATTAAACCAAACAATAGTAAATAAAATAAGATGTAAAATAAATGAGAAAAATAATAAGAGAACATGGACAACAGTAGCAAGAGAATGTATACAGAAATATAATGAAACAGACCATTCTGTTACAGGTTTTGCACCAAAATATTTACTGGATGGTACAAATGTCAGTATTTTACCAAATGAAATTAAAACAATAGAAAAGGAAGACAAGTGGATTGCTGATAGAAGATTAGCATTAGAGAATACAATAAAATCTCACAAGTACAACAAGAAAATATTTGATAGAAATAGGAAAATACAAGAGTTCGAGATAGGAGACAGTGTATATGTAGAAAATGGAAATAGACTGAACAGGAAAAAATTAGACGAATTAAAAATAGGCCCTTTCAAGATAATAGAGAAAATATCGAACTCCATTTATAAGATTGACACTGGCAACAGAAAAACAGAATCAACTTTATTCCACATAACAAAATTACAACCTGTTACGGCAGAAGATGAAGTAGAAGAAAACGAATAGGTATAAAGATAGCTTGCAGGTGCATTGTTTGTATTATATTATTTAGAATTTTCGTTCCTATGGGGGGGAGATGTAATGAAATGACCTCCTTGGAAATGACATTTCATTTTTTTAATTTTTAAGCTGTGGATACGGGGTGACGTATCATTCAATGACAGATGAGGTTTAGATTATTTTGTGTATTTTATTGTTATAAAAACTTGTAGAGAGATAATTAAAGGGATATAATTGAGGAGGCGATATTATTAAACTTTAAATGTCGTTTCTTTGTTTTCAGGTGAGATAAAAGTGTAATTTTAGTTAAACGATAATTGTTATACCTACTGTAAAAGCATGATGAATAAAACAAATCTTTGTTTTCAGAGAAACAATTTGTGGTTTATTTCGAAAATCCTCAATAATATACCTTATATGTATTTTGTATGTATGTATTTGTGTATCTAATTTAGTATTAAGTATTTATTAAGTATTGTTACTTTCATATTTGCACTAAGTGCAACCCCATTTTGTGTCCAGGCATTTTCTGTCCATTCAAGGTTGCCTGGAAGAAATCACCTAGTGCGATAAGGACGCCAATTGTGTTTTTTATTATATGGTTTCCTTTTTGTTAATTTATAATCTTGATGTGCAATAAAGTATATAAATAAATAACTAAATGTAGCAGAATTATATTATCAGATAAGATATAATAAAAATTCCATAAAAATAAATATTACTGAAAAATGCCCATGACCTGAATGTACTCACCGCTAAGTGTGAATATAAAGTGACTAAATACAATATGTAGATATTGATTTTTTCCTTGTTTATGAATTGGGTTGTTGGTAATTTCCATAGATTTTCTACAGTTGCCAATTTTAACCCACTCATAGTAATTAGTCATGTGCAAAACACAACAGGACCTTTTCATTCTCACTACAATTGGTTTAAACAATATAAACATATGGGAACATACATTATGTTCGAGTCTGATTTATATTTTAGGTATATTCTTTTTATATAAACAGGGCTCAATTATGACATCGTTTGAATCAGCTTCTTTTTAGAGATTGTTATGTTAATAAACTATTTTCTCAATGCAGTTTCAATAACACCACATGCTCATGAATTTGTAATTTGTCTATTTTCTATCTTAAGTCATTAAATTTATGAGTTTTTGCTTTGATTTGTTCAAGTAATTTATGATTAAAAACAAACTGGGAAATAGGTGGGTATGTAATTCGATTTTATTTAGATTAGGTATACGGCAGTAGGAAGGTATGTAGAACTTTCTACACTTATCCACATCATATATGCAGTAATTGCAGTCGTAACTAACCGTTTAGCATACATACACATACTATCAATCACGAGGCAGATTCACGAGACTAGAACGTTAGTTTCAATGCCATCACAATCACAAATTAATTAGTGCACAAACAGATCTAATGTTCTACTTACAATTTCCGATGCAAATAATGTCCGGATATAAACTCCGTTATAGGAATAACATCTGAATAGTTACAAATAATGAATACATTGTTTACAAATTATGATCTCGTATAACAATACATTACAATACAATAAGCAGTACGTATCTGTTGCTCAGTCATAACATGCGGAGGAAATACTGAGTAATCACCACGTTACATGCACGATTGTATACGAAAGCGTTTACGTAGATTTCTAAAAATATAAAAAAAGTATTTTAACTTACAGTTTCAAGAATAATGTCAGAAGAGCTAATATTTTTCAACATTATCACGAATTTACAACACAGGTCAATACACGCGATCACCAGCCAAGACAACAAAAATGGCAGGCGTAGAGTTGCCGTTACCGATTTAAAATTACTAATGCATAGCGATGGGCGACTCGAGTTATCTAACTCGAGTAACTCGAGTCAGACCGTAAGCGAGTCAGCCCGAGTCAAAATATCTGCAAACCGAGTTGACCCGGAGAGCGCGCGCGGCGGGCGGTGCGGTGGGTTGGCGGCCCGCGGCTAGCCCGCGAGTCGCGAGGCCCGAACGACGCCGAGCGAGCCCGAATCAGCCCGATGACCGAACGTCCGAGCCGCGAGTGAAAGAGATAGTTTTCGTTCTTGGTTTCTTAGCAGACGGTTAGTCAGACAGAACGAGAACTAATGTGTGAGTTTTGACATAGAAAGCCAGCTCGCTTTTTTGGTTTGTTTACGTTTTTGTTATTGTTACTTCGTTCGTTGTTTATTGTTTTGTTACCAATAACCAATACCATTTCATTAGTTTGTATTAGTTATTTTTATAAAGTTACATAAATTGTATTTTTTAAACTTAAAACTGGTATTCATTCAGAAATAAGGATGTTGATTAGCTTTTTTTATAGGTGTTACTTGATAGATAGATGACCAAATACCAAACGGTGAGGTGTTTAATTTAATTCATTAAATCCCAAGCGAACGCCGGCGTTCGCGCACCTATTGTCTTTCTATTGTGTCTGTGATTTCCACGATTGAAAGGTAGGAATAAAGTGCCATTATTATTTAAGTTTCTTATTATTTACGAGATGAAAATGTTACCATTCCTTTGCGCTACATAAGTAGTTCGTTTTGTGATGTGATGTTTGTAAACGCTAATTTATAAACGTCTGATTTTTGAACGGGCTCAATTTTATTTAACTACCATTGAATTGACTCGACGCCGCCACGCAGCCCGCGGCCCGCCGAACGTAGCAAACTAGCAACCCGCGGAACGATGCACCGAGTTGAGCATTTACTGACTCGGGCGGACAACGCGGCGACGCGGCAGACTGAACGAGTCAACTCGAGTTGCAACTCGAGTTGGTAAGCGAGTCAACTCGAGTTACTCGAGTTACCAAAAAGTCGACTCGGCCCATCGCTACTAATGCAATACTAAAAATTCTCGAACAGACAATCGACTAATCACATTTTACTTTTCAATGTCCATTAGTGATGGGATTTTATCCGATTAAATACTCAAAATGAATAAATACTCAATAAATACTCGTTTTTATTGGATAAATACTCGATTAAAAACGAGTATTTATTGAATATTTATTCATTTTGATTATTTAATCGGATAAAATCCCAACACTAATGTCCATGCATACCCATAATCTCCATAGACAAAAACCAAAAGCATTCATTTCATTCAGTCAGTTGTCAGCTGACAGCTTTCATTTTTGACAACAAGCAATTTTTTAAGGTTATTATTCTTTGACAGATGAATACATTTGCAATGCTATAAAAACAATCTGTTTTAATATACAAAAAAATTACTACCTCAGATATAAATTTAAGCATATTCTATAATGATTGAAGATGAACCTACTGATTTGGACTGGGTGCAGCTCCGAAAAGAAATGGGACAGCACCAACATGTTGAAACAACGAGTGAAAAATTTTCAAGAAAATTTTCCGAAAATCCTTTTGTTCCCATAGGTATGACCGTCGAAACACTTTTAAATTGTTTATTTTAGACTGTTTGCATGACTCTAAATTATTGTCGCTGACCTAAGAATTCTAGCAAGAATTTTGCGAAAATAAATATTTGTGCCCACCTATTTTAAAACTTATGCAATACGGAATGACTAGATTATCAGTTTGCTTCTTAACGTATTGCGTCTTTTTTTGAGCTTCTAATTCTAGTGAGTTCCTTCCCCCTTACTATTCCACTCCAAGAATTGAACTCGCCTATTATGTGATTTGGTAATTGTTTCAGGATGTCTGGCCACAGCAGGAGCACTGTCCTATGGTCTTTGGAGTTTTAGAACAGGCCGTAAAAAACTATCTCAACAAATGATGCGAGTCAGAATAGTTGCACAAGGACTCACAATTACAGCATTAGTTGTTGGTGTTATGATGACCACAGGAAAAAGTCTTACTAAATAGATTATAATACTCAACTTTTACTTTTCATTATTCAACTTTCATAAGATTCAGTGGATATTTATGTAGTATATTATTGAATAGATTTATCTCAACCAAGGCATGATTTTTATTTGGATGTTAAAAATATCTAGAAACATCTGTGATGGAATAGTGAATTAACAGCACAATAAAATAATAAATGATATTATCGTAATGTGATGTTTTAGTGGACTGGTGTATGAATGAAAAGATGGGATAAATATTAAGAAAGCAAAAATATGATAGGAGGCATTTTCTACTTATACCACCATTTAAAAAAGTGTGAATTTATGCATATTATATAGGTAAAAAATAATGAATCTGAGTATGAAATTGAAGAAATTTATTTAAAACATGATAGTTACACTGGCAACTCAAAATCTAATTGAGGGGATGCATCTCGACATAGGTACATTTTCACTGTTTTTCTTACGCGATTATAACATTATTACACATATTTCACGAGATATTTTAGGCTTCTATGGAAATCAAAACTAATCCAGTTAAGACAAGACCTCTGAAAATCTGCTATTTTGCATGAACTTTGACACTTCATAATTTACTCAAAAATTAAAAAGTACAACCATACAAGCCTAGCAAATTTTATCAAGATTCTAAATAATGACAATGTTTTTCAAAAACTTTTAAGGGTTTAAAAAAAAACACGTATTTCCTGGAACAAGTTTCATAAAATATTCGAGTAAATCACGGAATTACCGAATGCTAACAGAGTTTTCAGGCGTTATCTCTCTTTTTTCGCGATGCCTTTTCGTCAAACATCGCGTTGGATTGCGTTAGATGAAGTAACAAGCTTTTAAACCATGCTCGATGTAGACGATAGGCGAGTGGAAAAGCAGCCTCTTATAGTAACATCTTCAACATTGTATGCAGACTTTCGTCCCATCATATGTCATTATTCCTCCCTGAGACAGCTGCATCAATTGGGTACCCCTACCCTCTACCCCTCTCACAGTCTTACATTGAAATACATTAGAAAAGGGAGTAACCAGTTGATGAAGCTGCCCATATCAATGATAAAACGTAAACTTAGTTTTCTTATAATAATTTAGATTTTTTGGTAATACACAAAATTGTAAAAAATATGATCTTCGAAAACGTCAACTATTTCTTAAATGCGTAAAGTGACGGCAGTTGAAAAATGTATCGGCATGTTTTCCAAAACAAAATCGCGGCGGTAAGTTCCCTCTGGTTCCCTCTTCGATGATTGACTAGAGTGAGAGGGGCCACGGTGGTTTCACCCGCAAGTCCTCACTGGACATGGCAAGTTTGGAAGGTTCGAGTCTCAGATTCAGGCGGTACATACAATGCCTGGATGTCACTATTGTGCGGACCGCCCGAGGACACGGTAGAGCATACAATGGAATTGTACCCTGTTTGTCCTCGTGGAAGCAATCGGCAGCGGTGACCTCTCGCGCCGGTCCCTGGGCTGTCGCCGGAGGACTCCGATAAGGATGGCCACATCCGTCCTCTTCGGGGCTGCGTTTAAAATTGAGTTTAGAGTTAACTCTAATGACGTCATTGGGTAAATACTCTACCCTGGCATTTTTGAACGCGAACGGGGCTCACCTGTCAATCTCAAGCATATTGCCGCTTACTCCACATATTAGAGAGCGTACCTAGCTTACTCCAACGTACCCTGCTCAAAGTTTAGGGCCCGTATTAATAAACGTTCCTCAGCCCAAGATCTCATACTTGAGACCAAGCTTGAGGTCTTGGGCCCGTATTAATAAACGATGCTCAACTCCGTCCTCAAGTGCGATATCATTTGATCCCCGATTATACGATGTCAGAAGCTCAAGATCTTTGCTAATTAATAAACACGTGAGTACAGGATCTCAGTTACCAAGATCAGCTCCTCAATGCGCTGTACTCAAGCTTAGCTTACGTGAACGATTACGTCACATTGACCGAAGTTTAAAATAACATGCCTTATAAAATACCGAATCTTGAACAAATATGATTCATTTCTTTTTATTTACTTGGCAATCCAAAAGGATTTGAAGCATTTCTTACATAAATTTTTGATAAACGATATCGCAAAGGCCATAAAATAGCATAATAGTTCTCTCTATTTCATCGTAATACCTGATTAATTCGACTCAAAATATTTACAAACTCCATGTTTCGCGCTACGCTAATCACGACCTCAAGTCCCGGTCGGTCTACACTCATGATCTGGCAGCTCAAGTACAGAGATTGTTGTAAACTAAAGTTTCGAGTTTCGTTTATTAATCAGACAACACTCGGCTGATGCCGTAAACCTAAGCTGAGCTTGAGCTCGAACTTGAGCTTAAGCTTGTGAATCTCGTTTATTAATACGATCAAGACCTCAAGCTTGGTATCAAGTACGAGATCTTGGGCTGAGGAACGTTTATTAATACGGGCCTTGTGATCGTATTAATAAACGAGATTCACAAGCTTAAGCTCAAGCTCAGCTTAGGTTTACGACATCAGCCGTGGGTTAACTCAAGGGTAGCTACATACTCGAGTTATAAAAGAACGACCCTGGGTTGCAACCAACTCTACTCGACTCTGGTTATTTTTGAACGCACTACGGGATGTTTTAAAGGTTTTGTCGCTTAGAGACCACATAAGTTAGAAAGCTTAATTTTACATGCTAAATTCTATCTAAAATGGTGGTTAAAATCTGAAAAAAAAAAACGAGTGTTCCAGTAATGTCATGACTCAAGCTCAAAATACTGTTGTCCAGAGCCACCAAAAAGAAAAAAGTAACACCATTCATTGTCGTTCATTTTTCATTCTATTTCGAAACAAACCTATTTTTTTGAAGTTCCTAGTTCAATCAATCAATCAATTTGCATCTTTTATTGTTGTTGACGCTATTTTGTATTTTAAATATTTCTTTGTAAAATGAATAATTGCCTGAGCTCTTATTAAGTGCAAGATGATGATGACCATATTGTGACCTATTTTGTGGAAAAGAGATTTTGGGATTAAAGTTAAATAAAAGCAATAATGAATGGGTTTATTGCTGTCCACTGTGGTAATATATTTTTTTATTAAATTGAATAATGTCTACTAATTGAAATCAAGAATTTACGTGTTTTAACGTAAGTTCTTACTGTTAATTAAATACTGCAGATTAAAGTAAGCCATATAACGATTTTCAGGCGCTGGCTATCACAGTGATACATTGAAGAAGGAATATCAGAAAACTTGCTTTTTAGCGTGCAGAAAAGCCGCCGAAGCACTTCAGCAGGGCGGCAACGCCGTAGATGCTGTGGAGAAAGCCATAATTGGTCTGTACTTAGTATTGATTTTTCTTACTGTGGCTAAATAGGTGGAAGATATTAGATTCTCTTCTGTTTCCTCCATTCATTAGCAGCTTACCTAAAAGTATACTCGATTATTAAATTTGTTCTCTATATTTGCGTTGAAACTATTTTCTTTGGTTTTTACAGAATTGGAGAATAGTCCACTAACAAATGCTGGATATGGATCAAATTTAAGTTGGAATGGCTATGTAGAATGTGATGCTTCAGTAATGAATGGCCAAACTCTGCATTTTGGAGCTTGTGGAGCTGTATCAAATGTCTGGAACCCTATTAGTTTAGCCAAACAACTGTGCATTAAACAATGTGACAACTTATCTCTGGGTCGAGTTCCTCCTTGCATACTTACTGGACATGGTGCTAGGTCTTGGGCAGAACGAATTGGCCTTAAAATTGTGGATGATTCCAAAATGGTTACTGCACGTTCATTTCGGAATTATAAACATTGTAAAAGGAAGCTGAAACGTTACTCAATGCAGAATGATGTTAAATTTAGCCCCTTGGACACAGTAGGGGCTATATGTGTGGATTCTAATGGTGTAGTGGCCTCTGGAGCTAGTTCTGGTGGTGTTTCTCTCAAACATGAAGGGAGGGTTGGCCAAGCAGCATCATTTGGAAGTGGTGTTTGGGCAGTGATGAGTAGGGATGGTACGAAACCCTCAGTGGCTGCCTGTACCTCAGGATGTGGAGAACATTTGATCCGAACGCAACTAGCTAAGAACTCTGCAGAAAGTTTGCTCGAGTCTTCCCCAGTTTTAGGTCTTGATAAATGTTTCAAAGAAAATTTCTTAGAGTCGCCTTTTTTATGGGATGTTCCTGAAAGACTAGGTGGCACTTTAGCTTTGAAGTTTGACTCTATAAATGGAGAGGGAGAGTTACTTTGGGGTCATACTACAAAAACAATGTGTATCGGATATATGTCTACTGAAAATGATAGACCTAAGGTACTTTTTATAATCAAAGAGATTTTTAGTAATTTATAACATGTTGTGTGGATTTACTTATGTAATATTTTGAATTGTTTCAGTGCGTCATATCCTATCTACCACAAAAAGTCGAGCCTGGACGGAAGGCAGTAGTATCAGGACAGTCATTCAAAGTATCTATGCAGTCATGCCCTGTGTTCAAGTGGGAGGTGAAGGCTGAACCCAGCTGTAATGGATCTCTCTAGATTAATGACTATTAATTAGTTGTAAGCAATAAATAAATGTGGAGTTCAGTTGATAAATAGAATTTAATAGTCTAACTTTGTTTACTTTATTTTTATTTTCTACTCCTCAGTAATATAGTTTCAAAGGAACTGTGGAAACTGGATATAGAAAGAAAGAAGAAGGGTGTTTTTTTGCTGGACTACTTTTGTTCAATCCATAAAGTTGACTGGGGTTATTTTTCAGGATTATTAATCTATCGTATTATTAAGTCGAGAGTGAATAGGTTTCTTCTAGGCAAGCGTGCTTCATCGTCGACCACATCATCGCTTACCATCAGGTGAGATAGTGGTCAAACGCAAGCCTATCATTAATAAAAAAAAAAAAAAAAAAATCTCAATGGGAAAACGGTTTTCTCAAACTTAAATTTTATTTCGTCTATTTATAAAAAGAAAAACATTTTTCCACTAAGAGAATTACTCCTAGATTGTGGGTACTTGCACAAACATTTAACCTTTACACATATACGCTTGGCAGCGCTTGGGAAGTTGCTCTCTATGCCAAGCCTTTTATTTGCTACTAGCTGTGCCCGCGACTTCGTTCGCGTGGACTACAGGATTTTGAATTTATTTTTTCTAAAATAAAAGTAGCCTATGTTACTCCTTATTACATCAGCTACCTGCCAAAAAAGTCCCGTCAAAATCGGTCCAGCCATTTCAGAGATTAGCCCGGACAAACAGACAGACAAAAATTGTAAAAAAATATTATTTTGGTGTATGTACCGTATATATATTCATATGCATGTAGTAAAAAGCGGTTATTTCAATATTACAAACAGATACTCCAATTTTATTTATATGTATAGATAAGATACCTACAAAAGCTAGTGAATGAATACTACAAAGATAAAACTTCAATTTAATTAAGTGATATATGGAAAAGATACCTATATATATAGCGACTTCGTTCGCGTGGACTGCTGGATTTTTAATTTATTTTTTCTAAAATAAAAGTATGTAACCTAAGGTATTCCTTATTACATCAGCTACCTGCCAAAAAAAATCCCGTCAAAATCGGTTTAGCCATTTCAGAGATTAGCCGGAACAAACAGACAGACAAAAATTGTAAAAAATGTTATTTTGGTGTGTGTACCTTATATATATTCTTAAGCATTGTAGTAAAAAGCGGTTATTTCAATATTACAAACAGACACTCCAATTTTATTTATACGTATAGATTCCTCTGTACGTGTTTGCCACATAACTCGTTAACGGCTTAACCGATCTGGGTAAATTTTTTGTTTCTTCAGTGTCGGTAGGTGGCGCTGTATCCAGGTTTTCATTTTTTTTGTCTGACGAAAAGCCAGCTTACGGGCAGAATGTCTGCTGGGACCGCTAGTATTCTAATATTTTTTTTGTCGCTTAATCTCGTTTTTAGATCCAATTACGTTTGTCGCTCGTAAACGTCGTTGGCGTTCATAGTATTAAACTCGAATCCCAAGACCCAAAACTACCATCTGGACCATACAAACATTTATTCCATGCGGGAATCGAAACCGTGATTTTTCTATCGAATGCGGTGATCGAACACGCAGCGTTCTTGCAATCGCTCAACCACTGCGCCAACTACTGTTTTCATAGATATTTACTCTGAGGTTTTTTTTGAGTTTTTATTAGATACTATTACTATACTATTCTATAAATAACAAACAATTCACTGTTTATTAAAGAACTGTATTCGAGAAGTTATAAATGTGTGCTAAAATATAAATTCGGTGAGAGGCATTTATTAAGTACCTACATTAATTATTATATTACAAATTATAACAGAGGGGGAGTTAAAATAAAATAATTTTGTTATCATGAAATTCGGTACATTCACTTTTTGAGTGTGGTATTGAAATAGTGTTACAATTTAACAGCCCAGCCTTTCAAAAGAAGTTGGGAAAGCATGAATTTCATTATAAACAGAAATTTAATGAAGTTTCTTTGATTCAACACATTAATTACATTTCAAACGTATTTCGGTAACTTTAACAGTATTCACATCGTAATAATGAAGAGCACCATGTATAGTACCAATTAACAAGATATAACGTAGCCAAACTACAACCAATCGCTTCTTAAAACGTTGGACAAATAAAAATTATGGGCATAAAAAGGCACTACTCTATAACAATATGTACTTGTTTTCATAAAATAACATCAAAATTATTCTGTGTATATTTGACGATAAATGCAGATCCAATCGGGTATTTTAACTTCAATATCAATACAGTTTTGTTCATGTCTATCAATATGACATATATTTTATATCGCACAAGTGCGAGATTTGCTGAGTGTTTGTTAAAATTAATAATATTAAACTTAATCTAGTTATGATCGCTAAGTAACACAATGCCGACATCTCTGTATTACGTTCATTTGTACTAGAGCAAAATATGTGATGAAAAGCCAATTTCGCTTTACAGGTTACTGTAATATTCAATTACTAATAAGTAGAAACATAGACCAGGGTCGATAATTTTTAAAACCAAAAAAAATAATAGTAGGATGAAACCCATTAGAAAAGTAGGAGAATATTATAAAAATGAAAGGAAAAATAATTTACGGGCGATCTGAGGTCGGGAAGGGGATGGGGGTGAGTTTTTAAGGGTAAAAAACGGTTTTTCTCGATTTCCGGCAAAACTAAAAGTCATATGGAAAAAAGTCAAACGGCAAAGTTGTAGGTAATAAAAAGATCTAAAACTTTTGTATTTACACTTTTTTCACATAACCTCAAAATTTATGTGAAAAATTCAAAAAACCAAGTTTTTGGTTTTTTATTTTTATCTTTTTAAAAAATAAAAAATTTTTCAAGAAATTTGGTGAAAACTTACCTTTTTATGTCCCAAATACGCTGTAATTTATTTGATTAGAAATATTTATTTTTTCACCTTATTTTGAATTAATATCGAAAAAGTACCCTAATTTTCAATCGAAAAATCACCCGTCAAAATATCAGCTTTTTTCAAAAAGTTGGTATGTTTTCTGTGCGTTGAAATCTCTACTTTCCGATGGTGAAAAAAAATATATATGTTACCGTAGCAAATCTTCTCAGAAAATGCAAAAAATCGAAAAAAACTCGAATTCGAAAAATTTTTTTCAATTATTATATACAATTTTGAGCTATTTATTAAAATTTACACTTTAATTACTCGAAAAACGTAAGAGTACATGTTACGTTGATAAAAAAAAAAAATTGCAAATCAAAATATACTACTATAATTAACAAACAAATAAGTTAATAAAATTAATATTCAATAAGACATCTACAATATTTGGAGAAAGTAGTCGAATCTTCTTTAAATTATATGCGTAGATGCCTATTTATAACTATTTTTAGATAACTTATATACCTGAGTGACCTACGAAAAATTTTAGCCCATCAAAAGGTATTTCATAGAGAAGTGGGGAAGGGGCTAGGCGGGTCTGGGTCTTACTACGTACATACCTACTATTTCTTAGCAGCTGTAACAACCGTTAGCCTAGCCAGTACCTATTCGAAATACAGTACAGTATACAACATCGTTTATAAAAATACACGTGCATGCTGAGTTTCTTTAATATAATTGTGACAAGTTTACTTAAAAAAAAAACTAACAAGATTAAAAAATAATAATCTCCTTTATTTTGCACAAACAAATTTAGTTACTCCCATGAAAAAAAAAAATTCAAAATACATAAAAAATATATTAAAAATCTATAATAAATATATATTTATATATTTTTTAATATTCTTAGCTATGTTTTTTATGTCTTTTAAGATATATTTTGAATGTATCTAAAATATATTTGAAATGTATAAAATATATATGCAAATCGGCCAAAAGTTAGTTATTAAAAATATATTTACGATAAATATTTTATATATATTTATTATAGATTTTTAATATATTTTTTATGGATTTTGAATTTTTTTTTTCATGGGAGTAACTAAATTTGTTTGTGCAAAATAAAGGAGATTATTATTTTTTAATCTTGTTAGTTTTTTTTAAGTAAACTTGTCACAATTATATTAAAGAAACTCAGCATGCACGTGTATTTTTATAAACGATGTTGTAGGTATACTGTACTGTATTTCGAATAGGTACTGGCTAGGCTAACGGTTGTTACAGCTGCTAAGAAATAGTAGGTATGTACGTAGTAAGACCCAGACCCGCCTAGCCCCTTCCCCACTTCTCTATGAAATACCTTTTGATGGGCTAAAATTTTTCGTAGGTCACTCAGGTATATAAGTTATCTAAAAATAGTTATAAATAGGCATCTACGCATATAATTTAAAGAAGATTCGACTACTTTCTCCAAATATTGTAGATGTCTTATTGAATATTAATTTTATTAACTTATTTGTTTGTTAATTATAGTAGTATATTTTGATTTGCAATTTTTTTTTTTATCAATGTAACATGTACTCTTACGTTTTTCGAGTAATTAAAGTGTAAATTTTAATAAATAGCTCAAAATTGTATATAATAATTGAAAAAAATTTTTCGAATTCGAGTTTTTTTCGATTTTTTGCATTTTCTGAGAAGATTTGCTACGGTAACATATATTTTTTTTTTCACCATCGGAAAGTAGAGATTTCAACGAACAGAAAACATACCAACTTTTTGGAAAAAGCTGATATTTTGACGGGTGATTTTTCGATTGAAAATTAGGGTGCTTTTTCGATATTAATTCAAAATAAGGTGAAAAAATAAATATTTCTAATCAAATAAATTACAGCGTATTTGGGACATAAAAAGGTAAGTTTTCACCAAATTTCTTGAAAAAATTTTTATTTTTTAAAAAGATAAAAATAAAAAACCAAAAACTTGGTTTTTTGAATTTTTCACATAAATTTTGAGGTTATGTGAAAAAAGTGTAAATACAAAAGTTTTAGATCTTTTTATTACCTACAACTTTGCCGTTTGACTTTTTTCCATAGGACTTTTAGTTTTGCCGGAAATCGAGAAAAACCGTTTTTTACCCTTAAAAACTCACCCCCATCCCCTTCCCGACCTCAGATCGCCCGTAAATTATTTTTCCTTTCATTTTTATAATATTCTCCTCCTTTTCTAATGGGTTTCATCCTACTATTATTTTTTTTCACTTTCTATTATTTTTAAAGGCTTCTACCCTGGTCTAACAGTGAAGTTACAAACTTAAAAATATATCAAAGTGGGTACGCAAAGTACATGTACATTAAAACTTAATTTTAAAAGAACATACACATGATATTAATTTAAAAAAACGTATTTTGTACATAAATGTGCTGTATATTATGCTTAACAGTTCATTAAAAATAAATTTAAATTATGTTTAAACTGAAACACGAAAATGATATAATAAGTAATATCAGTAGTTACAGTATCACTGGCAAGGAAATAATATTACCTATAAAGAAACATCACAAACTGAGCCGATCAATTAATTAAACTTATATTTACATTAAAAAATATTTATTTATAAATTGATAAGATAGGTAGCCTCAAAAATTATGTTCGAGTATTAATCTCAAATAGAAAGTAAATAAAATTGATGTAATCTAAGATAAATCATTTGGTCCTGTGAAAATAAATTCATCATACATTAATAAATAGTAATAAATGCATAGATATTTAATTTATACATTTTGTTAAGTCTGTATTCAATGGCGGAATGATAAGTTCATATGTCACCGTCCCAGTCTGATACTTTATTCCATTAGTATTTTGAGGGCGCAAAGGAAGACCATTTGGTCTATGGTTGTGCCTAGTTGTATAGTCTGTGCGATAAAAGAACCGTCGTGGCGTAAAGTGAAAACAACATTAAAGATTTTAAGTAAAGTCCGTCTAATGAAAGCGTGACCTGAGAAAAGGAGGTTACAACCAAAAATTTTGAATGTGGTATTATTGAAATAGTAGGAGAAAAAAGTTTTGATACTAGAGTATTTTTTGTATTTATGACAGTTATATAATAGTTGCACAAGAACTTAAATCCTAGTCAAAAACATGTGTGTAGACTTAATTATTTGGTGGGTGTATGGTAAATGTCAATAACACACAAAATGTTAGATACTATTCAAAATTATTTTATTTTATCTGATCTCTCAAATGTCGCTATATAATATTTAAATAATATTCTTTATTTTCCATTTGGCGTTCTGGCAAGAATACCAAGTGCACAACACCGTGATAGTCAAATAAAATAGTCAACAAGATTTCAACTTCATCACGTCTCGCCAACACTATTAATGTGTTTCAAGATTGTTGGGTTGGAATCGATTCGTTTTAGCATAGAGAAAATTCAGATCTTTTGGGATTAGTCAAGTGGGAACATGTTTTATACTCCAGTGATTGTTTCAAATGATACGGATCGACTCGTGCGACAAAAAGTTCAGCAGCTGCTGCAGCAGCATCTCTCTCAAACTTGAACTAGGATTTTTGCGATTTTAACTTCAGTTGCAGACTTTCATGCACTACCAGACAGAGTGAGGCAAATCTTTCATTACATCTCAACTGCTTTTGAACGCATTCTACCACTCACTAGCATGTGCTTTTGATTAAGTCGATTCACCAAAAGCCTTCTTTGTTCGATGTTTTTGTCCATTATAAAATTCGCAATATGTCAGATTATCTAAAAATATAAGAAAAAAAAAACATTATATCCTTAATATAACTATCTAATAATATTAGTTGACAAGGATCAAGATTGTAACGTCATACTAACTTAAAAATCAGAAATCGTATGTAAACAATGTTGGTTTTCATTGAAAACACCTTCTTTCTCTTCTTGTTTTTGTTTGAACTTATTAACCATAGTGTGTAGCAGTTTTTGCACGTTACTGTTTATTGTTTTTCCCACAATTAAGCAATTATTCTTGAAAAATAAATATCAGTTTCCAAAAACTGACAATTGCAACCATAGACTTTGACGTGATTTTTTTCGGCAAAACAATGTTGCCAATTTAATTTAAAAAAAAAACTCCAGGTTACGCTTTCAGTAGACGCACTCTAGCAACCCAACCCAGCCATCCGTCAAATGCTAAACGTCATATCATTTTGACACCGGTTTATTTATTATGTTATTTTATTGTGATTTTTAATCGAAATCTTTAGAAATGTGATAAAAAATTTCACTGAGCTGCAAGGGAAATAATATTTGATATATTACAGTTTTGCCAAAGATAACAAATGGCAAATCACACCATTATTGATCAAAACAAAGTCATGAACTTGGGAAACATTGGTATGCTGTTTTTTTGGTACTTAAAACTTTTATTTTAATGTTTTTAGACTTCCTAGGTAAACTCCTGTCCCTGTTATCTCCAAATATATATAAATTAAACGGAAATTCATTTAAACATGATGATATTTGATTATTTTGTTTTGGTCAATATTTTCGATGGCTAGTATAAAGAGTATTGATACTTTAAATTTATAATGCGTTTTTCGAATAACTTAGAATATTTCTTTTCAGAAATCAATTCCCGAATTGAGTTACGAAGATTTTTCCGAATTGCAAACATTTTTTTTTTTGTGGCGGATCTACAAATTTACAATTTTCAGAATTTTTCCTGTACTTGTTCTATGAGACCTTGATTTATGCCAAATTTCAGGATTCTAGGTCAACGGGATTCACCCTATGAACTTTGATTCCCTTCAGTATCGAAATATACGCTTTTTTGCGACATAAACGGCCGTATCTTTTTTTTCGTTAACTCAGAAGTCTGATTTTTTCATAACTTCAAAAGACCGCAGACTAGAGTGTATAGTTTTAATTTTAACTCGATACCTCCAAGCGTTCTTGTGTTAAAGGTTCTTAACAGATAAACAGACGGACAACAAAGTGATCCCAAGGATTTTATATAAGAGATGGTCCCAACAGGCTAAATAGATTTTTTACGAAGCAACATTACAAATCCTGAAGTGTACTTTATTTTCATAGTCATTAAGTTCATATTTTTCATTGATTAGCAAAAGGAAAAAATGTACTGAGGAAGACAAGGAGAAAGTGGTAGTTTTTACCTTTATATTTAACTAGGGTAAACATAAACTTGCGGTTAGCTACAATATTCCAGTCAGTGATAATAGACCGATCCCAGTCAAAGTGATAGAACCATTTTCGTTGGAACTGGGTAAGTGGTCGTTGGTGGAACCTACCTAGATAGGCAGTACAGCAGTTTCTTCACGCTATTTTCCTTTATCGGTTCGTGTTTTTATTTAAATGTTCATCATCATTACAATCGAAAGACGTCCACTGTTCGGCATAGGCCTCCCCCAGGTGTCGCCACAATTAACGGTTTGTTACTCATTACGCAAAAACTTATAAACGGATGAATTTAATGATAAACGTTGCAATAATATAGCTTATAACCTATATTTTTGCTAAGTTTCAACACGTGAGCAAGTTCAATAAATAGGCTACTAATATTATAAATGCGAAAGTTTGTGAAGATGGATGGAGGTACTCGTATGTATGGATGTGTTGCGCAAAAACTACTAGACAGATGAACTTAATCATAAACATTGCAATAAAATAGCACATAAGCTATAACTTTGCAGTTTCATTAGGTGAGCAAATTCAGCCAATGGGATAATTTTTATTATAGGGTGAAGCCACTGGAAGAAGCTAATCTAACATAGTTTCAAAATATCAAGATTTAACAGTCGCATTATAATGACGTCACAATGTTGCTTACATAACAAAAACGATATTTATCTACAGCAGCGCCCTCAAATCCCACGATGGTTTACTTTCCGCACAGACTCTATCTATCTAGATTAAGGTCTGAAAAATAATGTTTTATCGAGAGCATAAAAATATGTATTATTGTTTATATAATAGCTACCATCTAATATTTAGTCAATCGCATTAATCAAATAAATTAAGTTTGTACTTAATTTTTATTTAAAAAAAAAGTAGCTGCCAGAAAGGTTTAGCGAATTAATAAAAAACCTACTCATCTACTATTAAATACTAGTTAATTGTTATGAAATTGTTTTACAAGTAATTTACGTACCATGTCTCACAATGCTCACTGGTGTTCATGTCACAAACCTTTACGTTACAGGTCTTTAAAGCTTAAAGGAAATTTATTGTCACCCATATCAACAAATTAAATGCCAACTAATACTGCTTTTACAATAAAATAAAAAAGAAGTTTATCACAACATTATCAATCATTGCCAATTTGTCATAAGTATAAATGTTTGATTACTCCAACCACGCTATAATTCCGAATATCGTATAATTCGAAATACAAGGCATCTCATCAGTCTGTATTATATTCCACACATTAATCCTACTTTATAATAAACATTTAAAAAAATACGTTACACGCAACCATACTCGTACCAAATTGCAGATTCTTTCGAGTTGTCCGTTTTTTCGTTTCGATTTACTGACCTTCTGTCATTTCTCAGGTCATCTCTTTCCGGTAAGCTCTCTTCGACTGCTGAACGGGAGTGTTCAGACATGGATCGATGGAGGTCTGCGGGTGGCCTATCGTTCATACTCTGGCAGGCACCGTCACCGATGACGGTGGATATTCGATTGTATACCAAGTACGTCGGAGGAGTTTCTTTTATAGGAGTGCTTTGTGGCTTACTGTTCAGATTGGCGCTGGGATCATCGTCGGCCACGTACACTGTGCGGCGAGTCCCGGCTGTGCCAAAAGGAGTCGGTGTTGAGGCTGAAAAATATATTCAGTAAATAAGACCAACGAAATCGAAAACAAATTGTTTCGTACATGAGAGATTACATTAAAACAGTCAGTAAAACGCTTAAAATAAATTATAGTGAACTATCTACAACATAGGTACCTGTTGGTAGACCTGTATCCAATCCTTGACCTTCTAAACCTTGGAAGCTATTTCTGTGTGACGGCGGCACCGCCTTGTGCGGTCTCCTCCGCAATGACGCTCTTATAAGCGCATCGTCACCTCCACCACTGTGTATCGATGTCCCAGAGAGCCTTCGCACAAAGTTACTTTCATTAGTCAATCTAGTTGAATCCAGGCTTGGTATTGATCCACTTATATCTATATTGTCAGATTTCTTCAGAAGCTTATCATCAAATCGTCTTGTGAAACTAGAATCTATACTGTGCCTCGGCGATTCCGCACTTGGATGGGAAGAACCCTGATCTTGGTCCGAATTCTTCGACAGTTTTTCTAATTCCTGGCTGCCGGGGTCCGATTCGCCCGATTCTGAACCAGCCAAAGTCAATTGAGATTTTGAGCGACTCGCGTCTTCGATTCGTTTGTTGTTTCTCGTCGGAACTTTATTAATTAAATCGGTGCCAGCTTTACGGACCCTTTTCACAAAAGACGCACCGAAGCCGCGTCTTTTCGTAGTGCAATTATCTAATTTCTTATAATGTTCCATGATTTTCTCTTCTAATTTTTCTTTCTGACGACATAGCGCATTTACTTTGTCAGCAAACATCTTTTCTTCTTCATGATAATGTTGTTTATCTTTTAATGAGTGAGCAAGCAGTTCATGGTATTGCGTCAAAAGCTGTGATACGTGATCCATTAGAGAGCGTCTGTCCGCATCTAGACTTTTATTCATTTGAATCAACATTTCGCAATGTTGATTGGTTTTATTAATTTCTAACTCCATGCTTGTAATGATCTCAACCTTAGTATTGATTTCTCCTGAAATCTCTGTATTTCGTAGTTTCAATTGTGTAACCTCGCTTCTAAGATTTCTGTATTCTTCTTGCATGTTTCTGTATTCATTCTTTAATCTATCACTAGCTGTAAAGAGGTTCCTAAAATCATCCTTTAGTTTGGAATGCTCTGCTCTAAGATTAACTAGATTTCTGGACTCAATCTTTAAGTTGTCTCTTTCAACTTCGGATTCCGTTACTTTTTTCTCTAAATGCGTCAACTTTTCTTTTAGTTCGCGATTTTCAAGTTTTAAGTCCCTAACGATGATTTTGACTGGCTCTCGCTCGCTAAGCAATGTTTCATATTCGGTGTTCAGTTGCTCATGAAGTGTTTGTAGGGCAACTTGGTCTCTCAGAAGGTTA
The DNA here is from genome assembly GCA_910589285.2 of Mythimna ferrago. NCBI lineage: Eukaryota > Metazoa > Arthropoda > Insecta > Lepidoptera > Noctuidae > Mythimna > Mythimna ferrago. The sequence continues at coordinate 15,486,403 of OU342684.1, read as the reverse complement.
TCTTGTTTATCTTTCAGAACCTCCAGCTGTTTGATAATTTCTTCCTTTTCAGCAGCAAGTTGACTGTTTGCAAGTTGCAAAGTCATTTGTTGAGATATCAAAGATCCGTTTTGGGAGTTCAAAGTTGCAATATTGACTTGTAGTTTAGCATTTTCAGCTTGACTGTTTTCTAGAGAAGCTTGTAATGCCGCAAGATCGGAGGTGAGCTGTTCAATTTGAGGGTTAACTAAACTATCATCACTGTTCATGTTATCATTGTCATGGTTGCAGTCACATGGAACCAGTTTCATTAAGTTGGCTTTAGCAGCAATTTCTGATATTAAGCCTTCATGATCAACATTTGTAATGACCTTTTCCAGCAAGTCTTCTATACTAACATCTCGACTCAACACTTCAGATGCATTGATGCCTAATTTGTCCATACAATTTCTAAGTTTATCGAAATTAACCTTTTCTGTAATAAGATCTTTTTGCAGAGTTTGAATTGTTTCAGAGTCAACTTTCTTTTGTGATTTAAGCTCTTGAGTCTTTTGTTCCAAGTCTTGGACTTTGCTGGTTATAGTATGGCTGATTTCAAGTTCTCTTGCCAACCTCTCCAGTTCCTTTTTCTTGAGCTCAATTTCAGTCGTAAGTTTATCAAGAGAGACATCCTTTTCCTCAACTGCTTCCCTCAACTTGTTAACTTCCCTTTGTAAGTTGTGCGTGTCTCTTTCACTGTATGTAAGTTTAGTTTTTAATTCCTCAGTTAGAATTATGAGACCAGTCACCTTATCAGCTTCAGGCTTTATAAGATTAAGCTCTTTAGTTCTGGCATCCAAAGACTTTTCTAATTCGTCAGCTCTTCTTTGAATAGAGTCACATAACATTTGAATTCGCTGTTTGTCTTTGGTTATAGACTCTAAATGTTTTTCAAAATCTTGTAATTTGTTTTTTTCTGAGTCTCGATCAATTGCTTGGCGATCAATGAAAGTCTTCTGGCTGTCGAAAGAATCTTGTAGCTTTCTATTTTCTTCTAAAGCGTTTCTGAAAACTTCTTCCAGCTCAGCGTTTTGTTGCATGACTCTGTTACAATTTTCCTGAAGCTGTTCGCATTTCAGAGACAATTTCTTCTTTTCTTTTTCTAACTCTAGTATTTTGTCACTGCTCTCCAGTAATGATTGTTCTCTTAAGTTGTCTATAGTTGATAGCAGTCTTTTATTTTCTAGTTCGAGTTTCAAAGCTCTTGCTTGAGCATTGCTAGTCAGTTGTTCAGATAAGCTGTTCTCTCCAGATTCCAGAGTGCTTTCGCCTTCATTGTCAGTATCTAGGTTACTGTTGTTGCTTTCACTCAGTACTGACTTGGTAATGTATTGCAGATGGTTATTTTCTTCTATGAGTTCTTGGATCTTTTGTTGGTCTGCATCTCTTTCCTTAAAACAATAGGTATATATGAATTTAACACTTGCTACCATATCTTTAATTACTAATGGTTATATTATACATTCGTTTAACTTACCAGTGCAATATCATTAGCCTCCCTCTTCAGCTTGATCATGGCTGCCTCTAAAGTAAGACATTGTTCGGCGCGTTTCCTTGCTCTCTGCAGTTGTTCTTCCAAGGCGTCTCTTGTTTCCATTAAAGCTTTGTTATCTTCGCGAAGTTCGGTAACCCTTGTTTTGTAATATTCCGCGTCAGCTAGACGATCGCGGTACCTTTGGATTTCTTGTTCAAGTCTATAAAGAAAATAACATTTTTATTATTATTTAGCCATTTATTATTCCTTATTATTAATAATTACACATTCATTTATTTTTATGTTTTCAGTTTTCATAATATAGAACCTCTTTTTAAGTAATGAGCTCTTCCTTTTTTTAATATACAAGTACATTAAATAAAACATACCAAATAAAAATATAAATATCTTATTTTAGTCCTTTAATTTATACACCTTTAAATTTTGATCGTTTTAATCCCGTGGAGTTAGTATGCAACGCCGACTACTACCTACAAGTCATTGGACTCGCTCAGCTGACCTTTTCTTAAAGAAATTAATTTCGTACATGCGTAAATTAATAAGACTTTTTTTAAAAAAGTACTTTATTTTTTTAATTTTATATTTACAAATCGATAGTGTTTCATGTACCGGATCGACCCTCCACAGGATTAAAACAATCAAAATTAGCGGTGTATTTTTACAAAAATTTACCATCACCCTCCTACCCTTATCTAGGAATAAAGGTAGAAGGATGATAATTTGGCATCAGCTCATCACATCTTCATCCTTATATTTCTATAAGTCATCAAGTTTACAAACAATTAATTTTATATTATACCTGTCACATCGCTCAGCCTTTTCCCTTAGAGCATCAACTTCGTCTCTATAGCTAGCTGATTTCCTGGCTTCGTTGAACCACTCCTGACTGTCAGAGCGTAACTTTCCCAACACCAGCTTGGTGTGCTCCAGTTCCTCCCGACATTCTGACAACTGTTCAGATTTCTCTTCCCTAAAACATTACAATTCTCATATAAATATTATTAGTAATATATGTGTTTAAGTGTGTGTATGTTTGTTATTATTATTATTTATTAGTATTATTAGTAGTTGAAAACAAATGTCTGCAGAAATGTTCTTGTTCAGCAGAGCTGCTTAACCTTTTGAATGTCTTAAGTTACACAGTTCGACATAAGCCATTGTCTTTCTATTGTGTCTCTAATTATGGCATTCGAAGAGTTAAACACTTATTGCACCTTCAGTAGAAACAAGATTTTAATGAAAATATTTTTTTCATAGCAAGCTTTTATACCTATATAATTAATGCTCGTTAAGACGAATCATACGAGCCCAAACTCGATGGGGTTGTGTCGTATAACTACCAAGTTCCTATAGCCACCTTCCAGTTGCATCATCAGATCAGCTCCACGTCATAATGACTGCATTGTCATCTGATTTACACATGCATGCAAAATTTCAGCCCAATCGGTAACTGGGAAGTGGATCAAATTTAATTTGCAAGATTTGATGACAGACAAAACATCGGGACAGGTGAAACTAAATAAAAGCTTGTAAAGAGGCACATTTGTCAAAAATTGAAATAGTTGTAGACAAGTAATTTAATTTTTATTTCTTGTAATGTCGTTTGTAAATAATTTTAGAGCAACACAATGCAGAGCATTTTAACTCTTTTTTTGGCATTCTAAATGCAAAAAAAAATATATTTAAAAATGGCTCTCCCGGGCCATTGTGCCCTTATGTTACCGAAGGTGCTATAATTATGTATTGCCAAATAAAAAATGACTTCATTTTAAAATACCCACAATTCTTGTCTCTGCTTCCTAAGTCGTGCTTTCCAATCAGCCAGCTCCACAGCGAGATGTTGACTATCTCCATTATTTTGGTTAACATTTTGCGTCGATCTATTCTTTCCGTTTTTGTTTTCATTGTCGTTCTCACATAAACCTTCATGGAGAACTAAGGAAGCCCAGTTTTGTAGATAGTGATCGCGTTCTTTGGCCAGTCGTCGCATGTGATTGAACATCGTCGGCGATTGGAAGAGATCGATAGCATCCGGCGTCAATACAACTGTTTGCATGTCTGTAACCTTAAAAACAGACAACAAAATTTATAACATAACATATTATGCACTTTTCATAAACTTTATTAATACCTATTGGAACTCAACAACAACTAAGATAATGGTGTCTACATAATTTGTGAGAAAGAAGAGATAGAATCACGTTTTAGGAGGATAATTTGGGATTAAATCACAATAATATTATAAAACGGAAAGTTTGTATGTTTTTCACTTCTTCACGCTCGAAAGGCTGAATGGATTTCGATGAAAATTGGTACACGGGTAGACGTGACCATGTCCTGGAATAGCACATAGGATACTTTTTATCCCGGGAGTATGTTCCCTTTAGATATTTTTTTACTACCACGCGAGCGGAGCTGCTGGCAGCAACTAGTAAACACTATATATAATATAATGTTATAAAGAAGTAAAGTTTGTTTTTGTATTTGTAGGAGGTAATCTCTGGAAGTACTGTTTCCATTGCTAAAATTTTTTCACCGATAGAAAGCTGCTTTATTCCTAATTGACATAGGCTATGTTTTATGAACGCGGGCGAAGTCGCGGGCAAAAGCTAGTTTTTCATAAAGAACGTCTTTTTATAAAATTCTGCTGAATTTCGATAACTAAGATCATCAACAAAACCTATCAAGAACAATTACCCAACTAAATAAAAATAATATATAATGACTTAATTTTGCAATAAACTGGAGGAAACTATCAATCAGAACATCAAGTATTGCATAGCTTCTCACTAGCTCTTGCGACATTTGACAACCAGTTAGTGTAATGTCAAAGGTCCGTCAAGGACATCCTACTTCACAGTTAGTTGTGACATCTGTTGACCGTTCACATGTTAATGTAAACAAAATGTGTCTTCACATATTTGAACTCAATGTATGTACTATAAATATCAGGGATCAGGGACTATTGTAAATGCAGTTGATGACAACTTTTTTTTTTGAGGTGGTATATCATCCAATAACTTATCCCTCTCTGGGTGGAGCAAGTGGGTGTCAGAATTTAAGTAACTAAAACCCCTCTATGTTCCTTCAGTTACCTTTTGTGTTCCAGGGCCAGTAATTCTTTCAAATGTTCCTGCATCATTAGGCTGGCAACACATTTATATATGTATACTTTTTTTCTTATGTTTTCCTAATACAATTTTCTTTTTATGTGCCTACCATATAGTCTCTGCACCACTTGACTGCCAGAGAATGCCTAAGGCAATAAGTCCGCTTATGTACTTTGTGTTGCATGAAGATTAAATAAATAAAAATTTCAAAGTTCATTCATCAATGCGATGAACTATGGGTGTTTTATAGCACTGATCTGCCCAACTCTTTGGTTTCTCTCTGGGTGTTATTTATCTAGAAATATATAGGTATATTTATCAGTTGTCTAGTATTCATAGCACAAGCTCTGCTTAGTTTGATAGTTTGGGACTAGATCGCACTGAGTGAAAGTCGTGGAACATTATTATTATTAAATACAGGTGATGTGATGTTATATTATGCATTGTGTTTAGCAGGGACAATAACTTATATATAATTTAAATATATTTAATGTACTTATTAAAATATTATTCCTTGGTATCATACTGACCTACTTTATTTATCTAATCTTCAAAAAACACAAAGTATGTAAGCTTGTATTTTTAAAAGACAATCGTCAGTCAAGTCATGCTTGGCTGGTTCTTTTATCAGTTGCATGGCTGAGGTAGGCCTGTTTAAGTGTGTACATTTCCTTACTCATAAATGGACAGCTGACACATACATTAAACCTGAATGGAACCTCAAAGCAAAGGGCCTTGAATACTTTATGTACTGTGTTAACTACCAAACTGAGTAGCACATTACAATTTGTTTTTTTTAATTAAAGTTACAAGACTGTTGTGACATATTTATTTTATTGATTTTTGAAAATGTGGACTAATTTTATGAATAATATTGTATACTGACATGAGTAATATTTTTATAGTAATTCTTTCTTTTTTAATAATGATAATAATTGACATCAAATTATAAATGTCTACAGTATTGTACACCTTATGAGTATGTTGCAGCAACTTTAATGGCAAAAAAATTATTCATACCTGTTTGATACATTCCACAATGTTGTGCTGCAGATCAACATTGAGTTCCTTGATTCTTGTGATGAACAGTTCTTTATTAGGGCACTGCACAGCTGCCCCAAGGAGGAGCAGGATCAAAAGCTTCATGGTTTCCAGACCCTCCCTAGATTCAGGTGACTTCCCCAAGCATATACACTCAGGGACCACCAGGAGAGTCATTCCCAGTTCTTCTTCATACAAGCTCTTCACATTTTTGATGATGGCATCAAAGTTCTTCACTCTGCCTAGTATCAGGGCTTGGTCTTCTAAGCCAGCTAATTTCGTGATGTGACATGATGGTTCTGGGTCTATCTGGAGGTAGACTTGATGTAGGATGTCTCCATTGAACAGAGATGAATACTCTGTGATGACGTCTGGATTTGGTACACATGATTTGATCTGCAAATTGTATGTTGAGCATTATTAACCTTTCAATCGTGGAAATTACAGACACAACAGAAAGACAATAGGTGCGCGAACACCGGCGTTCGCTTGGGATTTAATGAATTAAACTACTGTTTATTTCTAGCTTTTTTTAAGAAATTGCTCCAAAATGAAAAGCCAAGAAAGTTCAATCCCTTAAGTTTATGATCAATTATGTGCTATATGGCTCATCAAGACATTATGTGAAGAATTTCTCTTTGTTATTAATATGTGTATTCTGTATTCAATGGTAGCACATACCAACAATGGATCAATGAACATCTGTGGGAACTTCACTGTTAATGCAGTACATAGATATTGAATACAAACTCTCTTTTTATTATAAAAGCAGTTGATATCATTGCTTGCCTAATGAAATCTCTACAAAAGATAATTTCCATTTTTTTTAAACAATCAATATCACTCATTCAAACCTATCAGTTTACATTTTTTCAAGTGTGTCTTGTTGTTATGTCTATTTTTATCACAAACATTTACATGTCTATTTATAACTTTCATTTGATGTGTCTTTGTAATCATTTGGTAACAGCTGGAAGATGTACCTGGTTTATGACAATAGCTATAACACATTTAAATTGTAAAAGGGATAAAAGTAAGAACTGAACTACCATCCATTACAAAACAACTTGATCACTCGAGTATGACAACAGAGAAAACAATAACTATAAATTATCACACCCTTGATGAGAACCTAAAAATAAATAATGACTAGATCATGCAGAAATTACAAAATGCCACATTCATTCATACGGAACGGCTGGCTAAATCTATCTCACGCTTCATTTTTACGCGCACAGTAATAAAAACAGAGGCACGAATCGTTGTGCACTCACCCACGAAACTAGAGGCCCGTTCAAGAACTCGTCGATTTCGGTACCAGACGCGGCCATCCTTGCCATGCGTTAGGATGAACGGAACCTACTCCTCTGCGTTTGTCCGGCACGCATTGCATCGAAGCAGTGCTCAGGATGAATACAAGCAGCAATTTCACTTAACATCTGCAGTAAATGAGAAAAAATTCGTACTACTTTGTACTACTTGTTCTGAATGAAATCAAGTTGACATTTATTAATTGAGTGACGTTCGGTTGTTCAGTTCAACTATAGCACAGATAACATACATGTTATAAGACATTTTTAGGCGATTTTTAGTATCGATATATCAATCTTGATGTTTTCAAAAATATCGATATCAATTTATATCGATACTTTTTTGCATTTCTGACATCCTACGTCAAAATGATTCTTTTTTATTTACCCCTTAGGGAAGGCTAAAGTCGTTCGACCATATCACCTTGTCTTTCGTCCACGTTTTCTTGCGTAACGTCAAAATGAGTGAATGATAAGGGTTTTTTTTGTTTATTGTCTGTGCGATAAAAGAACCGTCGTGGCGTAAAGTGAAAACAACATTAAAGATTTTAAGTAGCAACCCAACCCAGCCATCCGTCAAATGCCAAACGTCATATAATATTGACACCGGTTTATTTATTATGTTATTTTATTGTGATTTTTAATTGAAATCTTCAGAAATGTGATAAAAAATTTCACTGAGCTGCACGGGAAATAATATTTAATATATTACATTTACGCCGTTTGAGGTTTTCTGCACCTGCAGCAGCCGCCCCAGCACAGCCCGCCGTACTCAGAAGATGGGATGGCGCAAGGGTATCGACACATGTTGCATCCCACACCAAAGGCCTACCCAATTTCCAAGGCATTATAGTCATCCCATCTGGCCTCTTCCCATCGTCACGTGCCAAGCCATTGGGTTCTAAAACAGCTGGCACCCCGGCGGTGACAAGAGCTCGACGGATGATGTCATTAATACTGGCATGCCGTGCTATCCGACCAGCGCTTCTGCTGCAAGATAGGCCATGGTGTCCGAGGCGGTCGACTGCTTCGCCACACTGACATCGATGTGGAGCTCCACTAGGAGCACCTAGACGCAGGCATGTAGCGATCCGGAAGGTGGTGTCACTTAACAAAGTACCTATGTTAGGTGACGGTAAAGCCTGTAGCCAAAGGCCCGACTCCCATTCACCCACAGCCAGTAGGCGAGCGCGCTCAGCAGTATTGGTGGACGTATTAATGAGATTATTCCGTACCAACCTGCAGAGCGGCTCATCCCACTGTCTCTGGAAAGATGGATTTTCGGGCAACGCCTTGTCCGGGCAAGTGATTTTCCAGGCGCTTACTGCATCGGCCAAGCACGGCACCTCACAGCTAACCAGTGATGGAGTCAAAATTCTTTTGGTCAACTGTTGAGTGCTGTGGACCGAAGACAGGAACGCCGGTAGGCTTACACTAGAAATTTTGCGGATGCCGAGCCCACCAAAACGAATGGGTAGCGTGGCTTGTAGCCACGCTCGGTCATCCAGGGCCACATTTAAAATGGAAGTCAGAGTATACCGAATTGTCTGATCAATTTTGTCCAAGAGATGTGGCTGCTTCCATAAAGGGGAAGAGCGGAGAAAATACATGAAATTTGGTGCAAAACAACAATACCGTATGAGGGTGAAGGCCGAATGTAGGTTAATTTTAGAAAGTCTTTCCGAAATGTTTTTAAAACGTTCAATTTTGTCGTCAATGAATAAAGAAAAACTGTCTTCCAAAATTGGAGAACCTAGGAGGTGCAGTGTACTTTTATCTATAATTTTGATTTCGGGAGCTATTGAATAAAATTTCTGTAGAGTCGATTGTCTGTCAGTACTGTCAGGAACAAAAATTTCGCATTTTGAATGATTTAGATCAAGGCCGATGGATCGAAATTGGTCTTTCAGGAATTGGAAATCTTTCAAAACAGTATCTACCTCACCTCCCAGGGTTCCATCATCCAAATACCATAGGTTAAATTTCGAATTTAGTTGTTGGATGATTGGATGGATAGCCAAACTGAAAATGACTGGCCCGAGAGGGTCACCTTGTTGGCATCCAACTGCAGATTCCAGAACCTTGTTTTTATACAATAATTTAGATGGATGCCTATAGCATTGCCACAAAAAGCCGAAAATTTCTGGAAGTTCTTTTTTTGCTTCAGCCAACAAAGTGTCCCTGTTTACAGAATTAAAGGCGTTTTTAACGTCAACCTTGAGGATGACCTTACCCTTATCAGAATTTAATAACGGCGTAAATATAATAACCTCATTGGAAGTTATGTGTTTGAGCCGTTTGGGGTTGAAACTCTAGGGCCATGGGGTCCGAGCGCTCATCGAGTTGTCCGAGATATCAGCAAACAGTTGGTCGACTCTTCGCGTGACCAGAGGGCTGGACTGTTCTTCTGTCAACGAATCAGCATTGCCATCCAGCGTGGCAATGCTGCCAGCGTTCTGGGCACTTTTCCCACTGACATCGATGTGGACGAATTTTTTGATGCCCTCTAAGTTTTTCCCCGTTTTTCAGCCTTTTTTACTCGTTTGTACATATTGTTATTTTAAGTTTGTATATATATACCTAGTGATTATTTATTAGATTAATTGATATCATATAAATTGAATTACAACAATATATTACAGTTTTTCCAAAGATAACAAATGGCATATCACACCATTATTGATCAAAACAAAGTCACGAACTTGGGAAATATTGGTATGCTGTTTTTTTGGTACGTAACACTTTTATTTTAATGTTTTTTGACTTCCTAGGTAAACTCCTGTCCCTGTTATCTCCAAATATATATAAATTAAACGGAAATTCATTTATACATGACGATATTTATTTATTTTGTTTTGGTCAATATTTTCTATGGCTAGTATAAAGAGTATTGATACTTTAAATTTATAATGCGTTTCGACTAACTTAGAATATTTCTTTTCAGGCTTGAGTACGGATACAGTAACTAAAATAAAAAAGGCCAAGTGCGAGTCGGACTCGCGCACTGAGGATTCTGTACAAATTTACCTATGAAATCAATTCCCGAATTGAGTTATGAAGATTTTTCCGAATTACAAACAATTTTTTTTTGTGGCGTATCTACAAATTTACAATTTTCAGATTTTTCCCTGTACTTGTTCTATGAGACCTTGATTTATGCCAAATTTCAGGATTTAATTTATTAAACCCCAAGCGAACGCAGGCGTTCGCACACCTATTGTCTTTCAATTGTGTCTGTAATTTCCAAGATTGAAAGGTTAAGGTCAACGGGATTCACCCCATGAACTTTGATTCCCTTGATTATAGAAATATACGTTTTTTTGCGACATAAACGGCCGTATCTTTTTTTTTTCGTTAACTCAGAAGTCTGATTTTTTCACAACTTCAAAAGACCGCAGACTTGAGCGTATGGTTTTAATTTTAACTCGATACCTCCAAGCGTTAAATGGTCTTAACAGATAAACAGACGGACAACCAAGTGATCCCAAAGATCTTATATACGAGATGGTCCCTTACAGGCTAAATAGATTTTTTACGAAGCAACATTACAAATTCTGAAGTGTACTTTATTTTCATAGACATTAAGTTCATATTATTCATAGATTAGCATTAGGGAAAAATGTACTGAGGAAGACAACGAGAAAGTGGTAGTGTGTTCCATTTTTACCTTTATATTTAACTAGGGTAAACATAAACTTGCTGTTAGCTACAATATTCCAGTCAGTGATAATAGACCGATCCCAGTCAAAGTGATAGAACCATTTTCGTTGGCACTGGGTAAGTGGTCGCTGGTGGAACCTACCTAGATAGGCAGTACAGCAGTTTCTTCACGCTATTTTCCTTTACCGGTTCGTGTTTGCATTTAAATGTTCATCATCATTACAATCGAAAGACGTCCACTGTTCGACATAGGCCTCCTCCAGGTGTCGCCACAATTAACGGTTTGTTACTCATTACGCAAAAACTTATAAACGGATGAATTTAATGTATTTATTTAATGTATTTATTCTATATTTTTGCTAAGTTTCATCACGTGAGCAAGTTCAATAAATAGGCTACTAATATTATAAATGCGAAAGTTTGTGAAGATGGATGGAGGTAGTCGTATGTATGGATGTGTCGCGCAAAAACTACTAGACAGAACTTAATCATAAACATTGCAATAATATAGCACATAAGCTATAACTTTGCAGTTTCGTTAGGTGAGGAAATTCAGCCAATAGGATATTTTTTATTATTGGGTGAAGCCGCTGGAAGAAGCTAGTCTAACATAGTTTCAAAATATTAAGATTTAACAGTCGCACTATAATGACGTCACAATGTTGCTTACATAACAAAAACGATATTTATCTACAGCAGCGCCCTCAAATCCCATGACGGTTTACTTTCCGCACAGACTCTAGCATGTTTTTGTTGGAAAGGGTGTACTTTTCAAATGGTCCCATAGTCATCATAATGAACATAGTTGCGACTATGACAATACAAATAAATGAATGGTTTCGAATAGTTATGACGATGATGATAGAGTCGGAAGATAGGCACCGGAAATCCGCGTAACTAATCAATGTATCCTAGCCGTATTTAGGCTTATTAGAATTGTCATGAGATGCACTTTGGCTATGGTACTATCGAACTGATATGATGATGATTATGGAGCCGGGAGATGGGCACCGTAACTCCGTAATTAATCAATGTATTCTACCCGTGTTTGGGCTTATTAGAATTGTCATAAGATGCACTTTGGCTATTAAGGTACTGTCGAAATGATCTGATGATGGAGCCGAAAGGTGGGAGGTAGGCACGGGAACTTCATAATAAAACAATATATTCTAGCAGGGTTTGAGTTAATTCGAATTGTCATGAGAAAAAGATTCTCTAGCTGTAAGTGTATTGCAACTAAAAAGTATGAAATAATAAACTTAAAAAAAACCGACTTGACTAAAAAAAACACTAAAATGATCAAAATAATTTCAATTTCAGAAATAAGGAATAAACAATACCGAGAAACACCCCACTTACTCACTTGTTCTTTTGTTTTATATTTTGCATATTGTATGTTTGCTTTTCATTTCCGCTTCCGATTCTAAATGCAGTTCCGATACCGGTTGTGATACCGGTTCTGATGCCGGTTTCAGTACTGGTTCCGATACCGGTTCTGATGCCAGTTCCAATACTGGTTCCGATACTGGTTCCGAAACCGGTTTCGATACCGGTTCTGATAATGGTTCCGATTCCGATACCGGTTTCGATACCAGATCTGTTACCTGTTCCGATGCCTATTCCAATACGGGTTCCGATACCAGTGCCGTTACCGGTTCCGATGACAGTACCGATACCGGTCCCGATACCAGTTCCGTTACCGGTTCCGAGGACGGTACCAACAGCGATACCGGTTTGGATACCAGATCTGATACCGGTTCAAATACCGGTTTTGATAGCAGTTTCGATACCGATTCCGATACGGTTCCAATTTCGGTTTCATATCTGGTTTGATTCAAATTCCGATTTCGATTCCAACTCCGATTCCGATGGCGACACAGAAAATGTTTCGGGGACACATTCATTCTGCGTACAGCTAAGGAGTGGCATCCTCTGGCGAAGTCTGATTCTTCTGATAGCTACAACCTACCTAGGCTTCATGACGCTAAGAACCGTCACAGATGGCGAGATACCATCAATAAGAAGCTAATCCAGCGGGAACTTCACGACCCTCAGTAATGAGGAATACGACTCGAGGAGGAGGAGGACAACTTAGGGGTCTTCAAATCAAGAGCGAATAAGTTACTTCTAGGCAAGCGTGCTGCGCCGTCAACGATATTATTATTTACCATCAGGTTGCGATAATGGCGCAAACCTATCAATAGTTTAAAAACAAAACTCATTCCGATTCCAAATCCAATCCCGGTTCTGATTCCAGTTCCGATTCCAACAACTCAAATTAAAAAATCCCAACGAACAAACACCAAAAGAAACTTCAAAATCCATCCATAAACAAAAAAGTTACATATGCGCGAATTGATAACCCCATTATCACAGAGTTTTACCATAATTGGTGAATTGAGGGTATATCTGAGTGAACTTCACATGACACATGACTGAGGTTCCCGTTCTGAGCGTTTTGGCGTCGTGTTATGTTACGACATGGTATTGTCAACAAGCAGACATGCGGTTGCAACAATTCCGGAAGTTTTGCTATCATTTATTGAAGTATTCCATGGTCATCTCAGAAGTTCTTCTTCAGATCGTCACCAAGTTTGAATGAGACTACCTGCCAGAGTGGCAGACACATTCTTCGAAACAAAAAAGAATCATCAAAATTGGTTAACATTTAACGAATAAATCGCTCTACGTACGAATAAACTCTTCAAAACAAACAAAAACATTTAGATGACTTGAGAACCTCCTCCCTTTTTGGAAGTCGGTTAAGAAAGTATTCAAACATTGTCATTACATCTTTTATTTCTTTATTAGATACTATTTTATATGAAAAAATATATTAAATCATGTTTAACGATCCTCATATTTTTATGCCCTGCGATCGGGCATTTATCGGGCAAATAAAAATAATTCCCAAAGGAAGAAAGGAAGTTACTATATTTTCCCGCCGGGCAGAAACACTTTGCCCATCTATATTATATTAATCTCTATTATTGATTCAAATGTAAAAAATCAAATGTAGAAACACGTTGAGGTTATAATACGGACAACGGACCAGGGCCGTTTTATCCATTAGGCACTTTAGGCAACTGCCTAGGGGCCCCGCCAGGTTCAGGGGCCGCGCGCTTCAAGAAAAAAAAAATAGACTGTTTCATAAACAGTAAAAAAATGATTTGTAATTTTGATGACATAACATTTAACTAGCAATCCTAGCATTGGATTATGCGAAAAGCGGTCAACAAAATAGAGTTAATAAAACACAATCTTTCATTAGCGGGTTATGTAGGTTGGGTTTTCGGTGGTAATTTTGCATTACGTGAACCGATTTTAATAGTTCTTTTTAGGGTTCCGTAGCCAAATGGCAAAAAACGGAACCCTTATAGATTCGTCATGTCTGTCTGTCTGTCTGTCCGTCCGTGTGTCACAGCCTCTTTTTTCCGAAACCATAAGAGCTATACTGATGAAACTTAGTGAATAGATGTATTCTGTAAACCGCATTAAGATTTTCACACAAAAATAGAAAAAAAACTATAAATTTTGGGGGTCCCCATACATAGAACTGAAACTCAAAAATTTTTTTTCATCAAACCCATACGTGTGGGATATCTATGGATAGGTCTTTAAAAATGATATTGAGGTTTCTAATATCATTTTTTTCTAAACTGAATAGTTTGCGCGAGAGACACTTCCAAAGTGGTAAAATGTGTGTCCCCCACCCTGTAACTTCTAAAATAGAAGATTGATAAATTTAAAAAAATACATTATGTATATTACCATGCAAACCGCCAACGAAAATTGATTTGAGCAAGATCTAGTAAGTTTTTTTTTAATACGTCATAAATCTAAAAAAAATACACAATTATTAAAACATCGATCAAAGTTACAACGAACTACAAGAACTTTTATATTATGTTACTTGCTGCTACAGAACCCTTCATGGGCGAGTCCGACTCGCACTTGGCTGGTTTTTTTTTTATTTGAAAGAAGATACGTTCAGAATAATAAAATATGTAACCTAAGTTAAAAAAATGCTTACGCATATACGGTTAAATTACAAACTTAGGTCAGAAACTATTTTGTACAACTTTTCAAAAACTTTTCAACCCATCAAGTTCGAAATAATTTACTTCTACTATTGAGATTTTTTTCATATTTTCTAAACCTAAGATTCAAAAGTTGGAGCGGGACACACACACACATTTTTTTTTACTTTTGGTTCGATTATTTCCGAAAATATTGACATTATCAAAAAAAGATTTGAGTGAACACCTATTCATTTTTAAATACCTATCTAACAACATATCACACGTTAGTGTTGAAATAAAAAAATAAATCACTTCCCACTTTACGTGTAGGGGGTTATAACCTATTAAAACATTTTTTTCCATTTTTTATTTTACCACTTGGTCGGCGTGATTGATATACATGGTACCAAATTTCTAGTGTCCGACCGAAACTGGTTTTTCAACCGAATTTCGGCAACAGTCTCGGTTTCGGCCGAAACCGAAACCAAAACCGAAACTTCCTTACAAGGATCATGTTTTGAAGGAAAAAAATAAAGAAAACATTAATAAAATCAGCCAGTCCCTATTTTTTTTTAATGCATTTTTAAATCAGGTATTTATATTCGTTGACTATCATGAATTTTATTGCACTCGATTTTAGTTTGAAAGTAGGTAAAACGAACTGCAAACACAAGCCAGTGACGACATGATTTGGCGCGTGGACATGGCAAAATGTCTTCGTTGCTTTATCCTTGGAAGGAATTTAACGCGCTGATCATGACCAATCACAGCACGAGAACTCCCGAGTGCAGTTTCGGTTTCGGTCGTAGTTTCGGCAAGTTTGCCACCGAAACCGAAACTAAACCGAAACTCCGTTTTTTTTTGCCGAAACTCGACCTAAACCGAAACCGAACATTCGGTCGGATACTGCCAGCTTTCTAGTGCTAATGGTCACTGAGATTATTCGCGGACGGACGGACGGACAGACAGCTATCTGTCTGTCCGTCCGTACTTGGCGAAACTATAAGGGTTCCTTCCTAGTTGACTACGGAACCCTAAAAATAACGTATTTATGAATAAATTTGTGTTAGACACAAAATATATTAAGAAGTTAGAAGAGGGTAGGGGGGCCCCAAAACGTGCATTGCCTAGGGGCCCCGACAAGCATAAACCGGCCCTGCAACGGACGGCAATTGTTGAATTGAATGTTTTTTATTTGGTTAATTTTCTCGTTCCCAACGAAGCAAGAAGTCAAAGGGAACTGAGGCGAGCCCATACAGCCTAGTCAAATACACAAAAGAATGTTAAGAATGAAATTACTGAACTGTGAACTGGCACATGTTACATGTGTTATTGACATAAAGACAGAGTTGCCAACATAAGTACCAAATTAAAAAGCAGTTAAGTAGCAAATTGAGTCGCCAAATAAAAACACAAAAAAAAATATTTTTTTGATACAATTTCGATCTTGGACATTTGATATCGATATATTGATATATCGTTTCAAAATATATCGCCAAAAAATATCGTTATATCGAATTGAAAATATCGATATTTATTCTACAAGCTTATTTTTGACGTGTTATGTCAACAAACAAGACAAACTGTCAATGTCAGGCTGTCGTGTCGTGAATCGATGTTCTTTGCGTTGGGTTTGCCTATTTTGAAAGAAAATAGAATAAATAAAAACCCTAATATTATGTACTGCAATACATTTATTAAATTAGTATAAATATAGAGCACAACATCGTAAATTATGTTCAATAAATCATCTATAAACAAAGTGAAATTTCAAGACCAACAATTAGACGACTATGTTCTCGAGGTAAAACATATTTTTTTTACTCGTTTTGGTCCAGTATTTAACAAAATCTTATGCTAGTTATGTAAAATACTAACTCGTGTTTATAGCCTTCTAGTTCCAAGTACACATAATGCGAACCATAATGTTTTAATTAATCCAATGTTTATTTCAGAACTCGGTCTTGAAAAGTAAGTTACAGAGTAAAATCGATGCCCTCTCTATAATGAGCCGGGAGCTGGATAAATGCAGCATGGAAAGAGACAGGTTTAAAGTGTTGGTAGAACAGTTAATGTGCAAGAAGACAGTTCCTTTGAAATTTAGTCCAGGTGCTAATAATTTAGACTATAGACTAACACCAACTAACACTATTAGTGGAGGAGAGATGCTTGCTAAAACACAGGACCATAACAATATGCTGAAGTTAGAGGTAAATGTTATTTCAATGTTTAATGCTCAATAACTGCTTCTTAGACTTGCTTGTTTGTCTAATACTATCAAAATAACTGGTTTGCTATCAATTTCTTCATACATAATCCCCCCAGGTCTTTTCCACATGGGGAACCAGAGAAAAGCACCTTGCTTTTCATTAGATTAATATCAATCACTCTAATGTTTAACAATTGTTTTTGTAATTGTATTGTGTTCTTACAAATAATAATTAGCAGTCAGATTTAATTTATGAAAACGATATAATCAACTTGTAAGTTTACCAACAAAGCAATGTGTAGACATTCACTGTGACCCTGAAACACATATTGCAACTGAAAGAACACATGTGGGTTTTAGTCCTCCCACTCCACCCTGAGTGGGAAGAGGTATATGATGATTACCTAACTCAATAAACAAAAAAGTGATAACATTCAGGCAAATACATTTTGCTCCAAATACCAACTTCCTGTTAGTGCTCCACACTACTGATTATATAAAAACCAAACCAGATGAAGAACTCTTCTGCTTGTTAAATGGGGTTTCTTGCACGTTCTTCTCCATAGAGATATATTCTTTGGTACGTAATTTCGCTTGACTTTTTTGGACTGACCAACATTTTGACTATTTAAAAGTGCCTGCAAATGTTCTGTTTGAAATAAATGCTTATCATTTTAAAACAATTTATAGACCTTAAAAGTATTGTAATCAATATTTCTGAACAAAAAAAAAAACAGTTGGTCTATGATAGCACCAAATATTTGTTACTAGCATAATTATACCATTTATAAAGAATACATTTTTTTAAAATACTTACTAACCATGCTTATTATTTGTAACATAGGTTGAATCTCTCCGAAGTAAATTAGAAGAAGCTACAGGGGACATCATAGCTCTGAAGAAACAGTTGCAGAAAAGAGAAAGTCTGTCTGAAGAAATAAATGGACATAAGAAGCTGTCTACTATATTCAGCTATTCTCATAAAGACTATGAGCAGTTGGTAAATGAACTTGAAAAAAATCAGAAAAAGGTAAAGAAAGACTGAGAAAGTTTATGATGTATAAGTATATGAAAGTATAAACACAAAAGTTGATTTGTAGATCTATTACAAACTAGCGGTACTCACCAGCAGTCATTGTCCTGCCCGAAAGGTGCCATTCAAAAAAGAAAAACGAAATTAAGAACCCGATAGCAGAGGCACCTATCAGGTCCAATCGTATTTTCAAATCACCCAGGGACCCACACAAAATATCAAATCCGTCAAGCCGTTTAGAAAGATTTAGGTGACAAACACAAGTACAGAAAAATTATTATTGCATACAACATTATAGTTTATGCAAAACCTGAATATAGATTTTTCAGAATCAGTAACTGAATCAATTCATGTTATATTTTTTCCCAAAAATATTTTTAAAGTCACAAGTTGGACACCACCGACACTAAGTACAACACAGGTCACGGCAGGTCATTGCGGGCATTAAATGTCATCGTGCAGCTGGATGCGGGAGCAAAACAACCCCTCAGTCGCCTGGATGGCCCGGTGACTATGTATTTGTGCGGTCAACCAGGAAACAAAACAAGCTTATATGTTTGTGATTTTTCATGATACTCTCATGTTTTGTACATAAAAATACTAGACACGCGTTTCGGGTTGCGCACTAAAACTAATGTTGTATAAAGACAGTCAGATAATATTCAGCATTCATCATTATTCATCGAAAGATGTCCACTGTTGGACGTAGCCCAAGTGTCGCCATCGCCACAACAACTGGTAATGTGCATTTTGCATCATCATATTCTGGGGATCCTCATCAGGTCATTGGTCCATTTTAAGGCGGGTCCAGACATGTATCATTTGCCCGATCCGATCACCGTATCCGTATCGTCGACGCGTATCATGATCGCATATGTGGACGGGTAATGATATACGTATCATGATACGGGATCTCGATACGCCGTTATGATACGGCCCGTCCCATGTCGTGTCGGTTTATGTCCGATCATCAAAGGTGATACCTACAGATACGGACGTGGGTCAGTCTGGACGCGTCACTCGCGACGCTCGTTCGGTTGCACGTGCGCGTCATTTTCAGTCCTTGCCGTGAAGTAAAAACTTGCTAAATTCTCGTACATTTCAACCAACTGCGACGACATGTTTGATCGAGAGCAGAAACTGAACTGGGCAATTTGATACGCGATCATGACTATTGTGAAGATACGGATACGGAGCAAATCGGAGGCGTCCACAACTTGATACGGGGCTTGATACAATACGCAGATACGGATACGGTGATCGGATACGGTGATAGGATCGGTCAAATGATCATGTCTGGACCCGGCTTTAGGGGCAGCCTTACCAATGCTGTGTCTTGGAGCATGCTTTCCTAGAAGTAACCTATTCATTCTTGATTTAAAGACTTTACTTGACCTAAGGTTGTAGCTATCTGGAAACTGAATGTGTTTTCAATGTGGTTTATGTATATAGGCAAGAACAAAAATACTTTTTTTTATTTAGTCTATACTTTCCCACGGCTGGGCAAACGCTTCCCCCAACTTCTTCCAGGTATTCTTTTCTTGAGCCACCTCGAACCAATCGATATTCATCTAGGTCATAGGTCGTACCTCTTCCCAAGTCGACCTCGGTGGCGTCCTCCATCCTCAGGTACCCACTTTGTGGAGACTCATCGTCAGTGTGCATGCGGTTATGACCTGCCCATTCCTATTTTAGTCTGGCAGCCTTTTATAGCCTGGGAGCCTTTATTCCAACGTCTATGATCCCAGTCTTTTGGCGCATTCCTCATTCCGTTGGTTCTTTTGACACCCAGAATGGCGCAGCATTGCTCGTTGGCAGACCCCAAGACGAAACTTTTGCGACCACGTCTGAGCACAAGTTAAGATGGGCCGGATAGACATATCGACGAGTTTTCGCTTCAGTGAGATCGGGAGATCTCTCTTCATTAGCGTCTTCATGGACCTGTAGCTTTTCCAGGCATTTTCGATAGGGCGATCGATTTCCTTCTCTTGCCTATTTTCGAAAGAATCTAACTGACCCAAGTAGATATAAGTAATCATCGTGGAAAAAAAGTACTATTTTCTAATAAACCATATTTTGTCAATGCTGGGCTAAGTCCTCGCAAAGTTTTTTTTAAGTCGCATTTCATTTTTTTAAAGCAAACTAAACATCTCTTTCTTCCAGTACCAACAAATCCAGTCAGACTATCGAGCAACACTAGATGAAAAAGAAGAATTGGTTTCTGACAGAGATTACTATAAGAACAAAGTACAGAGACTGAGCCATCAGATCAGTTACATTTTATCAAACAGGGCGAAACTTCAAGACAGTAATGAAATTGATCCGCCAAAGCCTTTAGTAGATATTGATGCTCTTGTTACTGAAAATAAATATCTACATGAAAGAATAACACAGCTCCAAGTGGAAAAAGAAATTGTAAAACGAACATTAACGAAATATAAGGTTACTAAACTTATCATCACTTGTTCAATTTATCAGCCCATACAGGAAGTAATATTAGATAACTATGTTAATTTTATTGTTTTTCAGACATTGCTTGACAATAGAAATAAAAACTACTCTAACTACATGAAAAAAGGTTTTACAGATGTTATGACACAAAAGCAAGGTATCTATCTTATACATATACTCTTTGCAAAAAAATAAAGAGCATACCCATACTTCAGTTTTATCACTATTAAATTTTTGGAAGGCACGGGTGGCTTGGCGCAGTAGTTAAGCGATTGGGTGCTGCGCTGCATATCGTGGGTTCGGTCGGTGCAAGTATTTACATGACCTGCAGATGTTCCAGAATGAATGTACTCATGATATATGAGTAATTTTTTGAGTGTGGCAAAGAAATAGCAGAATTACATGCACTTGAAATATTAGAACTGTTAATTATTGTTTTTAAATTCTATTTTCTGTTTGTTGATATACATATTTTTACAGTGAGAGAATTTCTGGACAATATTAATTCGAAGGCGGGGTTGAAGCAGGGTTCAGCAGCTGAACTGAGGTCTCTGTGCCTTGGCCTTTTTGAAGCACTTAATGATAAGTCAATCGCCCTACAACATCAACGGAAGACCAATCAGTATGTATTATTTGAAACATTTCCTATTTTATGTTTGTTTAAACGCGCTAATCTCTGGAATACCAGTCGAATTGGAAAAAATCGTATCTGTATGGAATAGCCAGATTCATGACGAATAGTATAGACTATATATAACATCACGCTACGATCCACGGTAGCGGCGAAGTAACCAAAGACGTGTGTGAACAGGGGACAGCTTGTTTTAAATCAAATGAATAATAACTAATGCTTATAATACAATTAATTGATAATGTTCTCTGTAATCTGTTATCCCATATACAATGCTTTTAAATATCCGGACTCGAAGAATTATCTTTAATGTTTAGGATACAGTTATGATAAAAAGAGATATTTGACCTTGTTTCATATTGTGTCTAACAAAGTCCGTTTTTACAGAATCCTAGCCAACAGAATAACAGAGCTAGAGAAAACGTTAGAAAGTTGGTGCAATGGCCAAAAATATATTCCGATATTCCCATCTCAAATGTTGTTAGATGAGTTCATAACAGACTCTGGCTCTGTCCAGTCAAATGATTCTAAAGATCAACAACTGAAGTCTCACGACAGCTCAGAGAATAACAGAAGCAAGTATTCTGACAGTGATGATGATATGAACAAAGACAACAGTGATGGGTCATCCACAGATCTGAGGAAAGCTTATGATGATGAAGATGATGAGTGCCAAGTGTCAAATGATGAACACAGGAGCATGTCCAAAACAGTTTTGCCACAGGACCTACAAGATCTAGTGAAGGAAGCTCTTGCTGAACTAAAACCTGCAGAATAATATCGATGAAAACGCTCACCAATGGCTGCTTGAATAAAAAGGATCTGAGACATATTTTTATCTAATTAAGTTTGTGTTTCGTTATTTGTGATAGTCCCGTACCAAAGAAACATTCCTTAAATGCAAATCTAGTCTATTGAAAGCAATTATCTAGTCTGTTACTATTGATGTATGTTTAATTATTGTTATTGCAATTTTACGTCGAATTATATAATTATATTATACAATATTTTGATGCGTTTTCTTATTATTTGTAAAAGGAAAGACATTCAGTTGGTTCACAAAAATAATTTATTAAAGTAACATTATCTATATCATATACTCCAACTCCATTTCAAAAGCTCTTTCTGTACACATATCAAAATTATTATCATAGTTATTATTTTTCATGATTACTATCATTTTTATTCAATTCATAAATGTTTAGTGATATAATTTGTGTTACAGATATGAGTAACCTAAAGCATTTTCATTTAAAAATAAGTATAACTTCTAAAAATACATGGCCAATAACATAAAAAGATACAGATACCAATTATCTAAAATATAAAATGAACACAAGTTATAACTTGCATTGCAATTATATGTATGTATAAATAAAAGATGAACATCACGCATAATTCTTAAATTTGCATTGTTTTTTGCACCACGGACCTCCACAAAAAAACGTATGATCAAATTATCAATCCATTTATTTGTACCAAGCACACATCTGGATCTAAGGGATCTAAAGTCGTAGTTATATTATGTACTCTCATAAATAATGCAGGCGTTATGGTAACAATCAAATAAGTTCGAAATACTAAACCTTAAAGAATATTCAATAAAGTAAATAAAATATAGGAATATTTAACTTTCTATCCAGCTTTTAATCCAACTTAGATGTTTAGATAATAAACAAAATATCGATACAATTGGTGTAGTATTTTCGTTATGATTCAATCGACATATTTAAAATCCATTAATTTATCATGTAACCACTGGGATTAAGCGATATTGCTTTGTATCGATATGATCAAGTCATTATTTTACGGATCATCCGTCTATACTTGATTAACGATAAGATAATATTAATTAAAATACATAACATGTAAAATTACAGCTAATTAAGACAGGAAATACATAATTTTTCGCCATTTAATCTAATCTTTTAAAACTAGACGTCGACTAGGCTTAAATCATGTAAGAAATGTATCTAAAATAAATCGCAAAACAGTCAGTTATAATTGAAATTATAAACCGTATCTGAAACTTATAACATAATGGTTCGAAATGTAAATTATTGGCTCATCAGTGCGCTTTAGACAATAGCCTATATTTTTTGTAACTTAGACAAATAGACACAACAACTGGACTACCTATAGGCGCTAGGTTATTGGGGCGCCTCAGGTTGGTGTATCCACAAATCAGTCAGGTTCTTCCTTCCAGGCCCCGTATAATTCAGACTCAGTATCAGGAACGAAAAGATTGATAACATTCAATCTATATGAACGAGTTCACATATAAATAAAACACTCATTCGGACAACACGAAACTCTATTGATAGAGCTTTAAAAACACAGCTGATATCGCGCCATTAGTTTGAATAAGTTAATATTTTCAAGAAATGCTAGTATAGTGCTCAAGAGCGGCCGCAGTGTGGTGGTGCACGGCCGAGTTGTCGCTCCTCTGTCGCGCGGCCAGCACAAGGCGCGACAATAGCGGACGGTGGTCCCTCTCTGAATAACGCTCATACGATTCTAAACCTTCTTGTAACTTTAGAATTAGACTGTCGTAGTTCTTTCGGACTACTTCTAAAATCTGAAAAATTAAAATAATTACATCAGCTTAAATTAAAAATACAAACTAGAAAATATCTATATGAATATTGATATTTGTATCGAAAGCTTGAAAGTACCGATAATATCTAGTTTTAACGTATTATCGATAATTTAATATTCTTAATATGGACAAAAATCTATCATGAAACTAATGTATCCCCGTTTAAAATAGTTTTCATAATATACATATTGATATATTAATTAATTTCGATATGATAAAATCGTATTGGCAATTCTAACATATCGATAAATATATCGACATAGCCACTCAAATTGGCGCCCAACAAACAATTGTTGGGCGCCAATAAAATAAACAAAATACTCAAGTTGCTAATTGGCGCCCAACAACTTGAGTATTTGGTTCTCAACCAAATGCATAAAATAAGTTACAGTAGGGATAAATACTGACCTGATCTTCAGTAGGAGTTGATAGATTTTGCGACGCCAGCCAGGCTTCAATTTTTGGCGAAAAGTGTTGGATGATAGCGCGCACGTTCACCAGACAATTAGCGAGTCGCAACGCCTCCGCTTTGAATTCACCATCACTGGTGGAATAGCGTAAAGCTGTAACGTTTAAAATATAAAATATTAAGTGAACTTTTTGCAATTCATAGAAGTAAACAACTTCATAAGTAAGTAACAGTATCAATAAACTTACCCATATAGAAGAGATTATCGAATACTTGATGCATCCGAATCAATTCGTAATACAATTGGTCGTAAGATGCAGGAGTTGGCAGGAACGTATCGCCAAATGTAATGAAAAGATTAAAAATGTTCACGACCTGGAATCAAAATGCATAAAACAATTATTTTTTGCGAAAAACTTTACTAAATATAAAATAGAAAACGCACGTCATGTAACTCTTTATGCCATTGTAATAAGATATTAATTTGATTTTTTGCAGCACGTTTGTGAAATGAAACATCTGAAATGTACACACCTGTTGCGCCATGATAAAAATGTTATGCCTCCTCAACAAAGTGCTCTCATTGGTTACTAAGAACTTCAACAGAGCAATGAGTGCGGCCCACAAGGGTCGCCAGTCTCTTGCAAGTCTTACGCGACATCGTTTTTGGTAGCTTAGCAACCGTAGCAATACTCCCACGCATAACTGATACAGTTCTCCAGGGAATTTCTTCAATAGATGGCACATTATGAACTCGACAAGAAGATCTGAAAAAAAAATGTTACCATAGATTTTCATACCTTCCTTACATTACAATGAAAGTTTGCAGATTATTCCTTTTTTTTTCAAAATGAAATTTTCTTTTTATAAGCTCACCTATCAAGGTCGACGCCAGGGGCTGCGAAGGTGGTTCTTCTAGAACTATTTTCCTATGGCGCATTGGGAGCCTATACAATTGTACCTATAAAAACGAAAATAAACTTTATGGTGTTGTTTGAAGGTCTGAAAAGATATGTGCAATTTTTTTGAGATTGCTTTACCTTAAAAGTAAGATTTTGGTCGTGCATAATAGAGTTAGCAAACTGTTCTTCTACTATACAAGTAAGTATTATGAAACAAAGACTGCATTTATTTATGCTCGACTCAGTCCGCGTGTCAGCCATCACTATAGAGCTGAAAATAATTAACATCACACAATTTTTATACAATCCACAAGTTATGGTAGCTCAATACTCTAACTAAAGCAGGTATTAAAAAGGTTTTTTTTCAGTTTCTCACTTACCAATATTGAAAGAACGTAACTAGCAGATTCGTTGGTTGTTCGTTGTCAAGGGCTTGTATTTGTGTCAAATTAGGAGGAGTCTGAAACAATATGAAGATTGAATTTAGTAACTGACAAAAATCTAATCTTAACTACACAGGCGTAGCAACCGCCGTATTAATGATACGGGGCCCCTGTATCCTGGTGGCCCCGGACGTGTGCAAAAGATCGTAACATGTTATCTACAATCTTATATTTTCTTATTGATGAGAGGCCTATAGTCAATGAATAATTTAATTACAATATTATGAAATGTTCCAACTAGCTCTACTTGATCTAACATTCTTTACATAATATCTCTATACAATTCTAGTACAGAATGCTGCGCTCACCCAATCCCTCCTTCTCCCAATCCTTGATTATGCCGATGTCAGTTATTTGGATCTAACCGAAGTGCAGCTAAATAAGCTTGAGCGACTTCAAAACTTTTGTATTAGATTCATATTTGAATTCAGAAACGTCAGCTGAGCGAGTCCAATGACCTATAGGCAGTTTGTACGCAACGCCGACTACCACCTACAGATCATTGAACTCGCCCAGCTGACGTTATCTTAAAGAAATTAATTTCGTACATGCGTAAATTAATACGAGTTTTGAAAAAAATGTACTTTATTTTTTTTATTTTATCTTTACAAATCGATAGTGTTTCATATACCGGATCGACCCTCCACGGGATTAAAACGATCAAAATTTAAGGGTGTATATATTTATAATTATGTATTGTGTTTTAAATAGAGTTTGATCAATTTGTTAGCAGTACACCACAGACTACCCCCTGTATTATTTTAAGTTCTTATCCATCCTAAGGTTGTCTGGAAGATATTACTGTCAGCGATAAGACCGCCATTGTACCCATTAATTTAAGTTATTGTATCAGCTGTATTACTTTTTGGTGTAAAATAAAGTTTATTCTATTCTAATGCTCCAATAAATGAACTCAGTTTCAAACAATACTCGTCATGTTCATCTCTCATCAATCTCATCAATCATCAATCTCATTTTCGAGCTAGGTCTTACACAATGACCAAACCACTTCTTCAGTCTTTCACGAAGAAATTTTCTAGTTATTATGGACGTAATCTATTCAGTCAGTCTGGCCATCTCCATCGAGGCCTATCACGATTCCTTTTCACTGTCTCTGTTTGACCAGTTCTGTGCTAGTAGGTTATGAAAAATAAATCTAGAAATAGGCTCCATTAGAACTAGTTAAAACTACTTGTCTTAGGTGTTGTGATGTTGCTTGTGTACCTATGTGTTTTCACATTCCAAGTTCATTATGTTCGCATTTTACGACTTACTCTGTAATATTGGCTAAAACTCTATTGAGAGCCAAGAGGATTTTTGAGGAACCTCTGGAATATCCAGAGCAAAAAGTTAGTAGCCGAGTAGATTCCTAGTTCAATTGGAGACTACCAGGATCTGATTAGATTTAATTAAAACAGTCTGTGACAATAAGTTGATTTTTCCAAATTATTCCATTATTCGTATTACTTTAGGTACCTGGTGCGGTGGCAGAGTCGCCGGTGGTGACGGCGGTGCTGATGAAGCTGCGGCTGATGATGAATGTGCCAGTGTTGTCATGAAGTTGCGGTTCAAGTGTGCTGCCTCGTATAATGCCAGTAACATTCCTTCTTCGCCGCCACTGGGTGATGAACAAACAAGTTTATTTTTAAGGAGATAAAGTTGAGATATGTAGGGTTCCCGCGTACTGTGACGACGCCCAAGGCGGTAGGGTTAGGGCTACGGGAGGGGTGTTGTTAAATGCTGTGGAGAAATGACGCAAACACCTCCGCACTCGCTTTTTCGAAGTACATACAGGCGCGGTCGCAGCTTTAAATTTTGGAGGGGGTCACTAATAATAACATCTACTATAATATGTCAAGTAAATTAGACTTTATTGCACAACTTCCTTTTGCCCGCGCGGCTTCACTCCCACTCTTCCCTACTCCACCCTACTATACCCTACTCAACCCTACCTTACCCTACTCTACACTACCCAATTTTTTTTTTTCATAAGAACCTTCTCCTGACAATAACAAACACAATAACAAACGTTCGCGCGTGATGGCGTGACCAAGGGAAATAGGTATTCATTTTTATATATATAGATATATACAACATCTATAAGACTTCTATTTTTATTGTCAAATCGGTTGATAATATTTAGGCCTTTTTTTAGGTGGGAAATCATACAGTGACTTTTCCCGCTAGGACGGTGCGGGAGGGATATCAGACTTGTATTGACTAAATCCTACTCCTGTTCCTTCTTTACTTTCGTTCCAGGGCCCTGGGATTCTCTTTCGCACAACCCATGGCCCCGGGGTTCTCTTTCACACAACCCATGGCCCCAGTAGGATTCGACTCTGCTGGGCCCCTACGGTTTGCTGACATCTCTTGAAGGCGCGCGTGGAACACTACGCGCCGTCGATGACTCAATGTCGACGGCAAGCTCACCCACCCGGCGAACCCATTGCTTGCCGTCCACAACCTCACGTCTACGGTGGCTTCGTGAAATCGGGGGTCGGAATCCCGGCAGCTGAAGCGTGACGGCCGTTCCCGCAAGCGTGTGGCCGCCTCTTTCGCTAGCATTACTGCTTCGTAGAAGGAGGCGACCGCCTGCCATTCTTTCTCGCTCAGTACCATGGCCTGTACCAGGAACCGGCGCGAGAGGTCGTTGCTTCCGGTCACCCCCACGAGTACACGGAGGTGCTCTGTCAAAGCGGGGCACACATCTACCGTATGCTTCACATCCGGGCGGTTCGCACAATGGTGACACCCGAGTATTTCTTTCGCACGAATCCGGTGCAGGAACCTCCCGAACTTACCATATCCGATGAGGACCTGCGTCATGTGGAAGGTGAAGATGCCGTGACGACTTTACAGCCACTCCTCAAAGACGGGACTTACCACTATAATTATGGCGTACGGACCCAGCACCCTAAGTTGGGCAGAAACCGCTTGAGGCAGCCCCAGTCCGATGCAGTTTAGGAGCCAGACGTCGGAAGTGCTTCTTGAAATTCCACCGGCTGTTGAAGACGTGTTGCTGGGGCTCTACTGTTTGCTGACTTCTCTTTGAGGGACGCGTGAATCACTACACGCTGTCGACGACTGGGGCTCGGTCTGGTCGATTACCGGACTGTCAGGTGGTGAGTTAACCATTGCTCGACGTCCGCAAGCCCGCGTCTACCGTGGCTGGTAGTCAGGGTGTTCGTTCCCTCACGCGTGCGATTTTCATCTTCGCGCGGAGACGACCGCCTGCCATTCCTTCTTGCCAACCAGGGCCAGACGCGAGAGGTCGCTGCCACCGATTGCCTCCACGAAGACACGGCGGTTCTCGCCCAAGCGAAGCTAACTCCACCGTATCCTCCGGGCGATCCACACAGTAGTGATACCCGGGCGAAGAAACGCCCGCCCGCCTGAATCCGATGCAGGAACCTCCCGAATTATATTCAGATTTTGACATAAAAATGGACTAATCCGAACAGGTTCGTCGTATCCGCAGAAAGTCGGTCCGGTAGGTCAGTCGTAATGTTATCTATTAGTAGAATATGTTCAGTCCTGCGGAAATATTTTTCGTCATTTCCTTGATAATTATCGCGAAAAATCTGCAGAGGCGTAGTGCAAGGCCCCATATAATTTATACCCAGTTTTTCAGCAAGCCTCAAAAAATAAGTTGTGACTATCAGCATTTTTCCGTTTACGTAACAAAACGTCCATACTCCATAGTATCTCTAAGAGCATCTGATGCTGCCTTTTCTAAATTTTCAGAAGATGTTTTAATTGGACAGGTATGATTTTGGGGGGGCTCATGTCCCCTGTGTCCCCCCCCACCCGTTCGGACTGCGCCCGAGTACATACAAGGTGCAGTTTTAAAACTGCACAATATTTCAGGAGGTTGTAATAAAACTCATAAATAATCATGTAAAAATACGAAACCTGGTCAATAATCAGTAATACTTGTTATTTAATTTTTTAATTACACTAAACTAAATCGATTGATCGATGGCCGCGGGGGCGTGGCTAGGCTGTGGCGTGCGGGATGATGATTGGATGATACATTATTTATGAAACTATCGTTGCGAGTTAGTGTGTGTGAAAACGCCCTTTATTGTTCCGTGTTTGTGTGTGTGGAAAAAAGCGCGGTTATAAAAAAAAAAAAAATTACCTACTTATTTTATTATTGATTCGGGTCGAGAATCACTAACATAATTACCTCCTGAAATATTTTGCAGCTTCAAAACGACACCTTGTATAATCTTAGCTTTGCATATTTTTGTGATCCTACGTAAGAACTATCAAGACTGCCCCCCATCCCCCTGTAAGAAAAGAATAGAGGACATGATTGACCCTTCTCTCAGTAAAACGTTGTGATAAATGAGTGACGCCGTATATACCTACATACAATTTTTTATGAATTTGGTGAATAGAAGGCCCTATTATAAAACAGGTCCTCTCTTACGAGTATATTTTCATAATAGAAGATAAACATTGAGCCAAAAGCATTGAGTGATTGATTAATTTGATTTTTTGTGTATTGTTTGATTTTTTTGCATTGAGTCCAAATTAGTGATGTGCCGGATCGTCAAAAATGTATATCCGCGGACACGAATCCGGATACGGATATTTAGTGTCAAGATCCGCGGATACGGATACGGATTTTTATTTTCTTAGTCAATCGTTGTCGGCGCGTGACCTTGAAAGGAAAGTTGACGACACGCTCGCCGCCGCAGCGACCGGCAGGACGAGTTTCGACTTGGATTGCGCGCGTATTACTTATTATTACGTAGTACTAAGTTAGTACTACGTAATAAGTAATAGTGATCTCATAAGATAATTGATTTAATATCTTTAGGTTATATACTATTGGTATGAAAACTTAAAAGAATAAAATATATGTTTGCAATTAAAGGTGCCAAATATTTGATTTTAAGAAATAAAAAATACTCTGAAGGGATTATTTTTAAATTATACTAAGTACTTAATCACATAATCTAAGTTCTTATGCAGCATTTTATCCTGTCAATTGAATATAAAAGATCCATAAAAGATCCGCGAGTAAAGTGACGGATACGGACCTATTTCTCCCGCGGATATCCGCGGATACGGATACGGATCTCCGAAACATCACTAGTCCAAATACTGTTACGAATCTAAGGGCGATAAGTGATTATGTTATCTGATTACGTATTTGTTGGTCTAATGCAATATGCTGCTTATCACTTATTTATCATACAGTTGTGGATACAAGTATTTCGGTTTTTTTGGTGGGAAATCATCAAATGAATTCTGCCGCTCTGGGTGGAGTGAGAAAGAATGTCAGACATTTACCGACTGAAACCCACCTGTGTTCATTTAGTTGTGTTAAAATAAAGTTCCGGTAGGAGGAAAGTTAAAAACATGTATCGTCACTTATATTTTTTGATAAAGGAAGCGAGACAACTTAAAAATTTAGGTAGATTAAAAATAAAGTAATAAAACGGTGCAGGAAAACATCGTGAGGAAACTGGCACCTCCTACAACCAAAAATTCGAAGACATGTGACATTCACCAACCCGCACTGTGCCCGCGTGGTGAATTACGGCCCATTCCCTCTCCTAGAGAGGAAGCCTGAGTCCCAACAGTGGGAACATTAAAAGGCTGATTATGCTTTATGCTATTACTTGTTATAGTTCCAGTCACGGTAACCTACATTGTATTGTGATATTATGTAGTAAGTACCTAACATTTACATAGTGAGAAGCCAAAGCAAATCATATTATGTAGCTATTGGCTCCGCAGAACATTGCATTTAAAACTGCTACATGCCTATATATCTATAATATGCTCAGATAATATGTAGTTTAAACAGGTGTTTCTACAATTCAGTATTTACTAATATACATACAATGTACGTATTCATTTGAAGCGAATTTAACGCGTGAAGAGTTCACGCAGTCACGCACACGTTAAGTATGAGTGGAAGTATGAATTTTTAGCCAGGACTTGTTTCAGAGAAGCTTGTGGTTACAAAAATAATAGGATCGCCTTCCAGCTTACCGAGGTCGATCTGTAGATGGGTGACCATCCTAACATAGCGACATTCCCCGAGCCTCGGAATGCACGCGGAGGTATACAGTTCAGAGGCACATGTTCGATAATCGTTACAGATAGTCAGAAGCCAGCTTTGAAACCAGTCTTGCCAATGGGTCCCTTCAGATAAAAAGCTGGTATACCAATGTATCTTGTTAGACCGAAAGCCGTCCTGAACATAGTTGGGATAAGGCTGAGGAAAAAGATAGCCTAGATTTGTCTCACTGGCACTAATCTATTATTATTAGTAAGTTTTCTTCAAGTAGATATAACTTCTCTATAAAAAGATTAGAAAGTTCTTACCTGTTCCTCTGCCCTCTAACAACTGGTTGTGTCTCGTCACTGGTGAGGAATATTCCGCCAACCATGCTGGTCAGAGAAGAGAGCCATCCTCCACCACCGCCGCCTCCTTGCATACCGCCAAACGTCGACATCACGTAGTCATTCAGGGCTGCTGTTATTACTTGCCCATATCTGACCAAGTTAAAAAATTAAAAAGGTATGAAGATATTTGGAGATATCGCATTTTTCTTTTCATTATAATTGGACTGCAGTATCAGACTTCTGAGCAAAGGCATCTCCCAGTCATTGGTTTTGAATATTTCACAAATCTAACAGAATTGTTCTGTTAGATTTGTGAAATATTCACTGCTGACTGCTTTTATGATTTGAAAATAATGATATAAATTATATTTTAACTTTTTTGCAATTATGTCATTGTTTTAATTGATGATTTAGATAATCGACTCAAAATGAAGCAACTTCCAAAAGCTGTTTATAAGTCCAGACCAGCACCTACAGTGTAAAGCACTACTTACCCGTTTAAAGCTAATTCATCATCTAGTATTGATAATTTCACAACATAAGGATTAGCTGACTCCTGTTTCTTATAATTTACTAGAAACATCAACAACATGACCACATCATATCCTAAAACAGGAATAAAAAAAATATTTGATAATTATGAAAAAAGATTGAATGAAAAATGTATATCCCTAATGCCTTGATCACACGTACCAAGTAAACGGACCGGTATACTACAGTGCTCTCGGCCAAATACTCGGTACAATATAAACAAAGCATTGAGTGCTCGACTGACTGCTTATCTCTACAACTCGCTTATATCACTGTCTAGGCCAAGCAACATTTTACTGTCTTTCCCTTTTATTTGGTACATGTAATCAAGGCATATATTACAAGTGCTTTGAATGCAGTTATTTTGGTAATGGAAGAGTACTGGTGTTCACAAAATTTCACCACGAAAAAAAATTTAGCCTATTCTGTAAATGCCTACATTTTATAAATAATTCTGAATTTCTAATATTTTAGCAAAGGCAAAACTAGTGGTTTTGCCTTTGCTAAAATATTAGAGTTTGATTTAATAAATTTAAAAATGGTTCACAAGATATTAAACTACAATGACCTCCAATATGTATGTCAGTCACTAACCATCATTAAAGCATAATGTTTTTGTTATTTGCTCGTTAACAGACTCAAAAGAAGGAGAAGGTTATTAGGTTATATTTTTTTATGATTGTTACCTCAAAACTGTCATATAAAAACTGAATTGGATAGTATTTATTTTTTTGAAGAGATACTTCCACATTGGTCCCATTTTTATCAACATCCAGTTCTGATGAAGGGATCCATGCGAAATTTAGAGAACTCTTCAAATATTACAGCATGGTATATAGATTTTAGTATTTTCATCAAGTCAAATATTTGCATTCAGAAAGTATTACTTAATGAACTGGGACTAATGAAGAAAATCAACAGAACTTCACAGATGAGATATCTGTGAAGTTCTGTCAATTAAGATAGTTAAGCAACAATGGTGAAAAATAAGAAGTTTTGATAAAAATGGTACCAACCACTTCTAATATTAAGTTATTTTTAATAGAAGTTGATTGTATCTTTTGGTAAAAAGTTGTTATAGTTCACAGCACAATACTATTGATTGATTCAATAATAAAGAGATAGAATTATTCATTACCATGGTGTTGCCTCTCCGTAGATGTGCACAGAAGTTGTATCAAGGGCTCAAACAAAGAGTTCTGCATAAAGTACTCCACTAAAGAGTTATCATCAATGTTGTCTATGCCTGTTGCTATAACTAAAAGAAGCTTTAAAACCATCGACTTTAAACTGTCTGGAACATCTCCTGTAAAAGATTAAAACTGGTCACACGTTGAAGGCACCTACCATCTTTATATTAAGTATGTACATAGAAAAATGTTTCCTCAGTTAGTTCAAATAAATAGTTCTTCTGTGATTATAAAACAAAAAAAAAAAACAAATTAACAATACATATTTGTTATCTTGTTCCTTACCAATCTTGATCTTTACAAAAACCAGGTACTACATACCTGATAAGATGGTGCTACAATGCTCAAACAGCTTTTGCATTTTAAAATCAGGATTATCAGAGCCAATTAAAATTGTTTTTATATTAATGTTAGTGTCTTGTCCTGCTCTTTGGTACATAGTTATTAAAAGAGCACTAAGAGTTTGGAGAGCATATACTAATCTGAAACATTAAACAAATAAAATGGACTATTTCTGAATTTATAAATTGAATGCATAGAATAAATTGATGAGTTATTACCTTATATGATGTTCTTGTCCTAACATTTCAATACATTGGGAAACAAGTAAGTTCATACTTTCCCGCATGCTCATAAGCTGTTCCACAGATAGTTTGTGAATTTCGGCTTCTAATTGCGGAATTTTCGGCTTCAGGAGAAAGAATTCGTCCCAGAACGTAGCATTATCAGTAGTTAAATCTTCACCTCTAAAGAAAGATTCATATATTTGTACCACTTTCTCCTTAAGGTGTCTCTTAGACCCTGATCCGCTTCTCTTGCGTGTAGCCATTTTTTGTTCAATTTATATTAGTGTTTAATATACTTTTTTGCTGCAAACCACCTTGTAAAGTGTGCCAACGATGCCTTATCGGGCTAAGTTCTGTAATAAATTTCCACTGACCATAATACTAATTGAAATTGATTATGAACGACAAAACTTTCCTTGTTATAAATTAATCAATTACTGTACGAGGTCTGTCGTTAAAATTATCCAGTACAAGCAATAATTGAATAAAACTGGTGAAAAGTCAACAAATTGCAAATTGGTAAACTTTCGTCACTTGACATTGACACTTGTAGGTGGAACGTCAAATCTAAAATAGCGATGGGCGACTCGAGTTATCTAACTCGAGTAACTCGAGTCAGACCGTAAGCGAGCGAGTCAGCCCGAGTCAAAATATCTGCAAACCGAGTTGACCCGGAGAGCGCGCGCGGCGGGCGGTGCGGTGGGTTGGCGGCCCGCGGCTAGCCCGCGAGTAGCGAGGCCCGAACGACTCCGAGCGAGACCGAATCAACCCGATGACCGAACGTCCGAGCCGCGAGTGAAAGAGATAGTTTTCGTTCTTGGTTTCTTAGCAGACGGTTAGTCAGACAGAACGAGAACTAATGTGTGAGTTTTGACATAGAAAGCCAGCTCGCTTTTTTGGTTTGTTTACGTTTTTTTTATTCTTACTTCGATCGTTGTTTATTGTTTTGTTGCCGTTTCATTAGTTTGTATTAGTTATTTTTATAGAGTTACCTATATGGTATTTTTTGAACTTAAAACTGGTAGGTATTCATTCAGAAGTAAGTGCCATTACTTAGATGTTGATTAGCTTTTTTTATAGACGTTAGTTGATAGATAGATGACCAAATACCAAACGGTGCGGTGTTTAATTTAAGGACTATGCCATTATTATTTAAGTTTCTTATTATTTACGAGATGAAAATGTTACCATTCCTTTGCGCTACATAAGTAGTTCGTTTTGTGATGTGATGTTTGTAAACGCTAATTTATAAACGTCTGATTTTTGAACGGGCTCAATTTTATTTAACTACCATTGAATTGACTCGACGCCGCCACGCAGCCCGCGGCCCGCCGAACGTAGCAAACTAGCAACCCGCGGAACGATGCACCGAGTTGAGCATTTACTGACTCGGACGGACAACGCGGCGACGCGGCAGACTGAACGAGTCAACTCGAGTTGGTAAGCGAGTCAACTCGAGTTACTCGAGTTACCAAAAAGTCGACTCGGCCCATCGCTAATCTAAAATGACATTAGCTTCAGGGTCAATCTAAGCATAGATGAGAATAAGTACCAACTTCGGGGTTATCAACCAGGCTAACAAGAATT
Source organism: Mythimna ferrago (assembly GCA_910589285.2). Lineage (NCBI taxonomy): Eukaryota > Metazoa > Arthropoda > Insecta > Lepidoptera > Noctuidae > Mythimna > Mythimna ferrago. The sequence continues at coordinate 15,450,827 of OU342684.1, read as the reverse complement.
CAAGACTTTTTAAATAGCGATTATTAATATCTAAAAATCACTTACTTTTTATCAAAGACAAATAATCATACGCTGCTTTTCACATTTTGTAAAGTCTAGGCTCGCTGCTATTGTACACATCATAGAAATAGCAAAAGTACAAAATAATAAGCAGTCCTTTAAAAAAAAAACATTATTATTTTGACAACACTTGATATACAATTTGCTCATTCATTTCATTCGTGGTTCATTCATAGTAGAATCATCATTATGTGTTGCCGAATTACGGAGAATATCCCAAACTGAGGGACATCTCATGCTGAATGGGAATTTATTGGGATTGGTAGTAAGGACTTGAAACAGAAAGGAATTTCGTTCTGTTGCAATAAATGTTATCTGATAACGTTCTAAAGTTTGTAATAATAATAGAGTCAAAAGATATAAACAACGTTATAAAAAATAACGTTATCGAACATAATTTTGGAAGAACAATATTTTAAGTTACGTTATGGGATCAGTACGTTATGCTTGTATCCTCTAACAATAACGTTACAGTTGAAACCTAACAGGTTAATTTGTATCGTTATTCGCTCCCGACACCCACCACCGCGCGCCGTTATCAAGCAAAGTAAATAAATAAAATGAGTTTTACGTACGTTGCCGCTGTGTGGCCGCAGCGCGCAAGTTGGTGAAGCTGGCAACGTGGCGTATCGAAATAAATAACGTTATTATTTCGTTATTCTAATACTATATCTTTATTCCACTATTGATATAAATTAATATCGTTATTAAATAATTTTAGATATTGTTCCGGTTCTTAATATCGTTAAATGAATGAATGAATGAATGAATAAATGATATATTTATTTGCATGAATATAGGTATTTTACAAGTTCTTAAAATTTAGTGGGGTTACACTATATTCGGCATTTGAGCCGTACAAATATTTAGATTTTACGTCTTTAGCATGCAGTATGTACACCTTTGTCATTAAAAATCTCTAATTTCATCACTTAAATTTAAATAACAATTTAACCAAAAAATTAAAACTAAACACTAAATAATTAAAAAACAAATCATTTATAATAAAAATTATTCCATATCAACAAAAATAATTAAAATAAAATAAAAAACAATAATAATATTAAAAAAATAATGAAAATGTTTAAATATTAAAGTAGTGTCATAAATTATTAAAAAAATTAAAAAATATTTACATTTTGCATTCAAAATATTCATTGATGGAATAAAAACATTTGTCACACAACCAGTTATATATTTTTTTATTAAATTCCAAATCTGTAGCACTTCTAAATTTTTTAGCTAAGTGGTTATATATTTTCACGGCCATGGTATAACAATTTTTGTTGCATACTTTTAATCTATTACGCGGAACTACTAGTGGCTTTTGTGTTATTTTCCTCTTTGTCTTGGCCTTTTCATCTTTTTCAAAAAGCTAGTAATTATTTCTTACAAATTTGTAGATTTCAAATATATATAGAGATGGGAGAGTCAGCAGCTTTTGTTTAATAAATGTAGGTTTACAAGAGTCTGTCCATTTAAGATTGAAAATTGATCTCACACACTTCTTTTGGGCTACAAATGCCCTCTGTTGAATTCCTCCATACAGGTATTCCATACCTTAAAACAGAACACACATGACTATGGTACACCAACAACGCTGCGCTGTTTGAATGTCTGTTAAGTTTTTGATCCTCATAAGTGCAAAGACGAATTTATTTATTTTCTTGCATACATTATCTACTTGAGCTTTCCAATTGCAATGCTTGTCCATAACTAATCCTAAAAAAATGATATTATTAACTTCTTCTATGTCATTATTATTGTATTTTAAACTTAATTTCATTTCATTTCTTAATTTTTTATGGTTATTGAAAGATAAAAATGTCATAAATTTAGTTTTATTTGTATTTATTTTCAAGTTATTCTCATCTAGCCAATTTATTAAATCTGTCAATGCTTTATTCGTAACTATTTTACTCTTATCTATAATTTTCTCTTTTGTCAACAAAGTGGTATCATCTGCAAATAATATAGTTTATTGGTCTGTGGAGTTAGGCAGTTCGTTTATATACATTATAAATAAAAAAGTTCAAGGACACTTCCTTGTGGTACACCACAGTAGCTCGTTAAGTACGGTGACCTAAAGGTTTTCTGAGTGTTAGTTTTAATACACATTTTTGTTATCTCTGTGCATTGTTGTCGGCCTCTTAAGTAGCTTTCGAACCAACTATAAGCAAAGCCTCGTATTCCATATTGTTCAAGTTTACGTAATAAGGTTTCATGGCATACCATATCAAACGCCTTGCTCATATCCAAAAAAACTGCTAGTGGGATTTCTTTTTAATTAATAGCATCCATAATTTCTTTTACTAGTTTGAAACATGCCAAAGTTGTAGATTTTTGTTTAATGAAACCGTTATGTTGACTACATAATTTATCATGTTTCTCTAAGAAATTTATAAGCCTTACCTTCTCAAATATTTTTGAAAGTATGGGAACCAAAGTAATTGGTCTATAATTATTTGCCTCAGATCTAAGTCCTTTCTTGTAAAGAGGTTTAACAACAGAAAATTTTAAACTGTTGGGGAATATACCCTTTTCCAGAGATAAATTAACTTTGTAAGTCAATGGTTTTGTTAGAGTCAATTTTTGTTTAAGCATCTTAGTGCTAATGTTATCATAACCGACTGAGTTCGTATTTCGTAATTTCATAGCTATCATAAATATTGTTAAATGTTACAGTGGAAGAAAGAATTTTGTTACGAACCTGGTGGAACGGAACAAAGTATTGTTACCGGAACAATGCGCATCGTTATGTTGAGTAACGTTTGAAGTCCCTGGTTGGTAATAAGCGGTTTGAATAACGGTAGTCGGGGTGGGAACATTTCTCCAAGAAATAATTTCCAAATTTTTTTATTTTTAATTATTGCTAGGCTCGCGTTTGACCTCTATCTCACCTGATGGTAAGTGATGATGTGGCCGACAATGGAGTACGCTTGCCTAGAAGTAACCTATTCACTCTTGACTTAAAGACTAATATTTAATAATAATAAAATTAGGTTACTCATCAATATGACACGGCTCGCCATCCTACTAATTTTTATAGCTTTTTTATGGGGATTTTGCTGGGTTATGGGGCCATCAGGGGTGATGAGGGGGTTCGTGTCGGACGGCCAATGTAATTCGGGGGTTGTGGTGCGTCACAGCAGTATCGCAGAAACGTTTGTAAAGGCGTTTCAGATTCTCATTTCTGATATAGCATACTATATGTATACCGTGACAACAAATCCTATTATGGCCAGCTATGCGGTAGTTGGCAGTTTTCGAGAGATCAGATTTCGCTTGCATGGTAGCAGGCGCAATCTAGCGGACAGCAGGGGCTATGGGGACCACAGGCATTAGGGTTGGCGCTGGAATAGGCTTCGCCATTATCCCTGGGATGGATTGCGAGGCCACGAAAGTTGTGTAACCTTTTTGGTGGTTTAGTTGGTTCCAGGGGGAAGGTCTCTGGGGTGTGAGACGTTCGGGGAGCTGTAAAGAGAGGAATTTACCAGATGTAGTTTCTCGCTGGTGGTGAGCGGTGGCGCGCTTTGTAAATTTGGGAGACATTTGGGGGTTTTAAGGTAGCCGCGGTAATTGGCCGGGTGCCCCAACTGACCGCACAGTATACAAGATGAGGATGCTGTGGGCAAGGAGGTTGTTTTTAATGTCCACCATGTCAAACTCTTTTGGGACACGTTCATTAACCACTCGGGTTGCTATATCCTCTGACAGAGGGTAGGTGTGAAATAAAACGTTATTTTCATGGAAAGCGCGAGTGGGTTCCTGATAGTTGTTAGACGACGGAACTGTCACTCCGATTCCTTGCTGACAGGAGCGGGCGTTCAAGTAGATGATCTTGCTTTCACCACACATTTTGGACGTATCTGTCCATTTGCTCTGGTTTTATATGTACAAGATGGACGAGGACGTCGTTTCTTCTACGTGTTAGAAGCATTGGGGTTTTAAAGGCAGCTAAAATGCGAAGCAGATGTAGCGGGAGCGCGCTGACTAGCGGATAGGGAACCGGCGGTGGAGGGAGACACAACGGTCTTCTTGGTCTTGCTGGCTTTGGAAAATCGTCCTCAGAAGAAGAAGAAGCAAACAGCTCCAAGTCCGTGGGAGAGTTGTCGATGGGCATTGACGTGTCCATAACTTCATTTGGATGTGCTACCACACTGGGTAGCGCAGTGGTTTTTCCCGGAATAAGGGGGCTGGGACAGACGGGCCGGTTCTGTGTATTCGTCCGTCGCCGGTGTTCCGATAACAATGGAACGAAGGAGGAATTTGCAGTGAACTGGAAATTCCAACTTCTTTGTTGGCAGATAAGGGTGATAACACAGAGGTAGTTGGGACCGGGTTGGAACAATTCTTCAAGAAATTATTTCCAAATGATTATAATAATAATTAGGTTTCTCGTGAATATCGCACGGCTTACCACGCTCCTAATAATATAAGTTACTACGGTAAAGATGCCACATTTTACGGTAACTTTATTCCGTCGATTATGTTTAAAAAAATTTTGTCTCATCTTTAATATTTATTCCATATTCAAACCACATAGAAAAATGCGCGGCAGTGTTAATTTTAACTCATCCAGCAAAATTCTTGATAAAAAAATATAACTAAGTAAATGTGAAAGAATATGAAGAACAAAAATAAATATAATATTCTTGAAACTTGTTTTATTTCATAACTTTGAGGAAAATTTTTGGGGTAATTTGGGAATATATTGCTTACCTCACTGATAGCAGACAAGATATCAGCCAGATATTATTCACCATAATATGTTTCTGAACGCACTTTAGCGCATGCGCCTCGCGCCAACCAATAACAGCCGAGCTGAAGTGAATATGAGCCACTGATTGGCTGTTGGTAGAAGACTATTGTTTGAATATTGTTATAATTGATACCAATATTTATGTGCAATTTAATTGGTAATTCTGGCTTTTGTGTTTTAATTGATTGATTAATTAAATTTTACCGTTTATAAAGTTTATGCCAATAACAAAGCTTCTTTAATCAATACTGATTCACCCCGACTGCAACTTGGATTTTCGGAGAATTTAATAAGTCAGTGTTGGCAATACTGACGCCGAAAGGTACTTTAGAAATCATCATTCATTTCATTTCATTCGGTCAGTGTTGGTTGCATAGGTTACACCTGTTAGCTTTTTGTTTTTGGTTTAGTGAACTCTTGTGCGTGCTGTTTTTTGGATTTGTGATTTTACTTGAGAATTTGTTGTGAGATATCATAATAATGAAATCTAAGAAGCGTCATCACACTTCATCTGAAGATTCTGATGAATCAGACGCAAGCGGTAATAGTAGTTCTTCTGGCAGCGACAGTGACGACTCTTCATTATCAGAACACCGCTACAACAAAAAGAAAAGGAAACGTGCTGATTCTTCAGATTCGGATAGTGATTCTGACGAGCAGAAACGTTCGAAGAAACGTAAGCACAAGAAAAAGAAGAAGAAGCACAGTAAGAAGAAGAGGCGTTCAGATTCCGTGGCAGAGAGTGTCTCGGGTCCCGAAGATGTGTCTTCCATCAGTGAGGGTGAAATATCTTCGAAAAAGAAGCGCAAGCATAAACATAAGCACAAGCGGCAGCGGAGTACTTCAGTTAGTGCCAAAAGTAAGATATTTGTGGTATTTTTACTTACATGTAAGCGATAAAATTAGGTTAGTTTATTGTTCCCACTGCTAGGATTCAAGCCTACTATTTAAAAGAAGGAATTGGCCGTAATCTACCATGCGGGCCCAGGGCGGGTGGTTGAATGTCACGTCTTTTGTTTGATCTTATGACCTGCCGGTTTCCTCACGATGTTTTCCTGCCTCGTTTCGAGTGCCGTCGAAATAAATTACACAACGTAGCTGTCTGGGTTTGAACCTGCACCGTAAAACACTTTAAAATAGCATATCATCTCAAGTCTTATGTTTTTTCTGCCATAGATGAAGAGCAAATTCAGCGCCGCCTGCATAGTGTCGTAAAAGAACGTCGTGGATCTTCTGAAGAAGCAAATCAACCTATACGGACTTATTATAACCAGTAAGATCTTCATGTATTATAAATTCTCATGAAATTTAAAAAAAAAGTACTTTGAATCAAATTCTAACAAAAATTTGTATTGTAGGAAGGAATACCAAAGATCAGTGTCACCTGAGGAATATGAAAGGGAACGAGAAGTGCAGCGCTTCTACCGGGGCTCCAGCAAGGAGAGACGGCAGCAGTATCAAGAACAATATCAGCAGTATGACCGGGAACATCATGACAGGTAAACTAATTGGATCCTAGACTAAAATGATACTGTGTAATATTTCATTACACTACATCATTAAATTATTGCAGATATACACATTATCGACAAGACAAATATGATAGAAATAGAGAGAAATATGGTCAAAGCTCTCAATATCATGATCCCAATGAAGAACATAATAGACGGCAGAGGGATTATGAGTATAAAAGGTACATTACAAGTACGCATAAATGTATGCTTGTAGGTTATGTAAATGTGCTGGTCTTAGTTTGGGGCAAATCAGTGTAATTTATACAAAATCTACAATATTTATTTTCTTTAGGAACCAGAGGTACGAAGAACACAGATCTCCGAAAGAAGAATATCAACGGAGACCAAGAGAGCAAGAAGAGCGGTATCATCAGAGGGAAGACACAAGAGGTTAGTAATTGACTGTTTTGAAACACTAGTATTGATGACCTATCTATAAAATACTAGCTTTGCCGATAGACATAAAATATAGCAAAAGTCGCTCAGGAATAAAGCAGCTTTCTGTCGGTGAAAAAATTTTAGCAATTGGACCAGTACTTTCAGAGATTACCTCCTACAAACAATAAAACAAACTACCTCTTTATAATATTGGTGTAGAATAAAAGAAAACTGTTACTGATTGGCTGATCTATTGACACATGGCTTAATCCACTGAATGTACTGTATTGGAATTTGGCACTCAGACAGCTGTCGTGATGTAGGCATGTACCTAAAAGATTTGCCCCCTAAGGAGATGAAATATGGGTCATAGGGGTGAGGTATAACCTACTTGCACCCATGTGAAGCCGTTGACAGAAGCAAGTTAGTTTACACAACATTAAGTAAGGTTGTAGTTAAAAAGAATGTGGGTTAAGTTAAACAACTGTGTTTGTCTTATGTCCGTCACACTAATATTATGAAGTCGAAAGTTCTTAAGTGTGTGTATATTTGTTACTTCTTCATGCTCAAATGGCAGAATGGATTTGACTGCTGAGTGTGGGGTTCTGGGTTCGATTCCCAGATTGGGCTAAGAGTACTATTGGGTTTTTCCATTAGGAATTATATTATATAATAGCTGCCCAGAGTTTGGAAGTTGGTGGTGAGACGCCCCTGCCTCGGATAACACGTAAAGCCGTTGGTCCTGCGCCTGATCTCTCTCCCATCGTGTCGGATTGCCATCCCATCAGAATATAAGAGTAAAGGAACAGAGTGCACCTGTGTTTGTGCACATACTTGAGCATATCTTCTGTGTACTTGGCTAAACATTACATTTGAATATATTTTGGTACATGGGTAGGCCATGTCATGGAATAGGTCATGGGATACTTATTATCCCAAGAATGTGTTCCTTTGGGACATTTTTCTAATTTTATGTGAGTGAAGCTGCTGACAATATACATAGTTTTTTAATTTAATTTGTTCACATGTTCATTCATCCTAGGTTTCAACCGCTACAATCAATATGAAGAGCGAGGTGGACCTAAAAGGCGGGAATTTGAAGACAGAAGAGACTTTCGTGACAGGTACTGTTCCCTACAACATTATTATTATTCTATAAACCCCAAGCGAACGCGTTTGCTCTCTCATTGTCTTTCTATTGTGTCTCTAATTAGGGTATTCGAAAGATTAAGATTGATGCTCAAACCAAGGTTTTCCCCACTACATCAATTTATATGAACAATGACCTTTCATCATATTATTATTGTAGCAGTTTAGATAACAATTTAAATAATTTGAGTGGTCTGAGTCCTTATCTTGTTTTAATTGTAAAGGGTTTAAAATGACGCCATTTCAAACTTGCGCTTTCGGCTTTATACTCTCACCGATGCGGTAAAAAAATATAGATTTATTTATTTATTTATTTATTTAAACTTCATGTACAATAGTGGTACATAGGCGGACTTAATGCCACAAGGCATTCTCTACCAGTCAACCTTTGGGTTAAAAAAGACAACACTGTGGTAGGTTTGCACAATAAACAAATACATAATAACAAATAGTTCAAATGGAACAATATAAAATAAGTTATTTATAATAATAAAATACATATATATTATTATTATGATTTGGTCTTTTGAATAAACAAAAAATAATGTAGGTAAAGAGCTGATTTAGTTCACTCATTAAAACAATACATAGTTATAATTACTAATTTATTACTCATTAAGAACAATGCATAGCTCATTTAATAATGAGCTTATCCATTGTAAGATATTGTTTGAAATAAAAGGTAACAATAATGTTAATGTAGCATGTTACCATATACCTTATTAATTACTAAGCCAATTAGCCTGATGACTCGATATTGGTAATTATGTCATGATTTCTAAATACATAGCACTAATTGTTTCTTAGAATCTTACAATAAAATGGATACATCTGTAGTACATTTGCAAGGAACTAGGTAATTTTAAATTCTTATCAGAAAGGCATTGAAATTTAATTACAATAATATTATTTTGGCAATAAAACTGTAACGTTTGAAATAAGTTTGAAATACAAAACTATTGGGAAAAAGCGCGTTATAAAACATTATATTTACTGGCGTTTTACTGTGGTTTTGGCCTTGGGATAGGCGGCAGCCACTGCGGTAGTGACATCGCGATAAAAAGTGGGAACCATGTATTTTATCGTATTTAGCGCACGCAACAATAGTATATCATTGTATTAATTAAAACATTTTTGTACAATTTATTATTCTATTCTAAACAATAAATAACATTAAAAAGAAATATTTTCCGAGAACAGCATCAAAGTTGTTTGAATGACGTCCGTAGGGTGCTACGTAACCTAGACGTGAACAAAGCCAGCGGTCCTGACGCAGCCCCGGATCTAAGGGGGGGCAAACCGGGGCACTTGCCCCGGGCGGCAGTTTCATGGGGGCGCTAAATCCTTGAGACGAGAATTCGAAATATCGAACAAATGAAGCCTCTTTTCCTACAATCTCATAGGTTTTTATCAAGTAATTGAATCTTAATATAATATGTTTGAAAAAACAAACTTTTCTATTTCCATACGCCCAGTTAGTTTTTGAACACATACTAAGTGATTTATAAACGCATCTTAACAGATCAAGTAAATTTTTGAACGCGTGCGTAGTGTCCGTGATCTTTCTGCCAAGGGGAATCATCAAAGGGGAACAACATCTGCAAGCTGTGAGCGAAGCTTCAGCAAACTGAAATTAAAACTTATCTACGTTCTACAATGAGTCAGGATCGTCTATCTGGCCTCGCGATCCTAGCCATTGAAAACAAAACCGCCTATGCAACGGACTTTGAGGAGCTAATAGATTCTTTCGCAGAAAAGAAAGCACGCCGTGTAAAGTTGTAGTCTTTCCTGGTTAGGTATTGTTACGCCATTAAACGTGAACCCGCCATATCTCCGAGAAAATAAAGAGTAGCACGTAATAATTAAAACGCATTGCTGTTCGAAAGGTCTAGAATGGTTGTGCGTAGACAAGATTAGAAAAATCTCGAAACATCCACACAGCCAGTACCACTAGTAATAGGTATTCATCTTACTGATAAGGGAAATGGTACTTTCCGTCTTTAACAATAGAGTCGAAATTCGCATGAAAGTGACTCTTATTACCACGAGCAATAAAAATGATTTATGACTTCGAGAAGCGATTCAATTGTTCTGGAATTCTGGATAGATCCGGGGACGTCGGTATCTAGAATTTTCTTGGCTCCGCATATAAATACGTGCCCCCGGCCGGAAGCGAGTTAGTTGTGATTTCGACTGAGATCAAGAGCGAACTACCCTAGTACTTGAAGTGATTTTATCTAACGACCTAAGCGATAGTGTAACGGTACTCTAGTGTTAATTGCGATTCGGATTATTGTTGACTGGACTATTTTGTTGTTGTTAGTGGTGAATAAAGTTGTCTCTTAGTAAATCGGCATTTGATTACCCACGTACGTAACAGTATATATTTTTTCTGTGTTTCTGTTTTATGTCACAAATGAAAGTTATTAGTTATTAGATAATAAAAAGTTTAAATTTATTAAGGGTTTATTATTTTAACAAATGGTCACAAAAATGCTACTCATTGGCAGTATTAACAGTTTTTCTCAAACAGTGAAGGGAGGGGGCGCCAGTATCAAGGTTTTGCCCCGGTTCGAAAAAATCGTAGATCCGGGGCTGTCCTGACGGGATACCAGCGGTCGTGCTTAAAACTTGTGCGCCTGAATTGTCTCCGATCTTGACACGCCTATTTCGCCTCTCATATGAAACTGGAAAAGTGCCGATAGCTTGGAAGCAAGCTAACGTGCAGCCTGAGCCTAAGAAGGGCAGTCAAGCTGACCCGGCAAACTACCGACCCATCTCTGTTACATCCGTCCTCTGTAAGAGTATGGAACGGGTGCTTAACAGGAAGCTTCTGGCATACCTAGAAACTAACGACATCCTCAGTGACCGGCAATACGGTTTTCGCCAAAACCGGTCTACTGGGGATCTTCTAGCGTATGCCACTCATATCTGGAGCGAGGCCATCGAGAAACATGGGGAAGCGCTTGCCGTCTCCCTTGATATCTCGAAGGCTTTCGATAGGGTCTGGCACGAAAGCCTTACTGCTAAGCTTCCTTCCTTCGGTTTGCCCGCTGGTCTGTGTGATTGGATCGCTGACTTCTTGCGGGATCGATCCATCCGAGTGGTTATTGATGGCTGCTCGTCCGGTCAAATGGATATTAATGCCGGGGTCCCTCAGGGGTCAGTGCTCTCGGCGACGCTGTTTTTGCTGCACATAAATGATCTACTTAAACCCGGTATCTTTGGGTATGCAGACGACAGCACTGTTGCTGAGAGATATGTATCTGACGCACGAGCTAGCGGGACACAGATCCAGTCATCCCGAGAGGCTATGGTTGAACGCTTGAACTCGTCCTTGAAGGCGGTCTCCGATTGGGGCGACGCCAATCTGGTCAAGTTCAATGCATCTAAAACCCAGGCGTGTCTTTTTTCCGCCAAACGGAGCCAATTCCACCCGGCTCCAACTTTCCGGGGTGTAACCGTGCCGATAACCGACCACCTTGAGCTTCTTGGAGTTACGTTATCATCTACTCTCAATTTCGACTCATACATCGATGCAAAGGCTCAACTGGCTGCCAAAAAATTGGGGATCTTAGCAAAGGTGAGACGGTCGTGTATGGAGTACTGTTCTCATCTTTGGGATGGATCTGCCAAATACCAGCTTGATGCGCTGGAGTCGATTGAAAGGCGAGCCAAGAGAATCATCGGCAATGATGCACTTGTAGAGTCGAAGTTCCAAAGCCTTGAGCATCGCCGCCGAGTTGCTAGTCTGTCGGTTTTCTATCGTTTACATTTCGGGGAGTGTGCACTGGAATTGCACAATCTAATTCCGCCAAGTCCGTTCCATCATCGGACCACACGACGTACAGCGTTGCGCCACCGGTACATGGTAGACATCCCACCCATACGCACAAAACGTTTTGCGAACACATTTATTGTGCGTACAGCCAAGGAGTGGAATTCCCTGCCGGAATCTGTGTTTCCTGATAGCTACAACTTAGGAGTCTTTAAGTCGAGAGTGAATAGGTTTCTTCTAGGCAAGCGTGCTTCATCGTCGACCACATCATCGCTTACCATCAGGTGAGATAGTGGTCAAACGCAAGCCTATCATTAAAAAAAAAAAAAAGAATGAAGAAGCAATTAGCATTTCAAGGATTGGTATGAGGAAGAGTAGCGACAGAGACTTTATCCTTATTCTGTTATTCGACAGTTTACTGTTCCACCAGATTTGAAAGTTAGAAAATTTCTTGATACAAAGTATGCATTTGAAAAATTCTTATGAAAACTACTTTTTGATACAAAAAGGTAATGAAAAATTTAGTCGACTATCCAATTGGATCAGTATTTCCAAATATTACACTTTATACCAACCATTAAAAATAAACAATTTTTAAGTCTTTGTAATATTAGTTTAGGAGGAGGAACACAAATACTGTGTGCATTGCATTCCCAGGAATGGATGTTAAGTCTTTGATCCTGGTAGACAATTATTATCAGCAGTTGGATGCATCTAATGACACAAATCTAAATCAATCTTATTTCTAGACGTGGTCCGCCTGACAACGAGCGCTTCCGCGAGAGAGAGTTTCCTGACAGGAAGGAGAGGTATCATGAAGAGGGCTTCTCTTCCGAAAGGTATGTAAAGCCGTATTTTTACCCGTTCACTAGATATAAGTATCTAGTTTAGAAAGCTAGATATAACATGTAATTTGGTTCAAAGAACATTCTTTTATATATCTAAAACATTTTAACACATACAATACAGAGTGTTATTGCATGCGTGTCTGCCGGCCACAGTTGGTCGGTAACAGTGTACCTGCGACGTTAAATAACTATATTTATTTTTACAGTGACTACTCTACAGAAAAATATAATGATCAGAGCTTGTCGGTGTTGCAAAGATATTTTAATATTTGCACCCTAAATGATACTTGCTATAGGCATGTGTGAAACATCGATTGTTATAGATTTGTTGGAATGCTTATTAGCAAATGATTACTATTTTCATTTTGGACTAAGCAGGCACTCGGAAGTGCTTTCAATGAGGGAATTCTTCTTCAAATGTTTAAACAAATAATAGACGAAACTTTAAATTATCTTTTATGTAAAAACAATATGAGAAACCTAAAAGCAAGATGGATTTACATGTTAATTCGGCATGATGGATCAGACGAGCAATGACATCACAAAAGGTCGAAACAAAAACAATATTTTTAAATGAAACACATGGAATGTATCAAGATGAGGAGACTGAACTGATTAATGAAAGCGGATGTGTAATATCACCGATTAAATTTATAATGCTGCTTATTTGAATAATGAGGACTCAGTTACGATATTTTTTGGATATGAACCATAACTGAGGAATGGATTTGAAGGCGAACATACAGGCCCTGACTGGAAGTTAATTAGTTTTATTTTGTTTGTGTTTATTCAGAATACTATCTACTATTATGGACTGTATCCTTTAGGTTCCAAAAAGATTTTGATAATGGAACTCATTCAGATAATAATGTTGTATAATAGAAAGGAAATACCGAGTCAAGATTATTTTTAACATTCTGTTGTTTGATAATCCACATAATGATTGAGACTGAAAAATCAATTCTATCACTAAAAACTGATAGGTACCTATTTGGCTGCTGTATTATTAACAGGGTACTCGTCATCAGTTATTATCATTAATACTTCTATACCAAGAACACTGATAAATTTCAACCCAAGCTTGGAAATGGCTACTGATGCACTGATTTATAAGCAATTTAGCTATGTTTATGTAAATGCACTAAAATGTCAATGACTTGACACAGATGAAGACAAAGAAACCGGATTTATACCAGATGGGAACTATAAATGGAATTTAAAAAAAAACATAGAAGATACGAGACCAAGGAAATATGACTCAATACTAACCATGATTTTGTTTGATATGTGTGATGGGAAAAGAAATTGAAAATGATAAATGGCGACACATTAAAACACGAGGATAGAAGACAACACTTTTAATACTCTAAGATCGTAGACTCGCGCATTATTTTGTGCTTTGATGAGACAAAAAGAAGACAGTTGTCACTGGACTGTAGCTTAGTTAAAAGCTGTTTGATTTAATCTTCCAATTAATAATTAGTCAAAATATGAGAAGTTCACGAAAGGATGAACATGTAGGTATGCTCGCGAAATCAACATTATTTTTCAAAGTAATGGTAAGTGTACGATTTAAAGGAGTGTCAAAATAATTGGTTCCTCGTGTTGAAGATAAATTAATGAATATATTGTTACGCTAAAACAGTTATTAAACTGAAAATGATGCCTCTAGCATAAAATTCTCTTATTTATGAGTCGATAGTGTTCGATTTTTTTTATCCTAGTCAAAATAAAATTCTTACGAATTGTACCTACTATTGACTAAATAAAAGGATCTTTGGTAGGGCGCTTAGGTTACATCAGTTAAATAATAAAATTACAATATATTTGTTATAATTTTTGTTGTATTTTTTTTTTGTTAAAGCTTGAAATAAAATTGATTGTGGTGGAACACCCAGTTTGCAATCCTTGCCAATAATGTAAATTGTCTGTGTTAGGAAGTGTTTTCACAGTGAATCAGTTATTATGTTTGTCGGTTACAGACCTCGTGAAGTCCGTCGGGAGAAGCCCATAAGCACAGCTGGTAGGCCCGAAAAGTCGGCTGCGTCACAGCACAGGTACACCACTCGGAAACATCACCAATGTTTTGAATATGTGTATCTGCAGCTAATTTCTAGATCTCGTTAAGAAAAAAATGTTTATTTATGTGTAAATCTTTATTAGAGAGCGATCAAGATCGAGAAGTCAAGAAGACCGCTACAAAGAGCGTAGTCGTCGTCCGGAGAGGCCAGATGGACGGCCGGAGAGGTCAGAAGGAAGGTCGGAGAGGCCAGGAGGAAGACCAGAGAGGCCGGAGGGAAGAGAAGAGAGGTACAGGGACGGACGCGGTGATGAACGAAGGGAGCGATCCGGCAGACCGGACGATCGTAATGCGGAGCGAGGACGACTTCCAGTCAAGACTGGAAGTGAGGCTAGGTCGCGAGACCGGAAGAGCAGGTTAGTAGAAAATAAATACACGTGAAGGACACGTGCCCAATTGGTTCAAAAGGTTTTTTTTTAAACCATCTTATATTTTAAGTATTTTTCCATAATCTTAGTAGAGCATAAAGCAGTTGCTTCCCGATTTTGTCTGTTTATTCTCCAACTCCTCCTAAACCACGCAACGGATTTAGAAGCGGTTTTCACTAATAGAAAGAACAATATTTGAGCAAGGTTGATTAGAAGAACTGTTTTATTTTTCCAAAGTTTTAAATTTGGTTTTTTTAGAGATAAGGGAGGATAAAAAACAATACAAAAGTGACTTCCATGTTTCAAATTCATTTATTTAAGTTACTCATCCATGTTTGCATCACACATACTCTCGCTCAAAATTAGTAATATAGCAAAAATACAGATTATATGATTTCAATAGTAAAATGTAACTATAGTTTTTTTTTTGTTTGCATAGATTTGCAGATGCTGACGAAAATAAAGAATACGACTGGGGAAAGGGAGATGTTAAGACGGAAGATGGCAAAGCTCCTGCTGATAAAGAAAAGCCGAACTTCGGTCTGTCTGGTAAACTGACGGCTGATGCCAACACGGTCAACGGAGTCGTGATCAAGTACACGGAACCTGATGATGCTAAGCAGCCTAAACGGAGATGGAGGTAAATAATACCCTTATTTTTAATTAATTTAAAAAAATGGGGTTCTATCCGTACATATTTGTGTAGTCAAAAGTAAAAAAATCGAAATCCGAAAATTGGTCATAATTGGTAAATACATAATCTTATAACACTCCACGCAAATACTTAAGAACTCGGGTGATTTGACGGCACGGTTGGCGCATTAATTAAACTATTGGCTGCTGCGCTGTGTATCATGGATTCGATTTCCGCACGGAATAATCATTTCTAAGATGGATGTCTTGTGTTTTGTGTGTATATGCTCGTGAACGAAACTATGATAAAGGACTAATTGTATTAAAATTTGTCCTACCTAATGTCATTGAAATATTTTCCAGATTCTACCCCTTCAAAGGCGACAAAGCCCTTCCCATCTTATACATACACCGACAGTCGGCATTCCTGATCGGGCGCGACAAGAAGGTGGTGGACATAGCACTGGAGCACCCGTCCATCAGCAAGCAGCACGCGGCGCTGCAGTACCGCGCCACGCCCTTCACGCGCGCCGACGGCTCGCAGGGCCGCCGCGTGCGGCCTTACGTTATTGATCTCGGTATGTATGCGTGTACTATCGCTCTTTTACGAACACTGCGCACACAGCTTACGTGTTATTTTAAAAATAACTTTTCTACTGGATTAATAAAAAAGGAACGTTTTTAATGGTAGTTGTCATTCCGAAATCATCTTATTTACACTAGAATCAAATTGATATTTGTTTAACTATAATTAACTGTTATAAGCCGAGCTTTACTCATTAGAATTTGGTATTTTTCAACAGAATCGGCGAATGGTACATTCGTGAACAACAAAAAGGTCGAGCCTCGCCGATACGTCGAGTTACTTGAGCGCGATGTGGTCAAGTTCGGCTTCTCCCAGCGAGAGTACGTCCTGCTTCACGAGAACAGCAAGGATGACGCACAGGATGATGACCATCAAGAACCTCCCGACATCGGAGGCAACGTGACCACCACCGAACAATTGAAACACGAGAAACGCGTCAAGCAAGAGATTGCCGAAGACGGCGAGTAGATAGGGCTAGCAATTTACCTTTAGGACTTTTATTTAGCAAAAGGTATATTTTATTTTTATTATTAGATTTCGTTTGCGACATTGTCCTTACGAAAATAGTTTTTTTCTTCACTACAGAGATTCTGACGAAGTATTACATCGTAATGTTATTTTAATACCTCGATTTGTGTTTCGATCCAGCGGGGCCACTCGAGCTAGTCCGAAAACTAGCGACATTGCTTTGTTTGTCCAATGTACCTCACGAATTTACTGACAAGATCCTCAAGTACCTCAACTATTTTGACAGAAATAACAAGTAATCGCCTCATCCTTCCAGCGGGCTATTACGCTCGGAATACATAAAAATAATACTAATTGTAACTTGTGCCAATTTACCTCGTGAATCATGTATTAACTCTAAAGTTTCTTTAACAGTAACGTTTTTTCGGTCTAGCTCGATTGGCCCCGCTGGATCGAAACACATGATTTATTTTCCAAAATAATAAGGTTAGTTCGGCAATCATGTCAAATGTTACAGGAGAATGTAGTTTCGTCGTCTGTTTCCCTTAAAAAAAACTTGTTTAACGTACAGGCATAATATGCTCGTAATTATTGCAACTTGATTATGTAAGAATGTCTTACCGCTAGATCGGGCCTGTACCCGCTCGCCAGTGCTAGCTCGATGGCTCTGAATTTCGTAGGTGTTGTACTGAAATTGCATTCCGATGTACTTAATCGATAAGTACATTTGAACGGAGCAGTTCACCGTATTTAGTAACCTACCTTACTGTATCTTATCAAATAAAGGGGGATAGCACTCAAGTGAGGCGTCATAGAATTATAGCATATTTTAAAAACAGTAATATTTTAGTGTTAAATTTTAATCAAACTTCAATAAGTACCAACGTGTACATACATAGTGACTACTTTTGTGATGTATTTTTTTATAATTTATAAAAAGTACATCTATTTTTTAAGTTTTCTGTTAGAAAAGATTAATTAATTTACCTGTAAAATATTAGTATTAGCAAGTAAATTAATTGTATATCAAATAAATAAAAAATGAAGTGTTTATTTTTGGTTTTTGTTTACTCCTTTACTAATAAACTGGCATCAACCAGCATAATAATTATAACCCTAGTATATTTTTGGCTTCGTACAGATGTGCAGTGCCAATTTTTGCGCACAATCTTGCGTTACCTTGAGCATTGAGTAGTGCTTTATAATGTCAATTTCAATCAATGTGAAAAAATCGATACTCGCCAGTCGCTTCATACACCTATAAACCATTAAGAGTCAGCCCACACTGTTGCCCAAACAGTTGTCCACCTATCACTCTTTGAAAAGTTAAAAGAGAATTGATTACAAATTAACCTCACAGTGAATCAAAGCAAATAGGGGTGAGCTTCTCAGGATAGGTACTTATTTTCACCTTTACTTGTAGACCTGCAACATTGACATTCTATTCTAGAAAATCACAATGTGCCAATGTGGCTTAGGGCCAAATCATACTGGAATGATAGTGGCACAATAAGCGCTTTCAGTGTGAAATAATTTTAAACCTTTATCCTACAGTACCAATAACGCTTAATTATATATATATAATACCAGTATCGCTTGAAACGTGTCCCAGTATCGTGTGTATACCAGTATCGTTTGTACGCAACGCCGACTACTACCTACAGGTCATTGGACTCTCAGCTGACGATTTCTTAAAAAAAATAATTTCGTACATGCGTAAATTAATACGAGTTTTAAAAAAAGGTAATTTATTTTTTAATTTTATCTTTACAAATCGATGGTGTTTCATTTACCGGATCGCCCTCCACGGGATTAATACGATCAAAATTTAGCGGTGTATAGTAAAAAAGCATGGTCCACTATTCACAAGCTGACTAGCGAGCCACCTCTTCCTCAAATGCCCAGCCCAGTGACGGCTAACCAAGTTGCCCACCAACTCCTCCTTGGTTGCAAACCACTACAACGGCTCAGCATAGTTCCCAAAAATAACTACCCGTCATCCTCCAGTGAATCGGTGTGTGACCCATTTCAACTATCAGACATCATCCTAGCCATTCAGAAGCTAAGTTCTGGTAAGGCCTCCGGAGTTGACGACATTTCAGTCGAGCAAATTGAATAAAAAAATCGTCGTGGTTGCTGCGACTCTTCAACACGCTAATGCGTTGAAATCAAATCCTTCACAAACGCAGACGTGCGTCTTCCACCTATGTAACAGACAAGCGGGTCGAACGCTCAATATCTCGTGGCAGGGGGTGCCAATCACACACACAGCCCCACCCAAGATACATCGGCATTACTTTGGACAGCAGGTCCCTCAATTACAAGATGAATTGCGAGAACGTTAAGTGGAAGGTGCATACAAGAAACAACTTGCTACGTCGCCTAACATCCATTAAATGGGGGGCGTCTTCCCAAGTTCTGCGAACAACTTGCTGGTTGGATGGCGCTCTACTTCTCCGCTAGTGAATATGCCTGTCCAGTATGGAGCCGCTCCGTCCACTCCAACTTAGTGGATACCTACAGCACTTATAGAGACGTGCCGAATTGCCACTGGTTGCCTTAAAGCAACTCTGTTACGAATGTTGTATCCACTAATCGGCATTGCACCCCCAGAAAATCGCAAGGCATTGGCTAATCGCTTTCTATATATAAAAATGTACTCTGTGCTAATCGCATAGAAAGGGCGAAACAACAAAACGTCCCTCGCCATCCAATACACAATTACAGCTCGGTGCCCCTGCTCGGTGCCTACACCATAAAAAATTTAGGTGAGCACAGGTATAGGTAGCAGCTTAAAATGAATAAGATTTTTTTTTTTGTAGTAAATGGCGGTTTTATCTCGCCGCTCTTTCTGGTGCACTCTTTATTTTAGTGCATTTTGTTTATCATTGTTTACAGAGTAGCTGCTTGCAGAGTAGAAAGGAAATGAGCGTTGGCTCAGTTGTGGTAAAGGAATATAAAATAAAAATGTGGAGACTATGATGATAGGCAATATATTTAATTAAACTGGCTTTTAATAAATGCATTAATATGTTGTCTCGTGATGTTTTCTACGGGTGCAATAATACATTGCAGAACAGGAGCTTAAACTAATATGTACAACGAATTTATTCACCTCTATTTACAAACTGTAATCTAGTGAAAATAAATAATATTAAATATTCACTTAATTCTAACACAGTATCCTCTCGGTGGAAAATTTACACATTGCATAATTATTTTTTCTAATATCACAGTTCAAAATGGAGTCTTGAATACGTGTTTATCAAAGTCTAAGTCAACGCGCGGCTGTTCTCGCGACGAGCACGGTCTCGGCTCCCGCGCGCTGATCTCTTCGCACAGCGAGGCTCGCTTCACCAACCCGTTCCGGAGAGGGATGATGGTGGCGTTAGGCGGCCGTGTGTGCGTCCGCAAGGAATGTGTTCTGTACAACGGTGGTTTGATCAGTCTATTTGGTGCGACACCGACGATGCTGTGTCTTGAGAAGGGAGGCATGTACGTGATGGGCGCTCTGGGTATCTCGTACCCGTCGCAGATGGTGCCGGGCATCGAGTCGCTATCGTACATGAGTTCCAAATACTTTGGAGTTCGTTCGGGAAGCAGTCGCGACGGCTCCATGTGCTGCTCCGGGAAGTCTTCATCTACATCAGAATTTGTTCAATTAGTTCCAAGATGACCGAGAATAAAGTAAGCTGCATGATATCATTCAATGATTGTTCACGAACCTAAGCAGGCGTTGTCATTCTCGTCCAATAGGTAGGTGCGGTTGTCGACGGCATCTGAGCATGCAGCCCATGCACAATACATCGGTTAGTTGGAATTACATGAAATTAAGAAAATTTGTATATTTATTAATTTTAGCATATTTTACCCTACCTACTGCAAGAAGGTTTATGTTTTTTTTATTAAAATGTATAGTCACTTCGTCATTTCAGATAGCATGCTGATGAATGAAGATTGTGGAAGTATTTTTACATTGCACTGCCTAAGATGTAGCTGTTGACGGATTGAGTGTTTGCAGCAAGTACACTGGCAGCTCGACTGGGCGGGCTGGGTGCTGTGTCGCAATATTATAAGAAGCAATTCGCACCTGCTGCAAAGTGTATTAGGACCTCGCGTACAGTTACCGGCACGGATCTAGAGCGCTGGCTTCCACTTGCGCAGAAGTAATATATCGGGTCTCTTTAGCGGTATGCAGTGAAACGCGGGGCGGGAAGTGCAATCCTTGTAGTCTTTGGCTCGACGAACGATGCACAAAGCGATCCCCACTCTTTCGTCAAGCGCTCAAGATTCGTGCCGGTACCTGTACTATCGTGACCACTAACAGGACTTGCCAAACCAAACGTTATAAAACTGGTGCTATAGCCAGTTTTGCAACTTTCTTCTTAGTTGGACTTAATGCGGCAGGTCGTGCGCACGGATGAGTCTAAAGCCTAAGCTTTTAATTTTAGTGGCAATACATGCATATGAGTAATAAGTATGAAGATGTATGATACAGTAAGTGGTGAGATAGTTACCGTCTCCGAGCAGCGTGAGGTAGTGCGGCGCGGGCGTGGGCGTGGCCGTGAGCGTGATGTTGGGCGACGTCTTGTCGCGTAACGCGCGCACCACCTCCAGGCAGTGACGGAACGATGGCCGCGCTTCCGCGGAGTAACTCCAGCATTTCTGTAGTAAGTCGTAGCTAGAACACAAATGTTATTGTTATGACGGTTGACTGGAGACATTGATAAAAGGCAGGGGAGAAATAAAAAGAAATGAGTTACTACCAAATTATCAGCAAATGGCAATAGTATTTCTGCTGATAACACACAAGTACCTTCACAAAGAGCTCAACTGCTGATTGTTAGGGCCAAAACTAAGTAAAGCCGACGTCCGCGCGGGCCCATACAAAAGTTCTCCGTTGCGGCTCGCCGCGCGGGCATATGTCGCGGCTCGCGGTGCCCGCGCCCGTGCCGCTACGTAATAATTAATACATTAAGTTCTCCATCGGCACGACTACATGCACACCGTTAATGTTGAACTAGCGACACTGCGTAGGTAATAATCAGGTTTCCGCTTTGTCACGCGACGGGTGCTCTTGCGGGCGTCCTCTTATACGCAGTTCCGGGCCTTATCATTGAAGTTTGTTTGCTGTAGAAACGCGAAACCACCTATCAATAATAATAATAAAAAAGAAAGACTAATTCAGACCTGGGCGAAGGCACAACAACAAGGCCTTTTTCTTTTATAAATTCGACAGCTAAACCACAAAACAGATAGGTACAGAAGACAATCTCATGTATGTACTTCACTTTTTATACCTACGCTGGGTGGACGCACACTAATCAGCGTGTGAGCCGGAATTGTTCGACGAGTGACCGAGACATCGTGTATGTGAGCGGTGTCTGTGTGCGTTGCTCGAGCGCGATTTGTATGTAGTTTGACTTCTGTACCTATATATTTTGTGGCTAAACGGCGACTGTTGCAACCCAATGTTTGGGCACATTGTCGCTTACCATCAGGTGAAATCACAGAAATCTTAATAATAAGGCAATAGAAGTCGCATAGACGCGTGACCTTGTCGCCGCTCTTATGTGTTGGAGTACACAAGTGCACGCGGAGCGTTTGTTGCGGTTTCTTGTGTTATTTGAGACGCGGAGAGGTAAACATGGTGTTTTGCAGCATATCCAACTGCGGAAACTCGTCCAAAACTTGTAACTTAACAAATAAAGAAATAACATTTCATATGTAAGTACTTAATTTTTGAAATATTGTCTTTGTTTAGCAAATATAGACAAATCAAATATTTTCACTATCACTACTACGATTTATCACAAAAAACGATTTTTTTTGTCAAATCAATAACCATTAACGCTTAAGCTTAATCATGTCTACTATTACTACTGCTAAAAGCAGCAATGAAATTATAGTCATACGCAATAAACAAAAATCGCCGTTTGCGTAAATTCTAGGTACAAGCCGCATGAGTTGGCCGCAATTTAGTGACGTGCTACTACTATTCTGTATCGATAATTATTTACGTTCAGCTTAATACTTCGTTTTACCAAATTGGAATGTATCATGTTTTTTTTTAATATTTAAATATGAGATGTAACCTTTTTCATTTTCAGTTTTCACTGAAGTTATTTTAAAATTAGTTTAGTTTATTAAGTATTTATAGTCCACCACTACACTAACTACCTCCCCCTTTTATTCTAAGTTCATACACAATCCATCCTATTTGATTTGGTCATTGTTTTTACACGACTGTTTTTTACTGTAAGGTGAAGTATTGGAGAGCCTTTAAGATTTGTATAATTATATAATAAACTAAATGTACGTACACTTATTGTTTTGTTGTATTCCATTTCCTCATAAATAAATCATCTAAAAGGGCGTTGACGAAAGAAATACTTTCAATAAAATTAATTATGTATTGTTGCTGGACTCCTTGGAGATTATTAACACTCAACGGAAAAATATAATTTATCGATATGAGCTCGTAATAGTTTGCACTGCACTATTCTTAAGTGAGAGTGAGCACGCAATATCATTTTTTGCTTTTCGCACACGTTTCTTATTGGCTGCAGGAGTCGCGCCCCCTGACATTATGCGTTTATAAAAAATATTGCGTAATGTCATCGCATAAAGTTTAATTTTGTAGCAGTAATGCAAAGTGCATTTGTAGGTGTAATTGTGTATCTATTTTTTGTTTATGTAGTAATAGCTGTGACCCGGCGACACTCGTCCCGATATAAAATTTAGTACTATAGCATTTCTATTGCCTTATTATTAAGATTTCTGTGTTAAGATTTCTGTGGGTGAAATAGTGGTCAAACGCGAGCCTTTCAATTATAATAAAAAACCGTTATTAAAGAGCCCTTGCTTGTGCGAGGCCCCTTTGGGTGCGAGGAAATGGGCGAGGGCCTACTTCGCCTAGACCTAACTATGCCACAGAGAAAAGAGTACCTACATTAGGTGTGGAAGTACTTACAAAGCTGAAGGACAATTAGGTGGTCTATCGAGCGTGCCTCCAGTGCGCACGTACGATAGCACCTGCCTGTTGGTGCGCGCGGGGTATGGCTGCTGACCCAGTGATAACACCTGATAACAGACAATAAAGTAGTAAATAAAGGCAATGAATATTTACAGAGTGATAGCAGTATAGACTTAAATCAGACTCGATTTCCTCCAGAATAGAAATGTGATTAAACCAGTAGGTCGGTGTAAGGGCGTCAAAATTAAGCCTAGGGAATTCTAAACAGCACGAACATATTAGTTGGTCGAAACATTTCCTCGCTTTTGTGGAAACCGGGCTGTAGTTAGTAGGTGCCATAAAGCAATTAATTCATCTTAAAACTATAAAGATATTGCCATGACTAATGTCTATCTTACCTCCCAACACAGCACACCCCACGCCCACACGTCTGACTGGCAAGAAAACACTCCGTCCACTAAGCACTCCACCGCCATCCATCGCACTGGAAGCAACCCTGGGAACATAGCGAAACAATCGATGTAACTATACTTACTAATATATTATTTATTTATTTATTTATTTAATCTTCATGCAACAAAAGATACAAAGGCGGACTTAATGCCTTAGGCATTCTCTACCAGTCAACCTAGGGTAGTGCAGAGACAAAATGGCAGGTGCATAAAAAAAAAAGAAAATATTATTTATTATGTCGTATCTAATCACTTCAAGCTTGTTTTTGTTTAAGTTTTCCCTTCAAAAAAATAATAAAAAGAGTAAAGATGCTAAGCGGTCTATTAGTTCTATCAGAGGTCCTACCACGAGCTCTTAACGCAATCCATTTGACGACCTAAACTGAACTGATAAAAGGGATGGAGCTATATAGAGTGTATAACTCTATTACTTTTTCACACTCGCACGCCTGACATTTTAATACGTCATGGTAAAACCCCAGACCTGTGTTTCACCAGAAAAAAAAAAAACAAATAAAATATTGTCTCTTTTATAAAGCGTTGCCCCACACTAGGAATATCTACTCTTGTATTATTATTTGTATTATACCCATAAGTATATTCATAAACATGTAAAGATTCACTTATACAAGGCATCCAGGCCCGGAACAACTCCCGGATCGTCGACGTCAACCTTTTCTTCAACCAAGCCTGATTTTCCAAAATACGAGTTGTTAAGTATATGAAATACAATATTGCTCACCTTCCCCTTCCTTCCTGTAGTAATCATTCTTGTAGATATCTCTCGCTAGTCCGAAATCTCCAATTTTCACAACTCTGCCATTGGCGCGATGTGCCACGAGGCAGTTGCGACAAGCCAAGTCGCGGTGGACAAAGTGCATCTCTTCGAGGTAGCGACACCCTTTTGTCACGTCCACACACATGTTCAGGAGGTCTAGTAGTGTTAGAGATTCGGGGGTGTACTGTGTATAAGAGAAGCCAGGTATTAGAAATGATTTTTATCAGTGTCATTTGGCAAAATACACCTATTTAAAAATGCGGTAGTAGTAATATTAGACCCATTATAGTTTTTACGACCATTGTCGAGACAGTATCCTTTAAGTTCGTTTTACTGACCGAAAATACAATGATATTTGCAATTACGCACAACAGCAACAACAGAACAGCAGGCCTGGCCAAGTTATGACCGTTTCGTTTCGTATCTCCTTCTACGTTTGATAATGCTTCCGATTCCTTTGTTCTGACCACGTGACTTAACGTTGAGATGATGTCATTCGATCGAGTTAACGATTGTAGACTAACAACTTGGCTAAGCCAAGCTAAGCTTGGTTATCATTTAATGGGATACGTTTATATTCTAGGAATTATTTATCCAAACTAGCTTAATACAGCACTCCTGAATTAAAATTTACTCAATCATTTTCAATTGACGGACAGAGACCCCATTTTTTTCCAAGAATGAGAAAGAGATGGAAGCACACATAACCAATACTGTTATCCCTTTTTTACAACATGCTGACTAAAAAGAGTTATATATACCAATGAAACGCGTTTAGCCCTCAAGTAGCTAAGCAAGTCGCCCCCCTCCATAAGTTCCATTATGATGTAGTTAGGATCATTGTCGAGACACACTCCCAACAGGCGCAGGATATGTTCGTGCTTGAAGTTCGACATCAGCGCCGCTTCCTTCAGGAATTCAGTCTTTTCTTGTTCTGTGGCGCTTTTGCGTAATGTCTGTAAATAAATGGAGACAGAGTAAGAACTTGAATTTTGGTGTCGACTCATTGATCGCTGTTGCATGTTTAAAGCTATGACTCCCAAACCTAGAGTTGTATCTCGTCTTTGTGGGCAATTCAACGCAAATACGATTGCGAAGCAATCCGATGCGGGTCACTCGAATTCGACGCGAGACGCGGCAGCTTTGTCTTACGTGCGCGCAGAGTCGCCGCAATTTATTTGAAACAAGCCACCATACCGCAAGAGTTTGGGCGTGAAAATATCAAACGAACTGTTTGCGTCCGCTTCGCTTCGTTCGTCGCCGTGTCGCACGCACGTGCCGTTAGTCACACAGGCTACCGCAATAAAGTATCAATTGTTTGGTATCTGCGCCGCTTCGCTTCGCGATCGTGTTCGCGTTGATTCGCTTTAGCAAAACACATTAATCTTTACACAACATTTGTGTAAATTTGATTACTGTGAAAAGAATTATGAGGCTTCAATGGATGGTCTCAACGGTGCCAGTTGGATCCACCTAGAGACGGTTAAGGGGCCGGCGGAGGATGAATTTCCATACAAACGTAATACCACGCTCATTTGCAGTTGGAGCATATATCCGACATATTATGATGATATTCGGTTAAAGACAATATTTATCTAGGTTCCTACGTCGAGAATATTAGAAATATTGTTATTTTTAATACAAGAAAAGCCAAATGGCATGTTTTGCCATTTACGCTATAAAAAAGTGCGAAATACAATTTGCTTAAATTTCTTTTTGTTTTTTTAAAAAAGAAAGACGTAGGAACCTAGATAAATATTGTCTATAACCAAATATCATCATAATATGTTGGAAATATGCTCCAACTGCAAATGAGCGTGGTATTACGTTTGTATGGAAATTCATCCTCCGCCGGCCCCTTAACCCGGGGTTCTGGAACCAAGGCAAAGAAGGAACATATAGGAGATGGTTTTAGTTGGTAAAAGTCTGACACGCTCACGCTCCGCCCTAGAGAAGGAGAAGACATTGGATGATTTCCCATCTAAAAAAAAAACTAGGGGCGGTAGTGACCTTTGTGAGTCTATTTCATTTCCTTTTCTGGGCAAGGTTTCTTTATTTCTTATGCTTAACAGCAATGAATTACAACAGGCAGATTTCTACATTGAATCAACTATATTTACTCACTTTGACAGCCACTTTTGTATCAGCAGTGCTACCATTGATCTGTCTGGCAACGCCTTCGAATACCTCTCCGAATGCGCCCGAACCCAAGAACTTAGTCAGCGTTATCTGTTCACGACGGATGTGCGGCAAGCTGGCTAGTTCTGCGTCCGTTGGGCAGTGGACACCCTGGTGGAATAAAATAAAAAGATAAGGTTTTAATACCTACAGCGTCACAGAAATTGATCGAGTTCACTGACAAAATTTTTTTTTTTTTTTTACCCCGATTTGAATCAAGAACCAATAGCACAGTGCACTGTTTAGATTTTATAAATTTGAGTTTGCAGGTTTCTGTTTTTATGTGTCACCGCACATAGACCTCATGCCACAGCCACAAACGCCGCCACCAGAAGCTAAAAGCGGCCACAAGCCACTTGCAGCCGGTGGCAGCAATTTTTTTTTAAACCCATGCTCGCAGTATTATAATGGACTCTGTTGAAGAAGGTTTAAATGCAACAATGGCATACGCCAGCGTTTTGTATTGGCGTTTAGTGGCCGGTTCGGGCCACAAGAAGCGTGCAGCGGCGATTTGTAGTGTGTGGTGGCCACCGGCGTCAACCGTGTGCGGTGAATCCCCATATAAAATGTATGAAACCTACAGGAAATATGCCGGTGGCGGCCTTTTGTGGTTGTGGCCTGTGCGAACCTAAAATGATGAATAGTCTGCTGTCGAGGGGCGGTGCGGATATCAGAATACGAAGGAATACTTGCCTGATTATAAAGTATATTCGTAGAATGTCTTGTCGGTAACTGCCTCAACGTTGCTAGTTCCACATCGGGTCCTCTTCTTGCGGGATTCGAAGATATCTGGTTTTCGATGGCTGCTTTCTTCCGAGCGCGGGCATTGTATGCTGCTAATGTTTTTAGAGAATTAGAAAATTAGCATTGCTAAGATTTAATAACATACCTATGTTGTAAATCAATCGTGAAATCGTGAGTTTAATTCGGTATAAAAAAAAATCATAGCAAAAATCCTGCTTAACGCAGTCTACAACTATGTAGACCGCGTTAAGCAGGATTGCGGTCGGCCCCCCTCTCACAACCATAGTCGGACAAAAGGAGACCGATACTGTCCCAGGACCGGTGCAATCACCGTGCCCCCCCCCCCCCCCGCCGAGACCGGCGCTCCGCTCCGAGCGCAACGTCCGGCCATCAATGAAGCCCGGCAGTATCAGCAACTTCCCACTCCACTCGAGATGGTGACCGCCTATATATTCGGATAATTTATCGGGTACAACAAGCCAGCCGTAGAGGGTCTGATTTCCCTGGTGGAGACTCTCGGATCACCTGATTCAATAGCCGCTCATATTATTAATATTAATATGTATTTATTCCAGATGACACCTGAGTGTGTTGCTTACACTCATACAGTAACACTTCACACGCATAACATGCACCCGGTAAAAAAAAAACGTCGCGTGCTAAGTTAACATAGGCGCGACGTGCACCTACCTCACACACTCATGAGTCTACATTCGTCATACTCACGCATTTGGACGCGCGGGACGGTTCGCGCGTTCCAATTCACTACATGGGCGGTGTTATACAATACATTGTCGCCATACTCCCACCACGGCCCCATAGTCTGGAGCGCAACCGGCTACATCACAGAAGGGAGTCATAGCGCCCCTCAAATCGGCACCTCTGTCGCTTGTCGTCGCCGGCCTCCTCCGGGAAACCGGAGGTCTCACCCAGCGGCGACTGACCGCCGAGGTGTCGTGAAGTAGCGGCACTGTGCGCGGCCGCGTCCAGCTCGGCGGGCGGCGACAGCGCGCCCCAGCCGTACGCGTTGTAACGTACCGTAGAACACAGCAGCTGCCACAGCCAGCAAGGCAGCCAGCGCAGCGAGCAGGGCTAGCGCGAGCGCGGCGGCGTGCGGGCGCACGGGCGCCAGCGCGGCCGCGTCCAGCTGTACGCGTTGTAACGTACCGTAGAACACAGCAGCTGCCACAGCCAGCAAGGCAGCCAGCGCAGCGAGCAGGGCTAGCGCGAGCGCGGCGGCGTGCGGGCGCACGGGCGCCAGCGCGGCCGCGTCCAGCTGTACGCGTTGTAACGTACCGTAGAACACAGCAGCTGCCACAGCCAGCAAGGCAGCCAGCGCAGCGAGCAGGGCTAGCGCGAGCGCGGCGGCGTGCGGGCGCACGGGCGCCAGCGCGGCCGCGTCCAGCTGTACGCGTTGTAACGTACCGTAGAACACAGCAGCTGCCACAGCCAGCAAGGCAGCCAGCGCAGCGAGCAGGGCTAGCGCGAGCGCGGCGGCGTGCGGGCGCACGGGCGCCAGCGCGGCCGCGTCCAGCTGTACGCGTTGTAACGTACCGTAGAACACAGCAGCTGCCACAGCCAGCAAGGCAGCCAGCGCAGCGAGCAGGGCTAGCGCGAGCGCGGCGGCGTGCGGGCGCACGGGCGCCAGCGCGGCCGCGTCCAGCTGTACGCGTTGTAACGTACCGTAGAACACAGCAGCTGCCACAGCCAGCAAGGCAGCCAGCGCAGCGAGCAGGGCTAGCGCGAGCGCGGCGGCGTGCGGGCGCACGGGCGCCAGCGCGGCCGCGTCCAGCTGTACGCGTTGTAACGTACCGTAGAACACAGCAGCTGCCACAGCCAGCAAGGCAGCCAGCGCAGCGAGCAGGGCTAGCGCGAGCGCGGCGGCGTGCGGGCGCACGGGCGCCAGCGCGGCCGCGTCCAGCTGTACGCGTTGTAACGTACCGTAGAACACAGCAGCTGCCACAGCCAGCAAGGCAGCCAGCGCAGCGAGCAGGGCTAGCGCGAGCGCGGCGGCGTGCGGGCGCACGGGCGCCAGCGCGGCCGCGTCCAGCTGTACGCGTTGTAACGTACCGTAGAACACAGCAGCTGCCACAGCCAGCAAGGCAGCCAGCGCAGCGAGCAGGGCTAGCGCGAGCGCGGCGGCGTGCGGGCGCACGGGCGCCAGCGCGGCCGCGTCCAGCTGTACGCGTTGTAACGTACCGTAGAACACAGCAGCTGCCACAGCCAGCAAGGCAGCCAGCGCAGCGAGCAGGGCTAGCGCGAGCGCGGCGGCGTGCGGGCGCACGGGCGCCAGCGCGGCCGCGTCCAGCTGTACGCGTTGTAACGTACCGTAGAACACAGCAGCTGCCACAGCCAGCAAGGCAGCCAGCGCAGCGAGCAGGGCTAGCGCGAGCGCGGCGGCGTGCGGGCGCACGGGCGCCAGCGCGGCCGCGTCCAGCTGTACGCGTTGTAACGTACCGTAGAACACAGCAGCTGCCACAGCCAGCAAGGCAGCCAGCGCAGCGAGCAGGGCTAGCGCGAGCGCGGCGGCGTGCGGGCGCACGGGCGCCAGCGCGGCCGCGTCCAGCTCGGCGGGCGGCGACAGCGCGCCCCAGCCGTACGCGTTGCGCGCCTGCACGCGCGCCACCCAGCCCGCACCCACGCCGCCGCTCCCAGCGTCGCCACCTCCGCTCAGCAACCAATAAGTTTCTGTAATGCAACCATTACACATGATTTAAGAAAATATGATCACGACTAACGTCGTTAACGTCCAAACGTCAGTCTATGAGGCAAAATGGCATATCATCACTCTTCACTTGATGGTTTGTCATAGGCTTTGACGTCATATCAAGCACGCCAAAATGGCAGACGCTTAAACTACCCGTGTCAATATAATGTTCTCAATACAGACATATTGTACACATCTTATATTCAAACTAGGGTACACACCGGTTCCATTATGGAGCAGTTCCAGTCCCTCCCTTGCTATGCGCATCTTCATCTTGTCATCGATGTCTGAAGGCAGGTTCGCTGGTAGGAGCTCACTTAGATTCTTGGTTATGTTGTCATTACCTTGCGCAATCCTAGTGGACAAATATTGATGTAAATATTTTTCGGAAGAAGGTTAAATAATACTCATACTGCCCAACTAGGCCAAAAAGAAACACAGCTATTTCCCTTGGTCACGCCATCACGCGTGAACAGCCGGAAAGATTAAGCTAATTCTTTTTTTTGTTGTGTAATTTATTATGAGGAGAAGGTTCTTATGAAAAAAAAAATGAAAACTAGGGTAGTGTAGGGTAGAGTAGAGTAGAGTAGGGTATAGTAGGGTGGAGTTGGGAAGAGCGGGAGCGAAGCCGCGCCGCGGGCAAAAGCTAGTTTAAAAACAGATATGAACATTTTCGTCCGATGATTTTCTACGATTTTAAATGTGGCCTAAAACCTCATGAGTCATTTGATCGACTTCAAACTGCTTTTATTTATGAAGGACCTTCTAGAGCAACCATCTACCGCTGGTACCTACAGCGAGTACAAGCGCGGTCGCCTTACTTTGAGGGATGAATAAAGGAGTGGTCATCCTACGACGGCTGTCATGGTAGAAAGTGTGCAGGCAGTAAAAAAATAATTCAAGACAATAGTCGAATTACATACGAAGAGATTCAGCGATACACTGCAGATTGGTTCGGAAAGACTAAACAAGATGCTACACGATCACCTTCGCTTAAGGAGGATAGTTTGCCGCTGGGTGCTAAACAACCTCACCGAAGCTCAGAAGCAGGCCCGTGAGTGGAGTGGTGTCGTGATATGATTCAAGCATTTGAAGCAGGCTCGTCTAGGCGCGTTTACGACATTGTGACAGGTGACGAATCCTGGATTTATTAATACGACCCAGAAACAAAGCGTCAGTCGACAGTTTGGCTGTTTCAAAACGAACCAACGCCTACATAAGTGAAGCGACCGAGAAGCGCAGGACAAATTTTAATCGCTAGTTTCTTCACTTTGACGGGGTATCTGATTTCAATTCCATTACGATACCAAAGCAGCATCAACGCCGAATGGTATATACCACAAAATGCCTGCCAGAATGGACCCCACGTCGGTCAGAGTCTTAACCCTCCTTGTAGTCCTGATCTGGCAACGTGTGACTTCATTTTATTCCCTAAAATAAAAAATCTGCTGAAAGGGATACAGCTTTCATCGTCGGAAGACGCGCCAGCAGCGTTTGAGAAGGCCGTGGAAGAGGTGTCTGCGGCGGACTAAAAAATGTTGCGAAAATTGGTTCAGACACATGAAACTTTTGGTGGTAGAGAGTTCTTTGAAAATATGTAATGAAATGACCTCCTTGGAAATGACATTTCATTAATTTAATTTTTAAGCTGTGAATACGGGGTGACGTATCATTCAATGACAGATGATGATTATTTTGTGCATTTTATTGTTATAAAAACTTGTAGAGAGATAATTAAAGGGATATAATTGAGGAGGCGATATTAGTGAACTTTAAATGTCGTTTCTTTGTTTTCAGGTGAGATAAAAGTGTAATTTTAGTTAAACGATAATTGTTATACTGTAAAAGCATGTTGAATAAAACAAATCTTTGTTTTCAGAGAAACAATTTGTGGTTTATTTCGAAAATCCTCAATAAAATCTATTATAAATATTTAAGAAAAATATATTATTCATGGAAGTTACTTTTTTTTTAGATTCTCAAAACTTTCTCAGTGTCCTACGTATACTAAATAAAAACTCTTGCCCGCGGCTACAACGACTTGGTATGAAGTTGATATAAGTATCTATGTCCTAAGTTAACTTCCATTAGCAGTTTAGCGGCTTAGACATGAAGACGTAACAAACAAGTAGTTTAACCAAGTACATTTAAAAAAAATCTTTAATGTAGAAATGAATCGCTAAATGTGTTGTTAAGCGCAAATCTCGAGAACAGCTGAACAATTTCGCTAAAATTAAAACATGTGCATAAATTGATAACAAGGTTAATATTAAAATACGTGAAAATAAATAACAATGCTAAAATCGAGACAGGTAAATAGTTGATCAAATTATAAAATATTGCATTTCAAATGGCTGAAATGTTGGCTTGAACTTCTTGAAAGACAATTTGATGATTCAACAAAAATAACTTTAATTTTGATTCGAATGCCGAGCAACTTCTACTGAATTTTATAGGAGGATATTGTTCCAACATTTGGAAGCTGCGTAACGAAAGCTGCTTCTAAAAACCGCTGACTTATGCTGAGGAGTAGAAAGATGTTGAGAGCATTTCCTTTCCTCACCAATTCCATGTCTACGAGTCCATGTCAGCTTATCGTATAAGTAAGAAGGGGAGTGAGACTTGATAACTCCAAAAAGCAAGGTCGCCAAGTGTAGTTTACGTCTAGCTTTCATTTTTAGAATGTTGTGCTCGTTTAAAAATGGTGTTATGTCCTCTAAGGCAAAATGTCTTTATAACAAGCGTGCCCAGGCATTTTGAAGTCTTTAGATCATTCTTTCAGTTTTAGATAGAAGCCGTTGACCATATACTGTATCCGCATAATTCAACTTTGACAAAAGCAAAGACTCGACAAGCAAGACTCGCAATTCCTATATTCCTAATTAGGGTAGTGTGGGGTAGAGTAAGGTAGTGTAAGGTAGTGTAGGGTAGAGTAGGGAGTAAGGTAGAGTAGAGAAGAGTAGGGTAAAGTAGGGAGTAAGGTAGAGTAGAGTAGAGAAGGGTACAGTAGGATAGAGAGGGGTAGAATAGGGTAGACTAGGGTAGAATAGAGTAGAGTAAGGTAGAGTGGAGTAGGGTAGAGCGGGAGCGAAGCTGCGGGCAAAAGCTAGTATTCCAATAAAGATACTACGAGTTTCTGAGTAAAACTAAAAGTTTTTTGCGGAGTGTTTTAGTTTTTATTGATGCAAAAACAGAACGAATTTTCGAAAACTATTGAAATATCGCTTTTTGGCGTAACATAAGAATTCTGTATTCTTACGATCAAAAATATAATTCTGTATTCTGTAATCATACAGGTATATATGTCGACTACTTCAATATGGTCTAATGGTAGTAGCAATGGTAGTAGCAAATTCGAGTCGTTTGTTCTTATTAACATGACGGTTAAATAAAATAATTGTCGAGATGTACCTTACTTAATCTTTGCGGAATATAACCATGATGTTAAGTTTTGTGACATAATAATTTCGTACCTGTGTTGCGGGCGTCCCCAAACACGGTAGGCAATGATGGAAGACCCTCGTGTGTCAGGTTCCGTCCACCATACACGCAATACACGATCACCTACACCTTCTACGCGTAAAGGACCTGGAGGGCCGGGCACATCGCCTGTGAAATACATGGTAATGTTGAAACAATTAAATTAGTCAGTTAGTGCCAAACAAAGGCACTGGATGAAGCAGCCATGAAAATGGATTTGTGCGTTTTAAACAACCGTGTTTGTCTCAAATCGGCATACCTACGCAAAGTAGGACACTTCCAGGCAGGCTAGTTGGACCGACTATCCTCGCAGTGACTGGTAACAGCTGAATTTATAGTAGTAGTAACAGCGAGTTACATATCATGTTATAAGAGATTTTATGATCTTCAGTAGACTGCTTTAAATTACAATATCTTTCAAGAATCTTCTAACACCCTTACGTTGATGAAACCTCTACGGTCCGGACTAAGCGTTTCGCCTCGTCGTTTATACCGCGTACGTCGAAGGAACAGTTTGCCTGCTGCGGTCTTCCCGTCCGATTATAATTTGGGTGTCTTCAGGGCTAGAGTGAATAGGCTCTTAATAAACTAGTGCGCCTCACCATCAAAGATTGCATCGCTACTTACCATCAGGTGGGATCGCAGTCAAGCACTAGTTTATCTCAATTAAAAAAAAAGAAAAACACGTAGTAAGCCCTACTATTGGAAAAAAAATTACCGATATTATCTGCTGCCTGTGTTGATTTGTCAGTAACAAGAACTCACCAAGAGTTTCGAAAGTGAAGCGGTCATCGTGTGGCCAGTAATACGGAGGAGCGTTCGCGACGTACTGCAGGCGGAGACGGAAGCGGTAGCGGGCGAGCGGACGGAGGTCCGTGGCTACCCACTCGTTGCGCTCGTCTTGTGTGCAGGCCTTCCACGTGGCGCTTTGAGAACTTGCTTCGGTGTATTCTACTTTGAATCTAGATTGAAGAGATTTTAATAAGTGGAGCAATTTTATAGGTCCCGAATTCTCTATTTCGGAGATAAAAAAGGTTGTTAAATTTTATTTCTAAGTTTCAATGAAGCCCTGTTGAATGTATGAAGAAACAATCAATTAATAAGTTATTGTGAGAAGCAGCTCACAGATTTTTTCGTGCGCCTTGGTGGCAGCTGTCCGGTGACTAGTGGAGGCTGCTCAACGACCAGTCTGGTACAATAAATATAATAAAATGTGGCGCCGGCCACCGGCGATCGTCCGACCACCGGTACACCGTGTTGGACGACAGGCGCGTTATTTTGTCTTGGGGTACTTACTGGTGCAGTTGATAAGAAGTCGGCGGCGGCCACAGCACCCGTATCTCATAAGGCGTGACGTCCTTGGTGGCGAGGGGCGGCGGCGGCGGGTACGTGCGCAGGTGCACGGGCGCCGAGTCCGCGCTCACCGCGCTGTGCTTGGAGCGCGCGCGCACCCACACTGTGTACGCCGTGTTGGGTGACAG
Organism: Mythimna ferrago; assembly: GCA_910589285.2. NCBI lineage: Eukaryota > Metazoa > Arthropoda > Insecta > Lepidoptera > Noctuidae > Mythimna > Mythimna ferrago. The sequence continues at coordinate 15,415,407 of OU342684.1, read as the reverse complement.
GCGAGTTATGTTCGCGCTGCGGTCTTGGGATACTTCGAAGGTGTTGTGTTCTGTCGAAGAACAGTACATTCTTATGCAGGATAGAGATCTTAACTTTTCCACTCGCAAGGCTATTACAAAATGACAAAGTCAATCGCTAGAACATTTTTTCTTTTTAACAGGACAGGACCACAGCTCTTCAGAATAGTTTGACCACATAAAATAATGTTACGAACGTGGGTATTCAAATGCCAGTTTACTAGTAGAAAACTTTATAATAAAGCCAGGAAAATTCTAGATACAGACGTTAAAAAGCCACGTCAGAACAATGTAGTCGCATCGCAGGTATATACATGTAATAATAATTTGTCACGACTTCATTCGAATTTTGACTCTATTGAATAAGACGTAAGGAACAAATTCCTTTATCAACTGATAATAATAAAACTACTTATGGTGGACTTTTTCTGGAATTCTGGAATTTTTGCTGAAAGTTTTCAGTCAGTTAACTCTTTCTAATCTTAATTCAAAACCTGGTAACAAAGTTATCTGTGTGCTTCTTACCTTTAAGTTTATGCGCCAGAGACGGAGAGTCATCGGTCCTCCAGTGCACTTCATAGGAGAGTCCCGGATCGGGCTTCCACTCTACATGCGCGAGCACTGGACTTAACACCATTCCTGTCACGTCTTTAGGAGCTAATGGTGCTGGAAACATAACAGAACAGGTTAGTTTGCGTTACAAAGATAGAAATGTACAGTACCTGTACGTAATAGTGTAAATATTAAATAGATACAGTTAAGAGTAATGAAGACGATGCTTTAAAAAACCGAGGTTAGTCTTAGATACAATGTTATCTAATACTATAAAATTGTTTTTGGATTACCTTCAGCAGCTGTCTGTATGGTCATCGGCGTACCAACAAGTGGCTTCACTTCATGTAATTTCGCATAATAGTTAGTAGCTTCTAGCATCACTGTATAGTTAGTAAACGGTTTCAATTCATTGATCATAACTTCTGTATTCGTAGTAGTGATGTACGGACAAGATTCTTTATCACACAGAGAAGTGTCGTTCTTCATCTGAACTCTGTAGAATATAGTGTATTCTGTTGTAGACATTTCGTAGTCTAAAGAGTGACATCGGTTCGGCTTCTCTACCGTAGGCATGTGTAGCGTAACGCTGTTAGCTGAATGAGCAAGGACTCTTGGTCTTAAATGTAAGACTTTAGGGAATAGACACAGTCTTGGAGGATAAGGCTGATTCCCCGGATCCAAAGCCATGATCTTGTATCCATATGCAGTTTTCCTCTCTTCTATTCTTGTCTTATGATGTTTCGTGGTATAAAATATTTCCTTTTGCGTAGAATTGAACCAGTAAACATATCTGCTATCCACGGTAATGGACCTGGGTGTAAATCCGTACTTTTTCTTTTCGGTGGCATCTACCACTATCCTGCATTTACAAGCATCCATGTCTGTGGCAATAATGTGATGTACCCATGGATCGACCCAGTATAGGTCATAGTTTTTATTTCTGGTCATGTCGATGACAAAAGGTCTCGCTACTTGCGGGTTCTCAGGGCAGTTACAGTCACGGCCAGTAGTTGGATTTCTAAAGAATCTTCTAATATCGGAGCCGTTTAAATTTGATGTCATTATTGTTCCTAGTTCTGGGAAGCGAGTATCGCTTTCTTCGTACCAGAACAGCGATCTAAAAATTTTTGGTATTTATTACAACTGTATAACATTTAAAGTTGAAACTAACTAAATAAAAGTAATAGATAAGTTACTCACTGATGCAGTGGTGCTATTTGGAGACTATAGATTGGTAGCTTCCTGGCAAAGATCCGCGTGATGTGTGGCCGGGTATTAGGCATGCCCAGATCAGCTCGGTACGTAACGTAAGATTCGATGGATGTGATCTCCAGCTGAGTCCAGTAGACGGATCTGCTTACCCAATCCACACACATACTGGTCGCTGAACCGTTAATTGATGTGAGCTAAACAATATAAACAGAACAATGAAACGAATAATAATAATATTTCGAATGATATCAGTACTTTTTTAGAAGTAGCAACTTTTAAGTCTACTGAAAAAAAATCTTTTACCTTGAAGTGTCCACTGCCGTTAATCCTCGAAGAAAATATTTCTTCCAAGTTGTTAACCCAATAAACGATATTCTCTTCCGTAGACACTGCAAAGTCAACTGGTATTCCAGTACTTTTAGGTATCGTTTCACTTTCTCCGGAATCTAGATCGATAATTTTGATAGATTCTTGAGAGGAGACCATAACTTTTGGTATGGGGTTTACTTCATCGGAGGACGTGGAGACTACTTCGGAATATTGACCGAAACCAGCGTCGGTGTGTGCTCGCACCTGAAACGTAATAATGGTTTAAACCGATACGCGTCTTTGGAGGAATTGTGTGGTTGGCCAACTTGTGTTGAAACTGAGATTCTGGGTTTGATTTCCATATCGAGCAGGTTTTCCTACAGGATTTATTTAGTAACAGTCTTAAGTTAAGATTTGTGCTTGGCTTGGACTAAATTCAAGCGACCTATTGTAGTACAAAAAGTGTTTTCCTTTAAACTCTGCCTAAAAATAACATTCGTCATACATGCATACAGTCTCTGATGAAGGTTAAACGAAAAAATCACACATTCATAAACAATTTCTCGATGTATCTGTTCATTATTCTTATATTAGCTATTTTTCTTACCTGAAAGAAGTATTTAGAAGCTGGCGTCAGATCCCTCAGCATGAGTTGGGTATGAGAGGGCGAGAGATGAGCATCAGCACAGGCGGAAGGTTTAGTGGGTGATGTAGAGTCCGCGCCGACCACCCAGCACTGCGCCTCGTAGCCGCGTATTACGCCGTTCGCTCGGGCGGGACTGCCCCAGCGGAATATTGCTGACTGAGGACCGCCACTGGGGAGAAATATTGCGATTTTAATATTTATTAAAACTGGCTAGTTTTTTTCTTTACTTGTATTCATGGTCAAGTTGTGTGTATCATTTATTTGATATATTTTGAGCATTGCAGCATATTGAGATGGTGGCTAGATTTGATTAAGTAGCTGTTGCTGAAGTGAACTGAATCCTTCAAAATGCGATATATATAAAGATAGAAACCAACAAAATCGCATTATTTGCATAAAAACCCACACATGCTTGTGCGCACTAGATTTTCTACTCCCGGAGTTGGGGCGAATGCGCGAAAATGACTATAAAGCGGGAATAGTCATCGGCTCGTGGCCATTGCAGTGTTTTTCACTTTTTCAACGAAAGTCTGATAGCATTTAGATAGTAAATAGATAGCATATAGATAGATAGATAGATACTCGTAATTATATTCTTAATTGTACACCAAAAATAAAAATTACATAAGGAACTTAAAATTAATAGGGTGCGGGTGGGTGGTGGTGGTGGTTTTTTGAGTGGTAGGGAGGGGTGCTCAAAAAGCTACTAGTTATACCTGAGGGCAGGTTGCACATAGATGCGCGGAGCTCTGGGCGCGGAGGGTGCAGCCTGCGGGGAGTGCAGGTGCGCGCGCGCCGCCGCCCCGCCGCCCCAGTGCGTGTGCGCGCGCACCGTGGCCTCCATGCTGCTGTACGGCGCCACCGACACCGATACCACCTCCACCCATGAATCTTCCACTGTCTTCTGCAAATTGAATACTTATTTGTTTATAAATACTTCATGTAAACAGTACTGATACAATAGGTATCCTCTACCAGTCAACCTTTGGGTTACGTACATTGTTAGGTGTGCACAATTATGAAATGAGAGACATTTAAAAAATAATTAAGTATCATTAAAATTAGGTAATTAATTATAATATAATACATATTATGTACGCTAAAATTATAAACTAATAACTACTATGATAAATGTCAAATAAGTACCTACTTAATTATTATTTTATTATAGTGACGAGTAGCTTCCTACTGATATCTTTATTTTTTAATCATCTAAGCAAAAAAAAAATGTCGTTTAGGTTTTTCCCAATTAATTAAAACAACACTTCGTGCAAGCTTCGGCCCTAACAATCTCGGCTGGAAGATTCCGATATTGAGATAAATACTAGTAGGTAACTAATTTTAATTAATTGTAATTTGTATTATTATTGTTGTTTTTTTATTGTATTGTATTAATTTTTTTATTAAGTCCGCCTTTGTACAGTTTTTGTGCATAAAGCTTTAAATAAATAAATAACCTTTCGTATACAATAATTAGAGACACAACAGAAAGGCAATGAGAGAGCGAACGCTCGCTTGGGGTTTAAGGCCCAAGCGCCCGAAAAGTGCCATAAAACAGTGACTTTCTGAAGCCTACTCCTCGGTAACGGCCAGGTTAATAGATTTGATAAAAATATATGTTTATTAAAGATTCATGAACAACATTATCAACATTTGATTTTTTCGTGCTACTAATACTTTTGTCTAAAAAAAATATTTAGCAATTTCGCAACTGTTCGTAACTTTTCCTTACTCCTTCGAAACGGCTTGAACCTTTACAAACATTTTTACACATAAAAATTTGAGGTTAAATATTTTTCAAAGTGAACATTGCATATGTAAATCAATCAATATTTCGCAAAGAAAATGGATTTAAAGCGCTTTCCGGGCGCTGCTGGCCACAAATAAATGCACAGATTTGCGTACTGCCGCCTAGGCGATTGCGAGAGTTGCGTCCACATAATTTCGGTCAGATGGTTCAAGGGACTATAAGCCTTAACCCGTTGTATGCCGGAACGCAGATCTACGCGAGACACAATGGCTTTTTAATTGTGTCTCTAATACGAGAGGTTAATGAATTAAAATGAGAAAAACACAAAATGTGATTAGCTTTTATTATTAAATGAAGGCCTCTTGTACTCAGTTCTCACCTCAATTTTATATTGTCCAGGGAAATGCAAGTTGACGTCATAATACACACGGCTATTGTTGACGTTGACGCGGGTGGCCGGGTCCCACGTCACGTTGAACTTGTCCCACTGGCCTGCCACTGCTATCGATGACGAGTTTATTGTTTCCGGAATTGCTATTAACGATTCTGGAAATGGATTACAATTTGTTATTAAATGCCCATAGATCCTCACTGCAGTGTTGAGGCTTGCCATCTCTCCTTTTCTTCATCTTTTCTTTCATCCTCTTTTTCTAAGCTACTTAGACTCGTTTAAAAATAAAAGGCCTGTTTTGACATTTGAGAAATACACTAGAAAGTAACTTGGATCGAAACTGAAAGAAACAGTTAAATAATAATTAGGGGTCCAAACAAATCACTAGGTAGTCAAAAACGGGCCTTATATTTTTTGACAACTTTAGTACGTAAGTTGGCTTAAAAGTTTACTTAAAGATTTGGGCCACTTTTATTGCTGCTATGTGTATGTCGACTTTTTGTTGTTAGGCAAATAAGTAAAGGTAAACTGATATATTGATAATGTGTAAACAGGTTGCCTGCATGACGCCTGCAGTCAACATCATATCATCCCAAATCTTAACGAGACTTTACCAGCAACAAAATATAATGTAAATGTAGGTAGGTACTATGAGCGACTACCCCAAATCAGAAGTTAAAAGACGTCTTTATAAAAGAGGTTTAGGTAACTCTACTACTTGCTTTTTACTGTCTACTTTATCTTATTTACCACTGTCTGCATGTAGGGTCGGATCTCTCACAGCGATGACATGGACCCTCGGCACCAGTTCGGCAGTGTATCTACCAGCCAGGTCCGACACCACTGCTTTGGAGGCGTCTTGCACCCACACCAGACGACCGCTGAAGTAGCAGAGAGGACCCAAAGTTGCCGAGCCGGATAGGCGAGTCACTAGCGAACCGGATATCTGTGGACATATTGAATTGTAAGTGTGCTTCTTTGCGGGCCAATTTGCTTCTGTGCGGATGCTTTAAGAGAATGTGCAATATTAAAAAAAAAGTTACCCCACACTAGATTTTACTCCAGTATACATCAGTTTAAACTAATTTAACTTTGAAAAAGCTATATATATACTCGTAAAAACATAAGATAAAGTTCGTAACAAACCTCACTGACTCCGTGCGTTATTTGATCCGCTGTTGGAGCGCGATGAAGTTCAGATCCATCATAACTGCGGACTAGCCAATAAAGCCATTTCTCTTCCAAATCCGCTGTCAGTCCCATTACTTAAACAATCATCACATTATTAATAGTCATTCGATTTTAAAATGGAATATCTCACTATATAGTATCAAATTAAATTAGTTATCAAAGCTCCTCAAACGTGTGACCTGTTTCATCTATTACTATCGACAAAAATTGAACTACTTATTAATTTCGAGTAACTGACAACGAAGTTAACAGTTGCTGTACTCGTACTTTTTATTTAAATATCTCGGGATCCTGGTGTCCTGGACTTTTGGAAGGCGTAGGTATGAGAAGCCGGAATCAACTTGCAGACACCCCTTAGGGTCTCCGCACACGGGTCACATGCCACAGCCACAAACGCCGCCACGAGAAGCTAGAAGCGGCCACAAAAACTACTGAAGTCTGTGACTTGTGGTGGTGGTGAAGACAGTAACTGTCACTAGTGGACAGCTGTGGATGGTAGCTGCTGCTTTTTCAACCCATACGCGAAGTATCATCAATGGACTCTAACGAAAAAGGTTTAAATGCGTGAGTGGCGTGTGACAGCGCTTAGTGGCCAGTGCGGGCCATAAAATAAGAGCGGCGGCGATTTGTAGCGTGTGGCAGCCACCGGTGTCAACCATGTGCGGCGAATCCATATAAAATGTATGAAAACTATAGGAAATATGCCGGTGGCGACGTTCTGCAGTTGTGGCCGGTGGCCCGTGTGCGGCCGACCGTGTGTGTGTACCCTTAGATACTTTTTATGGAACGTGGTATGAAACGATGGTTATCAACATAATTATGCACTATGCAAGTACACCCATGGACAACTCTTTGTTGGTGGGAAACTATTGTGACACATGGAGTACAAAGATATATGGTTGGTTTTGGAAATCTTAATAACCACTTAAGCCAGCCAATAAAGGCAAGAGAGAGGTGGAAGCTTTGTTTCTTGTCAGTGCTCACTACGGCCGACCAATAATGGCAAGCCGGTGATAAAGAACAAGAATTCTCCCGGGAGATCGGGAAACGTGGATTCGCTACTGCCTAACGTTTATTAAGATTATTACTGGTCACATTTACAGAGTTTTGCTATTTGAATCTGACCTTGTATTTTGTGTAGTAATCTTACCTTGTTTCCCACTAAATAACTGCGCAGGATAGTATATCATCTTATTCTCTCCATTAAGTCTGGCCGCCTCAACGGCGTGCCCCGTATTCCAGTATATGTATGCGCCTAACGAGTCTATTGTAAGTTCTTTAGCAACAGTCACAATTGGTACTGGCTCTCGATTACTACCGTCTAAATTGCCTCGTGTGATCTGAAGAAAGAAAAAATTGCAATTGAAGCAACATATTGTGGATACGATGCCGGCTGTTGAAATTCAAATCGAGTTATTGAAAAAATTCGCTCATAAAGAGCGATTTATTTGCAAGTCATATCTACGAAACAGTAACTTTTAAAACTAGATGTTTCAATATGTATTTTAAAGCTTTATGCACTAATGAAACATTGTACAAACTCGGACTCAATGCCTTAGGCATTTTCTTCCAGTCGACTTTAGGATGGTGCAGAGAAATAGGTAACATGGCAGATGCAACTTAATAGAAGACTGTCAGAGAGGAAAAAGAACAATAATAAATATATATACTTAGATTACATACAAATAAAGAATACTTTATCAATAGTTTCATGAATCTACCAAATTGTTGCGAATGCATTCTATTGCTTTCACTTTAAAGGACAACCGACTGGTTGCCGACTAGTTATAGCACCCATGCTAATAATTAAACATCTAGTTACTGTAGCAACCAATTTATTATGTTCCTTACCAATTGCTGTTTCGGATTCGACCAGTAAATCTTCTTTCCGACCCAATCCACAGCTAAACTGCCTACGTTGTCCATGCTAGGCATGAAACCTTTCTCATGAGTCGTGGTATTGTACCACATTACGGTGGAGACATTTGTGACCAAGTAGAGCTTGTCACGGTACCAGGATATATCGGTGATTTGAAAGTTTTTTAAATCGGCACTGAAATAAAACAATGATTTGAAAATTACATATAAAGAGGTACTTCATTTGAGACCAGCCCAAACTGCTAAGATATACTTTTCATTGGAACTCTAAAAAGTATATAGATGGATATAATCCTTATTTTACACTTTAACAACATACATATCATCATAGTGGTAACTAATTTAAAAAAATGCGTAAATAACATTTTGTCCTTGGAGTAAAACAATTTATTTGAAAAGTAATGGTGCAGGACCTGAATACTTCAAATCAATAAATCTGCAACTTACCCATGAATTAGTATTTGTAAATGGTCACCCGTAAGATCAGTTTGCAACAGTCCATCTGGTCCTGACCATAATAGCGTGCTATGTAGTGTGTTTGGCGAAGATGCTAGAGTTTTGCCAACAAATTCTGATGACCATGGACCTATAGAAATCATACAATTAGCACAAGCTCTTTGTTTAGGCTTATTTTGATAAGCCAAAACCAACTGGCATTCAGATCGTCTTTTACCTGAACCAGATTCAGTTACGGCTGCTACTCTTATTACATATTCTGCGCCTTGTTTCAAGTTTTCCACAATCCATGTCGACTCGGTTATATTCACACTGAAATGAAATATTTAAATCATTAAAGTCACATATTTTATTTTCGCAACCTAAAATCAAATATTCTTACATATTATAAAATTAAGTCCTTCCGCGCGTCCGGTAAACTCAAAAAGGCTGAACGGATTTCCATGCGGTTACCAGTAGACAGAGTGTTTCATGGGGAAGGTAAGTATAATAATACCAAAAATTATAATGCAAATAAAATAATAAATGCGAAGAGAAAAGCCAACAATTACAAAGGTTTCTAACACCCGTGCGAAGCTGGGCCGGGTCGCTAGTGATGAATAAAGCCATACTTACATATCAATTACATCGCCTGTATCGACATGCGTAAGTTGGAGATGGAACGTCCACTGTTGCCAGGCGCCACTTCCCTGATGACCCAAAAGATGGGGAGGTGACCACGAAACCTTTGCACGGTCGATACCCATCACACTCTGCAGCCCCAACGGTGGATTCACGGGTACTGGGATAGGCTGACAACTCCTCAAGGCAACCAAAACCTGCCTTGTCGCTATCGTCCTTGTGTTATATGCTAAAGGATATTCATTGTGGAAATAGCTGTCACTTTGTTCGTGATATTCCTCTGTCAACATTTCTTTGCCGTTCGTCCAGTAAAAAAGACCGCCTGCGTATGCTATGGATCGAGTTGATAGAAACATTGGAGTTTGTGTGTTTGCTCGGAAATCAGCTACTTCTCGACTGAAAAATAACGAACACGTTACATTAGCATAAGGACCAAAAAGTCATCGCATATTGTGTTTTCTTTGCACTCACCCATCAAGCGACACAGCTAACACTGTGTTCCTTTTGAGATGTGCAACAAGTATTCTGAAATCTGCATGGTCTACAGTAAATGCTCCTAGGTGTGCATCACGAACTATCATTTCTGGAGGACCGTCGTGCCGAACTCCGTTGGATATGTTTGCCAAATCTAGTCTATATAAACCGCCCCGATCGCCTCCTTGTTGAGCCCAGAATAAGTAACTGCAAAAACCGACATTGAAGAAATAAAAACGAGACTAATTTAAACCACTCCACTATAGTTGACTATGAAATATTATACAGTTTACCCATTATAAGCATCCACTTCAAAATGTATAGGACGAGAGATAAAACCAGATAACGCCACAATCAAATTCTTCCCATCAAAATCACATCGCAGTATTTCCCAGTTCGTAATAAAGGTTACATTGGACCAGTCTGCCCTTCTGTATTGGACTTCGCCAAGCACATACAAGTGACGATTCAGCCAGTCCACTGATAGGTCTTGAGGCTTATAGTTTTCGGGTGTGAGAATTGTTTCGGAAGTACTCTTCTTGGAAAGGCTGCTGCGATATACGTAACCATTTGAAACTGATGTGAACAGTGAATCACTTGAAATATCTAGACCAACACCTGAAACAAATGAAATTATTAAATAGCTAATCCTGGTGAAAACTACGGTCCCGAGCGTGGTCCGAGCGTATAACTCTATACTTAAGCACTATCACTACACTACATGAACATTAAGAATTTGACGGTTTTTGAGGCAATAATTTGACAAATTCAATAAAGCGGAATGTCCAATTTTAGCAAATAGCATTTCCTTGACTTAATAATGCTTCCTTAAACTAAAAACCACCGAGATCACACTTGGGCCCGCAGCTTATATCTTTACTTGAAAGAAAAGTAATAATAGGAAAATCGTACCAGTGATTGAGTGTTCAGTGCTATATAACTCTACAGGATCCGATAGCATGTCGTTAGCAGGTGCAGCTAATACATTTTGTTCTCCTCCCAAAATTAAAATCGGTTGCTGACTAGGAACGGCTGAAACCAATGAATCGACAAAATTACATATTCCACCAGGGAAAACCAAAGTTAGTCCGAACGTATGTAAATATTGTGTGGAGTGTTTTACTTACATGTAGGTAAAGGTGGTGTAGATATCCTAACGTAAGCTCTTGGTCCTTCTCCCACTGAGTTACGCATTGCCACTGATACCTCATACTCTCGAGCCGGGGCTAAGTTTTGGAACATGTAAAATAACGTGTAGTTTGATGCCGGCATGTCCTAAAAATTACAAAGTCATGTATGAATAAAAATTTTGTCTATTAAGAAATACTTTTGTTTCAAGATTTCGACTGCACATACCTCAACAGCGTCATTGGTGTTAGGCTGTGTGTCTGTTAGTCGTAACACGTATGATATCAGTGGTCCATTGGGGAATGGGCCAGGTTCCCAAGAGATAGCCACTCGACTCGGGTCAGGAGCCACGGCTCGTAAAGAAGACGGAGCTGAACTAGGTTTACCATTTTCTAAAGTTGAGATTACCACTGATGGGGCAGAATAAACTGGCTCCCCATTACCCCCTCGACCTGATAGAAATATTGCCACTCGAAACTGTGGACAAAAAAAGTATTATGATCCGGAATTTCTTAAATCAGTGATACCAAACGTTTTTCCGATACTCATTTTAATGATAATAAATCTTACCCTGTATTTCGTGTAAGGCCTCAGACCGTCCACGTGAATAATGGACTGATCCGATTGACTAGAGTTTGAGTAATATTGCCATGTTCCCGGCAGTTCCTCGTAACGCCATTGTACCATATAGCTCAGGTTGCCAAGATTGGGTGCCTCCCATACTAGCGATAGTGACGTAGCCGTTAAACTATCAGCCACCAAAGCTGGGGCGGTTGGTATTCCAATCAATTCTGTGAATCAGATTAGCAACATAAGTTATAAATTGTTAGTATTTCTATTAATATGCAACTTAGTAAAGAAAGTGCAATCTTACCTCTTAATTTTTGAAAGTAAGTATTCAAAGCCTCGTTACATCCCATAACACAGTATAGCTCTCGCGAAAATACAGTCTCCGATGTGACATTCTGAAAATTATTGTTCTTATGTTACTTGCCACCCATAAATTAGGCTTATTTTAATTATGATTGTGATTACTTACGCAAACGATTTGACATGAATTTTCCAATCCTTCTTGCCATAAGCTACACCCCAGTTTGCACTAGAACAATAAACAATTAATTGCTTCTACTTTAAAAAAACCAAGCAAGCAATGATGAAAAAAAACATAGTCTATGTTAATCAAGCAACCAAACGTAAAATACGAGAGAGTATTAAGCTAATTATGTAATTATCATGATAGGTAGTGATTAACAAGTCGAAGAGTAACAGATTCCTGTTGTATCGTATTTGTTTGTTGGAAGGAATAAGGAGCATACCGAAGGAAAAATATTACAAATATTCATGTGGAGGGCTATAGAAAATGCAGATGAAGCATAGATAATGTGAAATATTTGGCTAAGAAGGAAATGAACTTAATAATGAGAGATGTATGAAAATATAGATGTACTGCGCAGACCCCAAAATAATGTTTTTAAAAAGATGCAGTCAAGTGTTCGATATGAACTCTCAGAGCAACAACAACGCTTCAAGCTTTTTTTTAGTGTATGGTCGTCATGATACACCTCTTGCTGTTTTAAGTTTCTTCGAGATCTTCATCATCTACACCAGGCCTCTCCAGGGGGGTCGCGAAACTTTTATAGTCGAGTTGCTAAAGGTTGGGAAAGCTACAGCAGTAAAAAAGAAACAATAACATTTTTATAAGATTTATTAAAAAAAATGTATTTTTTTTTAAATTAATTATGTAGTTATTTAACCGAACCGTAATTGTGAAAATAAGTAAATGTATTGGATTCAATATTAGTTACAAAAAAAAAAAAATGCGGGGGTCGCGATATATTTCTTCATACTAAAAGGGCCGCGGTATGAATAAGGTTGAAAAACCCTGATCTACACTAACATAATAATGAGGTAAAGTTTGTTTTTTTGCTTTTATGTTTTTTGTTTGTAGGAGGTAATCTCTGAAAGTACTGGTCCGATTGCTAAAATTTTTTCACCGATAGAAAGCTGCATTATTCCTGAGTGACATAGGCCATACTTTATGCACGCGGGCGAAGCCGTGGGCAAAAGCTAGTCATCTATAGCGCGGGTTCGCACACTACTGACCATAGGGATTTCGTTTATTATGCCAATTCATACGTTCCTTTATCATCACCGCATTCATTGATTTTCTATTTAAAGAATAAATAGAAAACCTTCGTGTCTTCGAATCTTGACTTTAGAACTCGGTCTATTAGACATTTGTTAAGCACGGATGATGGAAAGTAGATCATGCAAGTTCTTAATTTATGTTTTTAATTTTCATAAATGCAATTTTATCTAAATCTCTTAAAGCGCTTGCTGCTTAGCATCGCGTGTTGATTTTTTAAATAGATAAAATTGTTAAAATTACCCATGCTTCAATAGGGCAACAGTGATAGTAACTAAGAGCTTCCTTATTAGGAACATGACTTGTGTTGTCATATAATTAGTGGTGCGGGTTTTAATCCAATTAAATTACTAAGCCACAAATTCCTTGTTTATTTTACGTTCAATAAACTTCCGTAATCTAATATTTCATATAAATATCGGTGAAATCTTTTGTTACAATTAGATCACTATTCTCAATTTTATTAGTCTGTTTTAATGGCTTTTAATTGTTCGAAGTAAGAGCGAATTTTGCGGGTGTTTACGTCTCACATGTGTACTGAATGTACAGTGTGCACATGGTCGTTGATCTTCCAGTTTCTTTGTTTACTTAAACAGACATGAAATGCAGACTCTTTCGAGACACCGTATAAGTGCAAACAAAGCTGTTGTGTTGTTGCCACTTTAAGTTTCGTTAAATTTATAAACAAAACGCGCATAAGGAAACTGAAAGTAAGACAGTGCTTGTATTAAATTCAAAGTTGTATATTCTTGTAACGGACTCCTTCGTTCCCATGGATGAGAAAGTAAAAAACAGGGCTTGTAACGGATTTTCATGGTTCGGTAACGTCCTTTACGGATGACAAGTGACCGGAAGCCGCAGGTGCACCCCTCTACAACCTTACGCATTTCTTGAAGATAAGAGTTTAATTAAAACAAACAATCCAACCGACGAGAAATAGACTCATCAACTAGGTAACACGAATGTGACAAAATATCGTGACAAGCTCTCTGTAATTATACTGAATGGCGTGTTTGACTTAATAGATAAATTCAATTAGATTGACAGCGGGTGCCCTTGGGTGGTAATGGCGTTATCAATGAATTGTATAATCAATTTGCGACTTGTGGTAACTCATTAGAATACGTAGATGAATGTTGACACATCTGATGTGGCCCGGCTCGTATTTCCCTGCTAATTACAAAGTTAGCTTCCGCTGGATATCACGGCGCGTTAAATGCTCAGTAGGAACAAAACGTGACGCAGACAGATCTCATTTGAGTCATGTCCATTCAGTGTGATGAACAATACGCGTAACAATTAAAACGGATGCAAGGACCGGCGCGGACGATCTGTGCCGTTCGTTTCGGGTGTATAATTGCGGGTCGCGGCCTGCGCACGCACAACCATCAGACGGATCATACAGAAGTAGGACACTCGCTTCGTGTTTATGTCTTCCATTCTGGATTTATTTAACGGACTTTAACAATTGGAGGAGGTTCTTAATTATATTGAATGTTGGTTTTTATACACTATCGTTTGTCTCAAGGACTATGCACAATTAACAAAATTTAGCTTAAAATAAAATTAAAACTTTCAGTTTCAGTATTGTTTAGACAAGTTTAAAAACGAATATCTCTTCCTATCAGTCCTTTCTCTGCGTAAACTGGTTTCCTATAGCTACACAAATGATGATGTATCGAGATCATTTGTTTGTTCAAGTACGAAGGTATCCCTTGCTAACGCGTCTCTTCCGCCATGGATGTCACAACACCACGCCCTGACGCACCCTCCGTGTCCAATTTATTAATATTTGTGACTGACGGATGAACTCGTTTTTGGACATGTTTATCAGATACTTGCATTTGCTAGCTGTCAATTTTTATTAAAGTGGCGATTGCTCTATTAAGGGAACAGTAAGGAATGTTAGTGTAGTCCCTTTGGATGACCCTTATGTGAAACAATTCCCTAACTTCTATTTTCTAAATTATTTTGTCTCAAGCTCGTCAAAAGTACATTCATATAGCAGTCGTGTATAAAAAATTCTAACCACAATTTTGATGGCAGATCTCAAATGAGCTGTGACGCGTTCACAAGCGTAAACCCTGACTTGACAATTGCAAAGTTTAGCGCCACTTGTTACGAACATAAAGTGCTTGTTTACGCCGACAAGGACATGACATACTATTAAGAACTCTTTGTAGCACACGTACACTGCCCTCTGAAACCCAAAAACGGTAACACAAACATATAACCTCCTTCTGTTTTAAGTCGGTTAATCAAAGTGTTGAGAAAATGGATTTTGTAGGAAAATATTTTTTTATTTATTAACTTATAGATATAATAAACAACGTATAAATAATCACTAGGTTTATCTATTACAAACTTAATAATATGTACAAACTGATATTTTTTAAATTCCAATTAACTACTGACACTGATTCGAAACAAATGAATAGAGTACGAGCATATAATTAAAATATGGAAAGTGTTTTTGCATTGTTCCAATAAAGTTATAGATTTTTTGACAAGCCTGCTTATCACGGAATGTTTCAAACTTCCCGTTGAAAAAAAAAAAACAATAGAATTTTCGTAAACTTTGAGACATCGTTTTTTGGTTTTCGAGGGCAATACAGTAGGTAGAGGTACTATTATAACCAAACACCAAATTTGAAAAATTTATTGTAGTCTACTTGAGCTAACATTAATTCATAATACATAACTGCAGCCATCAATTGCATGCACGCACGAGAAAGTGAAATAAAACTAATAAAGTAACAAAGTAAATTAACGCCTAATTACCCAGCTTCCTGTCTCGTGCCTTAATAATAACAAAACAATAACTAGTCCCTTTAGAGTCATTAAAATCGTCGCGCCAGTTCATTGTTGTAGCGATTTCGGAAACGCGCTCGGAAGTCCAATTGGGAGCGCATGCGCACGCCGGACGCAGGGCGCTGTGAAAGCACTCACAGATAATTTACTTGTTAATTGCTTCATAGCAAACTTCTCCTACTTATGTGATCCGTCTTTGTTTGTGCAGAATAACCTAAATATCCAAGCTTTAAATGAAATAGATTGATCAGGTGGGCGCGGCGAGACGAGCGAAACTGTACACTTTTGAACTGTAATATATCTAACTATTAGTCCTATATTGTGGAGTTGTAGTCGTGCGTGATCTCATCTTAAATGACAAATTAGGTTTCTGAGTAACTAATATAAATGAATCGTATGGTCTTCAATAGTTTTTGCAGGCGATCGGCCGCGGCGAATTCTCGCGTCCGGCCCTGACTCAGGCCATAGTCCCGAGCAAGAGGGTTTGGGCAGCGTGGTGCAAAGCAGTAATGTAAGCGAAAAAGAGGGCCGCAACTGTCGAGCTATGGGTAACTCGCCGTCCGGTAAAAACTGACCTTGAGTCGACAGCGCATAGTGTTCCACACGCGCAAAACCAGGGCCTATGTAGTAGGTCCGATGCCCACTAGGGCTACAGGGAACATTTGAAAGTTACCCTGGCCCAAGGGCAACAGGACACAGGTGGATTTTAGTCAGTAAAAATCTGATACGTCCTCTCACCCCACCGTAGAGCGGGAAAAGTCAGTTGGATGACTTCCCACTTAAAAAAAAATGATCATCAATAGCAGTAGCGGGTAACATCCAAAGCCAGTCTTCAAATTGATTGTCTACAAGGATTGACAGTAAAATGTTTCAGTTTCTTTGTAATCACAAAGCATAATCTCTCCGAGAGAGAGAATCTTTAATATACCTAACACGCGGCCGATTTTTATAAGCAAGTTATGAAAAAAAAATACAACCAAATTTAGAACCTCCTGATTTTTTTTGAAGTCCAACAATCTTTTCTTACCTCAAAGTTACGATATTTTTATAACAATGCAGAATGTTTTTATCACCTTCCAATGCAACAATAATATACCTAATGCTGTAGGTAAAAGTATTCGTCATGTAAGTATAAAAATATTCACATAGCAACAAATGTGGCCTGTGACCCTCGTAGATTATGTAACGGCTGCGATACTATGTGTGAAAATGAAAACAAGTGCAGTTTTTATTAAAATTAATTAATGTCTAGTTATCTCGTGGGTTTGTAAATAGGCGCCAGTGGATACCTACTAACTTGCGTGGATGCTGTTTTTCTAATTCCGTACGTTACTGACCTGAGATAAACTTTGAGATAGCGTATTCCATATTTATTTCACAAATTGTTTATTAGCAACTTTGATTAATAATATTCTAACACGAGTTTGTCGGCTGGCAAAGGCATGAAAATATGTAATGACAATGTAGGTACTAGGGGACATATTGTAGGGCATGGTGGAAAAGTCTAAGGGTCACGAGGTGCAACTGTGGCGCCTGTTTATCATACCTTTGCTAAAGTACACTGGTTTATCTTTTAAGCTATTGCATAGCTTCTATCGCGGGCCTTGAGCGTGGAGACCGAATCCAGAAATTCCGTAACGAAAATAACCTAACACCCCCCACTCATTTGTTTTTTGAGCGTGGTGACCGATAAGAAAACAATTGAGTGAACAATCAATCAAAATTCAATTCAATGTGTGAAAGTGTAACTTCAATTAATATCAAAGAAAAAATAACAAAGAAAAAAAATACTGCATAAATAAAATAAATAAATAATTATAATTGCATAAGTTGATAAAAATGCTATGCAATAGCTTTACCGCGGCAGTCCCCGAGTGCCACACGTCTTTTTCTACAGTAAAGTATGTATTGATTATCATGTCGCTATGCCCTGCTTCCTCTAGTATAAACTGTCATAGATCAAGATCAGCAAATACTTTCAGAAAAAAAGCCATATCTTCTGATGTCACAAGTTAACTCTGATGAATGCTGCAACGCACAGAATAATTAAACTATAGCAGGTTGACACCGACGCCGACGGACTTATAATATCTAGTATAGATAGGTACTCCAATATACATCATACTGTATATAGCCCAAAGCTAAAGTCCAAAAGACACTTTCATTTAATCAAACGCATCATGTGCAGCACAATGTGTGAGTGCCGTGATGCCTACACGTTGCAGGAACTTGCAAACGTCACTACTGATGCTCGAATCGTACATAACTAAGTTGATAAGATTAAACTGAATTTCAACGAACAAATTAAAGCAATGATAAAAACGCCAAATTAGGCAAAACAATCATTCACAATGTTTGCTTTCGAAGTCGAAAATTCCAAACGCCAGTATTCTTTTATTTTTGAGTTGGGAAAATCGTTAAATGACATTCCCCGCTCTTGGGCGGAGCGGAAAATACAAAGCAATGATAAAAACGCCAAATTAGGCAAAACAATGTTTGCTTTCGAAGTCGAAAATTCCAAACGCCAGTATTCTTTTATTTTTTAGTTGGGAAAATCATTAAATGACATTCCCCGCTCTTGGGCGGAGCGGAAAATACAAAGCAATGATAAAAACGCCAAATTAGGCAAAACAATCATTCACAATGTTTGCTTTCGAAGTCCAAAATTCCAAACGCTAGTATTTTTTTATTTTATAATTGGGAAAATCATCCAATGACATTCCCCGCTCTTGGGCGGAGCGGAAAATACAAAGCAATGATAAAAACGCCAAATTAGGCAAAACAATCATTCACAATGTTTGCTTTCGAAGTCCAAAATTCCAAACGCCAGTATTCTTTTATTTTTTAGTTGGGAAAATCGTTAAATGACATTCCCCGCTCTTGGGCGGAGCGGAAAATACAAAGCAATGATAAAAACGCCAAATTAGGCAAAACAATCATTCACAATGTTTGCTTTCGAAGTCCAAAATTCCAAACGCTAGTATTTTTTTATTTTATAATTGGGAAAATCATCCAATGACATTCCCCGCTCTTGGGCGGAGCGGAAAATACAAAGCAATGATAAAAACGCCAAATTAGTCAAAACAATCATTCACAATGTTTACTTTCGAAGTCCAACATTCCAAACGCTAGTATTTTTTATTTTTTTATTTTGGTAAATCATCCAATCCCCGGTCTTGGGCGGAGAGAACAGGAACCTCTCGAACTGACCATGTCCGGTGAGAACCAGCGTCATGCGGAAGGATTGGACGCCGTTAGGTCTTTCCAGCAACGCCTCAAAGGGGACTTACCGCCAGCTAGTATTAAGGTTAATTTCATATATTTTTGAATAATTTTATCAAAAAACGAGAAAATAAAACCAGAAACATCGGCTTCCAAAGTTATTGTCATTTTGAGTGTTTTTAATTAGACGTCGGATGTATTTTTTTAAGTTTTATCACTGGCAGTTGCTAATTTTCTAAAACTTTTAGAAGGTGCAGATTTGTATTGAAGTTTTTTGTTATAGGGATTTAAAATTCGAGAGCAGGTCACGCGCTGGCCCACGCCAACCATTTTATTCTGGCAATTGGATAATGCTGAGGCAAATTGGGGCCCACCGGCATGCTTCCCGCCGCCTCTGTCACGCTCTAGCCTCGAGAGCTCTCCTCTCAATCTACCGCCCTATTGCTAGCCTTTATCAGTCGAATTTACAATGCCTAGATGTATTTGCTACCGGTGAAACAATAGCTATATTTCAAATAAACATACTGTTAAAATAAACGCATCAAGTACCTATTTTAAAACTATGGTGCAGTATATGGTGATTGGTGTAAAGTTTTTCTAAGTAGATCTTGTAGAACTTCAATGTTTATTTACAATCCAATAAACTAGATCCAAAAATAATTTTGAATCCATTTTGTTTTTCGTTCTTTTATTGTCAACAGCCCCAATATAATCGACAAAATTATTATGATGATGAGCTCCCAGATCTCTATTTGTTTTATTCAGAGCAACGGACGAGTGTCCAATAAAAGGACAATAAATCAAAACACTTAGCAGAAGCTGAGTGCACTCTAGGTAATTTCGCTCAACAGATTGGTATCGTGGAGTGTTGAAGGGGCAGTCGGGGGATAATGGCGCAGAGGGGAGGTGAGGAGACTTGTTGAATGGGCGCAAGCGCAACTCTCAAGCGGGGAACGGCCCACCTAATGAGGAAATAAGAATTAGCGGGCGACGACGAAGCGACTGCAGTTCTTTATCATAACTGAGCGTCTCTTCATGATTTATCGCATTCAATGCGTTTGATATTTGAATATCTGGGCTATGCAATGCGTTTAAAGTTGCTTTATATAAATTAAGTTTTGATACTTTGTCATAAAAGCAAGATAAAATAAATAATTATGCAGTTCTAGGATTTTATAACTGTCAGTTCGTTTATCGAAGTGGTGAAGTTAGTAGTTACCACCGTGCGTTGCGGTCTTACATAGATCCTTTTTCGTTAGCAGGTGAGCAATAAAATAAAATCTTCAAAAGGAAATTCTTCAATCGGTAATCTAATGATGTTTAAGTAGGTACCTACTTCATATTAATGGGCAAATTCTTAGAGAAAGCAAACTGCCTTGAGGTTATCCACTTATTACTGTACAGTTAAGTATGAAATATGCGTTTGTGATGGTTCAAAGAGATATTTGTTTGCAAGCTGTTTCTTAGGAATTAAGCTGTCTGGCTTTCAATTAACGCTAGACACTCCAGTCAGAGATTAGGGCTTAGCGCTGCCACTGCGCAGGTTGAATGGCGAAATAGTAACAATTGAATTAAGAACAACAATTAGTGTTGCTAAAATTAGCACCCTGGTGACTTAGAAGTTGCAAGGTCTTTGTTAGAGAGAATTAGGAGCATTCTTTGACAATTTATTTTAACAGGCTCAGTTTGTGTGGGCATTCGTACCTATATGTATATGGCTTTAAATGAAGGGTCATTAGCTGCATAAATATAGCTTTCATATAAGAATAAAACCAGTAACAAACAAACATAATCAGCGTTTATTAGCTAATTGAAGGGCCGACTCGACTTCATATTGCAGTTATTACAATTGATTGCTTAATTGTTACTTACACGATAAAAGTTCTTTGTACGCGTTATAAGAACGTTCTCATGTGAAAGTTCAAGAAGAATTGTATCGTTTATTTTGGGCTTATGATAATAGTATGTAGAAGAAGGAATTTTAATATCTATATTTCTATGATGTATGTATACTCGTATATACTAGCCGCAATTTATCGTTGAAAATTTTATTTTAGTTAGTTTTTATGCCAAGTCAAACTGCAATTTAGGCACGTAATGATTTAAATTAATTAAAATAATGCACATAGTTAACTTAGCGCCTACAAACAAAACAAATATTTGGGGCGACTTTCAAGTTCTTTCCCCCCATGACTAAATTGACGTTTGACCGCCATAAAAATCCCACATTTTCACACAATTATATTGTAAATTATTCAGAATATTCATGAACGCACCTGACACCGAATGCGGTCACATTTGGTTTACACGTTTGGCTACCGACTTGACTTTATTGTAATCAGAATTAGTGGAACAGTAAGCAGGTACTTCTCAATATAGTAGCATCAAGAATGACAAGAATGGTAGAACATATTAAGTTGATTAATCGAAGTTGATTAATCGGAAATGCTTAAAGAAAATCAGAAATCAGAAACGTTTAATTTCAATTAGACCAATTACAGGCACTTTTGAATTGTCAGTATGTCGGTCAGCCAAAAAATATTAGCAGCAGTACCTACAGCATTATCGTATAATATAATTATCATTTAAATACTTACATTGTAAAATTATTATGTCTACATGTCTTATTACGTAGATCATAAGACATTTCTAGATCACGATCTTACACGACATTTTATTCTAGTTATGCAAGATCATGATATTGACTAGACTATAGACTAGATCCAGTCCAGTACTCTTGACGTATGTATGTACGAGTTTACGTCAGAAGGAAAAGTAATACGTAGGTAATTAACGATAATATCTGCGTAAAGTTTGAGATTACTTCCTATGCGTAGTGATACCATTGCTGTCACATATGATGGAAACAAAATATTAATAACTTTACTGTTCCTTGTACTGGTAGAGATGTCAGATTTCGGTCTTATGAATATCTACCTTTCTCAACCCTTGTCCTTCTTTACTTGAGGTTGGCGCACACACATATTCTTTTTTCATTCCACTGCAAGACTGACTGACGCCTTTTTCTTTTCATTTAATCCATCCATATTTACAGTTATCACTTTTAAAACAGTCATATATGCGTTTCATCCCGTCTCCTGTTTTTGAGATAAGAAATAATTAAATAACTTAGCGTGGACCGAGAGGTCGGGTCAGACTTTTACTGATTAAGACCCATTTGTGTTCCATTACTGTTCAGTTGCCGAAAACTTGTAACTCTTTCAACCAATCCCACAGCCCATGTAGTGATCTGGGGCCAGGGTTATCCGAAAGGGAGCTCGAGCTCCGGTATGAAGGCTAGAAGGAACGGGGTGGGTCTTTTAGTTAGTAAGAGTCGGACACTATCTCCCGCTCCGCCCAAGAGCGGGGGTTGATGATTTTTTCCCACCAAAAAAAAAGCCCATGTAGTGATAATGATGTTATATTTCGGTCTTTGGAATACCTACCCATCATCATCTCTCAACACGTGTTCTTCTTTCATTCCATTCCGTTGTTCACAACACTGATTCACATTTTCCATTGGGTTTTTTTATATATTGGGTTTTTTTCACGTTTAGAGTAGACATTCGGTCTTATAGTCATGCACATGCGTTTCATCCCTCCTTTTCACTTGCCATTCTGCCATGGCTGTCACTTACGCTTCTATAAACTTTCTCTAATATCTCTCTTTATAAATTCTAGAAATTCAGATAAAACAATATTTATATGTGGCATTCTTTTTTTATAATCATTAGTGTCTACATGTTGTTACTACATTATGTGTATCTACGAGTGTGTATGCCAAATAAAATAGTTTTCTTTCTTTACATATACCTGAGTGCCTATTAAAAGTAGTACAATCAGTACAATGACAGATCCCAACACACACGATTCAATTCATTTTCACACATAAATTATGAACCAATCGCAGGTACTACATACCTTTACTTCCGATAGATAATTGTTCATTTCCGAAAGCGACGCAACGGAGCGCGCAGGGGGAATGAATTCCCTTACACGAGTTCAATATCCATGCATTGGTCACTTTATGGTCCACTTCTCTTGAGTACACTTAACATTTTTTATTCAGGATGTTAATTTATAACAAAAAATGTTTTTGTATAGTTTACTCAATGTTGCTTAGTAATTTTTGCCTTTCAAGCGTCGATGTATAAAAATGGAAGTCTGAAAGTGGCACCGGTGTCTCAAAAGTTGTAGGGAAATCCAGCTGTCATGGTACGAGTCTGATGCAGAGGAATGAAAAAATGACGTAAAAAAAGAGTTTTGAGTTACAATGTAGATTTAAAGAAATTAAAGAAAAAATTAAAATTATTAGAATAATAATAGAAAATATGGATCAGCTTATACCGAGACAGAACGCTGTGTGCACTTAAATACAATATAGAATTTTATTAACAACATAAAAAGTACACATTTCAAGGAGAGAAATTAATGACATGATACCTATCGATGATGAATAATGTTATTTTTTACAGGATCGCTCTACTGTCAAAGACGGTGCTGGCTACAAGATACGTTTCCATATACGTACAATTAAGAAAGGAAAGTAATCAAGAAACACCAAAGTAAGGTTAATTTTCAAATGATTGCACATTGAACCCAATCGTGATGAAGGAAAGCTGATCACGCACTGACACTGACAGTTTCTCGGTTATCTATCTGTGTGGTTTTTCTTAGGAACATTATAGCAAATATTCCAGTGACGTTCAGGTCATCTACATAAACCGTATCTGGAGATGTAGCGCCACATTTATTGCCATTAAACCGTTTTCTCCGAAAGAAAAGATAAGCTCTTAGATAATTCTGTCGTAAAATCTAACGTTCGCAACACGTGTCTTGTCTAGATATTATAATCCAATCCCATGTACCCGTCTCAAATAAATAATATTTATACCCGGATAATAATTTATATATAACCGTATCGGTGCATTGTGAACTACTTCTTTGGAAAATGGCCAATAGAGCTATGTTGTCTGGTATAGTGCCCTACACTAGAAATTACTCCAGGATCATGAGTGCGTTCATAAATAGGTATGTAAAGACACAAACACAAGACACGTAGAGCAGCATGTTTAGCACTAGTTTACTTCGAAGACGTTGATAGGGAGAGCCAGGATAATGTTATAAAATATTTTAGGTGTTCATCGGATTTGTGGTACAAGTGGGACTTAGTCCGAACACTTTAATTTAACGTGCGGTTTCCAGAACAGGATACCGCCATTCCAAGTCGGCTTATATTAAAAAGCATGTTCTGTAAATGATAGAATAAAACGAATGAACTCTAAAATAGATCCGAGGGGAGCAGGCTGGCAACTAGAAGCTTCCTTCCTGCGTCCATCCGGCGTCGAGTCTCACGCGACCCTTGCGCTTGCGCAGCTCGGCAGCGCACCATGCCACTGACCACCTATCGCTCCATAACTACATCCCTTGCAGGATGAAGATTTACATTCATCAAAACGAAACGGACCGCTCTTGAATTACCGCTAAGAGGTGGGCCATCGCGGATGTGAGATCGGTCATAGTAAGCAAAAATGGCTCAGAACCAACGTATTCTTGCTTTCCAAATTAATGTCACAAAAACGATATCAAACCTAGGTGGGATTCATCTTTGACATAGCTGATCGAGGACCAGAAAATTCAAAAACAAGCCATCAAACTCACAATTCGGCAGTTTTCCTCATTTAGCATTTATTTCTTTAATAATCCTAAGCTGGCCGTCTCGAGTACACATATTATAGCTATACTAGAAAGTGATCCAAAAAAACCACTACACGAAACCCCAGTAATTACAAACATCTCCCTTACTATACAATACTATTGTTATAATTTGAATTAAACAAGTTGCCTAATACAATGATACCAAAGAAGTATGTATATAACGCTACACTTATAATTAGATAGGCACGAAATGTTACTCTAGTAAATAATAATTTCTTCAAGAAACATTTCCCAGGAACTTCATTTATAAAATAAACAAGTTGTCTCGTAAGGGAACAAGCGAGAGAAATGAGTTTGTTTAGCAGTAAGTAAAGAGAAGGGCGGTGCATTCGATGCTTTCTGTCTGCCACACCTCGCGACCTGACGAGAGATGTTGAGCACAGCTTCGCAGTTCATGCAACGTTGATGCGATGCTCAGATAAATAAATTCCCATACATTCCTTTAACACCGGAGGTGTAAAACATTCTCATAAACAGACACACCTGAACGACAAAACAGACTAAAACTGAATGGAACATTACCTTAAATGTTGCAATGTCTCCATATTACATGGAGAGGTCGCAAAACAGATGTAGTAGGTAACTTATAATCTGAACAAAAATAATGACGTCATAAAAATAAAATAATATTGACAACTTATGTTACACATTACTACGGCATTGTTACAGTAATGGAAACAAATAATAATAAAATAGAAGCAAGTCAATTGACTTCGTTTACTGCGCGAGGGGTGCGCTTGCGCGTCCTACCCGCTCGCCGCCGCCACTTGAGCTTTTTTGCGCTGCAAAGGGCGCGGCTGTAAATTGGACGTAACTGATAATTTTGACATAAACCAGTAGTATCTGTCAGAGTTTCTAACGAATGCGCCGTTTTATGTCAGTTTTGTACCATAGAATGATGGATCAGTGTAACAAAACTCTTTATTTTTACATAAATTCGCTTGCGCACAAGCGTCGGTTGTAGATTCATTTTTTTTATTTCATATTTATCATCTTTAAATTATTTAGATTCAGTACCTACTTACATATTAGTTAGATAATGGTGTACCTACATTGCATTTACCTACCTACCGTGTCTGTATTACAGTAAATAATTTAAATAAAGTTATTTTGCAACAAAAGAACTAGGATAGTGCCCACGAGCTGGTTTTGTTCATGTACACGGTCTAGCTAGCTTCAATGTGATTTAGTTAACAAATGCTCTTTTGTAAGCTTATATTCTGTCAGTTTTCGTTACGACACGCCATCCGAACACTACAACCGTAATGGCAACTAACATTATTGTACACAGAGTGTTAGGTTGTAAAACTTCGTAATCTTAATGTTCAACTTATCTTATGTTTTGGAACCAGTATTCATTAAATACCTTATATCTCAAAAAAGGTCATGGGTGAAGCGCCTGAGATTTAGTTATCGCAGTAATTATAAACTTATTGTAAATTATTTTAATATTTTGACTGTAGATGTGCCATCCCAAAAGACCCTCTGATCATAGTATGTAAATATGACAGAAATATACTTTTAGGTCAGTGCGTTACAATTTCCGTTACGGAGCCGTAAAAATTGGTTACCCAATACTGGGAGTACTTAAATATAAATACTATAATACTTATCGGACCACTGAATTTTACGATCGCTTGCGTAGTTATGGCCGATCAGTTTTGACGCATTATAATGGTAAACAATTAAATATGTGCTCGGTAAAAAACAGGGTACAAAATAGATCTTGATAACAAAATTCTCACAGTACGACTGCTGATATGACATTATGGTTAATTATAAAGAAAGTCATAACCGAGTAAGAGGTGTGTGGAAAAAATTACGTTCAGAGAAATTGGGAAAAGGGAGGTCAAAGGATGATCGCTTTTATCGCACAGTTACACTTAAAGATGTTGTATATGTGTATATATTTTTAAATATTATAACAAAGTAGGTATTTGTAGTATATGTATAGTTAATATTACTTTTATGGGGCATACGGTGTTAACCTATAAGTAAGTTGTTACACTAACCTAGATAACAGAAATTTTAATAGCCTGTGTTGTTGGTTGGCCAATAAAATAAACAAATTAGCCGTTTTAGAAATATACTACTGATAGATAGAAACTCGTATATAACCGGAACATAAGAACAGGAAAATACGTGGTAACCATTTTTTGTTTTTAGAAAATCATTGCATTGAAGCATTATCTAAACTTCCCAATGCGTAATAAAAGCGTTGTTGTGCTCAGTGAGTTCAAAATATCCCGTAAGCCTTAATATCTATAATGTTGATGCATGCAACTTCTTTTGGTTTGATTACATGTTAAATAATCAATACCAAATTATATGTATGACTTACCTGTTGAACGCTGCAATCGGACCCACAACTTACGTCGAAGTGGCCATCCCCTGTTCGGTTCTGAGAAAACAAAAAAAAAATACCTTTATACATAGAATTTGTAAAAACGGATATTTTATTAAAAAGGGTCATCACGGGATGTTCAACGAAGTCACAGTCCTGATAACTTCCGTTGCGACACGGTCGGCGCGAGCGCAACGGAGCGTGATAATCATTAGGTCTACCTGTGCCTGCAATTTGTGTGTGATTGATTTGTTTTTAGTTTAGGTACCTAGAGAAGTTTTTTTTAGAGATGTTTTTATATTTAATTTTTAAACAAATAAGAGCTTCGAATGTGACATTTTTAGTACATAGCAGGTACTTATACTAACAATGCCACGTTCGAATCTGTTAATGACTATCTACATAATTATTCTACATAGGTACTCCTTTGACAAGAGACCTGAATCATACATTGATGATCCTTGTTGTTTACTTATGAATATGGACAAATCTGAATTAATGTATTATGTGCACATTTGAAACGGGATTTCTGTTGGCAAAATATTCATCGATACGTATTACCAAGTTAAATCACTAGTTGATTTATTTTTTCTACCATGTTCTATTTACATATCTCGGTATTCGCTAGAGCCTGCATATAATTGTTATTATGTGATATATATATATATATATATATATCAGAGGACCAGAATTTTGTAGAATAGGTACGCAGGATCGCAGGGTGCACCGGTACAATGTTCCAACGCTAGTAGATAATTGACTCATGCTGAGCACACAATAACATAATTATAATTCGTCTACAATTGAACTGGATTATTCTATAAATACGTAAGCAGAAAAGTACTTTGATCCTCTATAACTAACTAAAATTGGTGACGAAATTTTACATATTCGGATGTAAATAAAATGGTGTTGTCTGAACTAACTACCTTGTATCATACAAGCAAGTACTAACTTAATCCCGAAATCATTATCACACTTTACATTAATATTATATTACCTATAGACAAATATGATTGGTTATATGTGTGTGTATGTTTGTTACTCCTTCACACACAAACGTCTGGATGGATTTGGATGAAATTTGGACCATGTGAACCACTGGATTAGCAGATTAAACGTTTACATGTCCTGGAATAGCGATAACATACCATAACTATATGCATATCCTATGAATATGTGTGATAATTTTCGTTTCCTAAACACTATGCCTCCCTAAACTAGTCTTAATCTAGACCCAAACTAGGTTTTATTTATTCACATTACCAATACTTCCTTTGAACGGAACTTTTTATACGTTTTTGGTGAGTTTTTTTGCAAGCGTGTGACCGGATTTTACTGTACTGGAACCTTAAAGGCTTCACCTCGAAATGTGATCCATCCGCGGTATCCATGTTTTGGTTTTTTTCCCACATTCGGTCCTTCTTTTATAGCACTTATACTAGGTAACTATATGGATCTTCTCTAAATAGCTTTTATCAATCGCCTATTTTATTTTGCATTCTTGCAGTTGTGATTTGGCAGAACCACTCTTAGATGTAAGTAATTCTGCCAAAATCAAAATTTTTCTGCTTTTCTGGGATCGATAAAAGAGAAGAATAATATATAAGAATGATATTTATGGATGTCGTCTGCTATAAAATATTCTGAGAAGCAAGCAGAAATTTAAACAATTGTTAAAATATGCCAGGGGCTTAGCCGGCCACAACTGACTCGCTTGACGTTTGGGAACGCTGATCTATATTTAGCGCGTTTGCGTTGATTATAGTGGATAGCTAATTGTCGACAATTACTTAGATGTGCGTTGAACCTGCACAACAGTCGCCGCAAATAAAGTACATAATAAACTAAGATCATCGTTTTATCCTCGACCAATAAACTGTTAATTGCAATCTTTATCAATGAGCGCACAAAGCGGAACCTTGTGCATGTATTTGTATCATCTCCGTAAACAAACTTTGCATTCAATTGTTTCCATCAAAGTATTTAAAAATATATTTGCGCTTTTTGTCAAAGAGTGTTTGTTGATTTGCAAAAAATATTGATTGAGATAAGCGAACCTGGAACGGGCATTTTTCATTGCATCGAACCACGGCTTCCGCTCCAAATTTCTCGGTGATGGAACTGTAATCGCAGCCAATTGTCCGAGCGGACAAAGCCAATCCGAGCAGCGACAACACTAGCCATTTGTGCCAATTCAGCGGCGCACTCATTGTGCCCACCGACCACCGCCACCGTCGCTGAACTCACTCTTGCGCACCTTCACACAAGTCACACATTTTTTCCGCAATGTAGCATTATTTTTGGTAAAAATCACTGTATTTGTCATACAATTCTTTATATCATTACAAGTCCGCCTAACACACGTGATCGTAATTTCAGTTTAAATCTAAACTGTAACAAAAAGTTGTTGCGCGATATTGACTACGCGGATCATACTCCTCCGGATTCGAAAAGCGCGGTTCGGGAGTGTTTGGTGCGCGTACGCAGCTAAAGCTACTCATGGACTGAGTCGCGCGCATCCGCCCGCCAGCGCACGCGCTACGAGGACGAGGCCGGTTCGTTTGGGCGCTACGACCATTTAAACGGTAGCCCCTACCTGTCGACAAACGCACTTGTTACACCTATTAGTCGATGTCCTCAAACATTTAAAGTATCGAGTCTGTAAATAACGTCTCTAATATCTTTAAACAGAAGATTCTTTTGATGCAATTGTCGATGCACTCTACATATTCATACAATTTTAAATATTCTGGATTTCTCTGTCTTGCGTGGTTCTCTACAAAATATCCCTAAATTCCGAGCCCTGGTCCGACTGTAAGGTACCTACCTACTTATATTAAAAGTAGAAAAGTGTCATGCAATGTCTTTCTTATTAAAAGTCTATCGTTACTCTTGAATTTGGTGGTCACGCAGTTAACCTCGTTGATCTTAATCTTTAAGTATGTTTTATAGCGTCGTATATCAGCGTAAGGAGCAAGGCCGTCGAATGATACGAGTAGGTACACGAGAACTCTGCGCCATCACACGAAGAGTTCAATTAATTTAACTACTCTCCATGTATGTCTTCCCACGCTTAGCAACATTCCATTTATAAGATGATTTCATGTCTTGAAAAAAAAGATAAGTTTTTCAGTTTTTTCACCATTTAAACCAGTTTTTCAGTTTTTTCATCATTTTAAAATATACAATTTCCTTCAAAAAATTGTCTGAGCAATTCTTAGAGTATGCAGCTCTAAGGAGCAATTTATTACTCTCACATAAATTAACTCAGGCTCAAAAGGCAACAAAAATGCTAGTTTAGCATATAAGGAGTTCTTCTTTATGTAAAGCATCAATTTCATGGTACTTATAAAAAAACTAATCTATATGCATCGAAATAAAATTTAAGTGTCTGACTTTATAAAAAAAAAATACAAACTAAGGAACTATAACAAAAATGAATTTTTAAATTTTTTATCCCTATCCTCCTATCTTTTCGTCTCCGTTAATCTCGAAAAGGACTGGACTGATTTGACGGAACTTTACACTGACGGATAGCTGATGTTACAAGGAGTAACTTAGGCTGCTTTCCTTAATCTATGTACTATCACATAAAACGACATCATCAACAACAGCCACCCCTTGGCAGGTAACAGCACTCTAGGACTCACGAGAGCCGAGCAGTTGACCGCTAGTAACTAGTATTCAGCAAGCGAGCTATAAAAAAATAAATTATTATTGATTTAAGCTTGTTACATATTTAAATGAAATTCCCTGACTCCTTAGTCAGTTATAAACTGTACTACAGAAACTTCTTATTATGGAATCAACAACAAACTCATTCGAAAAGAAAAAAAAGCTGGAAGCATTGTTGATCGCCGCACCGGTGAAAAGTAAAAGCTGTATAACCTAAGGATTCCAAGCGCAGTACAATAAATGGGACAAAGACAAGTAGTCAAATAGTAAATTATAGATACTCACTCAAGTTGAAATTTGTCTTTCCCTTCTTCGTTTTTTCATCCTTCTTGGGATCAGCGTAAAATGTCTGTCACGTTATAATACAGATATTGTCGCAAATCACAACTTGACCTGCAAAATGCAAAAACTTAAGAAAATTTGAATTTCGCGGGTTATCCAAAGTCCGTCTGCGTCCATCTGCATCCAAAAGCGTGACAGACTTTTACTGACCAAAAGCGCACTCCTTTGTTCCTTCTTTGCCTTCCGTTCCAGAGCTTAGGGGGTCACTTTCAGAGCTTAGGGGCCATTCAAATATTACGTAAGCACTATAGGGGAGTGGGGGATTCAGCATTGCTTATTTTTGATGACATGGGGGATGGGGGGTCTAGATGATGATTGCTTCAACAGTATATATTCTTCCCGGTTTTTTAAGAGAACGTCCTCGATGTTTCAAAATCACAAGAAAGTGAGCAGACACGCATCACTGAGCAGCAAACATCCAATGTCGTTATGGATTCCTGTATCATGGGCTCAGGATTGTTAATTTAAATTAATATGTCAAAATTTTAAATGAAATTTGTTTTTTTTTCCTTTATTTTAAGCCTATTCCTTATTTGTAGACTTACAACCAGTGCTCATAAATTAGGTAGAGTCTGTCTAATAAGTTAAACGACTTGGGTAATTATTAGGATTTAATGAAATCTGATGGAGTCAACACGGGTTCAATAATCAAGGTTGATAAAGAGATAGTGATCATTGTTTACTAACAGAAGAACCTTTTAAAATGTATCGAATATAAGTATATTTTAAATGATTAAATATTAAACAAAATTCCCAAGTCGGTTGACTTATTAGACAGACTATAATAACGACGAAACTGACAAATACTTGTACCAATGTTTACGTAAGCATGGAGGGGGGGGGTGAGAGCTTTGCTTGCTTTTGCTGACAAGGGGGAGGGGGGAGTTAATATTTGCAAATAAACTGAATACTTGAATGGCCCCTAACCCATGGTCCCAGAAAGCATCGGCCCTACTGGGCCCCTTCGGTTTTGCTGAAATCTCCTTGAAGCGTGCGTAGGACACTACGCACCGTCCACGACTCGGGCTCAGTCTGGACGGTTACCGGACGGCCGGACGGCGAGCTAACCATTGCTCGCCGTCAGCAAGCCCACGCCTAGGATGGCAGGAAATCCGGGTCGGGACCCCGGCATCTGGGGCGTGAGTGGAAGACCAAGGAACTTCTCGCGCTTGCGGCTGCCTCATCCGCTAGCATTATTGTTTCGCAGAAGGAGGTGACCACCTGCCATTCCTTCTCGCTCCAGACCATGGCTTGTATCAGGGCCCGACGTAAGAGGTCGTTGCCGCCAATTGGCCCCACGAGGACACGGCGGTGTTCCGCCCAAGTGAGGCACACGCACACCACTACCGTATACTCCACCGGCGAGCTACCCTGTTACTTCCCCCTTGAAATCTTCAAATGAATTGTCTCCCTAGACGAGGCGAAGGCTTGCTTGTTTTTAGATGACAACAGTCCGTTAACTAATGCCATCTCCACATTAGTATAGTATTAATTCAGAAACAGGATAAGGTGTGGTTACTCTGTTTGTAAATGCTAAATCTAGAGGTCGTTGCATGCGTCTACTATAGTTTCACACATGTTGTAATAGATGGCGTCACTGAATCGTTAATGTAACCATAACCACAGAGTGTTGATAGATGGCGCTACTTAATCGTTAACATTCGAGAAAGACGAACGGTCATAATAACATTTTACAGCGTCATGCATAAACATAATTTGTCATGCATATTATGTATTTGTAGCGATAAGTCTTTGCGTCAGTTTGTTTTTCCAGTTTTTGCACCTAATTACACAAGGTAAAACAATCGGTTGTCCAACAGTTCAGTCAATAACATTTTATAAGCGGGAAAATTGGGAAGTGTATTTTAGCTACCACCTCTTAAGTAGGTACTGTGTGTGGATGATGTGACTAAGTGTCCCGGGGATATTACCTTTTCCTACTGTATCATCATCATCATCATTTCAGCCGGTACACGTCCACTGTTGGACATAGGCCTCCCCCAATCGTCGCCACAACGAACATTCCTACTGTATGAGCTGGAATATCATACCTAATTAATATAGGTAAAAGTTACGGGCGCGATAGTTGATGACATGACCAGTTAGAATTAGGTGGATTTAGAGGTTTCAGGTTCAATTTGTCTATGTTCAAAAAAGTGGAATGTCCGATTTCCACGAATATCATTTTCTTGATTTAATATTTATTTATTTATTAAAGCTTCATGTAAGTACAAAAAACTGAACAAAGGCGGACTTAATGCCTAAGGCATTATCTGCCAGTCGAGCTTAGGGTGGTGCAGAAACTTAACATGGGAGGTGCAACTTAATAAATAGACAAACAAATGAGAAACAAATACAATAGTAAATACATACTTAGATAAATACATATAAATAAACAATGCTGTAGTGAAAAACAAATCCAACCAATACCAATACTGGAGAAACCAACATCTAGGATTTACGCACCTACTCAAATAAATCGTCAATGGGTAAATATTAAATCTATAGCTACAATGCCCTCATAAGGAAAAGCAACGACTGCTGTGTGGTCACTCGTTGGGGAAAAGTCACTTAACGAGTTTGCGATGGAGAGCTCCCTTCGTCCTTTGCATGATAATTTTACCTGTGACGACATTCATTCTTAGGTTGGTAGGAACTGTGGTCTTGTCACAGTCTGATGTTCTTTGATTCATCCTTGTCTGTTCTTGGGTACAGAAAACCCTGTCTTTAGGTTTTCGAAACCTTTCTAGATTGAAAATATATCTGATGGAGGTCCATTTTTCAAAAATTAAGATTCATGTTTCCCATATTCCGTAATTATGTTAAAAACATATAGGTATATATATAAAAGCTCAACCATTTGTCGAAAAAAATTTACTCACACACTGGGTTGAGTACTTTTGATCTAGAACTTTTCCACTTTCCTTTATTTGGGGTCGGCTTTCTTAACACTTGTTTAGTGGTACATATGCATTGTTGGTAGATAGACCGCACTTCTGTGTCATGTCTTTTTGAATACTCGTCATTCAAGAAGGTAGCGGTCTACCTCTCCCTCTCCTGTGGCACCATGGCAAGACATTTTATCACCACCATTTTTGCCTGTAACGAAATGATAAAAAATAATAAAATAGATTATGGCAACTGTTCAAATTTTATGGATAAACAACAATTTAGCGAAAAAGCCAAAGCCGTTATCATTGTAACAAATTATTAATTAGGTAATATACAGGATGTTTGGTGCATCGTGTGCCAAATTGAAGTAGTCGAGTTTGGGGTCATCTGCTATCCTTTCGGACCCCTATACACTTTTCACGCCCTGTGGATTTTTTTCATCGACTTTTTGTTTAATGAAAAAAAGACGTAACGGCGATTTAATAGAGCCATCGTGACCAATTCATGCATTGGGGAACACATCGTCCAGATATTCCCTCACAGTCAAACTATTAGCGCTGGACAGCCGTCATTCTGGAATTCTTTGGACACTATTCGGGCAGGTCATTTTGAAGGAACTCCAAATAGTTATCGCCATTGAGGTTATCGGGCAGGTAATGCGGTCCAACTACCTGATTCCCAATCACTTCTGCCCAAACATTTACACTGCACAAATCTTTTTGCGTAACTGTTACGCAAAACGATTTTTTTTCTTTACGTACATTTCGGAATTTAGTCTTATGTGACTCAATTCACAATTCTAGCGAATTCACAAAGTAGTAAAAAGATTTTTATGGCATGCGGCAAGTGGATAGACTAAAGAATATTTGAGGGCGTTGGAAGATTCCGGTCACTTGGTTTTATTTTTATTTGAAGCCATATACATAGCTGTAACATGGACAGCTTTAATTTAAGTCCGAAACTTTGCGATTAAACTAAAAAATACTAAATGGCTTATCACTAATTTTGAATTTAAGGGTACTATAATACATTACACACCTAAATAAAATAAAAATTCAAGTTTAAACTTATACATTTTTTTAAATTTATATTTAAAAGAAACGTTTAGGTCTTTTTTTACATAAAACAATAAAAAGTCGATGAAAAAAATCCACAAGGCATGAGAAATGTAGGGGTCTGAAAGGATAACAGATGACTCCTCCAGTCGACTATTTCAATTTAGGACACGATGGACCAAACACCCTGTATAATATTATGCCTTCTGTGAGGTCACATTTACACTATATTTTATAACTTTGATAACAAAGTAGGTACACACTTTCGCATCAAACTTATGTTTTTAATTAGTTAAGTAATTAAATTGTTTATCTACTTATTTTCTATTGGATTATGGTTATCGTTCTTGGTAAATAATTGTTCAGCTGGAACTAATGCAGGGAGTATGGAGGTCTAGTCTGGAGCCCTGTAGATACAGGTATTCTTAGTACAGGCTCTAGTCTCCACAAAATCAACGTAAATGTACCTATCTACTAAAAGAAAGTCTCTACTGTATTTTATAGATTCTTATTATTACATTATATCGATGATGTAATAATAATAATAATAATAAATTTATAAAAAACGATAAATGCTATTTATTATAATATAGGTGTATGTGCCTTTTTTAACGTGAGGATATACCTCATTGACGTCTTCTGCTCCAGGGTGGCCGGATGGATATTTCTGACTATTACTGACTAAATCTACACGGTGTTCTGCAGCTAATGCAGCTATCTTTGGCCGAGACTCTGGAGTAGTTTCACATTTCGTCAATTTCCTCCGGCCCAGGAATTGGTCTGCATGAATTCATGCGCATCCTGTCACCAGCATATTGCGAATCGCCCGGAGGACACTGGGAAGCATACGGCGGAGATGTGCCCCGGTTTGGCGGAGCACCGCCGTGTCCTCGAGGGGGCAATTGGCGGACAATCATGGCGGTAAGTCCCCTCTTTGAGGCGTGGCTGGAAAGACCTCACGGCGTCCTTACCTTCCGCATGACGCAGGTCCTCACCGGACATGGTTCGTTCGGGAGTTTCCTGCACCGGATTCATGCGGAAGTGACGCCCGGGTGTCGCCACTGTGCGGAACGCCCGGGTGTCGCCACTGTGCGGAACGCCCGGAGGACACGGTGGAGCACACAGTCGAGGTGTGCCCTGCTTGGGCGGAGCATCGCCGTGCCCTCGTGGGGGCGATCGGCGGCGGAGACCTCTCGCGCCGGGCCTTGGTTGATGCCATGGTCCGGAGCGAGGAGGAGTGGCAGGCGGTCGCCGACTTCTGTGAAGCAGTAATGCTCGCAAAGGAGGAGGCCAAACGCATCAGGCAACGGCGTTATCGTCGCCGCCGCCGCCGCCGGGATTCTGATCCCGATTTCCGGCCACCGTAGGCGCGGGCTTGCGGAAAGTGAGCAATGGGTAGCTCGCTGTCCGGCCGTCCGGTAACTGTCCGGACCAAGCCCAAGTCGTCGACGGCGCGCACTGTTCCCGCGCGCCTCAAGGAGTTGTCAGCAACAGCAGAGACCCAGCCGGGTCGAAGCCTACTGGGGCCAGGGTTATCCGAAAGGGCGCTTGAGCCCCGGTATGAAGGCTAGAAGGAACGGGGTGGGTCTTTTAGTCAGTAAGAGCCTGACACTATCTCCCGCTCCGCCCAAGGGCGGGGGATGTCAATGCATGATTTTTTCCCACCATAAAAAAAAAAGGGGGCAATTGGCGGAAGCGAACCATTGCACCTGACCCTGGCACAGGCCATGGTCCAGAGCGAGGATAAGATATTTATTTGCTAAAACATACACATACACACATACATACATTGTTTTTAGTTTTATCATTCTCTGATTTTAAAACACAGGACACCCATTTTACCACTTTGGAAGTGTCTCTAGCGTAAACTATTCAATTTAGAAAAAAATGATATTAGAAACCTCAATATCATTTTTAAAGACCTATCCATAGACACCACACACGTATGGGTTAAATGAAAAAAAAAAATTGAGTTTCAGTTCTAAGTATGGGGACCCCCAAAATTTATTGCTCTTTTTCTATTTTTGTGTGAAAATCTTAAAGCGGTTCACAGAATACATCTACTTACTAAGTTTCAACAGTATAGCTCTTATAATTTCGGAAAAAAGTGGCTGTGACATACGGACGGACAGACAGACAGACATGACGAATCTATAAGGGTTCCGTTTTTTGCCATTTGGCTACGGAACCCTAAAAAGGACACCGAACCCGATTTTCGGCCGTCCGATAAACCCGAGAACCCGAATCATCGACGACGCGCAGTGTTCTACGAGCGCCTCAAAGAGATGTCAGCAAAACGTAGGGGCCCAGCAGAGCCAAAGCCATGGGTTGACTTCCAAAAGGAAAACTTAGGGTCCTGAAACGCAAGGCAAAGAAAGAACATAGGTAGGTGTGGAGGTCAGCCGTTCACTATCCGGGCGCAGCTAGACGCAATGAAATGCACAGATACGCGCGCTGCCACCTAGGCGGATACGAGAGTTGTGTTCATTTAATTTCGGCTAGAGTACATCACTCACATTCGGTTTGCTGACGACATAGTAGTCATGGCTGAGATTACGGAGGAGCTCAGTACAGTTCTTGGTGATCTCAGTAGAGCTTCCGAAAGAGTGGGACTTAAAATGAACATGGACAAAACCAAAGTCATGGTAAACAGCCATGTAGCACCCACTCCTATCAAGGTCGAAGACTACACTCGAAGTTGTTGATTACATCTACCACGAACAGACAGTCCAGTTGGGTAGGTCTAACTTCGAGAAAGAAGTCAACCGTCGGATCCAACTCGGCTGGGCAGTGTTCGGGAAGCTACGCGGTATCTTCTCGTCCAACATACAGTGTCTCAAGACGAAAGTCTATGACCAGTACGTGTTGCCAGTGATGACATATAGGCCCTAAACGTGGTCGCTTACAATGGGCCTCATCAGAAGACTTAAAGTCACTGAATGCGTGATCAAATCAAGAATGAGGATATCCGCAGAAGAATCAAGGTTACCGACATAGCACGAAGAATCGCCAAACTTAAGTGGCAATGGGCAGGACACATTGCTCGCAGAACAGATGGCCGTTGGGGCCGAAAGGTTCTGGAATGGCGACCACGTACCGGAAGACATAGCGTTGGAAGGCTTCCTACAAGGTGGACCGATGACCTGGTAGGTAAGGGTAGCGGGAATCCGATGGATGCGAGACGCACAGGGCCGCTCATTGTGGTGACACTTGGGGGAGGCCTATGTCCAACAGTGGACGTCTTTCGGCTGAAATGATGATGATGATGATGAATTTCGACCAGATGGTTCAAAGGACTAAAAGCCTTAAAAAAACCCTCTGCGGCCAAGGTAATAGGTATATACCCACTCCATTTTAAATAATTTTAAATAGCAGAAAAAAAAACCTACGCAGAAATACGTAAAATTTACAACATTTCAATAAATTAGCCTCATTCCAATTTTTTTGAAAAAGAATTGATACATTTTTAAGTGTAACAAAATTTATGATCAGACTAGCTATACTCGTTTATTTATGTGTGTAATGATTAGTACTTAGTCAATCACTCGGCCTGCCATAGTTGAACATTTTATCAACAAATATGAAAATACAGTGTCACTATCTCACTTCAGTAAAATAATAAATTCGCCGCCATTATCTAAATATCCTATGATCGCTATAAAATTTATTAGAAGCAATATATTCATAACCTTTATATTGCGACTAGCACTATTTTCGCAACTTTGTTCGTGTGAATTTCATACAATATACTACATAGGATACGGTGAATAAAAAAAAACAGCCAATTAACGTAAACCGCCTTTTGTCCAGTAGGAAGTAGAAGTTTATGAAGAACCCCAAATATGTCCGATTATAATTTGAGTGTTTTCAAGACTAGAGTGAATATGCTCTTAATAAATCAGTGCGCCTTACCATCAACGATTGCATCGTTGCTTACCATCTGGTGGGACCGCAGTCAAGCACTGGTTCATAAAATAAAAAAAATATATTACACCGCGCGCGTTTACCTTAGTTGGATCGTGCGGTAAGGGTCATTATAATAAACCTTTTTATTTATTTGGATAAATATTTGTGTCATGTTTCAAGTTTAAGGAATAAAATCTTGCATTCAAACGGATGATCCTTTTCAACCCCAAAATTTCACATTCTTATGCCCAGTAGAGTCGGTTGTGTGTTGATGTGTCAGTCGATAATAATATTTTTTGTGTATTTGTATCAGGTCTATTCTGTTGTCAGTTACTGACAATATAATTTCCTTTAGTATACTGGAATGTGTATTTTACGTCTTTAGCTCTTTCCCTCTATGGTCCATTAGAATATGCCCCTTTTCCTCCCTGTGAATTCCCCAGAGCAGGACTGTAAGTAGCCTTTTCGTGAAATTACAGGGACTAAAAATTTAAATTTAGTGTTTCATGATATTATTGTATCATCTAGGTACTGATAAAATTTCACAGTTTAACCTATGAATGGAAAACAAAACATTCTTGAACAAAAAATAAATAAACTAAAAGCAGGTTTTTTAGTCGATAATAATACCTAAATACCACGCTAAACCTCGATAAGTTTACACTGCTCACGATCCCACAGAATTTTATCTTTGAAAAATACCCGGACGGAAGCGGAGCCGTGGGCGAAACAAAGTGAAAGAAATAAACAAATTGTTCCGATAATCGTAATCGGTAAATGATATAATCATTCGATCAGTATTATAAAAAAGTGAAATATCGAATAAGGTATTTTACACATTTATGCGAGTTGTTTTTTAAAGATCAGTCGTCTATAGAAGCAAATAAAATGAAGATCCCCAATATCATACCGTGTTGGCGCAAACGTGAAGACCCGATGATTAAGGTAAGAGAATTATTTTCTAAACAATTAGTCATACATCACTTATACACACAAATAATGAAAAAAAAAAATAACAAGGCGCAATTTCTATGAAATGAGAAAACGAGCTAGAAAACACTACAGAAATGTAGCGCTTTATAATAACTTAGGTACTTTATGTCTAGTTTGAAATAATATCAGAAACGGTAAAATATGTACCATTGTAGGAAGGAAATAAAAACGGTGTGGAAATACAATATTGTATGCGTCAAATCGGGGAAACAGCTTCTTGTCTATTGTTTATTTCTCGTATTTCTACATTTTGCAGTTCGAAGATCAGACGTGTTTCAAAGTGCAATAATATGTATAAAATCGAGAAGGTAATTGTACAAAAACATTGTATATTATGCATTCTTTTTAATCTTAAATAACTACAGGATTTAAAAAAATCATCTTTGTTTATCATCAGTTGAATGATCAAAATCATTATGGGACATTCAATAATTTTATTATTTGTTTTTGGAATTGACTATGACTTTTTTAAAGATAGTTCTTTATTTGTATGTGCAAAGGCAGTAATAGTGGGTATAGGTCTAACCATGAAATATGACCCTTTTTTTAAATAAACATTCTTAAGGGCCTGTTTCTAAACAAGTTCATTTACGTTTTGTTTTTTCTGCAATATCGTCATATTTACAATAACCATAAAAACCCAAAAAAAAGTGTTTTTTTCATATTATGAGTTCCAAGTCCAACGTAAATACAATGCGTTTCACAAGGCACGCAATATCAATGACCTACCTATGTGTGATTTACGAGTAAGTATTGATAAATTATATTTATTTTGCAAATAGGTTTTTAAAGACGCTTTTGCACTTAAATTTTTTATTAATTTAAACTACTTGTGGCCGGTATTCAAAACACCGAAACAAACTCAGAGCGGTCAGTCTCTTTTAAAGTCCATACAGTAAATATGTGATGGTCAAATCATATGAGAACCATGCTGATAGTGTCCGAGATGGTCTTTTGAGGTAAAACCACGCAGATTTGTGAGGACCTGTCCAATGTATAATATGTGTAGCTTAACTCAGGACTAGAAGCTCAGCGACTTGACGAACAATACCAAAGAAAAGACATTTGGGTAGGCCGCATTAAGTACTCAAAACTGCCAGACATTGTGTAAAAATTACAGAAAAGGTAAAGTAATCCACATAGTCCCCACATTCATAGTAGCAATAGCCTTCGTTTTGAAATATTTTTTTCCCGTAACCGCCCGGAGAAGGGTATTATACAAAAATACCGTTATTAGAATACCCAATATCTTAGGTGTATTTTGTGGTTAGCTTTTAGCGCACTCTACAACATGTATTGTCCAAAGAACTATTCAGGAGTCGACAACATTTAATTATCAGTACCTAGTATCAAGATGTTTTCGTTGCATTATTTATATCGCAGCCGTATCATAAAATTGGCCATTCCATTTAGATATCGACGAGGTTAGGTTAG
This sequence comes from Mythimna ferrago, assembly GCA_910589285.2. Lineage (NCBI taxonomy): Eukaryota > Metazoa > Arthropoda > Insecta > Lepidoptera > Noctuidae > Mythimna > Mythimna ferrago. The sequence continues at coordinate 15,374,237 of OU342684.1, read as the reverse complement.
GAGGTGGCCATTTCATGAAGACCAACCATCATATTATTATGAAACAGCTAATTCTACCTATGATATGGCAACGACATCATATTGTATTAGATATTTCGCCGCTCTTAAATAAGTACTTTGCATGTGATATTGGAGGTGTGACAAAGTAAGATTTGCAATTGCTTTGGGTTAGATTAGCATTTTAATGAATGTAAAAATTTAAAAGTCCCTTTCAAGATAGAAAGACATTCAGTAGGTATCCGTGACTTCAGTGCATAACACAAAAAATGACGCAACTAATTTATATCGATCACAAAAACATTTTCATAACGACCAAAGCCTATTTCCTCAGATACTGGTCGGTATATAATTGAGGCTACCGTACAGAAAGAACCTCATTTTTTTTCGCATTGAAAGGAATTAATTACAGGTTAAGGTCGCTTTGTCGGTGCAATTAATGTAAAAAAAGATAACTTGAGTGCGGTTAGATGGAATTGCAATAGTTTCAAAGATTATCAACCTCAGCTCTGTTTTTGTCCACTGGAAAATTACATGATAATATGTAATATTGATAATTATTTAACTAAACTGCCAGTATGTTCTTAGTCCGATCACGTAAATGGACGCGGAAAATATCAGTGAGTGACACATCAGACTTAACCGTTATAGGCAATATCGGAACTTCGTATTAGTAACATAACGTCCTTTAAATGTTTGATTCTTTTATAAGTAAAATAGTAAACCTCACGGAAATACTATGTCCTATGCAACACAAGTGTTCAGAGTCTCATCTTCCCACACCTAGTTTGGGAGCGCTCCAAGTTTCGTTATTTTAGTGCCAAAGTACGATCAGACCAGTGATTGTTACCTAACCATAATACTTGCAGTTTATTTAATTTGCGAAGACCACCACGGACAAAACAAACCCTTATCAATCCATAAAAGTGAATTCATTTATTGTAGTTTTTGGAACACTAGCGAGCGTTTAATCGCCATACTTAATTTATAGCACATGCGTGTGTACAGTTATATAGATGTAATTCTACCGCAATTCATTGGTCGCAATTTAGATAAAGATTATACAGTGGTAAATGTCAAGATAAAGGATTTTATTGTGGAGCTTCATAGAAAAGACGTGTTGGAGAAATAGTCGACTTATTTCCATTCTAACTGTGATACAGTGTGCTTCGGTGAAAATCTGAACGTCTATCAGACCAAAATATGGCTACGGACTTGGTTGATTACAAGGTAATTAGTTTTAATACAATCGTATACTTGCATGAAAATATTTCTAGTTTTTGAAACTTTCAAAAACACGTTTTACTCATTTTTAGTTACGTAACTCTTCACTTTAATTGGCTAACAAGTATCTAACCGATGTTTACAAAACATGCATATGAAATGGTAGATAGTTTCTCGTTCCAATTAGTAAGGTGACATTTAATAATAATATTATGTATTTGCACTGCAATGGACTTTTCAAGTATAATTTAATTATTACTATTAGCATACTAATTTGAAGTACTTATCATGAAAAGAAAATTTCATGATAAGTAAGTTTTCCTTTTGAATGTAATTTCATTTATTTACTTTTACAATATCAAAAGTACGGTGCGGTTTAGATGATAATTATTATAGGGTATTGATAGGACACTGATCAGAAAAACAGATCAACGATCCTACACACTTGGCTACATGACAAAGTTTCTGAATTCAGCTGCGCCGCGCTGCCCGTAACGCCCTTAGGTACAGAATGAAAATATGACTTCGACACTGAAATACGAGTACGTTGCGTACCAAAATAAACAATTTCTTTTTTTTTTGTGTCATGGAAAGTATTTATATTTAAACGAAAGAACGAAAGTAACTCTTAACTAGAACCCGTTGAATTTAAAATTCAAAGTCTCGCTCATTTTTCTGATTTGGATTTCTACACAATTCTAGATTTATTAATGGATATCCGGCGTGTGCTATTACGCTAAAAAGAAATACATTTTGTTTATTTGTAGGAAAAAAAAAGAATTTTGCATTTGTTTTTTATTGCATTGAATTTTTTAATTGTTCAAAACAAAGGTCTAAAACTATACTCATAAATAATATATATTACCTTTCTAATGAAATCGATTTGGGGCCCATAGGTTAGATGGTTTCAAATCAAACTCTATAAAAACACGTTTTTGTGTGTTTAAACATTTTCTAGATAATGAAGAAGTGTCGTATTAAATAAGTAAGCTGTATATTAGAAAGACTTAGACCTAATGCGTAGATTATTATCTACAGTTGATATCATAATTAGGTGTGATTATTGTAGTTGTAGGTATTATAAATTCACTCGTTTGTTCACGGGTAATCCCCATACTCAACGAGGAAAATAACATTTCCATTGCTGTTTGTATGACGTTGGCCGCGGGTAATAAACCATTGAATTTGCACGTAGACATGGCTGACTGTGCCTCCTAAATGACCTTTGTTTACACATTCACGGTAAACCGGGCATTAAATGGGAAATGCTCTGTTAAAATAAGGTTAACAATTGATCCCTTCAGCGAATCAGAAAATTTTCATCATGTAACATATTTCGTAAAATACGAAATATAGACACAACAAAACATTGTTTAGGTACAATGCAGAGTAATTTCAATCTTTGATCAAGTCAAGCTTATCAAAAATATAATCTGCTAGGCATAATTCTCTTTGAAGATATCTAAGATCAAACGGTACAGGGTCTGCAGGTCAATCATAATGTCCATCATAAATATACTCAATAACAATCGGCGTTGTATTGACGTTTGCTAGTTTATGTGACCCTTTGTTACATTATCTCTATAGATACGGGGATACCTTATCTGACAAGGGATGTAGTTAGTTCAGTACGACGATAACATGAAAATTTGGTACACTATTCTTAATATTATGTTTAAATAGATCAATAATAATATCACTAGTTAACACAACCAGTATTACAAATAAATGCTACAGTTTGTTTTATTGTTAATCTAGTAAAACAATTTTTTCCCTTCCGGTCTCCGCTTTAGAAAACAGAGGTCGGATATGAAGGTCATCCTTTATTTAGGCTTAAAGGAAACTGACGTAAGCGTGTGCAATTAGCGACATGGTTTAGAAATTTTATACGTATACGGAGTGTAAATGTTTAAATTGGCAAACTGAGATGTGTGTACCTACGCTGAGCACGTGCGTTGTGTCACGCACTGCGGCGCACTGCTCCTATGCGTCGTGTTTGTGGTCCGTTGCGAGTTGTGAGCATGACTGTACAAACATACCTACATGGTTGGGGGCACGTCACCTCGTCGCTGACACACCCGTGGGTACTTATCTGTGTGGACACCCAACAACTAATTGAAAGTAGGTAGCTAGCTATTCAATCTGGCGATTGATTCATTTCTCTCCGCAGTTGAAATATGGCGTCAGTTTTTTTTTAAATCGTATTTGGAATAGTTCATTAAGCCAGATTTATTTTTATTTCTATCAATAGGATCTAACTTCTATCATTTTCTACCTATAAAATGATAAATGGTATTTATTTTCCAAATAGGTTTTAAAAACACTTTTACACGTCAATTTTTTTTTCAGTCAGTTTAAACTAGATGAAGCCGGTGTTTCCTAGCTGACTACCCTGAGAAGAAACACCGAAACAAACTCAGGGTTCAAAGTCTCTTTTAAAATCTATACAGTAAACATGTAATGGTCAAATCATGAGAAACATGCAGATTGTGTCTCGTCTCAGATGGTCTTTTGAAGAAAGAACCACACAGATTTGAGTGGGCCTGTCCAGTCAGTGCAAGCATTTGTCAGTATTCGTGTAGCTCAAACTTAGGACTAATAAGGAGCTCAACGACTTGACGAACAATGCCAAAGAAAGGACATTTGGGTAGGCCGCATCAAATACTCAAAACTGCCAGACATCATGTTAAAATTACAAAAAAGGAAAAAGTAATCCACATAGTACCCACATTCACAATAATAAAATAAAATTTAAATATAACACTTAACACTATTAGTAGGTAGTCAGAAGAAATATTTATTAACATCATAAGGTTGAATTTCACTTGCACGTCATAAAGCCATAAGGAATATTCGTTAGTACGACAGTTAGAAAATTTTACCCTTAGAGAAGTTTCAATTTGATGAGAATTTTGATCAAAACTGTTAATTTCACAAGACTTTACCTCTAGGTTAAATCTAAGAAGTTTACAGTAGGTACAACTGCGTTACAAGCTTTTCTAATTTCTTACACTATAGAGATAGTTCTACTAGCAGCTACTAGCATTATGATTAGGTATGATACATAGGCACTGTTCATACAATTCAGTATTCGGTAATAAAATTACTGACGCAATATTACATGAAGGATGAAGGGCATCACGTGAGCAAGGTATCATAGCCGTAGTATAGTTGGCGGCAGCGGGGTAGGGGGGCCTCGGCGACGTGACGTCACGCCGGCGCGCCGCGCTCGGCGGGCGCGGGTGGCGGGCGGCGTCCGAGGGTGTGGTGCACATGCGCCGCAGCCCGCGTCGTCTCAAGGTGACCCTCGACTTGCCGAGCAAGTGTTCTGCGTGGCTCACGGCACTGTACTCCGTTCCTTTCACTTCTACACGGCTTAGCGGTCACCGATACCGGTATTTGCTAGAACGCGGATACAATTTTTATCTTGTGCCCGGTTAAATTTATGTCAGCATCCTGTGGACTCCAACGTTACTCGTCCATCACCTCTTATCTCAGTCATCGCGACTGACAAGACAAATCGATATGCGGCAAGCAAGAGATGTTGTGAGTATTATAAAACCAAATATTTGCTCCTACCTATTAGTACTTTTCCAATCCACAACGAACAAGAGGATATTCTGCAATAAAATTATCAATTCTTATCTGAAAATTTTGATCAGCAACATGACAGTCACTTTCAAATAAAAGCATTGCATCATGTCTACAGGTAATTTACCGCAGGGACATTTTTCGACTATCAAATTCTAATATCTATTTGCTGATATAGCCCTCGATACCGTTAATTTTATCTTTTGTTGGCCATCTTAATACGTCTATTAATTGTATTTTTCCGCCCTTAATATTCCTGTCTGATGTAGCGTAGGGATTCCCTTTGCTATCGGATGAATCATTATGATTCAGATAGCCACTTAAATGCTTTTACGTTCAACTTACGCTGCTAGAAACTTCTACAAAGCAATAAGTATGATACCTATACAGCAATTGCATCTTTTTCTTAATAGGTTAGAACTTAGTACGGTAGTCGGTAATAATTTTTCCTAGTATCGATTTATAAGATCTTTAAGTTATGTACTAATGTGGTGGTGTTTGAAGCGTGCTGTATGAATTTAATTTCAATTTTTTAAACTGTAATTAATAAAGAGCAAGAAATTATTAGTATTTACGTAAATTTTCAGTCTGGTGAAAAGTATTTGCTAGCCAATAGCCAATGGGTATACCTTTGGCTATACCCTAAAGATAGGCTATTAGGTGCAATAAATAAGAATCCATGTCAATAACATTGGACTAAGGATAACTAAACCTGTTAAATTAATATTAAAATTTGTCAAAATCTATGAGTAAAAAATCCACAGATTATTAAATCAATGGCTCTGAGAACGAAAACAGAATCCAAGCCACATAGAATTTATTGAAAAATGCAATGGGTTTTTTTTTACTACTTGCACATCTGTTTTTTTTTTGGCATAAGTTCTTTTCTATGATTGATATTCTAATATCTAAAAAAGGTATGATAATAATTTCTCTTTTTATATTACAAAGTTATAAAATATGTAAATTAGTACCTAATAATTAGAGGGTACTTCGAAAATTATTAGAGATTCTTGCATTGGTAGCGTATTAGTTAATTTTGTTCTAAATCGAATATTAAGTCCTCAAAAAGTTTGGTATATCAGACATTTCGTCGAAGTCTAAAATCAGTCTTGAATATTGAACTCGTGTTGAATTTGTAGAATATATTATCACATTCCATTAGCGAAGCCTTATCCTGATATAACTAGTTTTGACAAGTAGGAAATTAGTAGCTTTTAAAACATAATAATCTGCTTCTCACGAATACCAATCTCAACAATCAAGGTTATAAAGATAAATATCAATCTTATTTCAGATGTTCTTCTTATAGATTCTTGGTGTGAAAATGAATGTGAAAACAAAAGTAACCTTACAATAATTTAATACATATCAAAGGTAGATTACCAGAAATGCATTAAGAGATTTGCTAATACTAATGCTTGGATTAAAGTAATCTAAAAAAGAGTTTAAGTTCTTATTTAAAGAAGATTTAGACCGTAAATCATAGTTATCATTGAGATTAAAAACAATTGTTTTACTTGGTACGTCGTTATCTACACACTTATTAGAAAACACATAGATATTGTAGTTGTTGTCATCTAAAACAGGAAATTTAGCCTGACTCTTCAATTTAATCACTTTTATCATGGAGGTATGATCACAAAGATAAATAAATGAATCACTATAAATTGCTATCTAAATGCGATACGGTAAATACATTATCAGGCTACTCATGCTGAAGTAGGATGATAATACTGTCTAGCCGGCGGCACACTATGGTTTGCTTTTGTTTAAGAACACTTGTCAAGACGAATTTGCGTCTGTTATAATTTAATTTATAAAACGCATTTTATAGGAATATTCCACGATTTATTGTTTGTTAAGCTAATCAATTTCAGTATTTTCTTACGTCAAATGTAGTGAATTATGTTGAGACTCGTGATGCGTAGTCGTCGTCACTATACACAACACTCGAGTATCAAAAATAAACAGACACACTATGCCAAGAAAGTGCTTGAGCGTGCGTTTGTCTTGACGCGAAACGATCTCATTTTATTTATAGCTTTTTCCTCAAATTTTTAGGATGTTTACCAATAAATTAGGCCGCATATGCAATTCTTAAATAGCCGGCACAGAAGACATAATATGAAGTCTTATAACTTTGAAAGTGCTTTCATGAATTTGATAGTCGATATAAAGATATAATAATCAGCACTAATCTTCACAGGTACATGATAGAAGTAAAATCAAATTTATGTATTTCCCTTTTGATGCACATGTTTTGCTATCGTTACAAGTTTACAGGCTATGACGTAAATAAATGAAAACAAGTATTTTTTCCTTAAGCTTGCTGTAATAAGGACAAATAGAATACAAGTTGGAAATTTGAGACGGAAATAAGATTCGTCAGTTAACAGGAAAACTATTTACCTGGATGATGATCCAAAATTGTTTAAGAACTACCTGTTGAAACTAATATTATAAATTAAGTAATGTTTAATTAATAAAAAATAAAAATAAGCATAAATGAATCAGGGATCATCACTGATATTCACAAATCTTTTTTTTTTGACAATAGATATGAATTTCTGTTTCGTTTTTTTTTTAAAATAAAAAGTCTCAGTACTTTTGATCACAGAAAGACAATAGGCAAAAGTCGGTTTAAAACGATTGTAATTATTTCGGGAGCAATTACTATATAAAAGTTAGTAAAAAAAAATCTTTCAAAGGGTGTTCTAAATTATTAATACAAAAACTTTTTTGCAGAAACTTTTCACTGTTCTATTTTTTTATTTTGTCAATGCAAAGTGTATGCTCTCTGAGAGTAATACATATCTCAATAATGATTTTAAGTAACAAAAAGAAAAATAGTCTATAAAATTGCTTAAGATAATTAAATAGATTAAGACTAGGGGGCTTACTATATATTCTAAAAAGATATATTAAAATATATATATTTATACACAAAAAAATCTGTTTCTCGATAGATAGGTCCTAAAATCTTTATTTAAGAACCAGTCTTGCTAATCCTGGTATAAACATTTTAGATTCGCGCGCCGCATTAGCCATATCAACCTTTACACACATATAAAAGGAACAAGTAACAAGTCACTACTACTCATGCAATCGTTAATGTGAATATCAAGGAATGCCATGACGTCAAGAGCGAGCCCACGCGATAGCCAATCAGATTCGTACACTGAGGGGCACGCCTTGGGAAATACGATAAAATGTTCTTTGAAAGTATTTAAGTATTATGAACCTAAAGGCTTATAAAATGCATTTATTTGCAAAAATATTTTATTGCATGGGATTTTATCAACATTTATCAATTTTTTCCATTTTCGCGAGTCATAAATTTTATACCTTTCCCGTTCTAGCATGAACAATATGAACTGACTAAAGCGAGATGACAATAGTTTACTATCATGAATGAAAAAGACCGCGTATGTGAGCGCGTTCAATGCAGTGCTGACGTGCGACGTCCGTTACTAGCTTGCTTTGCTGGTCGTCGTATTCCTCATTTTCGTGCGGATCGGACGAGACGTGTCGTACTTAATATTATATAAATCGCGCGGTGTTATATTGTTTATCAAATAATCAGTATACAAGTGTTTAAAAATGGGCATAGTAATTAATAATTTACCAAAGGTGAGTGCAACACATCTACTTTGATTTCAAAATGTATTATTTCAAAGCCGGCTTTGCATTGGAAAGCAACGGTAGTGTTGTAATGACCGCTTTGACCTTGTGAAACTCGCTCGCGATAATGAACAACTTGCTCGTACGTCTACAAGTATTGCACATTTTGTACTATATCAAAATTTACTAAACGAACCAGAAATAATATTTGTTCCTATACCTACTTAAATATTTTTAGAAAATGCTTTGATTGACTCATAAATATATATAAAATTTATTTGAATATCTTAGAATCAGATAAACAAAGGCATCGCCATGTGCGGTATAAGTAAAAGTAATAAAAACTAGTTATTAATTTGTTATAAAGAAACCTGTTAGAAATATGCTGCTTATTTTTGTTGACGTATCGCTGCAGCATTGCAACGAAGTCTACAACAAAAAAAAAACTATCGACACACATGTACTAGTCACAAGAACATCTAAAATTAGCACCTGTGTCGTTTGTCTCACGTCAAACTTTCGAATAACAATATGTATGTGATATATATTCTTTACAGATTCGCGAAGAGTGCGAAATTCTACACTTGACAGACAAACAAATCAAGGAGATAATGAGCAGACTCCACAATGACCTGGTGAAAGGACTTGGAAAAGACACTCATGCTGACTCCATTGTCAAGTGCTGGATCACTTACATTCAAGATTTACCCAATGGAAAAGGTAACAGTCAAATTATAAATACAAAGTCCGATATCAGAATCAATGATGCATATATCCAAATCGTAGACATATAGCATGTCATTATTATTATATGTTTCTTTCAGAACGCGGTAAGTTCCTTGCGTTGGATTTAGGAGGAACTAATTTCAGAGTTTTAATTATAAACTTAGGAGCAAATCATTTCGATATGCAGTCTAAAATTTATGCTATTCCAAATCACATAATGACTGGCACAGGGGTTGCATTATTTGATCACATAGCTGAATGTCTAGCAAACTTTATGAAGGTTGGTAACTGTATATTTTGCGCTAATTGAATTTGTAGGATACACATAAGCAGTACTCTAACTGTCTCGTATTGTTTCAACTAGGAACATGAAGTTTATGAAGAAAGGCTGGCGCTTGGTTTTACGTTCAGCTTTCCTCTAAAACAATTGGGACTCACAAAAGGAATTTTGCAGCGTTGGACCAAAGGGTTCTCTTGTTCTGGTGTTGTAGGAGAGGATGTCGTACAGGGTCTCAAAGATGCCATTGCTCGACGAGGGGTGAGTTGTATTATATTCACATATATTTTTTCTGTAAACATGTAAACATTTCCAAACATTATGTTTTACACAACCTTCACTGTTCCACCTGAAACAAGTTGTAAACGAATATTAGCATGATTATTGTTTCTTCAATTCCTGTGTGCATGCGTAGTGGCCCAAATTATGTAAAAAAAGAAATTTTACAGGACGTTACCATAAATGTGATGGGCATCCTTAATGATGCAACAGGCACTCTTATGTCGTGTGCACATAAGAATCCAAATTGCCGAATAGGGGTAATAATCGGTGAGTTGATGATGATAACAGCTCTCTATTAGAAATGTAAGGCATGATTGTTACTGGAGTCAGCATAAGAGAGCCAAGTAGAGGCTTTCAAAATGAGTAACAACTCAGTGGATATATTGTCACATTGTCATGTCGAGGATGTATATTTTTTTAACGCTTGTTATTCGTAAAATCATGTTTGACTATTTTTTTCAAATATATTTTAATAGAAGTTCTATTATTATTTTCAAATAACAATAGAAAAAGAAGGATAAATAACTATAACTTGAGTGTTAGTTATTGCTTTTCTTAAGGAGACAAGAAATTGCTTTGTTTTTATTATTTTCAAATGATAAATACATTTCAATGAATAGCTTCAATTTGTTACAATGGAGGATTACAAAAAAATCTAAAACCTCGCCTAATTGTCAGAAAATGATTTGTCATATTTCATAAACACACAACATTATTATCAGCGATCATTTTATAACAATTACTTCATTAAATTTCACTCTATCATTATGATTGCGCCCTTCAAACATTAATATGAAAAATAAACTAGGGTTTATATTTACAAGCATACAATCATAAACTTTGGTGGTAAAGTTGGCAGTACCTATGTTTTGCTACTCATCGTATTTAACAAACGACTATTCAAAGCTATGTCAACACATTATAATAATATACCTACAATACCATTGTTATTTAAACGTGTGTTGTCCCTGTATTACCCTTTCTACGTTCACTGTTTAATACTGATGATACAACAGGTCTGCTTAAATGTAAACTTTAACGCCTAAGTATAATAATAATTTCAATAATATTAACAAAAAAAAACAACTACCTGTAGATTTGAAAGTCTAATTCGTACCTATTAATTTCAAAGACTTGACCTTTTAGAAAATTTCTACTTTTAAAATTACATAATTATTGTAATTTTAAAAGACAATGATATTATCATTGTCTTTATCTTCATATTGGGAATAGAAAATCGAAATAAATAAAAGAGTTAAACATCATAACGTGGTCATTATTTAATATTTGATTGATTGATTTATTTATTCTTGACCAATAATTATTGTATACGAATATTAAACTTAAAAATTATGATCACACACGCACTTAAAACTAAACTAGGACAGTAATGACTAATAATAATTAAATGTCAAAAAAATAAACGTATTCATCCATGTAACGCATTGTGATGTATAAACATTATCTAACGAGTTGACGCGCCCTCCTTGAAAGCCTCTACGAATCAATCATCTTCAACCTAAAACTAAAACAGGTGTAGAATAACCTCTCATTTCTGGAAACTGGAATGATGATCTCTATCTCACTTCTAAAACGCATGTTTTCTCACTCTTGTAGGACGTACAGATTGACATATGCGCAATTCTGAATGATACTACGGGTACATTGATGTCATGCGCGTGGAAAAACCACAACTGCAAAATAGGACTCATCGTTGGTAGGTTTACCTTATTTTTAGTGTAACTAAATATTGATTGATGTTTTAATGTTGCTTTAACTGGATGTCGTAAGTTTGTGGCTTGCATACGTACAATAACCATTGCAAACTGCTCTATAATCGATAATAAATTAGATTTGCACACGCCTCGTACGCTACACTACCGTTGAAAATGATTCATAAGAATTCATTAGATTGGCCATTGGTATTTTAATGTGGTCACGGTGAACTGAAATAATGTTAATCATAATTCCTAATAACTATAGATGTTTCTCAATTACTGCATGATTAATACCTAATAACATGCTCTTAACATAACTATATCAATTAATACACAATACAAATGTTGGGTATAAGGTTATTTCTAGTTACTTGCAATGAAACTAATAGTTTCAGCGAAACTAATAACAGAAACCCCGTAATGATTACTTAAATTACAACGCATTTTTTATGTGATTTGTGTCGTAAATAACATCTTTATGCTTAATTTTAAATGCTTCATCAGTTGTTGTTATGTCTTCTTAACTAAATGTTTTGTGCAGTATTATTATTCCGATTTATGGTCATTTATAAGATATTGTTAATTTAGGTACCGGCAGTAATGCTTGCTACGTAGAGAAGACAGAAAACTGTGAACTATTTGATGGAGAGCCTGGGAAGCCTGAACTTCTCATAAATACTGAGTGGGGCGCGTTCGGAGACGATGGTGCCCTCGACTTCGTTCGCACAGAGTTTGACCGCGAGATCGACAATAACTCCATCAACAAAGGAAAACAAATGTAAGAACACATTTTCATTACTAACAGTTGTTTTTGCAATATAGTCAACAATTTTCCTTAAACGATATCATTTCTTCGTAAACTTGACATTCTTAACAATATCTTTATCAAGAATATTGATACCTTCTTATCTTATTCCCTATGTTTACTCACTTAATTTAAGTAGCGAGCTATGATCCACGTACCTATAATATAGGTAATATTTTCAATAAACAAGTAAGAAAACTAGAATAAGGCGGTTTGGTAAATATTTTTATCTCTTGAAGCAGGTGTAAATTCATACTATTGATATAAGTGTTGCTATGAAGTCACAATCTTGCACAACACAGACACGTTGTTTTGATTCCCATTCTGCATACGATAAGTACTACTTATAATATTGTTAGGCACGATCCGTACACAATCTGGAAATTGTTACTAACTCTTTTCTGTCATGCGATTAAAATTTGAATGCACAATACATTTTATGCACAATTTTTGCAAAATTGCATCAGCCGTGGTCATGGTGCATGATATTTTGCTAAGCATTGTTGGGTTTAAATACCGCATCTTATTTATGAATAACGGTAAATATAGGAATTAATTTCATGTATATTACAGCTATTTTATTTCATTTCCAGACAAGAGAAGATGATTTCAGGCATGTACATGGGAGAGATAGTCCGATTAGCGTTGGTGAAGTTTACGAAGATGGGACTCTTGTTTGGAGGACGCGGTTCAGACCTTTTGTTCCAACGGGGCAGCTTCTACACCAAATACGTATCGGAAATCGAGTCTGACAAGCCTGGAGACTTCACCAGTTGTATGGAGGTGCTTGAAGAACTTGGTGAGTGATATTATTTTCTAAGGCATAACAATGACAATTTAATTTTCCGATATGGATTTTCCGTTCGTTAGATGCCAATGATGTTACTACGAGTTCCATGACAGGAGTTGCCACATAAAAAAAGTTATGTAACTACTCAGTTAATCAAAGCCGCGTAATGAAAACCAAACCATATGTTGCGCAAGTATACCTACATTTTTAGTCATCAATTACTTACGTCATACCAAATACGTGCGATCTGCTAGCTATGTAGCATCGATCGGATTAGAGTACCTTCATATGTCATCGGAGACAGATTAAGGATCAAACTTGCATGATGCAATAGGCGCGCCCCTTTTTCACGCATTTATATTATCATTTTAATAATATGATGGAAAAATAAAATACGTATAAATATGACATTTGATTTATAAATAATTTTCAATACAAACGTTGGTTCAAACGACGTTATTATGGCGGGTTTTACTAACGTTTTCCTCAATCAACATTTGAAAAAACCCAAATGTATAATTTCAACTGGATTCTAATTTGGAATAACGAAACTGAGTTATTATAATAATGTCATATTTTAAAGGCAAAGGCTTAGTTTCGTTGGCTACCATTATCAGGATAATATCCTACTATCCTACTTACATTATAAATGTGAAAGTTTGTGAGGAAGGATGTATGTTAGGTAGGTGCTCTTTCAGGCAAATTGATGAAATTTTACAGTAATATACTTATTTAGTAATCAAGTAATATTATAGGCTATGAATTATACCGTAGGGGAAGTACTAATTCCATGCGGGCGAAGCGGCTAACAGAAGCTAGTAATTTAAGTGTTTTGAAAAACATGACTTGCGAGTTTAGAAAAAGTTAATCTCAAAAATTGCTACATTGAGATTTTATTTACTTTTTAGTAATAATTAAATTGAGTTGTTAATTTATTTCGGATAAGCAGCCCTGCTTTAGCTCATAATTTATTAATATTTAAAGAAAAAGATTTTAGGTATGTGACTTCATTAAATTCTACAGACACATTATTATTACATATAACTCAGATATAAAATAGATAAAGGTCAAGTAGACCTTGAGCTTCTTTGACATTTTAATGTCCAAGCGACATCATTCACTTGTACTTAATTATCAACCGGACTTTGTATCAATCAAAATTTTAATAAACAATAATAACTGATAATAGATGACAAATTAATAAACAATTCGATCCAGTGACGTTCAAACAAAAATATTATTTAACGCAATAGATTCAAGTAGATGCAGTGTCTACTAACTAATTCAAAAAACGCTATAAACCTATAAAAGGCAAATTTTACTGAACGACTTGTCTGTCAACACGCAGAAAAACATTGAACAGATTGTACTAAAATTAGGCACGCAGATAATTTACCTAGGCATGTGCTACATGCAAGTTTTCCAAAATTCGCCCTAAGGGGATAAAAGGGAGGTCCATTTGTAAGGATAAATCTACTTTCAGCGGGTGAAGCCGCTGGCACGAGCTTGTTTTATGTCACCGAAAAATTGCAGAGTCCGTATGATTGTAATAAATCTTTTAGATTATAATTTCTCGATATAGGTATTATGATAAAATCGTTTTATAAGGGATAAATCCATCCAAATTCATTAGTTTCCAACAACCGGTTGTATATGGCCGTATCTTATTTAGAAAAAATAGTTTAAAATTTCTCGCAATATTTTACAATCTTGCGGCGTTGTCAATTTTACGTAGGTAAATTTAGTAGTTACGTAGGTTCCTATGTAGGTAATCGAAAACCTAGTTGCCTACCTAGTTTCGCATGTAATGTATTTTTTCACCTTGGTGTAAAACAAGGACGGCACAATGTTTCCTCCCCCTTGATAATTTCTCAGATGTGACTAATTCCAGTCTGTACCTATTTTTTATCCACGTCATAAGGAAATGTAAAGTAAAAAAACGTGTTTCCTTGAAACAAAACCAATGAATTCTCGATTACAGCTGTGTAAAGTCATAAACTACATTGTGTTATGCTATGCTATGCTAATTACTTGTATTTAGCAGTATTAGCATTACAATATCAACGGGTGACAGAAAGATATCACAGAAACAAATTAGAGACTTGAAGATAATTTAGTATAATTGCCCATCATTTCTATAGGTTCCTACTTGATTTATGAAAGAAAATAACACATGTGAAATAAGGTTTCGACCTTAGGACAGTGGTCGATAAAGGGCGTAACGTCCGATGTTCCACTTTGATCTTCGTGCTAGTGACGTAGCTTTGAACTTTGGCCCAGCTTTAAGTAAATACATGAGCGTGCGAGAGGCGCGTTTAAGACTCGTACTTCGACCTTGTGAATAAGCAGATTCTGCTATAAAGGTAGAAGTGTAAAATAGGTTTCTTTTTATTTTGAACCTGTTTTTGGAATCGCTTAGGATGGTTTTATTTTATAAGTATCTACGGTTAGCGACAGCCGGTTCTTTTTGTCTGAAATTGAAAATTAAGTAACGCATTTTGTATACTGGAATGTATAATTCGAGATAATTTAAATAATATACTCATTATCAAATATGGGTTTGAGAAGTTAAAATTTCATCAGAATCCATAATTTTCACTTGTCATTTAGAAATCAACTTAAAATAGGTAATCATACGCTGGGTTGAAATTGTCTACCTACTCGACCTGGCTTGTTATTATAAGCTTGTCAAATACCTATATCCCTGTTCATAATATTTATGACTTATTAGGTTTTTTCCAATTGGAATTTCTCAGTAGCAGTCCTGAGCCTAGCTTTGTACCCGGTTGATGGTAATTCCCTGGTAAAAACAAGGGACTTGAAACATCACTGATGAAATGTGGGTGTACTCTGGTTATATCCAGTATGTGTTTTATTATAAATCTATGTAGGTATCTATAATTTGATAGCATTCTCAATTTTTGACACTACTTTTCCAATTGCAGGTTTATCTCATGCGACTGAGGCGGACATGGCAGCGGTGCGCCACGTGTGCGAGTGCGTGTCCCGGCGCGCAGCCCACCTGGTGTCCGCCGGCATCGCCTGTCTGCTCAACAAGATGAACGAGCCCCGCGTCACCGTCGGCATCGACGGCTCCGTCTACCGTTTCCACCCACATTTCCACACACTCATGTGCGAAAAGATCGCGCAGCTTGTGCGGCCTGGCATACAGGTATGTTCACAACCTCTAACTTACAAAAGCTTGAAGAACATCGTTATTCACTCCTACCCATGTACCTATGCCCCAATTTATATGTGGTCGATACATCATGTCTCTACACCTCTATCAGCTATATTTTTACATTTAAAGGTCTTTATTCTTCGGGTTTCCTCTACTATTTTCTAACCAATTAGCACAAATTGTGTCTTAAATATAAATCAACGTTATGTTTGGTCAATAAACTGCATAACATGATCATTTAAGAAAAAAAAAACGATTATGAGAAGACAATTTTTCAATCCTACTGGTACCTACGAGTATTTCCGAAGATTAACGCGTTTAAACAAATAAAAAAATCTCTTCCGCTTTATTGTATTATTATAGATACAAAGGCCAGAAAAACCGGTGCGAACATACCAGTCTAAGAATAGGAAAGCTCTTTTGACCTATAATCCATTTCGTACTTTAATATAACCGAAACTCTGAAGGTTGCCAAATTGAGACGTCGGTGGCGCCCACGTTTATAATTTTGGAATTTTATTGGAATCTAATCAAATCAAATACAACGTTAAAAGCTAAACGTTATCGAAAAAATATCCGGTACGGCCACATCCCACACAAAATTTGCGTAAATAAAGCTCTATAGATAACACCATTATCTCTTTTTAGTAATCAAGTCGAGTATGACGTCCCTATTAGTCTTGGCTGTGCTCTAGATTAGGTTCATTATTTTCTTACAACGTCCAAATTCCGAACTGATAACCTTTATTATTGTAATATATTATATACCTAGTTAGTATTGATATTATATTGTTGAAAGGGGGCAATGACTCACAATCTTAATAAAACAAACGACACACCCACCTCAAAGAATGTGGTCACTTGTTTATAGGTAGATTATAGTAATATATCTAATATATAAAAGGTTACCGTTACTAACTGATCCTATTAACAATCACCAAAAACCATCAACTGAAAGATGATGCTGTCATTTGGCAATCAGGTAGTTATTATAACATTGGCACACGCTAAAAAAGAAGTTTTCCAAAATTCACCCTATGTATTGAAATAGGGGTTCAAAGTTTGTATGCAGAAAACTATTCTCACGCGAGCGAAATCGCTAGTAGAAGCTCGTTGAGTGACACACACAACATCACATCATCTACATCTAGTGCGCTAGTTATATTTAGTTATGAAACCTATTGTTTGAGTGAACGGAAAATTATATGGGTTTAGCTATCGATATTGTAATAAAACCGAGTCAACATTTTTACTCTGCGACGCACGTTTTAGTGCTGCTCAAAATATAGAGAGCATTTGTAATAAAATTCTCATGAAGACAATAAAAAATTTTCATACATATCTAATATTATTTTGAACAGCGTATACCTAATTAATATAAAACCCTCGATTAAGTTACACACCCTCAAAGTTAAATAGCGATTGTACGCCGTAATCACAATAGCGTCAGCTACAATCGCTTACACAGCCCAACCGGAAATTTAATCCCACGTGAAGATTCTAATCATTTCAATACCTATTTAATTATAATTAGAGATTTAAAATTATTATATCAGTTATAATTGTTGATATAAGTAACAATATACATATACCCTTTTTTTCGTTTGTTCAACCGATTTTAATTTCTATTTCGTAGGCATAACGATGGTACTAAAAGCAAAACAATAAATTTACTGAAGCCATTTGTCATGCCACCAACGTAATAAAAGTCAAAATCGGTTGAACGGACAGTAATAAAAAAAATTCATACATTTCTAATGTTATTTTGGACAGCGTATACCTAATTAATATAAAACCCTCGATTAAGTGGCAGAGAATGCTTAAGGCAATAAGTGCGATTTGGACCCTTGTACATGAAATCTAAATAAATAATAACACAATTCCGACATATCATTATGTGATTATATCTTCTTCATTTATATCAGAAAAGATACACCACTCCACCTAATTTAACATATAATGATATAGTGGCACAGACAGAACAGTCACCGGCATGACTTTGCAAAACGTGACAGGAATTAGGCACTGTCATCATTACTATCGAGATGATTTGAATTAACCTGACGCACTAAGATTACGCAAAAAAGGCTAGGACGCCTCGCCACCACAAAAAAATGTAATAACAGAATATTTAGTTGTGTTGTTAAATATTTTTAGATTACCTACCTACTCTCCGAAATATGATTAATGGTAAATTAGACCCTCTTAAGCTACTAATCCACCAAGAAATTCTGTCTCCACAACTGAAATCTATAGTACACCGCAACACTTTTCATAGAAAATTTGATGACCAAGATTTTGGTAATTTTTGTTTAAGAAAATTTAAATTGTATTACAGTTTGACCTGATGCTGTCGGAGGACGGCAGCGGTCGCGGCGCCGCGCTCGTGGCCGCCGTGGCCTGCCGCCAGAGCAGTATGGTCGCGTAGGTAGCAGCACTCGTCCCACACCCACTCGGCGATCTCTCCGGCGCACGGCGGCGGAACTCCGAGCCTTCGCAAGTTCGCATGTAAGCCGCCTAACCAAACAACAGACACTGCAGTGAATTTCCTAATAAAATAGCAATATATTTTTAAAATTATTTACACCTATTATTATCGTTCAATAGCGTAATGAAACTTTTCACCGTAAGTGTGAATCACTAATAAAGAAAACGTTATAAGCTGGTCTTACTTACAGTTTTACAGTTAAATTCACATTTATAATCAACACGCAGTCGTATACAAAGGATCAACAATAGACATAAAACCAAGCTGGCGGCTATTTTAGCACGTTTGTATAATTATATTATAATTATGTAGTATAATAATGCCGCTGTGTGCTACGATCCAACGGCTTCCATGCTATCGCTCTCTGTTGGAATACTAGTAAAATTGTCGTTGCTATAAAATAATTCAACAAATTCTGTCCAAATCTTTAAGGCATGTTAGACACTAAGATTCAATGTTATGCCCAACGTGTGAACTTAATTTTACTTAATTGCGATTTGTTTGTACTTATAATGATGACTTAAATCTAGTCATGATATTGAGAGTTGGCCTTAATAAAATTCTATTTATGTCTATAAAAGTGTTTGTATATTTTAAGTTCTTTTACACTTTTTGTTTTTAAATAAAAAGCAATAAGACTGATTTAAAGATGCGATCATCATCATCGACGTAATTAGTCTACAAAATTACAATTGATCTTAGTGTCAGTCGGTATCGGCATCCGCGGTCACGTTAAGCATTTCCTTGCCAGCACACAGAACATGGCTCAGAATTCTCTTCAGTGACTTGTGTTATATTAGCAATAAGTAGTTATATAGTAATGTATATTTTATCGGAGAGAAAGCTCTTATATTGTTAAGTAGGTATGTAATTTTATATACTAATAGCAACTGTTGAAAAAGTAAATTAGAATGATGATATTATAAATTACTTAATAACTGAACACTTAAGCAAGACACTTCATAAAAAGCATTGTTTACTCGTACAAATATTTTATACAGCGACCACATCGACTGATGTATTTTAGATAAATTATGTATACGGATTTGGTTTTTATAAGTACAGCATACATACAAAATATCTATTCAAATAACATATAATTATGCATGTTGTGACCAAACTAATAATTACCGTTTCTAAAGCGGCTTTTAGCGTTCTTTCCTGTCTTTGTGGCGAAATAAACTGAATATTAAAGATTTATTTTTTGGTAAAAATAATGCATGCTGTAAGTGTGCATCAAATACAGCACTTATAATACCATCATTCAATCAGGATATTGATCATCGATTAAAAATACTTTATATAGAAAACAAATTTACATACAAATAAATCAATTTATTTATATCATTAAAATGATTAACGAATTCAAGTAGTCAAATATTATGGAGCTCTATTAGGTTATACTATACATTGAATCGATGAAATTAAAGAAGTTGCGCAAGTGTTTTGATATTTTACTGTGATAGAACTAGGACTAGTTCAAGTATATTACGTTCTGCAAATGTTTTGTCAGCAAAACTTAAGTATATTCAGCACCTAATACTGATCGTGTGCCTATAATTTGTTCTGCTCAGATATTATCAGTTAGCATTAGTAAAATGCAATTTATTCACCAGCTATTTATATCAATTGTAATCGGGTTCATTGGTTTCACAGCATACATAGTGTCTTTAAATAATAAATCACACCCAATTATAGTTCCTAGTTTCATTATATAGGTGCATTTTAATTTATGTAGATATGTGTTGTGTTGTTACACAATGTGTGATGCACGTTGTAACGGACACTGTTAGATTTATTTATAAGTAATAATGGTGGATTAAGTGTACAGTGTTAGATTTTATTAAGTACATTATTATTTAGTCGAACTAATATTTAATTTATCCACACCAAGCTTGTGAAATTCACAGGGCTTCAAAGTTAACAGATTTAATTTGTCATCAAATTATGGATGGAGTATAAAAGTACAAGTAAATCTTTTTAATCATATTGATGTAAACGATAAATGTGTATTGCTAATATAAATGGTTGCAGTTTGTTACGCTCTATTCGCTATTCTACTATTCTGAAAAGAATAATTAATCTAATAAAATACAATTTGTTCAAATGCTTTGCTCAACTGAAATATTATATGAAAACCAAAAAAAAAAAACGAATGGTGTGAATTACAAAATTGCAATATGTAACCTTATTTTAAATCCTTTTATTTTTTGTATACTTAGATGCATTATTTAAAGATATGGAAACTTTCTGCATCAAATAACAAAATACAACATTCCAATTGTATCTGGAGGGTCATAAATGTGTTGATTTTATTACTACCCGCAGAAAATGTACATATCAATTTCAATAAGCCAAATATATCGGAAAGGCGTATTATTTATGTTTAGAAATAGTTTCCCAAATGTAAATAATGTTATAATTTGTGACATTGTTATGGTATGTATTTTGGAGTTAATTTTGAAAATTATTCTCATGCTTTGTAGATAATTATTGAATTACGTTTGAACCCGTTTAAGGTAGTAATCAAATTCATTATGTATTATGTGCTCTTATGGCATAGGAGCTCCTAGAAATGTTATTATTTCAGAAATAAATTTGTATAAAACCTAATTATGTTGTTTTTATAAGTAATTGTTTAACGAGTTTAAGTAGGTGCGTACTTTATTACCCTTTCAAATCGTTCACACTGGTTGTCCAGCAAAGTCTGTCTGTAGGTACAATGTAAAAAAAAGAACATAGTACTCAATTGTTTTTATGAATACACCCAGGGATAATGGTTGTGTTAGTTTATCACGTTATTTTGAAACAGCTAATTTTAGTTTTAAATGTCTGTGTTGTTAGGATGAAAATAGTTCATATGTGCTGTGTTCCGCAAGTTTTAACAGCACTGGCACACACAAGGCTTTAATTTTATTAAGGCCGCCACAGGCAAGTCATTTTTTTTATTGCCAGTCATTCATTCAGCATACCACATCATAGGATGAATGGACATCATAGGAGAGGTCACTCATAAAAAAACTTAGTATCTACTGTCGTTAGCCAACTCCTATATTATGTATGTACATAAATCCAATAGTAGATTATGCGACTAGGGGATAAAGCAGTGTCTTTAAGTCGAGGGCGGCATTTTGAATTCCGAGCGAAACGAAGGTTGCTGATTTTAATCCCGAACGTCAGCGAGGGATCTATATAATTAACTCCCGAGCATTGCGAGGGAGTTAATAAAGAAACCTGAGTGAAGTGAGGAATTCAAGCCGCCCAAGACAAAGACAGCTTTATCCCCGTGTTGCATACTATACTTTTTACACCATCTGTGAGATAATTAAAAGACAATTTGGTCGAAGAAATCATATATTAGAGAAATATAAGTGTTATATTCAAGTTCATCAAACAAACAAAATTCACCACTCCAAGATTCTATAGTTTCAATTGTCTATAACGCTCCCAATGATATTCTAAACGCTCCCGTCAGTAAGCACGTTTCATTTTATTTTCTTCTTTTTTTGTACACGTACATTTTAATTCACAATGTTGACGACTTTTGATGTTCCAAATTCAAATCTCATGATTCCCTAGGGATCGGCCTTACTGCATTATCTCCTTAGGGACAGAATGACTTGCTTTAAGTGAGATTTGTATGACGTATAAACGACATTATCGAGCAGGTGGTGTAAAAAATTGTTTATGTATAATGAGTATGATCAGAAAATTACAAATGTATTGAGAGGGCTTCCAGCTGTATAAAACAGTTTTAATGATGAAGTAATCTGACGATTTTAGGATTTCCTAATCGCTAATAAACCAAATTTAGAGGAGGCACCAAAGGGAGTTGAGTGTGCAAAATATGAGACCGCCTTCTGTGAATAGTTTTGGACTCAGAAAAGCATGCAGATTATGAATCTGGATGTTGCCAGGAGGTATATTGGTCCATTTTTTTTTTACACCCCTCTCCCTGAAACAGCAAGTTAATTGACTGTACAAATGCTAAGAATCATTTAATTATGTTTAAGTAACAATATCTAATTGTTTCTTATGATTAAATATACCTATAGGAAGTCACTAAAAAAAAGTAGCACCGACGGTTCCGTACTTTACACATGAAAACAGTTCAATTCCCGATTTGAGTTACGAAGATTTTTCCGAATCACAAGATTTTTTTTTTTGTGACGTTATGACAAATTTACAGTTTTCTGAATTTTACCTATATTAGTGCTATGAGACCTTGCTTCATGCCAAATTTCAGATTTTTAGGTCGTCGGGTAGTACCCTATAAATTTTGATTCCCTTGGGGGTGTCGAAATACACGCTTTTAAATCAAGCTTCTAAGTTGACGAAAAAATAACCGGCCAAGAGCGTGTCGGGCCACGCTCAGTGTAGGGTTCCGTAGTTTCCCGTCCGTCACAATAAGTGTACCCACTTATGAGTTTAAAAAAATGCTTGCATATACGATTATACTACAAACTTAGTCCAGAAATAATTTTATACAACCTTTTTGTCTTTTTTGTACAAAAACTGTTCTTTCCATCAAGATCAAAATAGTTTTCCTTATAAGAACTTTCTAGGAAAACTAGTTCTACTTTTCAGATTTTTTTCATATTTTCTAAACTTATGGTTCAAAATTTAGAGGGGGGGACACACATTGTTTTTTACTTTTGGAGCGATTATTTCCGAAATTTTTGACATTATCAAAGAATGATTTTAGTAAACCCCTATGCATTTTTTAATATCTATCCAACAATATATCACACGTTAGGGTTGAAATTAACAAAAAAAAAACACTTTTCACTTTACATATAGGGGGGCTACCCTAATAAAACATTTTTTTCCAATTTTTATTTTACCACTTTGTCGGCGTGATTGATATACATATTGGTACCAAATTTCAGCTTTCTAGTGCTAACGGTCACAGAGATTAAGCGAGGACAGACAGACGGACAGCCAGACATGGCGAAACTATAAGGGTTCCTAGTTCACTACGGAACCCTAAAAAGATACAGCCGTTTATGTCGCAAAAAAAGTGTGTATTTCGACACCCCCGAGGGAATCAATATTTATAGGGTACTTCCCGTTGACCTAGAAATCTGAAATTTGGCATGAAGCAAGGTCTCATAGCACTAATATAGGTAAAATTCTGAAAACTGTCATTATGTCACAAAAAATATAAAACTATTCTTGTGATTCGGAAAAATCTTCGTAACTCATTCGGGAATTGAACTTAATTATTTTTTTTTTTATTATATTAAATTTTCTTGTGTAAATTTATATGGAACCCTTTGTGCGCGAGTCCGACTCACTTTTTTTTTTTAATTGATTACTTAGAGATATATTTAATCATAGGAAACAATTAGATATTGTTACTTAAACAATTAATAAAATGATTCTTAGCATTTGTTCAGTCAATTTACTTACTGTTTCAGGGAGAGGGGTGTAAAAAAATGGACCAATATAGGTACCTCCTGGCAACATCCGGAATCATAATCTGCATGCTTTCTGAGTCCAAAACTATTCACAGAAGGCGGTCCTCATATTTTGCACACTAAACTCCCTTTGGCGCCTGCTCTAATTAGTTTAATTCTATAATAAATCAACAGGCATATATTTATCTCAAAAGCATTCAGGACCAAGAGCGAGAGGGCGAGAAACCTGGAGGTTTCCCCTTGAGAAAGCGATAAATCATCACAGCTGTTACTAAAACTTTACTTACCCCATTTTCCACAGGTACGTCCTAATCGAAGAACTCTAAATGCGATTTCAGTGAAATCAATTACCGTCGTTGAAAACTGTGAAAAGCTTAATGCCGACTTTCCAATGGAGATGGAAGGAAATAAAACTTAATAGACTAATGATGAAAGAATAAGCTTATCCACGGCAGAGGCGTGTGAGGCGGATTAGTTACGCGACAGGCACATTCGTTATCTAAGTCGGGACGATAGCGTTCATCGGAGGAGATAACGTGTGGGGTTCCGCAGGGGTCGATTTTAGGCCTTCGTGTGGGACCTTGCATATGATGTGGCCCTCCGTGTCGACCTCCCATGGGCGTAAATATCATTTGCTATGCAGACGATACCCTGGTGTTAACCAATGGGTCCACATTCGAAGAGACCATTAAATTTCTGAGTTTGGTGTGGTAAAACTCGTGGCTTCGATCCGCAAGCTGGGTTTGGAGATAGCGCTCTGGTATTATTAACTGCCACCGGCCAGTGAGCCATCAAGGTCATCAGTGATAGTTGGAGATGAGCAAGTCCAGGGCCCCAAGTCTGCTATTTTTATAAATTCGTCATTCCAACACGATCCCGTTGTCATTTTGCTAAAAGTTTGTAATCTGCTAATTCATAATGATCGATCATCGATCGGTCACTGGTCTTGTAATAGAATTGTGGTAGAATGAGAATTTCGAGCATATTAAAACCAATAACTGCACAATAACGTTCTAATGGTAAAACACTGATCAAATAAACTGTCAAAGTTTTAGCAGATTACCGCAAACGTCAAATATTCATTTGTCAATATGTACGAGATTACCATTCTATGTCACTTCTTTCAATGGAGTGTCAGTGGTTAACCATTGGAAAGTCATAATGACGCCATTATATTAGTAGATTACCAAACTTGTCAAAATCGACAATTATGACATCAATGATAGACCATTCTGACACTATTGTAATAGCAGACTTGAGGCCCTGGTGGGTTAATATATAAAGTATCATGGCGTAACTCTGGACGGTCGATGGGGCTTCGAAGAGCACTTCGAGAGGCTGGTACCCCGCGTTGGAAGAGCAGTGAGGGCTTTGCATGGGCTGCTGACCAACCTCGGGAGCCATCGTGAAGAAGCTTACATCTGTATGCGTGATAGTGTCATGCGATCGATGGTCCTTTATGGGACACCTATGTGGTCAAATAGACTCTGTTGTCCGTCGCTGTAGGACTAAAATTAATAGTCTGCAGCAGAAAATGACCATTCGCATCGCACGTGGACATCGAACGGTACCTATCCTTCGAGGCGACAACTCTCCTGGCATGATTTCAACTACCGGACATCCTGGCAGATATTGACGCGAGGGTCTACAACCATAATTGCAACTTACGTCAAAGTGTCAATATCATGTTGGGGATCGTTGTAGTAAGGCTGAGGCGGCAGGAGCAGCGACACGCACTCGAGAGATGGCGCGAGCAGCTACAGCAGCCGCAATTCTCGGGCAAGCGCACTCTCAAAGCCGTCCTACCACACTTCGAAGACTGGCTAAAAAGCTGAGCGCTTCTCCTAGACTCAGTCAGGTGTTGACCGGACACGGTTGCTTCGGTAAGCACCTACATACAATTGGACGAGAGGCCACGGCAAATTGCCACCATTGCGGAGGCGTGAAGAGTGTCCAGCGTCGGCCACTGAGCGACGAGTCCTAGTCGCCAAGATCGGGTAGGATTTGTCTTTACCATTAGTATTGAGGGCTACGCAGGCAGAGCCAGAAAATTGGAAGGAAGTTGCCTAATTCTTCTGTAAGACCGTAACTGGACAATTACGGTCTTATTAAAATTATTATCTAATGCAGGTGGGACTTTGGAACCACGGGTAACTTAGAGTGGGGACTCTGCTCGCCCATCGAGTGATTCCAAGGAAGACGGTGGCACAGTGATCAAGCCTACTGATGTGCCCTAACAGGCGTTGCACTTAGAGAGTATTCCGGAGTGGTATTGTAAGAGGTAACGGCGTTCCTTCGATACGGGTCGATATGCCCATTTGGGGGACTAAGCTTTCTGGTGAAGCGCATTGTGAGCCGTCACGGGCAACACGCACTGGTCATAACTTTTATCTTGAGACACTGTGGTATGTCGGACGAGAAAATTCCGCGCAGCATCCCGAATGCTGCTCAACCGAGTCGGATTCGATGATTAACACACCTAAAAGCTCAAAGTTAGACCTACCTAACTGGACCATTTGTCTCAGGCAATCGTAATCATCTTAACTTTTAGACGTATTTAACGTATATATAGTACATAATTATGTAAAGTGTTAACAAATGATACCAAATTTTAATCCTGCATTTTCATATTTCTTAAACTATTATGCTAAAAAGTGTATCCTACACAAGAAGACCAAAAAGTTTGCGGAATGTGCAGAACGCGAGGCAGAGGAGGCGAGAAGGAAAACAACTTTTTACAAAAAATGTTAGCTAAACCGACTTCAATGTAAAAAAACACTGAAAAGTACAAAATAACTTTAATTTCAGAAGTCAGTGTTTCTATAAGTTTTGTATCTTCGCTATTTAACACCGACTTCCGAAATTAAAGTTATTTTGTACTTTTCAGTGTTTCTTTTACATTGAAGTCGCCTTAATTTTTTTTTTGTAAAATGTTTTTTTTTTGGGGTGTAGACGGGGTCCCAAACAACACCTATCGGGACCCAAGCCAATCTCACCTGCGCGTGGTGCACCCTGCTGACTAACAAACGAGGCTCTGGCGAAACTGTTCACGGCCGCAATGGAGGATGTCTTCAAGGTTCTGGACTGGAGTGGACTAGGCATTAATGTCAATGGCGAGTACATCACTCACCTTCGGTTTGCCGACGACATAGTAGTCATGGCTGAGACTACAGAAGAGCTCAGTACAATGCTCAATGACCTCAGTAGAGCTTCCGAAAGAGTGGGTCTTAAAATGAACATGGACAAAACTAAAGTCATGATAAACAACCATGTAGCACCCACTCCTATCAAGATCGGAGACTCTATACTCGAAGTTGTGGACGATTACGTCTACCTCGGGCAGACAGTCCAGTTGGGTAGATCTAATTTCGAGAAAGAGGTCAACCGTCGAATCCGACTCGGCTGGGCAGCGTTCGGGAAGCTACGCGGTATCTTCTCAGCCAACATACCACAGTGTCTCAAGACGAAAGTCTATGACCAGTGTGTGTGTTGCCAGTGATGACATATGGATCTGAAACGTGGTCGCTCACAATGGGCCTCATCAAAAGGCTTAAAGTCACCCAAAGAGCAATGGAAAGGGCTATGCTCGGAGTTTCCTTGCGTGATCGAATCAGAAATGAAGATATCCGCAGGAGAACCAAGGTTGCCGACATAGCACAAAGAATCGCCAAACTTAAGTGGCAATGGGCAGGGCACATTGCTCGCAGAACGGATGGCCGTTGGGGCCGAAAGGTTCTGGAGTGGCGACCGCGTACCGGAAAACGCAGCGTTGGAAGGCCTCCTACAAGGTGGACTGACGACCTAGTGAAGGTAGCGGGAATCCGATGGATGCGGGACGCACATGATCGTTCGTTGTGGCGACGCACATAAGTCGATTTTAGGAATTTAGGTGGCCAAAAATATTTTACAGCGTATTTTGTTTTTTGTAGCTTTATTTTATCATTTAGTGTTGTTCTTCGTATAATAAGCATGTTTTACTGAACAAAAACGCAAATAATTCAACAAAAAATAAGAATATTAATATATTTTTATTGTAAAAGTAGTTATAACATTTTTTATTGTATTTCAAAATAATATATATATCATGTAGTACAAGTAATTAACGCTTTACGCATCAGATATAAGCTATAGCAAATATAATAATGAATAATTTATTTATTCCTCACTTTCTGCCTCTGATATATCAGAGTCTGTGTTTGGTTCAGCTGGTAGTAGCATATTTATTGTTTCTGGACAAAATGATCTTGCTTTGATGCTTTTTTTGTTTGTCTTATGCTGCTTAATAGTGGATCTGAACTCAACAATAATCTATTGTAAACATCAAGGTTGCAAAGCTCCCTTGAAAATTTTCTAGCATAATTTTCTCGATATAACCAAAAATGCTTATTACGTGCCTCGGCTGCCTCCTCCGACAATTGTCCTATTGGCAATAATGCATTTTCAATTATTTCTGCGCCATGTATTAATATTTTGTGCATAGTACGGGTGGCATCCCATGACTCCGACTATGCCGTATGGTAGAGATCACAATACAATCTGGCCGTTGCCATAGCATAGATACTCTTCAAATTTTTTGGTGTCTATTTTATGTCCACTTGAAATAGTTTCCAATATTACTTTTAATCTATAGATGAGATTAAAATCAACTTTTGTTATGTCAGCAGCCAATTGCGGGTTTTCAAAAAATCTCCTACTTACTTGTATTTCCATCATTTGTATTGCCGAAATTAGCTTTCGGCATGTCTACCAACAATCCAGTTTCTATGCGAAATCTTTCTTGAATGTTTCTCTTTGTTTGTGCTTCTAATTCTTTTTCTTCTTTCGATCTCTTTTGTCTATACTTTTTTACGGGTAATTTGTACGCCAGATGTAAAACGCTTTCGAAAAATCGAATCCTGGCATGCACAGATAATCCAAATTCAAAAGCTTTGGAACTTGTCTCTAATTTTTGAGCCAGATTATTAAAATCTTTAGATAGACCATTATCAGGTGCGTCACCATAATAGGTCAAAAGGTAGTTTTCTAGGTAATTTAGTTTTTCATCCAAATTAGGAAGATCTTGCAGTTGCATTTTATCGTAAAGATATCGTCGGGTCACTATTTTCACGCCAGAAGTCCCTAAAGTAAAAAAAAATACAATTTGTTAAAATTTAAAGAAAAAAAATTTTTATTTTTGTATGACCTTCAATCTTAAAAACCTTTCAAGTCGGACATCCGCGGCAATCCGCACTTAAAATATGTGTCGAAAGCTAGCCTTATATATAAAATATTTAATCTAAAAGAAATATTAGGCGAGAGAAGGCGATAATATAACTAAATTATGTTTGAATAAGAAAATTAACAAAAAAAATATTTTGCTTACATACCCTCTTTTAAAATTGAACTGATACTATAAAATGAAGTTAACACACTTGAAATACATTACAATATAACAATTCTCACCTGAACTACTCGAATCCATCACAATCGTTGCAAAATATCAAGTAGAAAACACAAAAATATTTTTTCTTTAATGTCGTCAACTTAGATTGCTAAGAATAAAAACATACAATTAACACGAAGATCAAGTTCGAACAGCGGGCGCAAGCATACAGTGCATGTTTGGTAGGTAGGAGGCGTAAATTCTTGTTACTGGTGTATTTCTCTTTCTATTTTAGCTACTATTGGTTGATAACCTTTTCTTTTAAAAAATTGACTTATGGCCGGCTAATTTTTAATAATCGACGTATTTGCGACGCTTGGGGAAGGCCTATGTCCAGCAGCGGACGTCTGTCGGCTGAAATGATGATGATGAAAATGTTTTTTATTTTTCACTATTTAGTTATGGTACCACCACTAAAAAGTACCCCTCAGCCAAACTTAAATACCTTATAACCAGAATGCATCTCATAACGTTTCTAATAATCCCAAACACGGTTAGATTACATTAATTAACTACTTCCAGCTTCATCACCAGATCAGTTCGATACATCCCCTCCCTCCCCTGCCTATTTTCTTTCAGTCAGTCATCGACTACACGTATAAACAAAGCAATTTTACTTGTTACGACAATTCTGCTGTGATTCTATGAGGAGTTCTGTGCCATATCTTCGAAGTTTATGATCAGATCATAACAATATTTCTATGGGACCAAATTGAAAGCATAACTTTACAATAAAAAAAAAAAATCAAAATCGGTCCACAATTGACCGAGATATCAGTGAACATACATAAAAAAAAACATACATTCAGCCAAACACAAACCTCGTCCTTTTCGAAGTCGGTTAAAAATTAAACAGGTTTTACTCAAAAGCAACAGCGTGTAGGGTTTATGCTAGTTTTTGGATGTCAGTAACAAGAATAGGAAAGAAATTTTGAACAGAATTCATTGAAGACATGAGAGACTTGGGTTCAACACTATAAGCCGAGTCAAAACCGGAGTCAATGCTGCGAGTCTGTGACACAAAAAAGAAACGTCACCTCCTATGAATTTTTGAGCTTAGCTTAGCAAATCAATCAGCTAACAAAATCTTGGCCACTCTCTTTTGGAATACAGGAAGACTTTTGATGATGGCCTTAGAGGTCGGGGAGTTGTGTCAGTGTTGCAAGAAACTCAAGTCTTGGAGTCCCATTTAATAAGACTCGAGCTATTTTTGAAGACTCAAGTCTTATAAATAAAACTTAAGAGCTCACGTCCTTTAGAATTTGGAGTCTTTTGTGAAAAGACTTGAGTCCTGCCACGGATACCGAAATAGAAATCATTTAAAGAAAATAAAACAAAGTAGGTACTTAATTATATTAAGTATCTACTAAAATATGCTAAAATTAAATATCGATAAAATTATCGACCTTCTTTTTCGACTCCCTATTTGCATGCGTGTGCATTGAATGTGTTTACAAGTGCATGCTCCGCCCATTCTATTTATGTGTGCTATTAGAAATTGATTTAGTGTAGGTGCTTTCTTCTTAGTGTGCGTGTGCAAATTTTAAATGTATGTCGTAAATACACTATTTGTGAATGTTGTAATTATTTTGGTGGGAGATAAGCGGCCTCACTAGGACTCCTTACTATTCCGCAATGAAGGCATATCTCCGGATATCTATGAGTCCTACCAAAAAGAACTTAAAAGACATACGGCGGGTTTCTAAATTGATTATTTTGAGTTAAGAACATCTAAAACCTTACTTAAATGCCAAATTTTGACAGGTTTTAAGGCTTCAACTTCAACTTCAACTTTTAATTAATGGCCTTTGTGGAAGAGACACCACAATTTTGCCAATAACACGTGCGGACTGTTAATAAACCATCAAACGTTGGAGAGTATTTAGCGTGAATTAATAGTAAAAAATTATATCTTTCTTTTTAATGAATTAATGAAAGTAGAAAATAAAAGAATTTCTTCGCTGATACAGACTGACAAGTGACAAGTCCTATGACCACAGATTCTGACCAGTAAATGACAGAGAGAAAATAAAAATATATAAAAAGGTTATAAAAATTACAACTTAATTTTATTAATTTCAATGAATTTGCATAGTTTAAATATAAAACGTGTAAACACAAAAGGTTGAAGACATTTGACCGAGGTTGGGCGGGTTTTAAGGCTAGAGTTTGAGAAATGCTCAATGTCAAATGTTTAAATCAGAAATCGGGGGTCAGTCTTTTTTAAAGAACTCATGACTGAAGTCCTCTAAATCTATAGCTATAGTTTGAAGTAAATAAAATAGCAATTAACAAATTACGTAACTATTATTAATTTAATTAGTACGTAACTATTATATACTTATTTATTTTATTTGTATTTATACTATATTAAATTATTTTAGTGTATTGAGTGAGCCACGAAGACAGGCACATTGAAGCCATTATAGTTCTATTTCCCAATCGGTTTCGTTTGGTAATTAAATTTCCTGATTTAGAAAAGGCCTGCTAGCTTCGTATATAAGTAACTAACTAATATACTGGGTGAAGATGGTCTTATTTTATCGTCTTGACTAGTCATGTTGATTATTAAAATTTTAATATTATTTTTGTACGAGAAACAAGCTACAATTTTAAAGTGACAAAATACGTTCGTTTTAATAACAAAAATATATTTGCCTACTCTCTTTCCGTCAAAACTGCTAGAAATATAATCGCCCAAATCGCTTTCGTCACACCAACTCAAGTTCATGACTAAGTCTAGCTCGAAGAACTTGGAAGACTCGAAAAGACTCGAAAGGACTCAGATGACTCAAAGGACTCTGACTCATGTGACTAACGAGTCTTAGTCTTGAAAATCTACTCAAGTCTAAAAAACTCGACTAAAAGACTCGAGTTTCTTACAATACTAAGTTGTGTACAATAAAGAATAATAATTATATCTAAAGAGATCGGTTTTTCGTAAACTTTTTGACTAATTACCCTCGTATTTCCGCATGAAGGTCGGTAAAAACATAGTTTCTAGCTATTCAAAAGAAAAAACCAGAGTGCAAAAATGCAGGTGTTTTTTGGCGGTAAAATCATCTAATGACATCTCCCGCTCATGGGCGGAGCGGGACGGCGTGTCAGACTTACTGACTAAAAACCCACTCCTGTTCCTTCTTTGCCCGGGATCTCTTTCGCATGACCTATGGCCCCAGTAGGCTTCGACCCTGCTGGGACCCTGCGGTTGCTGACA
The DNA here is from genome assembly GCA_910589285.2 of Mythimna ferrago. Taxonomy (NCBI): domain Eukaryota; kingdom Metazoa; phylum Arthropoda; class Insecta; order Lepidoptera; family Noctuidae; genus Mythimna; species Mythimna ferrago. The sequence continues at coordinate 15,341,475 of OU342684.1, read as the reverse complement.
ACTCCTTGAGGCCACCATTGCTCACTGTCCACAACGCGCGCGCCTACGGTGGCTGGAAATCAGGATTGGAAACCAGGCGGCTAGGGCGCGAGGGCCATTCCCTTGCGTGTGCTGCCGCCTCCTTTTCTAGCATTACTGCTTCGCAGAAGGAGGTGACCGCCTGCCACTCCTCCTCGCTGCGGACCATGGCCTGTACTAAGGCCTGACGCGAAAGATCGGTGCCACCATAGAAATACTATTATTCTTTCTTATATCTATGGGTGCCGCCGAGCGCCCCCACGAGGACACGGCGGTGCAAATGAAGGTGTAAGCTTCATTTATATCTTGGGTTTGATTTTTACACGTTTCGTAGAAAGATCAAAAGAAAACCTAAAATATGTATAATAGTTATACATTATATACTCGAACATAGGCCTAGTTTTTGGGCTCGCTTCGCTTATTCATCTAAGTTTCTTGAAATTGATTTTGACCCTTGGAGCCCAATAGGCTTTTCCGTTACTGAAATTTCGAATTATCGAATTTCCTTAGTTTTATTTCTCCCAAGACAATGCTTATAGGTAGACGTAGATTAAGAAATTAAGTATTTTACGAGACAACATCATTATAATAAATCAACCCGTTCGATGTAGGCAGTTTAGCACTAAACCGCTCGTTTTAACATTAAGGATTCAAAAGTGTTCAAATAAAATCCAAAACTGAGATTATAACTAGTTTATCTCATCTCAGTATATCTCAATCTGATAAACAACATGACGCGTGCACTGAAATAACATAATAATTACAGTAACATGTGTTAGGATGCTATTAATAATTTAAATCACATTGTTAATTGTATGCTATACATAAATTTATAATAACTAATCAGTAATCAGATCATTTCGTTTCCACATCTCTTAAATGGATCACAATTAAATTGCCTTCATATACTTTTGATACTTACATAGATACTTATACAATAATAGCATCATAAAGTGAGACCTCAAATAAAACAGGTAGGTGAAACATTATCTGCCTGCAGGTCATGCTTTCTATATTACCAAAGATACATAGATTTTATACATGGCAGGCACAATCAGAGGGACTTCGTGCAGGTTTCTTGGGCGCGCTAAGTCTTTTTGAAGTGCCAGTGCCGTATTGAATGCCAGAACCTATCCTCTCTGGGTCTAATTCTCCGGTTTCAATTTTAGCCAAAATTGTTTTCGAACATTTTAAGAAAGCCTCTTCTACATTCTCTCCTGTTTTAGCACTGGTCTCGAGAAACATGAGTTCTGAAAACAAAGAAAAAACGGAAGTTAGAGATAAAAATGTGTTAACTTCATGAAAACCGGGCTATTGGGCTATTGAGCTGTGCATACCATTTTCTTGGGCGAATTGACTAGCTTCAGTGAATGTAACCTCTCTTGATTCTTCCATATCCTTTTTGTTTCCCACTAGTAAGATTACTATGTTAGGACTTGCTAGAGTTCTGGCATCTCGAAGCCAATTTGAGAGTGCGTTAAAAGAATCCCGTGATGTGATGTCGTACACTAGCAGGGCTCCAGCTGCCCCACGGTAATATGAACGGGTGACTGAACGAAATCTTTCTTGTCCTGCTGTGTCCCATATCTGTAGTTTAGTAGACTTTCCACCTATGTTTACAATTTTTGACCCAAACTCAACTCCAATTGTGTGACATCTATCTTCCTTAACTGTAAAAATAGAAAAAAATAATGATAACATATGTATTTTCATAAATGAGCATAACAGTGTGGTAAGATTTCAGTGTCTGAATGTTCTTGATTCTTTTTTAGAGCTTGAAGTTTTAGTATGATACAGTTTTGTTGTTTTAAAAAAAGACATCTCATGGTTTCGAACACTTTGTTATATTTATCATACGAGTACGGGTCTTTTACAGGGCTTCCAATTCCGAAATTGCGGAATATCGATAGTCCGAGTTACAGTGTCATTTTCTAGTCCCGCGCAATGAGAAATTACTAGAGTGCGAGCAAGATAACTTGGCGCGTAGCTGGGGGCGTGCTTAATGTTGCCAGCCTAACAAAACTATTTACCTTAATTTGATTAAAAACGCTCTTTTATAACACAGTGTAGAATTTATTTATTTAATTTATACCTTTACTATTAAATAAAAATCGCGAGAAGTTTGTAAATCTTTTATTGAATATCTTAATAAATTAATTAGTACTTTTAGCACCAGAACTCCACGCTAGTCTTTATCAGAAGAGTCGGATAAGCCCTTGTTAATTTGTCCATTTTTAAATCCATTAAGCTATCTGATTTAAAAAATATTTTCTTGTAGAGACACATTGTCATTCTTCTGGCATTACAGTAACGCTTACGCTTTTGTATTGTCTCTTGTAGGGGCTTTGTTTATTTATGTGCAGTGGTATGATGCATTATCCATTGCTACAATACAATTCTGTTTTAGATTTGGCACTATTTATTCTTTCATGGATGAAGTTTGCAGAATTCATATCGTTATGATAGTCACTTGATTAAGATTTAAGCACTTAGTAACAGTCCATTTTCAACAAACTTTGTTGGCTTGCTAGGTACCGCTCGGGTACGCATATTTAGGGAAATTTTATTGCAATGGTCACCCGAAAAATTATTTGACAAAAGGGTCTAATGTTGGAAAATGGTACCGTAGGCCCAATATTTTCTCATTTGTCTTCACAAGCACGTTTGACTTTCAAGATAATATTCCTGCTAGCACTTTTAATCACTTTTGGTATAATAATGACGACTATTTACTTTAGTAACGATAAAAAACACAGAACACAACACATTCTCCTGACACATGACATGAACGTCAAACGAATAGTTTCCAATTTCGGCCAAGCGCCAACTTATCTTGCGCTAGCTCTAGCTCGATATCTGTCTCACAGACATCTCACGTCCATAGTTTTGGTGGATGACACTCTAGAATTCTAAATAGTATATTATATTATCTTTGGTTTGAATTCCAACACTAACCACCGTATGTTTCGAGGATGCCTAAAGATCAAGTCAACAAAAAAGTCAAGGAAATCCATAGCAAACACATTAAGATTGTGTGTAACATGATATTTACATAAGCTGTGTTTCATCGCAATCGGTTAACTATATTGCTCGGAATATTACAGAATTATCTACTCTAACATAGATAAAGACTGGATCAACCAGCAAGACACCTCCTTATATTATTAAGGAATAACCGGCTATACTTACAGCAGAAGTACATAAAGCCAAACACTCCCAAAAATTAGACAGAGCTCCAGGTCTACACAAAATACCAATAGTGGTGAGCCGTAAGGCGTTAAATTAGTAAAACCTCGGAATCCGGGGCCAGTCAATGAATCAAACTATAAGACTGTATTGTTAAAGCTCAAATAAAAAAGTTAAAAAAAAATTGTTCACTCTTGTTTTTTTTTTACCTGATATAAACTAGTACTTGATTGCGGTCCCAACCACGGAACAGTAAAAACAGTGGAAGAAGTAAGTAGGCGTGGCACTGTCGCTGCTAGCACAGTAGATAAATATACAGTAGGTTATCTAAGGCCGCCCGCCGAGTTATTAGCCTACTCTTGCGTTGATACCCAGGGTTGTCACTTTTACTTTTAGTTAATATTTTCGAACAAGCAGCACTTGATCTAAATTTATAAAATAAAAAGCATATTATGATTGAATATTTTACCAATTTATAAATTTAGTAAAAATAAAAAGCTTTTATTCACATAACATTTATTATACTAAGTTACAAATTTGATACCGAGAAAATTTTTCTCCTGTTTCTGCACGTCCGGAACGCTTTATTATTATTTGTTAATGTAAAGTAAATTCTCATTCTTATGTAAAGTTTTTATTATTATACTCGTTACAATGTCTACTTTCACATAAAATAATAACCTTTTGCATAACTCAATACATAAAAAAGTTTCTAGAACAAAAACTGCAAAAGATACAATTTCGGTCATATTATGAAACACAAATCTTTCGATTTCTCACCCAATATTATACCAATTGTCAATCTAATGGCTATATTATCATTTTTTAGTTAAGTTTTAACTAGGAATACAGTAATGGTGAGAATTGGACACAAAACAAAAAAGGTAAACATCAGTTTACAATTACGTAATCGGGATCGCGAACATTACAAACTTCGATCATTTCTAAAACTATGCTATCTTGAATTTATCGTTCCCAATATACTATATTAGACTCAAAAACACTAATTAACTACATAGAACATCTATCATGTACCGACAACATAGATAAAATCTCTTTCAAAATAGTTAACAAACAAATTTACATTTTCACTAATAAATTCGCACTTTCTTATTCATTCTTATTGGAATCTTATTAGTTATTCTATTTTGAACCTTACTAAACTAAGAAATCGTTAATTAATGGCAAAACAGAGACTTAAACTAACATAATCTTACCTATACTTTCGTAAACACAACATAAACAAAACAAAACTTAGAAATATGTTACATGACGCTATTCTATAGTAAAACTCAGTCTATAACTTACACTAATCTAATAAGACATAAGTTCCTAAGCCTAATAAAATCAAAACAAACATTTATGAAGTAAAAACATCCTATTCTAAGTTTAAAATGTACATAAAAACTACTTGCGTGCTAGGTGGTCCCGACCACTACTTGCGCCCTTGTGCTTGCAAGGGACCTCCGTCGCCGACACAATACCATATTTTCTAATAATATTTAAGTATAAGTAGGTACTTACATTTCTGGTCTAGTAGGAAGTATGAAGAATGATAAGTCCGGGTTTGCGAAATCATTATTGAGGCACCCGAAAACACTACAATATTTTTTTCCCCTTTTTGAAGTCATGATACTCGTAATTTACGACAAGTGTCCGCCGCCCGCGCCGGCGAGAGTTGACGAACGCAAGCGGTCATGTAGCGTACGCGCGTGCTCACAGTCGCGCTGCACAGCCCGCACTGCCGCCACCTTATTCCCCCATATATTATGCTAGCGTGTGCGTGAAATCGCGTGCCGACATGGCGCGCGGCGCGCACGCACACATTCAAACCGAGAGCGGCACGTTTGTATGAAGATGTTTTACTGTATATTTATCTACTGTGCTGCTAGTAAGAATCGCGTTGCGCACTTGCTGTTCAAGCGCTCTCATTCTCTAACTAGACTGCGCAACATAATAATTAACGAAAAATAATATTAAAATGCCTTATTGTCCCATACTGTACTTTAAAAACCATAGTCTGACTAAAAATCTAACTCATGGAGGTGTATCATACATACCACCGAAAAGTATTATTTTCGGATTTATTTTTAATAAAACGAAAAAATAAAATTACGTGAAACATTGCGCAGGATATACAAACAAAACTAGTCCTTAGTTGCATCACTACAAAGTTGATTTTCTTTTCTCGGTTATTAGCTTTTCTGGAATATTCGTTAGTCTACCTATACTTTTGACGCTATCCAAATAGTGCGTGACTTTATCGATAAAATCAATCGATATGTATAATATGTATTACATTGCCTTTTTAAAATATATATTATAGTTTAATAGTTTTTGTTAGTAATATAATACAGATAATTATTAAATTAATAAATATAATAAAATAAAATAAAAATTGTACACTGGACCCTACCCTCTATTGTCATCTCTCTCTATCGCTCAATGGTTTGCTGGAAGAAAACTCAACTTTGAGTTAAGCTCGCCTATGTACATGAACTTTGTTATCCACTTATTTTGTGTTGTTATAGTGTACAATAAAGAATTAAAGAATTAAAGAAAGAATTAAAAATTGTGGTATGATATTTGTGATGTATTTTAAATAAATTTAGTTAAAGAGTTAGGAACAACATAGGGCGTTTGAATTTATACTTAATATTCTTATGTTTAGCAGTGGGCGATGACGATGATTTCAGCTGAGATGATGATAATTGATTTACTATGCAAATAAATATCCTTTTTACTACGTTTAAAAATGGCCTTTAATCATATTAATTTCATAATTTTAATACTATCACACTATTGCATACAATTTTTTTTGCATGATATGTTTTAAATACGTTTTCATACAATCGATACATATTTCGATCGAATAAGGTTACTTCCCTATCTGAGTAGCAGCGAGCGCATTCGCGTCAGTGATACGCCATTCAAATACCAATCTTATTTTTACAAAATCACAGTTCATACTGAATATTATATACTGAACAATGCCATCTAGCGACGAGTGGCAGTACTTGGTAGTCAAAGATGTATTTCTTTCTTGTTTTTGTCAATTTGATTTATAGACTTTTGAAATTAAAGTTGCATTTCGTATAATTTTTTTTTTGCATTTCGTCTACGCCCTGTTTTTGTTTTCAGCCAATCATATTTTTAGGTTTGCAGTAAGAGTAAATTGTAAATGTATGAGTTTGGCGACACCGGTTCTGGAACAAACATTTTCTCAAGCTACTTCCACTGTTTTTACTGTTCCGTGGTCCCAACAATAAATAACAACAATTTACTGAAAAATAAGATGGACAAGAGAAAAAAAAAGGTTTAACACCCAAGTTTGCAACCTTGAAAACCTTGTGCTACCCCCATGGTGCTCGAAAAATTGCGAAATTTTGGCACTTTTTTTAGATTTTTCGAAAAAACTACCCGAATAAAGCGTTTTTCAGTATATTTGCTTATAATATAATAAAGCTAACTAAATATACTACAATTTGAGCTTAACCCCAGTACTCTAGGTTCATTAGTTGCAAAGATACAGTTTGTCAAAGTAGGCATTTTTTTTTTTTAAAGGTAAAAATTTTTCGTTTGCGTGTGGTTTGCGTAATATTCAAAGACACGTACTGGCTAAACTAATAGTCCTAGAAAAAGTATGAGTCAAATTTTTTTATCAAATTTAATTAAGTAGCTTAAATTTGATACCAAAGTAATGCGTCTAGGCTCCATAGTTTTCTCAAAAATTATAAAAATATCGGGTTCGTCTATAAGTACATATAATAAATCTGTAGAAGTTTTTTGTTGTGCGCGCGTCACATAAAATGTATCAAATCGATGTTGATAACTTTTATACATTAAAATTGTGTGTACAGGTCGCGCGGTGAATCAAGATCGCTCGGTGAAAGTAGTGGGGGCAATCGGCGCATATGTACAATTGCGCACAAAAATTCTTAGTATGTTAGGATTTTATTTTTAATTTCGTATGTTTGAACCTTAGTAACATAACTTATAATAACACTAGTTCTTGCTTTTAATTTATCTTGTAAGTAGGTAAATTCAGAAAAATTTAAATGACTAAAATTATAGATAATAATGAAAAAAATAATTTCGTTACTTTCTTTCTTAACCTAACAATTCACGTCGTAAACCATTTTTCTGGCTAGCCGTTTTAAAACTTTATTTTTAACCATTTTTTTTACGACTACGTATTACTAATACGATAACACAAGCTGTACGCAACAGTACCCAAGTACAACAGTATCCAATGAGACGCGAGAACGCAACGCGGGAATTGAAGAGCGACTCTATCTACCAATGACGTGTCGCCGTCGGCGCACACCCGCCCGCACGTCGCCAAATAGACCTTAGAATTGAATACTGCGCATGCCCCTTCCACTTTTGCCGAGCGATCTTGATTCACCGCGCGACCTGTAAGTTGGTATATTACTTAGGCTTTGTTTCATCGCAATCGGTTGACTATATCGAAAGATATACTACATTTATTGACTGTTTTGCGGTATGAAGTACAGACTTTCGCCCTTTTGGAAGTACCACGTTTCATCCAGTCTAGATCAGTTGGGGGAGTGGAGAAGGAAGAATAATGTTTTCTGGAGGTAGAGACGGGTCGGCTTATGGTGTTAGGTCTTCCACATTCTCGTCCTCTTCATCCAGGACGACAGGGTTGATTTATTGTGAATTTATTTCGACATTTATATTGAATTTATTTCGACATTTATAATGAACACGGCTCTGACAATTGAAAGAATGTATTTTGACATTTAAAGAACTTATGACATTTATTAATTTTATCTTCTATGTTAGTGACATTTGTATTTCATCTAATTTGAGTTGTATATCCGATTATTTTTTATTTTTTCAAAATTATAATTCTCTTAAAATTGTTCTATATGAAATTGCTGTGCCCGACAGGGTCCATGTGCACTTATGTAACTACTTTATAAGATCTTATGTAACACATGTGTTATAGCAATAAAGATTGAATTGAATTGAATTGAATTGATGTTGTTGCAATTTCGACCTTTGGCAAATGAAACATAGGATAGAGCACTTGAGCCTGGTCTTTCTGCAAGTGCACATCCTTAATCCAATAAAAAAAAAAAAGAAACTGAAACAAGTGACAGAATTTTACAGTTTTCCGGCACTGCGGTAGAATTAGTTATCTTTGACTTGCTATATCTTCGTAACCAATGGACAAATTTCGCTCAAATTGTAGCAAATTTAGCTATCTTTATAGCTATGTATATCGCACTACGAATTAGAATTATAATAATAAAAATATCGATACGAATCGTAGTGCGATAAGAGTAAGTTTTCGAGTATTGATAAATAATTAAAAATTGAAGAACGCATTTTTTTAACATTTTGACATATACATATTGTTAAAAACACATTTCAAAAGTTTATATGAAGATTCATTGAGTAGCCCTGGATTCCGAGGTATAAATCTTACGGCACTCCACTACAAAGGAGTTGATGAGGGACACGGCTCACATGGCAGAACAACTAACTCCAACAACAACATAATCAAATCAAGCGTCATAACTAGTCAGTGGCAAGAGTCTCACATCATTCTCCTGCATAAAAAAGAGCCTAGAGAAGTCATCGATAACCAAAGTCAGTGCAATATCGGTAGACTGATTTCGCATGTCTACAAGGTGTTTGCAAAAGTGAAAGAAAGAATCACAAAAACCATAGATGAAAAACAACCCGTAGAGCAGGCAGGTTTCAGAAAAAACTAAAGCACAATTGATCTCATTCACACTATTAAATAAATAAGTACTGGAAACAAATAAAGAGTAGCAAAAACCTACTTAGTTTTAATGATTATTTTAAAGCGTTTGACTGACTGAACCATAAATGCATTTGGTCAACTTTAAAAGAGCAAAGAGTGGCCAATGACTACATTGAAACATTTAAAACATCTACGGTATAAGCAAGTGCCGCATAAAACTCGAATCGAAAAGGTGACTTTTTTCCCATTAGCAGAGGTGTTATACAAGGTCTAATACTCTCACTGTCTCCCAAACTATTCACAGCTGTGCTGAAACCATATCAATGGCAGCCTCTTAAATTATCGGAAGTTTGCTGACAATCTCATCTTGCTGGAAGAAGACCCAGGAAAACTACAAACAATGGTACAAACTCTAGCCAATGAGAACATGAAGTAGTCCCGATTGGACCGAGCACCATCGTGTCTTGGGGCAATCGGCGGAGGCGCTCTCTCGCGCCGGGCCCTGGTACAGGCCATGGCACCAAAGCGAGGGAGAATGGGCGGCGGTTGCCTCCTTCTGCGAAGCAGTAATGCTAGTGAAGGAAGCGGCCGCATACGTTAGGGAACAGACTTTCGACACGCCCCAGCAGAGTCCTCGACTTCCACCCACCGTGAACGTGGGCGAACAATAGGTAGCTCTCAGTACGGCCGTCTTCTTTGAGGCGTGGCTGGAAAGACCTCACGGCGTCCTTACCTTCCGCATGACGCAGGTACTCACCGGACATGGTTCGTTCGGGAGTTTCCTGCACCGGATTCATGCGGAAGTGACGCCCGGGTGTCGCCACTGTACGGAACGCCCGGAGGACACGGTGGAGCACACAGTCGAGGTGTGCCCTGCTTGGGCGGAGCATCGCCGTGCCCTCGTGGGGGCGATCGGCGGCGGAGACCTCTCGCGCCGGGCTCTGGTTGAGGCCATGGTCCGGAGCGAGGAGGATTGGCAGGCGGTCGCCGACTTCTGCGAAGCAGTAATGCTCGCAAAGGAGGAGGCCGAACGCATCAGGCAACGGCGTTATCGCCGCCGCCGGGATTCTGATCCCGATTTCCGGCCACCGTAGGCGCGGGCTTGCGGACAGTGAGCAATGGGTAGCTCGCTGTCCGACCGTCCGGTATCTGTCCGGACCAAGCCCAAGTTGTCGACGGCGCGCACTGTTCCCGCGCGCCTCAAGGAGTTGTCAGCAACAGCAGGGACCCAGCCGGGTCGAAGCCTACTGGTGCCAGGGTAATCCGAAAGGGCGCTCGAGCCCCGGTATGAAGGCTAGAAGGAACGGGGTGGGTCTTTTAGTCAGTAAGAGTCTGACACTATCTCCCGCTCCGCCCAAGGGCGGGGGATGTCAATGCATGATTTTTTCCCACCATAAAAAAAAAAAAAAAAAAGTACGGCCGTCTGGTAACCGTCCAAACCAAACCCGAGTCGTCGACGGCGTGTAGTACTCCTCATACGCCACAGATGTCAAACCGTAGGGGCCCAGCAGGGTCGAAGCCTACTGGGGCCATGGGTTGACTTCCGCTAGGGAAACCCGTGATCCTGGAACGCAAGGAAGGAACTTACGTAGGGTATTAGTCAGTGCAATTGTTTTTTTGTATTTTTCTATCTGCTACCCCCACCTTCCCCCCCATTTTTTATCGCGACTGCTTTTTGACAATTTATCGATCTTGATGATTCTTATGTGTTTAGAAGAGTATTTTTACCAGATGATTCCACTTGAAATTGGAGAAAATTTGTTAAAGAACTTTGGAGATAAACCATGGAACATTTCAATAAATAATAGCAAATCTTCTGAGATTGCTGCAATCACAAATAATCTATTGTTAACACCATTTTTTAACGTAACATGATGCCAGTATGTTCTATAAGCGTACCGCAGATGTGTACAGTTCACGCTGATAAACCCTTATTTTTTCACCAATTATGTTCAAATTCGGAATTATTGGGGTTATCAATTCACCCATAACTTTTTTGTTTATGTATCAATATTGATAATTCTTTTTGTGTTGGGTTATGTTACAACTCAGTGACAATCACATTACCTACGTTTCATTTGCCAATTCCAAATATTAAATCCTACAGGCAACTTACCAGAGAACTTGCTCACCGTTTAGTTTTACCTGTACGCCGACTACTAGTCGGCGTTGGGTTGGTTACAAACTACCTACAGGTCATTGGACTTGCTCAGCTGACATTTTCTTAAAGAACACAGTCCTAATGAAAGCCACTTTTCTTGAACTGTCAAAATGAACAAGACCTAGTACTTTTTGTTTTGTATATGTTTTGATAGGTATCATTTTCATCGGGCCACATAGGCTCACTGCACTACTTGATAAAACCAATATATTAGACAGCAGGTAGTATGCTTGATATGATATTTAATACTAGTTTGTTTAAATTGGTCCCTGAAGTGGTAGAGATAATAGCATTAGACATGTAACATCAATTATAAAATTAACATCAACCTTAAAACATGACATATAAAAGAATATCAATACTTTCTGAATTAACACATTTATGTTGTGTAAAGTAGGAATTTAAATGTGAGTAACTTAAAAATTTAATTTAGTTGTTTCAAAGCACAGCATGTTCGATTAAACATTCTTTTATTAATTCATTAAACATTTCTTGCATGATAATTCATATTCTTATATGAAAATGATTTTTAGTTCACCCATCTAATAAGTATTTCAAAGCTAACTAACTCAATTCTACACTTTATCTAAATTGATTAGGGCTACTTACATTTGTTTCCTATGAAATTATTGAGAAGGCTTGATTTTCCTGTACCAGCGCTCCCAATTACCAAAAATTTGAACAGATATTCTGCAATTTAAAGGTTAATTTGTAATATATACCTGAAAATACACAAACAAGAAGATAGCAACAAAATACCATACCGTATGATTCAGACATCGTGTATGTTCAAGGTAATAAACACTATGATGTTTTCGTTCTAGTATACACTATTTTATAATTTACACGTTTATTAACTGAAATGTTATCAACAGATAATAGAATAACTGCGAAATTTCCTAATAATTCTGCTTTCACAACATACAATTTACTATTTGTCACTGTTGTACATACACACAGAGTACATTTTTATTTCGTATATGAATGAACGAACGTGAATGAAATGAATGAAACTTCAATACTTTAAATGTAAAAAAGACTGCAGATTTATGGGGTAATTCTGTGGACGTTGTTAAGTCTGTAATCCACATTGTAGCTCCTTCTTTAGCTTTTATTTTTAATAATTGTATTGATCGCGGTGAGTTTCCTGACCTAATGAAAAATAGTAAAATAATACCATTGTTCAAAACCGGTAGTACATCGGACCCCACAAATTACAGACCTATTTCAGTACTACCGACCTTTAGTAAAATATTTGAAAAGCTCATTCTACAGCAATTACAGAGATTTTTTAATAGACATAAATTGTTGCATAACAAACAGTTCGGTTTTACAAGGGGTCGTTCAACAACCGATGCTGGTGTTGAACTTTTAGGACATATTTATAATGCATGGGAAGATAAATGCGATGCCTTGGGCATTTTTTGCGATTTGTCCAAGGCCTTCGATTGCGTTCCCCATGAAACATTAATCAGGAAACTACACCATTACGGGATCCGGAACTCCTCCCTGGATCTTCTTACATCATATCTGAGTGAAAGGATTCAGAGAGTAGACGTAAACGGACAAAGATCTCCCGGATCTATTGTAAAAATGGGTGTCCCCCAGGGCTCAATTCTTGGCCCATTTTTGTTTCTAATTTACATAAACGACTTACCTTACCTCATAGAAGACAATCATAATATAGTGTTGTTTGCAGACGACACTTCACTTTTGTTTAAACTTAAACGTCAGCAGCAGGTTACTGACGATATAAATATAGCTCTTTCAAAAATAGTACACTGGTTTAATGTAAATAACCTGCTTCTTAATGAAAAAAAAACCAAATGTATTAAGTTTACCATGCCTCATGTTAGGCAAGTAGAAACCAGTGTGCTAATAAAAGGTAAAGAGTTGAGTCCTGAAGATACTACAGTGTTCTTGGGCATTACTCTAGACGCTAAGCTTCAGTGGGGCCCACATATAGACAAATTGTCGAAAAAACTTAGTTCAGCAGCATATGCTGTAAGACAAATTCGAAATTTAACTGATTTAGAGACAGCCCGTTTAGTTTACTTTAGCTATTTTCATAGTGTCATGTCGTACGGTATTTTATTATGGGGAAATGCCGCCGATATACAGACAATTTTCGTTTTGCAGAAAAGGGCTATTCGTTCAATTTATAAATTGAGTCCCAGATACTCCCTCAGAGATAAATTTAAAGAAATTAATGTAATGACTGTGCCTTCACAGTATATTTACGAGAATATTTTGTATGCCCATAAAAATATAGACATGTTTAAAAAATACAGTGATATTCATAATTTTAATACAAGAAACAAACATAAATTTGTAGTTCCTGCAACCAGGCTCAAAAAAATAGGGGGCTCATTTAGATGCCAATGTATACACTTCTATAATAAACTTCCTAGTCATATTCAACAACTAAGCCTTAATAAGTTCAAATCATTTGTAAAACGAAAACTTTGTCAAAAGGCTTTTTACACTGTAAAGGACTATATTAAGGACGACAAGGCTTGGGATTGACCTGCTCCAGTACCTACTACAACTGTTGATATTTTTATTTTTCTTCTTTTTGTATTTTTTTTTAATTATTTTTATTTTCAAATGTGCTTTTTCTTTTTATTTTATTTATTTTTTTACAATTTGACATTCGAGATTATTTTTATTTTACAAATTGACGTGTATACATTTTAAGTACTTAAAGTATTTTTTATTTTTTTCTCTTTGACATAAATATTTACTTTGCTAAATATTTTGTAAACTATCAATTTCCTTAGATTATTGTAAATGTGAGGACTATGTTGATTGCTTTTTCTTTTCTTTTCAGTAATTTTAACGTATGTCTGGCAATTTGAGTATTTTCTGCGGCCTACCCAAATGTCCTTTCTTTGGTATTGTTCGTCAGGTCGTGGAGCTCCTTAGTAGTCCTAAGTTGAGCTTTTCGAATACTGACAAATGCTTACACTGATTGGACAGGTCCACTCAAATCTGTATGGTTCTTTCTTCAAAAGACCATCTCAGACAAATCTGCATGGTTCTCATATGATTTGACCAATACATATTTACTGTATGGACTTTAAAAGAGACTTTGACCCCTGAGTTTGTTTCGGTGTTTCTTCTCAGGGTAGTCAGATAGGAAACACCGGCCTCATCTAGCATATACTGACGAAAAAAAATATTGACGTGTAAAAGTGTTTTTTAAACCTATTTACAAAATAAATATCATTTATCATTATCATTTATCATAATGAACTTTTCTTTTTTTTATCCCCGTGCGAAGGGTTTTAATCAGTTTTAATTTTTCGGCCATTACGCCGATACTGTACTTTTTTTAGGACGAAAGTCAGACTCGATTTTCGGTTCCTTGAAATTTTTAGAGTCTGTGCGGAAAGTAAACCATCGTGGGTTTTGAGGGCGCTGCTGTATATAAATATCGTTTTTGTTATGTAAGCAACATTGTGACGTCATTATAGTGCGACTGTTAAATCTTGATATTTTGAAACTATGTTAGACTAACTTCTGCCAGCGGCTTCACCCTATAATAAAAATTATCCTATTAGCTGAATTTGCTCACCTAATGAAACTGCAAAGTTATAGCTTATGTGCTATATTATTGCAATGTTTATGATTAAGTTCATCTGTCTAGTAGTTTTTGCGCGACACATCCATACATACGAGTACCTCCATCCATCTTCACAAACTTTCGCATTTATAATATTAGTAGCCTATTTATTGAACTTGCTTAGCAAAAATATAGGTTATAAGCTATATTATTGCAACGTTTATCATTAAATTCATCCGTTTATAAGTTTTTGCGTAATGACGTTAATTGTGGCGACACCTGGGGGAGGCCTATGTCGAACAGTGGACGTCTTTCGATTGTAATGATGATAAACATTTAAATGCAAACACGAACCGGTGAAGGAAAATACCGTGAAGAAACTGCTGTACTGCCTGTCGAGGTAGGTTCCACCAACGACCACTTACCCAGTTCCAATGAAAATGGTTCTATCACTTTGACTGGGATCGGTCTATTATCACTGACTGGAATATTGTAGCTAGCAGCATGTTTATGTTTACCCTAGTTAAGTATAAAGGTAAAAATGGGACATTCTACCACTTTCTCGTTGTCTTCCTCAGTACATTTTTCCCTTTTGCTAATCAGAAAGAAAGAAAGAAAAGAAAGAAAGAAAGAAAAGTATTTATTTTGGCGCAAAAAAACATTGTAGACAACAAAAACTTAAGACAAACACAAAACAAAAAAAAAAAAAAAAAAGTAACATTGTCTGTCACACGTTTGCGCCAAAAAAGGTCCAGTTCAGCGAAATGCCAGACAACTACGAGGTAGTTGTCTGACGCTGGTTTTCAACTGAACCTTATTTGGAGTGAACAGATAAAAAGAAATTTATAAATAGTGTCAACACTACATTGTATTAGGGTTACATTATTGTGAAAATAAAACATAATACGTGATAAAACAGTAAATAAGTGAAAAATATGTGTTCAGTGTACAAAAAATAACATAAAACATAACAGAAACCGGTTTGAAGCGATTTAGCCTCAATCAACACAACACCATAACTACACGCAGTGCAGCGACGCATAAGTCCACTACGCCCGGGGGGGCCGAGCGCAACGGACGATTTGCAAACAGCGTAAAAAATTTCAAGGAAAACCTTGTACCAATCTCGGGTACTTCGAAAACAAAAAATAATACTTAATAGAAAACCACCCGAAAGTAAAGCAAGTATTTATAAAATAACGTTATCACTGAAAAGATTTATAGTGTCTTAGCAGAAGGAAGTGAAAAAGATAGATTATGTATATTGGCTGAAAGGTGAGTGTCGCTTGTTTACAGTAATGACTATATATATATAATCAATGAAAAATATGAACTTAATGACTATGAAAATAAAGTGTACTTTATTTTCATAGTCATTAAGTTCTTCTTCAGAATTTGTAATGTTGCTTCGTAAAAAATCTATTTAGCCTGTAAGGGACCATCTAGCATATAAGATCCTTGGGATCACTTGGTTGTCCGTCTGTTTATCTGTTAAGACCCTTTAACTCGAGAACGCTTGGAGGTATTGAGTTAAAATTAAAACCATACACTCAAGTCTGCGGTCTTTTGAAGTTGTGAAAAAATCAGACTTCTGAGTTAACGAAAAAAAAAGATACGGCTGTTTATGCCGCAAAAAAACATATATTTCGATACTCAAGGGAATCAAAGTTCATAGGGTGAATCTCGTTGACCTAGAATCCTGAAATTTGGCATAAATCAAAGTCTCATAGAACAAGTACAGGGAAAAATCTGAAAATTGTAGTTTGTAGATCCGGCACAAAAAAAAAATTGTTTGCTATTCGGAAAAATCTTCGTAACTCAATTCGGGAATTGATTTCATAGGTAAAATTGTACAGAATCTTCAGTGCGCGAGTCCGACTCGCACTTGCTCTTTTTTATTTTAGTTACTGTATCCTTACTCAAGCCTGAAAAAAAATATTCTAAGTTAATCGAAATGCATTATAAATTTAAAGTATCAATACTCTTTATACTAGCCATCGAAAATATTGACCAAAACAAAATAAACAAATATCGTCATGTTTAAATGAATTTCCGTTTAATTTATATATATTTGGAGATAACAGGGACAGGAGTTCACCTAGGAAGTCTAAAAACATTAAAATAAAAGTGTTACGTACCAAAAACACAGCATACCAATGTTTCCCAAGTTCGTGACTTTGTTTTGATCAATAATGGTGTGATTTGCCATTTGTTATCTTTGGCAAAACTGTAATATATTAAATACTAGCTGCTGCCCGCGACATCGTCTGCGTGAAGGCTCTACAGCACCAAAAATACCTAAGATGCCAGTGTCGCTATATTATTATAAGTAAACAACTTTTAAAATAGCATTAAAATATAAGTTTTTTTTTGCAAACGAAGCAAGTGAAGAGAGTTATATGGGAATCCTGCTGAGTTCAGTCATAAGATGAGACTGAATGAAATAGAGAAAATAATGCAGGAATACATTCCAGGACACAAAAGAGTAAAAATACGTACAAAGGTATCATACCTTACAACACTTCCATATAAATTACGTTGGTAGTTATGCTGCCAGGAGCGAAAATGTAAAAAGAGTCAGTACTGGTGACGCGGGAGCAAGCGATGTACAGTTGCCCGTGTGAGAAGCAATTCGTCCTGAGGTCGACACCCTTGCCTTCAGTGTCTGCCCCTGTGACTTATTGATGGTCATCGCGAAGCAAACAGTCACGGGGAACTGTACGCGCTTGAACTGGAACGGGAAGTGGTGAGGTATGAGGGGAATACGTGGTATAAATACTGGCTCGTCGACGCCACGACCCGTAAGAATTTCCGCCTCAATGGTGTGTCTGTGGAGCGAGATGACTTTAAGGCGGGTCCCGTTACACAACTTCGGAGGAGATAGGATCCGAAGAAGCATAATCGGGACACCGACCTTCAGCTTGATGGTATGCGCTGGAAGTCCACTTGCTGACAGGGAGTTCAGAAATTCCAGGGGATAATGTGTGGCGTCATCTTGCTCGACAACAGTGTTTATCGAGGTCTAGACCACTTCATTCCCCTCAATTTCCGAGAGAATGCATTCGTTATTTGCTGCAGCCTGATCATTTTTGGGCGTCGGCGTTATCGCTCACACACCCAAGAAGCTGGTGCGGTATACGACTGATGTCCCCGTACACACAGCAAATGAGTTCTTCTAAGCTGGATACCACTCTACCGAGAGACTCTGGAAGCACCACCTGTCAGAGTGCCTTCGCCAAGACTTAGAAGGACATCGAAGAATTCTTGCAATGCACGTGCATTGCCGCCGAGCCGAGCTCTCATATTAATGGTCAAGCGAAGCGTACGAACTCGTGACCACAACGAAGATCATTTCAACGAAGCATTCACCTCGTCAGCCCTCGATCCCCGCGTCACCACGGAAAGTGTTTGCCGGAAATCGCCACTGAACAGAACTGTGACACCACCCATCAAATGTTCGTTCCTGTGGATGTCCTGCAGGGTTCTGTCCACGGCCTCAACTGCCTTCCTATTGGCCATCGTACACTCATCCCATACAATCAGAGAGCAATCCTTGAGCACGTGTCGCTTATCGCTGTTACGTGACACACCACAAACAGGCGTTTCGGCGCTCTCTAAATCGATGGGAATTTTAAACATGGCATGTGCTGTCTTGCCACCCGGAAGCAGTATGGCAGCGATTCCCGACGACGCTACAGCAATAGCAATTTTGCCTTGCCTCCTGACCTCTGCAAGTATGCCAGTGGTAACAAATGTTTTTCCTGTTCTATCAGGAGCATCCAAGAAAAACATTTTACCTTGGTTTTGCCCAACGCTCTCAAGGACGGTGTCATTTGTTTTTGCTCTGAAGAGAACACGGTGACATGGTCATTTCGTATGGTGGTCATTTCGCCCGGCTCGTAATTTGTCTCAGCGTTATACTCCCGATTTCCACGGCCTTGATGCGGTGATGATTGGGGAGCTGGTAACCCATATTCGATCAGCGGATTGCCGCCCATAGAAATGACCACATCTTGAAGTGAACTGAGACAGGTGTTCAGCACGCGTTCATCAATACTTCGACTTCGTCTCCAGTAGCACGCCTCAAAGCTCGTAGAAAATCTTCAGACAGATGATGGGTTCGCGACTCCACAAAACACCAAGATGACGGCAAAAAGATGACGCATGCGGCTGGGACTATCACTGACGCTCGCCTCCGCAAGGATCCCAATTTTGGTCACCGTCGAGAAGGTGACGTGCTACGCAAGCTGCGTGGTAAGTGGGATACTCCACGCCATCAAATGTCCTCAGAAAGGCGAAAGACATTGGGCCTCGGACAGTGTGAAGTAACAACCGCAGAAAATAGCATTCGCCATTATTCGGATGCACGGTATAAACCCTACCCAATGCGGCGTCCTTGAAAATTCCCGGAAAACCTTCCACAGCACCTCCTCGTCGATGTCGGTTAAATATACCCCTTTGTTTGTCGTACGTGTAATATGAAGGCACCTCGTCATACGTAAGGGATCTCGCAAACTGGTCGACTTCACAGAGCTGGAAAAATGTCACCATGTAATACTTAACACCGCATTTTTTTTTTAATAGTCTTCCTCAACTCTACTCAAGTTTTTCAGGGTTTTGTTGGAACTTGAATTTGTCAAAACGAACTATGTAT
This sequence comes from Mythimna ferrago, assembly GCA_910589285.2. Lineage (NCBI taxonomy): Eukaryota > Metazoa > Arthropoda > Insecta > Lepidoptera > Noctuidae > Mythimna > Mythimna ferrago. The sequence continues at coordinate 15,322,151 of OU342684.1, read as the reverse complement.
ATGATACAACTTTTATGAAGAAAATGCACATCACATCACCATCTATGAATTTTAAGAATAACTAACTACATGATCAAATTTAAATTATTAATTTCCAAAAAGTGTTAACATGTAACTTGATTTGATTTTTATGAATTCTCATAGATGGCGCTGCTTCAAAATTGTCTTTTTACTACTAACATTCAACTATGTTTCTCTGCTCAAGTTAAATGGCGTAGTTTTTGGTGTAAAGCTAGATAATAGCATGGCTTACTCAAAAACAACATTTAAATATGCATCGTTAGATTACACGCTGTCACAGAATGCTTAAGAAAAATAAAGATTCACAGCTCCTCCCCCGTAGGTGATAGCGTGATAATATGTAGCCTATATGTTGACCCGACCTCTTAGTAATATTCATGCAAAATTTGAAATAAATCCATGCAGTACTTTTTGAGTTTAGCCCGGACATACATACAGACAAACAGACAAACAGATAAACAGACAAACAGACAAACAGACAAAAATTCTAAAAACTATATTTTTGGCTTCGATATCGATTGTAGATCACGCCCCAAGTATTCTTTTTAAAAAATATTCTATGTACAGTTTTGACTTTCCTACGATTTTATTATATGTATAGATTATTTCCTTTGCAGCTCAGTGAAATTTTTTATCACATTTCTGAAGATTTCAATTAAAAATCACAATAAAATAACATAATAAACAAACTCCCTGTCAACATGATATGACGTTTGGCATTTGACGGATGGCTGGGTTGGGTTGCTACTTAAAATCTTTAATATTGTTTTCACTTTACGCCACGACGGTTCTTTTATCGCACAGACAATAGCGTCCCCGCACACGGGCCACAAAAAAAAGCAAAATGCGGCTGCAAAAAAGTGGCTTTTTTTTGTGACCCGTGTGCGGGGACACTAAGATTTCGATGTGTGTGATAGGCTATGCTATGCCTCTGAAGAAGTTTATGTGAGCAGACATTTACTGCATTATAGGTATTCTTTAAAGTGGACTGCTGTAGGCTAATGACGATGATGAATGGCACATTCTCTACTTGGGTCGGGCGACGACGGTCGAAGCGAAGCTGATGGCTGCCTTCTGAGATTTGGGTTTACATTTGCAAACCCAGCGTGTTGTACTATGGCGATAACTCTTAGGCATCGTCCTAATAGAACGCGAATGCGCGATCATCGTAGGTTCGCGCGAATTTTACTCGTACGAACGCGCGATCAAACATATTGAACTCGAATAGGTGCCCTAACTGACAATCGCAAGACGCTGTCGCGCGACTAAAATGTTTGTAAATCTATTCGCGCGAACTTAGTTCGTACGAACGCGCGATCAAACATATTGAATTCAAATAGGACTCCTAATTGAAATTCGCGCGATAATTGTAAAATAAAATATTGTCTATTGTGACGTCATCCAAACATTTCCCGACAACAAAAATTGAGCGTGACTGACATCCATGGTTGTTGGTATTGACCGTGCCACTGCCCCAGACCACGGTAGCTTGCTGAGCGAGCGAACGTGGTCTAGGGCAGGCGAGCGAGCCTCGCTCGCCTCGTCAATTCGCGCGATGATTAATAGAACACCCAGTTTTTGCCATCGCGCGAACACGCGATGGTTGCATCGCTTACTCGCGCGATGATCGCGTATTCGCGTTCTATTAGGACGATGCCTTAACTAACGCTACGTCCTAGGTAGGCGGTTCAAAGCGAACGCGATTATGAAGCGGTGACACGCGAATTCAATGCGATGCGGTGCGACGCGGCGGCTATGTCCTACGTGCACGCGAATTTTCTAAAAACACGACACCGCATCCAGTTCGCGCGAAAATATCAAGCCAACTGATCGCGTTCGCTTCATTTCGCGCCGCTCCGCACCGCAGTACCGCACCCTACGTGCGTTTGGTTACTTATGCCACTTCATTACGTTTCGATTGTTTGTTGTTTTCCCGCCGCGCCGCGCCGCTTCGCGTTTGCGTCTAGACCGCTCACGCAGGACGCCGCGTTAGAGCAAATGCTCTACTAATTTCGAATACGTAATGCGCATGTTCATCAGACGGAATAAATGCTATTCTAATTGAACGCACACTTTAAATTACTGTCAAGTTTCAACTGACACTATTGACAGTGACAAAACATAATCCTAAGACATTGATTGAAATTGAAATATTCCAAACGAAATTTTCCGAAACTGGCTGCAAACTGCGACTGAACAAAAATAAATTTACCCTTTTTAAATTCTTTGTAAAATGCTATGTTCTTTGCGTCACGTACGTTGCTTTTGAATTGATATTATTTAATTTGTAAGTGCTCGTTTATAGAAATTCACTTTTTACTTTCAGCGAGTTCTGGGAGCGGTTGCTCCTAGGATATTTTTACCAAGAGACAACCAAGTCCGAACGTTTTGGGAGTATGTAAATATGAGTTTTAATAGGCCAGATGTCGATCGCATTAAACAATTCGGCCCAGATCGTACATGTGCTGAATGGGTACTGCGAAATGGTGGCAAAGTAGTCTGGGACGGTGGAAGAAAATTGGCTGATTACAACATGTTACCTCCAGAAAAACAGACAGTTCCTAAATTAATAGAAATTGATGGCACAGATTCGTCTATTTCACATTATGGATTCCCACATCTAAGTAGGTAATGCCGTTGAAGTTCATAGCAGATATTTTTTTATTAATTGTCTTATCTCACCCAATGAACTTGTGCAAAATTTATATAACATCTAAAATCAATATAAAATTTTCCGAAATATCTATGTATTCTTCAGGTACAATATTCCTTTTACAAAAGTAAGTACTTAATGATAAATAACATCAATATGCTTTATGACCAGTTTTCAACCGATTTATTTTTAGTTGGGTGCACAAAGCTGAGCAAAATTATCCTTCACAATGCCAGCTATATTGATGACAGAGCTCTAAAGGGTCTCTCCTATGGACGTGATGTAATCACGCATCTCCAAGTTTCCAAGTGTATGAATGTCACAGATGCAGGATTAAAAGAACTAAAAATGCTTCATAAGCTTGAAACCTTATTGTTGTTTCAACTGGAGAGTGTTAAACATTTAGAAGAATGTAAGCTTATTCTACAGCAGCATTTGCCCAAGTGTAAAGTACTAGGTTCTAAAGGTAGGCAAGGCAATAAATGATAAACATTGAATATCATCACATATTTGGGATTTTTTATTTCTTTATAACCAATTTTTTTTTTTCAGATGGTGTTGAAGTAAATGCAAACACACAATGAAAATACAACTCCTAATCATAAATTGTTTTACATAAAATGTAAATTAAATATGTAATTTGTAATTTTTCAGATGGTGTTGAAGTAAATGCAAACACACAATGAAAATACAACTCATAATCATAAATTGTTTTACATAAAATGTAAATTAAATATGTATATAAAATCTTAATTTTTGAAATTTGTTAACATTAGACACTATAAATACAAACTTGAACATTGAGGTAGTATTTAATTATTACAAAGCCAGGTGACAACATTTCTGTACCTCAGAGGTAAACAATAGTAACTCCACTTTTTTGAAAATATGTTTTTTGGCACTGTTAAAATCGTAAAAACCAGTTCTACGTAATGGTATAAGACATCAAGTCCTACGACATCTAGAAAGAGAAATATCCAATCGTATGTGACAAAAACATATCGGGTATAAGACTTAAAATGATGATAAGATTGTTTACTCCCCAGCTTTACGCGCACTTAATGTTGTTCTAAACTTTATTGTAATTATGTGTAATACATAATAATTCCATCTAATAATTATAAAAAATACAATTGAGTTTGTTTCAATATCTTTAAAGCAATTATGTTAAAAATACATTTAACCCGTTGTGTCTAAACGTGGATCCACGCGAGACGCAATGGCCTTTTAATTGTGTCTGTAATTACGGCACACGAGAGGTTAAAGTTACTATCCGCGCGTTTTTGCCTTCCTGTAAAATTTACTTTTTGGCATATACTGTTGTTTACCTCTGAGGTACAGATTTGTTAATAAACACTATTCATTAGACCCCAAGTGAACGCCAAAGTTCGCACATCTATTGTCTTGCTATTGTGTCTCAAATTGACGGTATCTGAATTTCAGATACCATCAATTTGAGAACCTGTTTAACCTTTCAGAATCTGTTTACAAATAGTGTTTCACAATGTTTCCTCATTTCTGGAAAACAGTTTACACACACATGACATATTATTCAATTTTGCAGCAATGTCTGCCCAAAAATCATTATTTTTTTTAAATTTATCTTTATAATCTTTACTTGAAAAATCCCAAAGTACATCATAATACATTATTATTATTATTACTTAGCCCACACTGTCCCACTGCTTGGCAAAGGCCTCCCTCCACTCCTTCCAACGATCACGGTTCCTCGCTTTCTCATTCCAGTTCTTAAGGAAGCCATCCAGGTCATCCCATCTCCTTCGTGGTCTGCCTCGGCCCCGCATTGCTGTGTCCGGGCACCAATCCAGCGTTTTACGCGCCCACAGCTCGCACACACATCATAATACATAATAAGTACAAATAATTTATCATGATGTTGATAAAGCTCTATGAGCACCGAAACTTACTTTTTGGACCACACTACATCCATGTTTGCTATGTATCATCTTGCTCTCCCTTCGAAGTGGGGAGCACCGCAACAATGGTTCTTAAGGACCTATTACACTGCGCTGAATATCGCGTGCGATATTCCGACTCGTACTATTTTTCATTCATAGAAAGACAGTCTAACCCTTATTACACTACGCGATACGTCGAACCATAGACTAGACTGTCTTTCTATGAATGAAAAATAGTACGATCGCACGCGATATTCAGCGCAGTGTAATAGGTCCTTTACAGTTACCGGCGCGATATTCAGCGCTCGGCGTCAGAGTGGGGATCGCTTTGCGCATTCTATACATTGTCGAGCCAATCGTCGTCGTTGTTACATACATGCAACAAGCACAGGGAACGAATCAGGAGTGACGTCTTTGACGCGATGGCGCGGCGAGCCAATCACTGACATTTCCCACCCCCGCGTCTCACGTCGCACCATAAGGAGACCGAATATTTGACTTCTAACTTGAAGCCAGCGCTCAAGATCCGTGCCGATAACTATAAACAATGTTTATAGTTACATCACCTTTGTTTATAAACTGTTTCGAGATATGATGAAACATTGTAAAACACTGTTTATAAACTGTATTTAATAACAAATGTTGCCTGATGAACACCCGGCTTTAATCTCCTATTATTTAATTCCTTTACCCACTGCTTCATTGACATTGTTGTATCCATCACGTTCAAGGAGTTCAGCTAATTCATTTTTTATTTTTGAGACAACTGGTGGTCCATGATAAATCAAAGCAGTGTATATTTGTACAGCACTTGCTCCTGCCAAAATCTTATCATAGGCATCCTGACCTGTGAATACTCCTCCTACTCCTACAATGGGAACTTTGCCTGAAACAATAAAGATTAATTTATTTATATTAAAAAAGTTGGTGAGATAGAACAACTATATTAACATTATAAACCCACTAGCAGCCCACCCCTGCTTAAATAATGACTATATCACAATTATCATAGGTAATGTACCTTTGGTCATTTTATACATTTGCTTAATCATTTCTGTGGATTTAACAGTAAGTGGTTTTCCACTCAAGCCTCCTGCTTCATTCGGAAACTGAGTATTCTGCAGTTGAGGTCTATCAATTGTAGTATTTGAGATAATCAGACCATCCACTTTGCTTTCTTTCTTCAAGATTACTGAAACAATCTCATTCATTTCCTCATTGCTTAGATCTGGAGCAAGTTTTAGAAGTAGTGGAGGATTATTATCAGTCTTTATAGCATTTCTTGCCTTATTAAGCTCTTTTAGAAGTTGGTACAGTTCCTCTTTCTTCTGTAGCGACCTTAGTCCTGGAGTATTAGGACTGTAAAAAAAAAAGTTGACAAGTTACAAATTCCAAGCAATTTAGAGAGATATATTACATGTTTAGGTATTATCAAATGCATATGTACCTGCTTATATTTATAACAAAATAATCAGCTACATTTGAGAACTTTTTGATTCCTAAAACATAATCCTCAATAGGATTGTCAGACAACTTATTTTTTCCTAAATTGATCCCCAATAATCCTTTATCCAACAGTGACTTTTCTATCATGTCTATTTTTTTGTAAACTTCATCATGTCCTTCACTATTGAAGCCATATCTATTAATAACTGCCTTATCTTCAGGTAAACGAAAAACTCTTGGTTTAGGATTTCCAGCCTGTGCTTCTGGTGTGACTGAGCCAATTTCCACAATTGAGAAACCTAATTTTCTCAAACCTATTATAGCATCACCATGTTTATCGAAACCAGCTGCTATTCCGATTGGATTTTTTAATTCATAATCAAGGAATTTTGTTTTCTGAAAAGTTTTAATTTCATAATTTTACAGGTTGAAAAATAATTATTATATTAACCAATAATTATAATATGTAATTACCAATACTTGCGGATCATCAGCTTTTGCAGGAGGAAAGAATCCATATTTTATAGCTGCCACTCCAATTTTGTGCGCCCACTCAGGGTTAAGATATTGACTCAGTGGTTGCAAAACGTTAGTATAATAACCATCAAAATCTTTTTTATAGTATATAAACTGATAAGCTAATGATCCCCCAATAGTTACAGAACATAAAGATTTGAGTTTTTTCTGAAATTAATTGAATTATTGAGATAAATTTAGTTCAAAAATTATAGTGGTACAATTGCCAAAACGGATCTTGAGCGCTCGGCGTCAGAGTGGGAATCGCTTTGCGCATTCCATACATTGGCGAGCCAATCGTCGTCGGTGTTACATACATGCAGCAGCGCAGGGAGCGAATCATGAGTGACGTCTATGACACGATGGCGTGGCGAGCCAATCACTGACAGTCCCCGCCCCCGCGTCTCACTTCGCACCACTAAAGAGACCGAATATTTGACTTCTGCGCAACTTGAAGCCAGCGCTCAAGATCCGTGGCGGCAATTGTAAAGCAAAATGTTATAGGTTACTTACCATTGCTTCTTTCTTGCTTGCCATCTTATATATACCTTTTGAGTATACTAATATTAACTACTACAAACTTTGTTACCTAAGGAGTAGAAAGTCAATTAATCTGCATAGTAAATAAAGTGGAGCAAATGATTCGCGATGGTGCGATGCGATGCGATGTCATGCGATGTGTTGCAAAGAGCATGCAAGCATCGAGCATGTATAAATATAAAGTATATTATGGTATATTTTAGGTGTTGTTTTAAAATTAGTTCCGTCAGTGTCAAAGTCAGTATATTATTCCTTTCTAGATCTGGCCAGGCCACGCAGTCTTTTAAGCTTTGATGCGTCGTCAATACAAACGCCCTAGATTGAATCAAAACCAGCCCTAGGTAGGCGTGGGCGTTGAATGAACGAACGGTTTTTGTAGACTGTTTTCTTGCCGTCAACTGTTCGACTGGTTTACAGTTAACGAATAAACCTGTTTACGCATGAACGACATTGTAAGCATCAACTTGGTTTCGCATTCTAGTCGACGATATACGACGAAACGGAACAACTGAATGGAACGACTCAACGACTCGACTGAACGAGTGATTACGAAACGCTATTCAGTCTACAATGTAAACTAGTCGAAAATTAAACTGTTTTATGAACTAGTTCAACGTGAACGTAAACCAGTCTCGTTTCGTCGACTGTAAAAACGTCGACGACCCACCACTAGCCCTAGGGGGGCAAGTTACAACCATATCGTGTTGAATTTAGGAGTGAGGCATATTTATTGTAACAGATAGAAGTAACAGATATTTACAAATAACTAATAACAATTGTTACTATCAACTTATTTTATCTGCTATTTTAATAACAGACCCTCGAACACTGTTACCGCGGCTGTTACTGTTATTCATTGTAACAGTCCCTACACAAACAGACTGTTAGTTGTTACTGGTTGTTACCAGATACTCAATAAATAATAGGTGTGTCTCTTTTCCTCGTTAAAGAATGGCCTTTGCGAAAAAGAGACACACCTATTATTTATTTCGGAACATGTTTACTTCTCACTCTTACTAAAGCGGTTAAACTACGCTAAAAAGAGAAGCTGCTAGTATTTATTAATCCTAAAATATAGTTGATGGTCTTGCAAGACCAAAAAGAAACGAAAAAGTGACTCCTAAATTTAGCTGTATTACCTGTTACGTGGCCTGTTACTGACCAGAGACCATAGTAAAAAAAAAATATTTTCTATAAGGCAATTTTAGATTTAGTTTAAAAAAATAGGTCCATATTAAATAGTAAATTGTTTTAAACCAGCCAACCGAAACGCAAAGCGAACGCAATAAAGAATTGAATTGAAAGCTTTAAACTAGTCAAATATTGATTGTATAATCGTATCTATCTTTAATGTAATTAATATCTTTGGTTTAACGGAATTAATTAAAAAAAAAAACCAGTTATTTACGAGTTTTTTTGGCCAACCAGTATACAAATCAAGTAAGAGTAATTTGCCAAAGTTGGTAAGTTTTAACACAAATAGTATTATTTATATAATAATATTTTTTTAGATTTGCGAGGCAACCAAAAACAATAACATTGATTGTGTTAGGACTTCCTTGTCTTTGGTTTGACATTTGATTGGGATTGGTTGTAAAATGTTTCAAGTATTTACGACTTTAAAATTATGTATAAAAAGATGACTTTCAATTGAAAGTTATTTAGCTAATTTGTTTGTTTTATTTAAAATTTTGAATTTGAAAATTTGAGTTTTCCTTCTTTCATTACGATTGCGAACGAAAGTGGTGAATCGTTATAATAAAATTTTCGTAAAGATTTCTCTGTTTCTCAGTGTTTGTTTACGGCGTATTAAGTGATAAAATAAATTGAACACTTTTAAATGTGCCAGTTTCAGAATTGTGTAGTAAACTGACAATCCTAAGCCTGTAATATAGTATGAAGCAAAGTGTTCAGGGGGCCGATCGCGCTAATTTCAAACGTTTACGACAAAGTTACGGTTCGATTGCGGCAATGGTTAGGTTTCGATTCAGCTGATCGGGTTTTTGGTATCGCGCTAAAAGTTCAAACGTTCACGAACGTAAACCAAAGTTGGACCGTTGCGTAACATCAATCGTTAGTGATGCCCTTTTAGTTTGTGAATATCCGAGCGTTTAGTAATAAATTTTGACGTGTACACCTCTAGTTTTGACAGCTGAAAGTGCGGTATGTACTTGAACTTTTGAAGAGGTTAGCAAGATTTTACGTAAATAAACATTCAGACTTACTGATGGTGCAGTTTCTGGAGCTTATCAGACCTTGCTCTTGGACGAGTGACGAGAGACGACGAGCTATGTTATGTGATAATGTTTACGTTTGAAAATATAATTAAAATAAAATGACGAGGCGTTAGGAATACAAATAGCCTTTATTCACAAACAGTTCGAAAAATGGTATTGAATATAGAATAATAATTAAGGGGAATAACATACAGGTTTACACAATAAGTGCAGCCTTAAAACAAAACAATAATAATGATCTAATCTGTCTGTACCTCAAGTGTCTTATGATTTAAATTATTTTATTGTTTATGTTCATATTTGCTAAGAATACTTATATATAAAACACATAAGAACTATTTAAAAACCATTTCAATGATAAACAAACTTAAAACTAATTAACCTACACCAGCCACTAAGTGTCATCATAACACAAATTTTGAAACCATGTTGATATAACATTTTTACAATGCACTTTTTTAATGCATACATGGACAACAATAGGATAGTATGTTATTTTAAAAGTAGAATTAATTAAGATAATTGGTTTCTCCTATTAGTCCATTAACGTTGAATGAGCGCCCACTGTTCTGCTCCAACTCGCTAAGAGCATGAGTGCCCCGTCACTGCTCTTGCCTGACACCATGACCAACGCCCTCTGTCAGCTGTCGCTCACGAGCTGCTTCTTCTGCTGTTAGGGGTGTGTAGGGGATATAAGCCTTGTGTGCTATATTATGCAGAACACAGCATGCATTCACTATTCTGACAGCAGTTACTGGAGTGTAATGCAGCTGACTATCAACCAATAAGCACCTGCAAGGATAAACTGTTTTATTATTATTTATTTATTTCAAAAACAAATTATATCAATTATTATAATAATGGTATGATATTCAAAGCATACCTAAAGCGAGCTTTTTAAACACCTATACAGCATTCAACAACACTTTTGGCCGTCAAGAGCAAGCTTTGGTTATATCGTTCCGGAGTATCCTGCCTTGGTTCCGAGATGGGTGTCATCATTATCGGTCTCAAAGGGTACCCTGAATCTCCTGCAATAACCAAAAATTAATTAAAGTCTTAAAAAATATTTACATAATGTATCAGAAGATTGCAACATAAATTATACTCAATTTAAACATACCTAAAAGATGTAAATTATCTCCATGATTAATGTGGAGTCTTTCTATATAACCATTCAATGGATAGTTGGCCCAAACAACACTATCATGTATGGACCCAGGGGAACTTGCATCCACACATAATATATATTATTTAAATTAGAATCACATATCTGAAAAAAAAAACAATAAGGATATGAACTAGCACTGACAGGAAAGAACAAAATTATAACAATACAATTCTGGTTATGATAATGCTGTTTATGACTTTAGAGAGGAATCATCACAAAATCTGCCCCTACACTCCTTACCTTAGTTTCAACATCCAAAGCATCAGAACGTAGGACTGGTGGCATATGAGGAGTCTGCTTGGAAATTAGTTCACGGGTTAATTCTTTCGTGAGTCTATATGTCTTTACAAACTGTCGATCACTGTATGAATCACAACAAATCACAACTAAGTCTAGCTTTTAAGTTTTTCCTTTTAGTTTCGGCTCGAGCCACCGCTACATCGTATTCATGAGATTTCTCCAATAAATCTATGTAGGCGTACATGGTAATGTTGTATTTTTGAAAGATTTTCACTCAGAATCACTTCAAAACAAAGACAAAACACTCCAACGATCCAGTAACGATCCTAAAAAAGTAGCCTCCTATCAACTTTTACGTTTGACAGCGGTAACGTTCCAGTTACGATCGCGCTGCGTCTCAACTTGCTGTCAAATTTTTAGCGCGATACGAAACGGTCAAAAAGTTGTGATATGGTAGCGGTTCGGTTGCGATTGAGTTGAAAAAAAATAGCGCGATTGCACCCCAGTTAGGAATTTTCTAAAGAACTATCAGTATCTCCTATCTGTCCAATCTATAATATGTTGGGGTTGGGGTCTCAAAAATTCAAATTAATTCATTTATTAAAATTAGGCCGAATGCAAGCATTTTTCTAGTATTTCAGCAGTAACTGGACAACAAAAATATAAATACACTTTTATACCTATTTTCTATACGATTTTCGGCTTTTAAGAGGACATAATAAAGAAGATATTCAACTGAGATTTAAATACGTATTTATCGTCCGTACAAAAATAACAGGCTGTTATTTATTAACAGGTATTTGGATCTGTTATTTTCATGTAACAGTAACAGTCATAACAGATATCGTGTTTAACCTGTTACAACCCACCTTTATTCTGTTCTCCGATCGGTAACGTTTCGGTGTCAGCAGGTGTAGAAGACGATAAGTGGGTAGCCATGTTGACGCGCCTGAGTCGACCGCTCGTTCTACAATGTAGCGTTTGTTTATCAAAGGATGTAGCGTTAAATGTTGTAGAAATTCATTCTATCATTTTGAACGATGTGAACTTGGCTACGAATTTTCTATTCGTTTGTTCCGACTTTGAGATGATGTCATTCCCATACATTTGATTACGTTTCGACTAGCGTTAATGATTGCAGATTATCAACTTGGCTGGGGGTGCAGATTCGAGGGCAAATTTGCGGCCAATTCAAACCGACTCGTTTTTTAAGTAAATTTTTACTCAAAAATACAATAATATAATTGGGCGATGTAAAACAAGATCGCACAATTAAAATCACTCATAGGCAGTATGATTTAAGACTTTAGCCTGCCCAAATAGCGCGAAGGAAAAAAATCTTTGACACTTTTGACAGGATCAAGTGTCAAATACATAAAAAAAAACTAACCTTAGCGAAAAGTAAATAGAAAATGCAATAAACAAAATATAAAATTTAATTATTCACTCAGAGTAAACTATATTTTTGTTTCAGTTATTAGTTCATCGAATACGTTTGACTATCTAGGTTGAGTTCGTGTTGTTCAGTGATTATTCATGCTATAAGAAATTGGTGTACTAATTAGATTTTAATTTTAATTATCTCCATCTGCATTGCACATTTCAAAAGAGCCACTGGAAAAACACGTATAAATATAATTAAAGTTTGTTCAATTATAGAGTAATATAAAAATGAAGGCTGCTTTGATATTTGATAGTGTTAACGATTTGGTGTTCGGAAAATGGGACTCGGCTTTCATTGAAAGAATGAAGACGTTTGGTGTACAAGCAAGTATTATTTTTCATATTTTTGTGATTAGTCATACTTAAATTATTCTAGGTCGTAATACATACATTCATCTTATGTTCAATATCTTTCTTTAGCACTGACCCTGTTTTATTTGTGGTTGGGCGCAACATTACGCTTCTGTCATCTTAGAGGTGAATTACTTTCCTTTCGCTCATATTTGATTAATAGACTTTGCAGGGAATCATCATCTTCCTGTCCTTATATGCCATATTACTTGGGGTTTATGCAACAAGTTATTTAAAGACCCGCCACTTTCAAACTTCCATTAACATATATTCGTTTTTTACCATATCCATTCATATCACTCCTATCATTTAAATACCGTGAAACCGGCCATCATTGCCCGCATTTCCACGTATTTTTGAGATTTTGCAAAAAATATTCACCAGAACTCGTAATAAAGTCGACCATGGTAGCAATTACTGTTAAAGGCCTAAAATCACAAAATAAAGTGTTTCTAACTTTAACAGAATCCAAGAAAAAGGCGCCTAAATAGCCGGGCAAAATTATACGCACAACCGTCCAACATTGCTCAACCTTAATTTCTCTAAAATTATCAGTTCTAAAGCTTGGGTAATAGGGTATGTTTTAGTGAATTATGCATAGTTGCCATCCTTCGTGTTCAATATGTCAAAAACATATTACTTTTTATTTAACTGAGGTGGGCAATGTTACACTACACACCAGGGACTTTTTCATACATAGTAAAACAGTGGATTAGGGTTGATACATATTAATGTGATAAATAATAATCTGTTCAAATATAAACTCTTTTATTATCAATAATCAGTCAAGTACAATCATTGTAAATTGCAGGTATAAAACTTGAAACAAAAACATAAATATTTTTTTTTACATTTTCAACCGCGAGCTGTAACATCTCTTCTGAATAATTTTTATAGGGCCGAGACCCGAGGACTCTGCGATTTCTTTTCGTAGGCTTTCCCATACTACAACCAAACAAACTAAATGTAGGTACTTAGTTTATATTTGTCAACTGAGTGCTGATGGGTGCCAACCCTAACATTATTTTTGTAGTGGGCAATGTTGTCACTCTTATGTTCGCGCAAATTCGGGAATCATTGCCCACTCCATTATCTTCAAGATTTTATGTTGTAAAGGTCTTAAAGTAGCATTAAAATGAAGCGCGATATTTATAATTACTCTGATATTAAAATAACTTACCTGAGAGATGTAGTACGCTGACAGTAAGTAAAAACATAACACAAGATTTTGGCACCACCTCACACTAGTCCTCCTTTCAACATGTCTCGCTGACAACTGAGTGAAGTTAGCACCGTTGCTAATATTTAATGTTGCCAGAAAAATGTTTAAATTTACCCTAAAAATTAGATAATGTTGTCAGCTAAATACAATTATTTACAAATCATTATTTTTGTTATTTTTCGTGTTCGGGCAAACATATCCGCTAAGGGCAATGATGGCCGGTTTTACGGTATATAGAAAATTACACGATGTTCCGAAAGGATTCTTTATTTCTAAATAATATTTGTTTACATGTTAAGTTAAATTATCACCCTTTTCAACTGAGGTAAATCATTTTGCTAATAAAGTGTAAAAATTATTACTATTAGTAAATAATTTTCACACTAAATCTACAAAAGTCTCAGTGAGACAATGATGCTCAGTTTCATGAATCATTACTTTAACTTGTTGTTGTTATTCTGTCAGGAGAATCAAACAGATGTAACAGAGTACAATATGGTATCACAACTCCTGGCCCCTATCATAACCTCCCAGCGTGTCATGGCTGCTCAATTTGGCAACACATACTCTTCCATGCAGTGCACGGACAAGACTTCACTGGTATTTGATGAGGTAAGGAAATCTTGGGAAGGTATTTTATGTGAAATGTAAATGAGATACTTATCGAAAAATTTGTCAATTTTTTTTTTATTGCAAAATGAACTAGACTCTAATGAGAATAAAATATATTTTTCATTAACCTAAATCTACCGTATGAAGTACAAGCCTTAAGAGCACGGCGACAGATGAATTTTTCATACAAACGTAATACCACGCTCATTTGCAATTGGAGCATATTTCCAACATATTATGATGTTATTCGGTTATAGACGATATTTATCTAGGTTCCTACATCTTTCTTTTTTAAAAAAACTTGCCTAAAACGAAATTAAAGCGAATTATAATTCGCACTTTTTTACAACGTTAATGGCATGTTTTCATTAGGCTTTTCCTATATTAAAAATAACAATATGTCCAATATTCTCAATATAGGAACACAGATTATATTATCAATTTACAAATGATAGAAAACAAATTGGAAAAACATTAAGTTTTCATTCATAATTTTTGGTATTACGAAACACGTCCAATTTATCGCAAATTTCCAAGAGTTTACTAGTGCTATCGCGGCAAGCGGGATGTCAGTGTCATTGTGTGCGTGCTGTCATTACTTCAGTTGCGTTCATAGGTCGAGTTTTATTGTAATATTTTTGACACTATTGACTTAAATAAAATAGTACGTAAGCATTTAAAGTTTAATAAAAGGAATACAGAACTCTTGAGGACATGTCAGACTTTAGCTGACTAAAAGCGCCGTCAAAAACCCCTTAAAAAAAAAAGAGTAAAAAAAAAGCGCCGTTGACGATTTGGGTTCGGTCCAGATGGTTACCGGATGGCTGGACGGCGATTCCAAGCCCAGGGTGGCTAGAAATCTGAATCGAGATTCTGGCTGCTGGGGCGTCAGGGTATTCCCTCGTCCATGCGGCCGCCTTCTTCGCTAGCATTACTGTTTCATAGAAAGAGGGTTCGGCGCGAGAGGTCGTTGCCACCGATGGCCCCCACGAGGACGCGGCGGTGTTCCGCCTAAACGGGGCGCATATGTACATCTCTGCCGTATGCTCCACCGTATCCTTCAGACCGTCCACACAATGGTGATAACCAGGCGTTTCTTCCGCCTAAATCCGACGCAGGTGCCTCCCGTACTTGCCATGTCCGGTGAGGATTTGCGTAACGACAGTCGCTGAGATCCTGCCGGAACTGTCTGCCATACAGCGACTTGTCGTGGCAGCGGAATTTCACCCCGGGGTTGCATCTCCACGTGTAAATCATGCATATGCGTGCAAAGGACTGTTGCCTCCACATTCCATGGTAGCAGGCCTGCAGGAAACCGTGCGGATATATTGCAGGAAACCGTGCTTTGACTTTGTACCATTAGGATGGCTAAAACTTCCTGGCATGCGTTCAGCTTAGCAACTGATCACTTTCGCAGCGACGGCGCTCCATAAAGGGCCATGGACCGAACGATGCCTGCGTAGAGCCTCCAGCGGGAGGCGTCTGGACACCCCAGGTTGGACAGGAGCCGCTTGAGTGCTCCAGTCTAATCCAGTTTGAAAGAAAGAAAGAAAAATAATTTATTTGGTACAGCACAAGGCGCAACACAAAATAAACAATAAGTAACACGTTTGGGAACCAGACGTCGGAAGTGCTCCTCAAAATACCATCGGCTGTCGAGGACGAGTCCCAGATACTTGTAAACTTTTATTGTAATTTGGGAAACCGGCGGTGGCTCGTTCCAAGGGCCATGAAAACACATGCTCTCGGACTTGTGCAGTGCCACCTCGAGTCCCAACTACTGGATCCTCTTCATGACTGTTGCAACTCTGCGTGAAGAGAAGGCGATGGAACTTCATCGATTCCTCCCTGACGTGCCGGTTAGGCTCAAGGCAACTTGGGTCGAGCCGGACTACAAAGTCTCGCAGATCCTGACTGGACATGGATATTTCTGGAAGAAACTGTATGATATGCGGTTATGTGAGGTTAGCGTGTGCTATTGCGGTGATGAGGACGAAAATTTTGATCACGTTCTGTGGCGATGCCCCCCTTATACATATATATCTTTCGTCGCTGTGACGAACAGCGACGAAAGATATATATGTAGATGATGGACGGGATCACTTGCTTGGATGTGAGATCGGCTTACTACTGCAATCTCATGGCCTCAAAAGAGTTCGAACACGAATGGCAGACTAAGGAGTAAGCAGGCAGCGAACTCGTACTGTGTGTTTGTCTTACCCACGTGAGGGGGGACCGTTAGTATGCCGCCCCAGGATGGGGAAAAAGGCAACATGGGGACAAGACGAGGAAATTTGTAAAGGAGTCAAGAAGCGGCTGCGGTGATAGCGCGCTCATATTTATATGAGTGGGCTGTGTCCGCCCATATGACATGATGTCGGTGGGGCCAAGGCTGGTTGGAGGGTGTTGCAACCCTGCGTTCCGCTAGTTCGACCGCCGCCTGGTACGACTCTTCCTTTGTTAGGATCAGCGTGTCGTCTGTATAATAGACCACGCTGACCCCGTTGAGGAGGTCGCATAGCACATAGTATGCAAATATAGCTACAAAAAACGGTGACATAAAAATATAAACAACACTGCAACTAGTGGCGGAGCCATGGGCGGATGAGAATGCTCCCCTTTTGACGGGAATAGAGCGTTCATCACACCCTTCATAAACAGGGGCCACTACTCTGTGTCAGCGGGGGAGTCCAGGTACGGAGCTTGTTGAGCACCATTTCGTAGGGTCGTCCCCACGGGTCTCTGTTCAGAGTCCCCAGCTACACGTCGCGGGCCTCCAGTTTGGCCAGCCGTATCTCCGCTCTGAGGGTGCGCTTTGCTATTCTTTATTCCTCGTACGCACCTGGTACGGGTGGAGCCGGATCTTGCGGATGGCCAGTTTGGCTTTTGCAGGGAGCGCTCTAGTTGGACCCCGGTATCACCAGGTGCCGGTCTACCTCATTCGTGTGATCGAGGCTAACCTGAAGGACAGGTTCATTATCTGCCCCGCTCACCGTGGAGAATGGAAACGCCGAGAGATGTCGTGCGGTGTTCCCCAGGGATCGGCACCAAGATATGGGTCGGAATGTTTTTGGGACTTGTCCTCGACATCCGTTGGAATTTCAAAGAACACTTCCGATGTCGGCTCCCAAACTGGACCGGACTGGGGCTGCCCTGAAGCGGCTCCTACCCAACATACAGGTCCTTAGCCCTTTGCCGGAGGCTCCACGCAGCATTGTTTGGTCCATGGCCCATTACGGAGCGCCGGTGTTGGCCCCATTGCTGTGAAAGCGACCGGGGGCAAAGCTGAACGCATCCCAGAGGATCATGGCCATCCAAATGGTGCGGGGATACCGCACGTTCTCAAGCGAAGCGACGAGCCTCCTTGCTAGTCTGCCACCATGGGATCTAGAGGCAACAGTCCTTGCACGCATGCACAATTTGCGCATGGAGTTGCAATGCCGGGGTAAAAAAACCACTGACGAAGGCGGTCAGAGTACCGGCGGGATCTCGGGGCAAGCCATAATTATGGCGATAAATCCAATCTTTGAGGAGTGGGTGAATAGACGTGGAAACATCCTCACCTTCCGAATGACGACACCTCACCTCGTGGTAAGTTCGGAAGAAACGCCTGGCTGTCATCATTGTGTAGACCGCCCAGAGGACAAGGTGGAGCATACGGCGATGGTCCACTCAGGAGGAGCACTGCCGCCGCGCCGTGTCCTCGTGGGAGTGACCCTGGTACAAGCCATGGTCCGGAATGTGTAGGAATGGCAGGTGGTCGGCTCCTTCTACGAAGCAGTTATGCTAGCAAATGAGACAGTCGTACACGTGAGGGAACATCATTCCTCACGCCCCAGCCACCGAGATCCTGATTCCTTTTTCCAGTCACCGTAGGCTCAGGATTGCGGACGGTGAGCAATTTATATCTCTCCGTCCTGCCGTCCGGTAAGCGTCCGTACCGAGCTCGAGACGTCGATGTTGCATAGTGTTCCACTCGCGTCTTGAGGACATGTCAGCAAAACCGTAAGGGCCCAGCAGGTTATTGGTTAAGGTTATTATTATTATTATTATTTCCCTAAAAGTCTGACACTAAAAGAGCGGCAGAAGTCATTGAATAATTTCCCACCTATGAAAAAAAAAGCTCTCGCCTCCATAACATTTTCTGACTTGACCACAAGAAGACCACCTTGGGCACGCCACAATTATGGCAGTAAGTCCCCTCTTGGAGGCATGGCTGGAAAGACCTCACGGCGCGGGCGTCCTCACCTTCCGCATGACGCAGGTTCTCACCGGACACGTAAGTTCGGTAGGTTGGGGCTGTACCGGATTCGTACGGAAGTGACGCCCGAGTGTCGCCACTGTGCGGAACGCCCGGAGGACACGGTAGAGCACGCAGTGGAGGTGTGCCGCTTAGGCGGAGCATCGCCTTGCCCTCGTGGAGGTGATCGGCGGCGGCGATCTCTCGTGCCAGACTTTGGTACAGGCCATGGTTCGGAGCGAGGAGGATCAGTGGCAGGCAGTCGCCTCCTTCTGCAAAGCAGTAATGCTAGCAAAGGAAGAGGCCGACCGTATCAGGCAACGGTGCTCACAGCTGCTGCCGGGATTCCGATCCCGATTTCCGGCCACCGTAGGCGCGGGCTTGCGGACGGCGAGCAATCGGTAGCTCGCTGTCCGACCGTCCGGTAACTGTCCGGATCGAGCCCAAGTCATCGACTGCGCGAACTGTTCCCGTGCGCCTCAAGGAGTTGTCAGCAACAGAAGGGGTCCAACCGGGTCGAAGCCTACTGGGGCCAGGGTTAGCTCCGAAAGGTAGCTCAGCCCCGGTACGAAAGGCAACGAAGGAACAGGAGTGGGTTTTTAGTCAGTAAAAGTGTGACACTATCTCCCGCTCCACCCAAGAGCGGGGGATGTCATTAGATGATTTTCCCACCGTAAAAAAACACCACCTTTGTATGACATATCTGCTATTGTTATAATATGTTGAGATATTGGCGCGGTAATAAAATTTCCAAAAAACGCATTACTAGTTCGTACATTCACAAACAATTCCCGAAGTGTTCGGCAAAAATAAAGCAAATAATGAATATACCTCATTTTACTAACAATAAATTGTAAGACGCTCACATACACACACAAAGCTGCATCAATCCGTCACTTGTTTTTGTCAAACAGAGATAGCTATATTCCGCGAACGAATTTTGAATACGCGTCAACTTGCAGTAACGAGTGACATTCGCCGGCCTCTTAAGAATTGTTAAATACAGTAATACTTTAACATTTCATGAAATATCCCACAGTGGCTGGATCATGTGTTCATGATAATTAGTGAAGACTTAGTTGATGATGCCCATCGGGAACTATTAGACTTCAAAACATTTGTACAACATATTTGTGGCCAGAACATTAATCTGTAAGTAATCTTATTTAAATGATGAATAAAGTTTTGATAATGACTTATTAGAAATCATTAACATTTTACAACTACCAAATTATGTATTGCTATAATATAATGCTGTTATTTCAATAGTGAGTTCAAAGAACACAATATATGTGTCAAAAAAATGTAGACTTACTTTATTTCATACATACTACTTTTTGCATTATATGTTTTTTAGACACTTTTAATAAACATAATTTTCCAGACTCCACTCTTCAATTTACCAAGACTGGCTCTCAGTTCTTCTGGACAGCCGCACCAAAGGCGACACGATACCAGGTGCCAATGGTGTAATCGGCGAAAGTGGAGCTACTATGGCCGCACTAAATGCTCTCAAAAGTGCATCCAAAGATATCAAGCTGCCCTACCAGCACAGCCATCTCATGTTATTTGTTGGAGACAAGTTATTGGCTCTTTACTCCAGGTATATGTTGTACTCATTTAATATTTATTTATTTATAATAAGGAATATCTTAACTTTAATGAGATATTCCTGCTTTATAAGTCATAAATATAATATTAAATTATTTGTCTTGAAGCTGTGAGTTAGGAGGCAATTTAATTTCTGGTAAGCTCAACAAGTCAAAACATCAAATCTAAGGGCCACACAAAAGTGCACGGCTCGTCGTGCGGGCACCCGTCGCAGGCAGTCGCGCCCCGCGCTCGTTTTGGTACTACGTGTTCCAAATGAGAATAGGACCGATTCCTATGTTTTGACGTCTCGTCGTACTGTCATATCGAAGAAATTTTGGCAAAATTGAAGAACTTAGAGATGAGTAAAATTGAAGAACTGGATTCTGATTACATTTTCTTCGTTCACAGTTCATAAATAAATTAAATTTTTCGTAAATTAATTAATGTTTAAAAATTTCTTTCCTCGATTTGACAGTAAATCGTCATGTGGCGGGCGACCCTATTCTCATTTGGAACGCATTGTACGTAATAATTGCTTAAAGTTCTTCATCGACACGACTACATGCACACCGTTAAAGGTAAACTAGCGACACTGCTTAGGTAATAATCCGGTTTCCGCTACGAGGACCGGCGCGCGCCGCACACGACACACACGTATTATTACGCGACAGATGCCCGCCCGAGCGCCCGATTAACGTCAACGAAACTTAACGTTGGCCCTAAAAGATCACATAATAATATGCTCTCAGAATTTGAAATTGGTACATTTTTACCCGACTACGGCAAAGCCAAAGGAGGGTTATGATTTTTAACAGGCTATGTATGTAGTATGTATGTATGTATGTGAGTAAGCTCATCTGTTCCCTCATAGCTCATAATCTACTTATCGGAAATAGAAATACGAGGTATCTTTAGAACCCTCACCATCAAAGATTGCATCACTACTTACCATCAGGTGGGCTCACAGTCAAGCACTAGGTTATATCAATAAAAAAAAATTGTTTAAATAAAAAAAGTAAAAAACTAAATCCCGACTACGACAAAAATATGACATTGAAATAGTATGAAACTAGTTTTTCAGGATGTTCAGCATCCTGAAAAACTAGTTTCATACCTTGTTTATATATGTATATATATATAAACAAGGTAACTGGAAAAACAAGAACAGAAAAAGAAGAAAAGTCGTAGTCACACATTATTAAAGTGTTTCGATTGGTGCTTATAATGTGTGACTCCGGCTTTTCTTTTTTTTCTGTTCTTGTTTTTCCAATCTTACAGTCGTTTATTTCAGCATCCTGAAAAACTTGTTTCACACTTTTTCAGTGTAATTTTTTTGTCGTAGTCGGGTTTTAGTTTTTTACTTTTTTTATTAACTTATTGATGCTTTCTAGCCGCGGCAGTGATGATTTATCGCCTCCGGATTTAATTCTACTAAGCATACAATGCATTGCTGCTCAAGAGTATTGGACGGATTTTAACAATGAAAACTTGGATGAAGGCAATCAAGACATAATTCGATTGCCGTGTGAGTATCCTGTCATTTATATTCATGATTACTTAGAGATAATCAGCACATTAATACATTTGGATCATAACCCGCCACGCTGGTCGACCAAATTCTTCATTTCGTCAGCTCTTCTGTCACCTACAAGTGATACTGGGAATTGAAGAGTTAAACGAGATGGATTGTTTGGTCGTAAGTATACGACCCTTTTATTTGGTGGGGAAAATCATCCAATGACAACCCCCGCTCTTGGGCGGAGCGGGAGATAGTGTCAGACTCTTACTGACTAAAAAACCCACCCCGTTCCTTCAAGCCTTCATATCGGGGCTCGAGTTCCCTTTCGGATAACCCTGGCCCCAGTAGGCTTCGAACCGGCTGGGCCCCTGCTGTTGCTGACAACTCCTTGAGGCGTGCGGGAACAGTGCGCGCCGTCGACGACTTGGGCTTGGTCCGGACAGTTACCGGACGGTCGGACAGCGAGCTACCCATTGCTCACTGTCCGCAAGCCCACGCCTACGGTAGCTAGAAATCGGAATCGGAACCTCGGCGGCGGCGAGAGCGCCGTTGCCTGATGCGGTCGGCCTCCTCCTTTGAGAGAAGTCGGCGACCACCTGCCACTCCTCCTCGCTCTAGACCATGGCCTCAACCAAGGCCCGGCGCGAGAGGTCTCCGCCACCGATCGCCCCCACGAGGGCACGGCGATGCTCCGCCCAAGCAGGACACACCTCGACTGTGTGCTCCACCGTGTCCTCCGAGCGTTCCGCATAGTGGCGACACCCGGGCTCCACTTTCGCTTTAATCCGGAACAGGAACCTCCCGAACTTGCCATGTTCGGTGAGGACCTGTGTCATGCTGAAGGTAAGGACGCCGTGAGGTCTTTCCAGCCACGTCTCAAAGAGGGGACTTACCGCTATAATTGTGGCGTGCCCAGCACTGGGTTGCGAGAGTCGCTGACGCCATTTCACCATGAGAGAGCCGCAGCTCTGTCCGCCATGCCGTGACCTGTCGCGGCAGAAGACTTTCAACCCGGCGTTGCGTCTCCACGCGCATATCGTGCATGTGTGCAAGGACTGTTGCCTCTAGATAAGTATACGACCCTGGCGAAATGGACACGAACATATTTGTCAGATTTAGAGGCGTGGTCCTTTGATAAATATTTATGTGGGATTTCGTGTTTGTTCGTATTCGCTAATAGCTTGATAGCTTGCGAACGGCAGACGTTGGCTTGCCCAGTTTCATTTATTATTTTAGCCAAAATACATCTTGCTGAACAAAGACTTCACCACAAAAACTGGTCCTATGCTTCTCGCATCCTTCGGATTCCTGCGACAAGTCCAAGTCTCCAAGTCATTGGTTCCGGAAGACCTTCCAACGCTGCGTCTTTTACTACGCAGTCACCGTTCCAGAACCGGCAAGCTTATCTCTCTCCATTGCCTTTTGGGTGACTTTAAGCCTTCTGATGTGGCCCTTACATATGAGTTTCATTTCGACCGCGACACCACGGTTCAAACCCATATTATGTCACTCACTATCATAGATTTTCCCTGTATTCCGAATTGCGTTAAAAGCGATAATATCGCGAATCCGACCAACGCGCAACGTCACAATTATTACTCAATAGCCCTTATATTTTGTAACTATTTTTGGTCGGATTCACGATATAATCGCTTTTGACGAAATTCGGAATGCAGGGCATGTCTCATTGAGTTTCACTATTAGAAAAATGTTCACAGGGTTGTCAACGGAGAATAGCGCTGTAGTGAATCTATGCGCGGGACCTACCGGAAGTCCTTGTGCGCCGCATTCGGTACATCTGGCGGAAGTCGCTCCCAGGATAACCTTCGTTGTCGTTGTTGACATGGACTTGAGGTAAAGATACTATACTATGTCCATGTATGTCCCTACAAGTAAATGTGTGTGTTGATATTTTTTATTACGCCGATAAGTGGCGAAGTTTTGGACCAGCAAAAATTATAGGTACTGTCGTATGTCAGTGATATAAAGAAGAATGTGTACGTTTTTCCCTTTCAGATTTTATAATCAGTGGCGGACTGATCCAGCGCGGGACCTGTAGCAAATGCGACTACAGTGCGTTTCATTTAAGAAGTTCCTTCGCCGTAATGTTGGCAGGTCTGTCTACAGAAAAAAGAAAAGAGTTGCCTACTCTAGCAAAATTGTTGCCCGAAATCCGAAACGAAATCGATTATATCGGTAGTTGCAACACTTTTTGGAGAATTATGAGGGGGATGGGATTTTATTTAAAAAAAAAGCACGTCCAAAAGGAAGTTGTCAATGGAGAGGTACGATATTGTCGTGTGGCGTTTTCGGTATTTGAAAGAATTGCAGGACAATCGAAATGGAGCCCAGCGTCTTATACTTTATTCAAAAAGAGTTTTTACAGTTTCCAAAAAAAAAAAAAAAATTACAAGGCAATTGTTAAAAGTAACGAAATATCAGTTAATCTCCCTAATATTAAGTAATTTCATTGCTAAAAATATAGCAACACTGTTTTTCCGTATTGCCAACATTGCGGCAAAGGAACTTCTTAAGTGAAACGCACTGTAACCCCTTATTTTTATTGAGATAGTTAAAATATATTCAACAAAACGATTTAGCAAAGATATTGTTGGCAACACGATTTTCGTTTTGAGACTCTGGTTTGTCGGACAAGAAAATACCGCACAGCATACCAAACGCTATCCAGCCAAGTCCGATTCGACCATTGACCTGTTTCTTGAAGATAAACCTACTTAACTGGACCGATACTAACTGTCCCAGGCAAATAATATAATCTACAACTTCGAGTGTGTAGTCTCCGATCTTGATAGGAGTGGATGCTGCATAAGTACCTATTTATCATAACCTCGGCTTTATCCATGTTCATTTTAAGACCCACTTTTTCGGAAGCTCTAATGAGGTAATCGAGCATTGTTTTAGCCATGAAATATACATCAAAATTATTGCAGTCTCCAGTCTAGATCCTCGAAAACATCCTCCATTACGGTTGTAAACAGTTTCAGAGGAATGGTGTCTCCCTGCCTCACACCCCGCTGTAGGGGAACAAGTTTCGAGGTCTCATCCTGAAGTCGGACTAACGTGGCAGCGTTTTCCAACAAACGCTTCAGCACATCGATGTAGCGATTGTCAATCTGGCACTATTAGGGAGACTGCAGTACAGCCCAAGTCTCGATTGAATAGAAGGCTTTCTCGTGGACTACCAACTCTTGACTTGACGAATTTGACTCGGCCGTTGTCACAGTTATGAGAACGCTAAGTGGGAAATCTTGATAAATACCTGTTCGATTTAATTATTTTTTTTGCGTAAAAAAATACGATAAGTACTTATTGGAATTATATCTTCTATTCGCGGGTCGGACTCGCGCACTGAGGGTTCTGTGCAAACTACAATTCCCGAATGGAGTCTCGAAAATTTTTCCGAATTGCCATTTTTTTTTGCGACGTAGTAGGTAACAATAAATTTACTGTTTTCAGATTTTTTCCTATACCTGTGCTATAAGATGTTGCTTTGTGCCCAATTTCAGGATTCTGGGTCAACGGGAAGTAGGTACCCTATGAATTTCGATCTTTGAGAGTATCTAAATATAAATACGTTTTTTTGCGACTTAAACGGCCGTATCTTCTTTTTTCTTTATGATTCGATATTAGAAGTTTGATTTATTTCACAGCTTGAAGGGACCGCAGACCTGAGTATATGGTTTTAATTTCAACTCGATACCTCCACGCGTTCTCGAGATAAAGAGTCTTGACAGACAGATAGACGGACGGACAACAAAGTGATCCTATAAGGGTTCCGTTTTTTCCTTTTGAGCTACGGAACCCTAAAAATGAGCTGTATTTAGATTTCATATAGTATAGAAAATTTGACTAGATAGTATTTTTTAAGTTCAAGTGCGCCAAACGCGCGGGACCTGTAGCATTTGCTACGCTTGCTACATGGTTAATCCGCCACTGTTTATACCTAATAACTACTTGTGTGGGACCTAAGAAGAGGTATTCAGTCTAAAAAAATAAAACTTTTTATTGAATTACAGAGAAGTTGGCGTTTCGGCATACCTGTCAAATCAAATACTCTCTAATTTAAGAAGACTGTTGTTGCAAAGGAATTTGGAATTGTTGCCTACCACTTTGGATTCTTTAGAATCGGCTTTGAAAAAGGTAATACTACCAGCAAAGTTGTATAGATTTTTATAATATTTGAGGTTGAATATTATTCTAACACCTTGTTCATTTATATAGACTACAGATGCCCTGCGTAAAAATAAATCAAACTCAAACCTATGTGCCCGCCTAACAAGTCGTATGCTGGAACTTCGCAAATCTTGCACGACCACTACCCCTTTAACTCCAGAGACAACGGCCACAGCAATGCACACAGCTTTAGAAGCCGTCATCGAACAGTTGAAGCCGGATATCCCTAGTTTGAAAATGGAACAACCTCTGAAGGACTTGAGAGGAATCTTGTCACCTTACGTCGAGTTTCTCTGCGTGAAAGCCAAGAGATACTTCAGCTTAGGATCATATCCTTTTCAAAAACAGTATATTAATTATATGTCATTAAAAGCATTGTTTTGGGTGCTTGGAACTGATGACAATACATATGAAGTATTTTTGACGACGAAAAAGCCACGAAGTTAATGGCTAAGTTTTTTAAAGAAATTTCTAGTTACAATATGCTTTTAAAAACATATTTACATAATCTGTTTAGCAATTTTACGCTTTTATTTTCATGCGGTTTTTGAAATCATGCTGAAGTCACATCACATTATAAACACGATAATAAAGTACTTCAACATTTCTGTTTATTTGAACAAATGAGTGCTAAAAAGCTGATAAATGATAAGGGTGTGAGTCAGAACCTAACAATAACATCTATTCTTGGCAATATTGAATTGGTTCTAAATTGTAAGAATTAAGAACTATCACGATGTAAATCGTTGGACGCATTTACCTTAATAACCTGATGTTAGCTCGTAATGAGTCCTACCAAGTGCTTTGAACATATGATAGCAGCATTAGCTATGTGTATATTCTCATCCCGATCCCATTCATGCTTTTATCATTGTATTAAGATTATACTTAATTGTTTTGTGACACTATCATATACTTACAATTTTGTATTTAAAAAACATACTACTCTCTTTTTGACCCATTACTTAATAAATTTGAAAGGTCACAAAACAATCCGTGTCATGTTCGAATCGATTATTTCGCTTAATGTGGGAATGTCTGCGCACGGGTGAGACAGATGCGAGTTGTTCCCTAACGCTGCACAAGTATGTGGAAGAGTTCCCCGGGCTCATCCACTTCATCTACGTGGACCGCACCGTGGGCAGGTTCCTGGCTCCCGATATGGCTGACTGTGCTGACATGCTGGCTCCGGATACGGTATGGTTCAAACTTGAGTAATGTGTGTGAAGAGAATTATTTTTCTCTCTTCTTTTTGTTGAAAACTGATAGGAACGACCAGCTATATTTTGATATGTTAATCAATTAGGCTGCTTCCTTTGAAGCAGCCCTTTTCAGTGTTAACCAACTGTTACTATGTTCTGGTGTATCCTTTCTTCCGAAAGTAGAACTGCCCCTCTAAGGATATCTACAGACATGTTCGGGCTCGCATAGGTACCTACTACTCTCAAAAACAGATTATAATTTATTACTTTCCTCGAGGATCAAACGTCCGCATTCATCCCTCTGAAGTAGGTTCTGTAACGACATCTGAGACGCCATCACGACACATACGAACAAAACTTAAAAATGAGCAGGTAGATATTAGAGTTTTTTGCGCAATAAGTCCATAGACAAAAGTCCGATATCAATAACTGTCGGGCAATTGGCGGACCAGACAACACGCGTCTGAGCGGAGGATCCTCCCTTTTCAATGGAGGTTTGCGGGACTTTACACCCTGTTCTCTATATCTCTAAAGTAGAGATTACGGCACAGTATCCATACTATCAATACTAAAACAGCAGCACGTCTTGCCATGTTCAATTGCAAGCGTTGTTCGAGCGGCAGTCTATGTGAACGAGGGTTCAAGACTTGTTCTTTTATACTAGGTCCGTCGCGCAGTGTGTCGCAGCTTCGCAGTAGTCCGCGAGGGTTACTGCGCGGCCACGTGGCGGCGCGGCGCGCTGCACGGCTGCGCGCTCGTGTGGTGGGAGCGGCGCGGCGCGCCCGTGCGGCCCGCCGCGCCGCCGCACCCCGCCGCCGTGCGCGCGCTGCCTCCGCCCGGGGACATACGGGGCACCTTCTACAGGTACTATCTGAATTCTCTCTACTTGCAGATAAGCCAAAGTTGTAGAGCTGCCGAAAAGACACAAAGATAATTAGGTACACGCCTGTCGAAATAGCCATTGAAACTACATACAACATGTCAGGCCACGGGCACAAAGCCAAAGGCGTGCGTTGAGGAGCTTAATGTGGTGAAATAATAACCTTCTTTTTGAAGTCGGGAAGTTTAAATCGAAAACAAGACAGTACGACGCGACACGATTTAGAAACTTGTGCAATTAAGTCATTTGTGGTGCGGCGTTCTCATTTTAGTCAAATGAAGACACTCCAGTCAGACAGCAATCGTTGTGCGTAAAATTTAAATTAATTTCGCAGTAATTTGTTGATGGATTCCAAAAATATTTTCACCGATTTATTAGTGTTGATCTACCTATATTTTAATTCCATTTCGTTAAATATAATATTAACAACCATGAGTCTTCTCCATTCATCACGACGAATTTGTGGCTTTTTTTTTCAACTTTTCAGTATGGCACGTATACCACAATGATTCATCAATCAAACATGTCCACAACTAAATAAAAAATTACAGCGCTTGTCAAACCAAATTTCTCACGTTTATATGTGAAGAACGTTGTTGATTTCACATGTAAGCTATCGTTAAGACTTTTTTATGTAATTCCCTATGTGTTATTCTTTGTTCGCCCTAATAAATAAAATAAATATTCCTTTTGCAATTTTATACTTACAATTACGCGACTACAGGGTTTACAGGTTACACTGTAACATGCTAACCTAATCTATATTCTAGGCAACTGCTGGAACTAGCGTTTCCCAACGACTCCCGCGGCGTGTCAGTCAAGGAGCTGATCTGTATCCACCTGGGCTTGCTACCGGCTTCTACCGCAGTGCAGCAAGCACGTCGTCTCGCGCACTCAGTGCATGAACTAGCGGGAGAAGTTGGTACCGGCGCTGCTGATCTGCTGTGAAGCAAAAATGGAGACACGGAGTAATAATATATGGAGTGATCATTTCAGCGTTTCGGTCCACGATTGACAACATAGGTAGGGATGTATGTAGTAAGGAGTATTGAGTGTATATTTTGGGCTGGTGTCTGCTACTCCACGTCCAAGCACGCGTACAGGTCGCGCGGTGAATCAAGATCGCTCGGTGAAAATAGTGGGGGCAATCGGCGCATGTGTACAATTGCGCACAGAAATTCTTAGTATGTTAGGATTTTATTTTTAATTTCGTATGTTTGAACCTTAGTAACCTATCTTATAATAACACTAGTTTTTGATTGTAATTTATCTTGTAAGTAGGTAAATTCAAAAAATTAAAAATAAAACATAAAATTAAAAAAAATAATTTCGTAAGTTTCTTTCTTTAACGTAATAATTCACGTCGTAAACCATTTTTCTGGCTAGCCGTTTTAAAACTTTATTTTTAACCATTTTTTTTTACGACTACGTATTACTAATACGATAACACAAGCTGTACGCAACAGTACCCAAGTACAACAGTATCCAATGAGAGGCGAGAACGCAACGCGGGAATTGAAGAGCGACTCTATCTACCAATGACGTGTCGCCGACGGCGCACACCCGCCCGTACGTCGCCAAATAGACCGTAGAATTGAATACTGCGCATGCCCCTTCCACTTTTGCCGAGCGATCTTGATTCATCGCGCGACCTGTATTTACAGTGCGTTTCACTTAAGAAGTTCCTTCGCCGTAAAGCTGGCAATACGGTAAAACAATGTTGCTATATTTTTAGCAATGAAATTACTCAATTTCATGGAGATTAACTGATTGATTTTCTTATAAATATTCTATTGCTTTATAAATTTCTTTTTCTTTTGGAAACTGCATAAACTATTTTTGAATAAAGTATACGACGCTGGGCACCATTTCGATTGCCCTGCAATTCTTTCCAATACTGAAAACGCCACTCCACAATATCGTACTTCTCCAATAAGAACTTCCTTTTAGACCAGCTTTTTTTAAATAAAATCCCATTCTCTCATAATTCTTCATAAAGTGGTGCGACTACAGTTAAAATTGATTTCGTTTCGCATTTCGTGCAACAATTTTGGCAGAGTAGGCAACTCTTTTCATTTTTCGTTTCTTTTTTCTGTAGACAGACAGGGATGCCAACATTACGGCAAAGAAACTTCTTAAGTGAAACGCACTGTAGTGAAGCGTGATTACGTGAATCCTTCACGTAATGTTTAGTAATATTCTGATGCAACTATGTCCACGCTCGTTAATCACTCCGTTTATATCTACTCTGTTACACGTTATACGCAGTTCTTGCCAATGTTCTATCATAAATAGAATTTCTTAATGATATTACTACCGTTCTACCTACGTGTTAACTTTAGTGTTATAGTTTTTCAATATATTATCAAAGTATATTGGATAAAATGTATAGTGAAGATTTAAATCGTACTTTAAATAAAATATGACAAGTCTTTACACATTTGTCTCTCAACAGCATGATTATGTATGTGGCAAAATAGAATATCATATGTGTAGATTTATTATTACTCTGCATTCATACAAACTAAGTTGTTTAATTATAATAATCTCATCAGTATTGTCAATTTTTTGGCAGCTTTTCATATATTCGAAGAAATAATTATGTTGTAACTAGTCAAAATTGTTTTCTATGAGTTGTTTGAAGTTGCACCACAAGCGAAAGCGAAATGAAGCGATTGGGGTTGTAAATATTACGTTGCGAACTATCTACACTTAGGGCCAGCACACAACGTTTTTAAACGCGCCGTTGATACATGTTTGTAACGATACAGACGCGATACGCACGCGAGTCGAAGCAGCCTGTAGACCTTTAAGGGCCTGTGAACACCACGATTTTTAAACGCGCCGTTGAAGCGTGTTTTAGAAACGCTCAATTTTGGCTTCTACATCAAGGCAATAGCTCAATTGCCTGCCAAAAAACTGGGGATCTTAGCGGCGGTGAGACAGTATTTCACGCCGGAACATCTGCTTAATCTCTAGCAAGCGCAAGTTCGATCGTATATGGAGTAAAATTCTCATCTTTGGGATGGGTCTACCAAATACCAGCTTGATAAACTAGAGTCGATTGAGAAGCGAGCCAAAAAGATCATCGGCAATGATGCCTTTGTCAAGTCAAAACTCCAAACTCTTGAGCATCGACAAACTGACAGGCTAGCAACTCAGCTAGCCTGTCAGTTTTTTATTGTATTCAAGAGTGTGCATTGGAATTGCTAAATTTAATTCCATCATCGGACCACAAGACGTACGGCGTTACGACACCGGTACATGGTGGACATTCCATTTATACGTACCAAGCGTTTTGGGAACGCACTCTTTATGTGTACAGCTATTGAATGGAATTCCCTGCCGGAGTCTGTGTTTCCTGAAAAACATTTTCTATTCAAACAGTCTGTTCCGGCTCTGTTATGTTCGGTTCAAACTTGGCTGACACGAAATGTGAAACCTGTATGACATTTTGCGCGCACTTTGTTTGAAAGTCAATATTCGCATACGCGAATATTGACTTTGAATATTCGCATTCGCATTCGCGACTGTGAGAAATCAGACATTCGTTACATCGCTAGTAGGTTAGTATACCTACCCAGCACTCCTACACTACGCTACTTCAGAAGGGACCGTCTCAGGTAAACGGGAAGCATTAATATACGGTTCCGCACATACACTACTTCAAAAATAAATAATAAAATTTGCATTGCCGTAGGTAATAACAGTATTAGTCGTAAGCTGATTATCCGCTAACGCTTGTGGTGTGGACGCTCCTAAATGACATAAATTGCAAACGAATTTAAGACTAAAGAAGCATCAAATTGATGTTATTAGGTATTAATCATGACATTCCGTAATGGACATTCCCATAATTATTTCGAGGAATAAGGCTATAATTATGATCTTCAGTAAATTTTTAGATGTCTACCTACAATTTTTTTTTAAATAAATTATAATATTAATATCATTAAAATTAATTTAGTAATTATAGTCTGTCTAAAAAGTCAACCGACTTGGGAATTTTGTATAATATTTAATTATTTAAAAAATACTTATATTCGATACTTTTTATATGGTTCTTTTAATATAAAACAATGATCAATATCTCTTAATTAACCCTGATTATTGAACCAGCGTTGACTGCATCAGATTTCATTTTACCCTAATAATTATCCAAGTCGGTTGACTTATTAGACAGACTCTAAGTGTATCTATAGTATTAGCAAATGTATATTTTGTTTTGAATGTGCCATGTTTTATTTTTGTTATTCGTAAAATAAACATATTAAGATAACTTTTGTTTTGTTTAGCACCAAAATAAAATAATCCATACAAACATCATAAACTAACACAATGACAGCGACATTCTTAGCTTTTTCTTGAAAATATAATAACGTCGGCACGTTATTCAGTGAAGATGTACCTAGCTAGAGAGTGGGTAGAGTTCGGTTGAGTAGAGTTGGGCAGCAATAGAATAGAGTAGGCAGTTGTCGGGAGAGATTTTTTTTTTTTTTTTTTTTTTAATTAATTTGGATGAAATTTTATGCACAGGTTGACCGTGTCCAGTAGCGTAACTAGATGTGGACGAAGGCTCTGTAAGAACGAGGGTATTTTAATTAATAGGCTCGCTTTTGACCACTATTTCACGTGATGGTAAGCGACGATGTGGTTGAACACTGGGTTGCGACAGTCGCTGTCTCGTTTTCGAATTGATGAAAGAAAAAGTCCTCGCTGACCTTCGCCCACGTCTAAATTAGTCCACGCTACGCCTCTGATGTCCTAGAGTTAGAAATGAGATACTTTTTATCTCGAAAGTAGGTTTAATATTTTCTTGGGGTCATCTTTATGAATCAATGTTAAAGTACTTAGATTTATTTGGCAGAGTAGGTTACTACATCAATTGCAGCATCAGTGGCATTGTGCTTTGACTAACCCTTTGGACACTCCAACATGTTGTTCACATCCTGAACAGAGGCACTGTACTTACATCAAGTATTCAATGTGGATATTTAGTTTACACCAAAAACTTTCCCATTCTCAAATAATAAATCAGAACAGACTCAGAGAATAACTTTGATCATTCTCAGTCCATTTTAATTATCAGGTGGCCTGCCCTCTCTAGCATAGTTCACCACTTTGATTGATGATTTTGATCAAATAACTAAAATGATCTTTTATGCTAGGAGTTTTAGAGTACCTAACTCAAATTCACCTTTCACCTCTCATTTCAAAATTTCAGAAATAGGGTATCTCTTAACTTAAATCACCCATAATGGTTAACTGTATTATATATTTTCTATTGTACTATATATATATATTTATTTATTTACATTATCTATGTTGTACACTGACAGCCCCAAACCTTTTCCTTCCGTTCGTTTCCATCCAAAGGTTGTCTGTTAAAAATTGCCTTGTGCAATAAGACCGCCTATTGTACACTTATTCTTTTTGTAAATGTTTGTCCTGTAATAAGCTAAGGTGTGCAATAAAGTAATAAACAAATAAATAAATATTGAGACCATAAAGGTTATTTATATCTATGATATGTGTATATAAATAAAATCCATTATCTTCTTTATTTACATTTGTATTGATGTAATCCTATTAGTAAGTAATAAGGCAAAACAATAATGATAAGTAGAAACGTTTCAGAGTCATTAAATCAAGGTAATGCTAGCATTTTCAATTTTCTCAGCCAACAGACTTTAACTTAACTAGATAGAATTAAGTAATTGTGATAAATCAACAATAATAGATAAAACTTAACACCTGTGAGGTGTTATCAGCAACAAACATAAACTATGTGCACTGAAGAAAATTATGTATATTTAGAAAATGTTTTACGAGTATTATTAGTAACAAACAAAAGTGATGTTACAGTTTAACCTTTTGTGTGCTTGATTCACATCCACAGATGAAATGGAACTTTTATTTCTTGTAATTTCCAGGACAAATCCATTTACATTGGCCATTAGAGGCAGATTCAGTACACTTTCGATGAAAAGTAGACTCAAACATCCAAAGAATATTTTACAAAATTATATTTAAAAAGTTCATTTGAAAAGATTTGAATGTGGATTCACATCTTTAAACACACAAAAGGTTAAAGATTCACTAATTTGGTAACTTATCAAATATTTAAACACTTAGCTGAGAAGGCACTTGTTAATATTCTGGTGAACTATCACCACACTTTACATCTTCACTTATTATCAAAGTCTTTTTTTTTGTCATATGATTATCTTCAACATCAAAGGTGATCAAATCTTCACTGCCATTATCTCCTTTCTGCAAAAATATAAATGTATTTTATTTAGATTTAATCTCAACAAACAAATATAGCAATGTGGGGCACATGGTGTTCAACCAATCAGTGCTTGAGATGCGTTCTGTTCAATACCGTTTCACAATTTAAAAGTTTCTACACTTCGATAAATTAGAATCAATTATAAGATAAATAAGAATAATAAAAATAATCATTCTTATAAGCATTGACAGTGGTTGCTAACATGTCACTTTTTTATTATACCAAATAATAACCTAAATTTTCTAATTTGATTATCATCAAGGGTTTTAGGGAAAGGGTATCTTATAATTTTTTTAAATTCATTAACCTTTGAATCGTGGTAATTAGGGACACAATAGTAATACAATAGGAACGTCGGCATTCGCTCACTCATTGTTTTTCGTCTCTAATTATGGTATTTGAAAAATTAAACTACAGAAAAGAATTGAATTTATAACTTACACTTGTTGATGCTGCTACGTCTTGTTTGGTTTTTAATGCAGCAGCATAATTCAGCTTTTGTTTTGATGAGCTTGATGTTAGCAGGGGAGGACTTGGACTGATATCTTTAACCTCATTCTCAATTATCTGCACTGTATCCTCCATATCCATATGATTATAGGTCATGGGGACATTTTTCGCATTCAATATGTCCACTTTCAAAGGAATTTTTAATGCTTCCAAACAAGCCTTAGCCATTTCAGCTTCTCGGTTTATTATTTTTTCTTCAACATACTTGTTATATGTAGCTTGTAAATCAAGCGAGTGTTTGTCTGATAAAATGGTGGCCATTTGCTTGATTTCTGCTTCTAATTCTCTGATTGTGCATTCATTTTTAGCAGCAATTTTAGCTTCTTTAACAAGTCTCACATCTACAGCTTCTTGGATACGCAATATTGCATCAGTTGTGTTATTGCTTTGCACATTACTCTCTTTAACAATCTTATTGAATATACTATGTGGTGATGATCTATGTGATTTCTTGTATCCAGTGTATTTTTCGCCTAAATTTGCTGTTACATCTTCAATGTATTCGTACATATCAAAGCAGTTAATCTTTCCGAATCTGTACATATAAGTGTGTGTAGATCCAGCAGATGACAATTTGTTTGACAAATTACATGTTACAAAATTCTTCTTTCCATGATATTTTTCAAAGTATTTTTGCAATCCTTTTGATATTAATTTATCTCTAAAAGTAGGTTTAATGTTGGTATTCTTTCGATATTTATACCAACCAACTATTTCATTGGCAGTGCTAGATAACAAATCAGAGAGGACATCTTCCTTTATTCGACCAGTGGGAAAATAAAACAGTGATACTGATGGCAGCGGGAGCACCGTTCTGATTTCTATTTGAGTGTCTAAGCGGGCATTATCACTCTGTGAATCGGAAATGTGATTGGTTATTTCTGAAGTCACGTCGCCGATTAAGAAGCCTTCCTGCAAGTTAAACACATGAATTAATTGGAACGGTAAAGTAAAAAAATATACAATGCTCTAACAGTAGACTGAAATATTTTACCTGACTACTAGCCGAGTTTACGCATTCATAAAACAGAAATGACAGAGCGGTACCACTCAACAACACTTTTTCGGTGTATGCCATTGCTACATTTAAAGTTTTTACATAAACTGTTTTCGACGCTATTTAGTAAAGAATGTGAATTATATTATATGGTGTTTAATTTATTTTAAATTGAATGTATTTACAAAATTGTTAGATGCCCGCACATACAAAACTTGATGACTTGACGTGACTGAAAACGTCAAGTAGACTCAACAGTCAACTACTGTCATGTCATCAACCCCGCGTTCCGAATTGCGTCAAAATCGATTATATCGCGAATCCGACCAACGCGCAACGCAACGTGTCACAAATAGTACTCCACTGGGGGTTTACCATGACATCTTATAGCAGGGCTGAAGTTGAACTGCCCGGCATTTTTGTACTATGACTTCGTTATAGCAGGCCTGTAACTGGCCTGCTAAGTGATGTTTACGAAATCCGCTCAAGATTCGTTCACCTTTTTTTTTGTATAGACTTTTGACGACGTGAAATGAATAGTTACTTTTACTAACATACAAGTGTAGTATGAAAATATAATTAGGATCTCGTCATTATTAACACATAAACAGACACAGACCTCATTCAAAGAATGTTTTGCTCTTCTGTACATCGAGTTTGATATGTAATTAGGAGAAATGACTTCAGCAACCCATCCAACATTGTTTAATGAATCCTCTTCAGATAGCATTTTTGTAAATATGTCATCACGTTTTTCTTCTGTCAATGCTTTCGAGTCGGCACAGCCAAGATCTTGCAGTACTTTGGTTTGGCTCACTGGACAGTAAGCCACACCATAAACCATAGGACCTGGAATAGAAAGTAGTTTACACTTTAATGTTTTTCTATTATCACACAATAACAGTATAGCTTGCCTTATGAGGATGTCAATACTCAGCTGTGGATTTTCGAGGTCCGAGTTTAATTCGCCTTCGAGTTTATACAGGACTCTAAAAGGAAGTTGAAGAAGCTGAATGGCCGGTATTCTACTAACACAGACGTCCCTTCGAGGTTGGTAGTGACCAATAAGGTAGATGATTAAGAGGTAAAAAACATTCAATTAGCGGCTATGAGTATCACAAATACTGATTTGCTATTCACAAGCATTTATTACCTAATACAGGACCTCGTCCGGCTTCGTCAACTCCGAGCATGCATGGCTCAGTTTTACAAACATCTGGAACATCTGAACAGTTTAAAAAGTTGTTAAAATTATCCTTAGACCTAATTAAATCTTTTAGTTCTTCAAGTGATTTTATCATCTTGTGTTTTATTTGCTAAAAAAGTATGTTTGGTGAATGTTTATGTTTATCAATCGCACTTCGCACTCGCACAAGTTGACAGATTCAAAATGTCAGTGTTTCACAATTCGCGCCATTATTCCCGCGTTTCAACTAACGTTAACATCGTTTAGGGTAAACAGAACATTTTAAAGAGATATGGTATACAAGATCCTTGCATCGTCGCTGTTAGCTTGACAACAAATCTTTGATGAATGCCAAGGAATTTCTGTCCGTAGAAGGTTTACCGAGTTCCTTCATGAACGCCAAATACGTGCTTATATTATGTATTTCAGAATGACTATTGGCTGGCTAAAATCGATGTTCTCGTAAGTCGGAACGTAGGGAACCATTCGCCTCGCTACTGACGAATGGCAAATTGGCAAAGCGAGCCACTCGCCTCTCGCCTCGCCACAGGCCACAGGCCACTTGCAATCTTACCATGACCTCTTATAGACTCTGACCAACGAAAGATGGAACTGAATTATTTATTAAAGTCCATATATGGCAGCATTTAAAAAAAAATTAAGGACTGTCAAAAATGTGTCGTTGACATTTCAAACTTCATTCATCTTGTGTTTACGTGCATCTTATTTTCGTTTATTTTATTATAATAATGCTTTAAACAATAAATAATTCGACGAGGAGGCTTCTCTTCAAGATGATTGATAAAGTCAAAACCAAAAAAAAGTAAGATTAATCGGAAATCTGTACTGAAAATGCGACGGCTGGATACTAGTCTGTTTAATAAGTTAAACGACTTGGGTAATTATTAGGATATAATGAAATCAGATATAGTCAACACGGGTTCAATAATCAAGGTTAATTAAGATATAGAGATCATTGTTTACTAACAGAAGAACCTTATGAAAAGTATCGAATATTAGTATTTTTAAAATGATTAATTTAATATACAAAATTCCCAAGTCGGTTTACTTATTAGACAGACTATATAAGTTCATATATAGGTCAGTGTTTTGAATATCTAGTAAAATAGCTTGATACTTTTCGATTATTTATAACAAATTGCAATGAGTAATACTTTAATATGCTTTTTAGGAGATATAGACAATGAGCAGGTGAAACTGTAGGTAAATTACCAGAACGGCAAAGGCATTGAAAATTCTTGAAGAAATTGAAATATCGACTTCTGAATCACAATACATAAAAAATAATATTTTCAATGACAGGTATTTTTCTCCTTTCAGACCTTTTAGATTTAACAATCATTTACTGTTGTTTATAGGAGACGCTTATGGATGACTAAATTAAATAATAGGCATATTGTTGTATTATATAATGACATTTGATTGTTTTAATTATGTCTTATTTTTAGTGGTAGAGTCTGTGCGGAAAGTAAACCATCGTGGGATTTGAGGGCGCTGCTGTAGATAAATATCGTTTTTGTTATGTAAGCAACATTGTGACGTCATTATAGTGCGACTGTTAAATCTTGATATTTCGAAACTATGTTAGACTAGCTTCTTCCAGCGGCTTCACCCTATAATAAAAATTATCCTATTGGCTGAATTTGCTCACCTAGTGAAACTGCAAAGTTATAGCTTATGTGCTATATTATTGCAATGTTTATGATTAGGTTCATCTGTCTAGTAGTTTTTCCGCGACACATCCATACATACGAGTACCTCCATCCATCTTCACAAACTTTCGCATTTATAATATTAGTAGCCTATTGAACTTAGCAAAAATATAGGTTATAAGCTATACGTTAACGTTTATCATTAAATTCATCCGTTTATAAGTTTTTGCGTAATGACGTTAATTGTGGCGACACCTGGGGGAGGCCTATGTCGAACAGTGGACGTCTTTCGATTTTAATGATGATGAACATTTAAATGCAAACACGAATCGGTATAGGAAAATAGCGTGAAGAAACTGCTGTACTGCCTATCTAGGTAGGTTCCACCAACGACCACTTACCCAGTTCCAACGAAAATGGTTGTATCACTTTGACTGGGATCGGTCTATTGTCACTGACTGGAATATTGTAGCTAGCAGCAAGTTTATGTTTACCCTATTTAAACATAAAGGTAAAATTGGGACACACTACCACTTTCTCGTTGTCTTCCTCAGTACATTTTTCCCTTTTGCTAATGAATGAAAAATATGAACTTAATGACTATGAAAATAAAGTACATTTCAGAATTTGTAATGTTGCTTTGTAAAAAATCTATTTAGCCTATAAGGGACCATCTCGCATATAAGCTCCTTAGGATCACTTGGTTGTCCGTCTGTTTATCTGTTAAGTCCCTATAACTCGAGAACGCTTGGAGGTATCGAGTTAAAATTAAAACCATACACTCAAGTCTGCGGTCTTTTGAAGTTGTGAAAAACTTCTGAGTTAACGAAAAAAAAAAGATACGGCTGTTTATGTCGCAAAAAAACATATATTTCGATACTCAAGGGAATCAAAGTTCATAGGGTGAATCGCGTTGACCTAGAATTCTGAAATTTGGCATAAATCAAGGTCTCGTAGAACAAGTACAGGGAAAAATCTGAAAATTAAAAATTGATAGATCCGCCACAAAAAAAAAATTGTTTACAATTTGGAAAAATCTTCGTAACTCAATTCGGGAATTGATTTCATAGGTAAATTTGTACAGAATCTTCAGTGCGCGAGTCCGACTCGCACTTGCCCTTTTTTATTTTAGTTACTGTATCCTTACTCAAGCCTGAAAAGAAATATTCTAAGTTAGTCGAAATGCATTATAAATTTAAAGTATCAATACTCTTTATACTAGCCATCGAAAATATTGACCAAAACAAAATAAACAAATATCGTCATGTTTAAATGAATTTCCGTTTAATTTATATATATTTGGAGATAACAGGGACAGGAGTTCACCTAGGAAGTCTAAAAACATTAAAATAAAAGTGTTACGTACCAAAAACACAGCATACCAATGTTTCCCAAGTTTGTGACTTTGTTTTGATCAATAATGGTGTGATTTGCCATTTGTTATCTTTGGCAAAACTGTAATATATTAAAAATTATTTCCCTTGCAGCTCAGTGAAATTTTTTATCACATTTCTGAAGATTTCAATTAAAAATCACAATAAAATAACATAGTAAACAAACTTTCTGTCAACATACTATGACGTTTGGCATTTGACGGATGGCTGGGTTGGGTTGCTACTTAAAATCTTTAATGTTGTTTTCACTTTACGCCACGACGGTTCTTTTATCGCACAGACAATATCATTAAACTGTTACGAAATATTTGTGATTTCCGTTTTCAGACTTAAGCGTGAGAACACTGAAAAGAATAAAAAAGAAGGGACTATTAATCAAGGAAAGTGGAACACTCCCGGAAAAAAGTGCCCTCGTTGTGCAACAGTTTCCAATTTGGATAATTTTGATGTTCTGTTTGTGAATGTTATAGTAAATAAATTATATAAACGAAATTTAAATCTTGCTTTAATTCATTAAACTCCAAGCGAACGCCAGCGTTCTCTCTCATTGTCTTTTTATTGTGTACCTATCTAATAGTGTCGAAAAGTTAAACGCACATTATGCAGGCAAGCAACATACAAGTTCAGTTCAGTTGACATATAAGTTGGGGGATTATATTGAAGATAAAAGTGCTTGACTGCTGGTCTAGCTCCACTACCACTAGGGCGCACAAATTGTTAGTTTGGAATTTGAAATCACTGGTAGTGGCACGTGTTCAAAATGGTAGAGTTGTGTGTCGTGAGTAAACGGGCGTTATAACTCTATCATTTTTTATTTATTTTTTTACTTTATTTTTATTTTATTATTAGGCACACCAACAATTTGTTTACAATATTTTTCCATTTAACATTCAGAAGTTTGTACAGTGCAAACAAAACAATTACAGGCGTGCACAACATTCACAAATGCGTACCTAAATTCTTAGTATTTTTAAATAAAAAAAAAAATATCCAAGAAAGAGGAAGAAAAAGCGAGTGCGCTGTTCTAACAGTTTGAGTTTGGCATACTCTACCCTTCCGTCGCTTATTATCCATATGGAGTTTGGGTCGAATTGTAATATGGAATGTTTTTTAAGCACAGTACGCACTGCGTAACAGTGTTATATACCTACTTATACGCGAACAAAGTCACAGGCAAGAGATATTGATTATAATAAAACAAAATCACTCAAAAAACCTAATAGCAACATTTTCGACTTCTACGCGGACGAATTCACGGGAAAAGGCTAGTTGTTAAATGAACATGCATTGCATTTAATCATAAATAATCAAAAGTATCAACATCGTTTAAGCAGCGTACAGTCAGGGTGAACAGCTTCAGAATTTTTAAATTCGGCCTCCTTTTTGTTGTGCCATCATTCGTTGTTCAGACTCTAGCAGGGCTGAAGTTGAACTGCCCGGCATTTTTGTACTATGACTTCGTTATAGCAGGCCTGTAACTGGCCTGCTAAGTGATGTTTACGAAATCCGCTCAAGATTCGTTCACCTTTTTTTTTGTATAGACTTTTTGTACCATGATGTGCTATTTGACGGCAGATGACCGTCTTTTGAGCGTCTGTAACGTCAAATTAAGCGATCTTTAAGCGAATCTGTTCACCTCTATACAAAAGTCGTTCAAGTTTAGAACTGTCATGGTACTATTTTTAGCGATTCAGAAGCAGGCCTGCTTTTGAAAGGAATTTGACTCACTGGGAATTGAACGTTTTCATAAGAGGTCATGGTAAGCCCCCTGGTCGGATTCGCGATATAATAGCTTTTGACGTACAGACCCACCAACTTATGTATCTGTGAACTGAGTGGTAGCGACACCGTCGCTTTAGTGTTGCAAATTAATAAAAGTTACCCATGATTGGGTATGTCAGATAAGAAACTAGGTAAACATATAAACATAATTTTATTATTTTAAACAATACCTAACATTGTTTTATAATAATAAAATGCTAATATAAGTACTAAATAGTCTTCAAAAATAGGAAAATTAATGTAGGTAGATACATTATATTAGCTTTTTCTCTGGCATTCAATTGATATAATGTAGGTACCCCTCTTACAAACTAAATGTTTAGCAAAGTAGGCAAATGAAATTTAATAACTTGCAAATAAACGTTATATTAAAAAAAAAACTAATTCTGCATTCTGCATAAGAACCTACTTAGATGGATTCAGCATTTACAAGCTTGATACAAAAAACCCATAGTTAAGTACTAGCTTCTCTATTTAAACAAAACTCAAATATCTAGACACTCAAGATGTGTCCTGTAGGTAGGGCTGCCATCCGTCCGGGTTTCCCTGGATTTGTCCTAGTTTGGAAAACGTCGGGGGAGCGTCCGGGGACTCCGGGCGGGGTTTCAATTGTAGTCCGGAATTTTGATTAGATCCCGTTCCCATAATTTACGTAAATAATAAGCTATGGGTTAGGTATTTCACCGCACGCACTGCCGACGCTATTTTACTACGCAAGCGGCGAGCGAGTATGGGGCGCGTTCGACCGACGCATGGTAATGGTATGGCTTTAGTATAAATTATTATAACTTTCTGAATTTGATTTAAGATTTCAGTTCTTTTAAAACTAAAGTAAATATTGTTAATTGTATGGAAAAATAAGAAATTAAACAAGTTTTTCATTTAATTTTATTAACTGAGTAACTAATATTGGATTTGTTTATCTTTTATTGAATACCTAAGAAGGTTAAAAAATAAAGCAAAATTACTCACTTGTAGTCACAAAAACGATTAAACACACTATTTATTTATTTATTTATTTAAAGCTTTATGCACAAAAAAACTGTACAAAGGCGGACTTAATGCCTTAGGCATTATCTGCCAGTCGACCTTAGGGTGGTGCAGAAACAAAACATGGCAGGTGCAACTTAATAAACAGACAAAACAGAAGAGAAACAAATATATACAATAGTAAATACATACTTAGATACATACATATAACAAAAACAATGCTGTTGTGAAAAAACAAATCCAAACCAATTAGCTCGGTGATGATTCTACCAACATCTTGCGAATATGCTCACGTGCCTTCACCTTAAAAGAAAATCGGCTTGTTGCCATCCTGATATTCAGAGGGAGCGCATTCCAAAGAGATATCGCCTGGACAAAAAAGGAAGAGTGGATAAGCCCAGAGCGGTGTGAGGGACATCGTAGAAGACGATTATTAGTAGACCGAAGATTTTTACTGTGCCCAGAGCAAAGAAATTGAAGTTCTGAAATCAGATAAGAAGGGGAAGAAGGATTATCCAGAAAAGAGAACAGAGTAGTCAAGGCCCTTAGCGCTCTGCGCTGACGGATGGGTAACCATTTTAAAAGCAAACGATGCTCGGATACATGATCGTACTTGCGGAGGTTGAAGACAAATCGAATGCAGTTATTCAGAAGACGGCCAAGTTTATTGAGAAGATCTGCATTCAGGTCATAGTAGCACACATCAGCATAGTCGATTATGGGAAAGATTAGGGATTGTACAAGCATTGCCTTTATGTGAGCTGGGAGAAGATTCTTCAGACGATAGAGAGACCGTAGCGTTCCAGTGACTTTTTGACTGACATTTG
This sequence comes from Mythimna ferrago, assembly GCA_910589285.2. Classification (NCBI taxonomy): domain Eukaryota; kingdom Metazoa; phylum Arthropoda; class Insecta; order Lepidoptera; family Noctuidae; genus Mythimna; species Mythimna ferrago. Next base: position 15,278,501 of record OU342684.1, on the reverse strand, counting down.
CAATCTGCTTCCGCCAATCCAGACAAGCATCAACATACAGACCAAGATCCTTGACCTCAGAACCAAACGGGATCACCGTATTGTTGAAGATTACGGGTGGTACGGTTAGTCCATCTAGCTTTCTTAGACTATGGGGGCTCCCAACTATAATAGCCTGACACTTCGTAGGATTAACCGCCACACCAAATCTATCAGACCAGTTTTTAATTACCCGTAAATCCCGGTTTAGCTCTTCGATCGCATCCAATATGTGATTTGTTTGTGTGTGGTGTGTGATTTCATACAACAAAAGAGGCTTACAATTAAAGTTCACTTCTATCAAGTACGGAGTGAAATATATTTTAATCAAGATGTAAGTAAATAAAAAAGTATTGAAATGTCCGGGGTAAAAGCTCCAAAATCCGGGGAACCTACGCTTCCGGTCCTGGGGGACAGGTTTTAGAGATGGCAGCCCTACCTGTAGGACATGACCTAGTTATTAAATAGAATAAAACAAAAGTTTCATCATTATCAACTCATATACGTCCCCACTGCTGGGGCACGGGCCTCCCTTAACGATGGTGAAAAAAAAAAAAAGTTTGCTTAACAATAATTTATTAGAATCCCGGTTTACAAAAATTATGATCTTTTGTTGAACTTGCACGCCCAACTTCATCCTGGCTGTGAGGCAATAGGCCGCTTATATCCATATCATCATTATCACTGTCACTTTCAGTTTCCGAATCACTTATCACTTCTATAATGAACGGTTTATCCAAATACACATCATGCTTCAAATATTCTGCTTGTAACTTGCGAACATGATTGCAATGCTGAGCCCACTCACTAACCGTTATACTTTCAAAAGCTTCTTGAACTAGGCGGGGAATCTCAGAATTTTTGTAATCAATATTTAAATCAGCAACTTTTCTTTTCATTGAGCTCCATATTAATTCGATGGGATTGAGATCACAATGATAGGGAGGTAAGTACAAGCATTTGTGTCCATTTTCTTCTAATATTTGTTCAATTTCATACACAGGTTCAGGCTTATTTCTCTTAATTAGCTTCAAGGGATCGCAGATTTGAGAATATAATTTTAATTTCAACGCGATCCTATGAAAACTGTTCAATTCCCGAATTGATTTACGAAGATTTATCCAAATCACAAAGAAAGTTTTTTTTTTGTGACGTAACTGTGGGTGACTCACTCATATTTATTCAGTGCACACTATACACGTACACAATAAATATATACTCACCTACATACATCTATTATGTCTATTTATACATTCATATATATTTATATATTTCCAAGTTCACAACACACATATTCACCAACACTAAACACGACATATACATTGACGTGACGCTATGGACACGCACACAGTCGATGACGCGCCGGCGATTTATTTTCTTCTACCGCCGAGTTGCAGCACTATGTTACATTTAGTTTTCTCACCAGTCACGATCTATGCTGCCCGCTAAGCCTACGTGCGCTTGCGCCGATGATATTAATTGTGAACCGTATCTACCCGCGCTAACTGTATAGCTGTGTTTGCAAAGACTGTGCATTATATTTCACTGCTGTATTTTATCTGCTTGTACCTGGCTTATTTTGCGCCTTCTTATAAACTGTGTTGTTGTGCTGTGTGTGAGGAAATTATACCTGGAGATACTTCAACAAGGAATTTTATTTACTCGCCACCTACCCAGTGAGTACCTACCTACACAACACACACACACCACCCAAACAACCAAATTGGTGACCCCGTCTGAACGCAAAAGACAGCCAAGATGAGCAGCGACGGTAGTGACACCGAGGTATCCCAGCGCAGCCAACGCCCTACCCGTCGGCCAAGTAAGTGCGCGCGCGTCTCCACTGACGCGGACAACCCATCGATGGAGCTGTTCAGAGTTGGCGTCCGCATACCCCCTTTTTGGCCAGAAAAGCCGAACATATGGTTCTGCCAGGTGGAAGGCCAATTCAAACTGGTCCGGATAACGGACGACGCCACAAAATTTTATTACGTCCTGGCACAACTCGACCGTCAACACTCGGAGGAAGTCGAGGATATCATCACTTCACCACCCGCAACGGACAAGTACGAAAAGCTGAAGACCGAGCTTATCAAGCGCCTGTCGGTCTCCAAAGAGAAAAAAGCGAAGCAGCTCCTCCAGTCTGAAGAACTCGGCGACAGGAAACCTTCGCAGTTTCTCAGGCATCTGCAGAATTTGGCTGGACCCACGATACCGGACGATTTCTTGCGCACGATATGGACCAGCCGCTTGCCCACTAACCTGCAGACTATCGTGGCCTCCCAGATGAGCCTATCGCTCACAGAGCTCGCGGACCTCGCCGACAGAGTGCACGACATCGCTCCAGCAATTCCTCAAGTCGCAGCAGCATCGACATCGCGGACGGACTCGTCTAAGGACATGATGAGCCTCATAATGGAGCTGACGAGGAAGGTTGAAGCCCTATCAACCGAAAGGCACAGTCGCTCCCGTCCTCGTACACGTCAGACGTCCGGCCATCGCAGTCGCACACCATCTCGGCGTTCGCAGTCGAACTACAGGAAGTTCCCGACCTGCTGGTACCACCACAAGTTCGGCAGCCAGGCGAAGAGATGCGTCCAGCCATGCGACTACACAGCGGGAAACGAGCGGGGCAGTCGGTGATGGCGACTGAAGATTGCCCTTCAACGACCGGTCGCCTGTTCGTGACTGATCGCAGCTCGAGAGTCCAATTCCTCGTGGACACTGGAAGCGACTTATGTGTCTTCCCTCGTACTGCGCTCCCTCAGTGTCGTCGTACGAAGACCGAGTACCAACTTTGTGCAGCCAACGGTACAACCATAGCGACCTACGGTTACCTACAGGTTGTATTGAACCTAGGCCTTCGTAGGGATTTTCATTGGCGTTTCATTGTTGCGGATGTCACCAAAGCAATCATAGGTGTAGATTTTCTGTCCCACTATAACCTCATTGTTGACATTCGCAACAAACGTTTAATAGATGGAACAACAAAACTGTCATCGGTAGCATCAATTGGTTGTACTGATAGTCTGATATCGAGTGTAAAGGTCGTTACTGGTGAGAATAAATATAGTAACATACTTTCTGAGTTTCAGGAAATAACTCGACCCGCAGGCGTGCCATTCACACCAAAACACAAAACGACACACCACATTCGCACCACATCAGGCCCCCCAGTATCTTGTTCCCCACGCAGACTAGCCCCGGACAAGATGAAGATCGCCAAGGCTAAGTTCGAGGCAATGTTGGCGAACGGAACAGCTCGACCCTCGGAGAGCCCCTGGTCGTCACCTCTTCACCTCGCCCCAAAGAAAGACAACGGCTGGCGTCCCTGCGGAGACTACAGACTGCTCAACGCAAGGACAATTCCAGATAAGTACCCAATCAGGCACATACATGACTTCTCCCATAGTTTATCTGGTTGTACGATCTTCTCCACCATTAATTTGGTGAAAGCTTACAATCAGATACCAGTCTGTGAGGAGGACATACCCAAGACTGCCATCCTACACCCTTCGGACTTTTCGAGTTTCCATTTATGACGTTTGGTCTGAGGAACGCAGGTCAAACCTTCCAAAAGTTTGTTGACGAGATGACTCGTGCCCTAGATTTTTGTTACCCATATCTTGACGATTTTCTGGTATTTTCGAGGAGCGAGGCAGAGCACGAGCAGCACCTGAGGTCGATTTACGTGGCGGAAATGTCATAATCTAGCGAGTAAACGTGGGAAAAAGACGATGTACTCTCATAAAGGACTTCGGACGTCAAACGGAACACATAATATACATATTTATCATATTTTTAAATATTTCTTCAAAAAATAACATTAAAAAAAAAACATTTAAAAATATAAAAAATAGTAGCCCACCGGCATCGGGAACAGGGTCCAAGCTGCCGGCGGTCAGGGATCCTGAGAGAGGAACCTCCGGACAATACGCGCCGTGTCTAGGAGTACTGCCTTCTGGATCAAGCTCTTGATCCAACTGCCTAACGAGAGCCTCCGCAGATTATTATTATTATTTCGTATATTCAGCTTTAAGAACATATAAATTATATTTTTAAATATTCATATAAAAAAAACATTTAAAAATATAAAAAATAGTAGCCCACCGGTATCGGGAACAGGGTCCAAGCCACCGGCGGTCAGGGCTCCAGAGAAAGGAACCTCCTGACTATACGAGCCGTGTCCAGTAATACTGCTTTCTGAATCAAGCCCTTGATCCAGTCGCCTAACGAGAGCCTCCTAAGGTGTTGGTCGAGGCTCTTGGCTATTAAGCCATTGGCTGAAACAATTATCGGTACAATGATCGCTGAATCCACTTCCCACATGTCGACAACCTCGCGAGCCAAGTCAATATACTTGATTTGTTTATCTTTCTCGGCTTTCACGAGGTTCTCGTCATGCGGAACGGATATGTCAACAATCATTGCACGCCTCTCGCTTCGGTCCACCACCACTATATCAGGCTTATTGGCCACAATAGTCCTGTCAGTGATGATGGGCCGATCCCAGTACAAAGTGATATGACCATTATCAAGAACTGGGTCGGGCTCATACCTATAGTATGGCACTTCCGATTCCACAAGAGAGTATTTCAGAGCAAGTTGCTGATGGATAATCCTGGCTACAAGGTTGTGCCTATGCAAGTACTCTCCATTAGCAAGGCGAGAACAACCAGAGATAATGTGACGTAATGATTCTCCCGGACGGTGACATGCCCGACAGATGTCGACCGTGCCGTCTTTCACAATAAATCTCCGGTAGTTATTCGTCATGATAACTCCGTCCATAATTGCACAGACAAAACCTTCGGTTTCCCCAAATAGGTCACCGAAACGCAGCCAGGCTACGGACGCCAATTGGTCTACATCGGGCCCATGAAGGGCCCGGAAAAAGCGTCCGTGAAGCTCTTTGCTCTGCCACACTTCCCTGCGATCGTTAGTGTCAGGCACTATCGGTTTGCGCCAGTTCTCGTTAGCCAGGGAGAGCGGGGTGAGTCCCTTGTCCACTGCCACTACATCTCGATGCATACCTACGTCGGCAGCTAGGAAATATTCCCTGATACTGTATACCTCGCGGTTGTGTAGGGTCTTAGCATTTAAAAAACCTCGACCCCCACATTTCCGCGGGATATACAGCCTCATCACCGACGATCGTGCGTGATGCATTCGGTATGCAGTCAGCAGTGTACGGACTCGCCTATCCAGGGCGTCAAGTTCTGTTTGAGTCCATTTGAGTACGCCGAAAGAGTACATCAATACCGGCATGACCCAACCGTTGAAGGCGCGCACCTTGTTTCCGCCTGAAAGAAGGCTATTGAACACCTTTTTCAGGCGTCCAAAGAAACGCTCCTTCAACGATTGCTTCATGTCAGTGATACTGATGCCTAGAGCTTCCGACATACCCAAATACTTATAGGTTTCGGTTGGAGAGAGGGATCTCAGATTTATGGAATCTGTGAGTCGAGTGCTCACGGACTCCACAACCTCACCTCGCTTTACATGCATGACTGCACATTTGTCCACACCAAACTCCATCCTGATGGCACTACTGAAGGTTTCAGTTACCTTCAGTAGCTCCATCAGTTGCAGATTGTTGGGGGCAAAGAGCTTCAAATCATCCATGTAAAGGAGGTGAGATATAACCTGACCACCTCTCTTCAACCGATAGCCTAGACCTGAATTCTCCAGCAGTGTGCTTAGAGGATTCAAGGCTAGACAAAACCAAAGCGGACTCAAGCTATCGCCCTGGAATATCCCTCGCTCGATCCTTACAGGTTCGCTATTCCTCTGGATATTTCGACATCTTGGATAGAGGAGGACCGTACTCCATTGCCTCATACACGACATCAGGAAGGTGCGTAGTGTTGTATCAATTTTATACAATTCCAGCACCCTCATGAGCCATGTATGGGGAACAGAGTCATAGGCCTTTTTATAGTCTATCCAACATGTCGACAGATCCTTTCGGGAACGTCGAACCTGCTGGCCAATAGTCATATCAACGAGGAGTAGCTCCTTAGTACCGCGGGACCCGTTCCTACATCCATTCTGAGAAGGCGACATGATCGAATTTTCATCAATATGACTATTAATTTTACTTCTCAGTATGGATGTAAGAACTTTATAGACCGTCGGCAAACACGTGATCGGTCTATAATTTTTAGGCTCCGCAGTACTTCCTGATTTATGGAGCAGGTGGGTTATTCCTGTTGTTAGGAACTGGGGCAGCGACCCTGACTCTAAGGCAGACTGAAACTGATATGCCAAGCGAGCATGCGATCTTGTAAACCACTTAACCCAGAAATTGTGCAGCCCGTCCGGCCCTGGAGATTTCCAGTTAGGCAACGGACGGACTGCTCGAGCTACATCTTGGGGGCTGATGTCGATTGCCCCCATTTGTGGTATTGGATCGCACGCTCGCTCGACCCCCCGAATCCAGTCACCCTCGGTGTGACTGACAGGCACCGACCAGATGCTGCGCCAGAATGAACTCATGGCGTCATCATCCGGGAGGCGCGCGTCAGTCACACATTGGTCCGGTCGCTCCCAAGCCCTATAAACCCACCTTTCATTACTCCGGAATGTGCGATTCTGGGTGTATCGCTCAACCCGCCGCTTATACCTGCGGATACGGTTTGCCCATGCATACACCTTCTGCTTCAGGAAGTCGATGCGCTCTGTGACTCGGGACATATAGTCTCGGGGGCTGATGTCAGTCCCCGAAAATGCCCGCCTCACAAAGCGCATCACTCTTGGGCGAGTGTTGCCCTCCCTGAAGCAGATTAGTTTGCCGATGAGTGCTCTAGCCCCACCGATACGACGCTCGATCCTGCACTGCCAGGCCGGCACAGCTGGTTTTGGTCGTGTAGCTACGTCACTGTTTGGAAATTTGACGTGAGCTACACGACATGCCGCTACGGCCGCGCAGTACATGATCGAGTGTGTATCGGTGAGATCTTCGCAGTCATCAAAATAACTTGACAACTGCGAATCCAGAGCAGCCACCAGCGCCCTATTCTTGTTACACATGGGCAAACGAGGTATGCGTGGCCTAAGTTCGGAAGGTATGTTGCGATATTCCCGAATCGCACACTCCAAAGCACTCCTCAGTTCACTATTGCACTGGTTACTTACGTTAGTGACCGTGTCAGAATTCACCTCGTTTGTGTCAAAAGATATGTAACTGGACGGTGGTACCACAACTGGTACCACAGGCTGCGATGGAGGGGCAATGACACGGTCACTCATTTCCGTTTGGAGGCGATCAAGTACAGTATCATCCAACATATGATTACGCAGGATGACCCGCACCTGATCCGATAGTCGTTGGGCCGAAACGTTGACGGCTGGCTCAAGCACCTGAAACAAAGAGAGCATCCGAACACGGTAGGCGGTCAGGCTGTTTCCTCCCTCTGTAGCCCCATAGTATGAGCTCATGACGTTCTCGTTGATGGATTGCGTCCATCGCATGCGCTGCACACTTCCGCTGGAAGCTGGGACCCTATCAGAGGCCGGTGGGCCTCGATGTCCTAAACGATCCGGCGGCCGGCGTCCTCCCCGACGACGCGCAGGTGGTGGTGTCGTCGGCGGCGAGTAGTACTCGTCGCTCGAGCTCGACGCAGCTGCCACGGCCGGTGTCACAGCACTCACAGTGAGGCTGGGTTCCGGCGGCGGCGAGGCCGGAGGTGATGGGCGTGCACGTCGAGCTGCGGCTCTGGTCAACATTCACTTTTCCTTGTTGAGATTTTTCCTTGTCATAAGTATAACATGTAGTACATTTTACGTGTAGCCATTTTAGAGAGTTAGGTACACGTATTTCACAGTAATTATGGTTTTATTGTATTTTTAAGCCTGTTTTTTCTTCGGATATTTCCATTTTAATAAAATATTTCAATATTTATAGAAGAAGAAGAAAATATTTCAATATTTATGTTTTGAAAAAATTTAAGGAAAAATTTTATTATTATTATTATTGATTTTTTCACAGCTCTAAGGGACCGCAGATTTGAGGGTTTAATTTTAATTTCAACGCGATCCTATGAAAAATGTTCAATTCCCGAATTGATTTACGAAGATTTATCCGAATCGCAAAGAAAGTTTTTTTTTGTGACGTAACGAGCTAACTACAAATTTACAGTTTTCAGATTTTTTTTCTATACTTGTGCTATGAGACCTTGCTTCATGCCAAATTTCAGGATTCTAGGTCAACGGGAAGTACCCTATGAATTTTGATTCCTTTGAGGGTGTATTATATTATATTCCTTTGTACACGTTTTTTCGCAACATAAACGGCCGTATCTTTTTTTTTCGTTAACCCAAAAGTTTAATTTTTTCTCAGCTTCAAGGGACCATAGACTTGAGAATAGACTTTTAATTTCACCGCAATACCTCCACTCATTCCCGAGATAAAGGGTCTTGACAGTCAGACAGGCAGGCTGAAAAGTAACTTTTAAGTATTCAATATTTGCGGGTCACCGCGTCGGAGCACTATTGTTGAGACCACGCGGACGTCCGTTTAACGCAGCTTTGGCCCTAAGTAAGACTTACCTCTATCCGTCCATGTCTGTAATCAGGCCTCACCCAGTTCAAATATCACCATAATGGCAACTCATTTTGCCCACGTCTAGTGACAACTAAGATTTTTGTGTATATTATTTATAAAAAACTCGGAGAGAACGGTGGGACAAAGGTGACTTGGAGGTTGTACACTTGCTTTTTTATTCCTTGTTTATCTAATATAGGTACCGAAAAAATACGGTATGCAGCAAATGCAACTGAATTGACAATTACACAGATCCGAGTTCGTTCGTTCATGTTCACTTCTCAGTCAATTGAAAATAATATATTGGGCATTCTGTACTTTGATAAGAATCAACTAGGGATGAGCAGATGAAAAAATATCGATATATTTCGTATCAATATGGCCTAAAAGTACCACTAGAGTCTGATCAACGAATGATGGCACAACAAAAAGAAGGCCGAATTTAAAAATTCTGAAGCTGTTCACCCTGACTGTACACTGCTTAAACGATGTTGATACTTTTGATTATTTATGATTATATGCGACGCATGTTCATTTAACAACTAGCCTTTTCCCGTGAATTCGTCCGCGTAGAAGTCGAAAATGTTGCTATTAGGTTTTTTGATTGATTTTGTTTTATAATAATCAATATCTCTTGCCCGTGACTTTGTTCGCGTATAAGTTAGAAATATTTGTTAAGTCTAAGTAGATATATAACACTGTAAGGCAGTGCGTACTGTGCTTAAAAAACATTCCTTATTACAATTCGACCCAAAACTCCATATGGATAAGCGACGGAAGGGTAGGATATGCCAAACTCAAACTGTCAGAACGGCGCACTCGCATAATTTCTTCCTCTTTCTTATACCTTTTTTTTTTAAATTTTAATTTAAAGATACTAATAATTTAGGTACGCATTTGTGAATGTTGTGCACGCCTGTAATTGTTTTGTTTGCACTGTACAATCTTCTGAATGTTAAATGGAAAAATATTGTAAACAAATTGTTGGTGTGTCTTATTAATAAAATAAAAAAAAAAGTAAAAAAAAACAGTGATAGAGTTATAACGCTCGTTTACTTGCGACAGACAATTCTACCATTTTAAACTTAACCACTACCAGTGATTTCAAATTTCAAACTAACAATTTGTGCGCCCTAGTGGTAGTGGAGCTAGACCAGCAGTCAAGCATTTTTATCTTCAATATAATTCCCCAACTTATATGTCAACTGAACTGAACTTGTATGTTGCTTGCCTGCATAATGTGCGTTTAACTTTTCCAATATTATTAGATACACAATAGAAAGACAATGAGAGAGAACGCTGGCGTTCACTTGGAGTTTAATGAATTAAAGCAAGATTTAAATTTCGTTTATATAATTTATTTACTATAACATTCACAAACAGAACATCAAAATTATCCAAATTGGAAACTGTTGCACAACGAGGGCACTTTTTTCCGGGAGTGTTCCACTTTCCTTGATTAATAGACCCTTCTTTTTTATTCTTTTCAGTGTCCTCACACTTAAGTCTGAAAACGGAAATCACAATTATTTCGAATTAATGATACCACTAAAAATAAGACATAACTAAAACAATCAAATGTAATAATATAATACAACAATATGCCTATTATTTAATTTAGTCATCCATAAGCGTCTCCTATAAACAATAGTAAATGATTGTTAAATCTAAAAGGTCTGAAAGGAAAACAATATTATTTTTATGTATTGTGATTCAGAAGTCGCTATTTCAATTTCTTCGAGAGTTTTCAATGCCTTTGCCGTTCTGGTAATTTAAAGTTTCACCTGCTCATTGTCTATATCTCCTAAAAAGTATATTAAAGTACTCATTGCAATTTATTATAAATAATCGAATAGTATCAAGCTTTTTTACTAGATATTCAAAACACTAACCTATACAAATATTGTCTATAACCGAATATCATAATATGTTGGAAAAATGCTCCAACTGCAAATGAGCGTGGTATTACGTTTGTATGTAAATTCATCCGTCGCCGGCCCCTTAACAAACGACCACGTTCCATAATTGCTATGACCGACGAGTTTTTGTATTGTCGTCGAAGGATTTTGCATCTTGACAAAATAGACATTTTTTATCGAAATATCATAACAATTGAATTTATTTCGTGGCAAACCCCCCTTGCGTACCCATAACCTAATGTAAATAACACTACATACGTAGTGTTATTTACATTAGGTTATGGGAGAGTACGCAAGAATCGATTCCAGGATTCGAGTACACAAGACTCGATTCTAAGACTCGATTCCAGGACTCAAGTACGCATGACTCGATTCCAGGAATCGAGTACGCATGACTCGATTCCAGGACTCAAGTCAGGAAGACTCGATTCTGAACTCGCTGACTCAATTATAAAACCCGAGTCTAGTTGACTCGAATTTAGCACTCGAGTTCGAGTGAAGGTGACTCGCTCGTGCTCGATCTGTGTTTAGTAATAAAAGAAAAAACAGGGAAGGTGCTAGTCGGACTCGCGCATCTGGGTCAGTCCAAAATTACATATGAAAACAGTTCAATTCCCGAATTGTATTTTCGTAATACAATTCGAGAATTGAACTGTTTTCTTTTTTTTGTGACGTAACTACAAAACAGTTTTCGGATTTATTCTTATATCTGTGCTATAAGACCTTGCTTTATTTTGTAACTTTCAAGACGCAAAATCCTGAAATTGAATGTTGATTCCTTTGCAAAATATACGTTTTTTTTTTTCGACTTATACAACCGTTACCGAACTTCAAAAAAATGGTGAAGGAGCACTACCTATCACTTTAATTGTTCTTCCCCTTTCTCTATTGTATTTTTTAATATGTATTATTTTATTATTTGGTAGTTTATTTATGTATTATATATATATATATATATATTTTCTATTGTACTATATTATTATACTATAATATTTATGTTGTACACTGACAGCCCTAAATCTTTTTCCTTTCGTTCAGTCCATCCAAAGGTTGTCTGCATTGATATACAAAAAACCCTTTTTTATAATTCAATGGTTGTCTGGTAGAAATTGCCTTGCGCAATAAGACCGCCTATTGTACACATAATCTTTTGTAAATGTTTATCCTGTATTTAGCTAAGGTGTGCAATAAAGTTATAAATAAATAAATAAATAAATAACCGTATCTGTTTTTTTCGTAAACTTAGAAGTTTGATTTATGCACAGCTTTAAGAGATCGCCGACTTGAGTACCTATATGGTTTTAATTTCAACTCCATAACTCCACGCTTTCCTGAGATATAAAGGGTCTTGACAGACGAACGGACTTTTTCCTTTTTTTGATAAGGAACCCTAAAACACACCGGAAGTAGCTTGAGAAAATGTTTGTACCAGAACCGGTGTCGTCAAACTCATATATTTACGATTAAAGTGCGTTTCATCATTCGAAAGTCTAAACGTCAAAGGAGGAAAATCGAGGAAATAGCGACACGCAGTGTAGATTTCCCTTTCTCAGAACTTTATTCCCCTAAAAAAGTTAAATTATGCTTCAGACAATAAAAAGTGGTGAACGAGAATTGGTGTTAAAAGTACAAAGCACAGTATTTATCGTTGTATCATTATCCTTAACACAAATATGTACAACTAGCTGTGCCCGCGACTTCGTTCGCGTGGACTACAGGATTTTGAATTTATTTTGTCTAAAATAAAACTAGCCTATGTCATTCCTTATTACATCAGCTATCGGCCAAAAAAAGTCCCGTCAAAATCGGTCCAGCCATTTCAGAGATTAGACAGACCGGACAAATAGACAGACAAAAATTGTAAAAAATATTATTTTGGTGTATGTACCGTGTGTAGTAAAAAGCAGTTACTTCAATATTACAAACAGACACTCCAATTTTATTTATATTGTTACGTACGTAGGTAATCAAATGCCGATTTACTAAGAGACAACTTTATTCACCACAAACAATTACAAATTAGTCCAGTCAACAATAATCCGAATCGCAATTAACACTAGAGTACCGTTACACTATCGCTTAGGTCGTTAGGTAAAATCACTTCACACACTTCGGTAGTTCGCTCTTGATCGCAGTCGAAATCACAACTGACTCGCTTCCGGCCGGGGGCTCGTATTTATATGCGGAGCCAAGAAAATTTTAGATACCGACATCCGGAACAATTGAATCGCTTCTCGAAGTCATAAATCATTTTTATTGCTTGTGGTAATAAGAGTCACTTTCATGCGAATTTCGACTCTATTGTTAAAGTCGGAAAGTACCATTTCCCTTATCGGTAGATAAATACCTAACTACTAGTGGTACTTGCTTTGTGGATGTTTCGAGATTTTTCTAAGCCTGGCTACGCACAACCATTCTAGATCTTTCGAACAGCAATGCGTTTTAATTATTACGTGCTACTCGTTATTTTCTCGGAGATATGGCGTAACAATATGTATAGATTATACATGCTGTTTTTTTTCCTTTTCTCGAGTTCTGGATTTTAATTTGTAGACTCGAGTCATGGAATCGAGTCCTGGACTCGGTTTCTGGACTCGAATCCTAGACTCGGGTCCTGGACTCGAGTCAATATTCGAATTCAACACATAGAATTCGAGTACTGGGCTCGAATGGTAGAATCGAGTCATGACTCGAATACCGCATAAACTGACTCGAATTGACTCGAGTCACCAAAACCGCGACTCGGCACATCACTCTACACAGTGGAATTAAATAGAATATTTACATTATAAATATACTGACAATACAACTTGTTGCTGTTGTAAAAGGTGTGACAGACACTTTTGTTTCCTATATATATATTATATAGCACATATTGCATTACCTACCTATTTTCAACAGAATTGGATACTTGGAAATAAAAATCTATCATTGATATTATGTCATCGACATTTTAATTTTGAGATTTAATATATTGAATCACTATGACATAATTTCTGAAAAGAAAAGGAAGTTTTAGTATATCGATATTTTTCCCAAACCTAGCATCAACGGCATCAACACTTCAACAGTGAGTGATACAGGTGATACAGCATTGCACCATTTGATCAGTCAGTAGTAAAATAAATAAACTAGCAGTTTGTAATGATTATAACGCAGCGGGTTTAAATTAAATAGTTTATATGCTAAAGAAAAGAAGAACTCCAGAAACAGAATATTTCTTCTGTTCGTTTTACCCAATCCGATTGGAATAAAACTGGCCAAGTTCAGTCAGTCTCAGTGGTGAGTATTATGAAGAAGTTATTTATATTTTTATGCTAAAATTAGTGTTTGGCACTATGAAAGGGTTTAATACTTCTGAAGACAGATTGTGTACCGTTTTCATGTTTTGAGGTTTAAGTTACGCACACGGTTTTAGTTATTTTGATGAGGTGGTTATCTAATATCTTTCCTTCGACCGTGTGTAATACTTTTGTTTTAGAATTCATTGGTAATGTTTTCCAGAGCGCCCATTTCACTTATTTGTATGGATTATGTTACTACTCGACAGTTATATGAGTTTACCTGTTTTATACATAACATGTTGCTTTCATAAAATGTACTTTCCACCTAAATTGGTTGATCACAGTGCTTATTATCAGAGCTACCCTTAATAAATTAACCGAAATTCCTACTTACCTACTTGTTCAGTAATGTAAAGAATGACCTATTGATTTAAGAGTGGCCTATTTTATTTAAATATGCTGGACTAGATGTCACTATTTAGATACTAAGTAAAAAAAATTTCATTGATGAGACTCATGATGAAAATTATCATATTCATTTTTATTAAATAAGTATAAATATACTTTCAAAAAGTAAATTTAATATGGCATCAACAAATTATGATAAGGTAGATAATAAAACACGGTTGTTTTATTGTATAGTAATTAGCATTGTTAATTTGTTGAATTGATTTTGTGCATTGTTCAATTTTGTTTTATATCCATACAGTTCTAGCAATTTATTACAATTGACTGTAATGTAACCCGTTGACTGCCGGAACGCAGATCTACGCGAGACACAATGGCTTTTTAATTGTGTCTCTAATTACGGCATTCAAGAGGTTAAAGATTTGGATGAATCTCCAGTGGAGTAGAATCTTTTTTTCAATTTAGACATATTGCAATATCTTTAAATCATGCAAAAGAGAAATACCTAATACAAATTTTTATTTTTGTAGATACGAAATCATCGGTTTGAAATAAAGTCTGCATGAACAGGCACAGGCTAACTACTATCATTCTAAGTAAACAATCAATCCTAAGATACTTCAGTTTAAATTTAATTTATTTTGAGAAAACTCCCTCATTTACAAGTAAAAAGATGGATTGTACCAATAAAGATTGTGATCCTACTCAAGAAAATCAAAAGCTCCCGAAGAAATACTATCGCCGTGCGGAACACAGGTAAGAACATAATATAGTTATATTGATTAATCATTTTGATTGTCACAAAATAAACTGGAAATATTAAAAAGCAGCATTGTGGAACTTTGGGCCAGTATTATTTTATTAAACCAACAGTTTTCTATCAGATTGCAAGTTATTTCAGGAGGAAAATTAATATTTATTTAAATGATAAGATGTAACCTTTCAACAATATAGAGGGAAAGATATTGACAATGTAATAGATAAGGTTGCAATTCCAGTACCTACTTTTCAATGAAAATCATGAAATTTATACCTATATAAAGATAGATGTTGTATCTGACGAGATATATGTTTTATGGACTAGAAGGCACGTGATATCTATGTCCTTATAAATTTGTTTTAATTAAATAACTATTTACATGCCCATTGTATTTGAATATTTAATAAGGTCTGTTTTTTACTGGGTTAGTTTGTGTAGGTTTAAGGCACTACTGTTGCTATCGCGAAATATCGTCAAATTTTTCTGACTGCTGTAGACTTGACATGGTCTATACATCCATAGAAAGCCAGGCACATCATAGGAAATACGGACTTCATACTACGCTTGTTTCATCTTGTATATTGTGATAAACAGCTGACATACAAGATGGGAGGCCCTTTTAACTATATTATTACATCTCATAGTTAAATTGTTCCTCAATGTTATTTAACAGTGTTAATACACGCTCGAATTTGGTACGGGCTGGCCACGGATTTAATTCGCTTCTGTACATCTATAGTATAGATGGACTGATTCGGACTACTCTATAGAATAGTCCGGCGACCGTAATTATTCTTATTCGAGTCCGTCTAGGTCCGCTTCCTACCAAATCGGCACGCGTGGATGATCTGGCCGGACGAACGATTTTTGAATCGATTCGAATCGAAGTCTAAAGAAACGACCGATTGGAACTGTGCACTAGTTTCTGACGTTTTATAAATACCTATATGCTTATGTAAAAATAAAAGATTTTAAATTTTGATTCAGTAATAATCCCGAGTTCATAAAAAACAATTTCCTAAAGATCGACTCGTTGCAAATTAACCGTGCAAGTACGGAGTCCTAAGAAGCACGGTAATCCTAGAGTGCACATTTGTTTCATGGCTTGTTCGATTCACGAAATAATCGAACGTCAATTTCAAGTTTCTGAGATCGTTTAGTTGTAGAATTGATCTATTGTGTCAATCATTATTAAAATTCGATTTTCTTGATTTATAAAATCGATTCTTAGATCTCAGACCGCCCTCCCTACACTTGATGTCATATGCAAAGTTCTAACGGTTCGGTCCGGTCGTCTATTGCGAGAACGGATTTGGTTCAGCGGGTTTGGTCCGACGTCGTACCAAATTCGATCGTGTGTTAACACTATAAAACGAGTTAATGTTTGTTTATAATTCTTTCATGGTTGTTTTTCAAGTTTTTACACGAATATACAATCAATAGTCCTCTAGCTTAATATTTACATCACTTGTTGGCCCGGTCAAGAGTTATCATCTCGCGAGGTTATCTTTATCGTCTACTTGTTTTCAGTGTTATTCTGATGACGCCAGTTGTAGTTTAGGATCGAAACTAAATTGACTTACCTTCGTGTTCAAATAAACTAAATAAATAAAATGCCGGACGCATTCGAAAGTGCGTATCCTCTGTCACCTCCTTTAAACCCGCAAGACATACGCGCACGCGCAAATTCATCCACAAAGAATAAAAAACCAGTGGTAACTTTTCTTGGCGATGAGGCCGTTGAGATACCCGACAAATCAGAGGCCGGTGTAGACAAGCCCTTGGGCCGCGGGGAGGTTGAACTCGATAGTATCGCAGTCTCGTATAATACAATGCATTCAACTTGGCTTGATAAAAGAGTGCTCGAGCACAGGTATGTATAAATTTATTTATTTTGTATGGTCTACCCTTAATAGTCATTGTAAAGGTATATTTTGCTTATCTTTCCCAAAGTTCCTCCAATCCCAAAGAAAATCGATAAATTGCTCTACAAGAAGTCCTATTTTATTGCATGGTCCTTGTTGTCGTTTCTAAAAAACATTTTGTCTAAATGTAACGTTCGTAAGTTCATTACGGAACTAAACCGTCAGTAATCCGCGTATTTGTCGTCAGTCATACACCCAGCTATTAACGATAAGAAAAATGCTTTGTGTAACTACATCTCGTGAATTCCTAGCGACTGTATTTGCCAACAATTCGTTTTGGTCTTAGGTACAATGTTAGATATAAAATTAGCATAGTCGGCCTTATAATGTTCCCACTGTTGGGACTCCGGCCTCTTCTCTAGGAGAGTGAATGGGCCTTAATCCACCACGTGGGCCCAGTGCGGGTTGGTGGATGTCACATGTCTTCGAATTTTTAGTTCTGGGACATGCCGGTTTCCTCACGATATTTTTCTTCACCGTTTTGAGAGCAGTGGTGATGAAATAAATTACACAAAGTAATGCGCCTGGCATGTTTGAACCCGAGTCCTACAACTCATATAAGTCAGGGTCGTTACCACTCGGCCACCACTGCTCTCACTGACAGACAATTAACCAATTAAATTATTCCATCTTCGCGTAGAGTCAGCAAATGCAGTCGCTGAAACTTTTTCTTCAAATATAATATATTTGTATTTTAATAAACACAAGATTGAAAAAAATAGGCACTGCAGGAAAAATTAGGTGCGCTTATTCTAACCAAAAAATAGTTTGCTAATTGTTTTAACTGTTTTGCAATCTGTAAGTCATACAGCCAACGTTATTACAAGGGAATCTAATGCAGGCCTTCTTTTTAAACGTTTACAGTTTCATTACATAGGTACTTACTTTTTATCGGGAAATCGACGTGGACGACAGTACGTCATTATGCAAACAAAAAGTGTTGTAATATTTTGTTTTGTGATAAGTTCGTCAGTCTTATTTCTGCGAAATCAATAAGCAAACCACTCTTATATATATATATTTAACTTCAGTCAGTCAGCACTCTTGAATTTGATTAATTCGAACGCTGAAAGTTGGTGCTTACTGGTGATGGACGGAAAAGATACCCTTTTTGACAACATATTATGGCCTTTTCAGCAAGACTCAGTACTCAGCCATAACGCACGCACTAACCGGTCTTGGCTTCCAGCCAATGTTCCGGACATCATAAAGGCTGACGATTGGTCCTCGGCTAGCCCAGACCTCAACACCCTGGACTACAATTGTGGTCTGGGTTAGAGTACATGGCCTGCATTAATAGTCGCAATAATTTGGAATCGTTAAAAATATTTACGATCATCAGTGGACAATTTTCAAAAGAAAACAGTGTGTAAAGCAATACACGTGTGGCCTTAAACCTTAAAGGCTTGTATTAAAGCTAAAGATGATCATTTTCAGTAAAATTATGTATTAATTTTATGTTTTGATTCTCTATCACATGTTTAAAATTGATCTAAGAATATTAGATTCGTTTTATGAGGTTATATTTTTTATTGGTAACAGAATTTATGACCATGCTATAGTATCCTTTACAGTATGGTTAACGGTGGTGAAAATTACCTTTCTGTATACCCATATTATATATGGATTTTTCGCCTAATTATGTAGATCCCTATGCCAATTTTAACCCATATGGTTTCTATAATTTTAGATCGTCATTAATATCAACTACACCAATATTAAACTTACATAACGAAAATTATCTTACTTAACCACGCAGCCCAAAAATGTAATTTGGTAAACGGTCAACATTTATGCAATCATAAAGATAAAGATTACATTTGTTCGAGATTAACGGTTAACTCGAAATAATCCGTGTCCGCTTAGTGACTATACTGTGCGACTACTGAATAACCGAAGTTGGCGAATCAGCTGTTAGCTACGGCCCGCGGGGGAAGTGATTGTACCGTGGGGCTTAAATGTATAGACGAGTGCCGACTCCGATAGAACGTCAGTGTACGCGACGCCCTCGCCGATCCATATCGCACGCACATAAACTCTAATTAATTGATAGAATTCTGTTATCGCCGCGATTTCTGAAACGTGACGGGCATCTGTGTACAGTGTGTTGTCAACGCAAATGTATTGTAATATCTAACCTCACACAGTGGTAGTGTTTGGTTATCTTTTTGCCTTTGGTAGTGTTTTCCGTTCAATTTGCTGCTTTAATAAAATACCGTTCACATGAAACACTTATTCTGACAGTAACAAGGTTGTTATTTTAACGCGTTGGTAGCGAGTCACTGTGTATGCTGCGCAAATAACATTAATTCATAATTTCTAGTTGTTGTGCAAGCGTTTGCATCCAGTTTTACTTGTTTTGTTGACCGTCCTAGATTTTTCGTGTGTTAGGTAAAGGGAAAGTATTATTTTTTGGACGCCTACTTATTATGCAAAGAATAACAACACATAATAAGTTGCGGCACCGAATCACAGTTTGTTTCTCCTCATAATTATGATCATACTACGCCTGCATAACAGGCTGCAGCTAGTGCATCTGAATGCATTAATTGCTTTGTGTATTCATTTAAGGTGTATTTTTAAACATATTTAACCTCTTAATACTTAGAAGTAATTCCGTGCATAACACTAATTATGTTTTACCAAAAGTAGTGCCTACACTTTTGCCAAAGTTGTCACTACTAAACAGGAAAATATGGTAACAAATTGTCGACGCGGATACTTATTCCTGGTATTATATTGATTCTTTCCCTGGCAGCCTCTCTCCCATGCGCCCTACCCTGCATGCCATCTCAAACAAAATGATCTCGATAGCATTATACGCAACCGTAGTTATAGTTTGCGTCTTTTTTGCGTAGTTTTTACTATGTAGGGTATTATAAAATTAGCTTTATGGATTAAGCATATTATGTAACGTAGGTGTATTGATGTGTATTATGAAGTTTTCCAGATTTTAATCAATTCATTCAAGTTTTAAAGAGAAATCTGTTTTTTAGAAAACAGATACTGTACACAAAATTGTAGTGTGAGGGAAATGTATGTCGTTCGTTCACGTCTACACTATTGTTTAGCCAGAAGCTTTTGATGAATGTGTCTGGTTTTAGATTCTTTAGAGCTATTGACATGACATCAATAAATAAATTGTAGATTTAGGTCTGCTTATCATGCAGGTCTATTATACAGTATGATAGACGTTAATGTTAGTAATGCCTTTGGCAGTTAGACAATAAAAACAAAACGATAAAGAAATAAAGGTGATTAGTTAATTTGGCTTTTTCCTACAACTAAGGGACATACTTATTTTCAGTGAAATTCTAGTGGAAGTTAGTTTTGGCGCTATGAATATTGATAGTATTGTATTGTTTGAAGAAGGATGCTCTTTAGTCAAGAAAAATTACCTACTTGCTTCGTTTTACTATCAGAAAGTAGAAAAATAACCGATACTTCTTCTAAAAATGAATGTTCTAATGTTGGTTATCACAATTTATTATTGTTATTTTGCTCTCCTGTAAAATAACCATTAATGAGTATCACTGACGATATTGCACTCAGGCCAAAATATTGCCATTCTTAGCGTAGTGAAATAATGAATCATCAGAGTACGCCATAGCGTAAACAATGTTTGTGACTGACAAAGACGCCTCACAAACAATAGACGTGCAGTTGAATTGCAAGTAGGCTATCTAACTCGCATGTAAGTCTAACGCAGGCAACATGTCGACAAGAGGACCGGTCTCTTTAACCTTGTTACTGTCAAGGATATCCACTCAAATGCTTCCTGCGGTTCACTAAAACGATTGCAGTGAATCATGAGCGACGTGTGAAACGCAATCATTACAGTGAAAATAAATCTTTTGTTACCTACAGTGAAAAACTAAATTCTGAGAACCTAAAACATTATTTTTAAGTGAATAATTGTAAGACCTCGTTTTGTAAAGTAAATGGTGTGATAAAATAAGCAATTTTGTGAGTGATTAACAATGGAGAATCAGGCCATGGCGAACGGTTCTTCTTATCGGTTCGTGGACAAGTCCATAGTCATTGGTTCGGCCTATGGCACAGGAAACAGAAACACCGCAGCGCCAAATGAGTAAGTTCATATAGCCTTGGAATGTATCTATTTACCAACTACAGCAGAACCGTATGTAAAAGTCTCATTTACGACTGAAATTCGGCCGTCAGGTTCTAATAATAAAAATATTCAGTGACGATGAGGGGCTTAAACTCCTGTGGTATGTTATGTTTAAAAACATGTTTATGACAGTAAGTATATGAATTTCATTGTTTTGAATTCGTAAATTGACGTAGCATCTTTTGCTTCATTGTTTGTATACACCTGGACTGTGTTATTGTTTTAAAGAAAGTTATAAATTCTTTTTATTTTCTTTGTCTTACTACTTTCTGTGTCAAGGACCTAGCATGGGTCGTGCATTGAAATCGAAATTTGAAAAATCAATACTTAAATATAAGTAAGTAGTTATGCTAACTAAGCATTCTTATTTGGACTCGCTAGTCGGGAATAAACACAAGTCAACAACGTATAACAAATATTCGAATCAGAACGCGGGCTGTGGGCACAGGAACTATTGTATAGTGTTTATTTAGAACTACAACAATTATTTAGTAGCATTCTATTCATTATGTGCAGCATAGGCTTACTCGTACATTAGCCCGGCTTCTAGATTTCTAGTCTAAAGCCTATATTCTGAAGACCGTATTTAAGCGTTGATCTCTGTTGCAATCTGATTGATCATATGGAATTAGATTAGATTACGAGACGGTGCGAGTCAAATCCTGTGGTCAATTTTAACTTTTGGGGCCTAGACAGAGGTAAGATATCAGTGAAAAAACAATTATATCTTGCTTGGTAACAGAAAAATATCGTCCAAAACTAATTAACTTTGTATTAAATCATTACAAAACGTTATCATCGGAAATACTATGTATTAGCAATTGTATAGTTTCGAAACTAAAGTACATACATTTCAAACTGTCCACTTCCAGCAGTTGTGCTTAGGAATTCGCTTTCACATAGTCAAAGCTGTGTAGGAGGCAGGCCTACGATTGTAACGGAGTCTCGAGTATTTGGCTCAGTCAGGGAATTAATGACGAGGAACGCATTATACAAGCTCTAGCGGACTACAGTTCCTTTAAACATAGACGAAATGTTTTGTTGCCTATTTTATAAATATCGAAGGTGCTTCGTGTTGTAGTTTGAGATGTGAAATTATGACCAAAAGCAAGGACATGGAATTGACTGTTCCTAAAGATACAGACAATTTCTTAATTTTTTTTCTATAGATAGACTGTAACCCATCATGCAATATTGTAAAATGCAGTGTGTACTTTAGGTAAATATGCGGTAATTTTGAGCTGTTAAGTGTCACGCTCACAGCGGTTAGAGCCTTCTCAAGGTGTTTTTAAAATCAAATCTAAGAGCCAGCTTGACAACGCACTTAAACTAAGAAAGTGTGTCTCTACTCGTAATTGAATCTGTCTAGAATCCTAAGTGCAGAACTATTGTACACAAGTCGGTCTATAGATAATATCAAGCAAGATGATGGGACTCGAACTATAGCAAAGTAATTAATTTGTTTATCAGGAACTGTACTTTTTGGGGTCTAACTTTGTCTTTCTGACTGATGAACATTTAAGGCATGAAACTTTTAATTAGCCCTTTAAATTGGATCTCGAGAGGTTTGTACCTAATTAGAATCAAGAACTCTTACGGGAGTTTCCTGTTGACAAGACTATTGGCCGGATTACTTAAGTACCAAAGACCAATCCAGTTACAACAGCTTCAATTTTGCAATTTGCTTCGTTTTATTAGCCTTCAAATCTGAAAGGCAAAACCCGTCTTGTGGGGTGTACGTTCGTTTACAACTAAATGGGTGTAATTGAATTGATCATAAAAGAAATCTTTAGCAATGTACTGTCCTTCGGCTGATTCTCCAAAACAAAAAAAAATTGGATTTTGAGTATATCACAATTGCTTGACTTTGATTAAGGAATGAGATTTAAAGCAGTTAGTAATTTAAAGTACAAGCATACTATCATTTATTATATGGTACAGAATAAATAAAATACTGGCCCAAACAAATGCATTTTTTTAAACTTGATATTTAATCAACACGCAAAAGATGATTATAGAGGAATGCAATCGCTTTCCTTCTGGAACTATAGAAACCTATAATTTAAAACTTTTATTTCGCCTTTTGCACAAATAAGAATCGAAGAAGCGATTACATTTGCTCTAGTTCTTTTATTTCAAGAAATTGACACCATGATATATGGCTACAAGTTTTCACGGTTTCGTTAAAATAAATTGTAAGAAATGAATATTGATATTCTACAAAATTATCAAACGTGTGTTGGCAAAACGCTGGAATTCCATTCGATGAAGTGCGTGTCTCATAGACTGTGGGCGTGGAAGTCACAAATATAAAAGAATATTGCATTATATGATAATGATTAAAATGGACATCAAACTGGAGCCAACAGCATCGTCCGTTCTGCTCGTTCTGGATTACCGCCTGACTTGCATCTTGCATGAAGTCTTCACCTTGTGCGACACGTGTTCCAAAAATAACTAAATACATCGCTGTTATGACTGGTGACCGCTCGCTTTAGCTAAAGCCGGTAAAGATTGAAATTGGGTATCCAGTTTACATGAAAGTTGCCAAAGTAATTAAGTGCTAGGTCATTTGTAGAATTTAGGACATCAGTATAATAGGTACACCTACAATGTGCCTGCTATGTGTAATCTACCGAGTCTGTTAAGGTTGAACTCGTAGGTATACCTTACAGTTACGGAATTGTTTGAAACGAAGGAGTCACCTCGACCCTGGAACACAAAGGGCATCTGAAGGTACACAGCTGGTTTTTTGTCAGTACAAGCTTGACACTCTCGTTCCACCCCAGAGTGCGAAGAGTTATTTGATTTAGCTACCTACCTAAAAAAAAGTATTATAACATAGCAATATATCTAATAGTAAAAATCTCCTCCGATGTATTATTAAATTTCCAGCCTCGCGTAAGGATAAATGACGCAATTTACCAGTTACCACGTAATATCATATCCCGTCAACGATTTATTTCTAACGTAGTAACATTATGTTTTCTATCGTTGAAGATCAAAGTGACATAATCTTGGAAATAGCACCTTGATGTGATCTTTGTTTTCTATTGATAATGGCATGTTTGAAGTCGCTCAATTTGAATACAGCTGTCGCGGATAGGCATTATTTCATCTCTTATCAAGGCGTCTTTAAACCGAAGTAACTCTTATCTATGTACTTGAAACAGCGGAACGGATGTGCGGGTGGCATTGTTAGCGCTACGTAGCTGACTACTCACAATTAAATCAAATTGATGGCTACAAGAAGCATAATCAATACTCGGAACGCTTGGCTATTTCGCCTTAATGGAAATAACCGAAAATTCCGAAATGGCGTGACGTGTAAATGTGACGGCTTTATTTCAATAGAAATACTTATATACGTACTATTGTTGTGTGCTTATGTAGGTCAAAGGCAAACTTTCGTTCTATTTGTGCAGATTTCAGTTAGGTGTCTACACGTGAGCAGTTTGCTTTACAAATATTAAATCTCTACAGCGACTGTTTTTTTTTAATAAACTGTCCTTACTCAAGGAATTGTCGTGGGTCCGTTCACAAATATGTAAACTCAAACAAGACACCCTTTTTATTTGATAGATCAATTAGATTTTTTATTCATACACATAATATTATAAACGTGAAAGTAACTGTTACGCTTTCACGGTTAAACAACTTAACCGATTTTGACGGAAGTTGGTGCAGGGTAAACTTGAACCTCAATAAAGGAATAGGCTAGGTACTTTTTATCTGACTCGACTTTGCGTCCTTAAGAAGTTCGAAGTCGCTAGTAAAGCTAGTTTATCTATAAGTATATAGTATAAAAGGAGAAACTGTCTGACTGACATATCAACGCAGTCGAAACTATTGGGACTAAAAGAATAAAATTTTGCATATAGTTTCCTTTTATGATGTAGGCGTGCACTAAGAAAGGATTTTCCACAATTCAGCTCCTAAGGGAATGGCACAAGACTAATATGAAGAAATTTTAATAACCTTTAGCATAGTGTAAAGGTTGATATGCTCACTTTTCAATTTTAAGTCTGACACTATACGTGAGGACTTGTAATTGGCTTTTTGTCGTTTATATTTATTTCTATTTTTAGTTTGTTAACTTGTGAGTCCTTCAGGCTGAAATAAATAAATAAATAGCATAGTGTAAAGGTTGATATGCTCACTTTTCAATTTTAAGTCTGACACTATACGTGAGGACTTGTAATTGGCTTTTTGTCGTTTATATTTATTTCTATTTTTAGTTTGTTAACTTGTGAGTCCTTCAGGCTGAAATAAATAAATAAATCTATTTTCTCGCGGGCGAAGCCGCTGGCAGAAGCTAGTTGTTTATAAAAACGGTTGTGAAATAATATTAAGAACTTTTATTGCTGTCTGTACTTACCTTTGGAGCAGCACTAATTAAATTATTCAATGAATGAAATTGAAAGCAATTTACACGCTATTGGTAGCAATAGCGTGTGAATCGCGTTTCTTTATTCAAAATCGCAGTATTGTTTTACTATTCATAGTCCCAAGATAAAAAAACAATTTCTAAGTCGCTGTCGTGTCAAGATCAATCAAGCTGGTTTGATGAAGATATCTTTACTTTAATATTATAAAGAGGTAAAGTTTGTTTTTTGTTTGTAGGAGGTAATCTCTGAAAGTACCTACTGGACGGATTGCGAAAATTTTTTCACCGATAGAAAGCTGCTTTATGCCTGAGTGGAATAGGCTATATACATATATTATGTACGCCGGCGAAGCCGCGGGCAAAAGCTAATTAGTCATATTTTTAAATTCATTGTTTATTCAGTCATAACTATAAATAGTATAAATATCTGTCACATTGCCTAGGTTTTTCACAACTAAGTTGAAATCAGTATATCAATATTTTACATGGAGCGATCGCCTATCTGACCCCCACAACCCAGTAATTGGGTAACACGATACCCCTTGACAAAACTAATGTCAGATTTCCTGACTTCTGACTACCCGTAACAACTGTCATAAATCTACAAATTACAGTAGGGACCAACGGTCTAATGTTCTTTCTGAGGCACGGAGGAATCTCGATAGTGGTAAGATGGTGACCCATCCACAGGCCGACCTTGGCATGCGTAACTTAACCTTGGATAACGTCTGGAGCGACTGTTATTTATTACATAGCCACGAGTAGTTGATATAAAAATATATTATTATATTTTATCGTTTGTATGTTAGCTAGTTCAGCGTCTGCCACCGGCTTCGTCCGCGTGAAAGTAGGTTTCTCCATAAATAGAAACTTTGAATCCCCATTCTTTTCCTTTAGGGGTTGAATTTCGAGAAATCCGCAAAGAACACCGTGTGAAAATTTCACACTCTTAGAACGAGTAGTTTCGGCCAAGCGTTGATAGCATAGTCGGCCTTATAATGTTCCCACTGCTGGGACTCAGGCCTCCTCTCTAGGAGAGGGAATGGGCCGTAATCCGTAAGACCGTCACATGTCTTCGAATTTTTAGTTCTAGGACATGCCGGTTTCCTCACGATGTGGTCCTTCAGCGTTTTGAGAGCAGTGGTGATGAAATAAATTACACAAAGTAATGTGCCTGGCTGGGTTTGAACCCGCGACCTACAGCACAAAGTCGGGGCCGTTACCAGTCGGCCACCACTGCTCACAATCGGCCACCACTGCTCACAAGTTGATATACAAATAGGTATAGATGTAATAAATGAGTTATAGGGTGAGTGGGTCGCTGTTCTATTTCTATTTATGACATAACTTCGTCAGTTTCCAAACGTCACAATTCAACTTCTCCGTCTTCTTTGTTTAGCAGTTATCTTTTGGTAGCTGTACAGATATTGATTTATTCGTTGTACTGAGATTTCTAAATGATTCAAGATACAGTCGTTGGCATTCAAAGAGCTCTATTGATTGAATAAAGAGCAAAGCTTGATAATAAAATATTTGTATTTTATTTGTGATTGACGAGTGAGATTGGGTAACCTTTCATGGGTGTTTACAGTTTTTGCAAGTATGTTATAATTCCATCCAGGTAGAGGATAGCATGAAGTCGCATTAATTTGTCTACACTAGTATTATAAAGTAGTGAAGTTTGTTTTTATGTTTTTTTGTTTGTAGAAGGTACTTAATCCCTGAAAGTACTGGTCAGATTGGTAAAAATTTTTTACCGATAAAAAGTTACTTTATTCCTGAGTGACATAGGCTATATTTTAAGTACGCGGGCGAAGTCGCGGGCAAAAGCTAGTATTTTATATAATTTTGTGCGGTACATTGCTTTAAAGATTTGATATCCTTAGAAAAAGCAGTCTCCTTTCAATTGTATAATGTGGAAGTTCGCTTGAGTACAATTTTTTTTATTGCTACTACACTATTCAGATAGAAGGAGGTATTATTTGACAGCATGGAATTACTAAATCGACAAGACATGTTGGCATTTGCTTGCAAATAAAAAAGAGAAAAACGTCAAGTTCAAATGCAGTTTGATAAGCAAAAATTTACATACTCAAACAGATTCAATGATAACGTGATATTGAAGAAATTGTGGTGTCTTTAATAAAGAAGTTAGCTTCGAAGAGTTTAATTTGCGTAAACGTCACACTATGCCTCTACGAAAAACTTTTCTTAGCAGTTGTAGTTTACGTATGCTGAATGTGGATAACCCATGTAAATTGTAAGTTATATACGTTTACAATGAATATAATTTTTTTCTTATTAACCGTCTATCACGCATTATAGTATCTACTGATCAAGGTCATTCCAAAGAGCTCGAAACGTGATGGGGTTATCATGTTGCACTCTCACTCACAATGGCTAGTGGCATCATTCATCATCGTACCATTATTAATGCATTATCCAAGTTACATAGGTATACCAAATTTCAGTTGAATCGGATAGGGGTAACTGTTTCAAAATCAATTTTGCAAGATTTGGTCTGAACAAACGAAACACAGAGATACAAACATTGCAAGCTAGAAAAGAGCTTGTGAAACTATTACTATGGCTTTATAGCGCCCATTTAAAAGTATGTAGTACATACCTACTATTGAGATGATACCAATATTACCAATGCATATAAACTGCCAGCAAATAAAACAGCAGTAAAAGTGACTACGTCGGGTCCTTATTCTTCCATTTATAAAAAAAAAACACGTCTGTCTGTCTGTATTCTGTATATTCACGATAAACTCAAAAATTACTCAATAGATTTTCACGCGGTTTTCATCAATAGACGGAGTGATTCATGAGGAAAGTTAAGATGCATATTATAGTAACGAAACGCCGAGAATTGCAGAGATTTGCAACACCAGTGATGGTAACCGATGATGTGGTCAATAATGGAGCACGCTTGCCTAGAAATAACTTATTCACTCTTGACTTTAATACCTCTAGATTGTAGCTATCAGGAATCACAGACTCCGGCATCATCACTCAGTTCACAAACTTTTATTTATCATGAAAACAACTTAGTTTTTGATCCCCAAGAAGGAAGGGGCTTATCAGTTTTGAATTAGTCAGACCGGAAGCGTAATATTCTCACAACTTAAAATTAGAAGCAAAAGTATTCCTGGATTAAATAATAGATATATTTGTAGGTAGGTATAATACATAATTCCTTCGTATTTTTAACCAGTAAGTATGCAATATGTGCACACTGACCGTCAAGATGACTTTATTATTTAAATAAAGCGATAACCTATGATTATACGAAAGTAGCTAATGTTATTTTTTTCGTTTGTTTCAGAATCTTTGTGAACAGATCGCTACATTTAGAAAATGTTAAATTTTATGGCTTTGATATGGACTACACCTTGGCAGGTATATATAGCCCTATTATTATTATAAATTAACGCTTTTTCACCTTTCTTTGTTATATAATGTCTCTTAATTCAGCATGCCTCCTGAAAATCCTCAAAAGGTTTCACTGAGCTCTATGACAAGCCACTCTCCAGTTGGGATCTGCTGTCAGTTTCAACTCATCCTCCCATCTCATCAGTTGTTTTCTTCTACTCCGTTTTCCGCCCGCTGGCTACCAATCTTTCATTATTCTGCTATACTTTTCCTGATTCTCTCTCATCATGAGGCCTGCCCACCTCCACTTTTCAATTTAATTCTGGCCAATACGATGGCTGATAGTAACGTTTTAAACAATAACAGATTTTTTAAGCTCTACGCAGATAATATAATCTGCGTCATTGTTCACGGTTCACGCAATGCTTAAGTGTGAATCTTGTTTGAGATGCTTGTCCACTGGCAGCTTGCAGCTGATTCCCGACTCTTCCATTTCCCCAAACCACTTGAGGCTAGAGAGCTTGAAAGATAAAACACGGCTTGGTGACGAGATTAGAGAATGCCGTCATATTTCGCTCAACGACAATCTATCTGTTTACCAAATATTGTTGTAGGCTTTTAATCTTATCAGATAATAAGGATACTCAATGTCAGTATTTTAAATGGAGAGTTCTCATCTGTGTACTGCTACCTATTTCTCTGATATCTTGAAGTGGACTTACTGCATCGAGTCCCACTTTTGGGGTTTTAACAACGTACTACTGGTGCAGTTAACGTGGCCATCCTACTGACTTCAATGCAGCGTGGTTCGTTCTCAACGTTAACCACCTTCATGAAGTACTTGTGGAAATGTTGCAAGGTTTTTACCACAGCCAACAGTTCTCGTCGAGTCACGCAGTAGTTCCTTTCCGACTTTGAAAGAGCACCTTTTTCTGATCCGACCGCGGCGTTATCCGTTCGCAGGAATCTTCTTATTATGTACTAATAATATTGTTTTTTTCACAGAATATAAATCGCCGCAATATGAAACTTTAGGATTCAATTTGACCAAAGCGAGATTAGTGCACAAAGGTTACCCACAGGAAATTATGGAATTTGAATATGATCCTTCATTTCCAGTTAGGTGAGAATTATTTTTTTATCTAACCTGTACTGTCCAACTGCTGGGCAAAGGCTTCCCCCAAGTACGTCCAGGATTTCTAGTATTCCTTTAAAGAATAAATACTTGCCTTTCTAAAATTCTGTTTACGAATGGAAAATATATTTTAAAATTCACTAAATCACTTTTTTTTTTCAGAGGTCTATGGTTCGACACATTATACGGTAACTTACTAAAGGTAGACGCCTATGGTAATATTTTAGTATGCGTTCATGGATTTGAATTCCTGAAACAGTAAGTTTACATTTGAAATTGTAAATTATGTAAGGTTACGTTGTGAATGGATGGAGAGGGAGAGGTTGGCCAAATATACGACTGATGTTGTGTGAGGAGTGATATGAAAGAAGAGGGAGTCAGTGAAAGTTAACAGTCGACAGGATTGGAAGAAAAATCGTATTGCCCCTAGCCCGAGTAATACGGGACAAAGGCAGGAAGATGAAAATGTATGGTAAGGTTGACTCATATCATCATATGGACTCAACTTTATACATTTTAGTGCTATGTAAATTTAATCTAAAAGAGTACGTGCCTATGTTTATATTTGACGCTCGCTTTACCATAATATGTTTGCATCGGCTGATGACGTCAGCTACCTTGTTGAGAATGCGTCCTTTCAGAGTATCGAATTGACTTCATGGTTCAAAAGAGATTATAATTCCAAATTGGACTCGCGCGCCTTATTCGGTAAAGATTGCAAGAGAGATACATTCATTTACCCGGTCTGTTTAATAATAGAGCTGCATAGATAAACACACACAAGTAAAACTAATTAATTATTTTTCTTTCAGTTCACAAGTATACGAATTGTACCCGAATAAGTTCTTAACATTAGACGAGTCAAGAGTGTATGTACTGAACACGCTATTCAACTTGCCAGAAACTTACCTAATAGCTTGTTTGATAGACTTCTTCACGAATTCGCCACAATACACGAGGTAAGTTATGAGTTAGTAAGTGTCTCCCCACCCCATCTGTCTGTCTATCAGTTCGCGATAAACTCTTAAAACCACATAATAATAATTATGCCAATTTATTTTGCTAGAATTTGAGTACAGTAACTAACCGACAGTTTTAAACATTCTCCGTCATATTCAACCACAATCAGGTGTCAAAATGTCTCATTCAATGTAATCAATTTTAAATAAAATACGTAAATTAAATGTCAATAACAATTTAAAATAATAATGTCGAGATAGAAACTATACAATTACAAATGTTAAAATAGAAATTGTACAATTAAGAAATGTCAAAGTAGCCACTATACATAAAGATGGTGAACTGGTAAAATAAGTAATGATTAAAATGAAATAAAAAAAACTACTGAGCAGTCTTTCATGCAGTTTTCACTAATAGACAGAGTCATTAATGAGGAAGGTTTAGATGTATGATACATGTATACCAAGGACTTAAAAACACCTTCATAAAGGTTACAGAATTATAAGTGTTACATTTTGAATGTGTAACAGAATCAAAAATGTAACACTTATATATGTGTTTTCAATGTGTTAACCCAAAACACTTAAAAAAGTGTAACCGTAACATATCTGTAACAGATATAAAAGTGTTAACAGTGTTAACAAGTGTAACAGGTAAACGCAGCGTTGCCAAAGTTACAATTTACTTATTCATGGTACTGTGCAATTATTTCAGTTACACATTTTAACACTTATTAACACATATATAAAAGGTTACAGTTTCATTCGGTAACATTATTGTATCTGTTACATTTAAAAGTGTTTTTCTGTTATAACTGTTTTAAAAAACAGTGTTAAAACACATTATTACGGTTACAGTTTGAGTCCCTGATTGAAACCGAAAATTTCAAACGTGGGGCGGATCGCTAGTACCATCCATAAATTAAACAGGTGCAAATTATCATAAATTAGAACATAATTTATTTCTATTGTTAGTTGACATTTCTCTGAACGAATTCCGTTCATTATGTTGTGTTATAATTTCAACTAATGTGGCCATAAATCAGGAATAGCTCTCCGCCCGAAAGTGAATGGGCCAATAACGGTCACTCATTACATTACACATTGCTCTTTGCATTGCGTGATTTGCACTTCAATCGTCGACCTACAAATGCACTACTTTATGGACGTCCTAGTTTATTTTAAAGGAAGCATACATACTTTAAAATAGTTTCAAAATGTTTTCTATAAATATAAGTTATTCGCAGAACAAACTACGGTGTACGATGTGGGGATCTAGCTATGTCATTCAAATCGATCTTCCAAGACGTGAGAAATGCGGTCGACTACATTCATATTCATGGAGACCTCAAGGATAAGACTACGGAGAATATGGAATTATACTTGAAGAAAGATGACAGACTACCAATGTTCTTGTCGAGGATAAAAGAGAGTGGGGCCAAAATCTTCATATTAACGAACAGTGAATACAACTTCACGGATAGAGTTATGGAGTACCTATTCGATTTTCCATATGGCGCAAAGGTAAATATCACTTTAGACAATTAACTTTACATATTTCCAAAAGTTCTAGAAGAATTCTTAAATCTATACATACATATAGATATAATTGAAGTGTCTGTTTGTAATATGAAAATATTCTTTTTTACTTAAATGAAAGTATATTGACATCCATAAAAAAAGGAATTTTGGTCTGTCTGTTTGTGCCGGCTAATCTCCGAATTGTCTGGATCGATTTGACGGGACTTTCACTGGTAGATAGTGTTATAAGGAATAACTTAGGAATCATAATGTCTTTGTCGTGGGCATTATGTTCTGTCAAACAGTCATACAATAATTACAGATAAAACTAATATACTTATCCTACTTTAAACAAAAGAATTAGAGTTCTGCGCAAAAACAAAAATCTTCTTGAAATAGTGACCAAAAGGCATGGTTGTCTGACGCGGCTAGAGTAAAAAGGCTCTTCAATAAACTAGTGCGCGAGTGCGCTTCACCATTACATCACTGCATACCATCAGGTGGGATTGTAGTCAAGAGCTCGTTTATGTCGTTTAAAAAAAAAACAGCTACTTCAAAATATTGTTACGTACGTGGGTAATCAAATGCCGATTTACTAAGAGACAACTTTATTCACCACTAACAATAACAAAATAGTCCAGTCAACAATAATCCGAATCGCAATTAACACTAGAGTACCGTTACACTATCGCTTAGGTCGTTGAGTAAAATCACTTCGAGTACTAGGGTAGTTCGCTCTTGATCGCAGTCGAAATCACAACTGACTCGCTTCCGGCCGGGGGCTCGTATTTATATGCGGAGCCAAGAAAATTCTAGATACCGACTTCCCACGAACGATCCAGAATTCCAGAACAATTGAATCGCTTCTCGAAGTCATAAATTATTTTTATTACTCGTGGTAATAAGAGTCACTTTCATGCGAATTTCGACTCTATTGTTAACGTCGGAGAGTACCATTTCCCATAAATACCTAACTACTACTTGTAAGTACTTTGTGGATGTTTCGAGATTTTTCTAAGTCTGACTAAGCACAACCATTCTAGACCTTTCGAACAGCAATGCGTTTTAATTATTACGAGCTACTCTTTATTTTCTCGGAGATATGGCGGGTTCACGTTTAATGGCGTAACAGTGCCCCCCTCTTAGTCATGCTCGTCCCGAGCATTATTAGATCCGTGATACGGCGCCAATCTATCCACATGGACAACCTTGGGTTTCCCTCTTAGCCCTTTCTTGATGCGGTAGGTCACGTCATTAATCCTTTTTAACACGGTGTAAGGTCCCTCCCATCGAGCTTGGAGTTTCGGCGACTTCCCTTTCCGTCGAAGCGGGTTGTGGAGCCAGACCAGTGTACCTTCCTCAAATCCCTTGGCATTGGCATTACGGTCGTATCTAGTTTTCATTTTTACGCTGGTGTTCATGCTATTCTCACGAACTCGTTTATGCACTTCGTCCAATTGATCTTGAAGGTCACTTACGTAGTCCGTAACTGGCTTAGTCTTGTCAGGTGGCACGCCAGTTATGGCATCGACTGGAAGTCTCATCTCCCTGCCGAAATTCACCCTTGC
The DNA here is from genome assembly GCA_910589285.2 of Mythimna ferrago. Lineage (NCBI taxonomy): Eukaryota > Metazoa > Arthropoda > Insecta > Lepidoptera > Noctuidae > Mythimna > Mythimna ferrago. The sequence continues at coordinate 15,244,562 of OU342684.1, read as the reverse complement.
TGGGGTATGTCCCGTGCTATCATGCACTGCCGATCGGTAAGACATCAGAAATAGTGGAATATACCGGTCCCAGTCCTTCTGATGGTCATCGACAACCTTAGCCAGGTGATTCTCCAGGGTTTGGTTAAACCTTTCCACCATTCCGTCCGACTGAGGGTGCGCAGGTGTTGTGCGTGTCTTATAAATTCCCAGAAGTGTACACATTTCCTGGAACAGCGCAGATTCGAAGTTACGGCCTTGATCGGAATGGATTTCCAAAGGTGCGCCATACCGACATACTACTTCTTCGACCACCTTCTTCGCCACTGTCGTCGCTTCCTGATTGGGTATGGCGAAGACTTCGGGCCACTTTGTGAAATAGTCCTGGATCACCACTATGTACTTGTTTCCGTCATTTGTAACTGGAAAAGGTCCAGCGACGTCGATAGCGATGCGTTCCCATGGGGCTCCCACATTGTACAGCTGAAGCCTGCCCCTGCTCCTAGTCTGTGGTCCTTTCACAGATGCGCACGCTGTACATTTCCGACACCATTGCTCTATGTCATCTCTACAATTGAGCCAGTAATACCGCTGTCTCACTTTCAGTAGAGTTTTCTTGATGCCCAGGTGTCCTCCAGAAGCACCATCGTGTATTTCCTGTAGCAGGGGGACTACTTCACATCGTGGTACTATCACTTGTGTGGTCACCTCTTTGCCATCGTTCGATTCCCATTTCCTACAAAGCACATCATTTTCTAGGACTAAACTGTCCCACTGTGCCCAGTAGCTCTTAGTTACGGGACTGTGTGACGATACTTCACTCCACTGGGGCCTAGTTCCGCTACGCTTCCAGTCCAGTATAGGTCGAATATCGCTATCTTCTTCCTGGGACTTCTTGAAGTTGCCGTCAGCCCTAATTAAATTAACGTGTTCTCGGGCTTCATTCTGCTGGCGTTGTCTGCAGTCCTCATTACATGGACGTCTTGACAGGGCGTCAGCATTGTTATGCCCTTTTCCATTGTGTACTTGATTGATGGTGATGGTTGGAGCCTTCAGTTGACCAGCCAGCACGCGCCCCGCGGCCCTGGCGACATGTAGTTTAACGACTCCTCGTTGACTTGAGTTCCGGAGTCCACACTTTCCCTCTTTTTCTTAGGACAATCGGTACGAATGTGTCCTTTTTCTCTGCACCCGTAACACGTTGGAATATAGCGGGACTGTGCTGGAGAAAAAGCCACTACTTCTCGGTGACGTGGTTGCACTGAAGGCGAGACCACTACTTCCCGTACTCTGTGCGTACGAGAATCTTTTCGTACCGCTTCCACTTCCAAAGCGTGTGCCATCGCACTTTTCAGAGTTTGGTGGTGTCCGAGTCGCACCGTAGCCCTTACTTCTGTATCCCGTAGACCGTCGATGAATGCTTGCACCAAATTAACTTCCACCGTTTCTGGTGTCATCGACCTGTATGCACGCCGGACCAGCCGTTCAACCTCGACTCCCCACTGCTGGAGGCTCTCGTTCGACCTCTGCGTTCTGTCGCGTAACTGCGCGCGGAAAACGTGCTCGAGGTGCTTGTCTCCGTAGCGAGTGTCCAGTCCCTCCATGAGACGCTCCAATGTCCTGCCGTCCGCAGGGAGGTTCTCTAGGACCAGCAGGGCGTCCCCTCGTAGAGCCAAAGTTAATGCAGCGAAAGACTGCTCATCATCCCAGCGGTTTATCTTAACCAATGTTTCGAATTGGTATTTGAATGCCGTCCAGGAAGACGTGCCATCAAAATGCGGCACATCAAATTTTGCGGCGCATGCACAGGGGGTGTGCGATGGTGAGCCAACAGCAACGGGTTCGCGTGCTTCGAGCTTGACGATTTTTTTGTTGATGTCCAGCAGGCGATCTTCGTGGCCATCAATTCTTGTTTCTAGGCTATCAGCTCGGGCGGAAACCTCCTTGACCTCCAAGGTGAGATTCTTTACCTTCTCGCCCAACGTGACGAGGCCGTGGTCGATTTTATCGAGGATCAGGTTCTGCTTAGCCTCCTGATCGCGGCGAGCGGCTTCCTGTTCGCGGCGAGCAGCTTCCTGTTCGCGGCGAGCTTCTTCCTGGTTCGCTGCGATTAGGTCCTGGAGCTTGCGCTGGTTGGCCTCCATACTAGCTTGCATGGCGGCCAACACCGCAGCGAGGTTCAATTCCGAGGATGGTCCTGTTGGCACCTCAGCAGCTGCTGTTACTCCCATATCAGCCTGATCTTCCTCCTCCATACGATGACGCGCAGCATCCATCTCCATTTGCCTCCTTGTTCGTGGTCGCTGTTCGTCGTCCCTCAGTGTTAATGGCATCCCACTTCTGACACCAGTTGTTACGTACGTGGGTAATCAAATGCCGATTTACTAAGAGACAACTTTATTCACCACTAACAATAACAAAATAGTCCAGTCAACAATAATCCGAATCGCAATTAACACTAGAGTACCGTTACACTATCGCTTAGGTCGTTGAGTAAAATCACTTCGAGTACTAGGGTAGTTCGCTCTTGATCGCAGTCGAAATCACAACTGACTCGCTTCCGGCCGGGGGCTCGTATTTATATGCGGAGCCAAGAAAATTCTAGATACCGACTTCCCACGAACGATCCAGAATTCCAGAACAATTGAATCGCTTCTCGAAGTCATAAATTATTTTTATTACTCGTGGTAATAAGAGTCACTTTCATGCGAATTTCGACTCTATTGTTAACGTCGGAGAGTACCATTTCCCATAAATACCTAACTACTACTTGTAAGTACTTTGTGGATGTTTCGAGATTTTTCTAAGTCTGACTAAGCACAACCATTCTAGACCTTTCGAACAGCAATGCGTTTTAATTATTACGAGCTACTCTTTATTTTCTCGGAGATATGGCGGGTTCACGTTTAATGGCGTAACAATATGTTATTTCACACAGGCCTACATGGGCACTTATGAAACGTCAGAAGCTAGTGTGCGGTTCTAATTGGTGTCGTTTCCTATGGTAAGAATTGGCAAGAATCTCCAAGGTATACTAGGGAGGGGTGAAAAGTTCTCGACTTGATCCAGAGATAGTACTCCGATCAGCAAAATTTTGTTATTGTTGCCTGGATGTGCTCTTATTTCGTTCATATGAGGAGTATCAACTTTTTCTCTCAAGTAGTTTGTGTGCAAGGATGGTTACAGTAAAGGTCTTGCGTGTTATTTGTGCAAATGGATAAACTTGAATATCGTGCGGAAATCAAATTCTTCGTTTTGGATGAATTAACCTCAACAGAAATTTGTCCAAAGTTGACACAAGTTTACGGACTCCTTCTATGGCTAACGGTTGACGTTAAAACGTGACCAGCTGAGTTTAAATATTGTCACACACCTTCAAAGGTGACCCACGTGAAGGAAGGCCATAAACTGCTACCAATCCGGAAACTATCGACAAAGTGAATCACATTGTGTTGGATGACAGAAAAATGAACGTGAGTGAGATAGCTGAGAGTGTGGGGATCTCGGAGAAATGGGTGCGAAACATTTTGCAAAAAGAGATAGAGATGCAAAATCGTTGTGCAAAGTGGGTGCCGCATTTGCTGAATGCCGACCAAAAACAAATCCGAAAACGATTTTCGCTACCAACTTTGGACTGTTTTAAAAGAAATCCGACTAATTTTGTACGGCTATTTGTAATTAAGAATAAGGTATAGGACAACTACTAGATGCCAAAATTGAAATAACAGTCCAAGCAGTGGGTGAAAGCTGGTGGTGCAGCGCCAAAGAAAGAGAAGAGGATCGCACTTGCTTGAAAGGTCATTGCCAGTGTGTTACGGGATTCGAAAGAGATGCTTAGCTGTAAATCGCATAAGGTTAATTGATTATCTTGCAGAAGAGAGAACGATTACAGACGAATATTATTCCAACCGTTTTGATCAGCTGGATGCCAAAATTCGCCAGAAAAGACCTGGTTTGAAGAAGAAGAAAATCATCTTTCATCAGAACAGCGCACCGGAGCGTGCGCAAGGATACGTTGGCGATGGAAAAACTGCGGGATTTGGGGTACAATTTGTGCAGCCATCCCTCACATTCTCTTGATTGGGCATCATCAGACTCCTATCGGTTCCCAAACTTGAAGAAATTTTTTTTTGGGAAGCACGAATGAAAAAGTTGAGAGGGCCGTAGATGACTATTTTCATAACCTTCCAGACTCACACTCTCAGGAAGAAATAGTGACGATAGAGAAACGCCGGACCAAGTGTAGTCGAAGTCGTGAGGTAGACAAATAAAATCACATCATAGCTGAAATTTATAGTTTTTCCCTATCAGGCCGAGAACTTTTCACCCCGCCCTCGTACTACTCTATAAAAAAAAAATATTATCTATGACTGCATAACATCACGTTGAACAAAATGATTGACAATATTGTGAGGCAAAACAGCTGTCACTTTAACTGTAATCATCAGGCTAGTCCGTAAATAAAACACTTCAATCGATAATAAATAACTTAATAATCCGCTTATAATTCTTTGCATTTTATTTTTTCAAAGCTACATTAATCTTAATTGAGATGATTCCTTAGCTTCAAGGTTATTAGTTCATTATAAATACAATTAAAGTAAGAATCTTATCTCCACACTGACTTTTATTAATAGACAATTTTTACCCGACTGGGGAGGGTTATGATTTTGACAGATGTATGCATGTGAGTATGTTCAGCAGCTGTTCCCTCATAACTCCTAATCTACTTATCGGAACTCGACATATGAGGTATCGTTAGATCCGTCTTAATTGTCCGCTGAACATAAGCGTGATGTGGCACAAAACTCGATATAGCGCCATCTAGCGGACAAAAAGTAATGCGTTAAAAAAAAAGGGAGGTAAATACGCTGTATTTGGTATCATTTGATAGGGCTTCACTTGTACATTTCCGAAATCTTACTCAAATTAAAAGTGACGCCCTCTAGCGGACGAAAAGTAATGTGTTAAAAAAAATGTTAAGATAAGTACACCGTGTTTGATATCATTTGAAAGGGCTTCACTGGTACTTATCAAAACATATCATCAATATTCAATGTGGCGCCCTCTAGTGGACAAAAAAAATGTTTAAAAAGTAAGATAAATACGTCGTGTTTGGTATCATTTGAAAAGGCTTCTACGCAGCTGTTTCATTGCTTCACAAATGAACAGGAATTTTATGTTAATTACCTAGTTCTTAATTTGACAATTTAGCTTTTACAAGTAAATAGTATAGAAGAACGGTGATTTAACACCAAAATTGTTTAAATAGAAAAGAAAAGCCGTACATAGTCACTTGTTATTAAAGTGTTTCGTTTGGTACCTATAACGTGTGACTTCGGCTTTTCTTTTTGTTGTTCTTGTTTTTCCTGTGACCTTGTTTATTTCAGTGTCCTGAAAATCTTGTTTCATACTTTTTCGGTGTTGTTTTTTTTTTGTCATAGTCGGGTTTTAGTATTTTACTTTTTTATACACAATAATGAAGATAAATATTTTTACTATAAGTCCAATAAATGTAGAAAAGAATCATGCAATACTTACCCAATTAGTAAAATATATACAACAGATAATAATCAGCTTTCTTCTTAATTATTTTGATATAATAAACATAGGCCTCCCACAAGGTGGACCGATGACCTGGTAAAGGTTGCGGGAATCGGATGGATGCGAGACGCACAGGATCGGTATTTATGGCGACTTGGCGACACTTAGCGGAGGCCTAAGTCCAACAGCGGACATTTTTCGGCTGTAATAATGATGATGATGATCATGAATAAACATATAGGTTATTAAATATGTTTAATGTGATTGTTTAAAGCCTGGCGAGCCTCACAGGAACTGGAAGACTTACTTCGACTGGATCGTGGTGGACGCTAAGAAGCCGTTGTTCTTCGGTGAAGGCACCACGCTGCGGCAGGTGGACACTAAGACTGGCGCCCTGAAGATGGGCCACTATGTCGGCTCATTGCACGAAGAACTCGTTTATTCTGGAGGTAAGTTAATTTAATCAAAGAGACATTATCCAATGAACGTTCGACATATGCCTGTTTAAGTTGTAAAAAACCATGAGCTCACCTTTTCATTTATCTACCGCTTATTCACCATCAAGATATTGTTTATCCCTGATAAATAATAAAAGCCAACATCGAACAATACTATAGGTATTTCCAAGAAGTTAAAATGATTTCACTAACTATTGTTTGTGGTATTACGATAGCGATCATGGAAATGATGCCTTATCTATTAGTGTTAATAATTTCATAGTAGGTAATTAATTTATTTTCCCTGTCGTTACAAATGGCTGTATAATTGCAACTATTCCTAGTGAGTAGATTATTGATTTGAAGATGAAATAGAACGAGCATTTGCAGATAACATCGGCAATTAAATGGTAGTTATTACGTGGGCAGATAATGCGGCGTTATATTATCTAATATCGTTGTATATTAAGCACTAATATGTACTTAACTTTATCGTATAAAGATTAAAAATGTTACATTATACACATATACGTTACGTATAATGTAAATACGATGTCGCAGTAAACCACGAATAAAATAGCGGGACGACTTCGAGATCTTCCTTATGAATTGGCAAGAAGTGGCAAGACAGTACAGGCTAGATGTATTTCTTTTTTTTTAACTTTGCCTCCACAGTAATATATTACTCCTAAATTTTTTGAATGTACTGTGCATTCACAAACATTGAAACTTGCTTAAATGAGACACCCAGACCCGGAACAACTATGTGTAAACCATACAAATATTTGCTCAGTAATCAAACCCGCGACACGCAGCTGCCAATCGCTCAAACAGTGCGCCAACAATGCCGTCAAAATATAAGTTGTATACTTAGTTTGTCACGTCTCAGTGTTGACACGACTGGAACATCAATGCTGATACTATTATCTTAATTAGAATACTATATTTAGCATAGCCGCTCGACTTATTGATAACCGACAGAAGATTTACTAACGCGCTTATTGTCATAATATGGTAATGGAAGTTTTTAATTGAACAATACAGGCGAAGTTTTCACACAGTGCTAATATCGGACGCAAACTTAATTCAATCATATTAACGATTCAAAGAGACGAGAATCAACTTTAGAGACTGCTGTTTTAACTTTTGGGTCGGTTAACATTATAGATGTAAATGCAAAAATCGTAAATGTTACCAATGTGAATCTACATCACGCAAAGCAAGCCAATTTTAGAGTGTGAAATTAAAATAAGATTTAGTACTTTTAATTAATGCTTATCACAACACAACAAAGTATGATGAAAGACATCAGACCATGAGAATGTTACTAACCCCAATCGTTATCGTTAGGTACATAATAAACGATGATTTCACTAGTAAATATTTTTGCAAATTATTCTCTATCAATGTGAACGTTTTCTGTCTGTGTTGAAACCGAAGATTAAAATAATTAAACTGAAGGAAAATGCAAATTAGTAGAAGCCTTCTAATGCTTGTTAGACCTTCAGATGCAGACGATTACTAGAATGCAATACAAACTGATTTACATATTGTTCTAGGTTCCTGCGACGTGTTTACGGACATGATCGGAGCGAAGGGTAAGGACGTGCTGTACGTCGGAGACCACATATTCGGCGACATCCTCAAGTCGAAGAAGATCGGAGGTTGGCGGACCTTCCTCATAGTTCCCGAATTAGTCCAAGAGCTGCACGTGTGGACCGACAAGTGTCAGCTGTTCGAGCAACTACAAGACCTTGACGTCGAACTAGGACATATGTACAAGTACGTATTAGTCCAACTATTAATTCTTGCCTAGGTTTAACGATCGCTGTTAATCAATTCTGTCATAAACTAATGTGTTTAACTGACAAGCTTTGAAGATCATTTTGAATGGGACAAGAATTATTACGATGCTTTGTTTATTGTATTTTCATGTTGATTGATCAGTAACTCGTATTGTAACGTATTTAAATAAAAATATATATTCAAATACTTGTACACTAAACTGTGTACTTGCATACTAAAAGCACTAGTTTATACCAATAAAAAAAATAGTGATTTTCCGTCTGGACTTTTTCAGTATCTGCTCAGAGTCTGAATAAATGTCTCGTAAATGGCAATACGCTCGTACTCATAATTATTATAGTATACAATTGCCTTAAAATTAACTGCTTGAATGTGGGTGTAGGGTACTATAGGTCAGCAGGTTTGGTCAAAAAAATTACCATGACCCTAGAACGCAAAGGGCAATTAAAGGAACACAGGTGGATTTTAGTCAGTAAAAGTCCGAAGTTCCCTATCGCTCAACCTATAGCGGGAGAAGTTATTTGTCGGACGATTTCCCACATATTCCTTTTTTATAGTGTCTTTTGTTTTTTTTTGTGTAGCGGTGGTGTACCTATGACTGCTTATCCTTAGGCGAATACAGGGTAATTTAAGGATATATTTCTAAAAAATACTTCCACATTGTAGAGATCTGGACTCGAGTACAAAAGAGAAGCCGGACATATCGAAGCTTCGCTCTGCGATCCGCGACGTAACGCACAAAATGGACCTGGCATACGGCATGCTCGGCTCATTGTTCCGCTCCGGGTCCAGACAGACGTTCTTCTCGTCACAGGTACGGTCTATTTACACGTAGCCACGTAGCTCTTATTTTAGAAACTATAATTTGTAAACTATTTTTGTTGAGACTGTGATTGACTGTGCGTGTTGCAAAGAAGGTCACACCGTCGGAAAAATACTGACAGACCAAATAGATTTCTAGTAGAAAAAAGGCATGTAATGTTTAGTCGTAGTTTCTAGATGCTTCGAGTGATTCAAATCACGTGGGATTGGTATGCAAGGCATATTCATAACATATTATTATTATAAATAAATTACTTAGTGTGATTCGTTTGGCAAAACATTTATATTGTAAACAAAATTCCTTGTCAAATTAATTAAAGGCTTTCTTCTTTCATACCGACAGACCAGACTCAATGTGGATGGTGGATCCTACCTTTTTAATGGAGGGTTTGCATATCCTGCTCCGCATACCTCTAAAAATGAAATACGCCTCTGTCACCCTATTTTGTACTGATCGGTTGTCGAAACTAAGAACAGGAACCAGAAAAGTTTATTTCAAATAGACCAATTACAGGCATTATTGATTTGTCAAAAAAAATGTATTTAAATTGCACGTTCCGAAGCGTAAATCTCTATGGAGAACGTGCAAGAAACGAACATCCCATTAACAACATAACGTAAAGTATTAGGTCATCATCATCATCATCACCATCATCATCATCTTCTTCCTGATCCTGCTTTAGTCCCGTGTTACCGAACCTAAGGTCGGTGTAACACGTTCTTTAGGGTTACGTATCCAAAGGGTAAAACGGGACCCTATTACTAAGACTCTGCTGTCAGTCTGTTTGTCAGCAGGCTGTATCTCATGAACCGTGATGGTTAGACAGTTGAAATTTTCATAGATGATGCGTTTCTGTTGTCGCTCAATCAACGAATACTAAAAAAAACAGAACAAAATAAATGTTTAAGTGTACTTCCCATACAACAGACGTGAGTTTTTATTGCTACGGACGGCACGGAACCCTTCGTGCGCTAGTCCGACTCGCACTTGACCACTTTATTTCTCCCATTTTGTCCTGTCAACACTTATCTCTGACTGTCTTTTCTTTCATATCAGTCCTCACACAATCCATCCATCATTCTTTGGCCTGCCTATCCATCCGTCCACATGCATACTTTTAACACTTTCAGTAACGCTTTAATATCCAAAACTTCTTAAAACGATATAGAATTCCGTTTATTTCATTATCTTTGTATAATTATCAATGTTACGTGGTCACAGTTATCTTTGGAATTAACACACAAGGATGAGACAGGAAATAGAGTCTATTTAGGATATCTGCAGGGGCCACATTACCACCTTCTCTATTCATTATCAAAGTTATGTGGTCACAGTAATCTTTATAATGAATAAACACATGAGAAAGGAAGTTGAGTCCAATTAAGCTCCTACTATAAATGGACATCAATGTAATTCTGTTGTAAACAACCGTTGAATATACAAACATCTCTAAATAGCATTCTCGTGAACAGACATAACACTGTCATTTGTAATGATTAACGAGAATTACTTATATAATAATTCCTGAAAAATATAATTAACAATGTAGGTCACTAGAATTTAATATTGTGGCTTGAAACTCGAGTCGAGTCTTGTGCCAAAACAGTCATGTTTTTCTTCAAATCCTGACGTATGAGAGAATGGTCATTAATGCTACAACAATAAATCTTATTAATGTCACAAATAAGAAAAACGTTTCTTTGGTTTGTCTGTTAGCAAATATTTGATTTGTTTTGCTGGTTTGAAGGCAGATTTTATGGCTCGCCAAGAAAAATGGGTAACATTTTATCGGAATAATGGTGTGGGAAAATCTTCCTCATGAGAGGAAGGGACAAGCAAGTTTATTAAACTATCAAATTAAAATCCATTATAAGCGAGTATAATGCGGTTGTTGAATAAACTTTTTTTTATCTGAAATAGCAACAAGAAAGAATTTTTAAAATCCGTTCAAAATTAAGTTAGTAACCTTTCAAATCTTGTGGAAGGGGAAACTGTAAAATACAACAAACTGAAATGTGATGTCACATCTATTAAGTTACGCGCGTACAAAAGAGATATCGTTCTGTTCCTACTATGTCCCACTCTTCCTCAAATCAATATTTAAAATGCTAATTGCTGCTTACCAATGTTAATGCGGTTTTCAGTAATAGATTTAATTTAAATGTTTTAGTTGTTATGTATAAAATATTATATAGAAATAAACCGAATTTCAGGTGGTGAGGTACGCCGACCTGTACGCTGCGTCGTTCTTGAATCTGATGTACTATCCCTTCTGCTACATGTTCCGCGCCCCTGCTATGCTCATGCCGCACGAGTCTACAGTCGCGCACGAACAGAGGTTCACCTTCGATCAACCCACCATTGACAGGTAAGCTTACATTATAGTAAGAGTGGTTCCGCATTACATTCCAACGAAATGAATTCCCGTCCCGAAGTAGCCGAACACTGACCGTCCGGTTTTAGAACTTTCCAATCCGGATAGAACTCGAAATTCAAATTCGGTTTCAAATCTGATGTAGTACGGACCCGATCTTACATTCGTTGCTGTGTGTCCTTCAAGTATTTAATCAGTAAAGTTCTGCTCTGTGTGGACGTATTTAACCTCTCAGGCCACCTCGGTACCAGCTAAGATAAACCTTATTTTTAACCGACTTCAAAAAGGAGTAGGTTCTATGTTCGGTTGAATGTATGTTTTTTTTTATGTATGTTCACCGAAATCTCGGTCAATTGTGGACCGATTTTGAAAATTTATTTTTGTGATTGAATGTTTATGCTTCCAAATTGGTCCCATAGAAATATTGTCATGATCTGATCATGAACTTCGAAGATATGGAACAGAACTCCTCATAGGATCACAGCAGAACTGTCGTAACAGGAAAAATTGCTTTGTTTATACGTGTAGTCGATGACTGACTGAAAGAAAAAGAAAAGGGGGTGTATCGAACTGATCTGGTGGTGAAGCCAGAAGGTAAATTAATGTAATCTAACCGTGTTTGGGATTATTAGAATCGTTATGAGATGAATGAGAGAAGTTTCAAAGTCAAAGTCAAAAGTTTTTTATTTCACATAGGCCTACATGGGCACTTATAAAACGTCAGAAGCTAGTGCACGGTTCGAAATTGGTCGTTTCCTATGGAGAAGAACCGGCAAGAAACTCCATGGTTACTCTTTTTAAAAAAATGGTTGTACTTACATTATTTCCATATAACGGTATTAAAAGGTATTATTTAAGAACAGTGTAAACCGGTTATTGTACTCAAAAGCACAATAAAAATAATCATTTAAAAAAAGTGTGTCAAATATGAAGTAATCTAAGAATTCGTGGAGTCTACAGTGTTCTTCCATTTACATAATAAAAAGAGGCTATATAAAAAAAAAAAAAGGTAGAAAAAATAATAATAATTACAACTGTTAGTAAATGAGACGTTAACAACCAAAAAAAAAAGAAAAACTAACGAATTTAATGTGGTTGGAGTCAGATAATATAAAAAAAAAAAAAAATTGCAAATGCAATGTGTTAGAGAGAAAAAAAAAATATGTTACAACAAAGATGGAGCAGTTAATAGATACATTCGCATAATATTATAAGTTACCAGGGGGCCACAAGTGCAGAGGCAGTCATTGCCAAACAAGCGTGTCTTCGACATAGTCTTTAACCTTGTAATATGCTTTTTTGGTTAAGACACGCTTAATATGGGTTTTGAACTTTCCTTCGCTAAGTTCAGTCACCGCTTTTGGTAGCTTGTTATAAAAGCGTATGCTATTTACTAAAAATGACTTACTGGTCTTGGCTAATCTCCATTTGGGCAATATAATTTCGTGTTTACTACGAGTATTTATGTTATGGAAATCGCTAATAATTTTGAAAAGTCCTAGGTTTTTACGTACATACAAAATACTTTCTAAGATATAAAGAGAAGGCAGTGTCAATATATCTATTTCTTTGAATTTATTTCTGAGGGACTCGCGAGGACCCATTTTATAAATAGCCCTGATTGCTCTCTTTTGCAATACGAAAATCGAGTCTACATCAGCTGCAGATACCCACAGTAAAATGCCATAAGACATAATACTGTGGAAATAGGCATAGTAAACTAACCTAGCTGTGGCGACATCTGTCAACTGCCTTATTTTTCTTACTGCATATGCCGCTGAGCTTAATCTACCTGAGAGAGTTCTAATATGAGCACCCCACTGCAGTTTGGAATCGACAGTTATACCTAAGAACACAGTTTCTGTAATTACATCAAGTTTTTTGCTATCAAGAATTAGATTGATGCCAACTTGAGGGACATTCGGTAATGAAAACTTTATACATTTAGTTTTATTTGCATTTAGTAAAAGATTATTAGCAGTGAACCATTTCGAAAGAACAGCCAGACTTTCGTTAACGCGCAAGACATCCGCATCTTTTCTATCCACTTTAAAAATAAGGGAAGTGTCGTCAGCAAATAGAATTATATCTGATAAATTAGCCATCATGTAAGGAAGGTCATTAATATAAACTAGAAAAAGGAAAGGGCCAAGAATTATTGAACCCTGAGGCACGCCCATCCTTACTAAAGACCCCGAGGACGTCACCCCATTTATGGATACTTTTTGCTGCCTGTGAGATAAATAGGAAAAAACAAGATCAGCAGCTCGTCCACGAATTCCGTAGTGATGTAATTTACAGATCAGAGTATTATGGTCAACACAGTCAAATGCTTTTGAGAGGTCACAGAATATGCCAATAGCATCCTGGGACTTCTCCCAGGATTCTAAAATGTGACTGATGAGTTTCACTCCTGCATCCGTCGTTGACCTTCCTTTCGTGAAGCCAAACTGATGACTATGCAAAATCCTATTTGAATTAAAGTGAGACAACATCTGGTCGAGCATGATTTTTTCACAGATTTTACTCAATGCTGGAAGCACAGATATTGGTCTATAATTAGAGGGATCACTCTTACTACCTGATTTGAAAATTGGTACTACTTTACTATGTTTCATTAAATCAGGGAATGTACCGCTGTCTAGACATTGATTAAATATGCCTGTTAGGACAGGAGCAATTGTATCAATAATATCTCCAAGAACCTTAACGGATATACCCCATAAGTCCTCAGTGTTTTTTATATTAAGACTTTTGAATGTATTTTTAATTATATCAACAGAGATACGCTTAAATTCAAAGGTTGGTATATCCTTTGTGAAATTTTCTTTTAAAAAAGATTCAGCTAACAAAGACGAAGAAGGGAGAGATTTCGTAACTTCTATTGGGATGTTGGTGAAGAAGTTTTCTAGCTTCTCAGCCACTTCAGTCCTGTCTGAAATGATTTTATTATCAATTTTTAGGGACAATTCATTTCGATCTCGCTGGTTTGTTTTTCCAGTTTCCTTGTTTATCACCTTCCAGACAGCTTTTATTGTATTGTTAGAATTTTTAATTTTCTTACTTATTGACTTAGATTTAGCTTGGGCGCAGACTCTTTTGAATATCTTTGAATACATTCTAACATGGTTAAGCAAGTTAAGATCAGACGATAATGATTTTTCCTGGTATAGCTGATATAAAGTATCTCTGCTTTTTCTAATTCCAGTAGTAGCCCATTCATTAAATTTGGATTTATTATTGACTTGAACCTTTTTAACTGGACAAGCCTTATTAAATTCCTGACACACTGTAGAGAATAATGTACCATAATTTACATTGGGGTCTTGTGAATCAAAATTGGCTGTTGAGAGACTACTAAGAAATTTTTATTAAAATAATTTAATTTATTTTTAGTAAGCGGTCTAAACTCGGCAGTTGAATCTAATTGCAACTTTTTGACTAACTCAAAAGATACGAGTTGACCCGTATGGTCAGACCTCACTCCACTAATCAGTGATGACTCTTTTATATCACAATTAGTAAAAATATTATCTATGCATGAAGCTGAAGTAGGAGTTATTCTTGTAGCTTCATTAAAAATACATTTTAAATTAAAAGAATTAAACAATGAGAGAAGTTTACATTTTTCTGGTGAATTTACGAGTAAATCAATATTTAAGTCCCCACAAACGAAAATTAATTTGTTATCCCTAATAAGTTTATTTAATATTTCTTCTATTATAATCAAAAAAGATGTCAAGTTTGATGCAGGTGGTCTGTAAACACATAAGAAAGTTCGGCCTTCAACCTCTGCACATGCTACCTCACATAAGCGATCAACAGAGCAAGCAGTGATATCTTTCCTTTCCTTATATCTTAAAGAATTATTACATAATATCAAGGTACCACCCCCAATTGATGATCTGTTGTACGCACTGGCAACTGAAAAATTATTTACATTAAACAGCATTCTATCTGGTTTTAACCAGGTTTCGCAAAAACATAAGATATCCATATTATATCTATCTATTAACATTTCCACATCTAGAATTTTGCCAGAGAAGCGATTTATATTCTGATGGTATAGTAAAATGTTATTAATAGGCTTCCCTTTTGTCGTTCCTAAAAGTTTAAAGAGTCTATATCAGAATTATTAGGTATACTAGATAATACTGATTCGACACTTAACCTAATCTCAGTTAAATCATCAATAACTGCGTGTATATTGTATGCTAACAAAGTAGCCAACAAATGTCGACTTTTTTTGGGAAGAAACATACTTGTATGTTCCCGAATCAAAATAAAATCTCTAACAAAATTGTTAGTGTCAAAATATAATATACGGTCACTATGACGACATGACAAAATGTGCATCAAGTTATTTAGGCTATAAATGTAATTGTTATCATGTTCACATAAACTGTTGGAATAGGGCAATGCACACAAAATTAATTTTCCTAATTTCAATTTCAGCAGGGTTTCAATACCACTAAGTCCCTTTTAGTTAAACTAAGACTATTTCCAATCAAAAGTACCACTGTGGTCTGCTCATTCATTTGTGTATTTTTTATTTTATGAACAAGCTCGTTAAAATGCAGGTTATGGTAACAATGACTCATAATGGTATGTTTGCAACGGTTATTTAACAAAGACCCAAAACCTGTCCCTAATCTATCTGAATATACCAAAATGTTACTTTGACAAGGTTGGCTGAGGGATACTTTTTAGTGGTGGTAACAAAACTAAAAAAAAAATATAATCAACTTTAATGTTCACTGAAAAGTACAAAATAACTTTAATTTCGGAAGTCGGTGTTAAATAACGAAGGGACAAAACTGTTATAGAAACACTGACCTCTGAAATTAAAGTTATTTTGTAGTTTTCAGTGAACATTGAAGTCGGTTATATTTTTTTTGTAAAAAGTTTTTACGTATTAAGGTTTAAATTACCTGGTATGAGGTGTACCGTATTATGTACAGTTACACTGGTGCCTGACAGGTTAATTAGGAGAAGATTTGTAGTCGACAGATTTGTTGCTGAAATGGTCAAACTAAACAGTGTTCCGTCACTTTATTATTATTTTCTATACTGTACATTATTTTCTTTCGCTAATGAGGTCACCTGAGTACTAACAGAGTGCGCGACCGCATTACCGAAAAAAGGAGTCGTCAAGTACTCGGTGCGTTATATTTAGAAATACTACTCGGGCACGAGCTTATTCAAGTATACCGATGTTCCACGAACACCACCACGTGTGATCAATAGCGGCGAGTCGTTGCACTTATTCTGATACCAGTTTACTGAATCATTCCAGTGCATATGTTGTACTCATTGTATGGGAATTATGTAAGGTTTTTCAGATTCAGCAATTAATGTCGTCAATCACATTTTCATATCAGCCTATATGCGTAAGAAAATGTGACTTTCGCGTTTTACTTGGCTTTCCTGTCGCACTCGAAGCGAAGATTTTCTGGCGCGGATTATGGGCTCAGTAGTCGACGTGCGCAATAGTCAACATTGAACTTATTATCTAGCTGCTGCCAGCGGCTTCGTCTGCGTGTTTGTACAAAATTGTTGTTAGCCCCTTGAGCGCCGATTGTATATAGGTACGTCTGCTGTACAACTTCATCTTCTCATCAAAGGTCATTCACCTTGAAAAAATAATAATTTTCGTTTTGTACACACGTTTGTACGAAAGGTCATTGGGCGTTTTTGACCCACCTTATGAAAGTTCGCGTACACAGACCAAATTAGTTTTAAATTAAAAATTCAATCCCACTTTTCAAAATATGTATTTTTTTTTTTTAATATCTCATGGGAGAAAAAAGTTATTCAACATTTAAAAAGTTAATAAACTAGCTACTAAATGTTAATAAAACAGAAGTTTTTACTTTTTAACTGACTTCGAAAAGGAGAGGGTTCTATGTTCGGCTGATGAATGTTTTTTTTTTATGTATGTTCAACTATATCTCGGTCAATTGTGGACCGGTTTTGAAAATTATTTTTTTTTAATTGAAAGATTATGCTTCCAAATTGGTTCCATTGAAATATTGTTATGATCTGATTATGAACTTCGAAGATATGGAACAGAACTCCTTATAGGATCACAGCAGAACTGTCGTAACAAGTATAATTGCTTTGTTTATACGTGTACTTGATGACTGACTGAAAGAAAAGGGGGAGGGGATGTATCAAACTGATCTGATGATGAAGCTGAAAGATAAATTAATGAAATCTAACTGTATTTGTGATTATTAAAATCGTTATGAGATGCACTCTGGCTATAAGGTATTCATATTTGGCTGAGTGGTACTTTTTAGTGGTGGGTACCATTACTAAAAAGGGCGGCAAGTCGCCGGAATCAAATTTTCTTATGAAAAACTTCAATCCCGCAGACCTGCGGGATCCCGCATGAGTAATCCCGCGTTTTCGATCCCGCAGAAAAGGTGCGGGATTGGATTCCCTAAATGCGACCCACACCACTGGGTTGCAGATACATTTATCTATATACCTTGCCCTATTTCGTTTGTGTACGCCGTGGGTCAAATGTCCGAACAAAATGCCCAATGACCTTTATTTGGCCGAAAATTTTGCTTCTAGATTTTTGTTTTTTCTAGAAAAATCCAGATAGTTTTTTTTTTTGTGCTTTACGTAAAAACGGCAGTTTTCCAGGTCATTAACCCCCTGGCGCTCGAGGGGTAGGAACGTATTTCCGATATTCTTCTTCTTATCGAATCAGTGGTAAATTCCTTGCGGATGCGGAGCATCGCCGTGCCCTCGTGGGGGCGATCGGCGGCGGAGACCTCTCGCGCCGGGCCTTGGTTGAGGCCATGGTCCGGAGCGAGGAGTGGCAGGCGCGAGCCGACTTCTGCGAAGCAGTAATGCTCGCTAAGGAGGAGGCCGACCGCATCAGGCAACGGCGCTCTCGCCGCCGCCGGGATTCCGATCCCGATTTCCAGCCACCGTAGGCGCGGGCTTGCGGACAGTGACCAATGGGTAGCTCGCTGTCCGGCCGTCCGGTAACTGTCAGCAACAGCAGGGGCCTGGCCGGGTCGAAGCCTACTGGGGCCAGGGTTATCCGAAAGGGTACTCGGGCCCCGCGGGGTATGAAGGCTTGAAGGAACGGGATGGGTTTTTTAGTCAGTAAGAGTCTGACACTATCTCCCGCTCTGCCCAAGAGCGGGGGTTGTCATTGGATGATTATTCCCATCGATAAAAAAGGTAAATTAATTAATAACAAAAGAACTTGTTTGAAGTACAAAAATGCCATATTGAACTTAATAATAACCCACATCCATGACCTTTTGGCGTAGTAGGTCAGACAGATGTGCTTTTTTTACGTGCAAAAACATAAAAAGTTGCTCAGTTGTGCCCTTTGACTGATGATATTTCTGTTTATCTTATTCCTGAAAAAAAATCAAAAATTTTTAGCAGTTGTGCCCATTTTCTAATTCCGAATAGGTATGTATTTAACTCAAGACCGAAAGAAAAAAATGTTAGTTGTGGCCTTTTAAATTACGACGGGAGTATGAAGGTCAATTTAGGTGACTATACCCATCAGAGAAGCTGAGGATCAGCAAATAAATTTATTTAAATGCGGCGAGTTGATTGTATATAATCTAAATTAATTCTAATGTAACTTTTCATCACTTTCAGGACCAGGAATGCAAGCGTACCGGTTCTTATGTCTGATTTAAGTGAAGAATCGCTATCCACGCATAAGGTTAAAGATTCGAAGAAGAAGAAAGAAGTCTCGGTGAGTTATAGGTTAAGATTGCGATAACATATAATTTTGGGTGTGAAACTTAATGTTGCTTTAAAACTTTGAAAGTAAACATTGACTAAGCTTTTCGATCAATCATCAATCAAAAATTACTTCGTCGGTCATTAGCACAAAGAGCACTGCGCAAAAATGTAAAATTATAACAATACTATTATCTAAAAATATCAACAAAAGGTTTTTGCATCTCCCGCAAACTTGAAATTATTTAGTTAAATAATAATTGGAGTTGAATAATGACATTATCCATCTGTATTCCAGCTCGCATCGACGTCGGTGCCGCACATGCGGCCCGAGACGCCGCGCCAGCTCACGCACACGCACGACGAGGACTGCTCCGATGACGAAGACGTCTCCAAGGGCCACACTAAATAATCGTTTAGTGGTCTTCTCGCATCGTCAGATAATATGCGTACACAAAATGGCCGGGGCGCGCTCCATATGGCAGCATTTAAGCACTGATCGTTCTTATACATACACATCCAGATAACAGGACAGTGTAATCTGTGTGCACTGAGTGCGAGTTGTTTTTACGCTAACGTGATCGAAACGTTAACCGTGTTTGGCTCTCTGATTGGTTAAGAGCTTGGAGCGGGCCAATCGGAGTGCCGCAAGTCGTAAACGTGTCGATCGCGTTAACATAAAACTAACTTGCACTAAGCACTCTGGACGTGTAAGTTTGTTGGGCGAGAGTAGTGCCTGAACTATATTGAAATGTTTGAACAAACATGTTCAATGAGTGGTGTACCAATTAATGACGTGATTATAATAACATATATCGGCGATACGCGAATGTCGAGATACAACCATAGCGTTTACTAATAAATTGAAGTATTAGCATGGGTGAAGTGAAAATATTTCTTACAAATGGATATTCAATTAATTAATTTATAAGTAATGTTTACTATAACAGTTCCAAGTCGAATTATGATGGAATGAGGCTTCGATTTTTATAGAAATGAGTTTTATTATACTTGTTTATGTTGATTTATGATTTTAGATGTTTTTTTATATTAATAGATAATAAATCTGACTATTTTATCTGCAATTATTTAGATTTACTTTTATTTAAATCATGTTATTAGGAGGAGTCACTGTTATTTTCAAAAACTACTGAATTATTATGGTTATTTATCATTGTTTTTAAAAGTAAATTGCAATAGGCGGAAAAAATTGTTAGCATTAATAAGAAATTTATTACAATTTTGAAATATTGGTAGTGCTGTGGAAAAGTCTGAAGCAAACTGTTAAACAAAATTTGTTTGAATTTAATTCAAAGTTTTCTATTTATGAAAGTGACTTATGTCCATTCATCGGCTGTGTATTATTACCATTGCAATTTAATATACGTCGTCTGTTTGCGTATAGTTAATGTGTTACAATAAGGAACTCCTATAATGCGAATCGGAGTGACGCGCCCGATGTGCTTACGTTTTGTTTGCTTTGTTATGAATAAATGAATACAGATTAAAATGTGAGTATGTAAAGCACAACGCGCCCGTCGTTTGGAGATCCTTACTGTTTGAGAAAAACATTTATGTGAAAAGTTGTTATTCCACTTTTACATAATAAACAATTCTTACTGTAAAATAGATTGCAATAAAACGATTTAATCAATTAAAAAGTGTTTCTTTTTTAGTTTATTTCGCTTATACCTATTTTACAATAACAAGTCTTCCAGATACTCTTCAAATTCTTCCTCACGAGACTTTTCTTCATCTTCTTGCAATCCTAAAGTAAAAAATAGCATTAAATTCTGAACTAAGTTCGAAAAAATCTCAATTACTCAAAACTAATCTAATATTAATAGATTATATGTTCACAGGCGCCATTATTTAGTCCTAAATTAATAAACAAAACGCAAGTAACTCCCAAGCAGAACGAGAGAGTTAAAACAAGTAGCTTCCATGCATTTCATTTGAATAAAAAGATAAAATATATAAATAGTAAAATTGGGTGAATAGTGACAAAACTTTGGTTTGGTGTTTCACTTTGATACCACAATATCGGCCTCTAACCAAGCATCGATTTTTTAGAATAACAATTCATTAATAAATTGATATAGTTAAATGCTTTTGTCTCTATTCACCCCATTTTACACACCACAATAATTATTTCTTTCGAAATTTTGTGTTGATCAACGGCAAACAGATTCTCTATAGGATTTGCAAGTATCCACAAATATGCATCATTGCGAAATTTAAACGACATGATGGCGTCTCTCAAAGAATAACTCCAAAAACATTACAGCTAAAAGAAGAATCGACTACTCAGCCCTCTAAGAGCTGAGAGTCTACATCGACTGATCAAAGACGAATATTGGAACAGGTGTCAGAGCCTTCTCCAATGACCCCAATATAAAAATATCCAGACTGCTAAGAACTTTGTCTACCAGGCAGAAGTTGGACTGGAATCCGCAAGGGAAAAGAAAGCGTGGCCGTCCCCGTCAAACCTGGCGTCGCACCGTGTTGTTGGCAGAAGCGGCAAGCATTGGAATGACGTGGAGCGAGGTGAAGCGTGAAGCTTGAGAATTACTGTGGACGCCGTCTGCCCCATCTAGGGGACATAGGACATTAAGTCAGGAGTTCTTGGTATCACTCTAGCAGCGACCCACGCCTTAAAAGCCAGGAGAGTTAAGTACGGATACTCGCATTCGCACACGCTCCGACAGTGCTTCAAAATTTGATTACCTTGAAACTCAAACGGTTAAGACAAAAATTGAGACAGCGGTCAAGCGCGAACCTATGAACAATAAAAAAAACGTACAAGAACTGTTGACGCTGCTATGAATTAAAGGACAGCGGTTCTCTCGGCAATGACGCAGCTAATGAGCTGGCCAGGCGGGAATCCAATGTTATAGTTTTCGGACTCTATCGAATCCATAGTGCCAATATGTACCCTTTGGTCAGTTGCGTAATTGGCTATGAAAACAGAAGCGGAAAAGTGGTGATCCTTGGGCTGCAGAAGCCATGCCACGAACCTTATGCGACTGGACATAGGTAGCCTACACCTGAAGCCGGGGACCGCCACCGGACAGTGCTCATTAAATAAACACTAGATACTGTACAATAAGTACCACAGACGTGTGCAGAGCATGCATGGAGTCGGAGGAAACTATCGCGCACAGCTATCAGTGACATTAGATCACAAACCTCATATACGCCTTGAGCAAACTGAAAAGAGTCACCTGCTTTTGGAATGAAGGCCACTATGGCCCACGTATAATGGTCCACCAAGGACTTGAGTATGGAAACCAGACCCCAAAGATAAAAAGACATCCCCACAGTTGGTATATTTCTATTAAAATTAGGTAAGAAACAGACTTATATCTCTCATGAATTGCAAATTAATGAAATCTAGCCATAAATCACGCACACACTAAATCTCACAGATTAGAGCCGTGTCTAATTTAGGCTGATTAATTATGCTAAGTTCGAGGATGCGATCTTGGTTAGTTCTAGAAAATATAAAGACATTTTGAGTAATCCAAACCCGTAAATTGCCGCTTTGCCATCGAGGAAGTGTTGACTTGATGAATTATTTCTGCCTTACTTTTTGGGAAATAACGAATGCATGCCTCACAAACCTTTTTTCCATAGTGACGCTTCATCTGATTCCATTGCTACAGCTTCAGTGGATGTGGAAGGTTCCACAGGATCTTCTGGAGTGGCGGGCTTTAGCAGTTCTTCCTCATCATCTTCACCTTCTTCCTTGTCTGGTTTTTTAGCTTTCTTTGATTTCTTTTGACTTTTCTTAAGTCTCTTTACTTCTCGTTTCTTTGATCTGTAGTTTAGTAGTTCAGAACATCCGGGGCATAAACCTATTGAAGACATTAATTTGTTACTTGGTATGAAAACTTACCCACTTATCAGAGCGTTTACACACCTAGATATCCATACAATATTTTAAATGTAAAATAAATTTTGACTCTGTTACGCTTTCACAATTCAACTACTGAATCGATTTTAAAACATTTTGGTATAGAGTACCTAAGCTTGAACCCCAAGAAAAACCACTTTTATTAGGTGCTATGTATTCTCCAGCGACATGCGATGAATTTGTAAGACGGTTAGGTGTTAAAAGGCTCAGCCTGCATTAGATTAAATATCCATTATCACAGGTCCTGAATTCACATTACCTACCTTTGAATAAATAGATGAAATATATTGGGGTATGATGATTGATGATGACGAAATGGGGACCAAATCGAATAAGGTCACTTAAGTGCAGTGTAATAAGAGTCACTTTCTGAGCAAGTGTATTGAAAAGGCTACTTTTTATCTTGCTTCGACTTCGCGTCCACAATATCCAACATTCACGCAGACGAAGTCGCGGGTTAAATCTAGTATAAAGGCAACAGTTACAGACTGAGCCATCAACGCACAGCTTAAACCACTGAACGGATCGCGCTGAAATTTAGTTTGCAGATTAGGCATGCACTACTGGCTCTTGTGATACAGGATATCCTAGTACAAGAGCCAGGGCGACATTGATATTTGTATTCAAGAGTTTTTTTTATTTATCTCAGGACCCAGAGGTCCTGGACCTTTGGAAGGCATACGAGGAGCAGAAGCCAACTCGCAGAGGCCGTTTTAGGCGCTTTTAATGGAACGTGGTACCAACCGGTGATTATCCCTATATGCGCTATGCTAGTGCTTTCAAGGACATCCCCTGGTTGAAGAGAAACTATTGCAACATGTGGAAAATAATATAAGGCTATGGTTTTTGGAGTCTTAAGTGGACTGGTTACCAGGAACTATGTTAAAACTATGGCCCCTGCCTGAACAATGTTTTTAATTTCCATCGATAAAAAGGCAGAGGGTGACTTGCTCACTCAACAAATGGGCCCCCAAAAAACGGTCGCTAGCACGAAGTGACGTAGCAACGAGAGGGCAACTTTTCCTGATGTGCTTGAGGAGTGGAGAGGTATACCACGGCTATCAGGACAATCCCGGAAGTACGGTCAAGATCCCTACCAGCACCTTACTGGATTATACATCCTTCTCCCGAGCGCGTTTGCTCTTGCGAATCTCCACTCAAGCCAGCCATTAAAGGCAAGAGAGAGGTTCTCTGTTCCTCATCAGTGTTCTCTACGACCGGCCAATAAAGGCAAGCCGGAGATGAAGAACAAGAATTCTCCCGGGAGATCGGGTCCGTGGGGTCGCTAATGCCCAACAGTTCGCCACAAAACTGCCCTGCGAATTGTACCTCTCTTGGTCTGGCCCCTCACCCTAGGCATATTACGGCAAAGCAATCGCTACCAACACAGACTTAGGGTTTATTGGAGCGCACAAGCCCCACCACGACGTCAAAGTAGAGATACGGCGATGGGGTTATTATTATTATTCTTTTTATTTTGCATTTTAACATATTAAATACATTTTTAAATATTTCTTAAAAAAAATAATTAAAATAAAACATTTAAAAATATAAAAAATAGTGTCCCACCGGTATCGGGAACAGGGTCCAAGCTACCGGCGGGCAGGGCTTCAGAGAAAGAAACCTCCCCTGACTATACGAGTCGTGTCCAAGAGTACCGCTCTCTGAATCAAGCCCTTGATCCAGTCGCCTAACGAGAGCATCCTAAGATGTTGGTCGAGGCTCTTGGCTATTAAGCCATTGGCTGAAACGACTATCGCTACAATAATCGCTGAATCCATTTTCCACATGTCGACAACCTCGCAAGCCAAGTCAATATACTTGATTTTGTTTATCTTTCTCGGCTTTCACGAGGTTCTCGTCATGCGGAACGGATATGTCAACAATCATTACACGCCTCTCGCTTCGGTCCACCACCACTATATCAGGCTTATTGACTACAATAGTCCTGTCAGTGATGATAGACCGATCCCAGTAGGTACAACGTGATATCGCCATTATCGAAAATTAGGTCGGGCACATACCTGTAGTATGGCACCTCCGAATCCACAAGAGAGTACTTCAAAGCAAGTTGCTGATGGATAATCCTGGCTACAAGGTTGTGTCTATGCAAGTATTCCCCGTTAGCTAGACGAGAACAACCAGAGATAATGTGGCGGATTGATTCACCCGGTCGGTGATATGCCCGACAGATGTCAACTGTGCCGTCCTTCACAATAAATCTCCGGTAGTTACTCGTCATGATATGTAACTTCGTCCATAATTGCACAGACAAAACCTTCGGTTTCCCCAAAGAGGTCACCGACGCGCAACCAGGCTACAGACGCTAGTTGGGTCTACAACGGGCCCATGAAGGGCCCGGAAAAAGCGTCCGTGAAGTTCCTTACTCTGCCATACTTCCTGACGTACGTTAGTGTCAAGCACTACAGGTTTGCGCCAGTTCTCGTCAGCCAAGGAGAGGGGTGAGTCCCTTGTCTACTGCTACTACATCACGATGGATACCCACGTCGGCGGCTAGGGGAAGTATTCCCTGAGACTGCATACCTCGCGATTGCGCAGAGTCTTAGCATTTAAAAAGCCTCGACCCCCACACTTCCGCGGGATATACAGTCTCATTACCGACGACCGAGGGTGATGCATTCGATATGCAGTCAGCAGTGTAGGAACCCTCCTATCCAGGGCGTCACGTTCCGTTTGAGTCCATTTGAGTACACCGAAAGCGTACATCAATACCGGCATGACCCAACCGTTGAAGGCACGCACCTTGTTTCCACCTGACAGAAGGCTGTTAAGTACCTTTTTTAGGCGGCCAAATAAGCGCTCCTTCAACGATTGCTTCATGTCAGTGGCATTGATGCCTAACGCTTCCGACATACCCAAATACTTGTAGGTTTCGGTTGGAGAGAGGGATCTCAGGTGTATGGAATCCGAGAGTTGGGTACCCACGGATTCCACAATCTCCCCTCGCTTTATATCAATGACTGCACATTTGTCCACACCAAACTCCATCCTGGTGGCACTACTGAAGGTTTCCGTTACCTTCAGTAGCTCCATCAGTTGCAGATTGTTGGGGGCAAAGAGCTTCAAGTCATCTATATAAAGGAGGTGAGATATAACCTGACCACCTCTCTTCAACCGATAGCCTAGTCCTGAATTCTCCAGCAGTGTACTCAGAGGATTCAAGGCTAGGCAGAACCAAAGCGGACTCAAACTGTCACCCTGGAATATACCTCGCTCGATCCTTACCGGTTCGCTGTTCCTATGGATATTTCGACATCCTGGATAGCGAAGGACCGTCCTCCATTGCCTCATACATGACATCAGGAAGGTGCGAAGAGTTACATCAACTTTATACAACTCCAGCACCCTCATGAGCCATGTATGAGGAACTGAGTCATAGGCCTTCTTATAGTCTATCCAACATGTCGACAGATCCTTTCGGGAACGCGGAACCTGTTGGCTAATAGCCATATCGATGAGGAGTAGCTCCTTCGTACCGCGGGACCCATTCCTACATCCATTTTATTATTATTATACTACGTACCTAAGGATTTTCTAAATTTCACCTCCTAAGGGGATGAAACGCGAGTCCTAAGTTTGTATGGACAAACCCACTTTCCCACAAGCGAAACCACTAGCTTCTGTCAGTGAATTTGCTGGCTTCCGTCAGTTGGTTCTGCATATTGTCATCATCATACTCTTCTTGCCTTCATACCGTGTTATTGGGATCGACGCAACACGTTTTTTTTTTTCTTTCATACCATAAATATTATGTGCCTAATATTAGCAAGGTAACAAAAATGCAACCTATGCTACTCTAACGTGGGCGTAAGCCCTCCCTTGGTGAGGCATATGTTCAACGAGATCCAATTGGCGTAATTACTTCACGTCCGCTTCAACTTGTGGTCGGTCAAGTACCTACTAGGTACCTTCCTATAGATAAGTGCCTACAGTTAAATCATAATTTCAAGGGTTAATCTGCTAGACCAATTACAATGATTTAGACTGACAATAAATTAAATTTTGTTTTATTAAGTTTTTTTTTTTTTCAGCCTCAAATTGTATAGTATCTTGGTGTAAATAATATATAAATAAGTAATCT
Source organism: Mythimna ferrago (assembly GCA_910589285.2). Taxonomy (NCBI): domain Eukaryota; kingdom Metazoa; phylum Arthropoda; class Insecta; order Lepidoptera; family Noctuidae; genus Mythimna; species Mythimna ferrago. The sequence continues at coordinate 15,217,856 of OU342684.1, read as the reverse complement.
GAGATGTTAAGTAATAGACCAAACTCATGACCCAATGGATCCCTCACATGACAGGCGATATCAGTTATCTCGTCCCTGATGTCACCACATAACAATAAGCCTTTGTTACACGGAGGTAAATAGCCCTTGAGCTCCTAGGTAGAGCAAGTGGAAGGAGACCAAGGATTATAAGAAGTGTTTGTTATTCGACTTCCTTAACTGACCCTACCTACTACAGAAGCCCTACTTGACTAGCGACATGCACACTTCCACTAAATCTAATAACTTGATATAGAGACATAACTAAATACCTAGCAGTTAATGGCGTAGGTGTCAGTCGGGCAGAGTATCCGGTACAACGCTTTGAAGAAGAGAAGTAAGATCTGTACCGACATCTTAAATACCTCTACAGAATTCCGCCTGAAGAAAACCATATGATCCAACGTGATGTTATATCCAGGCCATGGGGCAAGAGCAAGACCGTGGGATATGAGATTGTTCGAAAGAGTTGCCAGGGGCCTGAAATACAACGGGCAGCTGAAGGAACACGGATCGGATGTAGTCGGTAAAAGTCGGGCGTGTCAGACTTTTCTCGCCTCGCTCTAGCGGAAGATTTAATCGATGATTTTCCCACTTCCAAAAGAAAGGGGTTAGAGCAAAATTATGATAACCAGTTAAACTTCGTGGTCAGTCGTCGATTTGTGCATTTGAACACAAACATAATATTGCACTTCATTTACTACCAAAAGTCATGCGCAGTCGTGAACTAAAAGTATACATAGATCAGGTAAGTATGTAGGTAGATGTGTTTACTTTTGTGCCAGAATCGGACCTACATGTATAAATAATTTCCTGCGCACTTTTCAGATACCTAGGTATCGTTTTGTATGCAAGTCGCATTAATAAAGATAGGTGGGGCTAAGTAGAGATATATATAGGTGTATGGTAGATAGTTTTATATATTTATACTTAACATCAAACTTACGAAGTTTCACGAGAGCATTTTTCCTCTCGTTATCTTCCACGTAAGCGAAGTTGACCTCCCAGGACCTGAGACCGTCGCTTTTGCTGCACACCTTATTGCCGCATTGAAACTGACCCTTTCCGAGTACAACTTCTTTCTCGATTCGCCATCGCAGTGCTACCTAGTGTTTCATACATAGTTTATTTGAAGAGCTAGGTGCTTAATGAATATGTTTTGTAAACTAGCAGTCAGGTATAGTAAGATCAGACGGTGAAGCAAGCTCAATCAATAGAGAGCAAGCACGCGTGCCAATATCATAAGAAAAATAAAGAATTCTACGTAGATAGGTTCAGTATACTTGTAGTTTGCTATCGTAGGGATCTGATGACAGTGTCAGTGAACAGCATTGCCATCGCCGAATACTGGGCCAGGCAACGAATTTAACTTGGAATTAAAAAAAAAACTATTTTTGCCATCGACACGCTAAGTAGTGCATTTGTATCACTATGCGCCAGAAAAGACATCAAGATTACAAGGGCATTCGTAGAGACAAGGTATGCTAGGTAATAGAGTTATCGTACCTACACAACATCTCATTGTAAGTATAGTGGATATCGAGATCCTAAGGAATATTCAGATATCTGTGGAAAAAGATAGACAACTACAAAAATATTACCGATTTGCTTATAGGATACGCGGCGCCCATATAGATCTAAAACCAATGTCGAAAATATAAAATTCTGAGCCGTTACGAGCGTGAGAGCAAAGCGTGCCTTTTTGTCATTGATTTCGTGAGACAAACGGGGATCGGCTGCGCGGCACGAATGGCCAGATGTGCGTTACTGTGTATCAATGCGGGTGAATGTATAGAGCTATATTTAGCCTACAGAAAGGCAGCACGGCCTTTGTTGCACTCCCTACTGTACGACACAAAGGAAGGTCTCTCGGGCAAAAAATTGAGTTACATAAGGGATCGTCCCCATCTCACAGCCGTGTTTAAATTAGGGGAGAGCCTTTATCGCATAGGCCAATGTGACCTTTAGACCCGTTAGAAGGCATTATTTAGTCAGACATGATTTTTGTTTCGATATTTACGATACAAATGGGAAATTCTGTTGCAAATGGCGATGTCCAGTCTTTGATATTTTTAGAGTTGCGTGTAAATTGAACTTATGTTAAATTTTTGCGTTTACCTACTTGGAAATTGTATATGCCTTAAATTTTCTTAAACTTACTTTGTTCTCTTTATATCTGCTTAAATCGCAAATGCAATACTCTTTGAATAGTTTATCGCAATATTTTTTTGCTAACTGCTTCTCCCAAGTATCAGCGACATCGTCTTCGTCCCACACAAACTTGTGGTTTTCTCTTATAATATCAAGGTCAGTTCTGTCTCTGGAAGTGTCCCGTTTCAAAGATGTGGCAGAGCCCTTCGTATTGAGACAATAAACGTTAACTAAGTATTTATGCAATTCATAGGGATTAAGATTACGTAACCTGGCGGACATCGTTAGTGCAACCTAGAACAAAGGGAAAAATATTATTCAATTCTGAAATAAAACATAACTTGCAACAAACAACTCTTTAATAAAATCGCAATTATTATTACACATTTCCATAAAATATTTTCAATTTATATCAAACGGATCTTAATCTAATTGTCATGATGAGTTTTTAACAAGGTGCATTTTTGATAAATAGAAAATTGCAATAAACAGTATGAATAAATAATTATTTTTGTGCACAAGTTATTACCTACTCTGAATATTATCGTCAGTCTTGTAGATTTTGCGTTTTTATTTCATTTGGCTCAATATCGATTTCTTAAACCTACAAACAAGTCATGCAAAGTTAAATACCTAAAAATTAAATATTACAATAATAAATATATTAAAATATGATTATTGTCTATTTTCGATTTAATAAATCTAGACAATATTATAAGGCATTATATTACAACCAGTTTATGAAATCCAAGTGGCACAAAATAAATTGATTTTTTTATAGCCTTTGGTTTTATAGCCAATTATAAAATATGACAATATGTTATCTTTGGGATTTTGGTTACTTATTTTGGTCTAAAAGTCTTATAGCACAGGGAGTTATACCCTTGCCTATAATAAAGCATACTAATTTACTAATGTTCCTTAACAGTTACAAATAAATATGTGCACTGTTCAAACATTTGTGATGTTTAATCAAAACCTCATTTTGTGAACCTTAACTAATGTATCAATATTATATAATAGTTGTTCAGTATATCTTAACTAACAAATTAGGAGACCATAAAGAAGGAAAACTAACACAAGTTCCTACATTTCATTCCCTCAACAGAAGAGGCAACTTACTAGTTACTACTGATTTTAATTTATTACATCTATTAACACTAATAATTAAATTATTTGGTATACTCGTATTTATAATAATTATTATAAAGAATAGGCACATTAAAAATGTTATTGCTTTGGTTACAACACAGTACAGTAATAAAAATCACTTGAAATACTTATCTAAAATTTGGCAAAAGTTCACTTTCTGGTAGGTTAGTACCTCTTAGTATAGGTTTACAAAAATATATTTTGTGACATATTTCAGAAAGGCCCCATATTGAATAACAAGCATGTTTCCCTTTATCTAATGTAAACATTACAATAAGGCTATCGGACCTTTGGACATTCCACCTACATAAATATCCACATATTAAAATATCACTTTATCATATCTAAAAGGCAACATTGGATTGAGATATGTGTGACCTTATTGTAGAGCACCTGCAAAGACATTTTACTAATTCACTAATAATAACCCAAACATACAATTGAAAATTATATAAATAAAAAAATCTTGAAAGCAATTACAGCAGCACACATGAGTGTGTTTAGCACTCGCATAAACACAGAAACACACCATAATGACTAAAATATGAACTAGATCATGATAGGTTTTAATTTAGTATAAACAATGTAAAATTTCTATTCTTAAAAAACATAATTATAACTAAGTTTTTGGCAATAAGAGAATCAGAAATTATAGCTTGTTGGAAAAGTTTTTTATGATAGTGTTTTTGGCAACAGAATTGACCAGACTTTATTAACTTGACAATTTTGAAGTTAAAATGCAATTGAATTGCATTTTATATTATGACATTGTTCACAGTTCCATATTCTCATTCAGTTCTGTCATAAAACATTTACCCATGAGTCTTTTCATGTTTCTTCATGTTATCAGAGCGAGTGAAAGCTTTGTCACAAACCCCGCAGTAATACGACTTCTGTTTGGTGTGCACTGTCATGTGACGGGATAGTTCACTTTTGGTCACAAATTTCTTTTCACATACTGTACAAGCATGCTTCCGCACATTGAGATGGAATTTCATATGTATTGAAAGTGAACTTGATTGGGAGAATGCCTTGTGACAAAGTTCACAGACAAATGGTCGCTCACCTGTGTGTTTACGTAAATGGTTCATGAAGCCTGTTTTAGTATAGTCTTTTTGGCAAAGGTGACAGAAGCTTGACTTAGATTCCAACATTCCAGGAAAATGGCTACTTAGATGTTTTCGTAAATCCCAGTAGCTTGGAAATTTTTCTGAGCACACATGACAGGGGTACTTTTTTTCTTCGGTGGGTTTAGCACTGCATTTGTGTGAGGCAAGTGAGGTTTCATTAGAAAATATTTGGTTACATTGGTTGCAAGTATGACTAGCCTCAGAGTCTGTTGATAAAGTGACCTCCAAATAGTTTTCGATCGACATAACATTACCGTTTGAACTATCCGCATCGTCGATGTGGATTTGTGTCATACGTTCCTTTGATGAAATATCTTTTGCATCAATCTTTTCAACATATTCTCTGTAATCCAACGATTCTTTAGCTGAATTATTATTGTCGGGCTCTATGAGACGTAAAATAGGCGACTCACTTTGTTCCCTATCTGGCGAAGGCGTTTTTTCGTTGTCGGAATGATCGGGTCTGGAGGACACATTATTATCAGACTCCCAACCATTTTCAACTATTTCTACGTCCGAATCAGAGTCTTCTGCGCTCGAAACAGTATTGTTGGCTAAGTGGAATCCAATATCATCAAAACGTAGTACATTTGGCGGAAGTTTAACCCCGACGATAGCCTGAATCGCTTGCCATGAAAGCTCCTGGGGGTTGTTCTGCATATTAGATCGCACTACTCTAACCTACAAACGAGTATACATAAATTACTGATTGATACACTTACAAGCCACTAACTACAAAACAACAAAAAGTAATATGCTATATTTACCTTAAATGTTCACGATTAGTATTATTTTTGCATTAATTATTCAGATGACACCTTTGATTTCTACATCTAAAAATATTATGCACCTCTCTTCTCTCTTTCATGCAGTTTATGGTTAGCTATTCTCCTCCCTCCTCTTCACTTTATGGGTTTGGTAACTTTGGTAGTTGCCTAGTTGGTAGGTATGGTAGTTTTTTTTTTTCTACAAACGCATTTTTATTGTAGATTTATACCGCTATCGCTACTCTATTTTTAACACAGCCATGGAATTATTAAGAACCTATTGCGTTTGTGTTGTTTTGGTAGGTGTAGTGTAAGCCGCGCGAAGCGTCGCGTCCGTCAGTCTTAGATTTATTGTCTGTGCGATAAAAGAACCGTCGTGGCGTAAAGTGAAAACAACATTAAAGATTTTAAGTAGCAACCCAACCCAGCCATCCGTCAAATGCCAAACGTCATATAATATTGACACCGGTTTATTTATTATGTTATTTTATTGTGATTTTTAATTGAAATCTTCAGAAATGTGCTAAAAAATTTCACTGAGCTGCAGGGGAAATAATATTTAATATATTACAGTTTTTCCAAAGATAACAAATGGCAAATCACACCATTATTGATCAAAACAAAGTCACGAACTTGGGAAACATTGGTATGCTGTTTTTTTGGTACGTAACACTTTTATTTTAATGTTTTTAGACTTCCTAGGTAAACTCCTGTCCCTGTTATCTCTAAATATATATAAATTAAACGGAAATTCATTTAAACATGACGATATTTATTTATTTTGTTTTGGTCAATATTTTCTATGGCTAGTATAAAGAGTATTGATACTTTAAATTTATAATGCGTTTCGACTAACTTAGAATATTTCTTTTCAGGCTTGAGTACGGATACAGTAACTAAAATAAAAAAAGCCAAGTGCGAGTCGGACTCGCGCACTGAGGATTCTGTACAAATTTACCTATGAAATCAATTCCCGAATTGAGTTATGAAGATTTTTCCGAATTACAAACAATTTTTTTTTGTGGCGTATCTACAAATTTACAATTTTCAGATTTTTCCCTGTACTTGTTCTATGAGACCTTGATTTATGCCAAATTTCAGGATTTAAGGTCAACGGGATTCACCCCATGAACTTTGATTCCCTTGATTATAGAAATATACGTTTTTTTGCGACATAAACGGCCGTATCTTTTTTTTTTCGTTAACTCAGAAGTCTGATTTTTTCACAACTTCAAAAGACCGCAGACTTGAGCGTATGGTTTTAATTTTAACTCGATACCTCCAAGCGTTAAATGGTCTTAACAGATAAACAGACGGACAACCAAGTGATCCCAAAGATCTTATATACGAGATGGTCCCTTACAGGCTAAATAGATTTTTTACGAAGCAACATTACAAATTCTGAAGTGTACTTTATTTTCATAGTCATTAAGTTCATATTTTTCATAGATTAGCAAAAGGGAAAAATGTACTGAGGAAGACAACGAGAAAGTGGTAGTGTGTTCCATTTTTACCTTTATATTTAACTAGGGTAAACATAAACTTGCTGTTAGCTACAATATTCCAGTCAGTGATAATAGACCGATCCCAGTCAAAGTGATAGAACCATTTTCGTTGGCACTGGGTAAGTGGTCGCTGGTGGAACCTACCTAGATAGGCAGTACAGCAGTTTCTTCACGCTATTTTCCTTTACCGGTTCGTGTTTACATTTAAATGTTCATCATCATTACAATCGAAAGACGTCCACTGTTCGACATAGGCCTCCCCCAGGTGTCGCCACAATTAACGGTTTGTTACTCATTACGCAAAAACTTATAAACGGATGAATTTAATGATAAACGTTGCAATAATATAGCTTATAACCTATATTTTTGCTAAGTTTCATCACGTGAGCAAGTTCAATAAATAGGCTACTAATATTATAAATGCGAAAGTTTGTGAAGATGGATGGAGGTAGTCGTATGTATGGATGTGTCGCGCAAAAACTACTAGACAGAACTTAATCATAAACATTGCAATAATATAGCACATAAGCTATAACTTTGCAGTTTCATTAGGTGAGGAAATTCAGCCAATAGGATATTTTTTATTATAGGGTGAAGCCGCTGGAAGAAGCTAGTCTAACATAGTTTCAAAATATCAAGATTTAACAGTCGCACTATAATGACGTCACAATGTTGCTTACATAACAAAAACGATATTTATCTACAGCAGCGCCCTCAAATCCCACGACGGTTTACTTTCCGCACAGACTCTATAAGCTTTTATATATTGTCTGTGCGATAAAAGAACCGTCGTGGCGTAAAGTGAAAACAACATTAAAGATTTTATGTAGCAACCCAACCCAGCCATCCGTCAAATGCCAAACGTCATAGTATGTTGACAGAAGGTTTGTTTACTATGTTATTTTATTGTGATTTTTAATTGAAATCTTCAGAAATGTGATAAAAAATTTCACTGAGCTGCAAGGGAAATAATTTTTAATATATTACAGTTTTGCCAAAGATAACAAATGGCAAATCACACCATTATTGATCAAAACAAAGTCACAAACTTGGGAAACATTGGCATGCTGTGTTTTTGGTACGTAACACTTTTATTTTAATGTTTTTAGACTTCCTAGGTGAACTCCTGTCCCAGTTATCTCCAAATATATATAAATTAAACGGAAATTCATTTAAACATGACGATATTTGTTTATTTCGTTTTGGTCAATATTTTCGATGGCTAGTATAAAGAGTATTGATACTTTAAATTTAAAATGCATTTCGACTATTTTTTTTTTTTTTTTTTTTTTAATTAAGATAAACTAGTGCTTGACTGCGATCCCACCTGATGGTAAGTAGCGATGCAATCTTTGATGGTGAGGCGCACTAGTTTATTAAGAGCCTATTCACTCTAGCCTTGAAGACACCCAAATTATAATCGGACGGGAAGACCGCAGCAGGCAGACTGTTCCAGTCCTTCGACGTACGTGGTATAAACGACGAGGCGAAACGCTTAGTCCGGACCGTAGAGGTTTCAACAACGTAAGGGTGAATATTCGCCGTACGTCGGGATGTCCGATGGTAGAATTGCGATGGCGGAATCAAGTCATGCAATTCCTGCGCACACTCTCCAAAATGCATCCTGTAAAACACCGAAAGGCTGGCTACCCTACGCCTATGGTCAAGGCTTTGAAGGTTGGACTTAACCAAATCTGGATCACCAATTAGCCTCTTTGCACGCCTTTCCACCGAGTCCAAAGCTGCCAGGTGGCATTTTGCAGCACCAGCCCATATGTGACTGCAGTACTCCACACACGAACGGACCTGTGCTTTGTATAACATTAAAAGCTGTCCCGGTGTGAAGTACCGCCGGACCTTTGCAAGAACGCCCAGCTTCCTAGCAGCTACCTTGGCTTTGGACTCAATGAACCGCCCAAAGTTAAGGTCTGAGGGAATTTCAACCCCCAAGAGCTGAAGGCGGTCGGTGTACTCCAGGGATAAATTCCGAAAAGTAGGAACCAAGGTGCACGGGCTCCTTTTGGCAGTGAAAAGACACGCTTGTGTTTTGGCGGCGTTGAATCCCACTAGATTGGCTTCACCCCACTTGGAGACTGCCTGAAGTGAGATATTCGTTCGCTCTACCATAGCCTCTCTTTCGGACCGGATTAGCTCCTTACTAGCCCGAGCACTGGGCAGGTATCTCTCTACAACTGTGCTATCATCTGCATACCCATAGATACCGGGCACCAGCAGATCGTTGATATGCAACAGGAAGAGAGTTGCAGAGAGAACAGACCCCTGAGGAACTCCGGCATTAATCGTCATGGGCTCTGATGAGCATCCGTCGACAACAACTCGGAGAGACCGTTCACTCAGGAAGTCTTTTACCCAGTTAATCAGACCAGGGGAAATGCCGTACGCTGGAAGCTTACTCAATAGGCTAGCGTGCCATACCCTGTCGAAGGCCTTCGAGACATCTAAGGAAACGGCAATCGCTTCCCCATTCTTCTCGAGGGCCTCGCCCCACAAGTGGGTAGCATAAACCAGTAGGTCCCCAGTAGACCGCTTGCGGCGAAACCCGTACTGTCGGTCACTGAGGAGATCGTTACCTTCCAGGTATGCCATGAGGCGCGAGTTCAATACACGCTCCATAATCTTGCAGAGTATGGAGGTTACCGAAATCGGCCGATAGTTGGCAGGATCGGCACGACTGCCCTTTTTGGGCACGGGTTGCACGTTGGCAAGCTTCCAGGACTTGGGCACTATACCAGTCCTAAATGAGAGGCGATACAAGCGCGTCAATACAGGAGACAACTCGGGCGCACAAGCCTTTAGAACAATCGCTGGTATGCCATCTGGTCCACTGGCTTTATTCACGTCTAGACGACGCAGCTCTCTCAGAACTTCTCTGTTCCTCATGTGAACCTCCTGCATTGAAGAGTTACAATGAGGCAGAGTCGGTGGAGCAGCATTGCTAGTGTCAAGACGAGAATTATGGGCAAAGAGAGATGCAAAGAGTCCTGCTTTCTCTCTTGCCGTATGAGCCAGTGTTCCATCAGGCTTTACCAGCGGAGGCAAAGCGGGCCGACAGAAGTTCGCCTCGACCGACTTGGCAAGAGACCAGAATGCTCTGCTACCGGACGGCTGTGCAGAGAGTTTTTTGCCAATATGGGTTATGCGGTCGAAGCGTGCCTTCTTTAATGCTTTTTTGTAGGACTTGGCAGCATGGTTGAAGGCTCTCTTCTTTGAATTCAGATCCGGAGCTTTGCGGTCACGAGCGTCAACCCAGGCGAGAAACGCCGAATGCTTACGCTCTTCAGCCTGAACGCAATCGGCGTTGAACCACGGGTGAGCTGAGCCACCGATGCGTACATCGCTATAAGGGATAAAATACTCCATAGCTTGGTGTATCACATCGGTTACAGCATCCGCACAGCTCGACGGATTTTCAGAAGAGAAGCAGACCTGCTGCCAAGGATAAGACGCAAAGAAATGCCGCATCTCATCCCAATCTGCCGACCTGTATCGCCACATTCGCCGTTCGCCACGTGAGTCGCGGTCAGGTGGGGAGAAGGACGATACAGACTTCACCAGACAGTGATCTGAAGTTCCAAGTGGTGAGGAAACTGTTACGATACATCTGTCCGGATCGGTGGTCAGCAGTAGGTCCAGACAATTGGCAGTATGACCAACTACATCAGGCACCCTCGTCGCTTGCTTTACCAACTGGGAGAGGCCCAGCGACACTGCAAAGTTTCGAGTTTCCCTCCCAGCGTGGTCGGTCCTCTGGTATGGGAAAAGCCAGTCTTGATGGCAGGCGTTAAAATCCCCCAGAGCGACAAACTGCGCATCAGGGTGCCGATGCAGAGCCTCATCGGCGGCCTCACTGAGGTGGCCAAACAGCCGAGTCGTCTCCTGGTCGCCACTGTGCGACCGGTAAACACAGGTGTAGACAATTTTGTCCACACCGGTGTCCACCAGTAACCATAAACTTGAAAAACTGGGGTCTTCAAGGTGACGGAGACGCTGGCAGCAGATGTCATTGCGGACGTATACACAGACCCCGGCACGCTGCAGGAAATGGTGCTCCAAAGAGTATCCCGGGTAGTCGAGATACGCCGCATCAGACGGACATCTGATCTGCGTCTCCGTCAAGAAAAGTAAGTGGGGCTTGTCAGTCTCGAGGTGGTGGTGGACTGCATCGAGATTGGAGTGCAGTCCTCGTATGTTTGAGAGGTGCACATGGAACGAGAGGACGTGCATCCGCTGTACACACTTACTTTTCCTTTTATTAGCTTTCATGTATATAATTTTAGTGAATAGGGCTGATGGAAGATGGCAGTTGAGCGAGGTGATGCGATGTCAAACCCAACAACACAACCAGAGTTGCTGCGCCAATGGAGGGTTGATTTGGAGACTGCGGGGACGCCCGAACCCCCCCAGAGATCGCCATCGGGTCCTCTCATCCGGTCGCCAACCGGCACGATGGGGCCACCCTGGGATTTTTCGCAGTTGGCGGGGCAGCCTTTCGTGTGTGGCTGGCACACTACTTGGGCCCCCAACTATCTGCGGTCGGCCAGCGGAGCACCGTGCTTCGGATCCCGCTACCCTCCATGATCAAACCTCCGACACAACAGCAACTGGTGCATCATACCCGGCGTACATCGCAACACAACTGTTCAGACCCATCCTCCACCTTACGGCTTCACCAGATAACATGCCGGAACACGACGGATCGCTTGGCGGCATGACTTTATCTGGTGGGTGGTAACCTTTAAGCCGGCAGCCGATGATATGGCCTACCACCGTATTTACTGCTCGTTTAGCACTACCCAGGGGACACGTGTAGGGTGATCAAAAGTCAAGTAAATCCTACGGACGCGAGCAGTTCATCCCCCAAAAACTACTAACTTAGAATATTTCTTTTCAGGCTTGAGTAAGGATACAGTAACTAAAATAAAAAAGGGCAAGTGCGAGTCGGACTCGCGCACTGAAGATTCTGTACAAATTTACCTATGAAATCAATTCCCGAATTGAGTTATGAAGATTTTTCCGAATTGCAAACAATTTTTTTTTTGTGGCGGATCTATCAATTTATAATTTTCAGATTTTTCCCTGTACTTGTTCTACGAGACCTTGATTTATGCCAAATTTCAGGATTCTAGGTCAACGCGATTCACCCTATGAACTTTGATTACCTTGAGTATCGAAATATATGTTTTTTTGCGATATAAACGGCCGTATCTTTTTTTTTTTCGTTAACTCAGAAGTTTTTCACAACTTCAAAAGACCGCAGACTTGAGTGTATGGTTTTAATTTTAACTCGATACCTCCAAGCGTTCTCGAGTTAAAGGGTCTTAACAGATAAACAGACGGACAACCAAGTGATCCCAAGGATCTTATATACGAGATGGTCCCTTATAGGCTAAATAGATTTTTTACAAAGCAACATTACAAATTCTGAAATGTACTTTATTTTCATAGTCATTAAGTTCATATTTTTCATGGGAAAAATGTCCTGAGGAAGACAACGAGAAAGTGGTAGTGTGTCCCAATTTTACCTTTATGTTTAAATAGGGTAAACATAAACTTGCTGCTAGCTACAATATTCCAGTCAGTGACAATAGACCGATCCCAGTCAAAGTGATACAACCATTTTCGTTGGAACTGGGTAAGTGGTCGTTGGTGGAACCTACCTAGATAGGCAGTACAGCAGTTTCTTCACGCTATTTTCCTATACCGATTCGTGTTTGCATTTAAATGTTCATCATCATTACAATCGAAAGACGTCCACTGTTCGACATAGGCCTCCCCCAGGTGTCGCCACAATTAACGGCATTACGCAAAAACTTATAAACGGATGAATTTAATGATAAACGTTAACGTATAGCTTATAACCTATATTTTTGCTAAGTTTAATAGGCTACTAATATTATAAATGCGAAAGTTTGTAAAGATGGATGGAGGTACTCGTATGTATGGATGTGTCGCGGAAAAACTACTTGACAGATGAACCTAATCATAAACATTGCAATAATATAGCACATAAGCTATAACTTTGCAGTTTCACTAGGTGAGCAAATTCAGCCAATAGGATAATTTTTATTATAGGGTGAAGCCGCTGGAAGAAGCTAGTCTAACATAGTTTCAAAATATCAAGATTTAACAGTCGCACTATAATGACGTCACAATGTTGCTTACATAACAAAAACGATATTTATCTACAGCAGCGCCCTCAAATCCCACGATGGTTTACTTTCCGCACAGACTCTAACGGTAAAAACACCACTATGAATAATGAATGAAAAAAAAAACAGGAAGGTAAGGCTAATTTGATCACATTCATTTAACATGGATTCATCCATAAAAACAGGTTTTCATTTCGTCAACGGCCGCGGCAGTGGATTGGGATTACCATTACACATAGGAGAAAGGAAAACTACGCACGAATCTTGAGCGCTCGGCGTCAGAGTGGAGATAGCTTTGCGCATTCCATACATTGGTGAGCCAATCGTCGTCGTTGTTAGATACATGCAGCAAGCGCAGGGAACGAATCACGAGTAACGTCTATGACACGATGGCGCTGTGAGCAATCACTGACTTCGTACCACTACAGAGACCAAATATTTGACTTCTGCGCAACTTGAAGCCTGCGCTCAAGATTCGTGCTGGTATCTGTACCACTCTCTTGACAATCAGCAATACGCTTACCATGACCTCTTAGGGAAACGTGCAATTCCCAGTGAGTCAAGTTCCTTTCAAAAGCAGGCCTGCTTCTGAATCGCTAAAAGTCGTACCATGACAGTTCTAAAGTTGAACGATTTTTGTACAGAGGTGAACAGTTACGCTTGAAGATCGCTTAATTTGACATTACAGACGCTCAAAAGACGGTCATCTGCTGTCAAGTACACGTCAAATACCACGCCATATTACAAAAAGTCTACACAAAAAAAAGGTGAACGATCTTAAGCGGATTTCGTAATCGTCACTTAGCAGGCCAGTTACAGGCCTGCTATAACGAAGTGATAGTACAAAAATGCCGAGCAGTTCAACTTCAGCCCTGCTAGAGTCTGACCAACGAATGATGGCACAACAAAAAGGAGGCCGAATTTAAAAATTCTGAAGCTGTTCACCCTGACTGTACGCTGCTTAAACGATGTTGATACTTTTGATTATTCATGATTATATGCAATGCATGTTCATTTAACAACTAGCCTTTTCCCGTGAATTCGTCCGCGTAGAAGTCGAAAATGTTGCTATTAGGTTTTTTGATTGATTTTGTTTTATTATAATCAATATATTTTTTTTTATTTATATAATATCTCTTGCCCGTGACTTTGTTCGCGTATAAGTAGGTATATAACACTGTTACGCAGTGCGTACTGTGCTTAAAAAACATTCCTTATTACAATTCGACCCAAACTCCATATGGATAATAAGCGACGGAAGGGTAGAGTATGCCAAACTCAAACTGTTAGAACAGCGCACTTGCTTTTTCTTCCTCTTTCTTGGACCTTTTTTTTTATTTAAAAATACTAAGAATTTAGGTACGCATTTGTGAATGTTGTGCACGCCTGTAATTGTTTTGTTTGCACTGTACAATCTTCTGAATGTTAAATGGAAAAATATTGTAAACAAATTGTTGGTGTGCATAATAATAAAATAAAAAAAAAGTAAAAAAAATAAATAAAAAATAATAGAGTTATAACGCCCGTTTACTCACGACACACAACTCTACCATTTTGAACACGTGCCACTACCAGTGATTTCAAATTCCAAACTAACAATTTGTGCGCCCTAGTGGTAGTGGAGCTAGACCAGCAGTCAAGCATTTTTGTCTTCAATATAATCCCCCAACTTATATGTCAACTGAACTGAACTTGTATGTTGCTTGCCTGCATAATGTGCGTTTAACTTTTCGAACACTAGATATTAGATACACAAAAGAAAGACAATGAGAGAGAACGTTGGCGCTCGCTTGGAGTTTAATGAATTAACGCAAGATTTAAATTTCGTTTATATAATTTATTTACTATAACATTCACAAACAGAACATCAAAATTATCCAAATTGGAAACTGTTGCACAACGAGGGCACTTTTTTCCGGGAGTGTTCCACTTTCCTTGATTAATAGACCCTTCTTTTTTATTCTTTTCAGTGTTCTCACGCTTAAGTCTGAAAACGGAAATCACAAATATTTCGTGACAGTTTAATGATACCACTAAAAATAAGACATAATTAAAACAATCAAATGTCATTATTATAATACAACAATATGCCTATTATTTAATTTAGTCATCCATAAGCGTCTCCTATAAACAACAGTAAATGATTGTTAAATCTAAAAGGTCTGAAAGGAGAAAAATACCTGTCATTGAAAATATTATTTTTTATGTATTGTGATTCAGAAGTCGATATTTCAATTTCTTCAAGAATTTTCAATGCCTTTGCCGTTCTGGTAATTTACCTACAGTTTCACCTGCTCATTGTCTATGGTCCGTATTAATAAACGTCACTCAAAACTCAAGCGTTACTTAAAACTAGTTTCAACCAATCAAATGGCTTGAATCTAGTTTTAAGTAATGCTTGAGTATTGAGTGACGTTTATTAATACGGGTCTATATCTCCTAAAAAGTATATTAAAGTATTACTCATTACAATTTGTTATAAATAATCGAAAAGTATCAAGCTACTTTACTAGATATTCAAAAGTCTGTCTAATAAGTCAACCGACTTGGGAATTTTGTATAATATACTAATCATTTTAAAAATACTAATATTCGATACTTTCCATAAGGTTCTTCTGTTATTAAACAATGATCTCTATATCTTAATTAACTTTGATTATTGAACCCGTGTTGACTATATCTGATTTCATTATATCCTAATAATTACCCAAGTCGTTTAACTTATTAGACAGACTAGTATCCAGCCGTCGCATTTTCAGTACAGATTTCCGATTAATCTTACTTTTTTTGGTTTTGACTTTATCAATCATCTTGAAGAGAAGCCTCCTCGTCGAATTATTTATTGTTTAAAGCATTATTATAATAAAATAAACGAAAATAAGATGCACGTAAACACAAGATGAATGAAGTTTGAAACGTCAACGACACATTTTTGACAGTCCTTAATTTTTTTTTTAAATGCTGCCATATATGGACTTTAATAAATAATTCAGTTCCATCTTTCGTTGGTCAGAGTCTATAAGAGGTCATGGTAAGATTACAAGTGGCTTGTGGCCTGTGGCGAGGCGAGAGGCGAGTGGCTCGCTTTGCCAATTTGCCATTCGTCAGTACATAGCGAGGCGAATGGTTCCCTACGTTCCGACTTACGAGAACATCGATTTTATTTCATTATGTCATTCTGAAATACATAATTTAAGCACGGATTTGGCGTTCATGAAGGAACTCGGTAAACCTTCTACGGACAGAAATTCCTTGGCGTTCATCAAAGATTTGTTGTCAAGCTAACAGCGACGATGCAAGGATCTTGTATACCATATCTCTTTAAAATGTTCTGTTTACCCTAAACGATGTTAACGTTAGTTGAAACGCGGGAATAATGGCGCGAATTGTGAAACACTGACATTTTGAATCTGTCAACTTGTGCGAGTGCCGGAGTGCGAACTGCGATTGATAAACATAAACATTCACCAAACATACTTTTTTAGAAAATAAAACACAAGATGATAAAATCACTTGAAGAACTAAAAGATTTAATTAGGTCTAAGGATAATTTTAACAACTTTTTAAACTGTTCAGATGTTCCAGATGTTTGTAAAACTGAGCCATGCATGCTCGGAGTTGACGAAGCCGGACGAGGTCCTGTATTAGGTAATAAATGCTTGTGAATAGCAAATCAGTATTTGTGATACTCATAGCCGCTAATTGAAGGTTTTTTACCAACCTCGTAGGGACGTCTGTGTTAGTAGAATACCGGCCATTCAGCTTCTTCAACTTCCTTTTAGAGTCCTGTATAAACTCGAAGGCGACTTAAACTCGGAACTCGAAAATCCACAGCTGAGTATTGACATCCTCATAAGGCAAGCTTTACTGTTATTGTGTGATAATAGAAAAACATTAAAGTGTAAACTACTTTCTATTCCAGGTCCTATGGTTTATGGTGTGGCTTACTGTCCAGTGAGCCAAACCAAAGTACTGCAAGATCTTGGCTGTGCCGACTCGAAAGCATTGACAGAAGAAAAACGTGATGACATATTTACAAAAATGCTATCTGAAGAGGATTCATTAAACAATGTTGGATGGGTTGCTGAAGTCATTTCTCCTAATTACATATCAAACTCGATGTACAGAAGAGCAAAGCATTCTTTGAATGAGGTCTGTGTCTGTTTATGTGTTAATAATGACGAGATCCTAATTATATTTTCATACTACACTTGTATGTTAGTAAAAGTAACTATTCATTTTTTTTTTAATTGATATAAACTACTGACAACTGCGATTCCACCTGATGGTAAGCAGTGATGCAATCTCTGATGGTGAGGCGCATTAGTTTATGAGCCTATTCACTCTTGCCTTGAAGACACTCAAATTATATTTGGAGGGGAAGACCGCAGCAGATTGTTTTGCCATTTTCTCATTATTTACAGTACCAGCATATTTATATAATATAGCTTTAGTTCCTTGTGAATAGTATTTCAACGTATCATTTTTTTGATGAGAACATAATAATTTAATATTGAAAGTCACTGGTTTGTTTCAACAATTTCTATTCCAGGTATCTATGAACTCGGCTATTGCACTAATAAAGAAGGCAGCAGAGAGTGGTGCAAACATAACTGAGGTATATGTGGACACCGTGGGTCCTCCAGAGAAGTATCAAGCCAAGTTAGCTGCAATATTCCCCAACTACAAGATCACTGTAAGTTGTCTACATTGATGCCTGCATTTTGATAAATCTTACTTTTGTTGGAAAGATCCTCCTAGCAGTCAGTTTAAAACAAATCTTAATTCTAACATAACCATCCGGTTAAGTTTTTCAGGCATTGAATGTATATTTCTTTAGCACATAGTATGTATGTATGTATGGCTTTTTAGCACATTGCATATTACTTATATATTTTAGCTTGAGAGGTATTGTTAGATTCATCCTAATTGTATGTGATAAAACAATAATATGGATTTTAGATGACAAAATTATTGCTTAAAAAAATTCATTATGTTCATTAATAATAATAATAAATATTATCATATTCATTAATTTTAAAAGTATTACTCACAAAAATGTAGCAAATAAAATGTAGTCAGTGTAAAATAACCCAATTGCAAAAATATACTAAAAAGTTCGAAACAAGTCGTTTTAAGCAGTCTGATGCAGTTGATGGTGTCAAACCTATGATTGAACCAAAATAAATCCACCAGCTTAATTATTTTACTATTATATATTAGAATATCTCGTTTTAGGTGGCAAAGAAAGCTGATTCAATATACCCCATTGTGTCTGCAGCTAGTATTGTAGCAAAGGTGACCAGAGATCATGCCTTAAAGGTGTGGCAATTCCGTGAAGGGTTAGAGATGACACACTCTGAATTTGGTAGTGGATATCCTGGAGGTAAGTTAAAATAGAACAATAAGGAACTAATAATAATTAATCTATTGAAAAAACTAAAAACATTTGTACATTAGTTTTAGAAATGAGTTTTTTCTAGCTTGCAATCTCAAATTCTAGTTTCTAGTGGGTTTACTGCCCACTGAATCAATTAAATTGGAACTAAAAAGTAGTTTTACACCTATTCTAAAAATAGTAAACGCTAACAATGTAGATAAGTATAGGAGTATTGTGGGTAGGTTCACGAAGATATAGACTAACACAAGACTCAGTCCCAAAACAACTTTGGCTACTTTTGACAGGCCTGTTGGTCTAGTGGTTAGTGACCCTGACCGCTATGCCGGAGGTCGTGGGTTTGATTCCCACTCAGTACAAAATAATGTTTGTGTGATGAGCACGATCATTTGTTCTGTGTCTGGGTGTAATTTATCTATAATATTATTATTATGCGTGTGTTTTATATATGTATGTATTTAGAAATATATAAGTATGTTTATCAGTTGTCTGGTACCCATAACACAAGCTCTGCTTAGCTTGGGACTAGACGGCGCTGTGTGCTAGTTGTGGAATATTATTTTATTATTATTATTAACTATATGGATGCCATACAATTATTATCTGTTCCATGTGGGAATTGAACCCGCGACACGCAGCGCAGCAGGCTATTGCTCAATCACTGCGCCAATCGTGCCGTCGGTTACTGAAGAGTTCCATTATCTGTTTCTGAAGATTTACATAAATCCTAATAAATACTAAAACCTCCTCTTTCCAAATAATGAAAACCCATCTACAACGGGTCAGTAGTTTTTGAAAAAATCGCGATCATAAACACGAAAATAACCTCCTCAACGCATCTCTTACAGACTCACTCAAATACTGACCGGGCACGATTGCTTCCATGAGTACCTAAATAGGATTGGGCGAGAGGCCACGGCAAATTGTTACCATTGCATAGTGTAAGATCTCTACGGAGAAGAATGAGCAAGAAACGCCATGGACACTATTTTAAATTATATTATGAGCTACATAAATCATGGTTACATGTTTCTTTTCGCTTATGCACAGCACACGCCAGAAGATTGTCCAGCGTGGGTCACTGAGCGACGGGTCCTGGTCGCCAGGATCGGGCAAGATCTGTCTCTGCCAGCAATACTGAGGGCTATGCTGACAGAGTCAGAAAATTGGAAAGAAGTTGCCTCCTTCTGAGACCATGATGGTCTAGAAGGAGGCTGCCGAGCGATACCGTGAGAGGGCCAATCCCACTCGGAGAAGAAGGCGTCGGGAAGGCAACCGCCTCGAAGCCTAAGACGCCGAAACCCCGCTTGCGCTATCCAATTACTTTGGAACCACGGGCGAACAGAGTGGGGTCTCTGGTCGCCCATTGAGTGATTCCAAAAAGATGGTGGCACTGTAACCACGTGCTGCCGTGTTTCATGGCATAACTGGAAGGTAACGATCTCTTCAGTGACCGACAGTAAGGATTTTGCCCCAATCGATCTAGTGGTGGTAACCACCATGGTCGGGGTACGGTTTAGGCCACCCATTTGTGAAGCGAGGCCCTCGAAAAGAATGGAGAAGCCTCTCGAAGGCCTTCGACAAGGTACGGCACGCTAGCCTTTTGAGGAAGTTTCCAGCTTTTTAAGCATGGCATTTTCACTGGTCTGACTAACTGGGCAAAAGACTTCCTAGTGAACAGTCTCTCCGTGTTCTAATGCCAGAGTTCCTCAGGGATCTGTTCTCTTTGCAACTCTCTGCCTTACGCATATCAACGATCTACTGATATCCGGTTTCTATGGGTACGCAGATGACAGCAAAGTTGTATAGAGATTCATGCCAAGTGCTTGAGCCAGTAAGGAGCTAATTCAGTAAGACTTGATTCTGCCATTTCCTATCTACCTTCAGACAACCCGACGTACGGCGAGGCAAGTCTCACGTTGTTGAAACCACTACGGTCCGGACTAAGCGTTTCACCTCGTCGTTTATACCGCGTACATCGAAGTACTGGAACCATTTGCGTGTTGCCGTCCTTGCCGTCCAATTATAATTTAGGTTCTTTAAGGCTTGAGTGAATAGGCTCTTAATAAACTAGTGCGCATCACCATCAACGATTGCATCATAACTTACCATCAGGTGGGATCACAGTCAAGCGCGTTCAGCTAGCTGCCAGTCGCTTTCGAGGCGATGGCGGCCACACCGGCGCTTCGTAAAGGGTTATGGACCGAACGATCCCTGCATAGAGCCTCCGGCACGAAGCGTTTAGACCTTCTAGGTTGGGCAGGAGCTGTTCGAGGGCTTCTCTGGTCCGCTTCAATATGGGACCCAAACGTCGGAAGTGCTTTTCGAAGCCGAGGTCAATGTGAACACAGCTTTCTAGTTTACTATGATCTAATTGGCAAAGGGGCGTGGCTTAGCTAAGTGATAGCGATGAGTCATTATTTTCTTAACGCGACGACACCATTATTTTGGACATTTGGCATCCTCCAAACGTCTCCATATCGACTGGTATTTTGCTTCTTGCATCCTCTAATAAAGAGATTTAACATAGAATCTTCTATTTTCAGATCCACAAACAAAAAAGTTTATTCGTGAACAAATTGACAATGTATTTGGGTATCCCGCACTGGTCAGGTTCAGTTGGTCAACAGCTGAGCTTATGCTGCAAGAGAAAGCTGCCACATGCACATTTGAGGATGTGGATGATGAAGGGAATACGAAGAAAAAACCGAAATCAATCAGTTCATTTTTTGCAAAACCTGATGCTGAGAAAGTAAGGAAACAACACAAGTATTTTGAAGACAGACTTTTGACTGGTACTAATCCTTTTGAATAATATCTACTGTAGTTTTAGAAGTACAGACAATAAATGTTAAATATTATTGAGTTGTAGTTCTCATTTTATGATTTTGGTATTTTTATGTAGATTAATGTTAGATTGCAGATTATGGATTCTTCACGGTACGGAAAATCCTTGGTCGTTCACTCTTGACAGAGTGGTCGTGGTTGATAATATTGTATTCTTGTTGGCGAGTGAGGCTCCTGCGATGTGTCTCCACTTGTGACGGTTTACGGCGTCTCGAGAACTCTGGACTGTGGAGGTTTGTGTTGCAGCTCTGATGAGGTCTGTCCAACGCGTAGGTGAGCGCCCGCGTGACCGTTCCACTTGTCCCTGGACAACAAGTCGCTCCATGAAGTGTTCAAGGAAAATAGCTAATTTAAATCATCCTTGCCTGCTTTCTACATGCGATTCGAAACTTGTAGTCTAAAAGTACATATGTTTGAAATACCGTGATACCTTTTCAAACATGTTACGCAACAAATGCTCTTCAAGGAAATACACTTGCCCAGTACCTACCTACATTATTAAAAACAGCAGATTTCTCTTGGTCCCTCAAACAAATTCATGCAAACATTGTCGTGAGCGTCAAATATATTGTCATTCAAAGACGGTGCTTATTTAGCGGCGCCTGCATTAAATCATGAGCTTTAAGAGTCACAAATGCGTGAAGATATTTTGCTCTTTTTAGCATTTTCCAACTAGCCCAAGTTCTCTGATCCATATGTAATACTCGGTTAACGAGCTATTTACAGAATGGTATTTCTTAGGGCTTTTTTCCTTAGTAGGGTAACGGAAACCTTACTTATAAGATCACCCACTACCTGTCTGTCCATCTGTAACATAGGTTTTATTGCAAACTAGTTTGCCTGCGGCTTCACCCGCGCTGCGTACTTAAAATCCTAAGCCTATGTCACTTAGGAATAAAGCAGCTTTCTATCGGTGAACAAATTTTATCAATTGGTCTAGTACTTTCAGAGATTACCTCCTAAAAAGAAAAAAAACACAACCTCTTTAATTAGTGTAGATAAATACGTTGATGTTTATTAAAAAATAAAAATGCAGTATTCGTCGTAAAATCAAGCTTATAGTTCCTAGAACCGTTAGATTTCATCTGCTAACTACTCATGGACAGTAACATTTGAATTCGTCAGAATTTTTTTTTAAATTGGTAATTGCACTCAGTTTATGAGATTGTAACTAGGTTTTAGAAAATAAGAGCTTCTGTAGGTAGATAGTAGATATTGAAATAACAATAGACGTTGCTATTGCGACCACGATTATGAAAATGCTAAGCGCATAACTTAGTAAACTGAAAAGGTCTTTTAGTTTCGTTTAACTTAGCAAGTGAAAATGACACAGCTGTGCATTGCTGATCAGTAGAAATCGCCAACAATTTAAATACAATTTATGCCGTTGTCGTATGTTTTACCATACAACTTGTATTTTATCATTTTGGAGACTGTCCCAATACGTTTGGCTGTCGGAAATGTTGGCAAAATTCATTGCTTCGTGCACCGAAAGCTTAATAAGGCTTATGAAATATTTGTGAAAATCGAACTGATTTCTTTTTTGTATCCTACTTGTGTAAATAATCATTTAAATCAATACAAACGGTAGGTACCTACGTATTTAAGTTGTTATTCATGTTACTTTACTACGCATGCAAAGTAGACACATTTAACTTATCTAAGTGACCTTATTCGATTTGGCCTCTATCTCGTCATCATCATACCCCAATACATTTCATCTATTTATTTTAAGGTAGGTAATGTGAATTCAGGACCTGTTGTAATGGATATTTAAACTAATACAGGCTGAGCCGTTTAACACCTAACCGTCTTACAAATTCATCGCAAGTCGATGGAGAATACATAGCACCTAATAAAAGTGGTAAACAGTGAAGGCAATAATACATTTACACTGTTTGTAATTACGTTTTAATGTTAGGTCTGAACGTTTATGAGCATTGTGTAAGGCTATAAATGTATATCACTAACTACTAATACACTGCTATAGTAGCCTAAATCATTGCACTAAAATAACTTCTACACTGCAATGCCTATAGGATGGTGCCTAAATATGAATATCTTCGTCCTGCTGTCATCCTACCCATGCTATGTGAAAAAACCTTTGTTAGGCACTACATTTGCGGGAACGAGTGACCGTGACCCTAGAACGCAAATTGTAACTATAGCACAGGTGCGTTTTAGTCTGGTTATGCCATAATAATGGTGGTAAGTCCCCTCTTTGAGGAGTGGCTGGAAGGACGATACGGCGTCCTTACCTTCCGCATGACGCAGGTCCTCATCGAACAGGCTCAGGGGTGCTATACTCTAAGAAAACAGCCTTGAGCGCAGCGCTGGCCGCAGCGACGAGTCGAGAGCGCAGTTCATTGAATTAACAATCCAATGTAAGGTTTATTAGGTTGTTAATCCAATGTACTGCGCTCTCGACTTGTCGCTGCGCCCAGCGCTGCGCTCAAGGCTATTTTCTTAGAGAATAGCACCCCTGTTCGGGAGATTCGTGCGGAAGAAACGCCCGGGTGTCACCACCAACCGTCCGGACCAAGCCCAAGTGTTTTAACTGGCCTGTTGGTCTAGTGGTTAGTGGCCCTGACTGCTATGCCGGAGGTCGTGGGTTCGATTCCCACCCAGGACAAATGTTTATGTGATGAGCATGATCATTTGTTCTGTGTCTGGGTGTAATTTATCTATAATATGTATGTATTTAGAAATATATAAGTATGTTTATCAGTTGTCTAGTACCCATAACACAAGCTCTGCTTAGCTTGGGACTAGACGGCGTTGTGTGGTAGTTGTGGAATATTGTTATTATTAAGTCGGCGACGGCGCGTAGTATTCTACCTGCGCCTCAAGAAGTGGTCAGCAAACGTAGGGGCCCAGAGGGGCGAAGCCTACTGGGACCATGGGTGATGCGACAGAGATCCCCGGGGTACAGGAACAATGGCAAAGAAGGAACAGGAATGGGTTTTTAGTCAGTAAAAGTCTAACACTATCTCCCCCTCCGCTCAAGAGCGGGGGATGTCATTAGATGATTTTCCCATCTAAAAAAAGGGCTCGGCTCCAGCTTTGAGTGAGAGAAGTCATTGAATGATTTCTCATCTCGAAAGTTTTTTTTTTTTTTTATATTGTATAGGCTCGCTTACAATTATCTACCACCGGCCATGTCAAATTGTCTAAAAAGAGGATATCTTCATGACCTATTTAGCCTAAAAAATCTGATTTACCAATTCGTTGTTTGTTTGCTTGGCAGCAGATGGTGTGTTTTGTCTTTTGAAGTGCTGTCTCAAAGCCTCGGTGGCCTTAATGGTGATCAAATGGGTTCTTCCATATAAACGTAGTATTTCAATTACTACCCTATTTAAACGGTGTCATTTCAAAACAAAAAAAAAATCTATTAATTTCTTTCGTTCTATACGGAAACAAAGCAGTAAAATAATATTAGTTGTTATGGGAGTCTGTACTTATTCGTGTGTGCGTACCCGTCCGCTTCAGACTTTTAAAACAGCACAATGCAATTTCAAGAAGTTGTGTGTGGAACCCTATTTATTTTTCTAAAATAAAGTTACGCTATAACATCAGCTATCTACTAGCGAAACTCCCGTCAAAATCCGTCCAGCCGTTTCGGAGATCTGTCTGAATAAACAAATACACAGACAGAAATGTTAAAAAAATAGGTGATGAGTCCCTACCCAACCCTAGTGATTACGATGAAGAGCAGAGCGTTTTTGTCTTATGTACATGATGTACGTAGAGATAGCATAGCATTCATTGTATTCTCGCCCATCAACGACTTCTAGCTGCTGACTAGAGCAGTCCTTAAAGATAGCACTCTCTTGGGCTAACTTGAACTCGTTAATGAGAGTGGTTTAATATGTGCATTTTACTTAGCACCTCTTGTATCCTCTTCAATATCCACTGGGACATTTGAAAACCTAGTTTCGGAGCAAGATACGGAAGTATCTTCTCGACCCATTTTTTACTAAGAACCTACAAAATACACAAATTAAACTATATATCAGGAACTTTAACAACAACAAAAAAACAAATATAAAAGGATAAATTCACGGATATTAAATAAAATAACATCTATACGAATTGGCGCGAAATTGTTACACGAACTGCGGGGTTGGGTCTCACAGACCTTATTCAATTTTGAGATCGTGTAATTCCCACTGCGGCTATCGCACGTCAAAAGTGTTGCCTGCGATACATAGAAAAACTCAACAGCTCCAGCTATTAAGAAGAACAGCAACGTCGCATGCATATTAACCGAACTAGAAGCGATATAAAATGTGACGGGTCTCACAGACCCAACCCCCATGACGCCGGGTTAACGATAGCACTCTCTTGGGCTAACTTGAACTCGTTAATGAGAGTGGTTTAATATGTGCATTTTACTTAGCACCTCTTTCTTGTGTCCTCTTCAATATCCACTGGGACATTTGAAAACCTAATTTCGGAGCACCGCAGAATGACAAGTGTTGCACTTTCCGCTTTGTCAAGCTGGAGGATGGCGCAATCCGCACTAGCTTCTACTTGCTAATTTTTATTTCCGCCCAAAGAACAGCAACACCTAGTGCAAATATGGAAGAGTTAAATAGCGGATATTATTGTTCAGAGCCTTCATAAAAAAGAAATGAATTTGCTATTCCAGGTAGAGAAAGGAAGAGTGCACAATAGGTCGTCATATTTCATCAGATGTAATTCATGTAATATATTTTTGTAACATGACCGATAAAACCGTCGATAAAACTTTCACAGACAAATTGCGGTCTATTAAAGATTTCTTTTTGCGATGAAAGGTCCCGATGTTTGGGGAGGCTCATCCAACAAGGCTCTACGGCGGGTCGCGCGGTCTCTAACGTCCATTAGCATGCGAGCCGCGACACGCGCGCGCCTACTTACCATGAGCAATGCGGAACGCGCTGGGCTCACTCAGAGAATTTAATTGTGTTCCATTATCATATTTAGGTTCTTTTACGGTAAGTCAAAAGTGAAAACTGAATGGGAGTCAACGTCGCTTGTCATTCGTTAGTTGCGATCGATGGCGACAACTTCTTTCGGGCGGTAGACCGAGGATTAGTAGCAACATGGCGCTCTTTAAATATTTTGCTATAATATTAACGGTTAGCTCTTGCATTTCTGCAATTGTCGGGCCGGCAAACACAACAAAATTGACAGCATCAAAAACCGATACATATTTAGATGCATATTCCAAATCGCGTGTTGAAGCTGAAAAGTCAAAACAAGGTGTTGTGATAATAACAGCGAAAGACGGAGAAAAGAAGATTACAAACCGTGATGACAGTTATCAACCTGGTGGCTACGACTACTCGCCGTCGTATTCGAGTGACAGCAGTTTCAGCTCAACGGGATCGTCTGGATACTCAGGACCTTCGGCTTCAAATAGCTACTCGCCACCATCGTCTAGTTACGGTGCGCCAGTGAAGTTTGAGCCAGAAATAACCTACAATTCCCCTCCAAACACATACGGTCCACCTTCGCCAAACTACGGGCCTCCAGCACACAGTTATGGACCACCTGCTCCGTCTTATGGACCTCCAGCTCCGTCGTATGGACCACCAGCCCAGACGTATGGACCCCCAGCGCAGTCTTACGGCCCACCGGTTCACAAGCCTTTGCCACCACCGATATATGGGCCGCCTCTGAAGCCATCATATGGAGTTCCTTATACAGCACCGGCTTTAGGATTTTTGGACAAACTGTCGTTTAAACTGGATATCTTGACTATTGCAAAATTACTGCTGAAACTTTTGATCTTCAAGAAGCTTGTGACTATGCTCGCCGTGGTTTGCATGTTGTTGGTGATACCGAAACTGATCTCGTTCAAGAAAGGCAGTGGTGGTGGTGATAGTAATATTGATGAAGATGAGCGCAGCTTTGGCGACAAAAACCGTAAGTAGCTAAATATATTTTCTTTTTTGTATCTAGGTACGTATTGACTTTCCGACTAGGAGTATGTAGATTAACTGTAATCCATGTCATAAAATTTAACTAAGATATTATAAGTCTCAAGATTTTTAATTAGGCAATTTTAATTTCTTGACGAATTCAATTGATAAATTGTCTATTACCGAGAACCAACTACATAACATTGAGTAATGAGCACATATTTGTTTTGCTTAGCTACGCGGAATTTCTGAGATGAATCTAATTGTGCGGTATAGTTCCCCGAAAGAGTTATTAGATCTTTGTATTTAATTGAAATGAATTGTTACAATTGATAATAACGGGTGGATTAAAACCAATAGTAGCTTTGGCGTCATTGTGCCCGTTGGATGGTAGTAAGCTCAACTCCCTGATTGGGGTTTAATAAATGTCCATGTTCATGGCGGACAATGCATGCTTAAAAGTCTCATGAAAGTATGTTATAGATGGGAAAAGTATGTACATAATAACACTGTCCCATCTGGGTATCGAACCCAAGACGTCACACTCGTTAATTGTACGCGTTACTACTGTTATCTGTTGTTTAAGAAACAATCAAACTAGTTAATTTGTAGAAGTATGCGTCACCTACGAAACATGTGATAACTCTGCACAGAAGCTATATTGCTATTTAATTTTCCAATGATTGATGAGTTGAACTTTTGATAAACAGCGTGTACAGGATGGATTTTTGAGACGGGTCAGTAAGGGTAAGTCACAGGGAAACGTTCTTAGGATACCATCTATAAATTCACAGATTTTGGAAATAAATTACTGGAAAATCCACCTGTATCCTCGATTATAACGATTTAAAGGTAAAGAGCCCTTTATTACGGATTTTTCCAGGGATATGCCTATAAAGTAGTAACTATAAGTATTGTCTGTCATTTCATTTCATATCGATGAAAGAGAGTCTTTACAGTAGCAACCAGATGTCGGGATTCTAGCGTGGTTAAATTGCTAGGTTCGTTCCGAATCTAGGTGTACTGGTGGTACACCTCTGCGTAACCTTTCGGAAAAAAAGAAAACGTTTCCCCGCAAGAAATTATTCCTGTATCGTGGGTGTGTTCATTAACATAAAAACTCACAAAGACACCCAGAACTGAACAAATATTTGTAAGTCATACAAATTTTTATTCCGTGTGGGAATCGAACCCGCAACACGCAAAAAAGCAGCCAATCGCTCAACCGTGGCGCCAACTGTGCCGACGTAGCCGTATATTTTATTTTATGTATGAAATAAATGTTTTTCTCGTGACAGTAGTGGAGTTAACATCGGTGCATCAGCTGCTGGAGCGAGCCATCTCCGTATACGGTCAGCAACAGCTGAATTGCGGGGTCACGTGCCGCGTGCGACGCGTCATCGACGACATCTACGAATTCCAACCCTATTTCAGGTGAATAAAGCTGGTAATAAATTGTAGAATATTTTCAGATTTGTGTAAACAAAATAAAGTAGATCCAATTAGCAGTAAGTTATTTAAGTGTTAATTAGTGATTTAGTTCATTTCTCTTGATAACAAGGTCAAGCTTTTTACATGTTTCTTTCTATAGTGCCTGTAAATAAAGCCAAAAATAAATTCCTAGGGATAATGACCTGTTGCAGATAAAATTCATCAGCGAAAAACATTGTATGAAACAGAATTACTGTAGATGTATAGGCAAAACATTTTTATTGACCTAAACAAAATCAGTCTTAGTTTTTACGGAATTATAGCTTAATTGTGTTTAATATTTTAATGTAAGAACCTACTTTTAGGTAGGTGACCAAATAACCATTATTAGCAGCCCCTTGCAGTCCATTGGTAGACACAGATAATTCCAACTGCAAATTCCAGATTATAAAGATTTTTTTTTCTTTCAGGGGAGACTCATCCTAAACATCTTGCAGTGTAATTGCTGTCAACGGTCATTGTTATATTGGATTGTTATAGCAGGTGCCATTGAAATTAGTCTGATTCAGTCAACCGACTTATGTATTTATTTAATTTATGCTAGATAAGTAGTTATTTATTGTGATTATAAGTTAATAAAAAATTGTTTTAATTGTTGTGTATGCTTTTGTAGATCGTAGTTAGAGATATAGCGATACGCTGTAGACGGTAGAACTACGCTGCTCACACATGTGCCAAACACGCTGATCTGTAGCCTGATTCACGTAAAATCTATCGTTGTAAAAATATCGTTGAAGTTTTATAGTCGTTCGATCGATATCCATAAGCGGTATTCACGTGTTCCTTAATCGGGATTGGATAGACCAACAACTCGACTAGCTCGAAACTAAACGATCTACCGACGACTTATTTCCAGTTACATTAATAAATATTCTATCAGGATAATGAAATTCAGTTTTTTTTTTATATCGACTCTTCGACCATTTTTTAAAAATCGGTGTCGTTCAAACTCGATTGATAGATGTGAATACGGAAATGGTCTAAATGACTAAAACGCTACGTTATCGTTACACTTTTGATTACGTGAATTGGGCTACTGGGCGCGTCGGCCTCCATACATTTTATACATAAACTAAACTTGTAGAGCTACACTTGATACACGCCACGCGACGGCGTCCTACGTACGAATCAGGCGTGTTACAAGTGTGCCTCGGTCTAATGTAGATCTAACTTAATTTATTATAGCAGAAATTTGTATTATGCCTAGCCTTTGTAAACTTAGTTATGTACGTAAGTTACATAAGCGAATGACGTCTAGTTCTTTGTTTTCTACGAAGTAATGTATTTAAAAAAAAGGAAAACTTCTCAAATGGTCAAAATTGAAAAAACTGAACACGTAAAATTTATTTGTCACATTGTGCAATTCGGTATTTATGTGAAATTCTACTTTCTCTGTATCGGGTTTGGGATCAAAGACCGAGACCTCTACGGCTTGACAATGCTACGCACGGTCCCGTATGCACACAGTGACTGAATAGTAATGCCACCGGCGATGCTTCATTGTTCGTCTCTGGACAATTAAAGAAAATTAGGTGACGTTAGAAGCGCGATTGGTATGCGCAGGATCCGGTGATCGATTTGCCGAGTAGGGAAAGTGGCGTATGAAAGTTATGTCCTTGTCCATATAGATGATTTGTGGCGGTGACCTCGATACAATAGTGAGACAACTTTGCGGATTTATGAATGAAGTAAGTATTCTATTTAAATAATCCTAATCGACAAACACCGCTCAAGTCAATTTACGTTTATACTTAACTTTGAAGGACAAAATAAAACTCTTTGACACAGATCGAACGAACTACGTAATAGGTACACTTTATACGATCATCCAAACCTGGCTTTGAGAAATTATCAAATTACTTCTAAAAGCGGGGGGACTTCAGGTGCAGGTGTCAGTCTTTTACTGGCTTAAACTGTGGGTTTTCTTTAAACTTTTTTGCGAGGGCTATGGTAAACCTTTCGAAAGTCCGAATAATCTGCAGCCCTGGCAAGCATTGGCTCAAACGGACCCTTGCAATTCTGCTGACAGCAACACAACGCACCGTCGACCCGGGCGTGGTCCTTACCGAAAGGTCGAACGGCGAGCTACCAGTTGCTCGCCGCCCGCAAGCCCGTATCTAAACACAGGCTAGGATTTTAATTATTGTCACTGCTCGCCAATACGTTTGTTACTTTTTTTTTTTAATTGTACCTAGATAGGTTTGCGCTATCTCGTCTAAATGGAAAATGAAGATGCGGTCGACGATAGAGCGCGCTTACCTAGAAGTAACCTATTCACTCTAGACTTACAAGATCCCTAGGTTGTAGCTATCAGAAAACAGACTCCGGCATGGAATCCCGCTCCTTAGCTGTACCTCAGTATGAGTAATAGTACGCTGTACGCAAAATGAATCAAAACATTTTGTGCGTATTGGTGGGATGTCCATCATGTACCGGTGGCGCTTCGCCGTACCTACGCCTGGTGGTCCGATGATGGAACGAGCTTGTCGGAATCAGGCTATGCAATTCCGACGCACACACACCGAAATGCAACCGGTAGAAACTGACAGGCTAGCAAATCGGTGTTGAAGCTCAAGAAAACTTGACTCGACGAGTGCATCATTGCCAATGATCCTCTTGGCTCGCCTCTCAATTGTTTTAAGTGCATCAAGCGGGTATCTGACAGATACTCGTACATACACGATCAAACTTGCGCTTGCGTTTAAGCAGCTGTTCCGACTTGATATACCTACTTACTGTCTGACTTTTGCGAGGATTCCCAGCATTTTTACAGCCAGTTGAGTTTCTGTTACAGTAAATTATTTAATTTTTCACTCCACTGTAAATTTTGTTAATGTGACTTAGCGGTGTTGTTCGATAAGCCACTCTATGACACATTTAGGATTGACACAGCTCTTTACGAAAATATCGGGGAAAAAAAACATCAATCGACTTAATTTCTAAGTCATCTAGCCACAATTTATCGGGAATAAATATTTGTGCAGTTGTTTGTTTGCAATTCTGCCGGGACGCCCCGGGATTCGTCACCGCTTGATAAAGGGACTGTTTCACAAACTTGCACAGCTGAAGTTGTAATTTAATCATGTAAGTCTAACCACTTTGTGGTGAGATGGACTAAACGGATTTAATTTCGAAAAGGGATCTCCCGAAGGGTTAGGCATTTCACTTGTGGACTTTTGTAAAGACAAAGGATAAGGGAATTGACATATTTCCCATAATATCATGGATTTAGCTAGATATCTCAGTTAGGTTTACTGGGTCGGGAAATCATGAAATGACTTCTGCTGCTCTGGGTTGAGCAAGAGGCAGTGTCAGACTGAGACATTACTGACTAAAACCTTTCTGTGTACCTTCTGTTGCCCTTTGCGGACCGCTGTAACTATTCCGAACAATTCCGCAACATAATTAATAATCCTAGATGTTAATGAATGCAAGCCTAGTTCTTCCCGAACTCATGATTCGCTCACTGCCTTCCTCATACGATTTTTACCTTTTTAAAGATTATATTTCCGCTTCTCAAGAGTACGTATACCTATGATTCGCAACATGTTAATGAAGCATCATCCAAATTTTTTTCTAGACTTTTAATTGATGATATACGTTCATGTCTGATTAATTGCCGAGGCTTTATCCTTATTTCAACTGAATCATCTATATTTAGGTTTTTGTGTGGTGTCGTTAATTCGAGTCAATTCAGGCAATTGACACGTGCTCGTGAGGGCAGTGCGCCGACTGTGCGGGTGCAAGAGATTTGGATGTGGGATTTATATTGTCGTATTATTGTATTAAGGCCGAGTGTCTTGTTGAAGAACGGAGAGTGTAATATTGATTGTAGTTGGTACTTTTGAGTATCATTGATGCTATGCTTACAAACGAAGTTTTGGGCAAAAATATTGGTTGGAATTGTTGGAAATCGTCAACCCATAAGTTAAGCTAGAGACATTCATCCAATTACTTATATGGCCTACAGTTGTTCCGAGTCAGCCAGACCCTGTCTTGTATTGGTACGTGAGTTTACATGTTTGTAAACGCACCCACGATCCAGGAGTCGTTCCTAGTGTGGTGTAACGATTTAAAAAAAAAGCAACGTCTTTTAAAAGTAGGTACTAAAAAGAGTACTGTTATAATTCATAATTATATTTCGAGCCATACATCACAACTACAGTAGAGATTAAAAAATAACAATATGTGGTTATTAACACATTGCGAACCTTTGTGAATATCTAATCACAAAAGAAAAACCACACAATTGTAATTTCTTTAATAATTGTAGTAAAAGTAGAGCAAAAAGAAAATGCATTAAAGTTTACTTTCATTTCTTAAAACCGTATTGGTGTATTTCCACCTTTATCGCTTGTTTTATTCCACAAAGTATTATTTAATGTCTTTGATTCGACGAACTACCACAATAGTTGCAAGTGTAGATTTCAGTTAGAAGCAAAGAGTTACTGGATCTTAATGTCTTCGATTGAATCTTTTTTTGTAATCAAAATAAAAACGTCATCTAAAACTTCTCCCGCTCTGTGTGGAGCACTTTTATTGAACCCACCTGAGTTCATTTAGCTGCCCTTTGGGTACTAGGGCTGCGGAACTTTTATTTCGAGTTCCGTGACCTTTTTTTACGACTTCTCTCGCTCTAATTTCAGATTGACGGACTAAAACCATATATATCTGTGTTCTCTAGTTGCCCTTTGCGTTCAAGGATAACAGGTTTCCTTTTTATAAAATCCCGGGTATCGGCCCTACTGGGTCCTTACGGTTTGCTGACATCTCTTTAAAGAGCGCGTGGATCACAGCGTGCTATCAACAACTTGGGCTCGGTCCGGACCGTTGCCGATCGGCCGGACAGCCAGCTACCCATTGTTCGTCGTCCGCAAGCCCGTGCCTACCGTGGCTGGTAGTCGGGGTTGGGGTCGCGGCAGCTGAAGCGTAAGGATGTCAATTCTCTCGCGCGTGCGGCCGTCTCCTGCGCTGCTACCATTACTGATTCGCAGAAGGAGACGGTTGCCTGCCATTCCCTCTCGTTTCGGACCATGGCCTAAACCACTGGGCCCGGCGCAGAAGGTCGCCGCCGTCGATCGCCTCCCCGAGAACATAGCGGTGCTCCGCCCAAACGGGGGCCTGATTCCGGAGCAGTAATCTCTCGAACGTACTACAGTGTGTCCACTAGGATAGTTCAATTTTCAACAGTAATAAAAAACAAGTATTTTGAAAAAAACTATATACCTATTTATTGGTATCAATCAAAAGTGCAATTATGCGGGTTTCATTATTTAAAGATGATGCAGGTGAGGGCGCCGTGACGCTGACGCCTCTCCAGCCATTCCTCAAAGAGGGGACTTATCGTCATGATTATGGTGTGCCCAAATCCCGTGGTCTTTGAGTTTGAATCCTAGGATATGCGTTCCTTAGTTCTCTATCCTTTGTTGCAAATGTAGAATGCCTCCCACCTTTTCATGGAATACAGGAGTGACTAGCATCTATTTTTAACTTATTTTTTTTGTTGGTCAAATTATTTCGTTGTTCCATTTTTATTAATAGTGCTATCAAATTTTTAATGTTCCAAGTGGTTAATAACGTGGTAACCTTGTAATTAATCAAGTGTTGACGTGATACAGGCATCATCAAAATATCCTCATTATAATTTGGCCTAATTAAATTTATAGTTCAAGCCTATCAGTCTGAACAGTTTCCGCGCGTTTATTAAAATTGTGGGTTGCAAACATGCAGTCATAGAATTTAATAAGGGACGTATCCGCACGCTATCTTGTAGAACGAGTCTAGCTACTTAGATGTTCCTGCTTGAAAGGCTTTACATACAAACAAGATAAGAAATGTGTCCGCTATTCCTTAATTAGTCTGTGAGGATAAAACATAACATCAAGCCCATTCCCTCATAAAGGGACCTTTTTACGAGGGAAGTCATCAAATGACTCCTCCCGTTCTGTGTGGCGTGAGAGGAAATATCAGATTTTTACTGACTAAACCTTGCCTGTTCCTTCAGTTGGCCTTTGCGGTTCAGCCCCCAGGGCCACGGTAACTCTTTGGAACATTCCCGCATAGACTAACATCCTTTTTTTTGAGGTGAGAAATCACCCAATGACTTCTCTCGCTCTTGGGTGGGATAGTGTCAGACTTTTTCTGATTAAACGAGTTTCCTTTTTAGAAATTCTCCGTGGCAGACTGTCAGCCTGGAGGTATAATAAATAGTACACTTGCTGTTCAAATCCTATGTAACAGGGATTGTTAGCGACCTGTATCTATGGTTTGACCATTCTTCTTCTTTGTCCGTCCCTGCTCATCTATGGCATGACCATTATAGGATAATAAAAAAACATACTAACAATAACTACGGATTTGTTCGTAGTCGAAAGTCTATTTAATAAGGTTGGGGTCACAGAGGGGCACGAATGCGACAACGACATGCGCCAGCGTCGATGCGACAATGAACTTGGCGGAAGCACTTGTCACGCCCGCAGCGACGAACAATGCCCCGTGGAAACAGATAATGGCAATTAGCTATTCCATGGTGTTTGAAACTGGAACACAGGTTTAAGACCTAGTACCGTAAGTTGGAATTTCAAGCTATGCAAATCAGGTCCATTCAGAATTTAGTGATGGTGACGTGAACAGTGTCGTAAAAGTTAGAGTACGTAATACGATAACAGGTGTGCTCTATTTATTACTATAAAATACTTCCACAATTAAAAGGAAACACCCGTTGCTTAATCAGTAAGAAAACATGTCGGCAGTGTGCACAGTGACGGCATTTTGTGATGTAATGATAAATCACAATAATGAGAAGTGTACGTATGGTGGATGCTCTATTTAATCCATTGTTGCGGTGGAGGCAGGATGGGCCGGTCCGTGGTTATTGCTGGCTGAGTCAAGTGCAGGAGCATTCGCCTGGAACGGTCGGCTCACTGTGGAATCTGCACGTGCCCTCGCCACACGTGTGACCTGCGCCTTGCGCCTTGACGCACCATAACACCGCCGGGATTGTGTAAACTAAGTCAGTGTACTCCACACCCTACGTCTAAGCGATCCTAATGACTTGTGGGAAAATCGACGATTTTCAGTGATTAGTGTTGTTTCAATTGAAAGTTTAATTTACGACTACTTGATAAGCTCTACTACGTAAGTTTATGATTTTATTTTCTTTTGTTTTTTTTTTTGCCTGCTTTGTCTTATCACTTATTAATTTTTCCATGTCTCACAGTCACAACCAACATTTTAAATTAATGCCAAAACAGTCCGTAACTATATCTAGCTTCAGGTCTACCTTACCTTAGAATTCCAAAATATCTATGGTGTTTATAAAGACTGATTAGAATTTCGAAACGCGTAGGTATGGGTAAGACCTACATACTCAGCTGCCGAGAACAAAATTACGTAATGACGGATAACAATATAGAGTCTGCTTTTACACAATACATACTGTTAGATTACGACTGTGCTCTATTGTGGTCTCTGAAAACCATTTTAAAATACTTGAACTTTTTAAGTAAAGAAACGTACTGTCATGTCTTCGTGAATAATCGAATTTATCTCTGCTCTCTCATGCGATGCGATACATGTTATCTGTTATCAGTTTACCTGTACATGCATTGTTTGGAATGTTTGGTAAAAAAAAATGGAGTGTTATTGTCAAACACGTTGTATTCGCGAATGTAGCTCCCGTTAAATTCAGTCAACCTGTGGCCTATTCATTCAAATGATTCGATTATACCTATTGATCGCTTACAAATAACTCGAATAGCAGTGACGTGTGTAAAAAAAGTTTTATGTGCGTATGTGAGTACTATTTTTAAATTGTTGATACTAGTCTATATTAGTCAGTAATTGGTTGTCTACTGCTGAATTCGGTAAGTAGTCCAAACAAGTATGATCTTACATACCTAAATCTTACTGGTGGTAAATATTTATGTCTACACTAACTGTCTCCCGCAGTTTTACCCATGTCTGTGGTTATTGCACCGCTCCTATTGGTCTAAGCATGATGTTATACAACGTATAGCCTTCTTTAATAAATGAGCTATCCGACCCTAAAATAATTTTTCAATTCGAACCAGTAGTTCCTGAGATGGTTGCGTATATCAACAATTAATTGTACCTATAGTAGATAAAAGTGTTTTTAACTCTTTTTTTTAACAAGAAAACCTAAAGAATTTGAGTAGCACCCAACGGCCCCGCTAATAATAATAATATAGAAAACACCTGAAGCTGAAATCTACCTTGAAATATTGCCAAACAAATATGAATGGTTAGATCTTATCAAGATTCCTGCGATAAAGATTCGATAGTTCGGACACAGTTCCTGTATTATATAGATACTTTGTCTGTAATAGCCCACTGCCGGTGATAGGATGTACTTAGAGGTTAGGTGCACATTTTCGGAAGGACGTTAGAAATCGCGGTTGGCATTTCCTCTCAAATTGGCAGTTAGATAGGTACCTATAAAGTCGTTATGTTTGTGTGTCTCTGGGTCTGCTAACCCACAGAATTGTTCTAGGCGCTCTCTTGTTTTCTTTGTTTGGATTTAGTTTAATAAATGTATTAGGTACTTAACTGTATCTTTACCCTACTTCCTATGATTATTATAGGCGCTCTTAAAATATACAAAATGACCAGCCTGTATAACCTTGTACTATTAAGTACTTATTCTGTGCCTGTATCAAGTAGACTACCAGTAGTTGATGGCTGATAATGTCTTATAATGGCAGGGAAAAAGGAAGAGGGCCTGAATTAATTTAAGTATATTGATGATAAAAAGAGCCTTTGAATATGTAATGAAAAAAAAGGAGTCCATGGATATCCATCATAGTCTAAGAGGAAGAATTGGATCATCTAAGTAGGACTTCTTGACATGAAATGATTGGATAAGTATTAACCTAGGTAGTAGCACAGCACTTGTAAACATCTTGAACGCGACAATACAATACATAATTATATTACTTATTTATACCTAACATTGTGATCGGTACTTCGAACTCGATCAAGGCACACATTGTAATCACAGTATCATTGTGCCATTATGGTATTTAAAGGGCTTCTTCACATCTAATTAAAGCCGTTGATTAACTAGGGCACTAATTGAAGGAACGTTGAATTGCGAAGACCTTTCGTGACTGAGTCCATTATAATGCATTATGTTTCCTTAGATATGCGATTGAAGGGAAACGATTTGTTTAGATTTTTTATGTTTTGTTTCAGAATTATGCAGTTTAATAATTCGCAACATTAGCTTTGTGATAATTACCAAAGAGTTCGCCAAATAAAGTAGTCCTTATTGAAAGAGTTAGAGATACCTATTATAAAAATGCCAGAGATAGGGCCGATGATGCGCGCACTCGAGCTGCAGAGGCTGATAGAGGACAAAGTGGCCGAATGGCGCGAAAGGTCAGCCAGGGTCGCCGGAGCAACCGTAGCCGACGCTTATCAACAGCCACTCAACTTCAAACGACACACATATAGACGTAAGAACAACGCTGAAATAAACAGAATTATCGCAAAGTACTCGAAGCCCACTAAGAGAGCGGACGAACCCTATTCGGTGCGTCTCTCGCCTGAGACTTCCCCAAAACGCCCACCGAGGGTGAAGAAATTATCGAACCTTAAAGTGCTATCTAAAAGTGAGGACAACCTAACGAGTATCGGCGAAATGGAGGTTGCAACTGACCCGAAGCAAGAAGGCCATTCTTACTTCAACTTATCCAAGTACAACACCAAAAGCTGCGAAGACGTCACAGCGTTCGTCGATGTCCACCACAACGTGAAAAGTAAAAATTTTGAACAAAATAGTATATTGAATGCAAAGACAGTCGTACCAAACAGAAGACCCAAACTTCACAGCATCTGCGAAGGTGTTACGGATATTTCAGAGTTCTCGGACAGTGGGCTAGGATGTGATAGATCCATGGACAGATCTTTTGCTACATCAACTCCTCTATCAAAAAGAAAAACGTGTCCCCCTAGTGGATCGGTGTTGACATTAAACTTTGAAAAGGTTACTAAGAAGCCTATTAGTGTTAGTGATTTAAGAAAGGGTGTTTCAGAACCGAATATCCTTAGAGCGGATGTTAGTGAAAGTGGAAGTTCAAAGACTATCGATTTTAGAAAGCGCTGGAAAATGTTAAAGCCACCGTTCAAAAAAGGGGCTTTCGATTGTTTACTGTTATGGCGTGGGAAGAAACAAACTCCGCCGACAGACAACAACAGCCGGAGGTAAGTTGACAGTTTTTTGTGGTCTGTTATAATTTATCTAATAGAAGTTAAGTGGCGATGACTTGATCATTATCATTTGCGCAGTTAAAAATTGCGGAGTAATGTCGACCTCAACGCACGAAATGATATTGTATGAAATCTTATTATGTATCATAGATATCTTCTAACCTAAAATACGCTCTAATAGCTCTACTAAACTGTTCGAGGTTGGAAACTAATCGTTTGGTACATATGGACAAAAGTTTTCCAATATTAATTTAACTTTAAAAAGGTTTAATCTAACTATCCACAATTTACGTCGTGCATGTGAAATTCAAACTTATGGCAATAACCGATTAATTTCCCTGACTGTACACTATAATAATTATAAAATATAAAAACACAATTATATTTTATAAACATTGTGCGTACAGCTAAGGAATGGAATTCCCTGGCAGAATCTGTGTTTCCTAACAGCTACAATCTTTTAAGCAAGCGTGTATCGTCGACCACATCATTGCTTACTTATTAGGTGAGATAGTGGTCAAGCACTAGTTTATTATTAACAAAATTTCGATCTAGAATCTGTCACCAACGTAGGCATGTTGTTTGTTTTGAAATGTGCACTACTGCGAAAGCATGCTTCATGAGATAATTTATAATTGTATTCTCTTAACACGATACAGTTTCTAGATTACCGGGTCGCCCGATCGCGAAACATGTGCCAGCTGTTTATTTTATTGAAACGTGACATAGCAAGTCATAACAGTTTTATGCAAATTATTTGTTTGAGTTTTATAAATAACAGCCAGCCTAGAGTCGAAATTCGTGGCTGCTGACGACTAATTACCCTTCAGGGAATACTATATGCCAAAGAAGAATAGTTAGGTACAATGGCAGGCAAGCTTTTAGAATAATTTAATGAGAAAATACCTAGCTTGCTAACGTTTAATGGCTATGCTGTCACTTTTAAACATTTACCGTGAGGACAGCCGTTTTTAAATATTTAAGACAGGTTTCATGAATGGTCTTTATAAAAATGAAGATGATTCTGTATTAACGAGAAAAGCTGATTTTGACACTAAAAGCAGTTTTCAATGTCTAATACAAGAGATTGATGTTATAGTTAAAAGTTTGAAATTAATGGTAATTATTTAAAACGCAATTATGTGTAGATAATAAATGACCCGTAATGATATATCGCTACTTGTTTAATTAAAAAGAATAATATATCTCTTCTATAACCATTTAAAACGGTAAAGGGATATTGATAGTTAGTGTTGCGGCAAACATCCACTTTATTTCATTGTACATACTTACATAATTGGAGTAAAATCGTGTAGCTACTATAGAAGGGAGTTCGCGGTATTTATGAAAATAAAATTAGCATAAGTAGGTATTGTAAAAACGTTATACGGCTTATGTGCTTTTTTCCGTAAAATAATAAGAAAATAAAAATGCCCTATGTCGTTACTTCCTAGAACTTGATCTTTATATTATTATCTATACTCGTATATCCTACTAACGACTATCAAAATGGTATTGTACCTATGTAATGATATAACACAGTGGTTCTTTTTTCCAAAATTGACGGGTTCGTTTCGTGTTGTGATTCCTGACCCGACCACAACATGGAGCGGAGATTTTACTGTGGCATAAAATGGTTATTTTAATTGTGTCTTATTGTGCCACTTATCCCAGGAATTTGTGCCTTGTACTTTTTGAGTAATAAGAGTACGATTGTGGTCGGGCTGGGGATCACGGTTCCTGACCCGACCGCAACCAGGGCCTCAAGTCTGCTATTACAATAGGATCAGAATGGTCTATCATTGATGTCATAATTGTCGATTTTGACAAGTTTGGTAATCTACTAATAGGTATAATGGCGTCATTATGACTTTCCAATGGTCAACCACTGACACTCCATTGAAAGAAGTGGCTTAAAATGGTAATCTCGTACATATTGACAAATGAATATTTGACGTTTGCGGTGATCTGCTAAAACTTTGACAGTTTATTTGATCAGTGTTTGACCATTAGAACGTTATTGTGCAGTTATTGGTTTTAATATTCTCGAAATTATCGTTCTACCACAATTCTATTAAAAGACCACTGACCGATCAATGATCGGTCATTATAAATTAGCAGATTACAAACTTTTAGCAAAATGACAATGGGATCGTGTTGGAATGACAAATTTATAAAAATAGCAGACTTGGGGCCCTGATCTAATAAAATATCAATAGTGGGAAGTTACTGATTGTGCCTAAAATATGTGTCAAATTGTGCCTATGGCACACGGAATTCTTTTACTATTCATATCACAGAATATATCTTGATTCGGATAAAATTAAATTCACATAAGGCACTTACGAAAAATTTATACCAACTACCCACATTTCAACTTTGAAACTAAAAGCAATAAAAAAAGTAAAAAACTAAAACCCGACTACGACAAAAAAACGACACTGAAAAAGTATTAAACAAGTTTTCAGGATGTAGAAATAAACTTTTGTTCTGTTCTTGTTTTTCCAGTTAACTTGTCTTGTTGTGTGAAGCATCAACATTTTCTGTTCTTGTTTTTCCAGTTAACTTGTCTTGTGTGTAGCATCCTGAAAACTAGTTTAATACTTTTTCAGTGTCGTTTTTTTGTCGTAGTCGGGTTTCAGTTTTTACTTTTTTTTTTGCTTTTAGTTTTAAAGTTGAAATGTGGGTAGTTGGTATAAATTTTTCGTAAGTGCCTTATTTGAATTTAATTTTATCCGAATCAAGATATATTCTGTGATATGAATAGTAAAAGAATTTCGTGTGCCATAGGCACAATTTGACACATATTTTAGGCACAATCAGTAACTTCCCACTATTGATATTTTATTAGATCTGGTTGTGGTCGGGTCAGGAACCGTGATCCCCAGCCCGACCACAATCATACTCTTATTACTCAAAAAGTACAAGGCACAAATTCCTGGGATAAGTGGCACAATAAAACACAATTAAAATTGCCATTTTGTGCCACAGTAAAATCTCCGTTCCATGTTGTGGTCGGGTCAGGAATCACAACACTTCGTTTCCTGACTATAAATAAGTAAGTATTTATTTTTCTAAATTTTAGACTATTTTATATACCATTTGTTAACATTATATAAGTATTGTTTACGTTATAGGATAGGAAGTAGATAATATGTTTGTGTATGTACCTCCTTGTACCTAAGAATCTAACAAAACTTAACACTCATATTAGTATTTAATTTTGTCAAGATGAGCCTAGTTCAAGAATAATATATTAAAAAAAAAACATTACTCAATGTTAATTACAATAATACGGCTATGATTCATTAATTACCTACTGTTAAAAAAACAGCGCTTCCCTAGCGCCTCTGTCGGAAAAGAGAGGAACGACTGTACGCTGAAATTAACACAAGTTCGGCCACAACACACCAGATGGCGCGGTCAGTCCCGTAAATCACGATAGGATTATTTGGATTTTCCGTGAGAAACTTGAACAATGCGCAGCATAACATGTATAAGAACAAGAAAAGAAAATTTACGTATTGTTGAAAAACCAGTTCTATGGTCAAAGGGATCCCCCACGGTACTTAGGAATTTCAGACGTTACCAAAACAAATTATTTTCGCATGATGGTTACTAGGGAATCCAATCCCGCGAAGTCAGCATGATCCCTCAAAAAAGGTGCGGTATCCCACATTTGCGGAATTGGATTCCCTAAAGTAACTATTCTTTTTTTCATTATTTATTAATGAGGAGTTTTTGTTATTAGGTAGGTATATTTTTATATATTATTATATAATTGTATCTACATGTATACGTCAACCCCATTTCTTTCTTCAATTTAGTTGGCTGCTACCAGCCTTGCTTTACTTAATGTAAAGTACATAAGTTAAAACACTATCTAAAGCATTAACCACGTTTGGTGAGTAAGCTCGACCTTGGTTTTGGCCATCCACACAATTGTGAACAGGTACTTCGAACACATTACCGCGAGGTTGTGTAACACCAATGTGCGCTCGAGTAGCAACTATTGTTTGTTAGTAGATA
Organism: Mythimna ferrago; assembly: GCA_910589285.2. Classification (NCBI taxonomy): domain Eukaryota; kingdom Metazoa; phylum Arthropoda; class Insecta; order Lepidoptera; family Noctuidae; genus Mythimna; species Mythimna ferrago. The sequence goes on along the minus strand of OU342684.1, from coordinate 15,175,059 downwards.
TAGCATTTCCTATGTTACTGTGTCATTCGGATATAAGAAGGCAGTTGAATTAAACCAAGAACTTGTTGATAATTCAGTTAATATGAGTCTTATGTACGTACTAACTACCTACAAGCTTACCCGGCGAACTTCGTACCGCCTCAGTCAATGAATGTAGTAATCTTTCGATATAGTCAACCGATTGCGATGAAACAAAGCCTAAGTAATATATCAAGTTGCACACAATTTTATTGTATAAAAGTTATCTACATCGATTTCGTATATTTTACGTGATGCGCGCACAACTAAATATTTCTACAGATTTATTATACTCCTATGTATAGATTACATACAAAGGAAATACCTTTTTAAGGATTCAATAATAACCGTTTATTATAATTTTCTTTTTAAACTGAAAGATATGTTTTACTAAAATTCCGTAAGACGTGTGCTCCTATATTGGCGGCTGCATCGCTATGAAATAAAAATAAAAAACAATAAAGCACATAATAATAAAATGTAAAAAAATATGGTACCAGCTTAAGATTTCTAGGAGTAGTATGAGTTATGAGTTACCGCCCAAAATAAAATGATTACTTATTAAATATACAATATAATACAAAATATAAGAATAAGATACAAACTTTCATAAATGTATCATGAAAAATCACAAAGTTATAAGCTTGCTATGTTACCTGGTTGTCCGTACAAATAAATGGTCACCGGGCCATCTGAGCTCCCAGCTGTGCGCCGGCGCATGCCTGCTATGACCTGCCGTGGCCTGTGTTGCTGAAATTGTGACCTTTTTTAAATATTTTTAGGAAAAATTATAACATAAGTATATAAATTATTGAATAAACTATATTTAGGTTTCGCATACAAGGTGCAGTTTTAAAACTGCACAATATTTCAGGAGGTTGTAATAAAACTCATAAATAATCATATAAAAATACGATACCTGGTCAATAACCAGTAAAACTTGTTATTTTTTTTTTTTAATTTTAACCGTTTTTCAGAATAACTCTCTAAATAAACTTCTTAAAAAAATACTGAATCACCCGTTGCGATTTATCGCACGCCGTGTCACTGTGTGTGTGAGTGCATCAACCTGTACGAGGCTCCGCCCACTTATTTTACGAAATGAATAATTTAACCTTAGATGTAGATCGAATTCGATGATCATAATGTACATTAATGTCTTAAATTTCGCTATTTAATTACTCGCTTTTAAGCATCATCACAATGTGAAAATCTTTTAAAAGTCACGTTGACGTCGCGTCGATAGGTACTTACGTATCAGCTGATGAATAAAATGTTAGGCCGAGATCAATAAACCTTATGAGGCGTCCGTGCCTCCGTCCGTAGGTATCATCGAGCGCGCGCGCTCGAGATTTAGATACGCAGTGGTACATGAACGTATCTACCAGACGCAGTCTGTCGGTAATGTCATTCTCAAGGTCAGTTTTCCGTAATAATTTCGTTTTTATTTGTAGATTAAATTGGTGGATGTGAAATTTCCCTTCGTACTTTTTAATGGGCTGAGGACCGACAAAAAACACTTCAAGATAATTTGTGCTAGTTACGTAGATAGGTAGGTTTTTAAGTGATTTATCTTGCCTGTTAGGTAGGTATTTTTACCGTAGTTAAAATTTTTAAATCAATTTATTTACACTAATCAAATTGATTCGGCTAACAACGTATTTACAAATGACTTTTTATGTACTTACTAATAAAATAAAATAAATACCTAAGCAGGTACTTATGTTACCTGGAGGTGTTGTTCAAACAGACAGCAGTCTAGCACGACGTTGCTGATTTTCTTTTAATTTCGTAGCACAAACACATTCGTTTTAAAGTGTCGAAAGCACTAATCACTAGTGATCACCTTTTCAAGTAACGTACTTGCCGACCGTAGTGAGGAAACCAAACCGTAGACCAGCATCCCGCGTGCTGGCCCGTGGCTCTCGCTTGAAGTATTCCAGGATATTTTCCTGCAAGGCGACAAGCAGGCCTTCGTTGCCGCGACCGTCAGCAAGCCGGGGAACGCCGAATCGTCGAAACTCGCGGAGTCTTTGCGTAGCAGCCAGTATTACACTTTGAGATGGACGTTACGATGTTTCCACTGATAGCATACAAGCGGACTATCTCCACCAACTCTACACTGGAGTATTGGTCTGTCATCTTTCATCACTAGATACCGCAACCGTTAACCGAAGGCGCTGTGGGCGAATATTGCAAGCGCGTGTATGCACACGTCGGCGGCGTCAGTTACACTAAACATGATCGATTGATCGATGGCGCGGGGGGCGTGGCTAGGGTGTGTCGTGCGGGAGATTATTGGTGCTTTACGTTGCGTGTATGTGTGTGAAAGCGCGGTTTAAATAATGGTGCGTTTGTGTGTGTGAAAGCGCGGTTATAAGGGAGGTATCAGACTAGCAGAGTTTATAAAAAAGGTAGTTCACACATACCGATTTCCATATATAAGAAAAAAAATACCTACTCATTTTATTATTGATTCGGGTCGAGAATCACTAACATAATTACCTCCTGAATTTTTTTGCACCTTTAAAACTGCACCTTGTATAGGCACTATAAATAACGTTGTGTTAGCGACAAGAATGACATCTCTAAAAACATGATTTAATGGGAGAACATTTTCAAGTTTGAATAAATACATTGATTCTCAATTATCCTCATAATAATTTTCTGTGCATATGGTTTCTGAGCAAAAATATGATGTAATTTATTACTAAATATCTATATTTATTAATCCAATCCAGTAAAGTTATATTTTGTAATATTGTATGTCATAAATCTCAATTTTAGAGTTATGTCACCCTCTTGTCCCAAATGAGCGATTTTGTCCTCTAGTTAGTCTATTTATCTAGCGAATGGTAAAAGAAGTCAAAGTTCAGTATCACATACCCAGTCATTATTTATTTACGTAGGTACAGTATCGTTTACAAAAAAAATTAGGTAAAATGGTAATTAATCTTCTTCTTCTTCTTTTCGTATCTATGCTCTCAAACTATACTTCTTCTGACCAATATTTGGCAACCTGTACAGCTCTATTATTGGCCTCGTATAGATCCTGATCCTAGGGTAATTAATATTACTTGTAATAACTAGTACACAACTATACGAGAACTCAGTAACATAAGCTTTATGAATGTAATTAAATGTACTTATGAGGTAAAGGTTTTAATTACCTTCATTACGAAATGGTGTTAATAGACACAAACTATAATTATAATAAAAAATTGTGAAGAACTGGAAGCAACTGACCGAGAAGTGGTTTTGTAATCGGTTCGTCATTGGTATGGACATGACTGCGGGGACTGAAGGGAACACTAATGTCGTGAGGAAAATTAAGAATGTGGATGGTTAAAAAAAGATGAACACGGAAGGAATGTATAGTGTTGCGGTTACTATGGCTGGAGAGGAGATAGCAGCTGATACGTAGTATGATAGATCTCTATTACCTTTTATCTCTGTTTTTATATAAAAACAAGGTTAAGGATATCCTTTATAGCCATGTCATGGCCAGATTATAGAAACTGATCACTTCATGATATGATCAAGTAAACCTGGCCAGATCGTTTTAAACGTCAAAGTTTGATGATACTTCAATCCTCGTTTGGCCTACTTTCATTAGACCTTTTATTATCATAGAAATCCTTGTATGGCCAATCGAGGATAGCATTATTATCAAATATTAACGCTTTAACGATCTGGCCAGTTTTATTTGGCCATTTCATGAAGTGATGATCGATTTAAAAGATTTCGCCACGACAAGCCAAACCACTTTTCTAAACTACCTACTACATAATAGTTTTATAGTAAAGTACTTCCTTACCTGCACCACAAGTTAGTGACGGAGAACTCGTGTGGAAATCCGTTTGTCATTGGTAAATGTGCTACGAAAGATTGAAGGGAATACTTGCATCGTCGTGAGGAAAATTTTAAGTATGAGTGAGGTAATTTCTAGTATTCGAGGAAGAAAGGTTAAAGAAACGAAGGATGTATTCTGTAGATGATACGGTTAGAAAGGAAATTTATTTCAAATGGCAGGTCATGTATATTTGTAAGTCTGGCTGGTGTCCGCAATTATGGTGGTTATTAAAGGACCCGTGGTCAGTTTTTACGATTGTGACTTTACGCAACTCACAGTAGCAGTCGTAAAAAAACTCAACGGGGTTTGGTCATGTAAAAAAAAAATGTATGCAGAATATAAAAGCACAAGTGTATTCGCAAATACAAGTACACAATCTGTTCCCTTACTACCATAGTATACTTACTATTCTATTGGACGGGAATTCGACATGACCGGGGAGAGATCAGATGCAGAACATCACCAATTTTCGAATTCAGGCTGCTACTGGGAATTTTTTAATGGAAAAACCTAATGATATTTTTCCCTGATTCGAGAATTAAACCTCAACCCCAACGCTTTGATTCCTGGCGTAGGGCTACAGAAGGTACACAGGTGGGTCAATAAAAGTCTGACACTCTCTCGCTCCAAATAGAACGGGAAGACTTATTTGATAATTTCACACCACGCTTCAAAGATCCGCACGCACGACAGCGCAACTACCAAGCACTAGCGGACGAGACCAAACGGGGCAGTTAATGTTGCATGAATGTATTGTGTTGTGTACATATATTATAAGAAATGACTACCAATATGATGGATAACAGATGTCTGAAAAAACCATGGATGATTAGTGTGAAATAGGTGACAAGAAAGGAGATGGCTACTAGCATGATGGCTACTAGCATGATGGCTACTAGCATGATGGCTTCTAGCATGATGGCTACTAGCATGATGGCTACTAGCATGATGGCTACTAGCATGATGGCTAGTGCAAATGTTGTATGGAAGAAGAAGACGTCCTGTGCCAAACGCAAAAAAATAATTAGAGATGAGGATGGCTGGGTCAAATCTTAACTTGAATCCAATTACAACATTTCAATAGAAGTTAGTAGAATCATCACAGCACTGATAGGTTGGATTTGTTTTTTCACAATAACATTCCTTATTTATATGTATCTAAGTATTTTAAATACATATTGTATTTATTTCGCCTCTGTTTGTCTATTTATTAAATTGCACATGCCACGTTATGTTTCTGCACCACACTAAGGTCGGCTGGTAGAAAATGCCTAAGGTATTGAGTCCGCCTTTGTACAATGTTATGTGTCAACAATATTTTATATACTTCGGGGTCGTCACAACAAACGGTGCTCTGCGCCTCGCATCCATCGGACTCCCATGACCTTCACCAGGTCATCGGTCTACTTTGTGGGAGGCCTTACAACGCTGCGTGTTTCGGTACGTGATCGCCACTCCAGAATAACATAGATACTGCTAGGCAATCATGAAATGATTCTTACTTGAAAAATAATTAAATAGGAAACTTAATTATTGTCTTAACTGACTAACGGTAGTTGCAAACGAGCAACAGATGCATTTAATAAATGTGCGGAATCTTCGTTACACAAGAACGCGCTCATACAGACTAGTCTCATCAGAAACCAGATAAACATCTCATTCTGTTGACCAAGAATGATTCATTATTATGTACTAAATGACTATGTTCTTTGTTCATGCCTAACTTGTAACCAACCACACACTTTATCGTTAAAAACAAGTGAATGTTTTGAAGGGTTAAAAGCAAATAAAATACTGATACAGACAATTTGTTTTCAAATAAACGCTTGACTTTGAAAACTGGCTAGCCCTTTACTAGGAAACTGCGAGAGCTCAACGAGTTATACTTGTGCACTATAAATGTTTGCTTACGGTATGATAACTAGTTGCAAGCTTTATATTGATCACTTTTTTCTCGTTATTCAGTCATTTCCGTCACTTTTGCTCCTGCAGTCTCTATGTGAAGTTATGGAGCCATTAAGTCCTGTTAGCTATCACTCGGCAGGATACTGTCTTGATCTTGTAAACCGTAATTATTATCTAACTTAATCAAGTGGATTTTACTGAGAAAATCAATTTCATATTAACAATCAAGCATCGCAGATGTTGTGGTAAATAGTGTAGCAATCATCATCGTCTTAATGAGTTTTAGAGCTAAGTGAAATCTGTTATAAATATACTTACATTGCAATTTATTTACTCCATAGAACAAAACATAATTAACTCACGTTTTGAGATCATCAATTCATTTAAAAACAGGATGACCAACGCTAATTGCGTACGTAGGCATCTACTTTAGCCTAATATGTTGCATGACAGTTTCAAGAACACGGCGTACGATCACCACGGAACAACAATGACAGCAATTCTGCCAAATGCAAATTATCTGCCTACACGGACTGCACATACGTCGCCAACTGTTCGAAATGATCATATACCTCCTCATTGTTAGGCTATTGACACACATTATGTATTATTACTTCTATTCTCTGCATAACCTGGGCTGGGAGTCAGAGTAAGAATATATCATTATTTAGTAAGATTGACATTGTTTTTCCTCAGGACCGGACTTAATATTAAAACTAACTGCAGTGAACAATAGGGTTAAAGGTTGTACAGTTATAAATACTGTACCTACTTATGTAATTCTAATAATGTTATAGTCACAGGATGTAGTATTTATATTGTTCTCGTATTATGCTGAAGGACGGTATAACAATTAATATTTTTCTGAAATTGTACAGAATCTTCAGATTAACAGCAGTTTATTTGTTATATTGCCGCTTAAATAATTGTCTCATTAGACATGGCAATGACAATCTTCAAACACTCCGTAATTTTTCGATTTATCAATATCAAATTCAATTCTTTATTCACAAAAGTACGCATGTATCTATGGCCTAGCTCACTATCTAGTAAACTAGTACCCATTACATTTATTTTTGCAATTACACGTATAGATTAAAACATAAACATGAAACAGGTAATACTATTCAATCTCAGTGACAGGCAATGACAGTTTTATATCGTATCGCCTGAGGGAAAGGCACTTATTTCTGGACTTAGTTATAGGAAAGAACTTGTTTGTTTTAGCTGCAGTTTTGAAAAGCTAGTGCTATTTTTTGTGTCAATTCACACCGTCCTCAATGTCATCTGAAAATGAGGAATAACTACACTTAATCAACAAAGTTATAGGTAATTTTGTGGAACCGTTTAAACTATAAAGAAGCGCACTACAGTTAGTCAGTTGGAAGCTATAAAGATTTTGACAGAAACCGAGCAACAATGGTCAGGAAATTATTCAACTTGCGATAGACGGCAAATTCAATAAATCAATGAAATTAGGCTGAATATCAGCATACTTTTTGACCATCATAATTGCAATCCCACTAAAAAGGTCTTACCTATACTTAATTAGCCTATATTTAATAATTCTTACCTCTTCTTTCCAGCAATGCTATAATGCGAAAGACTGACTAACCAACTAGTTCATTTATCCTGATATCGGACACATCATACTCAAATTAAGATCTTTGGAAGAACCAAAGAAAAAATGACGATGCTAATTAAAGTACCAAGTATCATGGTGAGCATTTTGGATTTTACACATTTGAATTAATATGCTAATGATAATGCGGGTTTCCGACTTGAGATAATATTCCCCAATGTTCATATTGATTGCGGCAAGAACATTGTGGAAATTAAGTGTTACTGTTTATCCCTCAGTACCAGACGCTAACTTATATATAATGACTCTATTGTTGTGAGGATTTTTTCTAACGTAATAATTATATAGCAAAAACTGGAGTAGAAAAATCCTGCTTCCAGTTTCACTAATAGCTATATAAATATTTTTCATGCAGTTCCGTATATGTAAGTCCTAAGCAAAAATTCTTGGCAATTATTTTATTATTCAAAGACTGGTATTCACCATAAAATTAATAAGCAGGATTTAATATTATTTAATTACAAGTCACAGCAATTAAAATGTTTCGAGGTAAATATTTTCTATTAAAACCGGCTTTGTACAAGTTTTTCTATCAATACTCAAAAAACTACCGTTGACGTGAGAATTTAATTTGAAACGCACTATCAAGTAACAATTGGCTCTACAAAAAATGGTTTCCATATAACAGCCTTGTAACCCTAAAAAAACTGGAGTAGGTAAACCTCCGACAAACAAAGCTTACGGCATTGCAATACAGGCAGTCGCTGACACTTCGCGCTGTTCGCAGCCTGAAAAATCGTTACCGCGCTGTATAGGGAAAATTTTATTTAGTGGAGTATTTTTATTTTTATTTTATTAAATATATTTGACTTTTTTGAAAACTGTGTTAAGATACAGGGTATGCTTAAGTGAAAGGACAATAGTAGTGATTGTTATTTGTGAAAATGCATCCGAAACATTTTGAAGATCCGTGGACTTTCGTGTACAGGAAGTTACAAGAAAAAGAAATAATCAGCAAAACAAAGTGAGATTGAGTCGATTTACTTCTGACATTAATTTATTTTTATCTCATGTTAAAATTGTCCCGATAACACTGATCTACAGCCAAAATACAACAAAGTGCGGCTATTGGGGTTTTATTTTATATTAATTAATGCTTAGGTGCCAAATATGATTACGATTTAATAACTTCTGATTACGTACTATTTTTGAGATTTTTGACCTATAAACAAAAATGCAAAAAATAAAAAATACATACGTTACGTTGTTCAACTACAACAGCTGACTATTTTTTTTTGGTCGTATTCACCTGAATTACATGTTGAAAAATTGCCCAAAATAAACTAAATTAGTATATCTCTTAACTATTTTAGCTATATTGAGTGAATCAAGCTCAAAATACTGCTAAAATTAAAAAAAAAGTTTACAACACAATTAAAATTTAACTATGAAAAACTAACAATAACAACAAAAAATTACAAATTAATAATGTAATTATGAAAAAAAAAAATTATAAACACGATCAATTTAAAACTTCAATATTATCAGTGCCATATAAGGGTAGGTATATTTCATAAAATTTAGAGTTTACATAATGTAACTGAAAAATTAGACGTGGCGGAATTTTTCTACTATCAAATTCGAACTAAGCCTTGATATACATATTAACTCACAACTTAAAATGCAACAGATATGACCACTGGATCAACAGATCCAGTGGTCATATCCGTGTCTGTCCAGATAAAAAAAAAAAAAACAAAATTCAAAAATATTTTTATTTCACATAGGCCTACATGGGCACTTATAAAACGTCAGAAGCTAGTGCACGGTTCCAAATTGGTCGTTTCATATGGTGAAGAACCGGAAAGAAACTCCATAATTACCTACTCTTTTAAAAAAGTAGTTGTTTAAAAATAAAAATTTGTAGACTAGATAATTTTAGATTTTTTTTTTCAATAGTGATGTCATTTTGATTATTTTATCCTGTTTTTAAGCGTGGACAATGGATATGCCTATTTCTATTTTCATCGTTGAATGGGTATTTGATTTGAATTACATACACAAATAATCTAAATGGCATGACAACCTACGTTGAGACTGAGTCAAGTTCAGAATAATAAATAATATAAAATTACTGAATGATTAATATTGGTATTGCTAAAGCTAAGCTTATATTTTAAAATTTCCTGTATATTTCAGATAAGTGTAATGTCGAATCATTTGTTGTATTATTCTAATAAAGTAATCAGTGACATTCCCGTATCAAAATAAGAAGGTAAAGTCCAGTTTAAGTAAAAACGAAAATATTAAGAGTTCTTGAATCTTAGTAAGATCTAAAATATGAAGTAATCGGCGTAACTAGAGAACTGTTATTTACAATTACCACTGCTAGCGAGAATAGTCATCATTTGTGAAAGGTCGGCAATGTTATAATTAGGTACTGCAGGCGAGGATAAATGAACACAAAATAAACGTAGGTCTTACAATGAATTCTCAAGATATTCTAAAGTTAGACTTTGCAATTACCTGCTATTTTCTTTAGACAATTTGCATTCATAGACTCGACAAACGAAGCATGAACGGAGCATGATAATTGCCTTATGCCGCATCGCTTTTTTGGAATTCTAGTTTGATATTATTCATCACTGTTCGTTAAATGATCTAGATATTTGGCGTACCATGTTTGCCATGGCCTTAACCTTTCCATAGCCCGCAAAAAACATGATCTTATGGCTTTTGGCTCATTGCCTGAATCGTGGCGTCACCCGATCGATTGTAGACACTGCCCATTCCTCGTCATAGTTTCGCAAATGTAGAAGTCTTTTAATTTTATTATCTACTACATATTAAGATTAAACACACATTATTATCATGAGGCACTGGTGACATCTCGTATGAGTAACAAAATGCAAATAAATACTTTGAAGAGCGTTGTGCCACAAACAAGACTATCAATTCTTTAAATAAGACTTGGCGTAGGGGGTTTATGGCCCAAGAGAATTTACAAAATAGTGGTTAATTTTAAGTTCCATGTAATACCAATGTTGCAGGCTATCACTTACTATGGTTTACTGGTAAATTCCTGAAAGAGAAATGCTATAACACCATGGACGGATCTATCTAATATCTAAATGGGCTAAGGCTGTAGCTAAGGGCCCCTAAGACTAATGAGTCTTAGGGGGTCATATTGTCCCATTGTTTTCAATGGAAAACAATGGGACAATATGGCTTGATCAATTCGACGAAACTTTTTTAAACAAATGGAGTAGTACTGTTTTAATAAATACTTGAAAGCAGTCTTTGACATCGTTGCTAATATGACGGGTCACTATAATGCTTTACAAGCACTCAACGTTAATGTTCAAGTTCGGCCTGTATTCAAAGTACATATATATTTAAAGACTTTCAAGTTATCCATACTACGAGTATCTCACGACCAGTTGAAGTTGTAGAAATACAATATCCTACTTACAACATGTAACTAGAATATTAAATACCACAGTTACACATCCTTATACCGCAATCTGAAAATTAAGTAACATTATTTAGAATTATAATTCAAGTATGTACTGTTCTCAATTGCACTTAAATAATGTTTTTTTTTTTAAGAAATTGGTTATCCTAGGCAAATAATATGGGACGCACTACATTGGTAGTTCTAGTTCATCGGCATTCGTCCATCCCATAGGCACATACACAAACACGCTTGTGACGTAATCAACATTTATCAAGAATTTATCAAAATACCTAAATATTTTTTTATCCTAAAAAATAATTTTCGATTATTTTAATATAAAACAAACTACCAATATAAAAAAATCTGAACGTAAGTAACCTACTACTTTCAAAGAGTCATAGATTGTTTCCACGTTACAGCGTGTGTAGCAAGGTCGAAATCAATTTTTGAAATGTGAAGTGCAAGACTTGTGCAGGTAATATCTATAAAACTAGCATTTTAATGGCGCTTGACCATCAACGATTGCATTTGTATCACTGCCTACCATCAGGTGGGGTCGCAGTCAAGCACCAGTTTAAATCAATTAAAAAAAAAACTCACACTCACAACAGCTGGTGGAAGAAATGCTAAACTCTTATGGTAAAACAGGTGTAGTGTACCATTCAGTTAAGTACATACCAAGTTTCCTAAACGTAAAGTTTATTTGCAGTCACTTCGAGTTGCTGGTTTATAATTTGATTATGAATTCTTTCAAGCATTTTATGACTTATTTTTCCCTGCATTATGCTCGTAGTTGCTCGCTCGCTCGACAAATGGAAGATTTCCGGACAAATTCATGAAATGACTACACAGGTATAGCATTAATCCCCATGAGTCATACATAATAGTGGCATACCACAACATGTACAACGCAATTTAGGCTGTAATGTTGTACAAGTAAATTGTAAATAAATAAATACTTATAAACATAGGGTCCATGAAGAGCTGCAAGGTGTCTAATGGGTAGTCAACACTACCAAGCACTAATCAAAATATGTATTACCTTCAAAAACGTAATCGTTTCTATTAGTTTCAGTAACAGTTTGTGTAGAGTGAGTAAAGTAAATTTTTCAGAATTTGACATTTTTGACAACAAAATTACAAAATAAACCTAGTTTGGATAAATTCGTAGCAAATTGGCTCTAGAACATCCCGTTTGAAGGAACGTGCTTAGGTAATCACCGTAATCCTGTTTTCAGCTAATTTGTGTGATTTTGATTATGTACGAGTTAAAACTTAGCAAGCTTTTTGTGCACGAACAGAGCGTTCTAAACAAAAAAGAAATATCAAAGAAGTTACACGAGTCTTGATTGAAGTTCGTGGACCGTAAAGCCTGTGGTAGAGCCTCCTTTTAACCTTGAGCTTGAACACGACCTCGCGTTGCCTCAGAATTTGGCCGAACTTTGCGTCATCCTCAGTTTGCTTATGTATCACTATCAGACGTTAACTAGAGCGATAATGTCTTCGCTAATACTCGTATGAATATTATGAGATGATTTTTTTGAATTAGTGAACAGTCGCAACTTTATCCTACACGTTTGTTCGTCTGATAGAATTAATTACGCCCACAATGTAACAGATATGGCTCGGTAACTAAAACTAGCGCATAGCGGTGCATTGGCTGTTTGTTCTAATATGCGGTCATGCTTGCAGTTTCTGCTGTTTGCTTCCTTTATTATGTTCAAATACTTACCTATATATTCAAAAACGTCCATACAAGCTATGCAGCTGTAGTCAGATTATTTAATTATTGAAGTACCTAAATGTTGATATTCTGCCAACCTAACGGTAAAAGGAAGTTTTTGTCAAAAATGAACTTAATATAGTTTTAACGAGCTTGGTTAATTAAAACGAGGAGTTGGTTATAGTAAGTTTATTACTGTTGGTAAGTTTCTACCCATAAACTATATTTCCTAATATGCTGATGAATCAAATGACGTCATTTCTAGTAGGTAACGGAATCTCCTTACCTCGTCACGTAGCTTGCGCCAGTCTGTTGATAAAAACCTTTTAACCATATTGACTACAAATACAAACCATGCGGCACGCAAACCTTAGACCGTTAAACAATAACCAGCATAGAATTAATATCCAATGATTTATGTCGGATGATCTTTGTCTCCTTGCGATAAGGTAGATTGAGTAATTAGAAGCTTTAGGCCGGGGCCGTTTGAATCCTTATAAGACTATTTGTTGGCACAGTAATAGGTGTTGCTTCTGCATTCTTGAAATGGCAATAGCTCATTAATCATGGTCGCTATGGTTAGACTCTTTCAAAGTGTTTTTAGGAGAATTCAATGAAATTTCAGAGAATTACTCATCACTTCTTTTCTTTCAGTGACCATGGTGTTTAAAATTACTTCTCGATGATGGACAGAATCATTGTCTAAATGTTTGCAGATTGATTGTGTGACATTACAAAAGCACGTGTGCTAATGCAGAGCAATTTAGTTTGCACATTGCCGTGGCACGGTGTGCGTTGTGCGCAGAACGTTTCACTGTACAGAGCCACCTTGAAATGTCTTGAATTACGTCAGCCTGGCCCGGTTACCGAAACCAAAACAAGACGCGTAAACTCCAAATATTTTTTTAACCCAATACAGCCTGAATCTTATGAAGACGACGCAGAAATCAGTGTAAAATTTATTAGTGTCTGTGTCACTGAACTCTTCAAGTGTGTTGAAGCCGGTTGCTCGCAAACCGCGGCTGTGAATAACGTTATTTCCGGATCCAATCTCAGAGTTAGCTGGTACTGTTTACGTCATTTTCTTCCAGACCATATGACTCGATCAGTTTCGTGATTCATTGTGTATATCGATGACCGTGGGTATCTACATAATATTTTAGTCTGTGTTGCTCGCCGGTCGCCTTTTGTTTATACTGAGTAAAAAATTGTTTTACATAAAATTTGATCAGTGTGTGTGATTTTTTTTTAATCATAATGGATGAAGAATCAATGTGGAAAGGTTTTTACGACAAGCTGCAGCAACAGAAATCTATAGAAGAACAAGTGCACGATAACAGGTGACTTTATAAATTAGTTGGTTTTTACATTTTTGTTTGTTATCACTGTGCAAATTTGATTGTTCTTGGATTTTTGTGATTCAATAATAAAATTTTCCTATCACGTTGTGGATTTAAATTGGATAACATCTGGCCAAAAGGTTAGGTTTATGAGCACAGTACCTATATAATAATATTTTATTTTATACTGACCCAAGACGATCACAAAGCAGGCATGCCCTCATAATTAGGTAATTATTTGAGCAAGTACCTGGGTAGTAGCTGAATAGGTATAACCAAAAAAAATACTAGAGGTCTACTTAAAAAAAGAACATAATATCTGTTGATGAAATTTCCCTATATTATTTTAGTCTGCTCCTGTAAGAAATTCGATTCGCATGCACGTAGATAGGTAGGAATTACCTCAAACACCTTCACTTCACTACATCTTCCAAAAGGTGCAATAATGTTTATTTTTCTTTGGACGTATCGAAAAGACGAAGTAATGTTTTCTCCTATTGTTAACTTATTGAACCATTATTGCCATTAGGCAGAAATTGTACCGGAGCTGCGGAGGCGGAGACCGGGCAGACTATTTTGTTGTAACCGTTAACTAACGCCATCTAGGGTTTGCAGGATGCGTTTCTTTGTAACTTTCCGTATAAATTATTTCATAGCAATGCAATGTAGAGAACTTTCTATTTGTATAATTAAACTTATGTTATCTATCCACGTGACTACCATAAGACGATTGTTTTAATTAAAGAATTTATCATGAAACATTCAATTCACGTTTGAAAGTAAATGTTCTTACGTGCAACGAAACGTTCTGTATGTTGTGTGCTTGTCAAATTTCTTACGTCAATTGTCAAAGTCAGCCGTCAGCCGCCGAGTAAATTATACTAATTTATTGATGTGAGAAAATAAAAACTGCGTACTCTTCGGCGGAGCGGAGATTGTGCCATAATTTTATAACAAATTAAAGTGCCTAATTTGTCTTCCATTTTAACGACTTAGTTATATAAACGTTAGCTAACCGAGGTCAGTGATAAAGTATCATTGAGATAATACATCGAATTCTATCTGTACAGATGGAATTTTTGCGTGCCGGTATTCGTAGAAATATAATAGCACACAGAATTCTGCAAAGACAAATGCATATACTAAGAAATCAGGCGTACGTTGAGGGCAGATGGGTTGCAGCAGGAAGTGGACAAACGTTCCCGGTGTGCAACCCTGCAGATGAGACTGTTATAACGGAAGTGCCGGATATGGGAGCTTCTGATGCTAAGAGAGCTATTGGCGCTGCCGCTGAAGCTTTTCAAACTTGGAAGAATATTACAGCCAAAGAGCGCTCAAAGATAATTAGAAAATGGTATGAAGTTTGTGAAGAACATACTGATGATATAGCACAAGTAGTGACAATGGAGAGTGGTAAACCATTAGCTGAATCCAAAGGCGAAGTTACTTATGGTAATTCATTTCTAGATTGGTTCGCGGATTGCACTCGTCATATTAATGGAGAAGTCATATCGAGCCCATGGCCCAACAAACATGTGATGGTTACACGCCAGCCAATTGGTGTAGTGTCAGTTATTACTCCGTGGAACTTTCCGTATGCTATGATAACAAGGAAGGTAGGAGCCTTGCTGGCGGCTGGGTGTACTTGTGTTATCAAACCATCTGAAGATACACCTCTGTCAGCTCTTGTTGCTGTTGAATTGGCAGAAAAGGCGGGCATACCTAGCGGAGTGATCAATGTGGTTACATGTAGCAGGAAAAATGCCCCAGAAGTTGGAAAAGAGTTGTGTGAAGATCCTCACATTGGATGCATTTCCTTTACGGGATCTACTGTTGTTGGAAAAATACTGTATGGACTTGCAGCAAAAGGAATTAGAAGGGTTTCTCTTGAGCTAGGAGGCAATGCACCCTTCATAGTTTTTCCAAGTGCTGACATTAATCGTGCTTTAGATCAAGCTATGCTTGCAAAGTTCAGGAACAATGGACAAGCTTGTGTTGGAGCCAACAGATTCCTAATACATGAAGACGTCTATAATGAATTTGTTCAAGGTTTCAAAGAGCGCATCTCCACTAATTGTGTTTTAGGACCTGGCATAAAGGCAGGAGTAACTTGTGGCCCGCTTGTTAATGAAGAGCAAACAAAGAAGGTATCTAATTTTGTAAATGATGCAATAGAAAAAGGAGCAAAAGTCTTGATTGGTGGCAAGATTGCTAAAAATATTGGAAGCAATTTCTATGAGTCTACACTATTAGTTAATGTAAAACCTGATATGAAGGTATATAATGAAGAAGTATTTGGTCCAGTTGCAACAGTTCTAAAGATTAAAAGTGAGCAGGAAGCCTTGCAAATTGCTAACAGCACCAGGAGTGGTCTAGCTGCATATGTTTTTACTAAAGACCTTGGACAAGCATTTAGGATGTCAAGGGACCTTGAATTTGGTATGGTTGCCATTAATGATGGTATACTGTCTGCTGCTGAACCACCATTTGGAGGCATTAAAGAGTCGGGCATCGGAAGGGAGGGCAGCATGCATGGTGTTGAAGAATACACTGATATCAAATATACCCTGATCTCAGGCCTGGAGCAATGAAAAATTACTGCATCTGAATGACAAGTTATCTAAAATATTTTGCAAATATCAATAAAATGAGACAGATATTACAGTAGTTACATATCATAACAGTGATTTACATTTTTGTGTGTAATTGTTATTTTTATTGCTATAAATGAATACTGACTGGTTTAAGATAGACTTGAAAATTGCATTTATGTACCAGAATACAGTAATGAAATAATACTGTAATATTGGTCTTTTGACATTTAGTTAAATAATAGCTACATGTAGTTTCAGAACTTTAGTCCTAGGTCTATAGATTTAACAAACAATCCTTTAAAATTCTATTCACCTGTCTCTGACATGAGCCGATTTTGTTCTGAAGTTTATTCAGTTGTGATTTGTGTTTGTTCCTTTTTTATTTTTGAAAGTGTTTTTATTGTTTTTAATTTGATGTTTTTTTGATTGTTGTTGTTTTTAAAATATACCTTATACTTATGTTATCAATTAGATTAAATATTTTTTAGAATAATCCTTAGCTCAATCATTCCAGAATGTATTGTACTAAAACAAGACAATAAAAAATGTTTACTAAGGTTATTTGAAGTGAATATATCATGTGTTTATGTCAAACTTGAGTTGGTTTATTTTTAATGCCTTGCACTATCATTAGGAAGGGTCTACTGTGTAGGTTAAAAACACAAATATTTTTGCCACACCGCTGGTTCCGAAAAACAGATTTATACATAGGTACTGCTGAGTAAAATCCATCTTTACATGTTAAGCAATAAAGCAAATTGTCCATCAAATTTATATAACACAATATTTTCTGGTGACCTGAAATACAGGTCTTGAGCCCAGTTTAGGCACTAGTCTCCCACAATATAATGCCCTACTATATTTTAACGTAGAAATAAGGCTAGCAATCAAGAATATGAATTGCTAAAAAACTTTTTACAAAAAATAATATGTATCTAAGTAACTGACTTCAATGTTAAAAAAAAAAGCACTGAAAAGTACAAAATAACTTAAATTTCGGAAGTTGTTCTTTCTACAATAGTTTTGTCTCTTCGTTATATAACACCAACGTCCGAAATTTTTTAGTTTATTTTTAACATTGAAATCGGTAATTTTATTTTTATTTTACACTTTTTAGTTATGGTACCACCACTAAAAAGTACCTCCCAGACAAACTTAAATACCTTATAGCCAGAGTGCATCTCATAACTATTCTAATAATCCCAAACACGGTTAAATTACGTTAATTTACCTTCTGGCTTCATCTGCAGATCAGTTCGACACATCCCCTCTCCCTTTTCTTTCAGTCAGTCATCGACTACACGTATAAACAAAACAATTTTACTTGTAACCACAGTTCTGCTGTGGTCCTGTGAGGAGTTCTGTTCCATATCTTCGAAGTTCATGATCAGATCATCACAATATTTCTATGGGGCCAACTTGGAAGTTATAACCTTTCAATCAAAAATAGTAGTTTATGTGACTAGGGGATAAAGCATTGTCTTTAAGTCGCGGGCGGCATGTTGAATTCCGAACGAAACGAATGTTGCTGATATTAATCCCGAACGACAGTGAGGGATTTATAAAATTAACTCCCGAGCATCGCGAGGGAGTTAATAAAGAAACCTGAGTGAATTGAGGAATTCAAGCCGCCCAAGACAAAGACAGCTTTATCCCCGTGTTGCATACTCTACTTTTTACACCATCTGTGAGATAATTAAAAGACAATTTGGTCGACCAGATCATATACTAGAGAAATATAAGTAGTAGTAACTGCCGCACTCAGAAGAGTAGAAGAGTCTGTCTAATAAGTTAAACGACTTGGGTAATTATTAGGATTTAATTAAATCTGATGTAGTCAACACGGGTTCAATAATCAAGATTGATTAAGAGATAGAGATCATTGTTTACTAACAGAAGAACCTTATGAAAAGTATCGAATATAAGTATTTTTTTAATGATTAAATATTATACAAAATTCCCAAGTCGGTTGACTTATTAGACAGACTTTATACGAGTATTTACAAGTTCATCAAACAAACAAAATTCACTACTCCAAGATTCTATAGTTTCAATTTTCTATAACGCTCCCGTCAGTACGCACGTTTTATTCTATTTTCTTTTTTTTGTTAGTGGCCAGTTTGAATCATAGTGATTACATACTCTTTGGTTTGAATTTCAAGTCAACTTGTTCGATGCGCCTACATTTTAATTCACAATGTTGACGATTTTTAATATTTCAAATTCAAATCTCATTATTCCCTGTAATAGGGATCGGCCATACTGCATTATCTCCCTAGGGATAGAATGACTTGCTTTAAGTGAGGTTTGTATGACGTATAAAACGACATTATCGAGCAGGTGGTGTAAAAAATAATTTTCAAAATCGGGCCACAAATTGACCGAGATATCGGTGAACATACATAAAAAAAATACATTAAGAATACAGAACCTCCTCCTTTTCGAAGTCGGTTAAAAAGAGTTATGAGTTTACATGTGGATGGATGGAGAGGGCGAGGGAAGCCAAAGAAAACATGGAAGGATTGTGTGAGAAGTGATATGAAAGAAAAGGGAATAGTCATAGCGTGATGAGTGACATGACAAAATTGAAAAAAAAAACTACGCCGACCCCAAATAAAATGGAACAAAGGCAGGAAGATGATGAATTAAGAATGATATTGTGTTAAATAGGTTTTTGACTATTCATATTAAAGAGACCTTAAAAAAAATAGTATAGGTTGCAATGAAACTTGAACTCTGTTTAGGTTGAAATAGAGTTTGTTGTTCCATAAACTATGTACTTAATTGACACCGACCACTCCGAGAACAACAACTTCTACACATTCATGTACAGTTTTTTTTTATCTACAGATATTATGCATGCAAAGCTACATTTACAGTTATTTTTTACAGAATACAAGAAGTAGACGACAGTTTCTTCGAAAAATTTGGTTCAATACTAAAACAAGCTTCGCAAAAGGCAGCATTAGAAGAATCTACACCTTTGGCACCTTTGAAAGAGATTGAAGAACAAGATGGGGAACAGAAAGTTGAGGGGGATCTGCAGGCAGAAAGTAGAAGCATCTTGCGCGACTCCGATAGTGGGAACGAGACCCTACTCGACACAGATTCTGAACCCGATGAGCAAGATAAAATAGATCGTTATGCAGAGGCTGTCGGCTGGAACGTGAGTATTGTCTACCTTTCCATAATCTCCAGGTCATTTTATTTAGGTACGCAATGCATCTATTTTTACTCATTCGCTTAAAAGATAGCGTCTCATTGTTTATATTCCTATATTCCGTCAATTCATTGAGTAGATAAACGAACATAATGCTTTATCTATAGGTACATTATAAGATTGTTTTGCAATTTACACTTCATGACTGTCAGCATCATAAGGTATGGATGATTGTTTGTTAGATACCTACCACAATCAAAAGCGGTTAGGAGCGGATACCATCAAGTCTAGGTACTTGTAAGTAGGTACGTAGATTGATTGGCTATATACTTATTACATTTTAACTCCCTACCTGCCGACATTTTTTCTACTGTGACCAACAGTCACAAAAAACCTAGGCACCTAGTACTGCAGAAGTTAGATTACACGTAGATAATGTTTAGTTAACAGATTCATCACTAATTTTAGCGCTGACATTGAATTTTATCTACTTAATAAACTCTAGGGTCAAGACTGTCAAGATTAGATAAGAGTTAAGACTCGTGAATATCATTTAAGGTCGATTCGGCGAAGACCGTATGGCGGGTAGGACCGTATAGTAAGCAAAACTATGAATTCTGAATAGCTACAACAACGACAACCCGAGATATTAAAACTTTAAACTATTTTGATTTAAATAAAATGGCATAGATGGCGCTATTTACAATACAAAGAGAAAAAATGACGTCCAAAACTTTTGTCGGGTTATCAACTTGCAACACGACCAACACCACTCCGGCAAAAAAAAATTTTTACGTGCTTTTTCTTTACATAAACCAGGGTTTGTGTAGGTGAGTGCAATAATGATTAGTATCTTGACCTGATTATTATATTAGAATACAGTTAAACATGTTTTTGAAGAAGTTACATCTGGTGACAAAAATTTAACCTCAAAGTGCAATAGTGGAGAAGACCGTCTAGTACTTGGAGAGCAAGATCGGCATATGCCGATCTTCGCCGATTCCAGATGCCTTAAACCTTTTACACTTGAACAAATTTTATAAAGTAATTGATAACTGATTCGTAAGTTCGATTTCCAGCGGATTGAGTAACCATGAGGTTATACTCTTAAAATCGATAAATCGATATTCGTGTCATCTGTCGTATTGTATACTACTTTTAATTACACAGTAGTAAAGACGATTGAATGAAAGATAGGTACTAAAGTCCCTTCCTACTTACTTTCGACTGAAACGTAATATCGCAGAAACGTGCGATACTAATTCGCAGTTTTGTGTGGAAGCAAATATCTGACGAATATTCCAATTTGTCGACAACTCTACACTTGTCAACTTTTGTTAGTTCCTACATTATATACGTAATAATTTTTTTTAAGACTGTATTTGTGTAGTTCTTAATGTTTTTTCAGGTAATATATAATGTTTTGGTGAATTTATCAGCACTAGTGGCGAAAATTTGCCATAATTATAATTTGCCTGCTGCGGTCTTCCCGTCCGATTATAATTTGAGTGTCTTCAAAGCTAGAGTGAATAGGCTTTTAATAAACTAGTGCGCCTCACCATTAGAGATTGCATCACTGCTTGCCATCAGGTGGGATCGCGGTCATAGTTTATATCAATAAAAAAAAATATACAGAGAGAGAGAATATTTTGGTACCTTCTATTCAATCCCTTTATAAATTTGTTCTTTAAAGAAATTCGTTAAAATAGAAGCTGATTTTAAAACAAAAAAAAAAGATTTTTTTAATTTATGAAACTGTTTTTAACCCCTGACTGGCGATTTATACCGGTCTTACCCGACAAACACTTCTTATTGCAATTTCTACCGATTGAAGCCTTTAATATGAAAAACGACAGCACACATTGAAATGCTTTTGAAACACATACGCGTACACATTGTCTCTATTTGAGTAAACCAGCAATTTATAGGTTTTTTTTTCATTAGACGGTCTTATCCGACGTGGCAGGAAATTCCGTCTACTCAGCCATTTTTTCAAAATTTGTATTTATGTAAAATATTGACAACCTTAAAGCAATTCTGATAGTTTTTTTTAATAGTCAACTAAATATTTAATCACCTACTTTAATAAAACTTTTCTAATATATTATAGAAATAGCAAAAAATGCCCAACGAAATATTTTTTTAATAAAGTATGCCAGTTGACCTTATCAATTAATTTAATGAATTTTACTTATCTGCTACAATAAGCCAAACCGTTCAAGCTCTCGTGTCTGCTAATCTGAAGTTTTGGAGTGCAGGAAGAACTAGCCGTAATTTATTTACACGATTTGACCCATATTCCTAAATTGGTTGTGCAGGAGAGTGCACAGACAATAAACATTTCATCGGGGCGGAAATCACGGCTCTCGTACGCCACGAGTTAGCCGAGTGTCGTTACGACATCTGGCTATTTTTAGGTCAGTTGAACTGAACTCCAGTCAAGCCTAGCTTCTAATTGAACTAGACATTGGGCTATACCTATCCTGGGAAAGTGTGTCACAGTTAATTTTGGGCTCTGCCGAAACGATGCAGTGACATTAACCTAAGGTATTTGCTATCATGGGCAATATTCCAAGGTGGTGTCACGATTGCATCGCCCGCCACGCTTAACCGTGTTATTGTTCTTGATAAAACGTTTATACATGTAGGTATGCGTTGTGGACTGTAGAATAGCACGGAGGACTGAGGACCTTCATTTATTATCGCAATAAAATCGATAGTGTATAGTATCTTATATCCACTCATACGTTGTTGAAACCTCTACGGTCTGGACTAAGCGTTTCGCAATTTGCCTGTTGCGGTCTTCCCGTCCGATTATAATTTGAGTGTCTTGAAGGCCTTGTGAATAGGCTCATAAACTAGTGCGCCTCACCATCAGAGATTGCATCACTGCTTACCATTAGGTGGGATCACAGTCAAGCTCTAGTTTATATCAATTAAAAAAAATCATATCTGATGCTTATAAATGAAAAGCTTTGTAATACTACAGTTGATTAATTATAATTATTATCTTCTAAATGAGAGAATGTAGGTTGCATGCTTATAGGCACACTTTTAAATACTCAGCTGATATATCGTGTAGTGTACACTTAATCAATGTTAGTTGTGTAACCTCTTCCTCTCAGCCAGTTGTAGGTACACAAAGATTGTGTGGTCTCAATCGCACAATGGTCGCGGTACTCGCCGCAGTTTCTGGCACTCATCCAGTAGATTTTTACTTTTCTTGATTTTATTTTGTCAACTTCCTCATCAAGGTTGATCTCAATGACCGTCGTCGTCTCTAATGCGTCATTTCCAATGTCAGTCTAGAGGGAATGACACAAAATTCTGAAAGTTCGTTAAGTTGGAATTTTCGATTCGAATATTGTTAGGGTTCCGCAGTCCTCAGAAGGACTGCGTAACCCTTACAGTTTCATCATGTCCGCCCCCCCTAAACTGTTGGCTTGAAAGATCATGATTGTAAAGCAAGCTCTGCTAGTTTAGGAGCCTACTAACGGTTTCCCAACTTATAAAATGTACGTTCTTGGAAAGTTTCATACAAAGTCCTTTGGAAAAAAATGCTTACATGGTGACGTTCTTACTTGTTTAAAATGGGTACTAGTATTCATAGTTACGAGAAAATAAAATCATAACATAGATACAGAACGTCACGAATTTTATTCAAAACTAGCTTTTGCCCGTGGCGTCGCTCGCATAAATAAAATATAGCCTGTCACTCAGGAATAAAGCAGCTTTCTATCGGTGAAAAAATTTTAGCCATCGGACCACTACTTCCAGAAATTACCTCCTACAAACAAAAAACAAACTTTACCTCTTTATAATATTAAGTGTACTTAGATGGTTTGTCGAATTCCTGAATTGTATAAACCATACTTTAAAGCCAATTTTTTTCAGGCTAGAGTTTGAGAAATACTCAACTTCAAATCCTTAAATCAGAAATCGGGGGTGTGTTCCATAAATTGGAAGTAACAATGCTTAGATGTTGATACATCCACAGTCCACCTTTTGTATCATAATAAAAATACATGTAACAGGAGGTGGGACCATTGAATTGCCGTTGAATTTTGTAAGTCTGTTGATTTAATGTAGATTCACTTAGTCGGCTCTTAATTCTCTTTACATGCCAGGAATCCAAGAATCCAAATCTTCAATCACAAATATTTTTGGCCGGTTTTTCCGTGTCTGGTTCGCCTTTAACGGGCGTCGACTTATTACCTGCAGATACTAGTGAATGAACACTCCAAATATTATTTGTGAAAATGAGATCAAGCCAAGTGATTCATGAGTAGGTAATCGTGGATGCATGGTGCAGGGATCCCAAATTCATATCTTCCGCTATGGAATGTACTGAGCTTATAATACAGAAAGCGAAGAAGAGTTGTTAATCTCAAACCAAATAAGATCAACTTCAAAGCCATCTTATTATTAGTACATTTTCTCTCAATACTCAAAAGTACTTATGTTTTGCATTATCTAGATTTAGATAGTTATACGCTTGATGTATTGCCTGGATATTCTCAAGATGCATTAACGTAATCTCATAGCCGGGGCTGTACTATCAGCAAACTATAGGATAGAGTTACATGGAGGCTCAGAAATACAAATCATCATTTGTTTTAAAATAAAACTGGTTATAATCCTGGTCTTAATTTTGACATTGATAATTGCCAACTGAAATTATCCAAACCATTAAAGAATTCGACTTAAATTAAATACAAAAATACTTCTCTTGTGGGGCCTTCTGTATAATATTATGAGAGATTCAAGCTCTAACGCATAGGTTATTTAGGTAAAGCAGCACGTCTTACAATCTAATCTTGTTGAGAATATACTTAAACAGTTACGTACTAGCGCCTACTGAAGTTCAGTTATGTAAATAAATTGGCAATAATGTAAGAGAGTAGTTTCCGTTCCCGGCGAGCCCAACCGCACGCGGTTAATAAAATAAATAAATCGTTCAGCACGCGCGCCTGTTGCCCTGCTAACTGAGAACCTTGGCTTCTGATTGTGTGCTGAACACGACTTACATGTATTGTAAACATTGCCGAGAAGTTTTGGGAAGCTTTGTTTTAAAATTTCTTTACCTAATCCATTCGAATTCTCGACGAAAATCGCTCGAATAAGTATGACAGACTAACTGGTTTTCCCCCGAATCGTACGACAGGAGGCTGCTTTTTGTTGGTCCAGTCTTTATCACGAGAGTACAAAGACAGCATAGTGCATGTTTGAAGCATTTCTTAGTTGCTCGCGGAGGACGTGTGTGGAGTTCTCTTTCATGCGGTGAATGAAGTCTTCTTTTGAACGATGAGATACCACATCCATCAGGTAGGTATGTATGAGTGGTAGCTACTGTTTTATATTGTAATAAAAATTAAATTTATTAAACACCATAACGGCCTCCCTCACGATTTATAGTTTTGGTTCAAGTGTTATGTATTTTTTCGTAAATAAAACTACATTAAGAATTCCATTAAACTTATAGGAATGTTCTGTTGTATATGTTCTCCCTGGCTTTGAAGAGGATCATACTCGTATATTACACCTTTTGCATTAGTAGATGGATGTGTAGGTTTGAGTACTATAGAGTTGGAGCTAGTTCAGACTATTGCGTCAATGGACTAAATAATATCGTTCAAAAGTAACTTTCTATCGTATCGTAAGCTATATGAAAACTGGAAAAAAAAGAATTAAGTTATGAATTTAGTTTGTAAACGTTGTTTGACTACTTTAGTTGGGATTTTTCTCCATAACTTGCTTTGATTGTAGTTATAACAGGAAATTTGGCCATTCCAACAAAGATGTCGGTCGAGTGAGACATCACATCAGTGGTGTCTTTAAATATTTTGGAGATTTTTTTATTATTTAGGTGTGCTCTCGCATTCGTCTTCGTTGGCGGCGCTTTGCAAAAATAGAATTTGGCGGCAGTGCGGGTTCAATCCCGAGTCCCAGTCGGCCGGAGCCAGTGCACCGGCAGCTCCCACCACATTCATTTCTCTCCACTTTCCTAGTGTTTTTGTTCCCGAGTATCGGCGTATCGGTAACCTCAAGTGAACCGTTTAGATCATCAATGAAAAGATGACGCGTTATCTCAATTTTCTCGTTTTATGACAGAGTGATTACAAGTTGTGTTTTATAATAGTGAATTTTGTGAATATGTGACAGTCAACAATGACTGAATCTTTAGTAAAAATGAATGGCATGGGGACGCTTCGGACTAAGTTTAGAGGAGTGAAGAAGGAATTGTTAGAGAGACAAACCAGCATGCTGATCCAGTCTATGACAGTTTGTACATCATACACGTTTTGTATTCGCTGCATAAATTGTTTTCGTTGCTTTAATGATAGGTATACCGGCTATACTAAGTTTAGATCGGTTGCAGCCAGAGAAATAAGCATGACTTCTGTAATAAATCTAATTTTTATCGCGTTTGTTACGTGCAATTGCCGATAAACTTGCGTTCTTCCTTGCGTCGCGTCGGTTTACTGCAGCCGATAAAATTGGTTCGAATAAGATTCAGAGCAATCAAAGTCTACGTACCTAGGTACTTAATCCAATGCATCAATTCAATTCGTATTCACTCGTTAACAATGTCAGGAAAATGTGGAGGATACTATCTTTCAAATAAACTGATGATTATGTATCGGTTGTCCTGCCAAATTAAAAAAAAAATCAAGGGTTTTTCTGGGTCATCAAACTCGATAGATAGCTGAGTACCTACTATTTTCCTCGTACCTGAGTCGCTCGTTGTGAGTTCGCTATTTAAAAAGTCGTTTCGTGACTCATGAGTTCACAGAATCGCGACCTTCTTATAAAGTTCACTAAGCAATTAGTATTCTGCTCTATGGAAATACAGACTTAGTTATTTCGTAACCAGCCAACCTGCTATATTGCAAACACCACCTTCCTATCAGATCGATAGGCTTCCCACTACGGCGCAGTAACCCAACTGGTTTGAGAGGGTCACTACAAGCTCGGTGAGAACTGTTTGGGTAGCGACATTCGTGTTCGGGCGCGCAGTCGGGTCGTTCCGGTGGTGGTGTCGTTACCAGGACACCCTATCATTCAAAACTGTCGATGATTCATTCAGTTGTGGTTTTAGCAGCAGTGCGAAGGATATTGTTGTGCAGCTTTGTACTCGTCGCATCCAGATCCGGTCGACTGGTTTATGAAATTGCGATATTATTATGATTCGTCGGTAAGTGTTACCTCGGATTGTGCCGATCTACCACTCGTAATGTTTTGAATGAGTACACAGTGAGCCAACCACTCAAAGTATCTATGAGCATATTTATTGTCACGTTTCGAAGTGGCTTCTTACGCAGATTCTAGTCAAGCAAATGATAAATAATGAGTGGAAGAGGATTCTTATCTTAAGTGGGTTGTGATATGTCTAACTATGCCGTAAAATGTTCAAATTAAGTAGGCTATTATCGGGAGCTTTATCTCTGGACACTCAATATAAAATTAACTCACGTGCATTTTGTAAGAATTTACCAGTTCTCTTACGTGAAAGCTGAGTGCTAGGTACAAGTGACAATCAATCAGTGCAAAGTTTTCATCTTGTGATAGCTAAGGTGCCCAAAAGAAGTAGTGATGGTGATGTTTTTGCAGTTAGAAACTATTCTTGCAAAGGCTGACACGTTTGAGTTCACACAAGTCTCTACTTTAATATTTTATTTTATTAAATTAGTTTTATAAATCTAGCCTATTATACTATACTTACAAAGAACTAAACTAATAAACAACTTAGCAGATAATATAATATATGTATATACAAACTAAAAATGGTAGTATATACAATCGCGTGAAATCTAGCTAAATATTTTTTATTAGGTAATTGATTTGTTACTTCTGCAGCTGTATTCTTGTCTTTTTTGAAATTATAAAATAAATGTCCTCACATTACTTATAATTTGCTATAGTTAAAACATTACATTGGGATTATGAAATATAGGACATAGATGATAGAGAAAACAAAACAAAAAATATTTGGTCATAGTATTAGTTAGGTAAAGTAGTGACTTTTAAAAATTCGACAATGTCATGTTCCTATGCTACTGTTAGATCAATACCTGTGCCATGCGGTGTGTCTAAGTATTAGGTCAATGTCGTGTTTGAGACAACAACAACTTATAAATTAAAAACAGGTGGCGCTAATGACTCAACCTGCATGTCTCATCAAATAAGATTATAAAATTAACTGTCAATAGGTTGGGAATCCCGACGATTATATAACACCTGAGAACAATGAGTTATAGCTTACAAAAAGGATAAAAAATTAAACATTTTTCATAATTGCATTAGATCGTAGTAAAGAGGTTTTTTATGTAAATTGCACTAATTTATCTTCTAACTTATAACAATGTACGACGTTTAATTATCATATAGGCCATGACTGCAATGAATATCATTTTAGGTATATAATAAACACAAGTTCATTTTCAGGTCGATGAACTTTATTTGGAAGTACTTTACGAGATATTACACAATGTCGGGGGATGTGACGTAGGGTGCGAGGTGGGACAGATCGCGATGCTGTCCTACATACAAGAAGCTTTCAAAATAGCCAATGAAAAGCACACACAACTGCTCACACAAGCTGAAGCGAAGGAACCACCGGAACTGATGCTCAATGTAGAAGTGGTTGAAGCCAAAGACTTGGTTCCTAAAGACCCGAATGGTCTGAGTGACCCCTTCGTCACGATATACTTGATGTCCAACCCGACACATAGGTACAATACTTCAGTCAAGTCGGGGACTCTCAATCCTTTGTGGGAGGAACATTTTTCTTTGTAAGTATATTTTGTTTCATTATATTTAAAACTTCAAAATTTTACTGAGGTAGTCATATAGATAAGTAGATTAATTCGTCAAATGAACAAAACAAAATTCAGAAGATTAAAAATTTTACTGTTGTCATAAGCAAACAGTGGATGCAGTGTTTTCCGAGAAATGTAAATAAGTACCTAATGTACACAGATAAAAACTGGGAGAAACACGGCGAACGTCGATGTAGTCATATGTTATATAGGTAAGTATACAGATTAATGGCGTATAATATGCATTTTTGTATAACTTAGTGCAAAAAGACGCGATAAAATTTGATATAAGGATTATATTAGATTACTTTATGGATGATGATTAAAGATTCATATCAGCATACCCTGATGGTTTCTCAAAGCCGACCTAATAATTGTTTTACATAAACCTAATGACGTAGGCAGAGAAATGTTCTACACATCATAGTAAAATGTAGTAGAGTAGAATGTTGCTATAAAATTTTACGACTCCATTAGTGCAACTACAAATATCCGTGGAGCCTTGTTCCTTGGCATACATTTCACACAAAATAAACGTTCAAACATATTTATTTGTTACTTGTAAATAAGCAAGTAATTAAATAAAGGTTGTTATGTTTTCAGACCTATGCCAGGAAGCGTTCAAGAAGATTCCCTTGTACTCGAAGTATGGTAAGTTTTAAGACCACCGTTTTGCCTGTTGAATGAAATATATTTAACTGCGTGACCAAAACAATCGAGTAACTGTTAAAGAAAAACCCAAAAGTACACCCAGGGTTGTTCACCTCTGACTCCGTTTACGGTTGTGATTAGTGTTTTCACTGAACCGCGTTACCTGTGTTTTAATAGTTATTTTTATTAAGCAATGTTACTTTGCACGCAACTATGTGTATGGAACACGTTCATATTCTTGATTTTAATTACCCAGGTGACATAAAACTACAGTGATTAAATATTTATGCCCTAGTAACAAATGCCAATGACTTTGTGTTATGTAGTAAGAATTTATGCAGTGAATGAGATTTATTTTGTTTTCCCCTTTAGGGACTTTGATCCTGCGGAGACGGTAAAAGAGAAAATGACGAAGATATTTGAAGTAAAAGGAGTGAAGGGACTCCGGAAACTTATGAAAGAGATAGCTATCACAGCTTCTACGGGGAAGCACGATAATGAACTGATTGGCACATCCAATATACCATTGAAAGTTAGTAATCGACCACGACCTTTTTTCGTCTATTTAATATACCAGCTTATACATATTAAATCAGAATTCTACAAAAAATGCTTATATATTTTAAGCCTAACTTACACAATTTTGAATTTTAATTCGTCTATAAATTATTGTAACACATTAGTGATCGAAGCAAGAAATCGTAACTTGCCGCTTGTGAAATATTTAAATCCTGGCGATGTACCTATATACATATATAGGTAACTTATGTTCTTTTATTACAGTCAATTCCTGCAGGAGGCATGACAATGTGGTTCAGTCTCAGCAAAAAAAGCAAACTAAGACGTCAAGGTGTGGTCAAAGTGCGGTTAAACTTCTCTTCAGAGAAGAACTCGCAAGTGGCTGCTCAGGAACACCGACACCTACTCAGAATTATTCTCCTACATGAGCTTGAAAACTCTAAGGTTAGTTTACATAAGTTGGAATCCGTTGGTTACGAGAAGCATAGGATCGGTCGATTTGGCGACACTTGGGGAGGTCTATGAGATAATGATGATGATGATGCCTATAATGTCTTCATTGCTGCTTGGTCCTAATTTTTGTGTGAGGGAGTGGTCCATAATCCACCACACGCTAATATGGGTTAGCGTTTGTTTCGAAGTCTTCGGACGGATGTCAGGAGTTTCCAATTATTAAACGACGTTTTCCTCCACCTTATTAGAGCATGAATGCGCTGATCAAATTTTCCAAAGACCAGTAATGCGTTAGTCAACAGGTACTCGAATGGGACGTATTGCTTTGGGTATCATTGTTTTTTTTTTCTGGTTTGTTTACTGTGTAATTTATGTAGCCAGTATTACAATGGTAGTAGTACTTTAGTATTAGTCATTCATACTAGTGCCGTATACGAGGCCTGCATACTAAAACGTTAACATCCTATAGGCACTGACCTGCGTACCATGTGCTAGCTATTATGAGGTAACTCCATAAATGAACGTATGTTATTCAAGCGTTTTTGTAACAATGAGATGTACATCGATGTCTCATAAGAAATGATCTCATTATGCACACTGCATAGTTCTTTGATCAGGTGTCTCATATTCACGGAAACAAGCCTAGGTATTAAGTGAGTACTCAGGTATTATAGGCTGCATCAGGTGATGCAGGTAGATTAATTAATTAAATAAACAATTGAAGGTCTTTCCGCTATTTTTGTTTTCCCATCATTTTATTGACTGACAGTGATTCGAATAAAAATCGTAAAATTGAAGCTGTCGTCATTTTACGGTCTCAAAGCAAACTTTAGAATTCGATTGAACTAGATCTTACGTCAACTGTTTCGATTCGGAATGTTTCGTTTTATAGATCTGTTAGAAGTTCATCAGATAAACCACATTCTAACCTTAACTTTTAAGTGTACGTACCATTTTTTCGATCGTATAAATGCCCCGGTATGTGCTTCGGGATAAACAACTCCTGGAGGTCATGGTCTGGTCCGGATGAACGGACCGTTTGAAGAATTGGAAATGTAGATACAAACTTTCATTAAATATGCAAATAAATGTAATACTTACCTACTATCGATCAGAAACGCTGATTAATTTGTCTAAAATAAACTTTTCCTCTTAAAATACGTTGCTGTGATAAATAATTTTGTTTTTTTGTACATCTGACGTCAACATGGTTTTTCAGAAGGTAAATGCTTTGCATACATGCACAGCGAACTTTTTATTAGCTGGCTCGTGTATGTTCAAACTAAACCTTGAATCTTAAAATTATGACTGCCAATTATTATGAAACTATAATTTGCAGATTATCTTGATCAGAAGGAGGTCCGAACATTTGAAATGGATATATGTTGCAACATTTATATTTTGTCAATTCCGTCTTTGCCGTCATCAACCAATGGGACTTGTCTATAACTGATCTTGGACAAATAGACAAGGATTTCCCTTTTCGTGATAGCTTATTCTAGTAATAATAATGAAACAAATTACACAAGTAACAATGAACTTTGTTAGTCGTGAACAACCGTTAAGAATAACTAATTAGCACCACCGTGGCTGAGTACCTGTGTCCTGGCGTGCACCAAGTTGCCTGACCTGATAGTATTGCTATTGTTCATTATGGATTTGCAGACTTTCAAAATATTGCGTATTTGTGCGAGACTAGTTGGTGCCCGCGACTCCGTCCGCGATAGATTCGCAAAATAGCACAATGCCTTTTGGTCAAGTATTTTTTTATGCGCGGAAATCTAAAT
Organism: Mythimna ferrago; assembly: GCA_910589285.2. Lineage (NCBI taxonomy): Eukaryota > Metazoa > Arthropoda > Insecta > Lepidoptera > Noctuidae > Mythimna > Mythimna ferrago. The sequence continues at coordinate 15,143,198 of OU342684.1, read as the reverse complement.
CCTTTTCTAAAATAAATGTAGCCCAAGTTAACTTCAGCTATTCAGCCGTTTCAGAGATTAGCCGGGATAATATGGAATATGTTTTCAAATTAATTATGTAAAAGAATATTACCTATTTTGATATACACAGATACTTAAATTTTATTAATATGAAGGTATAGATGTATAGATAATTTCTCACCAGTTACTGAGAGTCCATTGATGATCACCCATTTGAGTTAAAACTTAGGTACTAATGTTTCAATGTTAAAGTGTACATTTGAATGTTGTTTTATCAATCACGCCTTAACTACTAAACGGATGTAGTCGAAATTTGGCATTCAAGTGGCCCTGGACCTTGTTTTGGACTGGGTTTAGACTTTTTGATTCCGGTCCCTTGCATGAGAACTCTGCTTTTATGGCGTGCGAAGCTAGGTATTTTTTATTTACGTTAAGACGATAAACATCGTGAGGAAACCGGCATGTCCTAGAACCAAAAATTTGAAGACATGTGACATCCACCAACCCGCACTGGGCCCGCGTGGTGGATTACGGCCCATTCCCTCTCCTAGAGAGGAAGCCTGAGTCCCAGCAGTGGGAACATTAAAAAGGCTGATGATGATGATTACTATATCTGTGAAACAGAAAACTAATATACCATGTTTTCATATTATAAGAATGCCTACCAGTGTCTAGATTATAATAATAATCCTGTATGTAATGCTGTTGGTGTGCCATATAAATAAATCTTGGTTCCGCAGGTGGCACCGTACTGGTGGTGCGGCAACTTCAGCGCCGCAGCCGAGGCGATCCTCACACAGCACGCCGCACAGTCCGGCCTCACCGCCAACGACAACACGCTGGCGCAGTGGGCCGTCTACTGCGCTATCACCACCGACCACCCGCTCAGCTTCGCACTCTTCAATACCTTGCTGGATAAGATCACCAAGCCGCTGCAGTCGGGTGAGTAGATCTTCCCCTCTTTGTCATCATTAAGGACCGGATTATATGTATTTGCATATCGTCCCTTAGCTAACAACACCGCATAAGTCATTTTTACCAATTTTACAGGAGACGAAAATAACTGTGCGGTGTTGAGAGTCCAACCGACTTGTGCGCTGTCACTACTTTTCGAATTACGACTTCTGATTGGCTGGAATCTATAACATGTGACCAATGATTAGACGCGCAATGAGGAGTTTCATCTAAATTTTAAAGTCATTCAAATGTGAAAACCGCCAATTTTCGACTGATGACTGACCGACGATGATATGCATTTGCATATTTAAGCCATCCTCGCATTACCTACTAGTTATAATGCATATTATAAAAGTAAACTAAACTATAAGTTACATATAAAAAGCTTTTTATGTTGCATATAATCCGGTCTAGTCATCATCATCGTTCAGCTAAATATCATCCAGTACTAAAAATAGGCCTCCCCAAAGCAAGTCACAAAATTCAGCCCTGTGCTATTCGGTTCCAGCCGATTCCCACGATAGCCACCTCACCAAGTCATTGGTATACTTGGTGAGGTGGCTATCTATTTAATGGATGATTTCGATAATGGTGCTCTTATAGAGGCATGAGAAACAGGGTGGAAAATCTCGCATACTCCGACTAGACACAACAGTGTCTGCAGGTCTGGGCAACTGTCCGATACTTGGTTTTTGACTGTTTTATAATATATGTTCACACAGCACGGAAAACTTTGATATCTTGCCGCAATCGATTAGACGGAATCGTCACTTTTTAACTTTGATTTTTTTGTTAGAACTTGTTTTTTTTTTATATTTGTAATAATAAAATCAATCAAACTCAGAATGGTCCAGTTCATTTCGTAAATCTAAATGTGTAATGATTCTACTTAAACATTTTGCCCTTTTCTATTCCAGGTCTAGTAAATGAAGAGGACGTCAAGCTGTTCTGGGATGGCGCGAGGAAACTGCTCCCAACATGCTACAGTCACATTAGGAAACTAAGGAAGAAGACTGCTGGCGACAAGGCTGTCATGAAGACACTCCGAGAAGTCCTCAAGGTTCTTTATAAGCTGTCCGTTTTGGACGCTCCGGAGAATCTGGACTTATTCCCAGTTAACTTGTATGGATGGCTGAGGGAAGATATGGGGAAGCTGACCATTCAGGTCGTGTTGGAACAAGCAGTTATTCAAGGAGCTTCGGATTGGTTCGTCCATATTCTGGATAACAACGAGTGTAAAGACGATACTGAAGACAATCGACTGCAGCACTTGATCAGAGCCATTCAGCTGGTCCGCTCAGACCTGCAACGAGCAGTCGAGTATTACGACAGAGTTTTCGTTGAGTAAGTTTATTCGTCATATAATTTTCAATAATAACGTTTACTCATACTGTGGTCATACCTATTTTTAGCGCAATTTTCTTTGTTACCATGGTCATTATGTGAATGTTGTTTATTGGTTTGCTAAATCGTTGTAGTAATGAGTCTGCTTCATTAGTCGTTTACGCATTGCTGATTCCCGTATTGGGGAAAGTATTCGCTAACAAAAGTAGAACTAAGTTTTATACACAATGACATGTAGCTTCAGACATAAGTGGCCAAATCTTGGTGCTACTCCATATCTTGGCCTACTCCGTTGGCGAATTCAAGCGATACAGACTTACGACAAAAATATTTATTGGACCGTTTATTATTTTCAGAGTAATGAGCTTCCCCTACTCAAAGACCCTTTATGGGTTGTACGAAAGCAAGTTAGCATCATTAGTGGAGTCGGAGGTAATAGACGTATGTAAGAGTCTGAAGAGGCTGCGGTACAGCGAGGGCTCCACCACGACGCTGGCGGGCGGCATCAACGGGGACACGGCGCTGGGCTCGTCGTCCGTGGCCGAGGAACCTCTCACCATGGGGACCACGCTGTTCGAACTGTACCTTACTCTGCAAAGGTTTTTGACGTGAGTATTGATATGATTTTGTACTACTAAGGTAGGTGCCAAATAACCAGGGAATAACGATGTCATTGACCCTCTTACATTTGTTGACATTTTTAATTTCAAAACGGAAATGAAGACATAAAGTTGTCTTGAATCGACATTTATTGTGATCCTTTACAAGTTTACATGATCTACGCAAAAATATTAAGAAAAGGTCAACGTACTTTATTCCATGGTTATCTGGCGCCTAATTATATAGTCACAGTAATATCATAAATGTGAAAGTTTGTGTGTGTGTATGTGTGTTATACCTTCAAGTTGAAGCTGCTGACCAGATTTAAGTGAAATTTGACACATGGGTACTGTTACGCCATTAAACGTGAACCCGCCATATCTCCGAGAAAATAAAGAGTAGCACGTAATAATTAAAACGCATTGCTGTTCGAAAGGTCTAGAATGGTTGTACGTAGCCAGCGTTAGAAAAATCTCGAAACATCCACAAAGTACTTACAAGTAGTAGTTAGGTATTTATGGGAAATGGTACTCTCCGACGTTAACAATAGAGTCGAAATTCGCATGAAAGTGACTGTTATTACCACGAGTAATAAAAATGATTTATGACTTCGAGAAGCGATTCAATTGTTCTGGAATTCTGGATAGATCCGGGGACGTCGGTATCTAGAATTTTCTTGGCTCCGCATATAAATACGTGCCCCCGGCCGGAAGCGAGTGAGTTGTGATTTCGACTGCGATCAAGAGCGAACTACCCTAGTACTTGAAGTGATTTTATCTAACGACCTAAGCGATAGTGTAACGGTACTCTAGTGTTAATTGCGATTCGGATTATTGTTGACTGGACTATTTTGTTATTGTTAGTGGTGAATAAAGTTGTCTCTTAGTAAATCGGCATTTGATTACCCACGTACGTAACAACTGGTGTCAGAAGTGGGATGCCATTAACACCGAGGGACGACGAACAGCGACCACGAACAAGGAGGCAAATGGAGATGGATGCTGCGCGTCATCGTTTGGAGGAGGAAGATCAGGCTGGTATGGGAGCAACAGCAGCTGCTGAGGTGCCAACAGGACCATCCTCGGAATTGAACCTCGCTGCGGTGTTGGCCGCCATGCAAGCTAGTATGGAGGCCAACCAGCGCAAGCTCCAGGACCTAATCGCAGCGAACCAGGAAGAAGCTCGCCGCGAACAGGAAGCTGCTCGCCGCGAACAGGAAGCCGCTCGCCGCGATCAGGAGGCTAAGCAGAACCTGATCCTCGATAAAATCGACCACGGCCTCGTCACGTTGGGCGAGAAGGTAAAGAATCTCACCTTGGAGGTCAAGGAGGTTTCCGCCCGAGCTGATAGCCTAGAAACAAGAATTGATGGCCACGAAGATCGCCTGCTGGACATCAACAAAAAAATCGTCAAGCTCGAAGCGCGCGAACCCGTTGCTGTCGGCTCACCATCGCACACTCCCTGTGCATCCGCCGCAAAATTTGATGTGCCACGTTTTGATGGCACGTCTTCCTGGACGGCATTTAAGTACCAATTCGAGACATTGGTCGAAACAAATCGCTGGGATGATAAGCAGTCTTTTGCGGCATTAACTTTGGCTCTACGAGGGGACGCTCTGCTGGTCCTAGAGAACCTTCCTCCGAACAGCAGGACGTTGGAGCGTCTCATGGAGGGATTAGACACTCGCTATGGAGACAAGCACCTCGAGCACGTTTTCCGCGCGCAGCTTCGCGAGAGAACGCAGAGGTCGAACGAGAGCCTCCAGCAATGGGGAGTCGAGGTTGAACGGCTGGTCCGGCGTGCGTACATGTCGATGACACCAGAGATGGTGGAAGTAAATCTGGTGCAAGCTTTCATCGACGGTCTACGGGATTCTGAAGTCAGGGCTACGGTGCGACTCGGACACCACCAAACTCTAAAGAGTGCGATGGCTCACGCTTTGGAAGTGGAAGCCGTACGACAAGATTCACGCACGCACAGAGTTCGGGAAGTGGTGGTCTCGCCGTCAGTGCAACCACGTCAACGAGAAGGGGTAGCTGCTTCTGCGGCAAAATCCCGCTATATTCCGACGTGTTACGGGTGCGGAGAAAAAGGGCACATTCGTACCGATTGCCCCAAGAGAAAGAGGGGGAGTGTGGACTCCGGAACTCAAGTTAACGAGGAGTCGTTAAACTAAATGTCGCCAGGGCCGCGGGGCGGGTGCTGGCTGGTCAACTGAAGGCCCCAACCATCACCATCAATCAAGTTCACAACGGAAATAGTTTGATCATCGAAGGGACGCTGAATCATCGTGCTTGCAATTTCACCGTTGACACGGGGGCGTCACGGACTGTTATAAGGCCTGAGTTGCTGAAACGCACCATCTTGTGGCAAAGAGAGTCTCCATCCTGCCGACTTCAGACAGCAACCGGCCAGCCAGTCTCCGTCCTCGGTGATACAGAAATTGAATTCAAAATCGGTGATCAAGTGTATATCCATCCTGCGTTAATTGCGAATATTACCGACGATTGCATACTGGGTCTCGACTTCTTGCGGAATAACCGATGTATTTTAGATATCGACAGGGGAGTATTGAAATTCCCAGATCAAGAAGTCTTCCTGCGAGGAATTAAGTCATGCAACCTCTATTGTTTAAATAATACTACACTGGCTCCGAGAACAGAAACCTTAGTCGAAGTAAAGTTTCCCAAGAAAATCAGGCAAACAAGATGTGTTTTGGTTGAAGATATTGGCCGGCACCCGGAGCTCATCACCGCGAGGACACTAGTTATGACGAAAAGGAAATCCAGGGTAAGGATTGTGAACCTTGGGAAAGAAGAGGTCCAACTGAAGAAAAACAGTGTTGTTGGGAGATGTGAAGAAGTTCAGTATCTCCGTCAAATCAATACATCTCCAGCAAAGCAAGACACGACAAAAGTTGAAACGGATCACATCCAGCAACTTCTGGAAAATTCTAAGAGCAATTTATCGACTTCGGAATTGCAGCAAGCCAGGGAATTTCTGCTACGGTTTCGAGATATCTTTGCAACGGGAAAAGACTGCGGGAGAACAGGTCTCGTCAAGCATGAGATAGACACAGGTGACGCTAGACCAATTAAACAGAGACCGCGCCGCATACCCTGGGCTAAGGAATCTGAGGTAGCAGGAATGGTAAAGGACATGGCTGATAGCGGAATAATTGAGCCTTCTACGAGCCCATGGTCTTCTCCAGTCGTTCTGGTGAAGAAGAAGGACGGCAGCACAAGATTCTGTGTGGACTACAGAATGCTGAATAATGTGACGAAGAAGGACAGTTATCCCTTACCAAGGATAGACGATACGCTGGATATGCTCAGTGGCATGAAGTGGTTTTCGACCATTGATTTGAAAAGTGGCTACTGGCAAGTGGAAATCAGCGAGAAAGATAAAGAAAAGACAGCGTTCAGTACGGGTATTGGCAGCGGCCTGTGGCAATTTAACGTCATGCCGTTTGGGTTATGCAACGCTCCAGCGACGTTTGAACGCCTCATGGAGAGAGTCATGGTGGGCCTTCTTGGTGACGTTTGTCTGGTATATTTGGATGACGTCATTATAATGGGTCGCACTTTTAAGGAAAACCTGAGGAATATGGAGAAAGTGTTCACCAGGATACGAGGGGCTAACCTAAAACTAAGCCCAAAGAAGTGCGACCTGTTCAAGAAGGAGGTCAGCTACCTAGGACATGTTATTTCCGCTGACGGGGTGAGAACCGACCCTGAGAAGATAAAGGCAGTCCAACAGTGGCCGGTTCCAAAGAACAAAACGGAAGTACGTGCATTTCTAGGGTTGTGCACATACTACAGGCGGTTTGTCAAGAATTTTTCGGACATTGCAAAACCTCTACATCAGCTGACTGAGGATAAACGAGATTTTATCTGGGACGAGGACTGTGAGTCAGCATTCGACGAGCTAAAGCAACGGCTATGTGAAGCGCCTATACTAGGGTATCCGAGCAGAGACGGAAGATTTGTCGTTGATACCGATGCCAGCAACACGGGAATTGGTGGAGTGTTGTCACAAGTGCAGGGCGACAGACAGGTCGTAATCGCTTACTTCAGTAAGGCACTTTCAAAGCCAGAAAGGAACTACTGCGTGACTCGACGAGAACTGCTGGCTGTGGTAAAAACCTTGCAGCATTTCCACAAGTACCTCATAGGAAGACAATTTACATTGAGGACGGATCACGCTGCATTGAAATGGCTTCTACAATTTAAGAACCCTGAGGGCCAAGTTGCAAGATGGCTCGAGCAGCTGCAGGAGTTTAACTTTGTGACGGAACATCGCAGTGGAAAAGGGCATAACAATGCTGACGCCCTGTCGCGACGTCCAGGTAATGAGGACTGCAGACACTGCCAGCAGAATGAAGCCCGAGAACACGTTAATTTAATTAGGGCTGAAGGCAACTTCAAGAAGTCTCAGGAAGAAGATGACGATATTCGACCTATACTGGACTGGAAGCGTAGCGGAACTAGGCCCCAGTGGAGTGAAGTATCGTCACACAGTCCCATAACTAAGAGCTACTGGGCACAGTGGGACAGTTTAGTCCTAGAAAATGATGTGCTTTGTAGGAAATGGGAATCGAACGATGGCAAAGAGGTGACCACACAAGTAATAGTACCACGATGTGAAGTAGTCCCCCTGCTACAGGAAATACACGATGGTGCTTCTGGAGGACACCTGGGCATCAAGAAAACTCTACTGAAAGTGAGGCAGCGGTATTACTGGCTCAATTGTAGAGATGACATAGAGCAATGGTGTCGGAAATGTACAGCGTGCGTATCTGTGAAAGGACCACAGACTAGGAGCAGGGGCAGGCTTCAGCTGTACAATGTGGGAGCCCCATGGGAACGCATCGCTATCGACGTCGCTGGACCTTTTCCAGTTACAAATGACGGAAACAAGTACATAGTGGTGATCCAGGACTATTTCACAAAGTGGCCCGAAGTCTTCGCCATACCCAATCAGGAAGCGACGACAGTGGCGAAGAAGGTGGTCGAAGAAGTAGTATGTCGGTATGGCGCACCTTTGGAAATCCATTCCGATCAAGGCCGTAACTTCGAATCTGCGCTGTTCCAGGAAATGTGTACACTTCTGGGAATTTATAAGACACGCACAACACCTGCGCACCCTCAGTCGGACGGAATGGTGGAAAGGTTTAACCAAACCCTGGAGAATCACCTGGCTAAGGTGGTCGATGACCATCAGAAGGACTGGGACCGGTATATTCCACTATTTCTGATGTCTTACCGATCGGCAGTGCATGATAGCACGGGACATACCCCAGCAAGAGTGAATTTCGGCAGGGAGATGAGACTTCCAGTCGATGCCATAACTGGCGTGCCACCTGACAAGACTAAGCCAGTTACGGACTACGTAAGTGACCTTCAAGATCAATTGGACGAAGTGCATAAACGAGTTCGTGAGAATAGCATGAACACCAGCGTAAAAATGAAAACTAGATACGACCGTAATGCCAATGCCAAGGGATTTGAGGAAGGTACACTGGTCTGGCTCCACAACCCGCTTCGACGGAAAGGGAAGTCGCCGAAACTCCAAGCTCGATGGGAGGGACCTTACACCGTGTTAAAAAGGATTAATGACGTGACCTACCGCATCAAGAAAGGGCTAAGAGGGAAACCCAAGGTTGTCCATGTGGATAGATTGGCGCCGTATCACGGATCTAATAATGCTCGGGACGAGCATGACTAAGAGGGGGGCACTGTTACGCCATTAAACGTGAACCCGCCATATCTCCGAGAAAATAAAGAGTAGCACGTAATAATTAAAACGCATTGCTGTTCGAAAGGTCTAGAATGGTTGTACGTAGCCAGCGTTAGAAAAATCTCGAAACATCCACAAAGTACTTACAAGTAGTAGTTAGGTATTTATGGGAAATGGTACTCTCCGACGTTAACAATAGAGTCGAAATTCGCATGAAAGTGACTGTTATTACCACGAGTAATAAAAATGATTTATGACTTCGAGAAGCGATTCAATTGTTCTGGAATTCTGGATAGATCCGGGGACGTCGGTATCTAGAATTTTCTTGGCTCCGCATATAAATACGTGCCCCCGGCCGGAAGCGCGAACTACCCTAGTACTTGAAGTGATTTTATCTAACGACCTAAGCGATAGTGTAACGGTACTCTAGTGTTAATTGCGATTCGGATTATTGTTGACTGGACTATTTTGTTATTGTTAGTGGTGAATAAAGTTGTCTCTTAGTAAATCGGCATTTGATTACCCACGTACGTAACAGTACATTATGTTCTGGTAAACCTAGTATATAGAAATCTGTTTTGCCGGGAGCATGTTCTCTTGGAAGCAGCTAATTTAGTGTAGATTGAAATAGTATGTCCTGACTTTGACTTCAACTGAAAACAATCCTAGGAACCAGAGAGATGTTATGGAAGTGGGTATATAGAAACCGAATTCTGAACTGGACTTTATAAATTTGGTTTAACACTACTAAAACTAATCAAAAACTTGGATAAGTAATCAATGAAGCACGATTTTATAACATGGCAAATACGAAACATAACAACAAGTGAAAAAAAGGTAATCGAGAGACAGCACGAGTGAGATCCCCCGCCGATAAGTATAAACTTGTTTGTACCGCATCAAACTCTGATATAACTTCCGGATAAACCAAATCGGAACCAAAAGTACAAATTGAAGGTACAAAATCAATCAAAAGTTCCAAAATTCGCAATCGGAATCGGGCCTCCGTAACTTCTCTTCCAGAAACTTGTACCCCAAGGCCATCCAGCCCCCTAGCCAAGTTACAACCGCTTCGTTTCCGATTCTCTTGTGTCGAACATCTCGAGTTGACCACCCCTGTGATTCCTTTGTTCTGGCGTCATCTCAACGCCAGTACTTGGTCAGAACAAAGGAATCGGAGGCGTGGCCAACTCAAGGGAGACAGGTCGTCACAGTATCTATCTGCATATACAAACAACGTAGCTAGTTGCTATCTGTAGTCCTTGTTTATCCCCAGAGGACAAAGGCGTAAGTTCTTTATGTATCCACATTGTCCACATGTACAATAATTAATCTTTGTCTTTCAAACCGTCCTTTCTCTGTATTGAATGATTCACTTAGAAACTGTCTCTTTATAACTCTTTGTTGAGTGAGGCAGTTAAGTATTGTTAAGATAATTTTAATACTGTTCTCTTAATATTTAGGTCTCCATATCTTATTTACGCGATAGTGCTTCTCATTATTTCGCATGAACTCATATTTTATTACTCACAATATCAAGAGACTGTCCTACATTGAAACAATTGAAAACGGTATTCATTTTTTGTTTTAACATTTACTCACTGTTCTTTGCACAAATATGAAACACTTACTTACTAGCTTTTCCTTCGGCTTCATCTCTGTGATCTTTTCCATAGTAAGCGTGCCTTTTTCCGGCTTAGGACATATAAATGCCTAGCTTTCTATCATCATGAGAGAATTCAAGATCGGATCAGCCTCCCTAGCCAATTTACAACCGTTTCTATTCTATTCTTTTGTGTCGAACGCCTCTGACTGAGCGTTGAGATGACGTCAAAACAAAGAATCGGAGGCGTGGCCAGCTCGAGGCGTTCGACACAAGAGAATAGAATAGAAACGGTTATAACTTGGCCAAGAGGCTGTACTTTCATAAATGACCTTCTTCGTACAAAATGAATAAGTTTGCATCTTGACAATACCACGGTAGGCGCCTGATAAAACAGTAAAATTCATTGAACTTTTCTTAATGTAGGTACCCGAAAACAAACAATGAACTGTTTCTGATTACTATAAAACGATAGATGTCGATTCAAGACTGCTTTATGTCTTTATTTCCGTTTTTTAAAATAAGAGTAGATATTAATAAATAGTCAATGTACTTTATGGCAAAATCTGGTGCCTACCTTACTTTCGATTAAAAACACACGGTGAATACAAAATATTTGTTTTTCAGTGTGTGCCTAACGTACAGAAACATAAAAATAAAAGACTCGAACAATAGACTGAATAGCCGTGTAATCTTGTTAAATATTTAAATGAACGTCGCGTTTACCTTTTTTCTTTGTTTTCTTTAATATCGTGAAAAATTACTGCCAATTATAATGTTGTGTACGTAATACCTATTTTGTTAAGTTGTGGGAGTTCAAGTATTTATTGTGAAATATTTTCTAAACTCTTAAATCTGAAGTGTTTACTATATTATTATCTCTGATTGCTTACATTACGTTCGTTACATACATAATGTTTTTAAATTTAAATATATTTACTTGATTCCTAAATAAGACATCTCATTCTTAAATTGCTTGTAAACTTATTCCTTTAAATCTGGAGACATGTATAAATCGAACGTCTCTAAACCGAATTGCTCTTTATTTTTTTAATATACTTTACCCTACACTTGGAATTACTCCTGGATAGGGGATGTGGGTGCGTTCACATACACAGGACACCCAGACCCAGAACAAGTATCTGTAGGTCATACAAATATTTGTTCCGTGCGGGAATTTAACCCGCAATACGCAGCGAGCAGCCAATCGATCAACTGTCACCACCAACTGTCAAAATTATAATTATAAGTTCTCTAGCTTTTGCCCGCAGCTTCGCCCGCGTAAAATATAACCTATGTCACTCAGGATTAAACCAGCTTTCTGTCGGTTAAAAAAATTTGCAATAGAACCAGTCCTTTCAGAGATTACCCCCTTAAAAAAAAAAAACCTTTACCTCTTTATAATATTAGTGTAGGTAAAGACAGTGTGTACTCTTTCCTTCCTCTTATTCAATATTATAATTATCTAAACCCTCATAATTTTCCTTACAGATTAGGCCAAGGGCTTAACGAGACAGACTGGCAGTCATACGCCATATCAAAATTCCACGCATGGTTCTTCGGCGGCGTGGCCCAGTGGCTGGACATCGCCGCATACAAAGCACTCACGCGCATCGAGAAGGCCGTAGACCTCGATAACTTGGTCCCGGTGGATACCAACGTCAAGTATAGCAGTTCCGGAGTTGATACTCTGGCGATATTCTACCAGATCAAGATCTTTTGGCAGCAGTTGGCGTGGCCTGACGTTGAGGGCTGTTATACGTTTGTGGCCAAGATTATAGATGTGAGTATACTTTTATAATAATATTTATACGGTTTTGTGATAAAGAATTAGTAAGGAGGTAACACAATGCATTGTATCGCCGTCCTCAAGCTATAATGCCGTTGAGTTACGTACAAAAAACACCGCAGAATTACGTAAAAATTAAAGGACCTTAACGGTTTATTTGATTTATTTATCTCGGAAACTATTGATAGTAGTAAGTATAGCTTAGACAGATTGTTAGGGTCTATACTTGGACTTGAATAAAAAAGCAGTGAACTGTAAAACTGATATAGTATATCTAAATAATTAGTCCAGTAATTGAAATATAAGGCGCGCGAGTGTCGTCGTCCGAGATCGGTAGCGAAGTGAAGTCAAGTCTCTCTTGAACAACCGCGTAGCCGCCCGCGCCGTCGCCCGCTCAGCAGCCCGATGCTTTACGAAGGTAGCCGACGGCGCCCGAACACAGATCCTTATAGAATTTTTGGTTGATCACCGTAGCATTAAAAATAAACAAAAGCCTACTAAATAATGCCAAATAACAGCATTTTAGTTTAAGGACGACTCGTAGTTTAAATTACACCCAAAGACAGAACAAATGATCATACTCATCACACAAACATTTGTATTGTATAGTGCAGGGGTTGCCAACAGGTCGATCGCGACTGTTAGTCCAGTAGATCGTGGCAAGGCAAAAAATATAAATACGTAGACCATACTGCGCAACGTAATCACCAACATCAATTTCTGGGCATTGGTTTCCAACGAAAAATTTGAAGAAATGTGTTGAACAACTTCATTCGTGTTCTGGTTCAACATATTTATGTGAGCCAGCATTTTTCGACTTAAAACAAACAAAAAATAAACACCGTTCTTATTTGACAGACGCTCATACATTGGATTCTTTAATGTTGACGATTTACAACTACAAACTTGATTATACTAAACTAGTGGAAGATACTCAGACGCAATACTCACACTAATATAAAGGTAAATAAGTACCTAGTTACTAAGAATAATTTTCACATTTATGTTTTCTCTCTTAGTAAAATAAAAAATACTACATGATTTTGTACTGAACTAAGTTGTTTGATTTAAGATTTAATTATGTATGTAATTGGTAGCTCGTACAGGGTTTCAATAGTAAACAGGAGATTTTGGGTCTAATCAAGTTGGCCACCCCTGATATAGTGCATAACAGTCAGGGCCACTAACTACTTGCAGTTAAACAATAACATTAAAAAAATGACTTAAAATTTAGTTCATCGCCATCTAGTAAGATCATGACCACACTTGAGCCACACTTGCTTTTACTTTTAGGTGTTCTTCATAAACCAAGTTCGTTTACAGTAAAATTTTATCAAATTCTCCAATTTCCAGGACATTTGCCGCTGTTGCGTGTTCTACTCGGACAAGATGGCCAGTCGCGTGGATAACGTGGGCCACGTGTCCAACGTGTTCGAGGAGCGCTTCGAGGTGACGACGGAGTGGTGCGTGGCCATCAACAACATCGACTACGTGCGGCAGAGCCTCCCGCCCTTCGTGGCCGAGCTCGGCATGGACGACATCATACACAACATGTGCGAGGCGCGCTCGCCCATGGAGGCGCAGAGGTCAGGATTTATTCATTTAATAACTTAGCATATAATTATCGGGCATGTTCTTCTTCATAGAGATCAACGCTTTGGAACGTATAATTTAATTTCATTTTTTGACTGGCCAACATTTGAATACATCGCTGCTAACTCAAATCTCAACTTTAGCTGTCTGTATTTTAAGTTGATTTTCAAATGATTTATATAGAAATGAGCCCGGGTTTAAATTTGAACTTTGTCACGTATGATTTAGAATTGTTGCTCCAAAATATACCAATTATCTTAAATTCACTCTAGTACAATGGACAATACGATGCGATGGATATGACTACCATTATAATGCCATATCTCCCCGTTGTACAACCACTAAATTGCCGTTATTTACCTACACCAAGATTTGTTTTCAATTTTCAGATGTAAGGAAACGCTGCAAAACGTCATCGCCAATGCAATAGATACCGTAAGAAATAAAATTGTGGATCTCCTAGAAGTTATGGTTAAAAAGGTGAGTTTAAATTCTCTTTATAAAGCTTGTACAAAAACTTAGTAACCTATATATAGAGCTGCGGGAATGTTCCAATTTGAAAGAGCGGAACGAGATAATCGGCGATTTCCTACCTGAAAAAAAAAACCTTCACATACAACAATTTTATTTAACTTTATTGTGGAAACGGAAACCTATGAACGACTGTCTCCATTTCAGATGATGCCATCCATCACTCGTTTCCTAATCGAAGGCGCGGAACTCCTCCACCAAGACTGTTCAAGCATGGACCGCGTCATGCGCTACTTAGAAGCCAACTTAGACACACTGTACCAACACTTGAACAACGAAAATTTCTCAAGAACACTCGAGATTGTATGGGAACAACTTGGCGAAGTGTTATATGAACTTATACAGGCGAATTTAGAGGTCAGTACATGATCTAGTATTAGTTGTTATATTTTATTGTATCTTAGCTGCTAACAGCTGTACAATAGCATTGTTTTAATACTCTTAACTTTTTAATTCATTGTAGTTTTGTACAGTCTTTGAAACTAGACATGAGTTGTGTGTTCACAATTGCCATTCAAAACCAGTTTGGCACGATTTCAATAATATGTATCGATTTACGGTTGTAATACTTTCAATTCAGCGTTTTTGTTCAGGCGATGTACAATCAACAAAGGAAATAAGTAACCAGGGTCGTCTGATATTAGTTGAAGTTTTCATGGAAACTGTTGGATATGAATGAAATGAATAAGTAATCAATAATATTTATGGTAGACTAGCTGACCCGGCAAACGTAATTGTTCTGCCATATAAATTATTATCAAAGAAACCGCAGGAGAGTAAAAAATGGCCTACAGCATTTTCTTAGACCTACCAAATAACACAAAAAAACACAACAATCGGTCAAGCTGTTTTGGACGAGTTCGTTAACAAACACCTTGGCACGAGATTTTTGTATTTTAGATAAACAACTCAATAGTAAATTAAAATTCCCTCAAATCCATCCATCGGTTTCCTTGAAAACTTTAACTATATCTGACGACCCTGGTTACTTATCTCCTTTGTTGACTGTACAAAGACGTTATACTGATGATGAATTTCCATCCACCTAACCATTTAAATTGCTAGGTATGGTGGATGCTTTTCTATGTTAACCGACACATATCCATGTAGTTCCAAAGACTGAAAACCATATCTATTTATTTAATGTACTTACTATTTTACTTCCCACTAATTTCAATTAACAGTTTAAACTTATCCCCGACATTTTGTAATAACTTACTTACATACACAGAAACACGTTAATATTCATACATAAGGTTTATTTTCACAGGATTTACATAAATCAAAATAACTCTCTCACAATACTAATACTAACTCATTATTAATTTTCGTTTGTAGAAAGAGAAAATCTCCACCCGTATTCGCTTGTTTAGGCGTAGATATTTTGGAAAAAACAAAGTGTCCCCCAACTATATTATGTTCAGGGTAAATAATATTGCATTTGTAACGCACGCTATTGCAATTTTTATTTAGAAGTGTGCACACAACACACAATAATTTTGTTTGATCTAGTAAACTTTAGAATTCACTGAAATACCTATTTAGCAAGAAATAAAATCTTTTTAATGTAGTAAAATGTGGTACTCAAGAACCTAACTTATGCTTGATTTTATTTAATTTTTAAACTGGTAGTTAATTTAGAGTTTTAGACTTTAATCAGTAACGAATGTCGGTGACAAAATAAGAATTAATCGTCATTGTTTCTGGTTAATTAATTTTACTTGCGCTGACGCCGACGACGTTTCAATGTCAAACGTCTTAATAAATTACTAGTAGCCAATATAGAGTAGTATAGCACTAATTCTAAGTAAATAAAACCTTTTTAGTTCAAAAGTTTTTTTTTTTAATATAGTTGTTGACATTTTACTCAGGTGGTTGTTTCTTTAAGACCAGGGGCCTTACCATGACGTGTGTGTCAGGCGTGCCAGCGATAAAGAGGGAAAAAGCTATACACCTTATACATCTTTATCTCTTTAACAGTTCAGTTTAAGTCGTCAAATGGATCGTTTTAAGAACTCTTGGTAGGGCCTCATATATTTTTCCGACTCGAACGGCATACGGTCCGTTTTCGTCTCGCCTACGTTCGGGTCCGAATCTAATCGGAAATCACCGAAACAAACACCTGATAATGATCGCCAACAATTATTTACATGATTATGTCAAAAGTTAAAAAGAGTTTTGTTGTTTTCAATAGCACCGAAGGGCAAAGATAACTCGCTATATCGACCCGCGCCGCTTGAGCAAATCGGCCGTCGCCAGCCTCGACGCGGTAAACCTTACTCCTAGCTACCACCTTGTATATGTTCCTGTCTTATGTTATTATGTTGCTCTTATCCCGCCGAGTTTACACATTGTTTTATATACATACATTACGGACCGGTAATTATAAACAAGTATATTATGGCACTTGCATAATTATAGAGTACCGAGACGCCTCAGCGGCCAATGAGAGACGGTATTGTCAAAACTTTCAACAAAAACTAAGTGTTTCAGAAAGCTTGGCCTATAAAAATTGGCGACCCATGACAATAGGTTTTGACCATAGATATCAGTCAGCGTAAACTTAGAAAATCACATCCATTTAAAGAGGGGAAGACCTGAAATTCAGGCAAAAACCTAGCTTAGGCAACAAGCTCCCACAATATGAATACCAATTATTGTAATTGTCATAGTTTATGTAATTGCTGTGATATTATGGCGAGAAATAAAAAACAAATAAATATTATTATTATATACTCGGCGTCCATTGCGTGGGCGCAGACCTTATAACGTCTCTCGTTGTTGCCGGGTCTTGGGGAATCCGAGCTGTATAAACCGTAATGTATGTTAAATGTGAAACGACTTCCTGGACTTGGCTTCAATGTTACGTGTATGGTGACTAGAATGTTACACTAGTATGTATATGAATAAGTCATCGACGATGTATGTTAAAAGTTCTAAGTTTTGTACTCGTGTATAAACTTGTTTGTTCGCTTCAAATAGCTTTTATTCCGAAAAATGTGAAAATGTTATCCGTCAGTATTATGTTATCCGTCGTCTTGCGTCTTTCTAAATTGTAGCATGTGCGATATTGTCCTATTATGTAGTTATATTCGTGAACTGTTGAATAAGGCTATTGAAAATGCAATCAAATTTTCCAGCTTTAAAATACAGCCAACATATCTTTGATAAAATGAGGTTGTGTTCATAGGTTTTATTATTGCATGATCAGCATGTTTACCTTTCATGCGTACATTTCTAAAGCCCTATCCTAAACATATGCATGAATGGTGATGGTTTGAACACGACTGCTTCGAATCGTTTAACAACTACCTACTAAGCATCTTGGTGATGGAATATGTCTTTAATTTAAAGTGTACTATACTTGTTCGATTTGGTAAACATATATGAGTTTTTTATATTGAGAATAATGTTAATTCAAATAACATTTAACTGTGTATCTAACCTACGTATATTGCATAAAGTAATCTTACAAAATTTACTAAATGTACATTGCTAATTCAAACTGAAAAATCGATGCGAATATTCAGTAATTTCCGCTTTACCGTTTGTTTACCAAATAAAACAGTAAATGTACTAAACACTGTACAGTAATTAGTGGACAATTAAGTTAATATTTATACCAAAACATTGCAGAAACGCCGACCGCCATCATTCTTCTCGAATCTCCACGAATGTGTCAAAATTATGATACGGTCGTTCAGACAAGACAATAAGGACACATACTCATCAGATACTTTAAAACGCGTAGAGTATTTACTGAAGCTCCATGGTATGGAGACCAGGGAACTCATCCACCAGTTCCATTTAGAAAGATGGCAGGAACAACAGACGATACAGGAACCTAAGATGGGGATGTTGACTGTGAGGGCGCAGTTTATAGAGGATAACCTGAAGATTGAGATTATGAATGCTAGGAATTTGACGCCTGCGGATTCGAATGGTAAGCACAAGTATTTATTATCGATAAATGGGCTATCGAACACTGAAATATTTTTTTTAAATTCATATTACTAGTAGTTCCAAGATTAACCATACAAACAAACTGATCAGCTTTATAATCTGTTTAATTTATTCATCAACGCTTAGTCCAAATTTTGCACAGGTTCCTTTTATGATGTATACAAAGATTTTCTAAAATTCATCCCTAAAGGGTTACTGGGTCCGAAGTTTGTATGGAGAACCTATTTTCACGTGGGCGAAGCCGCCGGTAGAAGTTAGTATATTAGTATAGAATTAAATAAATTTTAAAAATTAACGCATTTATAATCATTCCAGGTCTATGTGATTCCTACGTTCGAGTGGCCTTACTACCGGAAGATTCGTTCGTCAACGTGCAGAAGCCTAAAACACAGACACATAATAAAAATCTGTTCCCGCTATATGATGAAATGTTCCTAATGTAAGTGCTTTGTTAATTCATATCTTTTTCATCTTCAGCTTCGAACGAAATAAATATTTGTCATAACTATTAGTATTTGTATTGTGGGCTGGTATCTGCAACTCCACGTCATAAGCGCGTCTTCTGTGTAGGTACGGGTGGGGCAAATGTGTTATTCGATCCACACCAGCTCCTCAAGGAAAGTCAGCAGCGCCTTGGTGTTACTGACCATTTCGCAGAGGATACCTGGGTTAAAGAAGTACTTTGACCTGTATCCAGAGATCATCGGGCAGCTTAGAAGCAAATGAGCTGCTGTCTCGTCCTCCTACATGCAGGCTCTGCAGAGTGGGCTGTCTGTAACTCCTATGTCAGAGTCTTGTCTTAACTATACCCCAGCTTTGTTCTCGCCTTCGTTCTTTGTTAAGGAGTTCTGCAGTACAAATATCAACAGTTCGGTTTGTGTCGTCATAACTGAACTAGTGAGACAAAAGCCTCGGTAGTCTGGTCCCGAACAAAACAACCGAACTACTGAGAGTAGAGGCAAACATGAGAAAATTTAAAAAAAATCATTATGAAAATACTACATTACAAAAATCGTCAAAAATCTTTTCCTATACATTTCGGTAAGAGAGGCAAACTTTTAGATTGGTCAAACTATTTGTTTTTGGTAGTGCTAAAAATAAGAAAAAAAAAAGTTTTTACTTTTCGATATCTTCACGTTATTCTTATATTTACTTTGTGTTGCATGAAGATTAAATAAATAAATAAATAAATAGTCTTCGAAAGCTGACCGCAATAAGTAGCAGTGACATTGACTTAAAAAATACCGATACAGCTAACATTGGATTAAGTTCACGGATCGAAATAGAGTATAGATGCTGTAGGCCAAATAATGCACATTATTTGGCAGCGTGCCGTGGTGTTTATTTTCACAGAACTGTATCTTTTAATATTTCTTTAAATACATTTTTAAATATGTTGTTATTTCAGTCTATCCTATTTTTTGCAGTGTCAGGGCAATGTCCTCTAAATTAAAATTAGGTATGAGTTACTTAACTGTGCTAATTTTAAAAATGAATGAAGGTTAATGACGTCAACTTAAAACCATTACGTTAATAGACCTAAAATCATACATTATCACACTCTTAGGCCCGGAAATACTATCTTTAAGCTACGCAAATAAATATTACGTGCGAGAATCGTAACCACCGCGCGTCAAGGTGTCGCTCAAACACATCGATCGAGTCATCAAGAAAACTTCGACTCCACTACAATCGACTTTATTGCCATGACAACGGAAAAATATCCATAATAAGTGTACTATTTCAAACAATAAAAAAATACGGCCAAGTGCGAAGCGGATTCGCGCACGAAGTGTTCCGCACCGTCCGTAGCAAAAAACGGCAAAAAATTACGATTGCTGTATAGGAGAGCCCAAATTAAATATTTATTTTATTCTGTTTTTAATATTTGTTGTTACAGCGGCAACAGAAATACATCTTTTGTAAAAAAACTCAATTAGCACGGTTCATAAGATACAGCCTGGTGACAGACAGACGGACAGCGGAGTCTTAGTAATATGGTACCGTTTTATCCTTTGGGTATGGAACCCTAAAAAACGTTGCAGAGTAGTATATTAGACCGGCCATGCTTATTTAATTCAGTTTAATGAAATAAAAATGTCTGTTTTGTTTTCCAGTCCTCTAACACCTGAACAGCGCGGCCTCACGGACGGGTTGATCCACCTCGTGATCAAGGACAAGGACATGTTCAGCGTCAGCAACACGTTCGTGGGCGAGGCCTACCTGCACTTCAGCGAGGTGCCCGACACGCCCGCGCCCATCTCCAGCCTGCCGCAGCAGCTGTTGCCGCTCTCCAGGCCCACGAGTATAGGTCAGTAGTTGCATTCATCATCATTATTTCAGCCGAATGATGTCTACTATTAGGCATATTTTTCAAGCGTTGTCACATAGCGAACGGTTTTGCGGCAACTACAATCTAACTTACTATTAAATACCGACCAATAATTATTGGCCTAGGGCCTAGCCTTTGTCAGTTATGAGTTAGTATGGTTTACAGAAAAACTGCCAAGTACAGGTCGCGCGATGAATCAAGATCGCTCGGCAAAAGTGGAAGGGGCATGCGCAGTATTCAATTCTACGGTCTATTTGGCGACGTACGGGCGGGTGTGCGCCGTCGGCGACACGTCATTGGTAGATAGAGTCGCTCTTCAATTCCCGCGTTGCGTTCTCGCCTCTCATTGGATACGGTTGTACTTGGGTACTGTTGCGTACAGCTTGTGTTAACGTAATAGTAATACGTAATCTTAAAAAAAAATGGTTAAAAATAAAGTTTTAAAACGGCTAGCCAGAAGAATGGTTTACGACGTGAATTATTACGTTAAAGAAAGAAACTAACGAAATTATTTTTTTTAATTTTATGTTTTATTTTGAAAATTTTTAATTTTTTGAATTTACCTACTTACAAGATAAATTACAATCAAAAACTAGTGTTATTATAAGTTATGTTACTAAGGTTCAAACATACGAAGTTAAAAATAAAATCCTAACATATTAAGAATTTCTGTGCGCAATTGTACACATGCGCCGATTGCCCCCACTACTTTCACCGAGCGATCTTGATTCACCGCGCGACCTGTAATACTGTCGAAACCTGGCAAAGAGACGTAGGCACTAGGGACAGTTTTCGGTGATGTGTTCTTTAAGAAGATAAACTAAGCTAAATAAACGCAAGCTATTTTAATTCTTTACCTATACACTAAATTTTGATCGTTTTAATCCCGTGGATGGTTGATCCGGTACATAAAATACTATCGGTTTGTTAAGATAAAATTAAAAAATAAAGTACCTTTTTTTAAAATTCATATTATTTTACGCATGTACGAAATTAATTTCTTTAAGAAAACGTCAGCTGATCGAGTTCAAAGACCTGTAGGTAGTAGTCGGCGTTGCGTACTAATTACCCATAGGTCATTGAACTCGCTCAGAGACCCTCCCTTATTTGACCTGGTTAGAATTGGTCCGAAATCACCAGGTCAAATTTTTTGGTGTTTACACATCCTTGCCAATTCAGTCTGCATGTGCAATCATTCAATCAAATATCGTTAATCATTGTTCAATTCATCACATTAAATTCGTTAAAAAATAAAAGGCCAGTTTTGACATTTGATAAAGACGCTAGAATGTAACTTGGAACGAAACTAAAATAAACAATAAAATAATATTAACTAAAACGAGTAATATGTGGAAAGCATTTTATTTTTTGTCAACTTTAGTCGAATAGTGGCGACATCTATGATTGTTCATTCGCAGTTAACTACTTAGTATTTATGAATCTGTATAGGTGTCGCTTCATAAATACAGATGGGTGATGCAGAGGGCTAAGTCTGCTGACTGGCACGACTGACCAAGACCTCCCATTTTTTGAGGTGGAAACTCGTTAAATAACTTTTCCTGCTCTAGGCGCATGCACGAGGCCATGTCGGATTTTTACTGACTAAAATCCACCTGTGTTCCTTCAGTTGCTCTTTACGTTCCGGGATCACGGTAACTTTTACCAACATTCCCGCAAGCCGATTAAGACAACCCATATGCCAGTCACACACGATACAGTTTACTTCCAAGTTTGCAGAGTTCTTGAAGCAGCGTTTGGTAAACTTGACTGTGTGTAGCTATCAGAAACCATGACAAGTCTACTTTGTGTATCAGTGGTCAACTGCACACTTGACGGTAAACTGGATCGTGTGTGGCTGGTTAAAAAATACTTTCCAACGATCACGGTTCCTCGCTTTCTCATTCCAATTCTTACGGAAGACATCCAGAACGTCCTGCCATCTCTTTCGTGGACTGCCGTGGCCCCGCGTTGTTGTGTCCTGGCTGACCAGTTGTGATTTAGGCCTCGTTAGACATGCGACACACTTATCCTGCCCCTTGGGCAGCCTTTTGAGTGGTATCAACGATTTACGTTTTGCAGCGCAGTGTAGTGTTTCGAACGTGGTCTGATAATTTAACAATATAGTATGCTGCGCTTCATAAGGCTGGCAAACTTTGAGTTTGGATCTTTGGATGTTAGTCAAAGACCAAGACCTAGACCATGAACTAAGTAAGATTGTTTTAATCTTGTTTCAGTGTGGGTAAGAGATAGAGCTATACAGGTTGTCTAGCGCCATCTCTTACCCACGCCGAAACAAGATTAAAACAATCTTACTTTGAGCGTCATGGTAACCCCGCTGGTCTGTGCACCATAGATCAGAACTAGGAAGAATAAAATTGTCCATCAGCTGACGCAAATGCAAAAAACCTTTAATTAAAAACTATTATCGTTTGTTACAGACGGCGACGCTATCAAAGCGCTAGAAACCCGGCAAGGCGACAGACAAGCTAGAGACTTCATCAAGAAACAGAGAGCCAAGTTCCCTAGCACCAAGCAGTTCTTCTCACTAGGTTGAGAATAGTTCTTCCTAATACTTAGAAATAAATAAAGGATACAAATAACTGAGTTGTATTTATCACGGATCTTCGGATGATTTGTAATGTAATGTTGTAGTTAGAATATGCATTAAATCTATGCTAATATTATAAATGCAAAAACTACTCTGTCTATCTGTCCGTATGTTATATCTTCATGTTTTAACGACTGAACGGCTTAGGATAGAACTGGTCACTTAAGCAAATCTTGTCCCGGAACAGGACAGAGGATATTTTATTTTCGCTTGAGATAGTTTTTGACTATCACACGTGCGATGCAACTGGCAAAAACTAGTAATGAATAAAAACATTACATTACTTACGAAGTTTATTGAGATCGTGATTCAACTAATGGATATTAGCATCATTATGCATATTGTATGCACATTGCAAAACGTATGTAATCATCGATATTTATGCATAACCTAGTCTTGGTATGTCAGTAGTTGAGACACCAACAGTAAAGTACATGAATTATTCTTGTTATGTACAACTCAGGTATATTCCGAGACTGTATATAAATTGCTTGCTTTTATAACGCACAATAGAAGTTCTAGGCTGTGGTATGAAGCTCTTATACTAGGATCCGAGTTCTGAAAGACCACTGCAAATATGAAAAATAATCAATCTAACGTTAACTGTGATTGGCTAACCGATGTAGCGAGAGCCAATCAAATTACTGGACGAAATTGAGATTTGATTACAAATTCACCCGGCTTTCAGAAAGAGGGATAAGAGCAATTTAAGTAATATGTTTAAAATCTAAATTAATCTGAAAATATTTCTGGTTTTATTCCTAAAACTATGGAAAGAATTGTACTGTGTGTTTCCACAGATGTGTATTTCGAATGTTAGTAAAATATATATTTTATTAATATTTATATATTTTGCGGTAAATCTGTAACAATCGTATAAGTGTGTATAGTTAAAACCTGCCATTATTTTATTTTAGTACGTACTTGTATATCAATTTATGTACGGTAAATGTTGTATTATACACTTTATATACATTGATTAATATTTTTTTTCATAAGAGAGATTAAAACGTTGGTTACTCCATTTATTAGTGGTAGAAATATGATTTCGTGTATGGGAGCTATTAAAGATTGTCCAATATAAGTTGAACTCCTTAATTATATTTTTTTTTGTTTCCACTGATGACTAGTGGACTTAAACTTATACGTCCATGTATAGTGGACCATTTAAAGTACGTACACCATGTATATAGAAATTATTTTAATAACACATACATTGTATTTACAGTATGTTGCAAAAACGAAGTGTTGTTATTCAAAGCAATAAAAATGCATTGTAGTTTAAACCACGTTTGGATTTTGAAGTCACGTGAGTTGTCTGCTTTGAAATGTATGTGAAAGCAATAAATTATAATTATAATGGAGTTTATATGGGGTGCTACGTATTAAATTAGCGTAAACAAAAATTGTGAGCCTAGTCTACAAACAAAAAAATGTTAACATCAAAATTAAATATTATCTAGCTATGAAATTGTGCGGTACACAGAATCGTGACACTTTAATAGCGTGTGTGTCAGTGTGTGTAGCCCTTAATGTTCGTGAGTCACGGAATTAGAATCTCGAGGGTCTGCGGCACCACGTAGGGACAATAAATTATCATTATCATACATTTTACTAGTGGTAGGCATTCTTCTACCATTACTTAGATCTCATCTCATCAACATCATAAAGGTATCTTAGTTTGTATACGTCAAAAAGTAATTTATTGTTTCTACAGATCGTATATAATTATTTCGAATGCATAATTTAATTATAACTTAGGCCATGTGTAAGAATAATGATAAAGTTTGGCAATTAATTATTTAAGATTCTAATTAGTTGTCCATTTAACTAAACAGAATATCTTAATTAACTCGTTCTACTTTGTGCACAATGACCGAAGTTTACATACATTTGAAAACTAATAATTATTATTTTATACATAGACAAATAATGAAATAAATAAATCTCTAGGGATACGAATACAATATTGGTTATTGTGCACTAAGTAAATAAGAGTGATTTTCCTTTGTTTTTAAAGTAGTGAAACAAGTACATCTGAAGTATGTATAGGTACTTTTTATACTGTTGAATAATATTGTATACAAGTAAATAGGTGTGTAGAAATTTTGTAGATGTTGTACTGTGATAATGAGAAGTGCCTTATTTTTAAAATGAGTATGTATTCATCATAAATCGTACCTATATTTTATCAGGGCATGTAATGCTGCAACCCATTTCGTTTAACTGAATGTTTTGAGATGTTTGTTTATTTTTATTATTGCTGTGGTTTAGTAGAGGCATAAGATAAAAAATAAAAGATTCCTGTATGTCTGTTTATATTTATTTGCAAATAAAATTATTGTTTAAAAATTACTTGACTATAACTTTTTATTTTAACCCATTCAACGCTGGTCATATAAAATTAATTTAGTAGGTAGTCTTAAAGATGTTCAAATTTGATTTCATAAACGGTTTTTTACGTTCTTATTATGGAGCGGCGAAGGTTTGTAACTGTCTTAAAATATCAACTAAAAAGTGTTGTGTAAACGTGAACGAGGCACTAAACTCATAAGTATGATAAAGCAAAGCAGGAATGTATGGCTAATGCGAGTTGTTTATGGCAAATTAATTACACAAGACGCCAGTACACGCTGCTCTCAAAGGTACGGAGTTATTGCTTCATGCATATAAAGTAATAACTGCTACAATCTCTGTGTACTATTTCACTGGAGTCCATCGGAACGTGCGGTACGGGAATTTAAAATTAAGTATATACTTAAAACATGTTATAGGGGTATCTAGAGAAAGAACTTCTGAGATGATGAATGGATTGTGCGATCTTTACATCGTCACCTGTATGGTAAAGTTGCGAATTCGCGTAATTACAAATTTTACAGAAGAGGAAAAAAACTCCTTTCTTAGTTAACACATTTATGTTCCACTGCTGGGCGAAGGCCTCCCTCTCCCTATTCCAATTGGGAAGGGAGTCAAGCAAGGAGACCTATTATCCCCAAAGGTATTTACTGCCATCTTGGAAGAAGTATTTAGATCCTTTTCTTATTTTTTTAAAAAAGAAGACGGGTAAAGCAGCCTAGTTAAAAAATAAGAAAAAGGAATACCGCTCCACTGCACAAAGCCCCTGCACCGCGTCTGTCTGTCTGTTCGTGAGAAACTCTAAAACTACTGAACGGATTTTGTGACGAATTACTAAAGTGATTTATGAGGAAGGTGTGGGTGTATAATTAACGCATATCATACTCGTAGTAGAGAAAATTGAATTTCAGACTTGTAACACCCGTGCGAAGATGGGTCGAGTCGCTAGTAGTTATCTACTAGCGAGCGACTTATGATATAAACAGAAACGATGTGGCTATTGAGATTTACGTAAAAATTAGACTGGGATTATCTATATACGGTAGTTGACATTGATTAATCGTTTAGCAGTAGGGTTTATCCATGAATGGGGGTAAACAACCTGACCTGAACCTATCAACACAGATGAAATTGCCTCAAAATGATTAAGTAACAATTTTACGCTTGTCAATCTGCCAGACACCAGATAAATGCCTTGTATGGTTGAACATACCTATATGTATGATACGCCAGTCCATTACTACACGACCATCAGAATACTTTACCTTCGTCATTTAAATCTGTAAACGTGTCATTCAAAATTAAAATCAAATTAATTAAAATGTCACATAACAAAGGGCCAATCGTTCGTGACGGGCGGAGGTGGAAACGCGGCCTCAAATGAAACATCTCGGCGGACGGCGGCGGCGCCTTTCATGTTACTCCCCTCGCTTTGATCGCGCCGCGCCGACAATCCGCTCGACTACTTATCGGTTCAGATTTATTGTGATTCGGAGGCTGTGGGCTGCGGGGAGTCGCGCGCCGCTACTCGCCGCTACCGTCTACTCGCCCATTCGTACTTTGCTTACAATGCTTATTCATGTGGGTAATATCATAAACAAAAGTGTTGCTAGTGTTTATATTCCGCTCGCAACATCCCATAAACCCGCTGATGTCGATAATTTTCAATTACTTCCGCGTCCATAAGTCTTCAATTTTATTAGGGCTCATAAAAAGGGTAATTTCAATTAAACCGCTTCAGTAGCTTTGAAGCTTCAAATACCACGTGGATACTACAAGAGCTCTAAAAAGTTAGTAGGTACCTAATTTCTAAACCTTTTATTTTAGGTAGAGTCCCTAAATGCTTAAATATAGGTACCTACCTATCTATACCGTCCCGAAATAACCTATCTGTATTTACCAAATCATATTGCTGTCATCAATTTGTCGAGGCTCTACCTAGTTTATTCGTAGGATAGGCTAATTACAGTAACAAAGATAATGATAACAGTTGTTATCAGCCGTCAGTCCCACCATTGTGTCGGTTTATGAGGGAGATACAAGTTCAATAATGACGTCGAACTTAATGTAAGTGAACATCTGCGTCCTTTGCGTCTCGTCTTTCCGCTATAAGTAGGTAGGTTGTATTTTTACGACCAATTTCTTACACTAACGACTTGCAAAATCAAAGTCTAGTCTTCAAGTTTTCGAACATGAAACCTTTTCTTTACAAGGAAGCAATCGCAACAAGTTGCCTTCAATATTTTAAGTTAGGTAGGTACATACCTAGTCCTAGGTCCTTCGACCGTTAGGTCTCTACGATTGGTAAGACTAACGATCCGTTTCCCATTATACGAACTTTGAAATATTAGCTTTATCTTGAGAAAAAATAAATCAACAGGTAATTACAGTTAAGGTTATTAAAGTTTGCGTTTAGACATTTCTAATATTAACGGCTAGCTCACATAACACGGTGTCGCATTAGGCGTTAATAGGATTAAATCCGGTTTACGACACCTCATTCGGTATGCCTTGTATATATCTACCTATTGTAAATTATCAATATTATGGCGTACATAAATATCGTTTTCTACAGTTGACCTATCAGAATCTATATTGCTAGGAAAATCATAAAAACTGTTACGATCCTAAACCTGTCTAAACGTGGTTTTGTAAAATAGGATGAAGTCTCTCACAAAAGCAGTTAAAAACTATATTACAGCAATATATAGGCGTAGACTTAGATGTAACCGTTGACCCCTGACACAGTTCACCTACGATTATAGCTTGGTAATTTATTTTGTGGTCACTCGACGATTATCCTCACGTGATGGGCGGCAAGCGGCAAGTCTTTTACTGAGCACAGCTTCAATCCGACCCGGAGATCACACGCAAGACTTCACAACGATAAAAGAAATACGTCGCCACATACCTAGTGCTCAATGCGATTCCGTTGGGAAGTGTACCTACAACGTCACCGAGAGTGAGTATCTACCACATTTTTTTGCCTCCATCAGTGCAAACCCCGGTAGCGACCGGTGGCTACTGTAAAAAGTCCACCATTATTATTACGTTTGCGAGGTGACTAGCGGAATTGTTACTCCTAGATGCTACTTGCACCGATTGTACTATGATAGGCAGGCAACTTACGTATAACTAGGCTAGTTCGTCTATTTATCCAGTCTGAGTTAGATGCACTAAACTTAGTTATTTATAACTAGGATCGCGAACTTCTAAGAGTTTATATCTGGAACATAAAACGAGCCAAATGTGACTGATGTTGTTGTATTATAAAATTAATGTGGCGCAATTTACCGCCTGCGAGAGCCCGACATTTTGCCAAAACATACTTGAAATATGTTTTCACGATAGAGAAACAATAACAAATTACTGTAACAACCTAAAATACAGACTAAAATATTTAGGTAGTTTAAAATAAACACTCCTTTTGCTTAGAGAAGTAACATGCTAAATATATTTGGCGTTAAGTCGTAGATCAGAGTTGTTTTATGTTTTAAACTGATAGAAGAGAAAAAGTACAGGTACAAACCTATTTGCTTGATTGGTTAGGTATGCAGTAGGACTTATCTAGAGTAGGAGCCAGATAAATTTGCAATATCGTTCATACTTCATTGACTTTCATAGGTTATTAAAAAAAAGGAAATAAAGACAAAGCTGTCTTGAATCGATATTTATCGTGATTCTTTACATTTTATAGTAAAGAAAAACAGTTCTTTGTTTTTCGGGTACATAAGTAGATTAAAAGTCAACGTACGTAATTGCAAATGTATCTGGGGTCTATCATGGCTCCAAGACCTACTCTCTTAGTCAGCAGTTCATCAACTTCATGCAGATCACATCTAGAGTGAGTATGCAACACGCTAGCCAATCATCTCATCATCTTCCTGCCCTTATCCCGTTTTATTTGGAGCCGGCGCGACACGTTTTTTTCATCCATTCTGTCCTGTCCCTCGTCACGCTGCCCTATCACTAACTCCCTTTTCTTTCATATCACTTCTCACACAATCCATAAATCTTTTCTTTGGCTTCCCTCTTCCTCTCCATCCATCCAATTTGCCTGCTGCGGTCTTCCCGTAACGTCCGATTATAATTTAGGTGTCTTCAAGGCTAGAGTGAATAGGCTCATAATAAACCAGTGCGCCTCACCATCAACGATTGCATCACTGCTTATCATCAGGTGGGATCGCAGTCAAGTACTAGTTTATAACAGATAAAAAAAAAGAATTTTCTAAAACTCCTTCTCATGACCGCATAAGAAGGGGTTTCGTACTTTTAAGGGGATGAAACGGGGTCCAAAGTTTGTTAGTAGAAACCTATTTTCACGCGGGCGAACCCGCTGGCAGAAGCTATAGCTAGTAATCTATAATTTGCGCAGAATTTACAGAGAGTATACCTATCTTCATCACAGAAAGGAAAAGAAAGCTAAGGTAAGGTTACTGAAGATATCAGGCAAAATAATCAGAATTACAGCAAAACAATGGTGTATATGTACATTGCTCGGATCAGGCACATATGCCCCAATAGCCAAAAAATATTAATCAGTGACGAAGCGTCTACGTATCTACTCAGAAAAATGTTTTCTCATCGTTCATCATTAAAACAGAGTCAATAAAAATTAGTTTAGATGATTTTTATATAAAAATCTTTTAGGTGAAAGCTAGTTCTGTTAAAACCGAACATGTTACAAAGCCATAAAGTAAGAAATGAGTATATTAGAAAAAGTTTGAAAGTGGCGCCAGTTACTGAAAAGTTGAAAGGGAATCGTTTGTCTCAAGGTATGGTCATGTGAAGAGGACGGATGAAGCGCATGTTGCTAAAAGAGGTATGAGTTTACATGATGTGGATGAATGGAGAGGGAGAGGGAAGCCAAAGAAAAGATTTATGGATTGTGTGAGAAGTGATATGAAAGAAAAGGGGAGTTAGTGATAGGGCAGCGAGACGAGGGACAGGACAGAATGGATGAAAAAAAAACGTTTTGCGCCGGCTCCAAATAAAACGGTATAAGGGCAGGAAGATCATGATGATGTTCCGCGTGTTGCATACTGACTCTAGATGTGATCTGCATGAAGTTGATGAACTGCTGACGAGAGTAGGTCTTGGAACCATGATAGACGCCTGATACATTTGCAATTACGTACGTTGACCTTTTTCTAATACCTGTATCTGCATATGTACCCGAAAAACAAAGAACTGTTTTTCTTTACTATAAAATGTAAAGAATCACGATAAATATCGATTCAAGACAGCTTTGTCTTTATTTCCTCTTTTTTAATTTTATTGTCTATGAAAGTCAATGAAGTATGAACGCTATTGCAAATTTATCTGGCTCCTACTCTAGATAAGTCCTACTGCATAACAAATCAAGCAAATAGGTACCTGTACTTTTTCTCATGCATGGTAATACGAGTCAGTGTGGCGTACCACGAGTGTCGCCCCGCACCCACGCGCGTGAGGGCGTGTTTCTCCGCATGTCGGTGCGTGATCTGCATGAACGCGCGTGGATGCAGTTTCAGTGTGTTGGACTGTGCGTGTTTTCTATACAAACGGAGATACTTACAATGCGTTCCAATTTAAATGAGAATAGGATCGCCCGCCATGTTGTGACGTTACGATTTACTGTCAAATCGAGGAAAGAAATTTTTAAACAATAATTAATTTACGAAAAATTTAGTTTATTTATGAACTGTGAACGAAAAAAGTTTAATCAGAATCCGGTTTTTCAATTTTACTGATCTCTAAGTTCTTCAATTTTGCCAAAATTTCTTCGAATTGACAATAGGACGAGACGTCAAAACATAGGAATCGGTCCTATTCTCATTTGGAATTCGTAGTACAAGCAACGATAAGGGCCAAGCGCCCGAAAAGTGCCATAAAACAGTGATTTTCTGAGGCCTACTCCTCCGTAACGGCTAGGTTAATTGGTTTGAAAAAAATATATGTTTATTATACAAGGTGTCGTTTTGAAGCTGCAAAATATTTCAGGAGGTAATTATGTTAGTGATTCTCGACCCGAATCAATAATAAAATAAGTAGGTAATTTTTTTATTTTTATAACCGCGCTTTTTTTCACACACAGAAACACGGAACAATAAAGGGCGTTTTCACACACACTAACTCGCAACGATAGTTTCATAAATAATGTATCATCCAATCATCATCCCGCACGCCACACCATAGCCACGCCCCCGCGGCCATCGATCAATCGATTTAGTTTAGTGTAATTAAAAAATTAAATAACAAGTATTAGTGATTATTGACCAGGTATCGTATTTTTACATGATTATTTATGAGTTTTATTACAACCTCCTGAAATATTGTGCAGTTTTAAAACTGCACCTTGTAGATTCATGAACAATAATATCAACATTTGATTTTTTCGTGCAATTAATACTTTTGTCAAAAGAAAATATTTAGCAATTTCGCAACTTTTCACAACTTTTCCCTACTCCTTCGAAACGACTTGGACCTTTAGAAACGTTTTTACACATAAAAATTGGTGGTTAAATATTCTTCAAAGTGAACATTGCATATGTAAATCAATCAATATCTCGCAGAGAAAATAGATTTAAAGCGCTTTCCGGGCGCTGCTGGCCGCAAATAAATGCACAGATTTGCGTACTGCCGCCTAGGCGAGTGCGAGAGTTGCGTTCACATAATTTCGGCCAGATGGTTCAAGGAACTATACGCCTTTTAAGACACGCATTCACGCACTACGCTGCGGGGTGCGTGGCAGTGTGATAACCGCATAAGAAGGAGTTTTAGAAAATTCTTTTTTTTTATCTGTTATAAACTAGTTCTTGACTGCGATCCCACCTGATGGTAAGCAGTGATGCAATCGTTGATAGTGAGGCGCACTAGTTTATTAAGAGCCTATTCACTCTAGCCTTGAGGACACCTAAATTATAATCGGACGGGAAGACCGCAGCAGTATTTCTGAATAGTTTCGGCTGTGCGCTGATAATTATGTCAGTCAGTCACATTCCCCTTTTATATATTTCGAAGACGCAGCTCAAACTATGAATAACTTAAATAGTTATTCTTCTTAGTTTTCAGTTCAGAGATAAATGAACTCACCATCAACGTGTAGTTAGTGGAATACAAAGCAGTTAGCTCGTGTCCTCACGAAACAAAGTTTTATCATCATCCGCCACTTTGGAACGGCGAGATTGAGTAGCAAAGTACACATCTTCGTGGTTAATATATTCTTACTTATCTTGGTTCTTGTTGAAGTTAGGCAAGTGATCCGTATTTAGGAGTGTCTTTCCACCTACTTATATGTTGTGATAGCTGTAAGTTAATTAAGCTGAATGTAGCTATCTTCAACTTATCTATTATTATAATGCTGTCTGATTCAGTTTTGTCTCACCTAATTGGAGTGGCGTACTTAATAATAGCATCGTCGAAACGTTTTTCTTTGTTTATTCGTTTTCTTCACGGAAACTTCCTTAAATAGGTAGATACAAATACAACAGAACATTTAGTGAACTGTATCGTTCTTATGAGATATAGGTAAAGGTGAAAGTGCATCATCAAATTTTGCACAAAGTTTCCTTTTCTGATGTAGGCGGGCACTAAGACAGGATTTTTCAAATTTCATCCCCTAAGGGGGTGAAATGGGTGTTCAAAATTTGTATGGAGAAACTTATTTTAACGCGAGAGATGCCACTGGTAGAAGTTAGCATTCTTATACTTTTTCTCCCGCTCCATGTGGACTCTTACAGACTCTTACCTAATGAATAAAACTCACCTATGTACCTTCAGTTGCCCTTTGCGTTCCCATAGTAACTCTTTCAAACAATCCTGTACCCCAACTTAATATACCTAGCTCCCACAAAAATAAACCGAGCCGTCACTTTACAAAGTATCTTCATTATCATGGATAGCTTGCGTTTGTTGCATGACCAGCTGCACTTTGTTTATTCAAAGTAGATTCAAGTGGCTCGGAAAAACACTAGAATAATATTTTCATTTACCTTTATGTTTTTCCTTTATGATGAAGCTCTAATAGTTGCGTCCTTGTACTGGAGAGCTGTTGACCGGCGCTCAACAACTTCTTATTATTGGCATCGTTAGCAGATTTGCATTTCCCGTTCTTAAGAGAAATTCTACGTACCTTCCTACCTACGCATGAAAGACTTGTAACGTAATATTACAAATTACAACCCTAAGAGTTGCAATTATTATTACTCAGAGGTCTTTCATTTTCTCTCCTTCCTTATTGTGTTGATTAATTGATTTGGCCAATTTTCTTTGTTATTATCTTTTGGTTTTCTTCGTGAAAATGTGTGGCTTGGCACGCAACTTAACCTAGGTACATTAACTTTATAACCTTGCTGTAATTGCGGCACACTCAAATATTTTCATGTACCTAGGTATTTTATTTTTGTGGTAGTTTTCTTAAGGTAGCCTATGAGGTAGTGACAACATTACTATAATGAAAGTTTCTAGCCAGGACTTATCAAAAAGAAGATTTTTTAGGAATAGTAGCTGATGCTTGCCTATGAGTAGAGGACAATTCATACGAATGAATATATGCTTTTTGTATTTTTTTTTTTCGATTTTCCCATAATTATGCTGCTGTTTGTTGTCACAATATAAGAAGATATATGCAGTTGCAGAACCAAGAAGATATAAGAAGATGCAGCACTAAATAACACATGGATTTAAGGTAGGTACTTAGATATATAGAGGTGAGGAGACAAGAAAAGCTTTGTGTAGGTACGACATTATATTTTTAAAACATCTTTTATTGCTTAATGCTTATAATGATTAAATAATAAGCAATATAAAGAGAACGCGGAACGAAAAAATATTATGTTCATTGTTATGGAAAATGGGCTGTATAATGGTCTTTTATATTAAAAGCTCTTTTAAAGAGGCCGTCCCACTAAGTCTTTAATGGGATTGAATAATAAGCTATAAAGATTTTGAATGGTCTAACTAAATGGTTTATTCTTTCCGGCCTGAGAGCGGTAGTGACTAGCGCGTAATTCTTCAGACGCCCGATCTACTATCCCGGATAGCTAGATTGTTGTATTGGTAGTCGATAAAATAAGCTTAAATGGGATCGGCTCGTATATCAGAGTCGGCATCATAAAGGTGGGTACCAACTGTCAAATGGCTCATTGTGGCGGCTTGGCTTTATGATGGCATTTTTACAGGCAGGTACACGCTTTGAACGTCTGCCATGCCGCCCGCCAATTATATTCTACTTAACTCGGTGCCTACGTCCAGTTTTATACACTTCGGACAATTTGCTTTGAAATAACACCTGCGGCCCATACATATGTCAAATCATACGATAAAATCTTTATTGACTTCGAAACTCGGTTTTTAACGTTAAAAGAAATTATTTTACGAGTCCTTGTTAAAAAGCGATCGTAAAATTTTAAGGGATTTCTAAATCATTGTCACTCTACAAAAAACTCTTTAAGTTGTATTAAACGAAAGTTTGAGCTTGAAAATAATCGTTAATAAGGTGGTTTGGAACATAAGATTAAATTATTAAATTACTAGAGTTGGGAAGTTATCTCATAGATTATTATATACGGTAACGTTTTCAAACTAAAGATTTAAGATCAGAAGTTTCACCCTTGGATAGGTAGGTACATAGGGCGTTTAAAAAAATAGTAAGTATTGCATAGAAATGAATGTTTTCGGATGTGAAAATAAACCATTATTTTTAGTCTAATAGACAGAATGAAAATAGGTAATTAATATTTTCATTCTGTCTTTTGAATTGTGTTTTTTTCTGCTATTATTAGCACTACAAAAAGACTAATAAGTCTTGTTGTTGTCCTAATATTGTATAGATAATATAATGACTATTTTGCCGTTCTAAATAATAGTAGGTAATAAATGGATTTCACGTTTCTATATGTAGGTACTTTCTATGAGGGAAAAGTGAGCATAGAAGGTCAATCGGATCTGAATAGGTAACAAATTGAGTCGCTTTTTCAACGTTCGCCAAATAGGCAACAATAGCAATGAAAATATTGGTTCGATGACAATGAAGCGTAGCTTTAATGTGAATATTTGTTTAGTTTGATCGCCAAATTATGACCTGTTTTGTTTGTACTAGTTCTAATGAGGTAGGTGACTTTCGAGTTCATCGTCGTATCGATGATTCCAGATTAACTCATCGAATGCCGTAATTAGAGACACAACAGAAAGACAATTGCTTATGTCGAACTGTGTAACTTAAGACATTCAAAAGGTTCAATAAGTTTTGACCAGAATTCAGCCACGTTGACAGCGTTAGAATTTGCTTCGTTTAAGTCTTTAAGAACCAAGAAACCAACAAGAACCAAGGTTATTTACATATTTATCCTGAACAATCACCAAACTTAAGTTGTTATGGACATTGCTCGCAGAACAAGTGGTCGATGGGGCCGAAAGGTTCTGGAGTGGCGACTGCGTACCAGATGCTGCGTCTTTCTGAAGTTGTAAGTCTTCTCACAAGGTGGACTGCAGATGACCTGATGAGGGTCGCAAAAATCTGATAGATGCGAGATGCACATGGTCGGCCGTCATGCCGACATATGTGGGACCCCTATGTCCAGCATTAGATGTCCTTTTGCTGATACGATGATAATGAAGTCTTTATAAAATAGTGTAGATTTATTTATAGCCACAAACTTTTATCTATACTAATATTATAAAGAGGTAAAATTTGTAAGTTTGAATGTAGGGGGGTAATCTCTGGAACTAATGATCCAATTCTAAAAATTTTTTCACTGGTAGAAAGCTACATTATTCCAGAGTGCTATAGGCTATATATTATGTACGTGGGCGAATCCGCTGGCAGACGCTAGTGTTGTATATATCGATGCTTTAAAGGCAAAAATTAATAAGCGACATTAAGTAAACTTTACAGGAGAATGATTTAATGTTAAAATATTTAGAAAACGAAATTGTTAAAATAAAATCGGAAATACGAGTAGATACTATTACCATGATATTAGTAATATATAAATCCGACTATTTCGTAATTTTTAATAATTCTTTTCTAAAAATTTTAACTCTAAATCACACTCCTGTAAAGTTTATTTATTTATTTATTTATTTAAACTTCATGTACAGTAGTGGTACATAGGCGGACTTAATGCAACAAGGCAATTTTTGCCATTCAAGCTTCGATATGTAGTTTTACTTCATGTAACACAAAGGTACCAAGGTGAGTATAATGCTTTTGGCATTTTCTACCAGTTAAACAAAGGTGGTAGCAGATGTTGTTGCCAAGAACTGCAGTTGTTGCAGCGGACATGATGGTAGTTGATGTGTTGTTTGGAACGTTTAAATCTCCGCAATTGTATTGTGGCTCATTGGAGTGGGAATATATGACAAAATAGTGAGGGGAATATACTTTCCACTTTCAGCGGTGCTTTGTTCAGTAACTTCAAGTTCTGCAGTTCTCACTGAAATGTTCTGCTTTTTGTTTTTTCATAACGACCCGCGTTATATTAGCACTTCATTAACAGTTCTTGCGATGCTGTAGACTCCATGATATATTGAATTGTCCATCGCTTAGTTTTACTAATTTGTTATTATTATCCTCCTCCCTTTATTATATTAGGAAACAAGAAAGGAAAGACATCTAGAGCACTTAGCCCTATATGATGCTCTGAATACATTATATAGTAGTAGTAGTAATAGTCTCCCACGGGTGCTTCGGAGACCAGAGTGACCACGGCCAAATATCTCAACAAATATAAAATTTTTAGTCAGACACATCACTATGCTGCAGTGAGAGAAGACTGCTGGAGCATGATCCTCCTCCTTTGTTATCCAAATTAGTTAGAGTTCATAAGCATAAGATGTTTGTCTTCCATTCCTACGTACCACATCAAATATTAGTACCACACCCCCTTTACAATCCATTAATCACTTCTATCATCTTCCTCTACTCGTATAGCCTGTGTGACCATTGGTGTTCTAAATTACTACCTCTTTCCCAACCAGACTTGTAGCGAGTCTAATTCCAATTTATTTAAATAAATATTGATAGGCTGTTTCAAATTTACTTACCTTTGGCTCCGACTGTCTCACTAAACTTGTAAAATTTAATAAGGTGTAAAATTATGCTTAAAAAGAGCATATTATAGCTAATCTGTGAAGGAGGAGGCGGTGTGCGCGGCAAAGGCCGGGGGCGGTCGTTTTGTTCGGAGTCGATGCCGTTGACAGGTGGAGGGTGCGCAGGGCCCTCAGGCAGGGGGGGGGGGGCGGCGCAGCTCGCGTGGCCCTCTCGCCTGAGTCACGCGCGCCTCGTAATGCTTGCATAATAATAATGACGGATGCCGATCGCGCAGCGGCTCCTTTGATCTGCGGCGCGTTTGATCTCGCCGCCGGAGCCGGTCCCGCGCCCCTGCCGCACAAACGAGCCGCCCGCTCGCCTACTCGGTCGGGCGGCGAGCGCTGGCCCTTCGCCCTCGCTCTAAATAGAGGCTTTATTTTGTAAACAGCGGGAGCGCTACCGTGCGCCGCCGCGGTGCCGTGCGGCAGTGGTGCGCAGTGGTGCGCCTGCGCCCGCCAGTATGGGGTGTGCTCCGGCCCGCTGCCTGCGCCTGACCCGCGAGCGATGACGCGCCGCCGCGGCCCGCTCCGCCGCCGCCACCACTGGATTGTTTGGACACTCTGTGTACGCATTGCTTTCTTATTTTGTGACATGTGTTTTTCACGCCGGTCTCAGATAACAGTGAGAGTAAACAGTGAACATCTCTAATGATGCGGAAGTTTAAATGTTTGTGGTCTCTGGCTTGAGCCTATTGGAATCAATATTGAGATGAGAGTTTACCATTAATGTTTAGGTGCTTGTGTTTTTGTGAAAAGTTAGTTTTATTTTTACTACGAGAAGTTGATAGATATTTCTATTATACACTTGGAAAAGCACCACGTTTAAAAAATAAGAACAAAATTTTCTTAAAACTAGACTTTTTCACAATATCATTTTCAGATAATTTATTCAAAACATAGTTCAGTGCTGTCTATCGCTCGACACTTTCCAACTTATTGGCTCCGTGAAAATTAGCAGTCGATTTTACTTTCAACATTTTGTTTTTTCGCCACGGAAATTCATAGAATTTTAAAAGCTATTGGAACACGATGTTGCTTCATAAATTCTTCCAAGAAGACGTTATCTTGATTAACATCGATGTAGACTCATGAGTTGTTTAGTTTAGAATATTGTCAAAAGAGAATATTGTACCTACAAGGTAAAAAACTAGCTGTTTATATTTTTTCAGTTACGGCTTTCTGTAGTCATTTGTCTAATGTTCTTTGCAGTTCTACATATTTCAATTGGTTATCGCTCTCTCATTTTATTTAGGGACATTTTGACATATTGTAATTAATTTTATTACATAAAGCAACAAAATATATACATAATAAACTTGAATAAAAAATATATTTATCCTTAACCTAACTATATACTCGTATACACACTAAAGGCTAGGTAATTGGTTATCTGTTTTTAATTTAGTGCTTTCATCTCGTCTAGTCATCTCGCATTGGTTCGATTTCCATCGTCGAATTCTGTTTGTTGCGCTTACAGCTGTTTGAAGTCTATAGCTAGCTTAGTCTATTCGTATATTATAATATTTATTCCGGCTTGCACCTTTCCCAGGAGGATTGATCCACAGACTGATATTGCTAACCTTCGAACCTTTGTCAAGGAATACTTGTCAACCAGCAGACAGGTTTACATCGTGATATTTGCTAGTAAATGGTTAAATTATAATAAATTAACGACCTGCGCCCAGTAAGATGCTAGGTAGGCCCGTATTAATAAACGATGCTCAACTCCGTCCTCAAGTGCTATATCATTTGATCCCCGATTATACGATGACAGAAGCTCAAGATCTTTGCTAATTAATAAACATATGAGTACAGGATCTCAGTTACCAAGATCAGCTCCTCAATGCGCTGTACTCAAGCTTGGCTTACGTGAACGATTACGTCACATTGGCTGAAGTTTAAAATAAAATGCCTTTTAATGGGAGTATAAAATACCGAATCTTGAACAAATCTGAATCATTATTTTTATTTACTTGGCAATCCAAAAGGATTTGAAGCATTTCTTACATAAATTTTTGATAAACGATATCGCTAAGGCCATAAAATAGCATAATTATAGTACTCTCTATTTCATCGTAATACCTAATTAATTCGACTAAAAATATTTACAAACTCCATGTTTCGCGCTACGCTAATCACGACCTCAAGTCCCGGTCGGCCTACACTCATGATCTGGCAGCTCAAGTACAGAGATTGTTGTAAACTTAAGTTTCGAGTTTCGTTTATTAATCAGACAACACTCGGCTGATATCGTAAACCTAAGCTGAGCTTGAGCTCGAACTTGAGCTTGAGTTTAAGCTTGTGAATCTCGTTTATTAATACGATCAAGACCTCAAGCTTGGTATCAAGTACGAGATCTTGGGCTGAGGAACGTTTATTAATACGGGCCTTAAAACACGTATGTATTAACTGCGTGTTTAAATGTATTGTGAAACGTATTAGCGTGTATCTATTAATTCAGTGCTGATAAAACACGGGCATTGAGACACGAGTAATTGCTCTATTACAGATACGAGAGTCTATAAGCAAAGAGCTGCAATACATTTAAATAGGTAGATTTAGCCAGTCCCGGGTAAAGTCATAAGCTAGCAAAACTAGATTTACGAGAAATATGAATATTTTGAATAGAATCCGGCCATTTTCACCGTAACTTATGTACAAATCTGTAATAGTCTGTATTGATATTGGATACTAAACTAGTTGCAGAGGAAATTGAGTGCGATAAGAATGATTAAATGAAATGAACTGCATCTTTCATATTAGTTCATTGAGAGTTTTTAAAACCTCTTACTCCACTTAAGGTTCTAATTAACTCTTAGGTGTGGACTAGGGAGTTGAATAGCTGATTAACTGGGAGCAACTGGTTGGCACTTTTCTATTTAAGGTCCTATGGTTGAGTTTCATGGTCTGGTTTCACTTGAACAATTTCTTAAGATATATGAAATTTGATGTCTGAATGTTTAATTGTTTTAGCTCTTCTCGCCTGAAACACGGGATTTTCTAATCTCATAAGACTCAGAATTAAGATTTATATTTAAGAATGTATTAATTTATCCTGTAAAAAATGTTGGATAATTATTTAGTATTATT
Organism: Mythimna ferrago; assembly: GCA_910589285.2. Classification (NCBI taxonomy): domain Eukaryota; kingdom Metazoa; phylum Arthropoda; class Insecta; order Lepidoptera; family Noctuidae; genus Mythimna; species Mythimna ferrago. The sequence continues at coordinate 15,102,622 of OU342684.1, read as the reverse complement.
ATATGGTATCGAATTAATTCGTAAAGAGGGAACTAGAACATGGTTCAAGTGGAAAATCATTTAAGTATTTTATAGGTAGCTTTGCTAGTTACGGACTTAGTGCGTTGGCGTTGATTGATTACGTTTGATGCGACATATTTGTTTTATTTTTTACAGAACTGTATCAGAAGTTAGAATATCTTGTAAAATTACTTCCATTTGGTAGGTTTGGATACTTATTAGAATTTATTTGTCAAGTAAGGATGTAGTCGTAGTTGGATAGTATTGATGTAGCGGAGGCCATTTAACTGAAGTGGAGGCACAGAGTTGGACCACACTTGCAGAGTTTAACGGAGGCGAAAAAGGGACTTGTGTCGGAGCTTTAACTAAGTGAATATCTTTTAATGTAGTGGATGGACCTTTGCTTAGTAGATCGATTTCTTTTTTCTAAGTTTCATACTTGTGGAGGCGAAGTACCGTTACAACCTTGTAGACCGTACCTGTGTACCTTTGTAGGCCTACTACCACTTCTTGGCATTTATCCACTAGTAAAAGACAAGATGTTGCAAATTCACTTGTGTGATTGTCTCGTAACCCTTTACATAAAACATTTTGTAAACCTACATGACCGTAATGTGGGTCATGGGCTCGTCTGTATCATTATTTTTGCAATTTTAGCTGAGTGATTAGAACTGACTGTTACCTTTGCTACTTCGAGATTATAGAAAACTTATTTGGTCTGAGTTATAAACAGCACGAAGCCTGACTTGATGTTACTATTATATTATATTAATATAATAGTAACTTGATGTTACTATTATATTAATCATCGCAAATTTTAAATCGGGATAGGACCAGAGTGCCACCGTCTTCCTTGGCATATAGCTTAAAATGCCAAAGAACCACCGTCTTCTTCACTAGTGGCACTACAGAGAAGATGTTTGCACAGTGATCTCCTGTTACAGTGCACAGCGAGGCTCCGTTAGAGTCAGGGATGTGTCCTAACAAGCTTTGCACTGAGGGGGTTCTTTAAGGTATTTTAAGAGGTCAACGGTACCCCTTCTACGTGCTGATGGGGATCACTGACCGGGGGTAAAAATCACTTACTCCCGGAGTCCGGACTTATCCCCAAAGCTTGAACGCCTTTTGACAGTTACCCCCATCATGATCATCATCATCATCAGCCTTTTAAATGTTCCCACTGCTGGGAATCAGGCCTCCTCTCTAGGAGAATGAATGGGCCATAATCCACAACGCGGGCCCAGTGCAGATTGGTGAATGTCACATGTCTTCGAATTTTTTTCTAGTTCTAGGACATGCCGGTTTCCTCACGATGTTTTCCTTCACCGTTTTGAGAGCAGTGGTGATGGAATAAATTACACAAAGTAATACGCCTGGCTGGATTTGAACTTGTGACTTACAACTCGTAAGTCGGAGCCATTACCACTCGGCCACCACAGTTACCCCCGAATATTAAAAAAAATATATAAAAAGGACAGTTAAATATGTGGTTTCCGGAAGCATACGGCATAATTCTAGGCGAATTAACTTTATTCATTGACTTAATTAGACTGCCTCAGTAGTCTTGCAGCCGTTAGAGAGCATTATGGGCTGGCTCAGTGAAAGGGTATCGGGTAAGGGCCCCTCGTTTTGTGCTTGTTAAATCGCAATAGAATTACCGACACCAGCTCTACTGTTTTCTCTGTGTTTTTGTTTTCAAACTGGTATTGTCTTTAATTATACAAATACATGGTAAGATACTGTAGATGTCCTAAATAACCGGACTGATTTTATTTCTTGTTTGTTTACGTTTTATTGAGTCTCTGGGTGGTTTAGATTCACTATTGGACGTCGGGTATAGTCTGTTGGATCCACCAGTTAATCGATTTGTTCCGTTTTAATACCACTCATCTAATACCACTGGTATTTGTTTAAACCCGTGTTAATCGTCTATTCCGAATGGATACCATTGCTCCAACTAATACTAAAATAAATTCAAGGATCTAAAGTACAGTCAGCCAAAATGCTTTGTAAAGGATCTTTAATTGAAATAAAATCCAAAAATACGTATTTATTTAACAAATGTCTAGTTTAATAATAAACTGTGTACTGCAAACCTGCTCTAAATAACAACAAGCCACCATTTTTTTTATGCAAGTCAAGGTTTCTGTTTTCCCCCAAGATGATGAGGGTGAGCTTCCTTATACATATGTAAAAAAAAAAAGTGATTAGTTAGTGAAAGTTTTTGTGTATTACGATCGTATAAAAATATTAGGAAACCAAAATTTTATTAGGTTTGACTTGAGCTGACTGTACTAAATTCAAGTCACTGGTATGGGTTCGTACATTAAATTAAATTATTTAAAAAGTGGTCTCCGTTCAGAATGGGTAATAAAATTGCGTTCAAACAAATACCAGTGGTATTAGATGAGTGTGGTATTAAAACGGAACAAATCAGTTAATCAATCATCAATCAGTTCAGCCGAAAGACGTCCACTGGACATATAGGCCTTCTTCAAATGTCGCCATAATGACCGGTCCTGTGAGTCTCGCATTTATCGGATTTCCGCGATTTTCACCAGGTCATCGGTCCGCCTTGTGGGAGGCCTTCCAGGGCTGCGTCTTCCGATACGTGATCACCATTCCAGAGCCTTTCGTCCCCATCGACCATCTGTTCTGCGTGCAATGTGCCCTGCTCACTGCCATTTAAGTTTGGCGATTTGATTTGGCAATCTGCCAGTATTTTTAATGTTTTAATTAGTATTGTATGTGCTGTGCAGGTGCTACTGTGTGGAGCATGCGAGAGCTCGGCTCCGCCTGACAGCTTGCGCCTCGTGTGGCTCTCCAACACTTCGCTCTCCTGCAACGATGGATCTCCTGCCGGGTACGATCCTCCATCATTTATTATCAATATCATTAATACCTAATATAGTACGAAGGTAGTGCAGCTCACTCCCTTATGCAAAGTCGACTGTCCGTATTTCTATTTATTTACTTCCACAATGTTGGTAAGATGGTTACAAGTGTATTGAAAAACGTCGTATGATACACGTGAGTAATTAGTGATTATTGTTCTCGGCTCTGTTAAGACCCTCGCTTTTAATAATAATCTGTGTTTCCTGATAGCTACAACTTAGGAGTCTTTAAGTCGAGAGTGATTAGGTTTCTTCTAGGCAAGCGTGCTTCATCGTCGACCACATCATCGCTTACCATCAGGTGAGATAGTGGTCAAACGCAAGCCTATCATTAATAAAAAAAAGGCTTAGATCTATGCAACATTGTAGACCCTGTTCGGGTACTGCATCAACATATAGAATATTTTACATTATACATGCACTTTTAATATTAAAATTAGACATAAAATTGAAAACCAAACAGTTACATTCAAATCTATCATTCAAAATTATAAAACAACAAACAATAAAAAAAAAAACAAATCTACGTATATATTCAGTATAGTCAGGTGTGATTGTTCATATTTATTGTTAATTAACTAATTAATGTTCCATTATTTTTTTATATTGATTCATCATTTAAATCTTTACTACTCATTACTAGAACGAATAAATGTTATAAGATTGAACTGAAAAGTAGGGTCAACTAAATGTCTCCGTAAATGGATTTCAAAATATATTACCAAGATGTTTTAGCAAGATAATGGTTTCAATGATTGCAGGTACTATTTCCGGCGCGGCACGAACAGTGATCACTGGGTGGTGTACCTGGAGGGCGGCGGCTACTGCTGGGACCCGGCGTCGTGCCGCGCGCGCTGGCGCCGCCGGCCCGCGCTCATGTCGTCCGCGCGCTGGCCCCGCGCGCGACGAGCGCCCGCGCTGCTGTCTGCAGACCCCGCCGCCAACCCGCTGTGGCACGCCTCCAACCACGTGCTGCTGCCCTACTGCTCCAGCGACATGTGGGCCGGCACCAGGAACACCCGACATCCCGGTGCAGGATTCGTGTTCGCGGGTCGCCTCATCGTTCGAGCGGTCCTCTCAGATTTGTTCCGCTACGGACTCACTGGTCGGATGCTGCTCGTGGGCTCCAGTGCCGGCGGCGCCGGCGTTATGTTGCACGCTGACGCCGCCAGACGCGCGCTGCGGTCGAAAGGTGTGCGTGTTGCCGCCATCGCCGACTCCGGGTGGTTCCTGGACCGTCCCGCACGCACTCGCCGCGCTCCTGCCGCCACAGTTGCCCGACTCGGCCACACTCTGTGGCGCGGCAAGCCCCCAACGTCGTGTGTCCGCGAGCATAGCGCCGAGCCGTGGCTCTGCTATTTCGGCTATCGGCTCTACCCTCACATTCGCACGCCTCTATTTATCTTCCAGTATTTATTTGATTCAGCACAGCTGGCTGCAGAGGGCGTGCGCGCTCCTCGGACTAGGTCACAGTGGGACGCCGTCCACCAGACGGGTGCAGCATTGTTGTCCAGTTTGGGTCCAGTTCGTACCGCCTTCGCACCCGCATGTCTCGCACACGGAGCGCTCGCACGTCCTGAATGGCAAGCTATTAACGTTTCGGGCATAACATTGCCACGTGCTATAGCGTGCTGGGAGCAGAGGTTGGGAGGCGGGCGCGCGCACGCTCGCGGCGGGTGCGCGCCGCGCCGTCTGGTGGAGCGCTGCACGTGGCCGCAGTGCAACGGCTCGTGCCCGCGCCTGCGGGACCCGCGCACGGGCGAGGAGGTGGCGTTGGCGGCGCTGCTGCAGAGCTTCGGGCTGGACGTGCGCGGCGCGGCGGCGGCCATGGGGCTGGACGCGCGCGCACTGTCCCGCATGAGCCGCGCCGAGCTGCTGCCCCTGCTGGCGCCCCACATGTGATCACATAGTTTATATGGACTTCTTATGTGCTGTATGGCACGGTGAATCTACCTCGTTTTTGTTGCACAAGTACAAGTAATATTACGTATAGCTGTTAGATATTATTTATTTTCGTCGAACTCAATGTATTTTAAGTAAAGGGCTGGAACTCTTTAGTTTTTGTTTTCTTACCTTTCAAAGTTGCATGATACATGTAAGATAAGAATTAAAAGTCAAAGTATCTTTGGCACACCTGTATTTTATATACAAATTACTTAATATCGATCCTTTTAAAGGACCGATAGACTAGTTTCGGTCTATTTACAAATAAAATATCTAAAAATATCTCACTACTTGTCCACTGGGCGTTCTAGTTATGGCAGTGATGAGGCGGAAATTCACGATCAGCAAGTAACTAGATAAATTGATTGGGTAAGTATGGGCGGCGCGGCGGTTCCGAGCGGTCCCGCAAGCGCGGCAGCCAGGGCGCGCGGCGCGGGGCCCCGGCGCGGCGCCCGACGGACTTCACGAGGAGGCCCCCGCTGCGGAAGCGTTTGTGGCGACGTCATAATCGAGACGCACGTTCTTCGCTGATAATTATGGATAAGTCGACGACATCACTTCCCAAGAAGAAGTCGGTGGATACGATGTTAGCTCTCGTCCGCCAGCGTGTCGCTAGCCTCATGGTGACGTTGCGGTTGACGTCGTCGGCGTTCTCTCGGAGGGAGCCGCGGAGGAAGAGGATGTCGAGCACGGTGGGCGTGGTCTGCGCCATCGCGGAGAAGAGCGGCGAGCGCGCGCCGGGGTGTGGCGACGACGCGATGGCCCTGTCTAAGTACTGGAACAGTTCTGCCGGACTGTTCGTGTTGGCCCACAAGTGAGGCAGAATCGGCCACAACCATGAGTTTTCTGTAAGAACAATAAAATAAATGAGACTAGAGCCTGATTTTTCAATAGACAGAGATAAATTTTGGAGGTTTATTTTCCACTGATGTCAAAGCGCCACATTTATTCATCAACTATAAATTTATCTGACGAATAATAAAATTCCCAAAGTAGTAACTATATAAAAAGTTTACAAATGAAACAAAATGTTTTGATTATATACCTAATTAATTATAATCACAATTTAATTAGGTGGGGCAATTAAAGCGAAGTAAATACTTATCAGACGTCATTTATTCCGCGAATAATTTAATTAAAATGTCAGTGATTGTTTTTTCTGTTTGGATTTTGCATAGAGTAAGATAACAATAACAAATGTAATTTTATTATACTCGTAATGAACGTGATAATAATGTGTCTTCTGAATGTGCGTATGTAAGTATGCATGTATGTATGTGGGTCGATCCTGCACGTGTTACAAAACCACAAGCATTATCAGAACTAAGGCATTAATTTCCCACAATCTACTTTCAACTTTCCTAAGGCCCTATTTCCCGAGTAGTGCCATAAAACAATGACTTTCTGAAGCCTACTCCCCGTTAACGGCTAGGTTAATTGGTTTGAAAACATATGATTTTTTCGTATGACTAATACTTTTGCTAAGAAATATTTTTTTAGGCGGCAGTACGAGTATGTGTGCATTTAATTCCGGCTAGATGTTCAAGGAACTATACTATACAATTTTACGTCCAATAGGACCTTGGAGCCTGGTGAATACGCCAGAGTCGCGCGTTTGTGACTGGATATTTCACCTCGTTTAGCTCTTCAATCCCCATACCTAGGAGACAGAAGAGCTGTTGAGATTGAGTATTGATCGTGGATGTGTGACCCTGGCGGAATAGACTAAAAATAAGTTGATTTTAGGTAAGTGTTAGGCATGAGATAATTATTATTTATTTATTATTATTATTTTATTTATTGTTGATAGGTTCGCGCTTGACCGCTATCTCACCTGATGGAAAGCGACGATACGGTCGACGATGGAACGCGCTTACCTAAAAGAAACCTATTCACTCTCTTATTTCCAAATATAATTGATTTGTTTCTATTATTTTGAAAACCACTATTGTATTGGGTCCAACCTGTAAAGATGGTATGTGTTTTTAAGAAATAAATAAATAAACGCGAAAGTTTCTGTCGGATGTATCCAACAGCAGTTAAAGGGATAAGAAAGAACAATTTACTCACGAGAAACTATGGTATTATCTGCATAGCTGAACAGCAAACGCTTCTTGGCGTTGATCAGTGTCTGCAGTGTAGGCCCCTTGGTCCCCGCTCCAGTGCCGAACGTATTGGCTGGAGCCAAGTGGGGCCCCAGTTCTCGCTGCACGATCTGCAGTAGGCCCTCATGCACGGCTCGGATCGGGGCTCCCTGTTGTTGGTAGAAACCTACAGGGAAGTGGTGTGCGTCCAGGAAAACCACCTGGAATTGTGAGGAAGGTGAAATTATTTTAGATATTTTTCAGAATTCTACAAAATTTTTGCACTTGATTTAGTTCGAATTGATTTCCATTGTATTTTTAAACAACGAGTTATATCAGCCAGATGCTAAAGACTTTATTTGAAACTTAATTTGACTTAAAAAAAGGTAATTTCCAAAATATTGGATATAAAAAGAAAGAAAATTGCGTTTATTGGTATTTCAAAAACGGAAACTCCTTAAAATTAAACAAATATATATAATAACACAAGGCTACCACCTGACGTTGATTTTCAGCTGCAGCCCTTGGGTGCAATATGTTCAAAAACCGAAAATATTAATATATCTATATCATAGCTTACCTCGTTAGTGGCATCAAGGAACGCTCTTATTTCTCTAAGAAGCGGAACTAATGGACGGACTCGTATTAAGTTATGATTCAGCCAATATCTGGAAACGTACGAAAACAAAATTAGAATAGAATTTAAACTTTATTTTACACCAAAATAGTAACAATTTCACAGAAACGGTCTTACCGCTGACAGGGATATCTACCAGACAACCTTAGGGTGGACTATAAGAACTTAAACTAAAAAACAAAAAAATATAATTATATCTAATTAATTACATATTTGTGTTTTAACAGTAACTAACAGTCCGTAAGCCTTTTGCAATAGCCTGGTAACCGAAGCAGCCATGCGAGACCATTGATCGCCTGACCGTTCAATGTTTATTTGGTATTTGGAACAAAAGGTATACGGCCACATTTTCTGCAATTACTTGTGTTACATCACTTCCAAGCAACCGCATATTTACGTGCTTCGATTGGCATATTATGGCGCGAACAATGTTCATTGACAATGCTGTGACACTTTCCTAGCTCGACTGTGTCACGAATCGTACGACTTGCGAGGTTAAGTAATGTTTCGATGACTCGGTCAAGTGTTGTATGAGTGGCAGTTCTCAACCCATCTAAGCTACTTCGAGCATTGGAGAGCACTTTGGTCACCGTCCCGATTGTATGACATAAATACATGAGGCGACTGTTGCGGACAGACTGAGATTCGAAAATCTGTGAAACGATAAGTACGCACTGAATTCGAGTACTATTTACTACTTTAGTAGGTCAGAGGGAACAAAAAGATGACCAAATGTTTACTAGTTAATGTAAAAAAAAAACGTGACAAAATCAGAGACTAACCTGTCTTCCACATTTTGATAAAAATCATAGTAAGCGATCCTGAAGTCAAAGTATCTGATGCCGTGCACAAGCTGACCCCAGATGGAGCGATCCTGACACAGGACGAAGCTGTCCCGTGACACTGAACTCACTTCCGTGTTGAACTTCCAGGCACCTGCGTTATGTGTCCCCGCAATCGCTAGATCACCGATTCGCAGGTTGTTTATTTTAGACCTGAAGTTTGAAAAGCAAAATAATTAGACAGGTAAGTACTGTTTACCTGCATCTAAAAACAGAATTAACTAGAAAATTTTGAGTAACATTTTATATAACGTGCAATTCGAGGAAATGACGCTTTTGACGTAGACGACGGTGCAAAAGCAATTTAATTAACTTTGAAAATTTAGTCCTGTTCGGGATGTACCTATCCTGTGTCTTCAAAGAAATCTCCTACGACTTATATAATACCAGTCTCTGCAGTTCCAGCGGCTTCGTCCACGTGAATGGCGGTTATTGATTGAAAAATTGAAAAATTAGCCTAAGTTCATCCTTGGAGTTCAAGCTTCCTCCGTACCAAATTTTATCAAAATTGCTTCAGTAGTTTAACCGTGAAAGCGTAACAGGCAGACAGAGTTATTTTCACATTTATATGGTATGAAAGTTTGGAAGTATGGACACCGGACATGGATAATATTTTTATTATCCCCAACTCACCCCGAGTCTTCCATCCAAGTGGGTTGTATTTTCAAGCAGTTGAAGGATTGTATTTGATTGGCGTTTCCAGATGCTACCCATGGCCATAGACAATGGGGTCCTTTTGCACCCACGCCAGCTTCCCAGCCTGCGGGCAGGGTCCCTAGACCCAGGGACATGTTGGTCACTACATGGCCTTGAACCGACGTCACCGGGAATATTGACAGAGCGCTGTTCCATGAAAGTGGTCTGCCGTCAAATAGTCCAATCTGTGGATATCAAAGTGTTAAAAGTTTTAGTATAGAGATTTAGTCTGGCCTAAAAACACCAGATAATAAAAATAAAAAATCAAATTATACCAACGTAACCACTCAGCTCTATAATTTTATTGCTGTTCATAATAATATGATTACAATTCTAGGAAATGAAGTAAATAATATATATACATAGAATTTCAATGCAGATATTATTTTGATTGTTCATTTTATACCCTGGCTAAAACATGATACATGTCCGTTGATTTCCAGCCTTTGCATTCACACGCAATTGTATGTGATATGTGGATATGATCATTCATAGGTAGGCGACGTGTAAGCGAATACACTTCCACTATTATTGTATTTCGTAACGCCTAGTATTTGAAGGAGCAGAGAATGATGCCGTGAATAAAAATTGATCGTCACCGGACGGAGTGTCACGTCCGTGTCGTTGTCATACTTTGTTACGTGAAATATGATTTGTAGATACAGATTTTGTTTTGGTTGCTATTGTAACATCACTTTTATGGTTCACTTAGCAATGAAGTTGGACAAAGTATAATTCATCGTAGATCACAGTATGATAATGAGTATACTAAGAACTATTTTAGGGCAGGCTTTATGCCTAGACTCGGACAATGGCATGGAGAGGATTTCGCTTACAAATTAGCACGCAAGTTCCGGACAACGAGGCAGTAAAATACGCATTATTTTCGCATGAACAGGACAAAGCAATGGATAATGAAGAGAGTGTTATGACTAACTCGGTCCTACAGCTTTATTAGCATCAATTTACGGAGACAGATTTGTTATTTATTGTGTAATGGAGTAGCTACCAAACAAAGGGAAGGCAATGATCTGCTCAGAGAGATTCAACTCGAAACTTTTGAACTGTCAGTTTTAATTTAGACGTCGGTGAACGGATCAACATTCAACGGTGACCTTTGAATGTCTCTAATTTATTATTGTATTTCTGTTCAAAATCTCATTAAGATTAATATTAGATTTGAAGACATTTAAATAATTATTATTTTGATTTTCAAAATAACAAGTTGATTGTTATTTTGTCCTAATTGTATAGCTGCTACTACTCCATGTTTATTATTATTTTAATTCATTAAACCCCATTATTAAGCAGTCTTATAAATATTATTATGTATGAATATGAACTTAAAATTTTCAATTTAGTGAATTTATTTTTTGAAAAATAAGTAAAAAAGTTCTTAGCTTTAGCCTAGAAAACAATAATTTTGACAAGAACATCCTTATTCTAGTGAAATGAATGTTTCAAAATACGATAAGTTGTAATTTTTCCGTGTAGGTAATTAATAAACAAATAATTGCGTTTATTAACGATTTTTATTTTATACATTTACTTTGAAAATTCCGTCTTTTTATAAGAATTTTAAAATATGTTTTTTTTTTTACTTAAATTTAATTTTTATTAATTTGTTCTAATGATAATCTTAATATAACATCTGCCTGACTGCATAGCAGTTTGTCGGCAGTGGTGTGCAATGCTGTACTGCTGTACTGTAGATGTGGTGTTTGATTGTGTGTCTGTGTTAACAAATAAAAGTGATTTGATTTGATATCAATGGACTTTTTAGACTCATTGCATTTCCTCAGATGCAAGCAGTCTAGATTGTGATATTATTCCGTTTTGACATTTCGTATTGATTTTTAATTTTCAGCTACATAATGTATTCTTAACCTCATTTTGATCAATATTTATTCTATAAACCAAAATAATAGTAGATAAACACTTTTTTTAAATTGATTGAAACGTGGGGTATATCTTGCATGCTCAACTGTGGCATAAAAATCTAGAAGTCATCGGCTATTGAACCTTATAATTTTTTTTCGGTCTGAAATACTAAATTATGAAGGTGTCACTAGTAATATCGAAGAAAATGGTGCCCTAAGGGTCAGCTCACACCGAGACGCGACGCGACGCGACGCTGCGTGCACATTTTAGTAGAATGACTCAAAATAGAACTTTATTTACTATGCTAAAAGATACACATTTCATTGTGAGAATTTAGAATACGTTACTCCATGCAGCGCTGCGCCTCGTGATGCCTTGCGGCGTAGAGCGATGCATCGCGACGCAGCGGTGCATCGCTGGTACGTGCGACTTGTCTCTACTATTTCCGTCCAGACTTCGTGTAGAATTGATGCAGTTCGGTTGAGTGCTCGAGTGAAATTATAATAATAGACTGGGATCTTGTCCATGCACCCGCCAAATATACGTCGTGCTCATGCGCTTGCAAATGGTAGACTGCGGGTGGACGCGGAGCGGGGCAGGAGCACGTGGCGAATGTAGAAACGTTCTGCTGCGTCGCGCGGCGTCTCGCTGCGCAGCGAGACGTCGTGTTGCCAACGATTTTACTATGCGCTTCGCAACGTTGCGATGCGTCTCGCGGAGGCGCGCTGCGCAGCGCGAAATCACTGGCCTCTTCCAGTATGGTCGCGTCGCGTCGCGTCTCGGTGTGAGCTGACCCTAAAGCTCTGGAGGTGATATTCGGAAAAGTTCTTATAAGAATTTAGACTTGCAAATATCTCGGTTACGACATTATTGGATGGTGTAATCATAATAATAATCCAGCGTTTGGTTTTCTTTCAACATCAATGGTTTGAATTCCTAGCATTCAATGATGCAGAACTTCTTTGGGTATTTTTAGATATATATAGCGTAGTTTTATAGTTGGCCATTTATGCTCATTTGAAAAATGTACCCTGTTAGTATACCAGTATTATCATATGCCTCTAATCCACAGCAGAATAAAAAATAAGTTTAAAACTCCTTTGTTCTAAAGTCAAAATAAATTGCCCGGGTTTCGGCACGGTGCGGAACGCCCAGAGGACACGGTGGAGCACACAGTGGAGGTGTGCCCCGCTTGGGCAGAGCATCGCCATGCCCTCGTGGGGACGATCGGCGGCGGCGATCTCTCACACTGGGCCTTGGTACAGGCCATGGTCCGGAGCGAGGAGGAGTGGCAGGCGGTCGCCTCCTTGTGCGAAGCAGTAATGCTAGCAAAGGATAGGAGGCCATGGCATCAGGCAATGGCGCTCACAGTGCCCCAGCCGCCGCCGGGATTCCGATCCCTATTTCCGGCCACCGTAGGCGCGGGCTTGCGGACGGCCAGCAATGGGTAGCTCGCTGTCCGACCGTCCGGTAACTGGCCGGACCGAGCCCAAGTCGTCGACGGCGCGGACTGTTCCCGCGCACCTTAAGGAGTTGTCAGCAACAGCAGGGGCCTAGCCGGGTCGAAGCCTACTGAGACCAGGGTTATCCGAAAGGGAAGCTCGACCCCGGTACGAAAGGCAAGAAGGAACGGGGTGGGTTTTTTAGTCAGTAAGAGTCTGACACTATCTCCCGCTCCGTCCATGGGCGGGGGATGTAATTTGGACGTTTTTTACCCACCAAAAAAAAGTTAAAATAAATTGTAGCTGCTGTAAAGTACTGCAACTGTTCTTTCATACGTAAATGTCAATATTTATAAAACTTCTTGAGCGGGCAAAGATCAAAAACAAAAGAAGAACTGATTTGTGGTGAACAGTTAATAAATAAGACGCGCAAACACTGAAATTGCACCTGTCAAAAGCAATTTCAGTGTAAACTGAACGGGTAAGAGGGCGCCAACGAATTTTGCTGTTTAAAAAATAGATCTGTTATCCACGCTCATTGAAAGTTATTCTCACAGCCATAATTAAAACAGCATTTAAATTATTTCGCTAATGTTAAAATATATACTTTGGAGATGGACGCATCATATATTCTGTAAGTAAGGAAACGTCACGCTTTCCAGTTTCGTAACTGCGAAGTATGACGATTATGCTCTACTATTATGTATGTGTCAAAAGTGAAGGCCATGATCTGGTCATGATCACCGATGTGGACAACTGTGACCAAAAACAAAGGAAAATTGAATTACTTCGCTCCACTAGAATTATTAGTTTAGTTTGAATGTTCACATATACGCATTTACATTTCTCATCAAGTTCATATACTACATTTAAGTGTCCTCTGTACCTCTACCATGAGTTTAAAGCAATAGTATTTGTTGATACTCGTTTCCGACTACGTAAATATTTTGTATGGCAAATTTTGGTTCCGTAAGTGACCGCCAGAGGCGTTATAAAATATGCCATACAAAATACTTACATAGTCGGTATCGAGTATTGACAAATGTATTGCTTTAAACTCATGGTAGAGGCACGGGTCTCATCAACAATGTTAACAATTTATTAACGCTGGTTACTGATATAATAATTTAATTGTGTTTGTTTAACTCAGTGATTCCTAACCAGTGGTTCTCTGACCATCGGTGGTTCGCAAGAACTAAAATATGGTCCGCGAAATGTCTAAAAATTTCAAACAGATAACTGATTCTCTTGAACTAATTTTAAGTTTCTATCAGAAATACTATTTCTTTTTTTTTCAATGACAATGCTCGTTACATTCGTTGATTTAAAAGAATAGTTTGTGTGCGTTGTGTGCGTTGTTAAAAGAATAGTTTTGAATTTGTAGCGGTATTTTTTTATCATATTTAAGTTTTTTTTATTATTAAGTTTTTTTTTTTTTATATAAACTAGTGCTCGACTGCGATCCCACCTGATGGTAAGCAGTGATGCAACCTCTGATGGTGAGGCGCACTAGTTTATTAAGAGCCTACTTATAAATTTTTTCTGTACTCTGTTTCACCAAACTGGTTCCTGTCAAATAAAAAACTTTTTACAAAAAAAAAAACCGACTTCACTTAAAAATATACTAAAACGATCAAAATAACTTTAATTTCGGAAGTCGGTGTATCTCGGTATTGTTTGTTTCTTATTTATCACCGACTTCCGAAATTAAAGTTATTTTGATCGTTTTAGTGTATTTTTAGTGAAGTCAGTTATTTTTTTTTTGTAAAAAGTTTTTTAAGCTATTGCATAGCTTCTATCGCGGGCCTTGAGCGTGGAGACCGAATCCAGAAATTCCGTAACGAAAATAACCTAACATTCCCCACTCATTTGTTTTTTGAGCGTGGTGACCGATAAGAAAACAAATGAGTGAAAAATCAATCAAAATTCAATTCAATGTGTGAAAGTGTAACTTCAATTAATATCAAAGAAAAAAAAAAAACAAAGGAAAAAAAATACTGCATAAATAAAATAAATAAATAATTATAATTGCATAAGTTGATAAAAATGTTATGCAATAGCTTTACCGCGGCAGTCCCCGAGTGCCACACGTCTTTTTTTATTTCAGACTTTTTAGTTGCGATGCACTTGTAGCCAGAGTACCTTTTTCTCATGACTATTCCAATTAACCCAACCCCTGCTAGGATACATTGTTTTATTATGAAGTTCCCGTGTCCACCTTTCACCTTCCGGCTCCATTATCAGATCAGTTCGATAGTACCTTATAGCCAAAGTGTATCTCATGACAATTCTAATAAGCCTAAACACGGCTAGGATACATTGATTAATTACGGAGTTCCGGCTCCGGCCTATCATCTGGCTCCATCATCATCATCAGATCAGCTCGATAGTACCTTATAGCCAAAGTGCATCTCATGAAAATTCTAATAAGTCCAAACACGGTTAGGATACATTGATTAATTACGAAGTTCCGGTGCCTATCTTCCGGTTCCATCATCATCATCATCACACCACTTCGATGATACCATTTTTAACACAACTATTCAGAACTATTTATTGATTTGTATTGTCATAGTCGCTTAACTATGTTCATTGTAATATCTGATTGAGTATGAAGTTGCGTTAGCCATTTCTGGTCTTCTTCACCAGTTCCACTCCATCAAATGTCCCTTTTTGAATGTAAGTGCTTAAGTCCTCGATGAAAATACCAAATTAACTATATGATTACCTATAATATTTGAGGAGTTCCCTCGATTCCTCATGGATCCCAACATCAGAACTGGATTTTGAAAAAAATGGGACCAATCTCGAAGCAAATCAAGTAAGGCAAAAAAATGTTTTGCAAATCAGTCCATAAACGACGGAATTCTGAGGTAACAAACATAAAAAATAAAGAAAAAAAAATTCAACTGAATTGAGAACCTCTTCCTTTTTTGGAAGTCGGTTAAAAAGGTTAGGAACCACTGGTTTAACTAATAACTACATGACATTGTCTAATGCTGTATACTAATTACACTTTGTGTCTACTGTGATCAACGTTGGTAAGCTTTGATGAAGTTGATTCAAAAATCGAGTTCACATACCTATAAGATGGCGATGATTCGAGATTTACTCTATTATAGTCACGTAGACTTACTTGTCTTGGTTCGTTGAAACAACCATTGAAGTCCCAGTTAAGCTCCACTGCATCCAACAGCGTCATTGACTGTCCCAGCCGGATTTCAGGCGAGTGAACTGTCACCCATACTCTGCCACAAGATGACTTCTCTAGGATCAGATTTTCTGATGCTGGAAACAGAAACAACGAATTTTAAAACGCTGGACACAACTGGTTAGTTATGCATTAGTTTTATAATTAGTGTTTTGATTAATATACAAATATCATGATACCCTATTATACAATCAGTTTCAACAGTAGAATTATAGGTAAAAGCAAGTATTAGGCAATACGCATTATAAATGTTGAGCATTTCGGAAGCGATAAATCTGTGTCCGATTCTGTATTTTACAGTGTTGTTTCAGTTTATCTCGACATATCATAATTTGTATCTTTATTACTAATATCATTGTATCACTGCGAAAGTATTGACGTAATAATAATGATCATTTACCAAAATTGGGCAGATATAGCTAGAATTTTCTATAGATCTATAGAAAAATCTAGAAAATGCTAAGCTTGCATTGCTAGAGTTTTTCTTTCGTTATATCAAAATTTTATAAATATAATTTTTTTTTTTTTTAGATAAGTATAATAAATATAATAGCGAAATACCACTCATTGATTAATCACGAAATCGAATAAATTTTAACAGCACAGCACAGCACGAAATCGAATAGTTTTTAAAAAAATTTGACAGCTAGGTTCCTTATAGAGTGTAGACATCCGCTAAGAACGGATTTTACGAAATTCGCCACCGAAGAGGATGAAACGGGGGTCCAAAGTTTGTATGGAGAATCCGAAATTGTATGGTGAATCACGCAGGCGAAGCCGCTGACAGACGTGCTATTCTCTAAGAAAACAGCCTAGAGCACAGCGCTGGCCACAGCGACGAAATCCTAAGACGTACATTGGATTAACAATCCAATTTGCCTATACATTGGATTGTTAATTCAATGAACTGCGCTCTCGACTCGTCGCTGCGGCCAGCGCTGCGCTCAAGGCTGTTTTCAAACGTAAAATTTTAAGTTAAATTAATCTTAAGATTTTAGTTCGGATGAAAGAAAGGGTGTTAACGGTATCTCTGGCAATGCAAGCTTGGCTTTTTTAATAGCACATATAGATAGATATGACCGTTTTTTTTTCTATTAAATATATCTATAATATAAAAATGAATCGCAAAATATGTTGGTAAGCGCATAACTCAACAACGCCTGGACCGATTTCGCTAATTTTTTTTTTGTTGTGTTCGTTATTATGAGGAGAAGGTTCTTATGAAAAAAAAAATGAAAATTAGGGTAGTGTAGGGTAGAGTAGGGTAGTGTAGGGTAGAGTAAGGTAGAGGAGGGTAGAGTAGGGTAGAGTAGGGTAGAGTAGGGTAGAGTAGGGTAGAGTAGGGTAGAGTAGGGGAGAGTAGAGTAGAGTAGGGTAGGGTAGAGTAGGGTAGAGTAGGGTAAAGTAGGGTATAGTAGGGTAGAGTAGGGTATAGTAGGCTGAAGTAGGGAAGAGCGGGAGCGAAGCCGCGCGGGCAAAAGCTAGTTACATATAGTTGTTTTTGTTCATGTTAGTGAGCAGTGATGTTGTTTTCAAGGTTAGTATAGATGACTACGACTTTTTGCTATATACAATGCGTGCCCCCATTCACCGTTCGTGTGGTCCACTGGAACCGAACACTTTACGTACATACACGTTTAAGAGTCCGTATGATCCGGCTCGGTTTTACTACCGGCACAACGACCGGTGACGCCTTCTGAGGTACTAGTGAAACTGAAAACGGTAC
Source organism: Mythimna ferrago (assembly GCA_910589285.2). NCBI lineage: Eukaryota > Metazoa > Arthropoda > Insecta > Lepidoptera > Noctuidae > Mythimna > Mythimna ferrago. The sequence goes on along the minus strand of OU342684.1, from coordinate 15,085,265 downwards.
ATGTATATATTAAATAAGTGAATACAAAGGAATTTTGAATGCTGCAAGAAGAATTGATGATGTGCCTGAAATTAGATTGAAGAAAGATGATAATGGAACTACGACGTATGATTCAGACTGTGCAGGTAATGATACTATTTATGATCCCTCGACTGCGTAGCTTGCAATATTCCTGCGTGATAATAAAGGTTAATGATTGTAAACGATTTTGGATTTACGTCAAGTAATAAATCCGGAATTCAATTTTATGTTCAGTGATATCCTTGAAGCTAATAAAAAACTTAAACTCAACCTTCAACATCAACAACATTAATTTACATGATTCTGACACAGAAAACAATGAAAACTTTTATCAGTATGTACCGAGAGTTCCAGCAAACGTTAAGTAAGACGATGCTAATGACATAATTACTCAGGCGATGTGTACCGAAGCATAATATATAATTATGTGTTTAGTATCTCTACCGCGTGGACCTCCTTTTACGGATGCTTCTCTTATGTAAGAGCTCTGACGGTAGCCTTTGTCGCTGGACGATGTGTTGTCGTAACGTATTGTTGCGACTTCGAAGATGACGCTTGAGAAAAAAGGCTTCTCATCATAGTGAGAAAAATATCTGCCATAGTGTTTTTGTGTAGCTTTTTATTTTTAAGTGATTCTGCCTGTGAAGCTTTACGCTCATTTTTAGCTAAGTGAAATCTGTTGTTTTTAGCCCAATAAATTAATAAATGGTGGCTACCAAAAATGTTGATTGCATGGAATAATAAAATAAACTAAATGCTAATGGCCTATTTAATACTTTCAGGCATAGTTTAATAATAAAAGCCTTTTTTAATGCCTTCTTGAGTTCAGTACTTATAGGATTTTTATCTAGACATTATTGTTGTGTATATTCGGAGCAAGGTTCAAGTGCATTGATTATACACCTGCAGTCATACATAATCATCAACCTTCACGATATCCGGCCAGAGGAAACCAACGTCTTGTTATAATACAAAGGTTTAAGACAAGTACAGAAAAAACTCTTGGTGATAACTCGTATACTTTGTTAGATTGTCAATAAGTACTTCACAGACGTTAAAATGGTGCTTCTTGTAGATTATATGGACGTGAGTACGAGACGTAATGTTTTCTTGACCTTTATCCTTTCTCAGGCCATTTATAAAATAAATAGCAGTAGCAATTGTTTATTTAATTGTAGAAGTTACAATTGACAATCCTCGCAATATTTATAGGACAATAAATTAGAATTGTTCTTTTTGTTCACAATATCCAGATAATTTATTTATCAATTCAGGATTCGAAGTATTGTATGGATAACATCTATGATGTACTTTTTTACTTATTGGCTCGCTTAAAAATGCTTGAACTATTGTCCTGTTTTTCTTTAAATTTTTGAAAACTTTACTAGGTACCATATTATCAAAGTAACTATTTTTAAGTTTTTTTTTGACACCCGTCACCCCGGACATACGTCTTTCTCGATAAATAACCTCACCGAAAAATTTGAAATCTGTGGAATAATGTGAGTTGGGGATCAATATTGTACTTTATATGTGTGTACAAAGAAAAATGTGTTACGAATTACATTTTTTTTTAATGAATTTTGGTCATTTTTTAATTAACGACGGAACTTTACTATATTACTATTGAAATAAATAAAATAGCTAATGGCTATGGCTGGTTATGGTCTATATACTATTCTAAACCAAATTGCAACTCTCTGGAATTGATTTTCAATAGCGTCTTGCCAAATAATTGGCCTCAAATCGAAATGGTGGTAAAAAAATGATATACATCGAATTTGCCACCGTCGGCATATTCAACTGCCTTGTGGCATGGATCTTTTCATTCACAATTCAATTAGAAGAGTTGTGTTCACCGTGACTATGCACTTAAAATCCGTGTAAAAACAAATCGAATACAACGAGTTAGGATATCCTATGCTTGTCAATTCTACAGTGTTTTTGTACTTATGTTTTATGTGAGTATTCGAATATACAAACTGAAATTGACCCGTGAAACATCGCTAAGACCTTGACACTTATTTTGAGATCACTTCACCATCCAAATTAGGTTATGTATCTATGATGTCAAATAGGACTATGAAATCCTGCATCGTGCAATGACAGTTCTTTGCGAGATTTGAGCATATATAACAGTCTGAAATCATCTAACAGGCAGTTGCCCACCAGACATAACACCTGTCTGTTCGGAGTATTTTCAACAGAGGTTTGCGGGACTTTACACTCTGTTCCGCTTACCTCCAAATGTACGAAGGCAAAACAGAATATTTACTTTAGATAAAATCAGGTGAATGAAATTATTGTAGGTGTTTAAGTCACAGTCAACTCTAAAATATTATACAAGACTTTGAATCTTACTTTAATTAATATACAACTTGACTCTGACTTGCAAAATGCAAAAAAAAAACTCTAGAAATTTTCATCTACAGATCAGAAATACTTTTAACTGGCAAAATCCTGCCAACTTGTTGAGTAAAAGATAGTAAGTGGTAGAAAAAAGTAATGAGGAGCGAGTACCTACTTACCTAAGTAGGTAATTATGATTGACAATTAAGTACCTGATTAACAATTAAGTACCTACAATCTTACTTACGTCTGCAATTAACTAATTACTTACAGTATGTAATATGAAGGAAAGTAAATATCTAAGAAGCTCATCTTGCTCGTTATCATATAATTCTGACTAATTGCGCATTATATTGATCCGGATTAATTAATATACGCATTTGATAAGGGGGATGTTTTGTAATTAAACATGACGTAAATAAGATTTTGTCAGAGTTTTGTTTTGTTTTTTTTTTCAGTTGATAAATTTATTTTTAGGGTTCGGTATAGTGTTGCCAGGTCCGATTGGATGAAAATCGGGACAGACAGCAAAACAAATCGGGATTTAGGGTTTTAGATCGGGACAGTTTTTTTTGAGTTGGTAATCTTCTAATAACTTCTCCCATTCTAGGGTGGAACGAGAGCAAACTTGTACTGATTAAAAGCCAGGCTTCTTCAGTCGTCCTTTGCATTCCAGGGGCACCGGCAATGTTTGAAACGTTCCCGCAGCCCTAGTAGGCATCGGCCCTACGAGTCCCTTCAGTTTTCCTGGTATCTCTTTGAGAAACGTGTGCGGCATCGCCTCGGACCTGGTACTTATTGAACGGGCGAACGACGAGCTACCATTGCTCGTCGTTTGCAAACCCATATCTATTGTGGCCGGAAATTATTGTGTGACTCGCCCGGGACATCTCCTTCGGAGACGACTGGGACGTGAGGGTATACGTTCTTTTACGGTTGCGGTCAACTCCTTCGCGGTTACGGTCAATTCTTTCGTGGTAGCAGTTAACTCCTTCGCGGTAAGAGGCGACTGTTTCCCATTCCCTCTCGCTTTGGATCATGGTCAGAACCAGGGCCCAGCGAGCGAGCGAGCAGCCGCCGCCAAAAGCCTCCACAAGGAAACAGCGGTGCTCCGCTCAAGCAGGGCACACTTCCATCATAAGCTCCATGGTGTCACTCATGCGGTCCACACTATGCTGACACCCGGGCATTTCTTTCGCAGGATTCAGGTGCAGGAATAAAGACAAAAACCACAAAAATATGGAAGTTATGAATGATTCCCGCTGTTTTAATATTTTATTAAAATTATATTGTAGGTTACATTTTATTGCATATGAATGGAATAGATAAACGAAGATGGATTATTGAGTCACCGATTACTTATAATATTGTGGATTGAGTAACGTACTAAACGTAGAAGACGCTGCGCGAGAGAGATTTATCGGGACATTTAGCGTCCCGATCAGGTGCAAATCGGGACGCGTCCCCAGACCCCTAAAAATCGGGACGTCCCGCGCAAATCGGGACGCCTGGCAACACTAGTTCGGTACCTCAAAAGGAAAAATCGAGACCCTTATAGGATCACGTTATTGTCCGTCCGTCTGTCTGTTTGTATGTCTGTCAGACCCTTTATCTCGGAAACGCGTGGAGGTATCGAGTTGAAATTAAAACCATATAATTAGGTCTCCCTTGAAGCTGTGAAAAAATTATACTACTAAGGCAACGAAAGAAAAAGATACGGCCGTTTATGTCGCAAATCACACAAATATTAGCACTCAGCTGCATCTAGTTATCCATCGACTAGATGCCGATCCCAATATACGTGGGTACAGACTACGAAAAGAAACTTGATTAAGAAAGATAGACGTGATTTGATATTGTGTTCCAGCATACTCAACTGGCTGCCGAAAAATTGGGGATCTTAGCAAAGGTAAGACGAAATTTCACGCCTGAACAGCTGCTCAACCTCTATCAAGCACAAGTTCGATTGTGTATGGAGCTCTCATCTTTGGGATGGGGTCTGCCAAATACCAGCTTGATGCACTAGATTGTCGGCAATGATGCACAGTTTGTCAAGTCAAAACTCAAACGTCTTGAGCATAGACGCCGAGTTGCTAGCCTGTCGGTTTTCTATCGTTTACATTTCTGGGTGTGCATTAGGATTGCACAATTTATTTCCGCCAATTCCGTTCCATCATCGGACTACGAGACGGCTTTGCGTCTCGTACATGTGACATGTGCGTGTGTGTGTGGTACATGGTGGACATCCCACCCATACGTACAAAGTGTTTTGGGAACACATTCATTATGCGTACAGCTAAGGAGTAGAATTCCCTGCCGGAGTTTGTGTTTCCTGATAGGTATAACCTAGGTGGGTGTGGGATAGTCGGTGACCATGACCTTACACAACTGAACTCTCAACTCAAACTCAGAAAAGCTTCTGAATGACTGAAAGTAATCATCGTTGACTGGAGTTTTTCAATCAGTTTTGTAGTATCTTAGGGTATTTACATTGAGACAGGACAAGTAAATTTTTTTTTGAGGTGGAATGTCGTCAAGTGGTTCTAGGGTCCACCCTAAAACGAGAGAGTAAATAGACTTTTATGGGACAAAAAGCCTCCTATATCCTTCAGTGGCCCTGTGCCTTTGCTAAAACTCCCCGCGGCCCTACTGGGTTCCTACGGTTTTTCTTTAATTTCTTTGAAGCCCTCCTAGAGCACTACGCACCATCGACTCAGGCCTGGTACTTGAAATGTCTCATGTGCTCGTAAGTAAAGTGAGCTAATATTAGAAATCAGCATCACTGTAAAGATATCATATGTATCGAGGATTTATTCCCTTTATGTCCTTGAAAACCTTGTCTCGCTTCTATTACCCTTATGTCGAGCTTAGTTTTCTGTCTCGTTTCTATTCCCTTTATGTCGGAGTCACAGGAGCACCAAACGGCTTAGTATACGTGACCTCCTCTAGGATTAGACGAACAATAGGAATTTAGAGACGAAGACGGATCCCGGCCCGTAGGATACCAGGCCCAGGCCAGGCCGGGACCGGGACCGTCGTGTCCAGTAGATGATTTTTTATACAGAATTTGAGGACCAAATAATCCTCTCAATTGTGGCCAATCTTAACGGACATTAGCCAAATACGTAGGAGATATTATAGTGCGCTAGTGGGTGCGAAAACGCAGGTGCACTGTCTGTTCTTTTACTCTCTAGGCCGAAGTGACGGCAATCCAATACGACTGAGGATTCCGGCCACCGTAGGCGCGGGTTTGCGGACGGCGAGCAATGGGTAGGTCGATGTCAGACCGTCCAGACCGAGCCCAAGTCGTCGACAGCGCGTATTGTTCCACGCGCGCTTCAAGGAGATGTCATCAAACCGTAGGGGCCCAGCAGAGTAGAAGCCTACTGGGGCCAAGGGTTTGCTTCTGGAAGGAGCAAGACCCGGCCCTGGTATGAAAGGCAGTGAAGGAACAGAAGTGGGTTTTTAGTCAGTAAATGAAATGTCATTTGATGATTTTCTTACCTAAAAAAACACGACTGGGGAGAGATCAAGCGCAGAACCAACAGCTTTATGTGTTTTCCGAGGCAGAGGTTGTCACACCACCAAGTTCCAAACTCCGCCAATAGCACGTTTTGTCCGACCCAGGAATCAAACATCGGTCCCCACTATCAGCAGTCGTACTTGCAACGACGACATCAACGAGACAAGTAAAATCCCTAATGTGAGGATAGGATAGGATACACAAAGTTACATTCTATCACCAATAAAGCTAGAACTAGATTAGACGCATACGTGCAACACACCTGATTTATACGTAGAACGACGTCGCGTGGCGTGGATCCAGTGTAGCTCTACAAGTCTAGTTTCCGTATAAAATGTATGGAGACCGATGCGCCCAGATTAGCGTGTGTGGCACACGTGTGCACAATGTAGTTCTAGCTTGATGATTGTCCAAAGTCCAAAATGCATTACAAAAATGTAAAGGTTCAATTTCAAATTTTAGGACAAATTCATATTCAACAAATCGTTTATTGTGGATCATAGGTTCATAAGATGTGGTTTTAGTTACAGGTGCTGTTATGTCCCGTCAATGAAGCAAACACAATTCTTATTATAAGGTGCTCCCTCACCGGGATTCGCCTGTAATGTGACGTTACAGAGTCGAGAATTGATGAAAACCGAGCATTACAGTGCGCAACCAGGGCCTCAAGTCTGCTATTACAATAGTGTCAGAATGGTCTATCATTGACTTCTTATTTGTTGATTTTGTCAATTTTGGTAATCTACTAATATAATGGCGTCATTATGCTTTCCAATGGTCAACCACTGACACTTGCAAGCAATGGCATTATAATGGTAATCTCGTACATGACAAATGAATGTTTGACGTACTTATGCTGCGGTAATCTGCTAAAATTTGACAGTTCCTCTGATCAGTGTCCTACCATTAGAACGTCGTTAGGCAGTCATTGCTTTTAATTTGTTACGAGAATTCTATTACGAGACCAATGACTGACCAATCATCGATAATCTAGCAGACAAAGAATTTTTTTTTAAATGACCCCTGTAATGATGCAGTCTGTAACATGCAACTTGTAACACCAATGATTCAGCTCTCTGTGCTTCTCTAGTATCGACAGAAGCTTCGTCTGACACTGAGAAAACAATTAATTTAGTTATAGCCAATGCTTAAAATCGAATTTGATTTCTTACTCGACAGTCCGGAATTGAATCAAGCACCTTCTTTTGATACAATTATGATATTTTAGTAGCATGTGTCAATCCCATACATTAAAAAAAAATAATCATCGCTAACAGAATATCAGCTTGTTGCCTTGCATTGAATCAATTGTAAAACAGTCCTGTATACCAGTTATCTGTTAAGTAGTTTGAAGCTCCGTTTCATTGTACCCAGTGTCAATATGTAAAGTTGAATACGTTGTTGTTGAGATGTATATCTAAGATATCATTGACTATGTTCTTATAAATAGTAGTTAAATTACCTTCTAATAATGGTAGAAACATTGCGAAATAATCTAGACTTCCGGGCCTAGGTAAGTCCACATTATATTGTGCAAAGTGATGCTGTGTTGATTCTATCTATATAATTACGTAAAGAACAAGTCGGAAATAGTTTACCATCACATTATATTATATAATCCAGTCTATAGATACCATTTTTTTTGTCTGAAGCAATATGGCTATGTTTTGTTTATGCCGCAGATAATATTTATATAACATGTATATTCTGCTATTTATATTTGTTTTGAGATTCATATTTATTCTAATGTCATGCAGATTTTTGCTGACGTTAATTTCTATGCTCTAATAAGTTTTTTCCGTAGAGAACTGGCTGCAAGCTCTAAAATATTTATCTTTAAATGTCAAATCACTTTTTATATGAAATAAAAAAAGAACATGTTAAATTGGTATAGGTAGTACTAGAATTTAAATAAAAATAATATTAAATATAACAAAATAAATTTCAAATAAATATTTCATGTTTTTACGATTGAATTTATAGTCAAAATATAGCGCAGTATATGTATAGTACGGTCTAGTATATGTATTTATTATAGGCAAATAAAAAAATTAAACTCGTGACAAAATTCAAGCACTAGAAAATTGAATGATGGTTGTTTTGAAAACATAACTCACGTCTAATAGTGGCTCCGAGCGCGGTGGCGGCGAGCGCGAGCACGGCGTACCACGACACAGCCATCTCGCTGCGGGACTGTCGCGCCACTGACGCGGGACGCTCAACTACACACACATTTGGCGTTCTTTCGCTACAATTGATTGCTGCGCAGGAGACTTGCACGTACTCCGTGACTCAATCTAACTGCAACGCTTAGCTTGACCCGTTTCTGCGGGCGTAATCCTTTTCCGAACACAAAGGCACGGCAATGAGTAGCGTTTCATCAAACTTATCATGTTCCAAGTGAGCAGGAGTACGGTAATGGTAGTGCGGGCTTCCGACAGCTCCCTCGCTTCCGATCGGGTGTCGCGTGCGTCGGCGACAGGCTGCGTCTCTGGACCACGTGCAGTTCACCGGATGTCGCTGATCGGCTCAGAGAAGCTTAAAAATAATTGTTTTATTGATTGCACGCAATTCAGTACACCCACTTGATACCTTCTGAGCTATTGAATAGAGTGCTTTGCGCTCTTGTGTCTCCATCGTGTGGAGCTTCACACTGATGTACTTACAGACCAACAGTTTTGTATGAATCAACATTCAATGCATTATGTCCAGAGTGTACTCACACTCTCATCTCTTTACGATCTAGTACTAGTAGATTACCTACTACAAAATGTCGTACCTACATTTTTTAAATCGTTGTCCAAAGATTATTTAATTTAAAGTTAAATCACTTTGACCCAGCCAGTCGCCAACAAGGGCTTAGCCCGCATCTTTTGGATGTCGTTAGAATCTGCAAAAGAAGGCTCAAACAATTTCCTTTATAAACAAAGTGATTTAATTATAAAATATTTGTTCCTTAACTCTGGGAAATGCACAAAAGAACTTAACTTTCTTTAGAAAATCTGAAATCATCTAAGTTCGGAGAGGAAGTTGAAATCCAATCTGTTTACGTAAGAATTGCTGGACAGAATAGTCTGAGGCTACAAGCACACAATATCGTATGTCTTATACAACATGCAACATAATAAACGCACATTGTATCCTGAAAGTTGTATGTTCAGAATCGGTTACTGAATCGATTTTAGCTATTTTAAAAATGGGATTTATTTGTATCTTAAAATAATTATTGACTATTTTAAGATAAAGAAATAACGTATTTTGATAAATTCTTGATTGCGCCACTAGCGTATATTTGTGTGTGAGTGCGTCGATCTATATTATTTGCTTAAAATTAGAATAACTACTTTCTAAAAATAAACACCAACTAAGGGCATTTTTAACTGTGTGACTAGGGGATAAAGCAGTGTCTTTAAGTCGCGGGCGGCATGTTGAATTCCGAACGAAACGAAGGTTGTTGATTTTAATCCCGAACGATAGTGAGGGATTTATAAAATTAACTCCCGAGCATCGCGAGGTAGAAACCTGAGTGAAGTGAGGAATTCAAGCCGCCTAAGACAAAGACAGCTTTATCCCCGTCGACCAAATCATATATTAGAGAAATATAAGTATTATATTTTTAAGTTCATCAAACAAACAAAATTCACTACTCCAAGATTCTATAGTTTCACAATTTTCTATAATGCTCCCTGTCAGTAAGCAGGTTTTATTCTATTTTCTTTTTTTTGTCAGTGGCCAGTTTGAATTTCGAGTCAACTTGTGCGATGCACGTACATTTTAATTCACAATTTTGACGATTTTTGGTGTTCCAAATTCAAATCTCATTATTCCCTAGGGATCGGCCATACTGCATTAACTCCCTAGGGATAGAATGACTTGCTTTAAGTGAGGTTTGTATGACGTATAAAACGACATTATCGAGCAGGTGGTGTATAGTCTGTCTAAGAAGTCAACCGACTTGGGGATTTTGTATAATATTTAATCATTTTAAAAATACTTATATTCGATACTTTTCATAAGGTTCTTCTGTTAGTAAACAATGATCTCTATCTCTTAATCAACCTTGTTTAAGTACTTGGTTTAATACAAACCCGTGTTGACTACATCAGATTTCATTAAATCCTAATAATTACCCAAGTCGTTTAACTTATTAGACAGACTCTAAAAAGTTATTTTATACTTTTCAGTGTTTTTTAACATTGAAGTCGGTTATATTTTTTTTGTAAGAAGTTATTTTTATTATGTACGTGTAGTGCTTGAATTATGATTCAAACTTAATTTTTACGGTTATAAATTATTCTAGTTAGATACATGTTGTATCTATATAAAATTACCACCTTCTGCCGATGCCGTTGAGTTTCGCCCGTTCCCAAAAGGAACACTCGGGATAAAAAGTACCCTAAGTGGTATTCCTGGACACGATCTACCCGTCTACCATATTGTATCCAAATCCGTTCAACCATTTGAGCGTAAAGAAATAATAAACAAAAACACACACATATACGAGTATACATATGTACCTACATAAATTTTCGCCTCTATAAAATCAGTGTGATTATCAATGTTATGATTTTTCTAATAGGAGAAGGAAATCCCTGTCGACACTGAAGCAAATAGCAGCAGCAACTGGAACAAATAAAGTCGAGCGCTGTTCACAAATTGAATCGTCCGCGTCGTCCTAATCTTTTCTCAAACATTTAAGAAAAGGTTTAATAGATTTCCGAATTTCTTTCATAAATGCTATCAGGTATTACGATAATCTTAACGTCAGAAGTCCTTATTATTGATTACCACTTAGTAAGTATATCAAATAGGTCTTATCGGTTCGCCAGTGATCGAACGATACTTGGTTGCAGGTGCGTTTGTTATTTCATTCATCATCATTAACCGATTATGGCGAAAACAAAAGAAGGCTTACGATTCTGACCAGTGTGTACCTACGTATCTTCTATACAGTAAAAAAATGTACTGTCATGGTTCTAGTTGGCGCAAAAACTTCTGAGCCAATTCTGTTCCTGATCCCGTGACGTCCGTGTCCCAGCACTCCAACGCCGTCGTCTATCATGAAGATCATCTTTTTTTTAAGGTTGCTCTCTAGCGCGTGCAGGTGCGTCCTCCTTCTTAGCTAGCATTACTGCTTCGCAGAAGGAGGCGACCGTCTGCCACTTCTCCTCGCTTTAGACCATGGTCTGTACAAAGGCCCGGTGCGAGAGATCGTTGCCACCGATCGCCCCTGCGAGGACACGGTGGTGCTCTGCCCAAGCGAGGCATACCTTTACCGTATGCTCCACCGTGTCCTCCGAGCGGTCCACACAGTGGTGAAATCCAGGCGTTACTTCCGCTCGAATCCGGTCCAGGTACCTCCCGAACTTACGATGTCCGGTGAGGACCTGCGTCATGCATGCATGAAGGTGAGGACGCCGTGAGGTCTTTCCAGTCACTCCTCAAAGATGTGATTTACCGTCATAATTAGAATGTGTTGCCGAGCACAGCGATCGGCAACACATTAGAAATATGAAAAAAACATTTATTTGACCTTGTGGATTGTTTCTTGTTTTTTTTTCCATTCAAAGGACAGTTTATGAGTTAGTAAAAATATATGTATTTGTTATTAAATTGTATTGTTGAGTGAGTGATAGACAGATAACTTATAAAGACGTAGATAAGATTTGTTACAATAATAAATTATTACAAATCAGAACACTCAGGTTAAGGTCACTTTGGTTTTATAAGATAAAAATGTGACAAATTAATGAAGAGGTAAAGATGTAATGCTAAAATAATGATAAAAAATGCCTTTTAATGTTAACACTGCTGGGACTCAGGCCTCTTCTCTAGAAGAGCAAAATGGGCCGTAATCCATCACGCGGGTCTAGTGCGGGTTAGTGAATGTCACATGTCTTCGAATTTTTGGTTCTAGGACATGCCGGTTTCCTCACGATATTTTCCTTTACCGTTTTGAGAGCAGTGGTGATGAAATAAATTACTCAAAGTAATGCACCTGACTGGGTTTGAACCCGCGGCCTACAACTCGTAAGTCATGGCCGTTACCACTCGGCCACTGCTCCATAGTTTTTTGGTTACAATGGCAAAAAAAAAATCCTTTCAATTTGTATGGAAACAAATACATCACATTTATGTAAGCAAATTCTGTGGCAGGTAATACTCACTACGTTTCATTCAATCATGAGCATAAAAATACATAAAACTAAATCATCGACTTATTATCGACTGATCGTATGTTTGGCACGGTATGAAAAACTCAAATACATAATTATTACAATGATTATGCTTGAAAACCTACAGTTAAGAACAGGTAGCGGACGTTACTAGCGATTTTCTCAGTTTAGAAAGTTGGAACAAAATAATAAATAGGAGAACAGAGTTTTACACTGTAATAAACATTATAGTTATTATATACCCAGTTGTGATGGTATCTTTTTAAAAAGGACATAAATGCTTTACTTGACAATTACAGGCTCATCTCATTTTTGAGCCACGTCTATAAGCTTTTGAGCCGACATGCACGCAGGTTTGACGACTTCCAGCCTCCAGAAAAAAGCAGATTTTGAAAAGTCTTCTGCACCGTAGAATATTTGCATCCACAGCGGCAGATTATACAACACACCGAAGAATCTCTCTCTCTCTCTCTCAAACGATTCAATTGAAACTTAGGCTGTATTGCAAACCCTCCAACGGGTGCAAGATTGACTATCGGTACATCGATGTGCTCAAGTGTGTGTACGATAACAACACCACCTCAGTTCGATTTCTGGACCACTCAAATCTATCCTCCTAAAGCGGGGTGTGAGGCAAGGAGACGACTTCTGAAACTGTTCACAGACGCAATGGAGATAGATATAATTAAGCTGCTAATATTCTCTACAAATCAAGATTTAGAGGATTAATTTATTGTTATACATAAACACTTTTTTTTCGGGCAGTCATTTATAAAAATCAGATGCGCAGTAGAAGTTTACTGAAAGAAAAAAGATAGAAAAATATTTTATTTGCACGCATGGATACACACACTGTAAAAATAAAGTTTTAGACAATTTAAGATAAAAAAAAAGAAAAAACACTGACACAATGAGTGTTTCATGACTGCGTCAAATAGTTCCAGTTCAGCAAAAAATGCCAGGCAACTGCATGCACTACACTACTGCGACAGTGAAACTATCAATCTTGTCTACTTTGACAATGTATCCTACCGATAAGAGGTCAATTAAAACACACGATAACGCAGAAAGAAATAAAAATATAGTTCACCTTTTCCTCACCTTTGCTCACGTCTGCGCCATATTACACTAAGTGTCAATTAGAGGAGGATATCGGTTTCATATTGAAGGTGTATATTCCGATAATACAGTGTATAAGTACATTAGTTTTAGTATATGCGAAACCTGTACGGCGACTATTCACCCTTACGTTGTTGAAACCTCTACGGTCCGGACTAAGCGTTTCGCCTAGTCGTTTATACCGCGTACGTTGAAGGACTGGAACAGTTTGCCTGCTGCGGTCTTCCCGTCCGATTATAATTTGGGTGTCTTCAAGGCTAGAGTGAAGCTCTTAATAAACTAGTGCGCCTCACCATCAAAGATTGCATCGCTGCTTACCATCAGGTGGGATCGCAGTCAAGCACTAGTTTATATTAATTAAAAAAAAAACCTTAAATATAGTTTGTTCAGAATCAGTAACTGAATCGATTCCAATAGTTTTTATACGTTATATTTTATTCCTAAAAATATTTAAAAAGGTCACAAGTTGGATACCACCGACACTAAGTACAACACAGGTTACGGCAGGTCATAGCGGGCATTGGGAACCAGCGCACAGCTGGCTGTGGGAGCTAAACTACCCCTCAGTCACCTGGATGGCCTGGTGACTATGTATTTTTGCGTACTTAACTTATAACTTTGTGATTTTTCATGATATAGTTATGAAATTTTGTACATAGATTCTTCACAGAAAAATACTAGGCACGTGTATCGGGTTTTATATTATATACTAGTTCCTCTAGTTTTTTTTTTTTTCGGAAAAATAATCTTATGACAACCCCGCTCTTGGGCGGAGCGGGAGATAGTGTCAGACTCTTACTGACTAAAAAACCCATCCCGTTCCTTCAAGCCTTCATACCGGGGCTCGAGCGCCCTTTCGATTGGTTGTAGCGTGATGTTATATATCCAATAGCTTTCCTCGATAAATATGGGCTGCCCAATGCAAATATATTTTTTTAATTCGAACTTGTAGTTCCTTAGATTAGCGCGTTCAACTAACTAAACAAACAGACTCTTTAGATTTATAATATTAATTACTAGCTCACACGTACACTAGAAACACGTTGTTCTGCCATATAAATTATATTGTGTATAAAAAGTTCCATATTTTATTTTATGTAGTAATCTCTAAAATACTACAGTTTCACGAATTCATTTTATGTATAGAAGAAACTATGACATTTTTTTAGGGTATGATAAGTTAGCTACAAAGGGGATAAAGTGGGCTAGAACGAGCAAGCTAATGACCACCGCCATCTCCTTCTTGTTAGGATTCTTCAGGTAATCCTATTTATTGTTTTTTTGGCTAGGAAACCATCTATTAAAGAGGTTAATAGATGGTTTGGATGGAGCGAGAAGAAGTGTAAGACTTTTATTTCACCCGTGTTTCTTCAACTGCCTTTTGCGTGCGAGGGCCACGGTGATTCCTTTGAACAATCTCGGAGCTCTTTCCTTTTAACCCCACAGGCAGAAATAGGAAAACAGCGCAGCAAATCTCCGTCGGCTCATCTTACTTTTATCAAAAGATTTCATTTCCTATGGTTTCAATTTTAAGGCTGCCCTATATCACGTATCGCTGTCTAATTAATTATTTTTAACCGACCTTTGAAGAAGAAGCTTTGTTTGCTGAAAAAATACATTTTAGAGTCGACGAAAAATTTTATTATTAGCTAACCGTTAAAATGGTAGTCTACACTATCTACACTTAATATTATAAAGAGGTAAAGTTTGTATTTATGTTTTCTTTGTTAGTACTGGTCCGATTGCAAAAAGTTTTTCACTGATAGAAAGCTGCTTTATTCCTGAGTGACATAGGCTATATTTTATGTACGCGGGCGAAGTTGCGGGCAAAAGCTAGTCATTAATAATATTGTTTTCAACCAGGACTTATCACCAACTTCTAAAAGGCTGCCTTGGAGTGCTTCGTTGCACTTTTAAGTGAACACATAAACATGGTTACGGTGTGTGCTTCTGTTTATGTGCTGTTTCTTTCTTTATAACTTCAGCCATCTTAGAGGCTTCCTTGGTATTCTAAAGCCTCTATCATTAGTACCTCTATAAAGGGTCTAGCTCTCTACAAGTCTAGACTAATATAACATTATTTTCAGTTTATGTGAAAGGAACCTGAATATAATTTGTTCAGAATCAGTACAGTAAAAAATTAATGGAATCCATTCAGATTCCATTAATTTTTACACCATGTTTTATTTTTTCCGAAAAATATTTAAAAAGATCACAAGTTGGACACCACCGACACTAAGTACAACAGGTCACGGCAGGTCATAGCGGGCATTAGGAGCCAGCAAACAGTTGGGTGCAAGTGGAAAACAGCCCTTCAGTCGCCTGGATGGCTCGGTGACTATGTATTTTTGCTGATATAACAAGCATACTAATATAACTTTGTGATTTTTCATGATACAGTTATGAAATTTTGTATTTTCTTTACATAAAAATACTAGTGTGTTGTGTTTTTCAGGTTTTGCACATAATAAAACTAATGTTGTATTTAATTAAAGATCTGTTAGCCATCACACCACTCTTTATTTCTTAAGAAATCATAAATTCATTGTTAGTAAAAAGCTGACATCAATAGGAAAAAAAAATATTTTCACTCGAGCACTTTACACATTCAAATTAAAGATGGTTAGTCATTGGACTTCTTTCTCCAAATCCAAGAAATTCTCAATAGATTTGGATTGTTTGTCTCTTCTGTTGTCACTGTCTGACGAAGCTATGGACGGAGCCCTGCTGGGGTTGCGCAGGACTGGCTTCCGGAGCTGGAAGAAGTTCAGCGACGCCTTCAGCTCCTTGATGAACACTTCTTTGTGTGTCACCTGAAATATAATCATCAGAGATATGATTTGATGAAACAAGCCCTGCTGATCTGTCCTATCCAAGCTACGATCGTTTAGTTTCGATTCTCTTGCGTCGAACGCCTCGAGTTGGCCATGCCTTCGATTTCTTTGTTCTGACGTCATCTCAGCGCTCAGACACGTGGTCAGAACGTAGTCCTAGAACGCAAGGGGCAACTGAAGGACATAGGTGCGGTTTTAGTCAGTAAAATGCTGACGCCCCACCTAGAGCGGGATAAGTCATTTGATGATTTTCTTATTAAAAAAGGACTTCATTTTCTGACTATACTATGTACTGACTTCGTTCGTCAGGGATCTTACGAAAATTGCATGCTGTTTTTTTTTATGGTGGGAAAAAATCATCCAATGACAACCCCCGCTCTTGGGCGAAGCGGGAGATAGTGTCAGACTCTTACTGGCTAAAAGACCCACCCTGTTTTTTCTAGCCTTCATACCGGGGCTCGAGCTCCCTTTCGGATAACCCTGGCCCCAGTAGGCTTCGACCCGGCTGGGTCCCTGCTGTTGCTGACAACTTCTTGAGGCGCGCGGGAACAGTGCGCGCCGTCGACGACTTGGGCTTGGTCCGGACAGTTACCGGACGGTAAGTTCTCTCCAAGCTCTCTTATACAGGGTCATTGGTAAAATACTAACAACCTTGCAGGAGTGTATTACTAACATCATAAACAACAACTTTGTGTTCTGACTTTTTACAAAACATAATTCATGTACTAAAAACAAACCTTCAAGATTTCGTGGTGCTATACATATAACACATTTCAACACTGTATTTTTCTATATCTACGCCTGTATGGTGCGACGCAAGCATATCAAGCACCCCCGCCGCCCGATCCCGACTACGCTTCGCTATTATACTATCGTTTGCTTCGCATAGACTTCGTATTAATAGAACGTTCAATTTAAATATTTTCATTTTTGTATGAAAATCTGATGAACTAAAATATGTTTTTTTTTTAAAGTCATCGATCAAAAGTTGTTGTTTATGATGTTAGTAATATAATCCTGAGAGGTTGCCAGTGTTTTACAAATAACCCTGTATACACCACAATTTTTTAATTAGTACACATACTTAAAGGGCTTATTAGAAAAGCCCTTGTTATTTTATAAGTAAAATCTCAATAAATAATATTCATAAACAGCAAAGTTATTAGCGTTGGTTTATGTCCCAAAATGTCACTCAATTTATGGAAATATTGTGCAGGCTATTGAATAATGAATGAATAAGTGACAATTATTAAGGAAAAACACTGCCCGCAGTATTTTCTACTAGCAATTGTTATGTTTGATTGATTCTAATGATGAATTTACCTTTTCGTGGTCAATTTTAGGATTTCAGTTTTTTCTACTTTTGACTATAAAAATATGATCAGTGACGGGTACAGATAGAGTCCCATTTTTTTGTGTACTAATTAAAAAGTAGGGGTGTATGTTAGTAAACTAAAATTTTATTATTAAATATAAATATTTGGCTACGGACCTGTTCCCGAACCACAATGTTGCGGACCTCGTTCATGAACTCGATGGCAGTCATCAACAGGCAGAACAGCAGTCCCACCACGAGAACCACGAAGGCTCCAATCAGGTTCTCCATTTCGAGGTCACCCTCTGTATCATTCTCATCGGTCGTTGGCTGAAATAATATGCCAAAAAGGGAAAGGGGTGTGATATGTCTTAATATTTATATCAACCTATTTTTGAAGCGGTTGATTAGAATATTCAGAAATAAAACAGGATCCATGAATTTGCAGCATCACATTATTTTGTCACAAAATATCTATGAAAATCAATCATTCAAATATTTTGTAAAACAAATGGGTGATAAAAAATCAAAGGCTCATTTTGACATTTGAGAAAGACCCTAGAATGCAACTTGGAATAAATTGAAAGAAAGAATAAAATAATAATTAATTACACAAAGTTTTTTTAATAAAATTACATAATGTAATATAGATGGTTACATAACGTAAATAATAAAAACATCAAGTGTCAAAACGGGCCTCTTAATTCTTGACAACTGTAATATAGTTAGTTGTATAATAAAAAATAAATGCACTATGCTTTGCCAAAAGAATTGTGTAGGTACAAATTAAAGCAAAAAAGCCAAGCAAATAAAATAAAATTGGTCAAAATAATAAAAAAAAAAAACAAAAATATGAAATTATTCAAATCATGTCGTTACTATCATACAAATTAATATTATTACAAATTATTATTAATTATTTAGCAAATCGGTAAAATTGCTTTGAATATGTCCTTACCTCACATTTTTTCGCTCCATATTTTTCAACCCACCATTTATTTTTAATTTTGTCCAGGGTTGTTAATTCTTTTAGTCTCAGAATAGCTCTGTTTATGTCAGTTCTGAATGGTGAATCTGAAAATTATAAAAAGTAATAAATTATAAAGTTATGAAAAGTTAGCCATACACGATAGGGTACCTATACCTGACAGGTATGCCTGTACAATTGAGTTTTACAAGTAAACCGGAGCATGGATGTTGTACAACTATGCAGCATTCCAAACAAACTTACCTGACACTTGACAGGTAGAACTGTGCAGGTAAATCTTTGCAGGCAGATACACCCTAACGTCTATAGCACCCTAACCTTAAGAGGCTGCTTTTCTACTCGCCTGTCGTCAGCATCGAGCAGGTTTAAAAGCTTTTTACTGCATCTTATGCAATCCAACGCGATGTTTGACGAAAAGGCAACGCGAAAAAAGAGAGATAACGCCTGAAAACTGTGCTAGCATACGGCAAATCCGTGATTTACTCGAATATTTTACAAAACTTGTTCCAGGAAATACGTGATTTTTTAAACATTTAAAAGTTTTTGAAAAAAATTGTCGTTATTTAGAATCTTGGTAAGATTTACAAGGCTTCTATTGTTATACGTACTTTTTGACTTAAATTTTTTTTGAGTAAATTATGAAGTGTCAAAGTTCCTGCAAAATAGCGGATTTTCAGAGGATTAGTTTTACACAAATTTATAAATTGATTTCAATAGGAGCCTAGATAATATTCACAAGATACTGTGTTTCTAAAAAGAAGAGCTGTTGTATGAAAAACAGTGAAAATGTATGTCGAGTTGCATCCCCTTAAGGATTCTCATTGCTACGAATGATGATGATGAAGATGTGACGGTTTTATTACACAAAACTGTCGATAATCGATCGATGACGTTGATCGACATCGGTCGATTGATGTTTGTAGGAACTGTAAATAGATCCATTGTTTAATAGGTAGGTAATATAATAGATCTTTACCTATGAATTGGCGTTTTAATAGTTATAAAAACAGCGATATTACAGAATAAAAGGTTATTAGAAAAAAAGAATAACATACCTTTAATAGGTATGAAGTTTATTTGAACTTATACAAGGTGCAGTTTTAAAACTGCACAATATTTCAGGAGGTTGTAATAAAACTCATAAATAATCATGTAAAAATACGAAACCATGTCAATAATCAGTAATACTTGTTATTTAATTTTTTAATTACACTAAACTAAATCGATTGATCGATGGCCGCGGGGGCGTGGCTAGGGTGTGGCGTGCGGGATGATGATTGGATGATACATTATTTATGAAACTATCGTTGCGAGTTAGTGTGTGTGAAAACGCCCTTTATTGTTCCGTGTTTGTGTGTGTGAAAAAAAGCGCGGTTATAAAAAAAAAAAAAAATTACCTACTTATTTTATTATTGATTCGGGTCGAGAATCACTAACATAATTACCTCCTGAAATATTTTGCAGCTTCAAAACGACACCTTGTAATTCTAAGGCAATCCCTGTAGATTGATATCTTTATATCACAGTTTAAGTAACCCGTTTTATAAACAGCAATTTCATAGGTGAAGACCTATTATAATGCACACTTAGGAGTGAGCGAAATAAAATTGACAATACTCACTGGGTGGCATTGCTATACCGTAATCCTTACTATCCAATTCCCCACCGACTTTCTTCAAGGCACAATTTCTTTTTAATTTGTATTCTATGGTACTGGACTCCATAAAGAAAGCGTACTTGTTTCTACTTTTAAACACTCTGCTCTCTCCCTCATCGTTGCTTTTTACCAGGACAGCTGGATTGGCCTTCATCGTGTCGTATATATGTCTGTATATTTTGTCCTTAGAAGCCTGAAGAATAATGTTTTTTGACTGTGTCTTACTTTCTGCGATGTTTTTTTTTTTTGTTTTAGTAAAGAAAAGTATTTGAACGGGCCTCAAGTCTGCTATTACAAAAGTGTCAGAATGTTCTATCATTGATTTCATAATTGTTGATGTTGACAAGTTTCGTAATCTACTAATTGAATGGCGACATTATCTACCATTGATACTCCATTGAAAGAAGTGGCATAGAATGGTAATCTCGTACATTTTGACAAATTAATGTCTGACGTATGCGGTAATCTGCTAAAATTTTGACATTTCCATTGAACCTACAATTAGAACGTCATTGTGCAGTCATTGCTTTTAATAAACTCAATAATGTCATTCTACCAGAACTCTATTACGAGACCATTGACCGATCAATGATTAATCATTGAATTAGCAGATCACGAACTTTTAGTAAAATTACAATGGAATCGTGTTGGAATGACGAATTTATCAAAATGCAGACTTGGGCCCCAGCAAGACAGTAACAAAAAAAAAACAATTAAATTATGAGAACGCGTCAAGAAAAAAAAAAATTACGGGCAAAGCACCTTAAAAAAATCAAGAGTTGATCCTTTTTCGATAGCTCCGTAGAGTATCTTTGTTTGCTTGGCCAAGTCTTCGACGCTGTTGATGGGCTCGTTCTCCAGGGCTGACGTCATTGAAGCCGATAGCTGCGCGATGTATGTCTGACACACGATCACCGCGAAGAACCACCACATACCACAAACCCAGCGGGTTCCCAGAGCTCTGAAATTGTTAAAAAAAATTACATCATTATCATCATCAATTCATCCAAAAGATGTCCACTGTTGGAAATATGCACTTTCCCGCGAAAGGTCATTGGTCCACCTTGAGGGGGGCCTTCCAAAGCTGCGTCTTTCGGTGCGTGGGCGTCACTTTAGAATCTTTCTGCCCCATCGACCATCTGTTCTGCGAGCAATGTGACTTGCCTACTGCCATTTAAGGTTCGCGAATCTTCGCCAATAAATTTGACTATCTGCTTTATTAACTATGTTCTCCAAAATTTGGATAACATGAACAAAAAGGCGATCCGACGATATTTAAATAACTAACTAATGAAACTAGCTTGTGCCAAAGGCTTTGCTTGTGTAAAAGTAAGAAATATGTATCCTATCACCTATGTCATCGACTGAAAAAGTGGCATTATACTGGTGAAAGAATTTTTAAAAAATGTCCAGAAAAATTTGAGTTTATTCGAGTTTGTGTAAACAAAAACTATAATGATATTTTAACTCTTTTTATTATCAGTAAAGTAACTTAAAATTTTGCAGGTAGGTTTCTTATAGGGTGTAAACATCCACTGAGAACGGATTTTCTTCAGGAGTTGGGACTCAAGGTGGCGCTTCACAAATCCGAGGCGATGTGTTTTCACGGTCGCCGCCCTCGGAACGCGCCGCCATTGAGTTCCCAACTAACGGTAGGAGGAGTTCACATCGGTGTCGGGTCGACGATGAAGTACCTGGGACTCGTCCTCGACAGCCGGTGGAATTTCGTGGAGCATTTCCGACGTCTGGCTCCCAAACTCAACCGGACTGGGGCCGCTCTCAAGCGGCTCCTGCCCAATCTTGGGGGTCCAGACGCCTCCTGCCGGAGGCTCTACGCGGGGATCGTTCGGTCCATGGCCCTCTACGGGGCGCCGGTGTGGGCGCCGTCGCTGCGTAAGCGACCGGCGGCCATTCTGAACGCCTGCCAGAGGGTCATGGCAATTCGGATGGTGCGGGGATACCGCACGATTTCCTGCGAAGCGGCGAGCCTTCTGGCTGGCCTACCACCGTGGGATCTGGAGGCAACAGTCCTTGCACACATGCACGATATGCGCGTGGAGATGCAACGTCGGGGTGAAAGTCCTCTGCCGCGACAGGTCACGGCATGGCGGACAGAGCTCCGGCGGGATCTCATGGTGGAATGGCGTCAGCGACTATCGCAACCCCGTCATGGGCACGCCACAATTATGGCGATAAGTCCCCTCTTTGAGGCGTGGCTGGAAAGACCTCACGGCGTCCTTACCTTCCGCATGACACAGGTCCTCACCGGAAATGGCAAGTTCGGGAGGTTCCTGTTCCGAATTAAAGCGGAAGTGACGCCCGGGTGTCGCCACTGTGCGGAACGCCCGGAGGACACGGTGGAGCACACAATCGCGGTGTGCCCTGCTTGGGCGGAGCATCGCCGTGCCCTCGTGGGGGTGATCGGCGGCGGAGACCTCTCGCGCCGGGCCTTGGTCGAGGCCATGGTCCGGAGCGAGGAGGAGTGGCAGGCGGTCGCTGACTTCTGCGAAGCAGTAATGCTCGCTAAGGAGGAGGCCGACCGCATCAGGCAACGGCGCTCTCGCCGCCGCCGCCGGGATTCCGATCCCGATTTCCAGCCACCGTAGGCGCGGGCTTGCGGACAGTGAGCAATGGGTAGCTCGCTGTCCGGCCGTCCGGTAACCGTCCGGACCAAGCCCAAGTCGTCGACGGCGCGCGCTGTTCCCGCGCGTCTCAAGGAGTTGTCAGCAACAGCAGGGGCCCAGCCGGGTCGAAGCCTACTGGGGCCAGGGTAATCCGAAAGGGCGCTCGAGCCCCGGTATGAAGGCTTGAAGGAACGGGATGGGTTTTTTAGTCAGTAAGAGTCTGACACTATCTCCCGCTCCGCCCAAGAGCGGGGGTTGTCATAAGATGATTTTTCCCATCGAAAAAAAAAAAAAAAAAAAAAAAACGGATTTTCTTAAATTCGATCTAAAGTTTGCATGGAGAAACCTACTTTCACGCGGGCAATGCCGCTGGCAGAAGCTAGCATAATATATATAAAATGAAGAAACAGATATTATTAAAAGAAAATAATATAAAGTAATTACAAAAGACATTGTATTCATAATTATTAATTAGTCAAAACTGATTAATATTTAAAACGAAAAAAAGAATGTCATACTGGAAATATCATTGGTTTTCAATCATACAATAAACAGAAATAAAATTACTTGGGCAATATGTCGCATCCTTGCGTCATAATAGATCCGGTCGTCAGCCAGGTGCAGTTCTTAAATGTCCATATATTTTCCAATTCTTCTGGATCTTTCTCGCATGGTTCTGGATTTTCCCAATCGTCAGGTGATACTCTAAAATTATGTACATACAATTACAATTAATTGCATATGTTAGTTTTCTTATAATTAATGACACTTATCCTAAGTGTCCACATGTTGTTTCTACATTGTGTATATCAATGTGTCCAAATAAAAAAATCTTCCTTTCTTTCATATAACAGTATATTCTCCTGAAAATATAGCAGGTCAATTTAGGTAAACAACAAATTAGAAGTTACAAAAACGTAAGCAACCTATAAGTATTTATTTTGCTTATTTTGTCGTGTACGGACTTATTTTTTTGTACTCGAGGTAAAGTCACAAGGAATGCATTATTTTTATAAATATTAGCATTAACAAGTTATAAGCGCTTTTATCGCTTTATATAAAAAAAAACCTGTAAAGATAGATGTAAGAAGAAGAAATCAATAAATAAATTTTTACTTCGCCACACAAGTCAAATTATAAGTCTTTTCTTTGACAGATTAAATTTGACAAATAAAAAATTTAGTAGGTAGGTACTACTTATAATAATAATCGACTCACAAAATGGAGATATAGATATAGAAATTGCAGTTTTACTAAAAAATATTTATTTTATTCTATTTTTTAGTATTTGTTGTTATAGCGGCAACAGAAATACGTCATCTGTGGTAACAACTGTCTAGCTATCACGGTTTATGAGATACAGCCTGGTGACAGACGGACAGTCAGACATACGCACGGTGTTTTACAGGATGCATTTTGGAGAGTGTGCGCAGGAATTGCATGACTTGATTCCGCCATCGCAATTCTACCATCGGACAACCCGACGTACGGCGAATATTCACCCTTACGTTGTTGAAACCTCTACGGTCCGGACTAAGCGTTTCGCCTCGTCGTTTATACCGCGTACGTCGAAGGACTGGAACAGTCTGCCTGCTGCGGTCTTCCCGTCCGATTATAATTTGGGTGTCTTCAAGGCTAGAGTGAATAGGCTCTTAATAAACTAGTGCGCCTCACCATCAAAGATTGCATCGCTACTTACCATCAGGTGGGATCGCAGTCAAGCACTAGTTTATCTCAATTAAAAAAAAAAAAAAAAAAAAAAGGACTGCAGAGTTTTAGTAATAGAGTCCCGTTTTAGGGGTACGGAACCCTAAAAAAGGTAAAATATATACTTTAGGTACCTGGCGCAAATGTAAAGCATCATGGACACTACAAAATATGCAGTCGCTGTATGCATCCAAACCTCAAAGGTATACGGATTTAGGAAAGAAAACATTCCTGGCTCCACCTTCCGATCCTGGGTGTACAGTATACTTATTCCCAGAGACATGAAAGGCACTGAGAAGTCAACGTAATTTTTTCTTTCTTCCGTAATTGTGAGGTCACATACTGCTAAATCTGCTTTCTGTAAGAAAAACTGGCTTGTTAGTTCTGCTTTGTCCTCGATATTGGAGAATAATAATAAACCCCCCTTTTTTTTGGTGGGGAAAGTCATCGCCTCCCCCAAGCGTCGTCGCAACGACCGGTCCTTGCGTCTCGCATCCGGATGCGAATAACATTAAAAGAAAACCATTAATGAATAGTAAGTGGAATTGAGATAAGATGAGAGATTTGATGAGAATTGATCAGGAAACGCGAGCCTATCAATAAAAAAAAAAGGAATTCGGACTTGACCAGCTTTATGTTCTGTTTACTTCACTCCCTTACCTTGTCTAATAAATATTCTACGAGTTCTGCATAAGTCAAATCCTTTTCGTGAATGAATTTATAAGTATAATTTAGCTTTTCTTCTTTAAGTAATTTGAAAATGTTTTTGACCAGGTCTACGGAGAAACCTTCAAATTTTTCGTTGGGGTCGTCATCTTGCTCTTTACATTCATCAGTTTCACATTTTTCTTTATACCAGAAATAGGGTTTTGCTGTACGGGATACTACCTGTGTTGAACAAAAAAGAAGGACTTTAAGGTTATAGTTTATTGTTATCTAAACTAAGTAATCAGTGAGTAAAATGAGTTCCAAATAACAAAAAAAAAATTTGCGCCAAAAAAAAAATTGGCGCTGTAAAAACTATTTGGCCAAATGGGGCATCCTCGACTACAGAAAAGATGAAAGAGGTTAGAAAGGAAATACTTTCCTATTTGAATGTATTACAACGAGTGTCGCTGCTTGTCTCACACCTTTCAACTCCACTACAGGCAATAAACCAATACGAACGCGCATTAAGTAAATAACAGACCACACACAGCGTCCCCGCACATGGGCCTCAAAAAACGCCGCCACAAAAAGCGCTAGAAGCGGCCACAAAAAAAGCTAGAAGCGGCCGCAAAAAACAGCTGAAGCGCGCTACACCTTGTGTCCGGAGAAGTTTGAAGCCGCCTCAAAAAGGAGCTTGAAGCGGCGTTTTTTTGTGGTCCGTGTGCGGGGACAGTTAGATCGCAAGGTTGCTGTTGATAGTTGAACTGTGAGCATTGCCCTATTTTGTGGCACGCTTGCCCCGTCCACAAGGCCATTCTAACCTCTTTCATCTTTTTTTTTTAAGGTCGGAAAAATTATCCAATGACAACCCCCGCTCTTGGGCGGAGCGGGAGATAGTGTCAGACTCTTACTGACTAAACGACCCACCCTGTTCCTTCAAGCCCTCATACCGGGGCTCGAGTTCCCTTTCAGATAACCCTAGCCTCAGCAGGCTTCGACCCGGCTGGGTCCCTACTTTTGCTGACAACTCCTTGAGGCGCGCGGGAACAGTGCGCGCCGTCAACCTCTTTCATCTGTTCTGTTTCCTCGATCCATCTCTAATACAGTGCCAGTGTGGAGCCACTGCATAGGACCTGCGTCACCAGCTAAGTTGCCCAACCTGCACCTTCCAAGAACTATACGAAGCCAACAATAAAGCTGTACAGTTTGCCAAATATTGGTCAGAAAAAATCTAGTTTGATAAAATCGACACGAAAAGAAGAAGAAGAAGAAGAGAATGCGTTCCAAAGAAGAATAGGATCGATTTTTCCACTATATTGTGACGTCATAGCTGTCAAATCGGGAAATTGGATAGAGTGAGCGAAACAAGATTTAAAAAAAAAAGCTGGCCAAGTGCGAGTCGGACTCGCCCATGGAGGGTTCCGTAGCAGCAAGTAACATAATATAAAAGTTCTTGTAATTCGTTGTAACTTTGATCGATGTTTTAATAATAGTGTATTTTTTTAGATTTATGACGTATTAAAAAAAAAACTACTTACTAGATCTCATTCAAACCAATTTTCGTTGGTAGTTTGCATGATAATGTACATCATATAATTTTTTTTAGTTTTATCATTCTCTTATTTAAGAAGTTACTGGGGGCGGGACACACATTTTACCACTTTGGAAGTGTCTCTCGCGTAAACTATTCAATTTAGAAAAAATATATTAGAAACCTCAATATCATTTTTGAAGACCTATCCATAGATACCCCACACGTATGGGTTTGATGAAAAAAAAATTTTTGAGTTTCAGTTCTAAGTATGGGGACCCCCAAAATTTATTGCTTTTTTTCTATTTTTGTGTGAAAATCTTGATGCGGTTCACAGAATACATCTACTTACTAAGTTTCAACAGTATAGCTCTTATAGTTTCGGAAAAAAGTGGCTGTGACATACGGACGGACAGACAGACAGACATGACGAATCTATAAGGGTTCCGTTTTTTGCCATTTGGCTACGGAACCCTAAAAATGAAAAATGTCCGATCAGAATCTAGTTCTTCAATTTTGCTCATTTCTACGTCATTGTGCGTCCGAGTACCTAATGGCAAAGGGAAGAAGAACGCGACTTGTTCCTAACTTTGAAAACAAGAAAGAAAATAGTTTTTTTACACCACCTGCTCGATAATGTCGTTTTACACATCATACAAACCTCACTTAAAGCAAGTCATTATATGCCTAGGGAGATAATGCAGTATGGCCGATCCCTAGGGAATAATGAGATTTGAATTTGGAGCATCAAGAATCGTCAACATTGTGAATTAAAATGTAGGCGCATCGAACAAGTTGACTCGAAATTCAAACCAAAGAGTATGTAATCACTATGATTCAAACTGGCCACTAACAAAAAAAAGAAAATAGAATAAAACGTGCGTACTGACGACACGGGAGCATTATAGAAAATTGAAACTATAGAATCTTGGAGTAGTGAATTTTGTTTGTTTGATGAACTTGTAATTATATTTACTGTACTTATATTTCTCTAATATATGATTTGGTCGACCAAATTGTCTTTTAATTATCTCACAGATGGTGTAAAAAGTAGAGTATGCAACACGGGGATAAAGCTGTCTTTGTCTTGGGTGGCTTAAATTCCTCACTTCACTCAGGTTTCTTTATTAACTCCCTCGCAATGCCCGGGAGTTAACTTTATAAATCCCTCACTATCGTTCGGGATTAAAATCAGCAACCTTCGTTTCGTTCGGAATTCAACATGCCGCCCGCGACTTAAAGACACTGCTTTATCCCCTAGTCACATAAACTACTATTTTACACCACCTGCTCGATAATGCCGTTTTATACGTCATACAAACCTCACTTAAAGCAAGTAATTCTATCCCTAGGGAGATAAAGCAGTATGGCCGATCCCTAGGGAATAATGAGATTTGAATTTGGAGCATCAAGAATCGTCAACATTGTGAATTAAAATGTAGGCGCATCGAACAAGTTGACTCGAAATTCAAACCAAAGAGTATGTAATCACTATGATTCAAACTGGCCACTAACAAAAAAAAAGAAAATAGAATAAAACGTGCGTACTGACGACACGGGAGCATTATAGAAAATTGAAACTATAGAATCTTGGAGTAGTGAATTTTGTTTGTTTGATGAACTTGTAAATATAATACTTATATTCTCTAATATATGATTTGGTCGACCAAATTGTCTTTTAATTATCTCACAGATGGTGTAAAAACTAGAGTATGCAACACGGGGATAAAGCTGTCTTTGTCTTGGGCGGCTTAAATTCCTCACTTCACTCAGGTTTCTTTATTAACTCCCTCGCGAGGGAGTTAATTTTATTAATCCCTCACTATCGTTCGGGATTAAAATCAGCAACCCTCGTTTCGTTCGGAATTCAACATGTCGCCCGCGACTTAAAGACACTGCTTTATCCCATAGTCACATAAACTACTATTTTTTAAACTAATTATTAGTTAGCTAATTTAGATCAAATTGAAAAGTTTTTACCTCACCTAGATTTAACTAAGACTCAGTAGGTTATTGATACGCAAATAAGTTTAATCTGCAAACCATACTTTTCAATCAGTACTTGACAGATTGAGGTTATTGTCTTTCCTATTCTTATTTGGAACGCATAGTAAAGTCAAGTACTGGCACTTCCACCTGACCACCGCTACGTTCATTTTTTCTTTCACTCGAAACGAAAACTTCAAAGAGTTAGTTTAGTTTGGCGCCGCGTCGCAGGATTCAAGCGATTTTTATAATAATATATAATAATAATATTCCACAACTATCACACAACGCTATCTAGTCCCAAGCTAAGCAGAGCTTGTGTTATGGGTACTAGACAACTGATAAATACATACTTATATATTTCTAAATACATACATAATATAGATAAATCACACCCAGACACAGAACAAATTTATTTATTTATTTTATTTATTTATTTAATTAATTAATTACAACGGTTAAACAACCAATTACAGTAACTAAACAAAGAGTAAAAGTATAAACATTTAAACAACACGTACATCAATTCCTCTCACAGTACTTCTGACATGCCAATAAAATCATCTTCCATTCATCCGCAAACAGATCGCTTGTTGAATAAGAATCCAAGAGATCATTTAGTGCAGCCAAAGTGCGAGGTATTGGAGACTGAGCACGGGCAACAGTGCGACACTGAGGCACAGCAAACATTCTGTGCTTCTTGCCGCGGCAGTAATTGTCCGGGACAAAGAAACGTGCCAGCACAGTAAGTAAATCAGGCGCATCAACAGTGCCACGGAGCGTCTTGCAGGCTATGATGAGCTGATCTCGTGCTCGTCTTACCTCTAGCGAGTTGTATCCGAGGCAACCCAAAAGAAATTTTGTCGGATAGAGGTATGGGTAGTAACCGTGCATCCGCTTGTACAGGAACCTGAGAAACGCTTTTTGCACTTTTTCCAGTAAAAGGGCGTAAGAACTTTGGTGCGGCTTCCACACGCAAGAGCTGGATTCTAACTTACTGCGCACGAGCGCATTGAATAAAATCTTAATGGCGTGCGCGGTTTGAAAATCACGGCAATTGCGTAAAACGAAACCCAACCTTTGGTATGACTGCTTTGCCACCGCGACCATGTGATCGTGGAATGTGAGCTTTCGGTCGAATGTGACTCCCAGGTCTTTCATAGCAGTTGTTTTTATGATGGTATTATTATCGAGGTGGTATTCGAATTCAACTGGGTGCCGCATTCGACCGAAGGTCATAGCGAAGCATTTAGAGGCATTAAAATCCATCTTATTATCTAAACTCCACCTGTAAATTGCGTCAATGTCTTGTTGTAGTGCCAAACAGTCAGACTCGAAGTTTACTTCGAGGTAAAGTTTTAAGTCGTCGGCATACAATAGACATTTTGCGTGACGCAGAACTTGGGGGAGATCATTTATCATGATTAAGAATAATAGAATAATAATAATAGAATAATAAAAATGTAATGATCATGCTCATCACACAAACATTTGTCCTGGGTGGGAATCGAACCCACGACCTCCGGCATAGCAGTCAGGGTCACTAACCACTAGACCAACAGGCTAATCTAAGTGATCAGGCAGAAATGACCGCGTTGGTATTTGCGGCCTGCGCTGCACTCAAAGCTGTTTTTTTAGAGAATAGCATTGCTGTTCAATACAACACTTACAATAAATTCTTTGCTGTTGGATCCAACACTGTTTTTACTTGTAATCGCCTTGGTCTCAATGATGCTGCTTCCATTAGCAGAATCCCATATACCAATGGTCTGCCTGTCACGGACGTGTATTTCATTCACGTGTAACACGTAGTTAATCCTTCGACCTTGTTCATCGAATTCTATGTTACCAGTAACGCCGTAGGTTTTTGTCTGCAAAAATTTTTGCATGAAGATCATAATTTAACTGTAAATATCTCAATCAACGAGCATAAAGTACTTGATAAAAGATATGGAATATTAAAAAAAAACCGGCCAAGTGCGAGTCGGATTCTTGACTTGTTCGTCAACCCGCTAAGGCAATTCGCGCGAGTTGGCACCTTCCGATTTCACCAACTTCTTATGTAGTCTCGCTTAAGCGAGTTGATAAACAAGTCGGATTCTTCAGTACCGTCCGTACCAAAAATTGCAAAATCACATTTGTAGTATGGGAGCCCAGCCTAAGTATTCATTTTATTTTGTTTTTAGTTTTTGTTGTTGTTATAGCAGCAACAGAAATACATCAGTGAAAATTTCAACTACGGTTCATGAGATAAAGCCTGGTGACAGACAGACAGACAGACGGAATGACGGACAGCGAAGTCTAATAGAGTAAGATCCCAGGACCGCCAGACATCACGTATTTTCTGACGAACGAAATGTGGCCGATTGAGTACTGTTAGTATGTACTAAGAACGCATGTCTACCTGCTAGCTTGCTTGGATGGCCAATTTTCAGGTATCAGGTAATCAAGGTACATAAAATTATTACTTACGTCACGTAAATTCTCAAAGCTGATTTTTACGTATTTTATAGGCAATATCTTTAAAATCAAGTCGCCAATTCTCCCAGACATTCCGTCGGCCATATTGCTTAACAGAAGCTTTAAAGCTCCAAAAAAAAAATGATGTAACTTCACGTATTTTCTCAAAGCTAATTTTTACGAATTTTGTAGGCAATATCTTTAAAATCAAGTCGCCAATACTTCCAGACACATTCCGTCGGCCATATTGCTTAACAGACGCTTTAATGCTCAAGCATGAGAATTTACGTAAAGTTATGTCATTTTTTTGGGAGCTTTAAAGCGTCTGTTAAGCAATAAGCTTTAAGAATTTACGTGAGGTAAGTAATAATTTTATGTACCTTGATTACCTGATACCTGAAAATTGGCCGTCTAAGTAAGCTAGCAAGTAGGCATGCGTTCTTAGTACATACTAACAGTACTCAATCGTCCACATTTCGTTCGTCAGAAAATACGTGACGTCTGGCGGCTTTAGGATCTTGGACTATAAGTAATAATAATAGGGTCCCGTTTTACCCTTTGGGTAAGGAACCCTTAAAAATTGCAATTTACGACTGATATGAGGATCTGACGAAACCCGCGAACCTTTTCCAGACAAAATATATCCTAAACTAATATTAAATTGAATACAGTGAAAGGTTACCTCCAGTATCTTACGTTGGTATGCAGCCCCATGATCCCAGACCTCTGCATCATCAGCACAGCTAAAAGTCGGAGGCTGTACCCGATCCTTTAACTCTGCCATATCAAGCGCCTTCGCTAGGTGACTAGCAACGTCATCCATTATCAACGCTTCGAGCTGTATAAAAATGAAATTATTTAGACAAGATTGCGATTTAAATATTTTTTTGACAGTTTCCATTCTACCATCAGACAACCCGACGTACGGAGAGTATTCACTAAGATTAAGTTGTTGAAACTTCTACGGTCCGGACTATGCGTTTCGCTTCGTCGTTTACACCGCATACATTGAAGGACTGGAACAATTTGCCAGCTGCGGTCTTTCTGTCCGGTTATAATTTAGCTGTCTTCAAGGCTAGAGTGAATAGGCTCTTAATTAACTTGTGCGCCTCACCATCAACGATTGCATCACTTTGCAGAACTTTCAAATTTACAAATAGTGTTCGATATTCCAGATTTTCCAGATCCTTATCTGGAACATGTGGAATCCTGGAGGAGCGCTGGCCTGATACTGCGAGCGTACCCCACCGCCGTGTACCGCACGGTGGGGTGGTAGTCATCAAAGGAGCGGTTCTTTGATGACTACCAATCACCCGCGCACATGATTTTAGAAAGTAGCAAATTCTGAACTAATTGTGCTCCATTGTTGTAATTGCTGTAAGGCCCCCTTAGTGCAATTTGATGTGAGAATAAACAACTAAATAAATCACTACTAAGCATTTTTTTTTTTTTTTATGGTGGGAAAAAATCATGCATTGACATCCCCCGCCCTTGGGCGGAGCGGGAGATAGTGTCAGACTCTTACTGACTAAAAGACCCACTCCGTTCCTTCTAGCCTTCATACCGGGGCTCGAGCGCCCTTTCGGACAACCCTGGCCCCAGTAGGCTTCGACCCGCTTGGGTCCCTGCTGTTGCTGACAACTCCTTGAGGCGCGCGGGAACAGTGCGCGCCGTCGACGACTTGGGCTTGGTCCGGACAGTTACCGGACGGCCGGACAGTGAGCTACCCAGTGCTCACTGTCCGCAAGCCCGCGTCTACGTTGGCCGGAAATCGGGATCAGAATCCCGGCGACGGCGGCGGCGATAACGCCGTTGCCCGATGCGTTCGGCCTCCTCCTTTGCGAGCATTACTGCTTCGCAGAATCACTACTAACCATGGTGGGACCGCAATCAGGAACTAGTTTGTACCAATAAAAAAAATCTCCTTACTTTGAACCGGAAAACGGAAGGTGATTCTTCTTTAGATTGCCAGTTGCCCACTCTAGTTGCCAGGTAATGTCTCTGGTCCTTCAACTTATCGTACTGAGTGATGCTAAGCCACGTTACGTTAGGTGGCATCTTCACCAGCTCTTCAGCTACCGTAGATGTGTCCATGGAAGTTAAAATATAGTGCTAAAACAAAGTTAGAAGAAAATCAGTGAATTGTGAATGTTTCTGCATAGTAAAAATAACGGGTCACTTCCCACCAGTCTCCTCTCTATTATCGCGTACTGAGGGTTCCGTACAAACTACAATTAAATATCCGAATTGTGTCTCGAATATTTTTATGAATTGCAAAAAAGTGTTTTTTTTGTGACTTACATAGGTAACAAAAAAATTACTGGTTTTATTCATTAACTTAGAGGTTTGATTTTAGTCCTGAGTAGGTTGTAATTTCTGTTTTAATTTCTACTCGATACCTTAACGCATTTCCAAGATAAAAAGTCTTGACAGACGGACGGACAACAAAGTGATCCTATAAGGGTTCCGTTTTTTTCCTTTTGAGGTACGGAACCCTAAAAACTGCGAAATTTCCTAAAGCTATGTACATATAATATCTGTCAGATAAACAATGTTTTGTAAGCCGACTAGTAATCCTTATTATAAATCTCAAAAGAGGTTTCATTTGTACAAGTTACAGCTTTAAACATGACCGCCGTTATTTTACCGGCGCCGTATAATAATGTCCCACACCTTTAAACTGCTATACTCCTGCTATATTCGATACAGATAAACAAAATAATAACAAACATATGTGCCATGTTTATTAGGGCTCCGTAAACTCGGTAGGCAAAAACAGAACCCGCATAGGATAACTTGGTTATCACTCGATTGAAGTCGATTCGGCCAAATCTTCGAGACTCGATTCGGAAATACAATTTACAGAGTGTTGTAGGACGCGGTTTTAAACCCAGCCAGGCGCATTTGTTTGCGTAATTTATTTCTGCACCACTGCTCTTGAAACGGTGAAGGAAAACATCATCCGAAGATATGTGACTTTCACCAACCCGCACTGGGCTCGCGTGGTGGATTACGCCCCATTCCCTCTCCTAGACAGGAGGCCTGAATCCCAGCAGTGGGAAGATTAAAAGGCGGATTATGCTGTATGCTGTATCGGTCGCACTTGACTGGTTTTTTCTAAATCCACATCATCATCACTCACATTTTTCGGCAGAGCGAGGAGTGTCAGTCTTTTACTAACTAAAACCAACCTATGTATCTGCCCTTTTTTATGGTGGGAAAATCATCTAATAATTTCAACCCCCACTCTTGGGCGGAACGGGAGATAGTGTCAGACTCTTACTGACTAAAAACCCAACCCGTTCCTTCGTGCCTTCATACCGGGGCTGAGCTACCTCTCAAAACGAACTCTGGCCCCAGTAGGCTTCGACCCAGCTGGGCCCCTGCTGTTGCTGACAATTCCTTCGGGCGCGCGGGAACAGTGCGTGCCGTCGACGACTTGGGCTCGGTCCGGACAGTTACCGGACGGTCGGACAGCGAGCTACCCAAAGCTCGCAGTTCGCAAGCCCGCGTCTACGGTGGCCGGAAATCGGGATCGGAATCCCGGTGGTGGCGAGAGCGCCGTTGCCTGATGCGGTCGGTCTCCTCCTTTGCTAGCATAACTGCTTCGCAGAAGTCGGCGACCGCCTGCTACTCCTCTTCGCTCCGGACCATGGCCTGAACCAAGGCCCGGCGCGAGAGGTCTCCGCCGCCGATCGCTCCTACCAGGGCACGGCGATGCTCCGCCCAATGTATCTGTCCTTTGTGCTCTGGGCTACCGTAATCCTTTAATTATTATTCATTTATTTCAGACATAGTCCATAAATTGCATACCACATTTAAAATCAAATAAGACTTTAAAATAATCAAATTACAAAACAAAAAAAACATACCAAAACAAAAAAATTGTCTTTAAAACGATCTGGCAGCCCATCGTCACTTACCTGGTATTCAGTAAGTAGATTCGCATTTTCAGCTTCACTTAGATATTGTAAAATGCGGTCTGCGTGACAGTCCAACACGAAGCGGTTTATACGATACTCATCTAATGCCTTGAAGATCTGAAATAATTTAACTTTAAATAGTTTATTCTCATAAAGACAAAATGGCGACTTACATGAGAATATGAACAAGATAATGCAATAAACTTATTCTAAGGTCACAAAGTTTATTATTATCTTTCACTCTAAGGTAGAGCTCTCTGACTTGTACTAACTAAACCCACACCAGGTTTTTAGTGGCCCTCTGCGTTCTAGGACCACAGGTTTCCTTTTTAGAAATCCCCCGAGGCTCTCGGGGGCCATTGGCCCTGCTACGTGGGCTACGCCTGCGACTCTACGACATCTTTATGTCTACGACTGCGTGCCGTCAACGACTCGGGGTCAGGTTTTACCGGACGGGCGGCCAGCGAGCTACCTATTGATCATCGTCCGCAAGCCTGTACCTACGGTAGCTGGGAATTGCCTTACGACTCCCGACGCCCTTGGTGTCTCCTGTGGCAGCGACTGCGGCCATCTCCTTCGCTAATATTACTGCTTAGGAGAAGAAGGCGACCGCATTCTATTCTTTTTCGCTCCGGAAAATGGCCTGAACCAGGGACCGGCGCGAAAGGTCCCAGCTGCTGACTGCCGCCACGAGGACACGGCGATGCTTCGCCTAAGCGGGGCACAACTCTACCGTAGGTTCCTTTGTGTCCTCTGGGTGCTCCGCAGCCTGGAGCGAGCCTGCGGGCATGGAACGAAAGACGGCCATGCAGGGTGGACATTGTACCATAGCGATCGCTGCTGGTATTCTACGCTCGCTCGTTTCGTGGCCGCAGACTAACAGACACGTTTTTTTATAACGAAAAAATTACCTGTCGGTTGTCGCCCTCTGGATCCAATTTATACATAAAAATTGGTGAATGAAGTGATACTTCAGATAGAATCTTTTGCACTCTTAATAAACCTAGAACAAAAGACAAATAATAACAAAAAAAGACGTGTGGCACTCGGAGACTGCCGCGGTAAAGCTATTGCATAGCATTTTTATCAACTTATACAATTATAATTATTTATTTATTTTATTTATGCAGTATTTTTTTAAGCTATTGCATAGCTTCTATCGCGGGCCTTGAGCGTGGAGACCGAATCCAGAAATTCCGTAACGAAAATAACCTAACACCGGGGGGTGTTAGGTTATTTTCGTACTCCAACCGGCACAGCGGTGATACTTTTTAGTTTTTCCATCTATCGATGAATAGCAGAACTTTTAATGACTTTTGAAATATCACGCTTGTCTCTTTAGTTCAGCAACCCGCCTTTAGGTGGCATTGGTTGTATCGGCGTTACTGCGCATGCGTAATCCCCCTCTTCGCCCCGCAATCTGGTGACTCATGCCTGCTTAGAGTTTCGGCGTTAGGGCACCTCCTCTTTGTATTTACTTCATGGTACGACTCTACGAAGCTCGCACGAATCGAGACGAGCTGCTCCGAAATCGGACGAATACGTAATCAGCTGTTTGTGAGAAAGTATATAGGTGTATAGGTATTTATCATCTATGTACAACAGTGAATATCTGTACTCGTATAATTTTTGTACAAAGTGTTTTAAATATGAATAAACAAAGTGCATTTATTAAGGAAGAAAGTCACGAACAAATAGTGAAAGAAAATGAGTGAGTACTCTATATACATTCATTTTATTATTATTATCACAAATGCAGTATTATTTTTTGTTTTGTTAATTTATATATAATACTGCTTTATAGATAACCAAAATTTTTTATATTAAAATGAACGATATTAAAAGTAGCCCTCTTTTATATACACACACACACACGTATAAATTTTCAATTTAGATTCTCAATATGTATGTATATATTTATATGTGTAAATTCATTCTTCATTATGTATATAACAGAAACCATTAAACCAAGCACGTGTACTATTTAGTACCTTTGTTTTTTTTATGTATGGGTAATACACATTAATGCCGCGCAGAGAAAGTATATATGATATTATATCTATATAAATGTACATCTCGCGAAATTCGATGATCAAACTCTTAATATCGTTATTTCTGTTCAAATTTTTTGAATGAATAATTATTTTGGTGTGTAATTACACTATTAATACCTAATTATTTATACCCAGATATTTTCTTTTTATAGAGAAGAAAAGCATAAAGAGCTAAAAAAAGAGCTAAAAAGAAAAAGAAATCGTGAACGTCAAAGGGCATATTATCAGCGTCAGAAAAATTTGAAGAAAAATGAAGAAAAAAATAAAAAAGTACCAAAAACAAATGCTGAACGTCAAAGGGAATTTCGTCAACGTAAAGCAGAAAAATCCTACGTGGATATGTAATTTGATTTAATAATATTTAAAAAAAAATTGCAATATATGCCTCAATATTATTTAACTTTACGATTTCCTCATTTTTTTCACAGGAAAAGACGAAAATTGTGCAGTAATGAAGAGAATGTCGTGCAAGGTAGGGCTGTTGAAAATATAGAAAATGTAACGCTACAGGAAAATCAATTTCACAGCCAACAACTTCATATTTATGAACAGCGTAATGAATGCATTACTCCCGAAGCTATTCTACACAGGAACACCTTCTTGGCTTTTTGCCTTAATTTTGTACACCATTCTTTTGGCAAAACATAGTGCACTTATTTTTCATTTTATGTACTACCTTAAACCACCTATGTTTAACAAAATAAATGATTGATTGATTGATTGAAAACACAGGAATTCCTGGCGATGGTAATTGTCTATTCCACTCGCTCATAAATGTTTTGCAAATTCAAATTGAGACTTGTGACTTGAGAAATCAATTACGCGATTTAACCTATTTAAACTCCTGCCACAATCCGCAAGAAGCATATAACATTCTATCAAGCAATAATGACGTCTACGGACGTTGACGTCATTTGTAACGAAAATAACCTAACACCCCCCGTGTTAGGTTATTTTCGTTACGGAATTTCTGGATTCGGTCTCCACGCTCAAGGCCCGCGATAGAAGCTATGCAATAGCTTAAAAATACCTATACTTGTTATTTTTACAACAATGAGATGTAAACAAAAGCACAGAAATAAAATGGTTAAAGTAAGTTTTAATGTTTTACTAAGAATATAACTATGATACTTAATAGACGATGATAATTAATGGACGCTCATCAAACAGCAAACAGTAGCGCCCATAATAATTATATAGTCTCGTTGAAATCTTAAAAATAATGTTACAACAAAACAATTGAATATCTATAATTCTTTTTTTACACCACCTGCTCGATAATGTCGTTTTATACGTCATACAAACCTCACTTAAAGCAAGTCATTCTATCCCTAGGGAGATAATGCAGTATGGCCGATCCCTAGGGAATAATGAGATTTGAATTTGGAACAACAAAAATCGTCAACATTGTGAATTAAAATGTACGTGCATCGCACAAGTTGACTCGAAATTCAAACTGGCCACTAACAAAAAAAGAAAATAGATTAAAACGTACTCGTACTTACTGACAGGGGGAGCATTATAGAAAATTGAAACTATACGTGTAGAATCTTGGAGTAGTGAATTTTGTTTGTTTGATGATCTTGTAAATATAATACTTAAGTATATTTCTCTAATATATGATTTGGTCGACCAAATTGTTTTTTAATTATCTCACAGATGGTGTAAAAAGTAGAGTATGCAACACGGGGATAAAGCTGTCTTTGTCTTGGGCGGCTTGAATTCCTCACTTCACTCAGGTTTCTTTAATAACTCCCTCGCGATGCTCGGGAGTTAATTTTATTAATCCCTCACTATCGTTCGGGATTCAAATCAGCAACCTTCGTTTCATTCGGAATTCAACATGCCGCCCGCGACTTAAAGACATGCTTTATCCCCTAGTCACATAAACTACTATTTTACACCACCTGCTCGATAATGTCGTTTTATACGTCATACAAACCTCACTTAAAGCAAGTCATTCTATCCCTAGGAAGATAATGCAGTATGGCCGATCCCTAGGGAATAATTAGATTTGAATTTGGAGCATCAAGAATCGTCAACATTGTGAATTAAAATGTAGGCGCATCGAACAAGTTGACTCGAAATTCAAACCAAAGAGTATGTAATCACTGTGATTCAAACTGGCCACTAACAAAAAAAGGAAAATAGAATAAAACGTGCGTACTGACGACACGGGAGCATTATAGAAAATTGAAACTATAGAATCTTGGAGTAGTGAATTTTGTTTGTTTGATGAACTTGTAATAATACTTATATTTCTCTAATATATGATTTGGTCGACCAAATTATCTTTTAATTATCTCACAGATGGTGTAAAAAGTAGAGTATGCAACACGGGGTTAAAGCT
This sequence comes from Mythimna ferrago, assembly GCA_910589285.2. Lineage (NCBI taxonomy): Eukaryota > Metazoa > Arthropoda > Insecta > Lepidoptera > Noctuidae > Mythimna > Mythimna ferrago. The sequence goes on along the minus strand of OU342684.1, from coordinate 15,046,000 downwards.
GTCTTTGTCTTGGGCGGCTTAAATTCCTCACTTCACTCAGGTTTCTTTATTAACTCCCTCGCAATGCTGAAAAAAAGGTTGCTGATTTTAATCCCGAACGATAGTGAGGGATTAAAATCTTCGTTTCGTTCGGAATTCAACATGCCGCCCGCGACTTAAAGACACTGCTTTATCCCCTAGTCACATAAACTACTATTATGTGACTAGGGGATAAAGCAGTGTCTTTAAGTCGCGGGAGGCATGTTGAATTCCGAACGAAACGAAGGTTGCTGATTTTAATCCCGAACGACAGTGAGGGATTTATAAAATTAACTCCCGAGCATTGCGAGGGAGTTAATAAAGAAACCTGAGTGAAGTGAGGAATTTAAGCCGCCCAAGACAAAGACAGCTTTATCCCCGTGTTGCATACTCTACTTTTTACACCATCTGTGAGATAATTAAAAGACAATTTGGTCGACCAAATCATATACTAGAGAAATATAAGTATTATGCGAGTATTTACAAGTTCATCAAACAAAAAAAACTCACTACTCCAAGATTCTATAGTTTAAATTTTCTGTAACGCTCCCGTCAGTACGCACGTTTTATTCTATTTTCTTTTTTTTGTTAGTGGCCAGTTTGAATCATAGTGATTACATACTCTTTGGTTTGAATTTCAAGTCAACTTGTTCGATGCGCCTACATTTTAATTCACAATGTTGACGATCTTTAATGTTCCAAATTCAAATCTCATTATTCCCTAGGGATCGGCCATACTGCATTATCTCCCTAGGGATAGAATGACTTGCTTTAAGTGAGGTTTGTATGACGTATAAAACGACATTATCGAGTAGGTGGTGTAAAAACTACTATTATACATATATAACAGGAGAAACAGACTAATGCCTTGATTACACGTCCCGAGTAAAAGGGCGAGACAGTAAAATGTTGCTCGGCTGAGACAGTGATGTAAGGAATTTGTAGAGATAAGCGCTCGACCGAGAACTCGGCGCTTTGTTTACACATACCGAGTACTCGGCCGAGAGCACTGTCTCGTCCGTTTCAAGGCATAACTGACATATCAACGCACAGCCAAACTACTGGGAGTAGTTTGGCTGTGCGTTGAGGAGCTAATACTAAGAAAGGACTTGGGACTAGGGATGAAACGGGTGTCTAGAGTTTCTAAACTATTGTACTTTTTATCGCATCATCATTTCAGCCAAAAAACGTCCGCTGTTGAACATAGACCTCCCTCAAGTGTAGCCTTAACGACCAGTCCCATGCGTCTCGCACCCAATTACCATTATTATTAATCAAAATTAATCAAAATTGGATTTAAATAAAATTGATACCAACGCAACGTATGTATTTCAAATAAAACATATAATTTAAAAAAATGACCGGGACCGCGGTCCCAACTTCCTTCCACTTATAATTTTTTTTTAATGTAATACTACACATAACTTTGGGACTACAAATAAAATAAATACAGTGCTTTTGGTTACTGTTCTTTAATAGTTTTTCCTTGCGATCCCAAAAGACTTCTCAAAAAAAAAAAATTTTGTTGGATGTTGGAACCGCGGTCCCGTTCCTAAGAGCCCCACGACCCGGAATTCTGAGGCGAAACAGTTAAAAAAGAACGTTAAAAAAATACAACACGAATTGAGGACCCCTTAATAATAATACACTTCTGGACACATCTATTGGCCCACCTTAGAGTTTAGGTTTCGATGGCCCCTACCGAAATATGATTGCTAGATTGAACAAAAACTGTTGATGCAGTCTTAAACCTGATACATTTTACCATCTTTTTCAATCGTATTGTTTTAAATTTGAATTCAGAATACCATACGACATGGAGCTACGCCTAACAAGTCGGATATGCGCCTTGTTAAAGGCAATTGATTTTTGAATAAAAAACATGTTTTATCAAATAATGGTTTAATTTAATAACGCGTGTTGCCTCCATGGGCATCTCCCACAGCTCTCATACGATTAGGCATAGAGTTTATCAACCGCTCTATGAAATTTTGAGGGATAATCTCCCATTCCTCTTCTATGGCAGTTTTCAACTCCTGCATCGTCTGGGCAACTGGCTGACGAGCCCTAACACGTCTTTTTAGCTCGTCCCACATGTACTCAATGGGGTTCATGTCTGGGCTTCTGGCTGGCCAGTCCATAACTGTGATGTTCACATCCCGAAGATATTCCCTGACGATGCCGGCCGCATGGGCTCTTGCATTATCATGCATAAAAAGGAAATTTGGGCCCACATAGTCCGCGTATGGTATCACGTGAGGTTCTAAGCACTCACGAATGTACCTTTCAGCATTTAATGTTGGCAGCCGTGGTCCTGTAACAACCTCAAGTTGAGTTTTGCCGCTCGCGGATATACCGCCCCAGAGAGTCCATGAGCCACCGCCACAAGCAACCCTCTCTTCAAAGCAGCATTGTGCGAAACGCTCTCCCTTACGTCGGTAGACCTTCTTCCTTCCATCATTGCCATGAAACACAATTTTAGACTCATCAGAAAAGTGTACACGGCTCCAATCTTGCTGTGTCCAATTTAAATGACTGCGTGCGAAATGAAGGCGCGCTGTTCGGTGGGCTCGCGTTAGTTTGGGCCCATTAGCTGGCTTGTGTGGTACCATATCGCGTTCTTTTAACCTTCTCCGAACAGTTCGAGCGCTCACAGATACTCCGTGGAAGTCGCGAAGTTGGTTTTGTATCTCAATGGAGGTAAGGTGACGATTTCTCAAGCTGGTCGTCACGATGAATCGATCCTGTATTTCAGTTGTGACCCGAGATCGTGGCCTTCCTTGGCGACGAACAAAGCCGCCAGTCTCTAGGTACCTCCGATAAACATTTCGGACCGCAGATCGACTTATATTAAGTTGAGCACTCACGTTTCTTTGGCTGTGTCCGGCCTGAATAAGTGCCACAGCTTGGGCGGCGACTTCAGGTGAAGTATCCATAGATTATTGATAGAACCTCACCTTAATGTTAAGAATAAGTAATGTTTGTTGCAAAACCAAAGATATCAATCACTTTTTCAAGAATTAAATCCAAGTAAACCAATAAAACCAAGTTTTCTTAGTATTCGATTGTTTGATATCAACAAACAGGCTCCAAATTGTCTTTTGTTTCTTTAAATTCTGTGTTCGAAATTCAAAAAAAGACTATTGAATGAAATTGTGAATGTGCCAGGTTCAAAACTGCATAAAAACTTTTTGCTCGACCTAATATAAAATTTTAGCTAGGACCAAACGAAACTGAAAATACAAGGTGGGCCAATAGATGTGTCCAGAAGTGTATAATAATAATATAATATTCCACAACTATCACACAGCGCCGTCTAGTCCCAAGCTAAGCAGAGCTTGTGTTATGGGTACTAGACAACTGATAAACATACTTATATATTTCTAAATACATACATATTATAGATAAATTACACCCAGACACAGAACAAAAGATCGTGCTCATCACACAAACATTTGTCCTGGGTGGAAATCGAACCCACGACCTCCGGCATAGCAGTCAGGGTCACTAACCACTAGACCAACAGGCCTGTTATTTTTTTTGAAGTGGTTTAAAAATAGTATGTATGTACCTACGAGTTATTTATAATTAATTAAACAGATTCAGTACATACCAAAATTATCTTCGTAAAGGGCTGCAAATTCTGTCCATTTGTAATGCTTCACAAGTTTCCCATAAGCTAAAGAAATGTCCTCCGAGTCCGGATAAAAATTTATTGAAATCTTTTTAAAGATGGCTTCATCACCGCCGTCTTCTTCACCCTGTTCCTCATCTTCTTTACCTTCTGGATTACTTTCTTCTTCTTTTTCTTCTTCTCCTTTTTCTTCTTCTTCGTCATTTACTTCCAAATCGGGGTCCCGAGGCTGCCATGTGGCTTGAATGTGCGGTATGTTGGCAATAGCGCACTGGTCTCGAGTAGCGCCGTCTGATATTGCATTTTGTGGACCGAATATAGCCACTGGTTGTATTTCGTTGTTTGAACACACTGGAATTGTATAACAAGAACGTCTGTTTGTAGAAATAAAATCAATAGAACAATATTTGTGCAATTTCTTTACGAGCTTTGCTGGAGAATCTCAGTGTACACAAGCAGAGGAATATTATATTTTTATATTGTTCATTTTGTAGTGAAATGGGAGACTTGTATTCCTAACGATTTTGTTTTGAGATACAAGTTTGATTAAACTTACAATAAGATGAAAATTGTTTTTTTCATATTATGACAATGCTGAAAATGAGCGTACCGTGACAATCAGAACTGAATTCCAGAATCACCATTCTTGTCATGTAGAATCGTGATGTAGCGGAATAAGATGTTATGCCTAGATAATTCCTTAGTTAAGGATCTGTTGTCGATATTCAATAGCAGGAAATAATAAAGTAATAGTATGATACATTTGAGGAGCAGTGGTAATGGCCCCGACTTACGAGTTGTAGGTCGCGGGTTCGAAACTAGCCAGGCGCATTACTTTGTGTTATTTATTTCATCACCACTGCACTCAAAAACTGTGCAGGAAAACGTCATGAGGAAACCGGCATGTTCTAGAACCAAAAATTCGAAGATATGTGACATTCAAAATCCCGCACTGGGTCCGCGTGGTGGATTACGGCCCATTCCCTCTTCTAGAGAGGAGGCCTGAGTCCCAGCAGTGGGAACATTAAAAAGGCTGATGATGATGATGATGGGTATACTCACATTCTCTCCAAACTGAATAGCTATCAGTCCTCAGCGGCTGCAGGGTAATAGGTTTGATCCGAACCTCCTGAAGATGCACATGATTCAAACTGTCGTTGAATGCCGTCAGTTGGGTGATCGCATCCTTGTCAAAGATGCCAGCTGGAAATACAGGGAAATATTAATATAATCTACACTAACATAAAAAAGAGGTAAAGTTTATGGTCCGATTGCTAAAATTTTTTCATTTATATTAGCTGCTTTATATATGAGTTACATGGGTTATATTTTATATATGCGAGTGAAGCCGCTGGCAAAAACTAGTAATATACTAGTTTACTAATAATATATGACAACTATCACATAAAGCCGTCTAGTCCCAAGCTAAGCAGAGCTTGTGTTATGAGTACTAGACAACTGATAAACATAGATACTTATATATTTCTAAATACATACATATAATTACTCCCAGACACAGAACACAACAATAAAACACACACACTTACACATTATTTAATAAAGTATACATAGATACATATAAAATAAACACAAAATTAGGAAACGGATAAATTATAGGTACAAAGAATGAATTCTATTTCATTCAACCAAGTTGAACAAAACTATATACATTTAACAAATCACACACATCGTGTATCATTTAGTATTGTTAGTAGAAGTACACAAAATGTGGTTAAGTAGATGTTAACTATTTCTTAAATCCCTTACCTATTTGGTAGGAAACTTCAATAGTTTCCGTGAAGACAAACTGCGGTGTACATTTTTTAACGCAAAGCAACAGTACGAGTAAATACCAGGGCATGGCGCAGAAACTTTAATGCGAATGCATAGTTTACTTTAGAAAAACTATTTCACTATAATTTGTGGGCGCGCCGCTTAGCGAATGAACGTCTGGCTAGCCGTTCACTCAAACAAAATTAACTTGTTTCAGAATTATGAAGAAATGGAGAAGGCATAAACAGAAGATGTCACATGTGGTGTAGTAAGATACATACATAGTAAATTAAAAGACATTCAGAAATTTGTTTCCAATGTAGGTACATTACGGGTGACGGATCTTTATTTAGTCACTGATTCATGGCCATAGTATTTCCTTAGAATTCACATCAATAATATTCCAGAACCCTCAGCCGAAGCACGCGGCGATACCGCGACGGCGACGCATGACGTGACGGCGCACGCGACGTGACCTAAAACTGTTTTCCAAAAATACCTCAGACGGCGGAGAGGCGGCCGGCGCGTCGCATGCCCGCCTAAACAACATTATATTGTATTCATAAGTCAACAACTTCGACAATGATTACTTTTAAAGCTTTACTCATTATCAACTCAATTATATTCATACGGAATGCTCATGCAGTGCGCACGGCTGCTTTTCCTATAGGTATGTGAAAATTTGAATACATTCCAAATAACATTTTGTCAACTTAAACAATTAGGTTGTGCATGTTTTCAGGGGGTCTTTTCAACCGTGAAACGCTGCCAACTTCCGTGCAGGTATTTAACAACATGATTGAAGCAAACCGAATGACAACGTACCATGGTCGGTACCTCAACTCGAAGGTAGTCGACAGTTATTCCACTTCACTAGAACGTAAGTCATTATCATTATAGATATCATAAGTAATATACAACTGTCCCTGTATAATTATATCGTAAAACTATGAAGTGATAAAGTTCATAGATATGTATCATATATCTGACTAATGTCGGAGAAAACAATCAGGATACAGCTGTGTTTGTTATGATTAGGATTCTGTCCCCTGCAAATGGACGCTCATCGAACAGCAAATAGTAGCACTTTAATAATTATGCTATCTCGTTGAAAACTTAAAAATGATGTTACAGCAAAACAATTTAGTACTTGTAAAACTCAATTTTAAAATTTGATAGTTCATTTCGATTCGAAATTCACAGTACTCGATGACGCTAATAGACCGGTTGATGCCGTATTTGATAACTTCATTTCTAGTTCTTCCACAGTAATATAGAACTTATACAGAACTATTGTTTCAGTGTGTCCATTTACTTCAGACGACAAGGGGATCGTGGCTTTAATAGACGCTCGTCCGACAAGCGGCATCTGCGACACTACTTGTTTGTTGTGCAATAGATTAAATGTAAGTTGAGTTTTAAAGAATGTTGGTTTTGAACCTGATATCATCTTAAATAGTAATGGAGAATTCAAAGAGTTTGAACCGATACTTGAGTAAAAAGTTTGGTAAAGCTCGCTTCCAATCATATGCTGACGGAATTTATAGGCACCAAAAATGAAAACCTAAAACCACCCCAGTGATCACTATCAGCATATAGAACCATATGCTGGCGCACATTATAGGTACCAAAAATGGCCCTAAAACCTCTCCATTGATCACATAGAAAGGGCGACGTTACCGCTTAAAAGACCACTCCAGAAACCAAAAATGACCCTGCATCTCCTCAGGCTTGTGCCAACACGAAACAAGAATTACAATCCTGAAAATGAAAACAACAGAAATATAAAATTAAAACAGTCAAATGGGTACGATTAGAAGCGTTTCGGCAGCAATTTGCATACCGTGAGCGTTTGGAAACGGATGCTACTGTTTGTTTATATTAGTGACAAATCACATCTGTGGATGTATAAGTATAGACAATTATTTCAGATAACCCATTTGTTTTTGGGATGGGAGCCGACAGAGACTTTAGCTGAGGATTTCTACTCGTTTTCCTATCATCCACCACTTGAATTAATCTCGAAGGCTTACGCTACTCTCATCAAGGACCTGAAATGGGACAAGTTTACCATCCTGTATGAAGATGATGGCAGTAAGTCTAAATTTGTTTTTTTGCTATCTTCTGCATCAATTAAAAACGCTTAGATTCTGCATGAAAGATCGTCTCATCTCGTGAATGAAGTATTTTCACTTCAATGATCCCAAAGCGTTTGGTTATTTTGAATGTTGTATATAAATATAGTGTCCCATGGTAGCTTCCATATGTTTGGTTACTGCTCCACCTCCGCGAGTCGTAGCGTAGCCTACATTATTTGCCATGAATCTAGTTATCCCAGATACAGAAAGATTTTTTCAAATCCAACTGGCAGTTCCAAAGATCGGCGTGTTTAAGCAAACAAAAATATTTTCGTTTTGTTTTGTTGTAGTATAGATTATTATGTAATAATAATAATTACATAGTTCATGTTCATAAGTGACACGTGAAATCACTTGAAGTGAGTGAGACAAGACAAACATTTCTAAATTGTAGGCTGTTACTGAGAATGTTCTAAAAGAAAAAAATACTTTTGTGGCCAACCTGGGAATCAAACTTTAAATTGGTTTTTTTTCAGGTTTCCTACGGCTACAAGAAGTAATAAACTCGTGGCCCAGTGTGGGCGTGGAACCAATTCTGTTCAAGAAGTTAGACCCTGATAACGACAATCGGGAAACATTCAAGTATATATTCAAAGTAGCTCGAATGTCCTACCACGTTTTGGATTGTGACGTAAATAACATTCATAAATATATGAATGAAATCATTCAAGTTGAAAACTCGACAGAGTATCAAGTATGTACAAGTTGTTTAGTTAACGTTTTCCAGTAATGTCGTGAGAGTGGACGGATAACTAGAAATGCAAGCAGTATACTTACATATTAAAGTCATTATTAGATATTATGAGTTAGTCTGTTTGTATGTATGAACACGTTTAACTAAGATATTACTGAACGGATTTTCATGCAGTTTTCATCAATTGAAAGAATGATTCATGAGGAAGGTTCATAATTTATACATTGTTAATAATTTATGCATTATATCACAGACTAGTTGTGCCGCGACTTCGTTCGCGTGAACTACAGGATTTTGAATTTATTTTTTCTAAAATAAAAGTAACTCCTTATTACATCAGCTACCTGCCAAAAAAAGTCCCGTCAAAATCGGTCCAGTCATTTCAGAGATTAGCCCGGACAACACAGACAGACAAAAATTAAATAAAAATGTTATTTTGCTGTATGTACCGTATATAATATATATTCATAAGCATGTTGTAAAAAGCAGTTATTTCAATATTACAAACAGACACTCCTATTTTATTTACATGTATAGATAATCAGAAAATTTCAAAGAATTTTAACACGCGATTGAAGCTGGTTGCTATTTCATTAAAACTGCCAACTTTTCTATTCGAAGGATTACAAGCTTTCAATCGACTAACAAAACCTCTTTTTTTCAGAGTATTATTTTAACCAACCTAGATGCATACAGCCTTGATTTTAAAGGGATCTCTGCTCTCTTGGCGAATGTATCTACTCTGCACTTAACTACACCGAGCGAGGCAACGTGGAAGGACAAAGGAATGATCCAAACCAAAGCATTAGGGGTATTTCATGAAATGTATTTTACTTATTAAAATGTGTTTCTTTTTTAATTTGAATAATAAAATCATTGCCTTTTTTATAAATTTATCTTTAGTAGTCGTTTAATAGTCAAAAACCTTAAACGAGACGGTGTAAAATTGATGATTGATTTTTTTCAGCTCGAAACAGCGTTAGTAGCAGATGCACTAAGTCACTTGGAGAAAGCAATCAGAAGCTTGCGGATTGATGAGAGCCCAACGGAACCACCAGCTCTATGTCTTAAAAACAGTAAATCAGAATACGAGGATAGTGCATGGCCTGTAGGATATGATCTACGAGAAGCACTACGTAAGGTAACATTAAACAAATTGAATTGAACAGAAATATGGATTTGAACATTAAAGAAATCGAAATTATTATTTTCAAGTTGTCATAACGAAAAATAATATTTATTATGTTTATTAACTTCATTTTCGCTGCTAATTTTAAAAACATTTTCTTTTTTGCTTAAATCTTCAGACAATTACTAAAGGATTCTCTGGACATATTGAGTTTGACGATGAAGGGAGAAGAGTAAATTTCAAGTTACACTATTCAAAATTAAACAAGGAGAGTCAATTTATGTATGTTGGCGATTGGGATTTCAAAACAAACGTTATCAATTATCAGAAGAATATAGACGATAGGTCCCTTGCTGCAAACAACAACACAAAATTAATGGTAACAGTCATTTATGAATTAAAAATCTATCCGACGTAAATAATCCAATTAAAATTGATGATAATATTTTCGTTTAGATCGCGACTAGAGAAGGAAGACCATATTTCGATATAGTTAAAACCCCAAATGGAACTATTTATCGCGGTTATTGTGTAGATCTAATTGATGCCATAGTTAAACAAATAAAAGAAAAACATAAAGTACATTTAGAGTATGAGTTTTATAAAGCCCCAGAAAACAAATATGGTAACCAGTTGGAAGGTACAAAAAAGTGGGATGGAATAATAGGAGAACTATTGGAACATGTAAGTTACATTTTGTCTTATTAAATAACATTAATAGTGTTAAAAAAATTTAAAACAAATCAAACGATTTTTATTTCAGAAAGCACATTTAGGTATATGTGATTTGACAATTACTTCTGAAAGAAATGCCGTGGTGGACTTTTCGATTCCTTTTATGACTTTGGGAATCAGTTTGTTATTCAGAGAGGAAGACCCCGAGGCACCGGATCGATTCTCATTTATTAAACCATTATCTTTAGATGTTTGGTTGTATCTGGCGACTACTTATGTTGTTGTCTCTTTTGTATTATTAATTTGTGCAAGGTTGGTATTTTTTTGTCATGTTTTGCTATATTCTACATATTTTTAATCTCATTGAGCATTTTTAAACAGGGATCTATGTTTTACGATCGTCATAGCGATTACTTATGTTATCCTTTCTGTTGATTTAATGCTGAATTGTGATCAGAGGTAATAATAATAATTATTTCAACATAAACATATGTGTTTAGAATGAGCCAAGGTGACTGGGTAAATCCACATCCCTGCAATCAAAATCCTGAAAATTTGGAAAATATATGGAGTCTCTACAATTGCTTGTGGCTCACTATGGGTGCTATTATGACCCAAGGATGCGATATTTTACCAAGGTATGGAAATGTCAATAGAATTGCAGATATAATTGATTGGTATTGATGTTTTGATGTTTATATTGATGTTCTACTTGAACAGGGCAGCGGGCTCGCGTTGGATCGCTGGCATGTGGTGGTTCTTCGCTCTCATCGTCACGGCCTCGTACACCGCCAACCTGTCGACGTTCCTCAGTAACAGTCGACGTAGCAACGACATCAAGGATGTCAAAGAACTTTCTGAACAGAATAAAATTTCTTATGGAGCTGTGACCAATGCCTCAACCTATAAGTTTTTCGAAGTACGGTTTAAAAGCGTGTTTTTGATTAAACTGAAAATTATCCAAGCTAAGTTTTGACTGCCTTATTGTTCTAGTGATTGCAAGTGCCAGTGGCTCTGAATTCGGTCCTCAGATGAGGCAAATTGGGATTGTAAATAGGAAGTGAACTTATTAGACATTGCCGCGTCTTTCGGAACACAAGGCAGACTTGATGGCATTTTATATTTTCTAATTCTATTTTTTTATTTACAGTCATCAAACGATAAAGTGTACTCAAAAATTTGGTCAGTGATGAGCTCAGCAAAGCCTACAGTTTTTACAAATAATAATGATGAAGGGAGAGATCGTGTTCTCAGAAGTAAAGGGAAGTACGCCTTCTTTATGGAATCAACCTCCATTGAATATTATATTAAGAGAAATTGCAAACTGAAAATGCTCAGTTCTAAATTGGATTCTAAGGAATACGGTATCGCTTTGCCTAAGAGTGAGTTTAGAGAACAAGTACAATTTGAAACGTTTTAGTAGTAGTGCAGATGATTTACTTGTTGTTATGTTTCCAGCATATCCCAATAAAGGTTGGTTCGATGGGGCAATACTGTCGCTACAAGAAAAAGGAGAACTGGAGAAACTAAAAAAGAAATGGTGGGAAGAAGAGGATAATGAAGAACATTGCGAGGTTTGATCCTTTTATTATGTTACATAACTAGCCTTACAATGATTCCAATGAAAAAGAATATCAAGTTTTATTATTGAGAATGTAAATTTCTTTCATTGAAATCGTGGAAGATGGCCATTTAATCTTAGTATAATTTTTTTTTAATACAATACACTTATCCAAAAACCCTTTCTTATTCCAACTGCTTTTAGGCACGCAATTTACTGATTTTCGCACTAGTGCGGAAAAGTGTGCGTGCTCATCCCAGCGTCAATTTCCCCACGAGTCGCGCGGCCACTCCCGTTTATTTATGACGGCTCGGACGAATGCAACCTCGGACTCAAAGAAAAACTGTATCCAATCTCTCATTCTTGCAGAAAAACGTCAAAGATGAAGAAGACAACGATGGCTCGCTGCAGATGAAAAATACCAGTGGTATCTTTTTAGTGCTGGGATGTGGTGGAATACTGGGCCTCATGGTGGCCATTGTAGACTTTATGTTGCACGCTCGGCAGATCAGTGTCAAAGAAAGGGTATGTTTTCAGTTTACAATACACATAACACAAATATCTTACAGACTAACATACAGATCTATACTACATTATTTCGTTAGTAAATATGATTTAGAACTATGTTAGTAACACGTCACTTTGCACTAACGGGGACAATAGAAACAAAACTTTGGTTTGGTTTTTAACTTTGATACCATATTATCAGCCTGTAACAAAGCATTGCCTTTTTAGAATAATATATATTTTTTTTAATTGATATAAACTAGTGCTGGACTGCGATCCCACCTGATGGTAAGCAGTGATGCAATCTCTGATGGTGAGGCGCACTAGTTTATGAGTCTATTCACTCTTGCCTTGTAGACATTCAAATTATAATCGGACGGGAAGACCGCAGCAGGCAGATTAACAATAATAATTAATATAATAATTAATTCATAAATTGATATAGTTAAATTTAAATTTTGCAGATCACCTTCCTGGAGGCTCTGTCAAGTGAATGGCACGCGTCTCTCAACCCGCGCGCGGTGCACAAGCCTGTCGCCCCGCCCCGCTCCGCGCCGCCCTCCACTGCCACTCCCTCCCCGCAGCGGGAGCGCTCCCAGTCCAGAGCCGTCTCCGTGTTGAGAGCTGCCTCGTCCTTCATCAACTTTGATGAGATTTATTGAGAAAGGACAGTAGGATTCATGAGTATCATCATCAGTACCATTTCAGCCGATAGATGTCTACTGTTGGACATAGGCCTCATACCTACATGAGTATACTTCATGTCATTGCTTTATCATTCATCGTCATCTCGGTTCAGATAACAAACACTGCCATGGATCACAATCCAGAGTGGTCTTTATAGCCAGGACAGCTACTTTCTTCGTCAATTTTCATGATAGACGAGTCAGCAGTAACATTAAGTCTTGTGTTCCCCGAAACGGTCAATTGCTAATGACAGTTTTGACGACTTTACGTGAACGATCATTTCAAATGGTAAAACGGGAGCCTGGATAGGCTTTTTTCATTACGGATGTAATAAAAAAAAATACGGGTGAATGAAGCCTCGATTGAAAGCTTGTCATTCGTACAAGTTTCAATTATTGCTAAACGGAAATGCAGCAAAGTAATATCGGTTTAGATACATATATGAAAATGATTACAAACGCAGAGTTTCTAGTAAAAAAAACAACAAATGTTGGTCCAAGGAATGGCACAAACTAAGATACTCGTAGATAGATAGACAAATTCTTTATTGTACACCAAAAATAAAGCAATTACATACGAGGAAGATAAAGAGATAAGATATTGATTAGGTACAATTGTCATTTGCCGTCAATGTCTATCAATACTCGGCGCATCAATTACCTTCAATGAAAATTATCATTATTTCATAATGGTATTGAAAATAGTTAGATATAATTAGCGTCAATGGCCGTTTCGGGGATCGTGACAGCGAAATTGTCGGGAAGTATTTTCATACCATTTCAAAGATTTGTAGGATACACTACTAGTAGTGTGTCTTGCCGCTCTGAATGTTCATCGTATATCTCGTCATCGCTTCGTCACCATTGATATCACATTGCATTATCTCCGATGAGATCTCATTCGTAACTATGAATCACTATCATCTACGCTGGTGTCTTAAGATATTGGTCAAAGGACGCTTTAGTAAAATTGTAGACATATTGGACTGCAATATTTTGTACAAGCAAACACTCATAAACAACACAAAAATTAAAGACATATTAGATAACTAAAATAATATGTTTGTAGTATTTTTAAGGAATTCTGGTACCCAAGGAATGATTTAACTTATGTCATGGGTACCGGGATTCTCATACTAGCTTTGTGAGTGCTAGTGTGTGAGTTGTATATGAATAAATAAGAAAAATTGTAGAAAAACAAATTTTGTTTCGAGTAATTATTATATGTTTTTGAGTTAGAGCGCAAAAAGTGCGGAGTCCTATGCCATACAGTACATCTTATAACATAATTTGCACCAGAGTGACAATTAGCTGCAGCCGGTCAGGATAAAATAAAGCCTTATCGCTGACAATGGCGTGGCCACCACCACAAATTTTATTTTTGATACCTAACATAAAAAATAGTCACTAATAAGTTGAAAGTTTATTTATTTGTCACCTACCTCGAGTGAAGATGGCGCGCGAACGAGCTTTTCTTATTTGCTTGGTGAAAGTAACAAAAATGAATCCACCATAGATATCTCGCATATTTACAAAAAATCAGATTGTTGTGACCTTTGACCTTTAAAATATTTAGATTCTCAAAATAAAAGTTTACACGCCTTTTTAGCTTAACTTTCATTCATCTAAAGTGAGTGGACTATTGATTTTTATAGAACTAAGTGTGTAATTGAAATGTATCTTATTGATCAAAATGAAAACCAAATAATTTATTTTATAAATAGTTGTATTTATTTAACTAAGATAACTTTTACATTTGTATTTACTACCTCAAAAGATTGTTAATACATGATTATTTAAATAAATTGTTACATATAATTCTTTTTGATTTTTCTACTTGATATTGAGCAGTGGTGACCGAGTGGTAACGACCCCGACTTACGAGTTGTAGGTCATGGGTTCAAGCCCAGACAGGTGCATTACTTTGTGTTATTTATTTCATCACCACTGCTTTCAAAACGGCGGAGAAAAACATAGTGAGGACACCGGCATGTCCTAGAACCAAAAATTCGAAGACATGTGACATTTACCAATCCGCACTGGGCCCGCGTGGCGGATTAGGAATCCCTGCAGTGGGAAAATTGTAAGGCTGATTATGTTATATTATGTAATTTTTGTTGTTACTTGTTAAATACGTTAAGATGGAACAGGTCAGCTGCGGATCGAAGCACGGAGGACGCTCTCGAAGCACTGTTGGAAGACGAAGCAGAGGAGGATGGACGCGAGTGCTTCACTGGCTTCTCCGTCTCCCAGAAACTTAAAGCAAACGTCAGTTCAGCCCACAGTGCTTCTGATTGAGTCATCTAAAAATAAAATTATCTTAACATAATACAACGTTGCACACCGTAAAATACTTAAGATTAAGGCAGTGGTCCGACCGCCGGCGAGAAAAGACTAACTATTGGCGATTTTACCTCTCAAGAAATGCACAATAAATGTTCGTTCCGTGTAAACGAAAGAGATTCATATATTAAAAGTTGCTGTCTGACTGTTCACACTGCCGGCGACGACTCGCTTTACTAGTTTTGTTGCTGAGCGACGATCTTTCAAAAATAAACTCGCTCAGCAATACTCGTTCAGCGATGCTCGCTCGCTTGATCATTTCTTTACAGTGCGGCATTGAAAGTAGACGTGTGTGTCCCATAGACAAGGATATTGTCGGACACATTTAATAAAAAACTCCTCCATAATGTACTTACATTACATTACTAACTTGCAACTAAAGTAGTTTGTAAACACGTGTAACGCGCATGCAGATTTGCACAGGGCTGAACGACCGCGGGCGAGTAGCGCAAGTAATCGCTCGTCGCACTTGCACACTAGATTATAGTCCGGCGACAAAACTATCGAAACTACACACTCCCTTTCCGCTGATCGCAAACTCGTTTATAGTTTCAAGTTCTACTCGTTTCTCGTTCATCATCGGCGGTCGGACTACTGCCTAAGGTCCTCACTGGGATGCTATGTCGGCGTAACCAGCCCCCCTAGCCAAGTTACAACCGTTTCGCTTGCGCCAAACGCTTCGAGTTGACCTTGCCGCCAATTCTTTTGTTCTGACCACGTGACTGAGCGTTACGACGATTTCATTCCCGTACATTTGAAGCTTTCTACAAGCGTTAACTATTGCAGATTAGCAACTTGGCTAGGGGTACAGGTCATGCCACCAGAAAATGTATGGACTGACCATCAAACGCCTTCGAGCTGCATGCATTTTCTTGGTTGCACGAACTGGCAGCATCACCATGGAGCCCTAGTGAGGTATGGGTCTAAACGTCTCCAAAAATATGATATTATTAATAGCTACTGCCAGCGGCATCGCACGCTTGATAATCGAAAATTATCCCAATGGAATACACTCCTGGGATAAAAAGTATCCTATGCTATTTCAAGACATAGTCTACTCGTGTACCAAGTTTTATAGAAATCCGTTCATCGTTTCGAGCGTGAAGAAGTAACAAACATACACACATACTCACAAATTTTCGCCTTTATAACATCAGTGTGATGTTATTTTTGGATCTAGTTTTAACTTCAGTATAATTCCACTAAGCTTTTTAACATAATTTTACAAAACATAGCCAGAATAATAAGATAGGGACGGTTTGTCTATGCAAAGCAGTGAATATGTGGTATTCAATGTGAATAAGGTCTTATACATATTAGCATATGAATGCTATTTGACGCTAAGTGAAATTCGTACCTTCTGCTCGATAGCGACTTCTCTGACGTTCCAAAGGAATTCAAATATGCCCATAGCGGTGGCGATACTGCATCCTAAAGCCAATACTACAAACACACCACCCACATTCTCTACTCCTAATTCTGCAGCTGCACCTTCTTCGCTTGCTTCTTCAGCCTGAAATATAAAGTTATTTTTTATAGTATTTGGCTAGTGAAATAGTGTCAAGTTTAGAAAGTGTTTAGTGTTTGATACAACATACAGTTAATTTGTTTTCCATTAGAGTACGGTTGTAATTGTAACACATTTTAATACTTTTGTAGTGTTTGGTAGGAAAATTATCGTGTCAGCTTTATCGGCAAGTTTTACTAAGATAGTACAATACAATTCTCAGCTCCATTTTACCGAGATTGCGCCTGTTTTAATGATTCAATATAAGTCCAGTTGTGCAGACACAAACCATACCAACAAGGAATCAGCTTTCGAATAATTAAAACAGCCACAGCTAGACATGAGGCCAGAGTCCCAGCAGTGGGAATGTTATATCATATATGTACCTATGTATAAAACAGCAGCTGAACTTCACTTGACTAAATCCCAATGTCAATGTATATCATTAATCAATTTTTTTCTGAGAGTAAATATGATTTCTTTCATGAAAGTTGGTCATATCTATGGGTAGAAGAAGTTTCTAAAATATGACCGCAAATTTCCGTTGCACCCTGTTTAGTGACTAAAGTTCGAAGGAAATTGTAAGTTACTAGCGATCTCGACACATATTGTACTGCCTAAAAGCTGGCTTTTCATCAGAAAAAAAGAAACCAGTTGCAATGCCACCTACCAGATTCAATTGCATTTTCTAAATAAATATAGATGTTACGCTCAAAGATCGAAAACGCTCAGTGAGCGGAAAAATAGCTCACAACGCGTTGTGGTCACAGTAAAACATCCACATGACGAAATTCGTGATATGGCTCTAATGAAAACGCCCACGACGCGTTGTGGTAATCATAGAAAGACCAAATACCGAAATTCGTGTCGTGGCTGACATGCTATTCGATCTCAACGCGTTGTGAGCTATTTTTCCGCTCACTGAGCGTTTTCGATCTTTCTGTGATTGCCACAACGCGTCGTGCGCGTTTTCATTAGAACCATAACACGAATTTCGCCATGTGGATGTTTTACTGTGACCACAACGCGTTGTGAGCTATTTTTCCGCTCACTGAGCGTTTTCGATCTTTCTGTGATTGCCACAACGCGTCGTGCGCGTTTTCATTAGAACCATAACACGAATTTCGCCATGTGGATGTTTTACTGTGACCACAACGCGTTGTGAGCTATTTTTCCGCTCACTGAGCGTTTTCGATCTTTGAGCGTGACATAGACACAAAATTTCATCCGAATCAGTCAAGCCGTTTGATAGTGATAAACACACGTAATTATTATCTTAACTTTACAATAAACACACTTACAACACAAGCTTCCTCCGGCGGTGCTTTCCACCAGCGGTTTTTGATCTCCACCAGCTTGCCACTTTCAGCTAATTTCAGTAGGGCATTGTCGACGGCCGTTCGGTATGACGAGTCTAAGAAAACACAAGTGTAATTATAAATGACTAACTTTTGCCCGCGGCTTCGCCCGCGTGGCATTAGGTACTTAAGGAATCGGGATAAAAGGTAGCCTATGTTCTTTTTTATGTCAAAGGCTATATGCATGCCAAATTTCATCCAAATCCGTTCAGCCGTTTTTGCGTGATTAAGTAACAAACATCCAAACATCCACACTTTCACATTTATAATATTAGTTAGGATTAAACGGTCATTATACACAAATAAACAAAATAAGTTTATTACATACAATTTGGTCATATATTGCATGTCGAGGAGTCAGGCGTAAAATTGCTAGTAATTGAAGGTTCCGCTGTTCTCTTACGTTATAAATATACAATTAGGCAAATAACAAAAAAGAAAAAAAAGTAAGGAAGAAAATATGACAAATATAAATTGGGAAGCATTTTTTTAAGATGGGAGCAAATCAAAGAACTCATGTTTTGGGTGGAGCGCTAAAAGTGTTAGGCTTTTACTGATTAAAACCTCAGGTGTTCTTTCAGTTCCCCTTTATGTTCCAGGGTCAGGCTAGCTCTTTCGATCAACAATCAATAACAACAATTCCATAAAAAACAACCAAACTACAACAGAACAAAAATACCTCAGACCTAGTTGAAAATTGGAAAGCACTGAAATAGCTATAGTAAAATCAACTCGTTATACAATTACCGGAACGGATTTTGAGCGCTCGGCGTAGAGTGGGGATCGCTTTGCGCATTCCATACATTGGCGAGCCAATCGTCTTCGTTGTTAGATAAATGCAGCAACGCAGGGAACGAATCAGGAGTGATGTCTATGACACGATGGCGCGGCGAGTCAATCACTGACACTCCCCGCCCCCGCGTCTCACTTCGCACCACTAAAGAAACCGAATATTTGACTTCTGCGCAACTTGAAGCCAGCGCTCAAGATCCGTGGCGGTAATTGTACTTACCAAACGGCATAGCTATGCCGTAGCCTTTGGAGTCAAGTAATCCCCCAACTTGCATTAGGTTGCAGTGCCTTTCTAACTGATACTCAATGGCTGTAGATTCCATAAAGTAAGCATAGTCCCTTTTGCCTTTCAACACTCTGTCCAAGCCCTCGTCGTTATTCTTGACGTAAACGGATGGTCGAGCTGACTCCATGGCTCCGAAAATTTTTTGATACGTGGAAACATTGGATCGCTGAGCAATAAAACAATTAAAAATTACATTTAAGAAAGAAAAAACATTTATTCGTGTCTCACACAATCGTATAAATTAAAAATACACAATGAAAAAAGAAAGTATTAATCAGTACGAGCCCAAAAAGGCGCCTAACTCAGCATAATATGCTGCGTTAACAACGATTTACAAAATTGTTAGGGCCCGCTGTGATGCTACGAACACACTTACGGACGTTAACTATTTAACTTCCTTTTTTTTGTTATTAAGCTATTGCATAGCTTCTATCGCGGGCCTTGAGCGTGGAGACCGAATCCAGAAATTCTGTAACGAAAATAACCTAACACCCCCCACTCATTTGTTTTTTGAGCGTGGTGACCGATAAGAAAACAAATGAGTGAACAATCAATCAAAATTCAATTCAATGTGTGAAAGTGTAACTTCAATTAATATCAAAGAAAAAAAGCAAAGAAAAAAAAATACTGCATAAATAAAATAAATAAATAATTATAATTGCATAAGTTGATAAAAATGCTATGCAATAGCTTTACCGCGGCAGTCCCCGAGTGCCACACGTCTTTTTTTGTTTTATTTTTCTTTGTTATTTGTTTTATTTCGATTGTCGAAAATTCGTGAATTTATATTTATGTGTGTAATGTAAATGATAAACAATTATGTTTAAAAATAGTGCACACATTAATAAATAATAAACCATCGACCGACGCCTGACGACGCTCCAAAATACATTACCATCATTTGAGTTTATGCTTAAATGTTATTTTTATCCGTAAATATTATAAGACGAAGCCGTGGGGGCTTCGTTTCATCACGTTCTTCCGTCTGTATGTTAGCAATAACCTCAAAACTACTAACCGAATTGTCATGCAGTTTTTACAAATTGACACAGTGATTAATTAGGAAGGTTTATGTTATAATACATGTATAATACAAGGTGTAAGGGACAGCCCTCCACAAACTTTAAGGGCTTGCTCAGTAGACCAAACTGAACAACCTACCATAAAAATTTTTTTCAGGAAACGAAAAAAAAAATCCGCCTCACCATACTAAATGATTAACTTGATTGGACAGTTTGTATGGAGAGGCTGATTTTTTTTTTCGTTTCCTTAAAAAAAAAAATATGGTGGGTTGTTCAGTTTCGTCTACTGAGCAAGCCCTTAAAGTTTGTGGAGGGCTGTTCCTTACACCATTTATAGTAGATGAGAGATGCACAGGACCAGTCGTTGTGTCTCTGCAGTCTATGTCAACGTGTTTCGGTTAAAATTGTGGTAATGATAGTAGAGAAAACCTAAGAGTATAACTTTGAAGAGTATAACTAAAAAGTGACACCCTTGAGAAGTTAGGGCAGGTCGATAGTAAAATATAATATCTAACCTTAAAAAACGAGTGTGTAGAGCCACCTTTCATAGTTCCATATTTAATTTTGGTTTGCATAGCTAGATCTTCAGCACTTTTGATCGAGTCATCCATTGCAGCATTTGTGAGGAAAGCAGCTAAGTTGGCAGTGTAAGAGGAACACATGATGAGAGCAAAGAACCACCACATGCCGCAGACCCATCGCGTGGAATAACCTCTGTTATAGAAAAAAGACTTCAAAAATAATGTATATAGAACACACAGGGCTCGATCTAGCTAATTAGCCGCTCCAGGCAAAGATAATTTTCGCTACCTTATACACACAAAGCCATATAAGTCATGAGTCTTAAATATTTCCACTATCCAACCTGAAGTAGGTTGGAAGGTGGCACATAAAATTCTCAATCTGCCAACGTGGATGTGGATGGCTAATGGCTAGGTTGGAAGATAGGAATAAGTCAACTTTGTCACCCCTCATTTTTTGCCGCTCTGGGCAAATGCCAGGCTTGCCCCCTTCTTAGATTGGGCCCTGAGAACACACATCGATATATATGTACAGAAAACATTACAGGGTGTATTTTGTTGTACTTACTTTGGCAAAATATCAGAACCCTGTGTCATAATCGATCCCATTGTAAGCCAGCAAGAATTTTTAATATGCCAAATATTCTCTAATTCCTCAGGAGATTTGTCACAAGGATGAGGATTCTCCCAATCATTTGGTGCCAGTCTAAATAAACACACAAAAACAGAATTACATTGACCATTCACATAAAAGATTTTATTGCGTATAAGTATGATTTGAAACCACATAACTTACCTCGCCAAAATATGAAGCAGTAACGACACCATTAAATAAGCTGCTGCCATATAGATCCATACATCAACAGAAAATGGTTTAAGAAACGAAAACAGCTCTGGTTCAGGAGGAGTTGGCTTTAAATAAAGTATACTTATACCCAAAGTCATAAATGGTGTTGTAAAATCTACAGAAGATCGCCGTTCATAAGTTATAGTTAAATCACAAATGGCTAAATCAGCTTTCTGAAAAAACAATTTCAAGATAGTACTCAGGGCATTACTTACTGTACTTTATTTAAGATTGAATTGTAATGCTACTCACGAACCCTTTCTAAAAGATGTCCCACTAGACCATCCCATTTTCTTGTGTCTTTGTTGTATGACCCGTAGCCATTACCAGGCACTATTTCGATTTCATAGTTCAAATGTAGCATTTCTTTTAGTATTTCATGAATTAAATCCTTCGAATATCCTTCATATCGATCGTTGCCGGTTAATGTTTCGCCTTCCTTGGGGACCACTTCGACTAAGTATGGCGCGCCGATGCGTGACACTACCTTGAAAGTTTTGTTTTGCCATTTTTCCGCCAAGCGATCTGACGTTTCGTCCGCAGTTCGAACATATTCAAAACCAGCTTCTGGATTCCACTTTGCAATACTATTAAATCCACTATTCGATAATTCCATTATTTCAACGTTAAAATTCACTCGTTCGCCCGTTATATTATCCAAATTGATTTGGTTTGTTATGCCGACAATAGGATTCTGTAATTAAAATTGTCAACAGTCAACCTATTAATAGGTTGCTGGTTGATTTAGTAAACGTTATTGTTCTGATTAATAATACTTTATATTTACCGATAGCAAATGATTGGTAAATTCTTCGCCGGCTTCCCATGTGTCTTCAGAATCACAACTAATTTCCTGGGCTTCTAACTTAAATTCATCAGGAGCTCCCTCTACGGCATCTGTTATAAGTCTTGCTGCATCACTAGCAAGTGCAGCTTCTACCTAAAACACAGTTTAAAACAAAAATAATACATTGTTTTTAACTGTAATGGCTTTTTATTTTGATCACTCATTAAGGGCTGGCTCTTAGTTGAAGGCCTTCTGGGACGGACTAAGGGAACACTGTCAACATGACTCACAAATGTGTTATGATTTTACTTGTTTAAATATGTATTATATATATTATGTATGTGTATTATATGCTGTTTACCTATTTATACAATTTATTAAGCAGTTTTAAGTTTTTGTTGTGCGCTATTTATTGACTATAATTTTGTTTTTGTATTTATATGTATTTGCAAGACTAAATTTTTTAGATATTTAGACTTACAGTGATCTCATGGGATTGCTTTGGAATCCGCACACTGTCTGAGCCTCTAACTTTCCAGTCTGCTAAGTAAGCCGTAGTTCTTGAGTCGGAGTGGTCGAAAATCCTCAAACAAGTTACGTTTGACAATCCATAGCGCAACTCTTCTAAATCCAAAGTGTGGGCGTCCAATGACATCAAAACGTAGCTCTGAAAAAAAAAACAAATCCGTCAAGTACAATTCGGATTCACGTATCGATGGTCATCATCATCAGCCTTTTTAATGTTCCCACTGCTGGGACTCGGGCCTCCTCTCTAGGAGAGGGAATGGGCCGTAATGCACCACGCGGACCCAGTGCGGGTTGGTGAATGTCACATGTCTTTGAATTTTTGGTTTTAGGACATGCCGGTTTCCTCATGATGTTTTCCTTCACCTTTTTGAGAGCAGTGGTAATGAAATAAATTACACAAAGTAATGCGCCTGACAGGGTTTGAACCCGCGACCTACAACTCGTAAGTCGGAGCTATTACCACTCGGCCACCACTGCTCTCAAGCTTAAGCACCGTTAGTGTTTAAAAGTAATTATTTTTGATTTTTTATTTAAACTTCATGTACATTAGTGACACATATGCATTCGGCACGTGATATAACTACTTTACGGCTTTCGGATTTTTCCCTTTACTTGAGCTTAGCTTCTTGACAAATTTCATGATTCCAGGCCAACGTTAAAGTCCCCTATAGGTGTTGATTCAGAGTTTCAAAATATGCGTCATAAATGGGGTTTATCTTTAGATTGCGTTAAATTTAAAGTTCGATTTCTTCACTGCTCCATGGATTAGACCAGAGTTTTGACATTAATTCAGCGTGGAACAAGGATTCTGTTTTGACCGTCTGAGGTATAAAACAATTGGGCACGCCACAATCATGGCGGTAAGTCCCCTCTTTGAGGCGTGGCTGGAAAGACCTCACTGCGTCCTTACCTTCCGCATGACGCAGGTACTCACCGGACATGGTTCGTTCGGGAGTTTCCTGCACTCGATTCATGCGGAAGTGACGCCCGGGTGTCGCCACTGTGCGGAACGCCCGGAGGACACGGTGGAGCACACAGTCGAGGTGTGCCCTGCTTGGGCGGAGCATCGCCGTGCCCTCATGGGGGCGATCGGCGGCGGAGAACTCTCGCGCCGGGCCTTGGTTGAGGCCATGGTCCGGAGCGAGGAGGAGTGGCAGGCGGTCGCCGACTTCTGCGAAGCAGTAATGCTCGCAAAGGAGGAGGCCGAACGCATCAGGCAACGGCGTTATCGCCGCCGCCGCCGCCGGGATTCTGATCCCGATTTCCGGCCAATGTAGACGCGGGCTTGCGGACAGTGAGCAATGGGTAGCTCACTGTCCGGCCGTCCGGTAACTGTCCAGACCAAGCCCAAGCCGTCGACGGCGCGCACTGTTCCCGCGCGCCTCAAGGAGTTGTCAGCAACAGCAGGGACCCAGCCGGGTCGAAGCGTACTGGGGCCAGGGTTATCCGAAAGGGCGCTCGAGCCCCGGTATGAAGGCTAGAAGGAACGGGGTGGGTCTTATAGTCAGTAAGAGTCTGACACTATCTCCCGCTCCGCCCAAGGGCGGTGGATGTCAATGCATGATTTTTTCCCACCATAAAAAAAGGTATAAAACAATAAAAACCGGCCAAGTGCGAGTCGGACTCGCCCATGGAGGGTTCCGTAGCAGCAAGTAACATAATATAAAAGTTCTTGTAGTTCGTTGTAACTTTGATCGATGTTTTAATAATAGTGTATTTTTTTAGATTTATGACGTATTAAAAAAAAACTACTTACTAGATCTCGTTCAAACCAATTTTCGTTGGTAGTTTACATGGTAATGTGCATCATATATTTTTTTTAGTTTTATCATTCTCTTATTTTAGAAGTTACAGGGGGGGGGGGGGACACACATTTTACCACTTTGGAAGCGTCTCTCGCGTAAACTATTTAATTTAGAAAAAAATGATTTTAGAAACCTCAATATCATTTTGGAAGACCTATCCATACCCCACACGTATGGGTTTGACGAAAAAAAAATTTTTGAGTTTCAGTTCTAAGTATGGGGACCCCCAAAATTTATTGCTTTTTTTATTTTTGTGTAAAAATCTTAATGCGGTTCACAGAATACATCTACTTACTAAGTTTCAACAGTATAGCTCTTATAGTTTCGGAAAAAAGTGGCTGTGACATACGGACGGACAGACAGACAGACAGACAGACATGACGAATCTATAAGGGTTCCGTTTTTTCCATTTGGCTACGGAACCCTAAAAACCACCTTTCTACCATCGGACCAGGGTGACTTACAGCAAGTGTCCACCCTTACGTTGTTGACACTCTACGGTTCTTATCGCGTACATCGAAGGTTTGGATCAATTTGTGTATGATCAATTTGTGTGTGACATGTGTAATTACCTTTTAGGTGTCTTCAAGGATAGAATGAATAGGCTCTTAATAAACTAGTGCGGTTCACCACCAACGATTGTGCTACACCATCAGGTTTTTTTTTTTTTTTTTTTTTTTTTTTTTTTTTCGATGGGAAAAATCATCTTATGACAACCCCCGCTCTTGGGCGGAGCGGGAGATAGTGTCAGACTCTTACTGACTAAAAAACCCATCCCGTTCCTTCAAGCCTTCATACCATCAGGTGGGATTGCAGACAAACATTAGGTAAATCATTAAAAAAAATTATATGATATTATAGAATATTGTTTAGATATAATAAGCTTTTTATTACAGTGTCGAAGAATACTCTCGTTAGTATAATTTATTTTGCGGCTTTATTTGACTTAATTTCGCGCCTCCATTCTGCTTAGGTAAAGCTTACACTTTTTCTTGGCGACGATAATGAGGTGCAAACACAGTGTGTTTATTCTATGTATCAATGTAAATTTTGAATTTCAAGATCACAATACGCGTATTCGCATTTTTTATTTAAGAGGTCCCTAAGGTTTATTTTCGCAATTGGGTACTTTACGACTGTTATTTGGCGAATCGTTTTGAGACCGAGCTAAGTGTGTTGGCATTGTTCGAAAAGGTTACCGTAGTCCTGTAACGCAAAAGGCAACTTAAGGAACTTAGGTGGGTTTTCTTCAGTAAACGTTTGCCGTTTCTTCTTGCTCCACCCAGACCGGGAGAAGTTATTTGCTGATAAGATACATCAAAAAAAGGCAGTCAGCAGTATGAAATTATTTATCATCCGGATTTAAGTTTGTGTTTTTTTTGGAAGGTGGGAAACCATCTAATTACTTCTTCCACTTTACGGTGGAGTAGAAGGATTTGTTAGACTTTTACTGACTAAAACCCACTTACGTTCCTTCAGTACGTTCGTACTACAGCGTCGTTGTTAAGTTACCCTTTGGGTTCTGGACCCCAAACGGGGAAACGGTCCACGTGTTTCCTTTTCAGAAATTTCCCCGTGGCCCATTCGAGCAACGGCTCTGCTAGACCCCTACAGTTTACTGGATTCAGCATGTATGGACTTACCATATAATCTTCAAAAAACTTGACTTCGTTAGCCTGCCGCAAATACTCAAGAACTCTATCAGCTGGACAGTCAAGGATGACCCTCGTTTCACCGGTGCTTTTCAGAGCCTTCAGCAACGGCCGGTTGTCATCACCAGGTACTAGTCTTCGCACCAGCCACTTTACTTCCGGATCAGATTGTTTCAGTATCTCTTGGAGCCTTATTAAACCTGCAAGAGTGGGAGAAAAATTATGTTAGCGTAACATGAAACTGCAGGTATAGTCTGTTTAAAAAGTCGAACGACTTGGGTAATTCATCATCATCATCAACATTTCAGCCGATATACGTCCACTGTTGGAAATAGCCTCCCCTAAGTGTCACCACAACCTGCACTGATATCGGTTTCCTGCAACCTTCACCAGGTCATCGGTCGGTAATTATTAAGATAAAATTAAATCTGAAGTAATCAACACTGGTTCAAATAATCAAGGTTGATTAGAAGATCTTGATCATTGTTTACTAATAGAAGAACCTTATAAAAAGTATCGAATATAACTATTTTTTAAATTATTTAATATTATTAGGGAACTTTTTAACAATATATTTATTTATTATTTTCTTTTTTTTTGTACCTATATAGTTAAATGTAAAAAAAATCGTTTAGAATATACATATTTCAGTCGTCATAAGTACATTTGCAAGAGGGATATTAGTGTCAAAAGGAGAGGGGTGTTAGTGTATAAAGTACCTAATAATATAAATCTGGAACCGTAAGAGAAATCTGATTCTCAATATTCCACTCGGCTTATTGATTCATCATCACTAGCCATATTACGATCAACATCTGTTGTAGAACTTCTTAAGAAACAATTGAATGACAACTAAAATTCGCGTTAGCAATAGTAGATTTTTTATTTCCTTTAAAATTCCCAAGTCGTGTGACTTTTTCGACAGACTACAGTAATAATGTTTAGGATAATATTGCGGCTTCTAAACAGGTCGCATACTTCTATAACTTTTATTAACTTATAAACTGGCATGATAACTATACTTTTTAAGGTTTATCTACATTTCTACACTAATACACTTCTGGACACATCTATTGGCCCACCTTGTATTTTCAGTTTCGTTTGGTCCTAGCTAAAATTTTATATCAGGTCGAGCAAAAAGTTTTTATGCAGTTTTGAACCTGGCACATTCACAATTTCATTCAATAGTCTTTTTTTGAATTTCGAACACAGAATTTAAAGAAACAAAAGACAATTTGGAGCCTGTTTGTTGATATCAAACAATTGAATACTAAGAAAACTTGGTTTTATTGGTTTACTTGGATTTAATTCTTGAAAAAGTGATTGATATCTTTGGTTTTGCAACAAACATTACTTATTCTTAACATTAAGGTGAGGTTTTATCAATAATCTATGGATACTTCACCTGAAGTCGCCGCCCAGCTGTGGCACTTATTCAGGCCGGACACAGCCAAAGAAACGTGAGTGCTCAACTTAATTTAAGTCGATCTGCGGTCCGAAATGTTTATCGGAGGTACCTAGAGACTGGCGGCTTTGTTCGTCGCCAAGGAAGGCCACGATCTCGGGTCACAACTGAAAGGCAGGATCGATTCATCGTGACGACCAGTTTGAGAAATCGTCACCTTACCTCCATTGAGATACAAAACCAACTTCGCGACTTCCACGGAGTATCTGTGAGCGCTCGAACTGTTCGGAGAAGGTTAAAAGAACGCGATATGGTACCACACAAGCCAGCTAATGGGCCCAAACTAACGCGAGCCCACCGAGCAGCGCGCCTTCATTTCGCACGCAGTCATTTAAATTGGACACAGCAAGATTGGAGCCGTGTACTCCATTCTGATGAGTCTAAAATTGTGTTACATGGCAATGATGGAAGGAAGAAGGTCTACCGACGTAAGGGAGAGCGTTTCGCACAATGCTGCTTTGAAGAGAGGGTTGCTTATGGCGGTGGCTCATGGACTGTCTGGGGCGGTATATCCGCGAGCGGCAAAACTCAACTTGAGGTTGTTACAGGACCACGGCTGCCAACATTAAATGCTGAAAGGTACATTCGTGAGTGCTTAGAACCTCACGTGATACCATACGCGGACTATGTGGGCCCAAATTTCCTTTTTATGCATGATAATGGAAGAGCCCATGCGGCCGGCATCGTCAGGGAATATCTTCGGGATGTGAACATCGCAGTTATGGACTGGCCAGCCAGAAGCCCAGACATGAACCCCATTGAGCACATGTGGGACGAGCTAAAAAGACGTGTTAGGGCTCGTCAGCCAGTTGCCCAGACGATGCAGGAGTTGAAAACTGCCATAGAAGAGGAATGGGAGATGATCCCTCAAAATTTCATAGAGCGGTTGATAAACTCTATGCCTAATCGTATGAGAGCTGTGGTAGATGCCCATGGAGGCAACACGCGTTATTAAATTAAACCTTTATTTGATAAAACAAGTTTTTTATTCAAAAATCAATTGCCTTTAACAAGGCGCATATCCGACTTGTTAGGCGTAGCTCCATGTCGTATGGTATTCTGAATTCAAATTTAAAACAATACGATCGAAAAAGATAAAAATGTATCAGGTTTAAAACTGCATCAACAGTTTTTGTTCAATCTAGCAATCATATTTCGGTAGGGGCCATCGAAACCTAAACTCTAAGGTGGGCCAATAGATGTGTCCAGAAGTGTATAATAAAGAGCTAAAGTTTGTTTTTATGTTTTTTTTTTGTTGAATGTAATCTCTGAAAGTACTGATCAGATTGCTAAAATTTTTTCACCGACATAAAGCTGCTTTATTTTTTTATCCACAACTATCACACAACGCTGTCTAGCCCCAAGCTAAGCAGAGCTTGTGTTATGGGTACTAGACAACTGATAAATATACTTATATATTTCTAAATACATGCATATTTCTGAGTGACAATACAATAGGCTATATACCTTATACGCGGGCGAACCCGCGGGCAAAAGCTAGTAGGTACTTTATAGAGTAGGCGTTCGTATTTTGTTGGAAGATTGTTTTGAGATGTCAACTAAGTTAGAACGGCTGTTAAGCCGATGGGCGGAAAGAATTTTATAAATTTAGTTATATAAAATGCTTCTTATAATATAAAGTAATAATGAACTACCTACACAAAACCACTTATATTACGTCTCCGCTCTCTTAATATTATTTTTTTTTTTATTGCCAATTTACACTTACAGTTTAACACGTTTTATGAAAGGCAGTCTTATAAAACTGTTGCTAAGATAGAAGGAACGGCCTACCATGGTCATCATCATACAGTAGGAAGGAACGGCCTACCATGGTCGTCATCATACAGTAGAGTGTAGGACCTCCAATCACTATCCGCAATAAATAAGGCTACAGCTTTGGAGAGGGCCACCGCTTCAGGGTACAAGTTAAGGCCTGGTGGACTGGGCTGCTGCAGTCCTCGGAGTGGTGGCGGTCTCCATACTGCCTGCGAATTAAGATTTCTATATCAAAATTTAAACAGACATACCTTAAACTCTACATAGACGAGCTGCATTTAAAGCTGCTGATAGAAATGAGGGAGAGACAAACCACGTTCCGCCCCGGTATCAGGAGTTGCAGAGCGAGTTTCGGCTATCCTTGGCGTTTACTTACAGACGGCGAGCAATGGGTAGCTCGCTAGATAGGATGACCGAGTAGTTGAGAGTTGCATGTTGCACACATCTTACACTCACCATTTGAAGAGAGTATTATTGTATCTGATAAGTTGTAAGACCAATCGTAACCGTAATCCCACACTTAGATTTTTTTTGGTTTAATATTCCACAACTATCACACAACACCGTCTAGTCCCAACCTAAGCAGAGCTTGTGTTATGGATACTAGACAACTAATAAACATACTTATATATTTCTAAATACATACGTATTATAGATAAATTACACCCAGACACAGAACAAATGATCATGCACATCACATAAACATATGTCCTGGGTGGGAATCGAACCCACGACCTCCGGCATAGCAGTCAGGGTCACTAACCACTAGACCAACAGGCCAGTCTCAATCTCAATTACTCTTGTGGGTACGTTCACAAACAATAAATTCACATGTACAAGACACCCAGACCCGGACCTACTGTCCATACGCCATATAAATATTTTTTTCGTGCTGGAATCAAATCAGGGACACGCAAGGCAGCAGCCAATTCCTCAAGCACTGCCAACTTTGCCAATTGATTATTCAGACTTTGACACTTATAATACTTGTACAATAGTAGTTTTTTGAATACTATTATTATTATTATGAGCCCGTTGTGTCCCACTGCAGGGCAAAGGCCTCCCTTCCGTTATTCCACTCTTTTCTATCTTTAGCCACTTCTGGCCAATCCTTAAGGTAGGAGTCCAAATTGTCACGCCATCTCCTTCTGGGCCTACCGCGTCGCCGGCTCCTGCTGTTCGGAGTCCAGTCAGTAGTTACTTTCGCCCAATTTTGTTGCGGCATGCGGCAGATGTGACTTGCCCAGTTCCATTTTAATCTGGCGGCTGAGTCACCTACGTCTGCGATTTGTGTTTTAGAACGAAGTATACTGTTCCTTATGCGATCTGTTCTTTTGAACCCGAGAATACTTCGTTCCATTGCTCGCTGGCAGACCCCGAGTGCGGACTTTTGACGTTTCGTTAATGACCACGTTTGCGCTCCGTAGGTGGGGATAGGCAGGATGCACATGTCCATGAGTTTTTTGAATACTATTTTTTTCTAACGCACCTGTATGTGGGGTACACCGGCAGCCCGGCAGTGTGCTTCGACTGCCGACGCCGACACCGGGTCAGTGGGTCCGAACACTGCGATGACGCCGGTAGAGAGCAGCTCACATGCTGCGAACACATGGAACTGTAATGCTGGCTATACTAATTTACGAATCACTGACCTCTATAGAGGTACGAATGAAATTAATTTACTAGTCGCCGACTATTCAGGGAAGTATTAATTTAATTTACTTAATAATGTTATTTATTAATAAATCAATAAACAAAAAAACACAATCACATTGATAATAATGTGATTGTGTTTTTTTGTTTTAAGTTCCCTATTCAAAACAAAAAATTAGTTTTAAATTTTATTTTCGTATTTTAAATATTTCTTATATATCAATTTTTCATGTATTTAATTAATTAGACCAACTGTGAATGTTGTGCATACCTTTATGTGTCTTTTTACACAGTATCACTTCGTATATATTACTATTGTGGTTTTGAAATTATATTGTAAATAAGTCGTTGGTGTGCCTTTGCAACTAAATAAACAAGTAGACTATCCGGTCAAATTATAATTGGCGCTTAGTCGGTCGCTGAGTCGATCATATTGATGGCTTAGTTCACAAAAGTCTTACGAGAGTCTTAAGAGAGCCTTTTAAATTTTAGGCTGCACAAAATAAAGACAACAAGGTCGTATCGGTATAAGATAAAATTAATTTATATGGTTAATTTTTGATCTCAAAATTAACCCGAATTCAATATAAACAGTTAACTCCCACATTTGTGTTTTTAAAATAAATTGCTAGTTGTTTATGCATAAAATTTTATCGCTATTAATATGCATAAAATCAATGAGTGTTTATACAGAATTGTTAAAATGAAGATTTTTATTACGTGTATGTAAATTCAACCGGCGGCGGCGGTTATAAATACAATTGCGACTCTTGGTTTTTGATAGAAAGAACTCGAATTACGTCATTTTGATGTCAGAAAACGGTAGACAGTATAATTTAGTTTATAACACTAAATTTTGTAGTTAGTACAAGTGTGAACTAAACCATCGAATTATGAGCATTGGCTAGTCGTCGGCCAAGCTTTACTTTACTTCACACAACGGGTACTTAGCATTCGTTTAAGATTGAGTCTGCTACACTATATCTACCTAATAATAGTAGATCTCATAAGTAATGTTTTAGAAATGGCGTCATGTTGAGATCTTGAAAAAGTCACAAGAGTTATAAAGTATCAAGAAAGTTGCAACATTATGTGCTACGAACTGTTATGAAGTTTTTGTTATCGTCGGTCAACTGTAGGTACATTTTTATAGAGACTTGACATCCATCAAAGCTTGATCTAACAGATTTGATGTTACAGTCAACCCCAATAATTGTCAGGCGATCATCCTGGGAGCCCTCGAAGCATACCTAAAGTGAACAGTGTAACTATGCCACCAGTTCGGTTTCATGACATGATCGTTCCATTTAGCACTGATATAAAGGATCTCGGCTTGCGACTTTACCCTGAACTGGTTTATTCAAGTGGCTAGTGGCTATGGTGCCACATAGGAACTAAAAAAGGTAGGTATTTCCAAGTTCATCAAACAAACAAAATTTACTACTTCAAGTTTCTATAGTTCCAATTTTCTACAACGCTCCCGTCAGTAAGCACGTTTTATTCTATTTTCTTTTTTTTTTGTTAGTGGTCAGTTTGAATTTCAAGTCAACATGCTCGATGCTCGTACATTTTAATAATTAACAATGTTGACGATTTTTGATGTTCCAAATTCAAATCTCATTATTCCCTAGGGATCGCCCACACCGCATTATCTCCTTAGGGATAGAAAGACTTGCTTTAAGTGAGGTTTGTATGACATATAAAACGACATTATCGATCAAGTGGTGTTAAAATAAATAAATGACAATTACAAGCAACGTATTGATCGACTATACAAAACTATTGAATTGAACATATTGAAATGATTTTAATGTCACAAAATAATGCGAAATCAAATTACTAGCAATAGGTGTGCCCTAAATGTGGTATCAATAATTCAAGCTTTTGTGGTATACGTATTGTGATCGGCAAATGCAAAATTGATCAAACACTGAAAATTGCTGTTTATTTAACGTGTATTGTGCAAAATTAATCTAACATTAACGGTGCCAAATAATACTGTGAGAGCATTGTTTGCTCTGGGAAGCACCACATGTAATTTGTTGGTGATAGAATTTATGGAGAGTTGGTTGATTTATAATTAAGTAAATATTTTAGTTTGGTTCGACACTCAATAAATATATCATTGTTAAGCGAAAATGGTTTTCTATAAATGTCAAATGGTATCATTTTTATCAATTTGCATTTGAAAGTTATGGAGCAATTTGAATTCGGCTTATTGATATCCAGTTTCAATTATGTTTGACTAGCTTTTAGCCCGCGACTTCATTCGCGAGAATTTTTTCTATACACGGTGTATTGTCTTTGACATTGATCCGTCAATGTCAAAGACAATACAAGCACAAACGAATACCATATCCCTAGTACATGATTTTAACGATCAACAATGTGTAAACACTTGCACATCCCTGAGGCTGTGCTCGCCTCAATTTTAGGGACTAAATAAGTTACTTTCACCCTTAGGGTAACAATGTACTATTACATTACGTAATATTTTTTCCCATAAATATTTACAAAAGCCCATATCGGGTATTAAGAGCCAGCAAACAGCTGGGTGCAAGTGCAAAACAACCCCTCAGTCGCCTGCATGGCCTGCTGACTATGTATTGTTGCTGACATAACAAGCTTATAACTTTGTGATTTTTCATGATACAGTTATGAAATTTTGTACAAAGATTCAACACAAAAAAACCTAGACACGTGTTTCGGGTTTCACATATAAGAACTAAAATTAATGTTGTACCTATATGTAAGTAAAGGGTGGGTGTCCAGCTCACCTGCTTTGGAAGCTGAGTAGCTATCACCATGTGTGGAGTAAACAGCTTTCATCACATAATGATACTTTTCGCTTTCCATCGAAGCTCGCGCTAGAGCTGATGCGAAGGCCACCTCCGCCACAGTATCAGGAGGAAATATTGCACCTGGACAAAAGGAACTACTGAAAGGACAAACAGAAATACATATGTTCTAAATACTTTTTTGGGTGATTCTTTGAAACCGAAAGGGTGTTTTATTCGACTGGCCTAGTTTTTTCTTTACAATTTAATATTTTTTTACACCACCTGCTCGATAATGTCGTTTTATACTTCATACAAACCTCACTTAAAGCAAGTCATTCTATCCCTAGGGAGATAATGCAGTATGGCCGATCCCTAGGGAATAATGAGATTTGAATTTGGAACATCAAAAATCGTCAACATTGTGAATTACAATGTACGTGCATCGAACAAGTTGACTCGAAATTCAAACTGGCCACTAACAAAAAAAAGAAAATAGAATAAAACGTGCTTAC
Source organism: Mythimna ferrago (assembly GCA_910589285.2). Classification (NCBI taxonomy): domain Eukaryota; kingdom Metazoa; phylum Arthropoda; class Insecta; order Lepidoptera; family Noctuidae; genus Mythimna; species Mythimna ferrago. The sequence continues at coordinate 15,011,548 of OU342684.1, read as the reverse complement.
TGACGGGAGTATTATAGAAAATTGAAACTATAGAATCTTGGAGTAGTGAATTTTGTTTGTTTGATGAACTTGTAAATATTATTATAACACTTATATTTCTCTAATATATGATTTGGTCGACCAAATTGTCTTTTAATTATCTCACAGATGGTGTAAAAAATAGAGTATGCAACACGGGGATGCTCGGGAGTTAATTTTATAAATCCCTCACTATCGTTCGGGATTAAAATCAGCAACCTTCGTTTCGTTCGGAATTCAACATGTCGCCCTCGACTTAAAGACACTGCTTTATCCCCTAGTCACATAAACTACTATTATTTCCATATTTGTTTTCCCGATCACTAAATGTATTAAAGGCACTCATTTAGGCCCAGAGGCTTACGACAATAACTATATGGTTGCCTATAATATTTGAGGAGTTCCCTCAATTTTGCAAAGATTCCATCATCAGATCCCGACTGGTGACTATGAGACCATTTGGGAAGTATACTTACCTTTCCTTTCCATCAAAAAAAGATTTTTTCAAATCAGTTGGCAAGAGATGAAGTTATGCGCGAACAAACATAACAAACATCCGCATTGAAAAGTCCTCCTTTTTTAGCAGTCAGTTAAAAAAAAATTAGATAGGTACGAAAGTTAGTCCAGATGAATGAGACCTACTCTCAGTTTCAAAGAACCCTTTAGGGAAATTTTTTCCACTCCACGTGACTCAACTAACGAAAAATTGAAACTGATTACTGTCAATAAGTAACTGCGAATGTGATGATTGGAGGAGGAGTTGAGTTAAGTGGAAAAAAATAATTTCGATTTGGGGATGAGTAGGTAATCTAAAAGTTTGTCAAAAAACTAGTAAGTCTCTCTTCTTTGTCATTTCACTCTTGTCAGAGAGGTCGTGGTTATTACGAAGGTAGCTGTCCGAAAGCCGTCAGATTGCACTGCACGACTTTTCGCCACTTTGGCCTGCTGGCAGTCATCCGGGCGCACTCGTGCAACGGGCCGCCAACAGCCGTTTTTATTTGGTCAGTCCATCGCATTGGAGATCTGCCACGCGGCCTTGTTCCGTCCACCTTTCCTTAGTACCATAGTTTTAGAAAGTACCATATATATTTATAAAAAAAAAACTAGCTTTTGCCCACGACACATGAAATGGTTAATTGTGAAAGCATAATAGACAGACAGATTTGTTTTTACATTCGTATTATTAGGAAGTATAGATTAAAAAGAAACTGTAATAGGCTTGCTGTCGTAAAATGTAATTAGTATGTCTTTTAGATTATTCAAAACACACGTATTTTTTTATTTGTAAATTAAACCAAAAATGACAAAGATATAGCCTATTAAAGTTACGTGTGACGTCACGCCGTGCTACATTTTTTCGCACGGGGTGACGTAATACGTAACTATAATGGGCTATATCTTTGTTATTTTTTGTTTAATTGAAAAAAGAAAAAATACGTGTCCAATATTTTTTTATAAACTAAAGTACGGACTAAATAAAATGTAATTATTTTGACCCTGGAAACTACCCTATTGTCTACTATATTTCAATAGCTAACTGAAAAGGCTTACGATCTTTCTCGTTGTTTTAAAGATCAGCAAAGTGAGCATTTATTTTCGGCTTTACGTTTAAGGCTTCTATCTTACAACGATCAATCATGGATTTCGATTCGATACTGGCTGATTTGATCCTAATCTCCATTCAAATTTAGATAAAATCGGTATTCATGACAGCATTGTTCAAGAATACGGGGTTAACAAGTACTTGTAGGTTTTTAGAAGTTTTTATTTAGTTTTACCTGTCCCAATGTAATCAAATCTTGCAAATTTTTGATCCACTTTCCGGTTACCGATTGAGCTGTAATTTTGCATGCATGTGTAAATCTGATGACAATGCAAAATTATTATGATGTGGATCTAATCTGATGATGGAACCGGAAGGTGGCCATAGGAACTCGATAACTTTATCGTGTTTGAGCTTTTTGGAATCTTCTTGATGAGTATTAATTACGTAGGCAGGTATATACCTACCGCGCTATGAAAGCTTGCTATGAAAGAAATATTATAATTGAAAACTTGTTAATATTTAGGCACAAGCAATGTGATTTACCTTTTCTTTTTTACATGCTTCTGTTATAAATTAATTATACTAGCTGACTCGGAAAATGTTGTTTCTGCTATATAAATATTATCAATGAAAAAATTGGTCCCCGTTGGAGAGTAAAAAATCTACGACCTATTCTCAGACCTACCAAATATGCACAAAAAAAATCATAAAAATCGGTCAAGCCATTTCGGAGGAGTTTGGTAACAAACACGGTGACACGAGAATTTTATATATTAGAAGATTAATTTCACAAATAACCACATCGTAAACATGATTTGCAGCCGTTTTCTCGCTAAGAGTATCGTTCTCGTTGTTATTCCAAGATATTATTTGCACAAAGTTGTATCTCAGTCGTAAACCAACTCACCGATGTTAACAGTCGTCTTCAGTGTTTCAAATTTCCGAAATACGGCTCCAACGTTGCCGAGAATTAATGTAATTGTTACCACCGTCACGTACACTCCTGCAAGAGCAATATTGTAGCAAAGAACTTTGTTAACATACTAACTGAAAACTGATTTAAATGTCAAGAAGATAAGCACATGATTTCTAGTAAATCTCACTAAAGTAAAAACTTGCTACTCGCCCCGGTGTAACATTTTCGAGCCTGGATTTTCCGGAATAAAAGTAGTGAATTGGAACAATGAGATTCAGCGCGGCACAGCTGTCGCATTACAAGTTTGCCGGTCGTCGGTGGATGTTTACTCGACACATGGCAAACATCGGATGCCCGGATGTGCCCGGATGTGCGCGGATGTGCACGGATGTGTCCGGATGCAGCGTGTAGTCAGCGAGCGTGATGTGCGTGATGCCCGTGCGGGGTGCACCGCGAAACGTCCTCGCGCTTTCATGCACATTATCACAGCTGTTTAGCCAACTGCAGTCGGGCCTATTATTAGATAAGCTAACTAGTGTAGTGGTGCAATGTCCCAGTTTCAGGTTAATAGGTGACAATGATCAGCTGCAATTATATCTTGTCTACGATATGTCATACTGCAGAGTAGAGGCTATCAAAGGAGCTATAAAGGAAAGAGCATTAGGCACCCTTTGCGGTTTCTAGACCATTAAATTCAAGGTTCATCACGTTGTTTTTTTCACTGTTTGTTAGTGGTGTTATATCTGAATTAAAGTACATCGTTGTAAAATATATCTTGGTACATGGTTGAAATGAACTCACAACCCTGGGTTCGTATTACTCAGTGAAACTCTGTACCACATTTTTTTTTTGCTGAAGCTGAGCGAATAAACAAACAATCAAATTACAAGAAAATCTTGGTTTGAAATATGAAATGTTATGTTTTAGATTTCTGCGCAGATAGCAAGCTGCTTTATTCCTTAATATCCTGAGTGACATATTATGTCACTCAGGATATTATGCTATATTTATATAAAATATAGCATATTATGCTATATTTTATGTACGCGGGCGAAGCCGCACGTAAAAGTACTTAAACCTTTTAAGTATTATTTAAATAAAAAAAATAATTAATGTGAGTCAGTAGCCCAAGACGTTATCTACTTTCAACAGGAAGGCTATCTTTAAATACTGTCTTTAAAAAAATCTTGTTAGATGTTAATTGAACATTTGTCTATGATTTAATGCCCACTGTGTCGCAAACCAGGTGATCTGAATCCGCCATGGTCACACAAGTTGGCGCTGCTCCAGTATTCTCAGTGATTACTATTATCGCTGGGACTGCTGACGTGTCAGAATTAACTGACCAAACTGTTCCTAGTGTGTTCTGCTAGCTCGGCAGACATTATGGAATTACTGAATATGGAACAGTCTTTGGGTTTTTAGGTTTCAAAATATGAACTGTTAAGTCGTTGATTTGATAAGTACAAGATATTAAATCATAATTATAGATAGATGAGGAGAGCGGCATGTCACAAAACCAAAAATTCGAGGACGTGTGACATCCACCAACCCGCACTGGGCCCGCGTGGTGGATTATGGCCCATTCTCTCTGTTAAAGAGGAAGCCCGAGTCCCACCAGTAGTAACATTAAAAAGGCCAACTGTACAAAAAAAAACTTATTCAGACACTGATTTACCTACTTCTGGTCAAGGAAACTCTATTGAACGTTATAAATTTTCCACTAAAAAAAAAGTGGCGAATCTACATTAACCTAAAACATAGGTACCTAATAGATATATTAGCCTAGTATCTACAGACGTTTTTAAAAGCCAGAGATTGGTACTTATATAATATGGTAATTAGTGACCGATACTTATACACGTGATTGTACTCATGATCACAAACAACTTTCCCAAAGAAACATTTTTTATACTCATTAGTTTTATCACAATAACAAAGCTCAGCTATTAGCCACGTTACGCCGTTATCTCATGTACCTTACCTACACTCATAATATGTTTTAAAAAGATTGTCCATGGAGTTTCTTGCACGTTCTTCTCCATAGGGATCTACGCTTTGGAACGTGCAATTTAGCTTCACTTTTCTTGGACTGACCGAAATTTGACTATTCAAAAGTGCCTGCAAATGGTCTATTTGAAATAAATGATTTTGACTTTGACTTTGACTACAATAGTGATTGAGCACCCGAGCCCCTTGAAAACTCATTGGTGTTCGCGAAACGTGAAAACCGATAGGCGCAAACTGATGGGTGACCGCGGTAGGCGCGAATTTGCGCAAACAGCTGTTTTGTTATTAAGATGAAACTAATGAGTACCTATAATAAAAAAAAAAAAATCTTTGGGGAAGTTGTTTGTAATCATAACTACAATCACGTGTATAATTATCGGTCAATAGTTACTAGTCACCCTGTATATTACCTATAACAAAGTGATAATTGAACTAGTATGAGTAGTGAGTAATTTAATAGAAATCTACATTTCGAATTAGAACTAGTCATGAATATTTAAGATGTTACATTACATTTTATAACCTCAGTGTGGGAGAACCATTAGCCGAGATAATTTATTATTCAGTTTGGTTGCGGTCGCTTAGTGCTCAGTTCCTGTGTCCTACATCGGATTGGTTTTGAAATTACTCGGAGATATATCACCTCTGAATTTCTCTGAACGGGACTGCTAGGTTTCTTGAAATTGGCTGTCTTAACTGAACCAATATTTAATATTAATTTTAGACCGCGAAAACCTCTTTCTAGGTATTTCTTGAAATTGTAGGCCTTGTTTAAACTTGTTGGGTTGCGGTAAAATTCAAGAGTCACCCTGAATCCAGAACACAAAGGCAATTGAAAGTACACAGGTTTTTTTTTAGGTGGGAAATCCTCTAATGACATCTCCCGCCCTTGAGCGGAGCGTGAGGGAGTGTCAGACTTTTACAGACTAAAACTCGCTCTTGTTCCTTCTTTGCCATAGTTCCAGGGTTCCAGGACCCATTGAATTGAAGGTACACAGATGAGTTTTAGTCAGTAGTCTCTCGCTTCACCAGAGTAGGACAAGTTATTCAATGACAACCTGCTGCCAGGGGCTTCGCCTTCGTGATAGTAGAAGAATATCCCAAAATAACATAGGTATTTCTGGGATAAAAAGTATCCTATGTGTTATTCCAGAACATTGGCTACCCGTGTACTAAGTTTTCATAGAAATCCGTTCCGCCATTTCAGCGTGAAGAGGTAACAAACATACATAATACACTAACTTTCGCCTTTATAAATTAGCGTGGTGTGATGTCATCATCATTTCAGCCGATAGACGTCCACTGTTGGACATAGGCCTCCCCCAAGTGTCGCCACAATGAACGATCCTGTGCATCCCGCATCCATCGTATTCCCGCAACCTTCACCAGGTCATTGTTCCACCTTGTAGGAGGCCTTCCAACGCTGCGTCTTCCGCTACGCGGTCGTCACTCCAGAACCTTTCGGCCCCAACGGCCATCTGTTCTGCGAGCAATGTGCCCTGCCTTTTGCCTCTCAAGTTTGGCGATTCTTCGTGCTATGTCGGCAACCTTGGTTCCCCTCTCTTTGGTGTGATTTGATGTGATGTAATTTAAATGATGTGTTTTGATTTCTCACCTAATAAAAAAAAAATACTAATCAATATTGGGGGATCAGAGTTGAATAAATGACGACAACATAATGAAAATTGGGAATATAGATAGCATCAAATCGATATCAAAAAGATTGATTAATCAAAAATAAAGTGCCTTTCCTAATGTAGATCACCATCGCTTTAAAAATCAAATTAATTTTATTCTGATCCATCTTTAAACAAATTACTCTGTTAAAATAATAAAATAAAAGTTGTTGAAACAGCGGAATCCTTTTCATTCCTTTCATCGTAATTAAACGAGACTGGAAGTGACTCGGTAATGATCGAGGTAGATATTATCATTCAACATTTTCGTCAAACTTACAACTAACGAATACAGTCGCCATTAAAATTAATTGAATACAGTTTTTTGTTCAGATAACTTTTTTTGCAACAAATGGAAATATACACACATATTTCTTTCAACATTATTTTTAGTTTGCGAAACTTGAATACAGTTTGGTCAGAATCAGTAACAGAATGGATTCCAATGGTTTTTACACCATGTTATATTTCTGTACCTCAGAGGTAAACAACAGTATGTGCCAAAAAGTAAATATTACAAGATAGGCAAAAACGCGCGGATAGAAACTTTAAATGTATTTTTGACATAGTTGCTTTAAAGATATTGAAACAAACTCAATTGTATTTTTATAATTATTAGATGGAATTATTATGTATTACACATAATTACAATAAAGTTTAGAACAACATTAAGCGTTCGTAAAGCTGAGGAGTAAATAATCTTATCATCATTTTAAGTCCTAAACCCGATATGTTTTTGTCATATACGATTGGATATTTCTCTTCCTAGATGTCGTAGGACTTGACGCCCTATACCATTACGTAGAACTGGTTCTTACGATTTTAACAGTACAAAAAACATATTTTCAAAGAAGTGGAGTTACTATTGTTTACCTCTGAGGTATAAATTTATTCCCAAAAATATTTAAAAAAGGTCATAAGTTGGACATCACCGACACTAAGTACAACACAGATCACACCAGGTCATAGCGGGCATTAGGCGTCAGCAAACAGCTGGGTGCAAGTGCAAAATAACCCCTCAGTCACCTGGATGACCCGGTGACTATGTATTTTTGCTGACATAACAAGCTTATAATTTTGTGATTTTTCATGACACCGTTATGAATTTTTGTACATAGATTCTTTACATAAAAAACTAGACACGTGTTTCGGGGTTCACATATACCAAAACTAATAGAGATACATTAAGAAGAAGATACATTACTCGTATTATAAAAACAAAAAAAATAAATATTAAAAATAACTACAAAAAAAAGTTTATTTTTATTTTTAATAAATAAATTTGTAATTGTACAAAGGTACAGCTTATTTCTAAAAGAATTGTCTTCCATCAGGCCTGAGAAAGGAGAGATAAGAAGAAATTTAGACAATAGCGTGTAGAAATAAAAAAAAATGCTAGGTTTTGATTGTTTTTGTAACCAAGAATATTGTTAAAGATATTTTATATTCGATTATTCATTGCAATCGACTAATTGTGCTGGCTACACCGAAACGTATTTGTCTGTGAATAAGTGGGGGATGTAGCGTAATTTAACATAATTTTAAAAAGAGTGGAGTTTCTTGCATATTCTTCACCATGAGATCTACGCTTTGGAATGTGTAACTAGCATCACTTTTCTGACTGACTGACTTCTAGACAATCCAAATGAGTGAGTAATATACAGAAGACTTTGTGAAACCTTAAATTAAAGTAATAAATAATTATGTAACTATATATACCTTACCTGTAGGTACTATAAATAAAAACATACCTAATTATCAAACTAGAAAGAAATTATAGTACTCTTTATTAGAGTGTTTACTAGTCTAATTTAGTAAAGAGGAAAAAATAACTGTAGAAGGATTAGCTTCTACAGTAATTCCGATAAAGTTTTAATAAATAAGTAATCCCAGAGATTACTCTGGAATTATTGATTTATTAAAACTTTATGAAATATAAAGTAGAACGGAGGATTTAAAGCTTTAGGCTTAATAAGTAGGAAGTGAAAAATCATTATTGACAATAATAGTAGTTTATGTGACTAAAGCATGTCTTTAAGTCGCGGGCGGCCTGTTGAATTCGAAAACGAAGGTTGCTGATTTTAATCCCGAACGATAGTGAGGGATTAATAAAATTAACTCCCGAGCATCGCGAGGGAGTTAATAAAGAAACCTGAGTGAAGTGAGGAATTCAAGCCGCCCAAGACAAAGACAGCTTTATCTCCGTGTTGCATACTCTACTTTTTACACCATCTGTGAGATAATTATTAGAGAAATATAAGTATTATATTTACAAGTTCATCAAACAAACAAAATTCACTACTCCAAGATTCTATAGTTTCAATTTTCTATAATGCTCCCGTCAGTAAGTACTCGAAATTCAAACTGGCCAGTAACAAAAAAAAGAAAATAGAATAAAACGTGCTTACTGACGGGAGCGTTATAGAAAATTGAAACTATAGAATCTTGGAGTAGTGAATTTTGTTTGTTTGATGAACTTGTAAATATAATACTTATATTTCTCTAATATATGATTTGGTCGACTAAATTTTTTTTTTTCATTATCTCACAGATGGTGTAAAAAGTATGCAAAACGGGGATAAAGCTGTATTTGTCTTGGGCGGTTTGAATTCCTCACTACAATCAGGTTTCTTTATTAACTCCCTCGCAATGCTCGGGAGTTAATTTTATAAATCCCTCACTGTCGTTCGGGATTAAAATCAGCAACCTTCGTTTCGTTCGGAATTCAACATGCCGCCCGCGACTTAAAGACACTGCTTTATCCCCTAGTCACATAAACTACTATTATTCTAAGCAACATCACAATATTTTTTCTTTAAGATTTTTTATTAAAAAAAATATGAAACTATTCAATACAAATTAATGTTTAATTCAGTTTTATTATCTGCATTTTTAAGGCTTATAGTCCCTTGAACCATCAGGCCGAAATTATGTGGACGCAATTGTCGTACTCGCCTAGGCGGCAGTACGCAAATCTGTGCATTTATTTGTGGCCAGTAGGGCCTGGAAAGCGCGCGGCTAACCTTTAAATTTAATATTGATTGATTTACCTACGCTATGTTCACTTTGAAGAATATTTAACCACCAATTTTTATGTGTAAAAATGTTTTTATAGATCCAAACCGTTTCGAAGGAGTAGGGAAAAGTTGCGAAAAGTTGCGAAATTGCTAAATATTTTTTTAGACAAAAGTATTATCTATAGTATAGTGGGGGTGTATACGGGGTCCCAACCAACATCTGTCGGGACCCAAGCCAACCTCACCTGCACGTGGTGCACCCTGCTGAAAAACGGACGAGGATATGGCGACCCGCCAACACGCACTGGACCAGCGTGGCGGGTTATGGTCCGAACCCCCCCAATGCAACATAACAATACGCACAGGCCCCAAATGCCCGGCGACTCCAGTGGTTGTGTTGACGTGGACGGGCGTGGGCGCAGCCCTGGGGTCAGGGGTGCTAAGAATCTCCGGGCGGGAATGTTTAACCGTCGACGACTGGACCTGGCAACCTATAACGTACGTACACTCCGGTCCGACGAGAAGATCATCGAACTGGAGGAAGAGTTGAGCGGGTTACGATGGAGTATTGTGGGATTATCCGAAGTCCGAAGACAGGGGGAGGACACGATAATTCTCAAATCCGGTAACCTGCTTTACTTCCGGGAGGGTGATCAGCAGTCCCAGGGTGGTGTCGGGTTTATCGTCCACAGGTCCCTCGTGGATAATGTGGTGAGAGTCGAGAGTGTGTTGACCAGGGTGGCATACCTGATACTCAGAGTATCATCAAGATATTCGCTGAAGGTCATACAGGTTTACGCCCCGACCTCGACACACCCCGATGACGAAGTGGAGTCCATGTATGAGGATATGTCCAGAGCCATGCATGGTTCTAAGACTCACTTCACCGTTGTCATGGGGGACTTTAATGCGAAACTGGGCAAACGAGACGGTGATGAGCTGCGAGTGGGGCAAATTGGATTTGGACATCGGAACCGCCGGGGACACCTACTGGTTAGTTTTATGGAGAAGGAGGGCCTCTACATGATGAACTCCTTCTTCAGAAAGCGTAAGCACAGGAAGTGGACCTGGCAAAGCCCCGATGGCATAACTAAAAATGAGATTGACTTCATCATGTCGACGAAGAAGCAAATCTCTGTCTCTGTGATCAATGCGGTGAAAACCGGGAGTGATCACCGTATGGTAAGAGACACATTGAATATCAATGTTAAGCTTGAAAGATCTCGACTGATGAAGTCTACGCTCCGTCCTGCACAGATCCAGATCCAAAACTCCGAGAGCTTTCAGCTCGAACTGCAAAACCGTTTCGAGTGCCTAGGAAGCTCCGTGGACCAATATAATGATGGATTCGTGGAAGCTGTCCATACAGTCGGGTCTCAGTTTTTTAAGACCCGTACAAGTAAGACCAAGAGGCTCACGGATCAAACTCTCGAGCTCATGAAGAAGAGGCGTGAAATGACTTTGCAGTCTTCAGATAATGCGTGCACGTACCGGCAGCTCAATAAACAGATCTCGAAGTCTCTGAAACGCGACCTTCGCCGATTTAATACCGAGAGGATTAAGGACGCGATTGAGCGGAATAAGGGCTCCAAAGTTTTTGCACGGGATCTGTCTATTGGGCAGAGCCAACTCACGAAACTGAAGACCGAAGATGGCAGAGTCATATCCGCCAAATCGGAGCTTCTGGGAGAGATCGAGGCATTTTATGGACAGTTATACACGTCGATCTCCAAACCCGCTACAAATTTGGCAAACGACCCAAGAGCTAGATTGACTCGACACTACACTGAAGATATCCCGGACGTCAGCCTGTACGAGATTAGGATGGCTCTGAAGCAGTTGAAGAACAATAAGGCGTCGGGTGAGGACGGAATTACGGCTGAGCTCCTGAAGGCGGGTGGAAAACCGGTCCTAAAGGCCCTTCAGAAGTTGTTCGATTCCGTCATACTCGAGGGAAAAACGCCACAGGCATGGAGCAGAAGTGTGGTGGTACTCTTTTTTAAGAAGGGTGATAAAACCCTGCTGAAGAATTACAGGCCCATCTCACTTCTGAGCCATGTCTACAAGCTGTTTTCGAGGGTCATCACGAACCGTCTTGCACGCAGGTTTGACGACTTCCAGCCTCCCGAACAAGCCGGATTCCGAAAAAGTTTCAGCGCCGTAGACCACATACATACGCTACGGCAGGTCATACAGAAGACCGAGGAGTATAACCTGCCTCTCTGCCTAGCGTTTGTGGACTACGAGAAAGCTTTTGATTCGATCGAGACTTGGGCTGTGCTGCAATCTCTCCAGAGGTGCCTAATTGACTATCGGTACATCGAAGTCCTGAGATGTTTGTACGAAAACGCCACCATGTCAGTCC